>OX381581.1:5191920-7691920 GCA_947458855.1 Monopis laevigella | reverse complement strand
ATCAACTGTCAAAAACCATACAATCTTTCGACTAAAGGCGACACGACATGTCGCCTCACCTGTATTTTCTCTAAGGTCCCAGATCCCGTTCTTTTTCCCAACCACGCCATGGGTTTTTGGTCGATTGCTCAAAATTGTTCTTGAATTGTTGACTGAGTTGGCGCGACATGCATATGCAATGTCTTGTGACCGCTAAGTAAGATTACAGCGGCCACATTCTGTTTCTTATAACGTGAGCGTTAGATTGTCAAAATAACGAATTTCGTTATTAGCGCTCTCTCCTCCAATCAGCGAAGGTTAAAAAACTACTCTGATTGGAGGAGAGCGCGCTAATAGCGGAAATCGTTATTTTGACAATCTAACGATTACGCTATAAGAAACAGAATGTAGCCGCTGGCCTATTACGAAATAGATGCAAACCCTTAACATAGTTAAATAAATTGTACTTGTTTTCTTCCGTTATTCCACCATTTTGTTTTTCTGCAGCGAGTGCGGCGTAACAGAGGAAGCGGTGCGGAGGTACCTAGCGCGCAAGCCCATGACCACCACCGAGCTACTGACCAAGTTCAAGTCCCGGAGGTCCGGCGTACGCAGCGAGAGACTGGTGGAGACCATGACGCAGATCCTCAAGAGAATCAACCCCGTCAAGCAAACCATCAAGGGGAAGATGTATCTGAGTATCAAACCCGCTTGATTACCGCTCAATAAATGTTATTATAAATATAATTTTTTGTGTTAAATTTTTCCCAAACAAAAATATATTTACCTATTATACTTAAATATCAGAACTGAGTAAAGTCATACCAATATATAATATATTTTAGTTTGATTTCTAAAACCCAAATTACATTGCTGCATTACTGCAAAATTTTATTAAATTGGCTATTTGACTACATTAATAATATACTAGAAATTGTGGTCGTCCTATTAGACAATGGCGTAAAAAAACATATTTCACTTTATTTTAAACTAAATTATGTATATCTTTTGTAGATTACACGAAATAAAATTGTTTTTTTTTACAATTTTATGTATAACAAAAGCATCTTTGATTGGTTGATGACTGGTGACGTCACACGCAAGTAAACAAAACAATACACAGATTATAAATCATGTGGATGAAATAGAATAGAGTATAATATATAGGAGATTATTTAATCTGTGCTTGTTTGTTTACTTGCGTGTGACGTCACACTTGACATAGACTGCAAAACAGCGTTTTTAGCGCCATTGTGGAAATTCAAACTTTAACTTTGATTTTTATTAATAGAGTTAGACATCCTGGAAATATCAATATAGTGTGATTATTATGCAACGGAGAATCATATAAAACGGGTTTCAAAAGGGAGTCAAATACCCTATTGGGTTCAATAGTTTAGCAGTGCTTAGCTAGTTTTAGCATGAAATGTCACGGTCCGATTATGGCTATAATCGATATTAGCGCTCTCAAATGTGATCCGAATCAATTTAAGCGCCTTAGATGATTAGACATTTATAGTGACGTCACTACAGGCGCCATGTTGGACTTCGTTATCTACATAAAATTCTAGTTCTTTGACGAAATGAAATCCATTCAAATGTGCCGAGCTCCTTCAGTCAAATTAACATATATTTAGAAAAAACTCAAAAATAATTATTATAGAATAGAAACGTTAAATATTTTTTGGTATTTTTGTACAAAATATAATATTTAGAAAACAGTGCATTAGATACGTGTTAGAGGGACATAAAGACATTTTGGTGGCCTTCTATAAGTAGAAGGGAGCATTGGTATGCTAGAAGGTTTATTGAGTGTATCTAAACACCACGGCGAGCTTGCCACTTCTCTGTAGACTCAAAATAATTGAGGTGGTAAATAAAACCCGAAAGCTACCCGTGATGTTACTTATTTTTACTGGCATCCTAATATGTGATTTTAAACAACACCGCTATGATATGGTGATTCGGACCGTGGCGTAGGGTACGTTAAATAGGCTATTTGACTACATTAAAAATATACTATAAATTGTGGTCATCCTATCAGACAATGGCATAAAAAAAATCTCTTTTATACTAAACTAGCTGACCCGCGCAACTTTGTCTGCGCGTTTAAATTAAACCGTTTACGCAGCGTACGCTCTTAAAAGGAATAATTTTTCCCCGTTTTTGCAACATTTTTCTTTGTTACTCCGCTCCTATTAGTCGTAGCGTGATGTTATATAGCCTATAGCCTTTCTCGATAAATGGATTATCCAACACGAAAATATTTTTTCAATTCGAATCAGTAGTTCCTGAGATTAGCGCGTTCAAACAAACAAACTCTTCAGCTTTATAATATTAGTATAGATTACGTATATCTTTTGTAGATTACACGAAATAAAATTGAATATTTTTTACAATTTTATTTATAACAAAAACATCTTTGATTGGTTGATGACTGGTGACGTCACAGCCAAGTAAACAAAACAATACGCAGATTATAAACCATGTGGATGAAATAGATTAGAGTATAATATATAGGAGATTATTTAATCTGTGCTTGTTTATTTATTTACCAGGGCCGTGTACGGAAACTTAACACTCTAACACTGGGTAGTGTCACAGAGTGCGATAAAAATATTGAAAAATGCTTAGAGAAAAAGAGATGCCTATAGTGTAGTGACATTACCCAGTGTTAAAGTGTTAGTTTCCGAACACGGCCCTGCGTGTGACTTCACACTTGACATAGACTGCGAAACAGCGTTTTTACCGCCATTGTGGAAATTCAAACTTTAACTTTGATTTTTATTAATAATAGAGTAGACATCCCGGAAATATCAATGTAGTGTGATTATTATGTAATGTATCATATAAAACTGGTTTTAAAAAGGAGTCCAATACCCTATTCCAAAAAATCAAAATTTATGAATGACACGTTCATTCAAAAATTTAGATTTTTTGGAATAGGTTATTTGACGATTTTGAAATGTTTATCTCGGGTGTTTTTTATATTAAGAAGTAACAGACTTGACTGTTAATAGGTACTTAGGAATTATGAATTTGCATAAATGGTCTAGAATAAAATAAAAAGATAAAATTCAATAAATAAAATATTTATTGGAACATATAAATCAAATAACATTAAAATATGAATATAGATTCTTAGCTTACTTTGTTCACAAACCCAATTAATACGTTATGAAAAAATGGAAGACAGTTTAAAATAATGTAGATAGAGCTTCATCTATGACCTCAAAGGATTTAAATATTTTTATTTAGATTACTAATACCGATATTAAAATTGTCACCATGTAAAACATATAGGTATATATTTTCGTTATTCTGATATTTAAAGTTGTAGAAACTTTTTAACATCCGCCTTCGTGAGATTTCATCAATTTTTACTAATTAGATAGGTATGAAGAAAAATGCACTGTTAAAATATTAAGTAGGTACAGGCCTAGAAATTATTCGTAAATGAAAAACTTATATATATTATTTATTTATATATTCTACTAATTTAACTGTGAAGTAAATAATATAAAATAAATATACTGAGCAAAATCCTTAGATAAAAAAAAAGTTTTGTTTATGAATAAAATTTAAATTAATTTTGATAACTAGCCTAGATTCACAAAAAACAAATATATAACCTACCTACTTGCCTATGTGTGTATTTATTTAAAAATAGGTATATGTCCATTTTATCACATTAATCTAAGGACGAAACCGCTCGACAAAGCTGCCGCAGACCATCAAACTACACGGGACGCGGTTTATCGCTGCCTTTTGTTCATTTCAACATGGGTCCGCCAGGCGCCAATGATAACTGCGCTTGCAGCTCTCATATTAATAGAATTATTAAAAAATAAAGTAAAGCGCAATGTGTGGGTGGAACCAGTGTTAAGTAATCGTTTAACTTTGGGAATATTTCATTCAATGTTTAGTGCACACCGCGATAACCCTCATAAGTTCTTCTCATACTTCAGAATGTCTGTGAACTCATTTGATGAACTTCTATCAATTATAAGCCACGCAAGCGCACGAACGACGAGCGCCAAGGTCCCGCGCAGAATGCAGGGGGGGTAAACTTACTATAGCGCCCTTGAAACTTATTTATGGGTCCCGGAGTGTGATACCGTGTAAAAATTTTTTTTTTTTTTAAATAGCAACTCTGAAAAATAAGCCGATCCTCCTGCCGTCAGCCAAGATGGCGTCATTGCGAATTTTTTTGGGAATGTGCGACTGTGCTTCTTAAAAAATTCTTGCAATTTTGTATCTTTACACTAGTAAATTTCGTGCTACAAAGTTTTCTACACCATACGTCGAGTTAGAGCATCGCTCCTCCGTACCTGCTGTGAAGAAAATTGTGGTTTTTGTCAAATTGACTCTTGTTTTGTGAGATAAAAGACTCTTAAGTTCTGTGAATTAACTTACGATAATAATCATGAGTGAAATTTACAGAAAATGTTTTAAGTGTGGGTTGTCGCCGTCTGTTGATCCTACTGTTTCTTTATTTAGATTTCCCAGACCTGGAATAACAAACACGCGAAGGTAAGTTCTATCTTTATGAACAATTTTTAAAGACAATTAAAATGATCATTAAATGCCTATTTATATGAATACCATCGGCTACCACGAGGAGGAAAGGCTGGCACCCTTGATTGTCCATTTTATATACATTTCTTGATATCTTTAAAATCCCTTCTTGACCCTATATTCAGCAGGAGGCATTTAACATAATACCTTAAATGTTTCTATTAAAATTAGACTGCTATTATTTTGAAAGAAGAAGTCTTTATATCCATACCAGCCCCGAATTAATGGAAAAAAAATATTTACATAACCTATTATTATTATTCCTATATCTAGCGGAAACTTGTAGTTTTCAAGTAAATAAATTAAAGCTTCTACAAAATTTTGTTTGAAAACTCGGTTACTCTTGATTTTTTATTAGTATTTTATATTAATAATATTTTTATAACTACACACACTTTTTTAAACTAAAGTAATCAAAGCCTGAATAGATTAGTAAGATTAAAAATTAATAAATAGGAAACTTGGAGAGTTATTTAGGAGCTAGGGTAACCCTCCTTTGTCCTTTGGACTTTATTTTTCAACCTTTTGTAGTTTGAAAACTTTTTTTATTTTTTTATTTTTAGCATCACCTAGGTGTATTTTATAATAAATATTTTTTCAAAAACTAAAGTCCCCCTCCCCCCTCATCACCCGTAACCCCCCTGTCAATAAAACCATCTACTAAATTAGGTGCCTACTTAATTTAAGGCATTACTAATTGTAATAAAAAAAAATCTTGCAGGTGTGAATTATGGGCAAAATATTCTAATCCTGATGATGATTGGGCATCACCAGATTTTCAACGAAGATTATATACTGAGCATAAAATGCTGTGCCATCGTCATTTTAAAGAGACATCCTTCATCAACTTTAATTTAAAGAAACTTCATAGGTTTGCTGCACCACATGATGAACTTGAAATGGTAAATAAACAATATTTTTTTTTAGTTGTATATATTGATATAATGTTAGGTATTCTACTATGAACACTAATAAAAATTAGTGTAGCAATTTAAATAAAATAGTACAAAACATTTGAGAACCAATAAAAATTAATGGCCATTTGGCAATTAACAAAAGTTGAATTGCGGGGTGTGAAACCTTTTAATGGGCTTCCGAGAAAAAATAAAAAAAGTAAATTTTATTTTTGATTTTAAAAATATAGCCTAAAATAAGAAAATAATTTTGTTTTTATCAATTTAAATAAATGTTTTTTCATATATTCACGCTTAAATATTTTAATCCATTACTTTTGTGATACGTCATTATTACAGAGGAAAGACAACAGGCTGCTTTTAAAAAATATATACCTATATATAATGCGAAGTTGACATAAATAATAATTATGAGTGGTATACATATTTCTTGAAACTCATCTTCTCTACAAGAAATCTTTATTATTATCATTACCTTTACAGGTAATATTATATTCTTATGAATAGAAATAAAATTTAAAAATAATACTTTTTTCTTATTGCAAGATATAAAAAAAAAAAAAAAAAACATTTATTTATTTAAAATTCTTTATTGCCCAAAATTGTACATAGGCGAGCTTAATCATTCATTTTAAAAAGGTGCATATTGCACCAACCTCATTTTCAATGTCTATTATAGCATGCTTGTGATGTCACAATTTTTTTTAAATTTCAGATTTCAAATAATATTATCCTAAAATCCAGTTTGTTATTTAAAAAATAAAAGAAAATAGTTTCTTAATTTAGGCTATATTTTTATATATTAACATGTTTTTATTAAAGCCCGTTCTATAGAATATTAGAAACAAAAATATTCATTAAAAATATACAGGGTGAATTTTTTAAGTGTGCCTTCAAGGCCAAATCCTAAACTACAAGTTATATCGAAAAATGCTCAAAGTTTGCCTTGAAATGTTCATAGGAGTCTCGAGGCCTATTTTGATAAAAACTAAAACAGCATCATTAGATTTAAAAAAAATATATATGCTAGACAGAAATCAAACCGTTTGAAAAAAAAAAAGGTGTGCTGTATTATTGCACCAGCTGATAGTGATCCTTATAAGTATCAAATTCTGGTAAGTAATATTAAATGGTAAAATAAAGGAAAAGATAATATGTTAAAAAATTTGAAACCCTAACTAATAAATTGTTCAAAATTATAGCTATTATTTTCTATACATAGGTAATTTTTTTTTCTTACGTTTATTTAAAAAAATATGATGTTGTTTTCAATGAGGATGGGTTTTGAAGAGCATTATTTTGAACAATTTGATTAGTCAATGAAGTAGACCGTGGTAAAGAATGATATATTTTTTTAAATATTTTTTTTATTAAAAATGAGCACTTTCCCACATTTACAGTTTAATATTACTTACCAGAATTTGATACTTAAAAGCGACATTATCAGTTGCTGCAATAATACAGGGTGAGATTTTCCCAAAATCAACTGGTTCGATTCCCGTCTAGGAAAATACATTTTTAAACAATCTAATGATGCATTAGTTTTTATCAAAATCGGTGACCGTGACTCCTTTGAACATTTTTTGATATTCCTTGTAGTATAGGATTTGGCCTTGAAGGCACACTTGAAAAATTCACCCTGTATTTTGATATAATCTAGCTGATGATGCTTGCTGAATGCATATCAGTTATTACTCTTAACATAGTATTGATTGTAAAATGTTTACATGAATGCAAAAAAGTGGTCTTAATTGTTTAGTAAATTAAATAATAATAATAGGATATTTTTTACACATGTTGGTCACGAACTAAGCTAAGTTATGTGTACCAGAAACAATTATACTAATTATGTTTTGGTTTTAGTCTGTGGGTTCATCGGTTTTCAGGAGACTATTGTATCAATTTATTGTCACTATGGTAGTCTCCTTTCATAATTTGGTTACGAAACAGGCAGTTAATTTTACTGGCTATTAAGTATACTCTTAATGCCAATTCGTCTTTGTCGCCGCCCATTTCCTAACGGAATCATTTAGCCGGCATAGTAGGGGCGATCCATGCTGTTGTAACAATGTATTTACAACATTCAACCACATTCATGGATTTTGTAGGTCTGCTTACCATTAGATAAGCAGTAATAAATTAAACTTGTACACTGTATATTTTATAAACACCCACACTGTGGCAAACGGTACAAAAAAACGTACTAATATTAATTTGCCATGAGTGGGAATCGAACTACGACTGATACAACGCCAAAAGAGCACTAGACTAATAACTTATTTCATTTTATTTACATTATACACATTGGTACAGTAAAATTGATACTAAAATTTTCTTTATTTTGGTTTAAATTCTATGATACATAACTCCTGTTTTGTTAATAACTATATGCAAATGTGGCAGCCATTATTTTTTTTCTGTTTGAAAAATGATGAGTTGTGGACCACAGCTAAATTATTACAATTATTCTTTACGCGAAAGCAAAAATTAAAAAAAAAATCTCGTTTTTAGGCCTAGTTGGTTTGACCTTGGACTTAAAAACACTTGGTCCCTGGTTCGAATCCTGGTGTGTACCAATGAGTTTTTAATTAAAAAAATTATGTACATTTGTTTGACAAACCAAACAATAGTGTCTCGGAGAGCAAGTTAAGCTGTCGGTCCCGGTTTCGCTATACCAACTTGTGAAACTGTTTATAGATGGGTTATTGAGTCTATTCAAAACATCGCGACGAGCTAGCCACTTGTTCGGTGTATACTCATACCATCGGCTACGACGAGGTGGGATTAAAACCCCTCCGCTGGGTAACCTGGGGCCGTCTAGGCGGTCTCGGGCGCCGTAAGGTACCCGTGATGATACATACTCGTTTTTATTAAACCATCATTTTTATTTTTTAATAAATACACTTTATATTTTTTGATGAATAATAACGATGGTAAATTCATATCATAAAATTATATAAGGGTTATTGAAAATGTACATATGGTTTTAATAATACCTCTACAATTTGATTTCTTCTTTCGATTGAATTTGAGAGTTTTGGTGGTCACAAACAAATAATTACATTTGAAAAATAAAGATTAACAAAAGTCTTATTTTATTTCTTGCTTTTGTATTGTGACTTTGTAATAAAGGTTATATTATTTTAGTGTTTATAAAATGGGGTATAACTTGACCTTTATTTACTTTTTTCAACCATAATTATATAGATTATTGTATGTAAAGACTGCGCAGCTGATGACAACAAGGCCGGATCTGGGATGGGTGACCGCTTTTTACAACGGCTATATAATTGTAAACACCGCAACAAGCTAGCCATTTGTTAGGTGGTGTGTGTATATTTTAATTTTATATATGTAATAAAATCTGAAGTATAATTAAATGTAAAATAATGTTTTATTCTGTCTGTTCCAAAAATACTTTTAAAATGCCTTTATCTTGAGAATATGGAAGCATAAATGCAAGTTGTTTATTGTACAAATCTTATAAACTATTGTATAAGTATTAACCATACTATTGTCTTTATAATTTAAAGATTATATATAATATAAATACTACTTTTGTGACAATATATTGTAGCTAAAGTGCTTAAACTGTGTTTTAGAAATTGAAGTCTCACTGTTCTAAATTAATCGATATACATGGTGGATTTGAAAGATTGTACTTTGGGCTAATATGGGGTTCTACCGATCAAATCGAACAACTTTTTCCATGGAAGCATGTGCGGCAAATAAAAACAATTTTGGCTTCGCCATACAAATTGGTCGTTTTAATATTACTAATTTGTATGAATTAGGCATTTTTTTCTTCTTCATTTGCGATCTTTTCACATGGTTCCATGGGAAAAGTTGTTCGATTTAATCAGTGGAACCTCATCCTAAAGTGCAACTTTTCAAAGTCACCATCTATATTTGATCTATTAAACTTTACAATTGATACATAAAAATAATAGTTTTAAAAATTGTACAATAAACTGAAAAAAATATCCTAAAAATGCCAAAAAATTTTGACAAGGCTGCATACCAAAAAGAGCTTTTTCTTTTCTATAAAAAAAATATATATATGGGCAACCACTAGATGGCGTGTGCGCTCTAACTTTTGTGTTTCGTTTTTTTTGTATGGAGTTGACATTCTTCTCTTGAGTATTGTGTTCCGTGGCAGAATGACGGCGGGATAGCGGGAAACCGTCCGTGTAGTTTTAAGCGTCGGTTATCAGCGGCGGTTTGACGCTGCATGCGGCGGTCGTATTTCTCCCGCCTGTGAGCCGCGACGGGAAACCGCGCAGTGTAGTATGCAGCATACAACTTCATATTAAATTGTGTCCAGTGCGGTTCAGAAGCGGTTTTCCGCGGCGGGAGAACCGCCCGTGTAGCCTTGGCCTAAGTCGTTGACTTTACCCGAAATAGGGAATATGCATGTAACGCCAATTATTATTATTTTAATATATAATGTTCCTTTTATGTCTTAGAACATATTTACAGTAATCTATTTTATTTTGATTAACTGTTTTTTTTATAAATACGATTTTAAAAATCTATTTTTTCGTAGAAACGGAACGCATTTCTAAACGCTCCGACATTAACAAACACTGCATGTGACGTCATTTGTGCAAAAACAAATGTCAACATGTGTTCTGTAGTCTACAGTTTCTTATTTTCTCGGGTATTTATTGTCCTTTATTACGATAATTTGTGATAAACAAACCTTTTAACTAACTTTTGAGGTGCAATAACATTAAACTAATATGCTTTTTGAGCACGAATGATGTCACAAAATGGCGGCTAGTGATGTACCGTTTTTTACTGCGGTAGTGGCAGACATGTAGTTACTCTATCAATTAATGAAATAAAAAAAACGCATATTCCCTATTGTTATACAAATAATTTGAACAAAGTCAAGAAAAGTTATTGTGTTTTTAATTTATACACAACTAGCGGCCCGTCCCGGCTTCGCACAGGTTTGTATAACTTTAACTATATGCTCAGCGCACGCCACGGAAGGCCTCAGAAATGATACTTTTCCCCCGTTTTTAAAACATTTTTGGTTACTGCTCCACAACTATAGGACCTAGCGTGATATTATATAGCCTATGTTACTTCTGAATAATGCAGCTTTCTAATGGTGAAAAAATTATTGCAATCGGTCCAGTAGTTTTTGAGTTTATTCATTACAAACATACAAAAACACAAAAATACAAATCTTTCCTCTTTATTATATTAGTATAGAAGTATAGATATAGATAATTTGAATCTATCGCGTGAAAAGAAATTTAATAAAATATCACAATAATATACATTGCTAATTAATGTATTAAAAATGACATTATTTGAGGTAAGCCAACATAACAGCTAGAGGTAAAATAACTGAACGTACGGTAGTAGGTATTTTGTCTCTAAACCCACATTTTTCAAAGTAGCAAATTTTAATGTGTGTTAGAAGTGCAGCAGTGTCATAGATTTTTATTAGACACAGCGGCCCTATTCTGTCAGCTAGCCAAGAGATTATGGGCGCTAAAAGCGACACTTGTATGGAGATGACATTTTGTCATGTGATGAACGATAAGAAGTTTTATTTAGCGTTTATTTAAAATTAAATTTATTTTACTGCACTTATTATACCTACTTACTGCTTAATTTGTCCCAAAGGTTTGACTGGTAGAGAATGCCTGGCAAATTGCAATAAAGTTTTTAAATAAATAAAATATTTAATCAAAATCGACCAACAGAACCAAAATATAAACATTTATAATTTTTAGGGTCGGATTAATAGTCGTTGCTAATGCTTAGCCAATGCTTCGGACTGTCAAACTGCATACACTGTCAAAATTTAGTGTGGCTCAGGCTAATCAACGACTATTAATCCGACCCTTAGTAACCTCATAGCGCCACGTGTCGAGTAACGCGTGCCCGGTGATAGTTGTGATGGTTTTTTTGTTGATAATAAATAACAAGCACAATAAATTTCAGGCACCAGCTTGTAAATAAATAAAATGATATATCTACTTAACACTTATATCACTCAACACTACTGTTTTAAAGAATCACTAGATGTATCAGTATTGTAATGACCGTAGTAATATAGTTTGAGAGCTACCTATATGATTTACTGACTGGTAGATGGCGTTTGTTGCTCCAAGTAGCCTAAATATAGCAGGTACCTACTATATATCCAGGCTACAAGTAAGTAAAACATATAGACTAATATATTATGACCTCACTTTATCACTATATCAACGTAGAAAATTACACAACCATAGCGAATACTATCTTCCTATATTTTTTATTACAATATAAAATATAGGAATATTTAAAGTGAGCCGTCATGAGACGCAAATTGTTTGACTTATGTATATGATATAAGTACCTACTTATGCAGGAAACGTTCGTATACCAAACCTACCTAAATATATAAGCAACATTGTCCTACACATTATTATTTTTAGGTAGGTAAGTATCAGTTTATTAATTTGTCACGACCTTTATATGTATATCTAAAAGTTTTTTTTTTATGGAGCACGGGATGTGACTTTGTACCTAATGTTAAGCAGACCTACAAAGTCCATAAATGGGGTCAATAAACATCGTTGTTTAACAATATTGATCGCTCCCACTATGCCGGCTAAATAATGCGGTTACGAAATGGGCGGCCTTTGTGCTTGATGAAAAATTAAAAATAGACCTACAAAGTCATAAGAGACTACATAAGAATAGAAATGGCCATTTTAGCAGCAATAGTTGGTTTCAATATGTTGGTTTGGAGGTGCGGTTACAAAATAGTTATATTGTAACAGTCACGTTAAGAGCTTGGAGTTCTTTTGTTGCATATTTCTGCCCCGTTTCTCCTCGTCGACTTGAGTTTTTTTTCTGTGGACAAGAATTAAATGGCCTTATTCATAAAAACTTTGAGTCCTTCAAGAACACTTTAGTTATAGAGGGTTTTGTCTCTTTTATTTAGCAACAAAAATGAATATGTGTAAAGGAGACAAAACATTCCATAACTAAGTGTTCTTCAAGGCTTCAATAAGTTTTTATGAATAAGGCCGTTAGTTTGTATTAATAAAATTCTCACTTTAACGTTTTAGGTGGAAGAAAATACCTATTACTATATTATTACTATTTTATAATGCTAGGCCGACCGACAGGTCTCGAATTCTTCATCCTACGCATACCCATACTTACACATGGAAAAAATATCATGTGACCTACTCACAGAAACTCCTACTCAAGTTTCGGTTCTAGTTCATCGGTTTTGAGGAGACTACTGCAACGATTTCTTGTCGAGGTAGTAGTTTACTTTCAGTGTAACGGTTACGAAACAGGCAGTTGAATTGATGGTAAAGCTCCGAGACTATTAAAGTAGACCCGTGTATATTTTCGTCTTTGTCGTCGCTCATTTCGTAATCGCATCATTTAGCCGACATAGTAGGAGCGATTTATACATTGAAGGACCTCGTTTATGGATTTTCTAGGTCTGCTTACCATCGTGTACTTGCAAAGTCACATGCCGTGCTCCAATAATAATAAAAAAATCAAACAGTCCCGACCTTTTGCATGAAAAAATAGTATCCTAGGTAGCGCAGCGACTGGTCCCACTATACCTACATATAACAATGGATATGGTCTCACCGGCACCAAGAGTTTTCACGTACAAGACGTTCACCATCCGCCATGGTCTGCGGCATGGGTCTGTCCATGGTCTCCGGTAGTAACAGCCCCGCGGCGGCTCCCACTATGCCCACTGTACCCAATACTATCAGCGGTAGAGGTTTCCATACCCGCTCCTGTAAATGAAATAATTTTATTATCCACCATTAACATGTTCGGAAAAAAATTGCTGAAAACTCCCTTTGGTGAACTGCCCGTAAATAACGCTAATGAAACTTTTGTAAGAAGATGACATTTGATGATGACGTCGTTTTTATCGTTACAGAAATAACCAAAACGAGACAAAAATATAGATACACCAATAAGTTAATAAATTTGTTATTTCCCTCTCTATCACGCTTCTGCAAAGTTCGAGCGTAAAAAGCGACCATGCTCTTGGCTAGGGGGGCTGACAAGTCATCTCACTAGCATCGCCGCGTTGTTACACGATCCTATTGACTTACTATCCCTTTTTATTGGTTAACGATGGAGTGCCAGGCAGAGGCGGACTAGTAGCTTCAGCTTCCCTAGGCCGTTTAAGCGACCGTCATATTCTAATATTTATGCAGCGTAGAACTGTGAAATTGTTCTGTGCGAAAAACAACATTGAGTTCAGTTCTTTTGTTATTTTTTTTCACCTGCCATATTCTCACTAGGATATAACTTAGGTTTGGGAGCAAATGTTTCGCCCCTGAAATCTGGCCGCCCTAGGGCCGGGCCTAATCAGCCTTAAGGAAAGTCCTCCGCTGGTTCCAGGCATCGCTCAGCATAATCACCAAACTCTCTGCCTTGGGATTTTGCTAACTAATTAGTACATTAGCCTATATAAAGGCTGGTAGATCTTGCTGCAGACATAATATTTAGAAATACTGCCGTGAACCACTTCATAGTGCCGTTATATTATACTCACAGAGTAGACCACGAATGGTGACAGCATGGTGGCGACGTAACCGCTGATGTGAACTAGTGAGGTGCCGGACGCTCGAACGCCCGTGGGCAGTAGTTCGGTGCACCACTGTATGGCTCCGTTGTACGACATGTTTATGCAAAATCGGGACATTATCGCGAGGGTCACCACGGGAACACCTGCAATAACAATACATTCAATATATTTCAGGAGGAGAACTACTTAATATTATACTAATTTTAATAGGATTCTAAATGGTTTTGGTCGATTCGATGTTCAGATGCAATAATTAATCAATTATACTTATAACATAAATACAAAATACAAAGGCGGACTTAATGCCGCTAGGCATTCTCTACCTATAGGTATACACGTTTATATGGCATATTCCATAATTTATAATGCATAGGTGACCCGATACTGGCTCTTGGGAGATCAAATCATATCACTATTTTTTTTAATATCTTGATTCTGGGACTGAATAAATTCACTTCATACCTCTAGGAACGAAGGCAGCAGCTATTACATTGATCATAGTTCTGGGACTGAATAAATTCACTTCATACCTCTAGGAACGAAGGCAGCAGCTATTACATTGATCATAGTTCTGGGACTGAATAAATTCACTTCATACCTCTAGGAACGAAGGCAGCAGCTATTACATTGATCATAGTTCTGGGACTGAATAAATTCACTTCATACCTCTAGGAACAAAGGCAGCAGCTATTACATTGATCATAGTTCTGGGACTGAATAAATTCACATCATACCTCTAGGAACGAAGGCAGCAGCTATTACATTGATCATAGTTCTGGGACTGAATAAATTCACTTCATACCTCTAGGAACGAAGGCAGCAGCTATTACATTGATCATAGTTCTGGGACTGAATAAATTCACTTCATACCTCTAGGAACGAAGGCAGCAGCTATTACATTGATCATAGTTCTGGGACTGAATAAATTCACATCATACCTCTAGGAACGAAGGCAGCTATTAGTGTCAATATGCCAGCTATCGTCATTGGTGTGCAAGTCATGAAACGCCGCCCTAATCTGTGAACAGTAATGTCATAATACTTATATCCTCAGGGCATGGTTGCTCCTAGAACTGTTGATACCATAGAATGCGAGTAAGCAATGTGAATTTTTAGAATAAGTAGATTGAAAACTAGTAACATACTGAATTCCCTGATTAAATTGGACAGACGACAAACATCTTATGACCGCCTCCATAGATTAGTGGTTGCGCCTTTGGCGTTGTATCCGGAGGTCGTGGGTTCCATAGCAAAAAAAGATTAATAGGTTTTTCTACTACAATTTGTCATGGTCTGGGTGTTTATAAAATATAATATATTGTTGTTTCTGGTACACATAGTACCTACAAGACTAGAGCTTAGTTTATGGCCAGAGCAATACCTACCTATGTGTAAATTGTCCTTCACAGTGGTCACAAATGAGCCAATGCCCAGGGCGGCCAATTTATAGGGGCGAACCGGGCCGTTGTCAAAAATCTCGTTCGATAAAAAATAAACAAACGCGATTTTTTTACATAACCCATCGATATATATTCACTTATGTCCTATTCCAGGTCTTCGTCTATCTTTGTGCCAAATTATAAAAAAACATGTTCTTAATATGTAATCTCAAAACTTACTTATCAAATAAATAAGCTAATAATGCCACGGAAGGTATCTCAGTAGCCGAAGCCAACGTAAAGGTTAGGAAGAAGTTGAGCCCCAGACCCTCGGACAGCCTAACGATGCCGTCGAAAGCCAGCGCACAAGCCATGTACACCACCACCAGTAACGCAGTCATCAGAAGTAGCAGAGGCCTGCGGAAAAGGGTCACCACAGAGTCCTGGTGCTTTTTAGTTTTTCTTGATGATACCTGAGGAATTATATTAATGTGTGAAAGGTAAACTTTTGGAAAGTAATGTAAATGGTCTGAACCATTTATCTTAAACCATATTCCTGTAACCATTCAGGCACTAAGCTCCAGTTGTTTCAAAGTTATTGTAAAGGTTAAAGTTAAAAATGGCGTCGAATGTACTAGTTTTATTTTAAAAGTCGAATAACAGCTGGTACATTCGATGCCATTTTTAACTTTAATCGTTACAATTACTTTAACAGACACTTTAGTAAAACTCAGCCTAAGAAGGAATCCGTTATTTAATAGATTATCTGAACAGGCTCTCCAAAAATATAACGAGATGTGGTGGTTTTTTGTATTAAGCATGATTTTGACTTACGAAAATTGGGGAAATATTGAACTTGTCTAAGGAATAAGTAAAAAGTGAACGTAGAATAGTCGTTAAAATATTTTTTTGACAAACGTAGTCGTGTGTAGGCACCAAGTCACCACTATATCTTTATAGTATAGGTAAGTACCTATACATTGGGTGATATGATTTTATTTACATCATTATCGGATCATCATCATCACTATAATATATCCCAAAAAATATATAAGAAAGGGTGTTAGGTACATCCTTTGAAATAAAATTGTGTTAAGTCAAAATAAGTTTGATTAAGATGCTTCTTGCCAGTCAGAGAGTTTCCTGCTGCAGTTTCTAATTCTATCGTCGGGTTAAATTTCAATGGGATAATGGATAGCGAATTAAACTTTAAAACAAAACATTGCTAAGAATTCATATTAAAAAGGAGTCGATTTATACCTATTCCTTTGTGAAATAAAATTAATTTATAGGTTCTTACTCTTTTTAGGTATGTCGTGTAAGTATTTTCAATAGGAGGTACTTCGCGTATTTCACGGTTGTTATGTTTCAGATTTCCAGCGACGTCATGCTGTTTATACGAAGCAGCTGAATATTGTTGCTTAAACAATGACAATCTCACGCTTCATCATCCGTGACCATTTACGTTAAAATACAACAAAAAATTCTCACAATAAAGTCATCCATTATATCCTGAGGTATTTTCGTTTTGTTAATTCTTTCGAACCTCCTGAGAACTTCTACGGCCTTGTTGACGTGACCTTTGGATGAGAGCCACCTGAAAACCATGCAATCTGATCATTTAAGTATTTAGCAGGAAAAACTAAGTTAACTAGTCTATAATGTCGCTAGGTCGGCCGACTAGTTGGTTATCACTGCCCACACATATGCCATCAAGTAATCTAATTTTAGTCTATGGGTTCGCTGATTTTCAAGACACTACTATTTTGTGTAGTTAGACTTTCAGGCTGCGGTTACGAAATGAACACTTGATTTGACGATAAAGCAACGACGTACCTATACCTAATGTAAATTTGACTTTTTCACAAACCATATCATAACCGCATAATTTAGCATAGTGAGAGCGATCAATGCTGTTATGCATCGACCCTATTCATGGTCGGGTTGGTCTACTTCATAATGCTATGAGGTAGATACATAGTCATACAAATTCATGTGTTCCACTTTCCAAGGTAAATGTTTATTATTTTAGGGGCCTCGTGATGAGGCCACATACAAAATTTACCGTTGCGCAATTTGCATGCTTATTTTTGCTTATCGGTAGTACGAGTGTGGTTAACCCGTAGAAAGGAGACCTAAAATGGAAAAAAACGTGTGTAAAATTCGTGATGAAGCTACAGGAATATTAGACCGCCACCCAGGCCAGGGTCATGTAGTCAGCGTCGAAGTACATCGAGCTTGGCTTACCTAGCACTTTCCGGTATGAACAAAGGCACAAGCACCACCAGTAGCATGGGCAGTGTGGTCACCCACATGAGCAGACGCCAGTCAGCCAGCCATACCGCCAGCCAGGCTAGAGTCAGGCAACCAGCACCGAAGTATATCGCGATTGACATGTTGGCTACCCACGTGCGATATCGCGGGCCTACGTACTCTAGTACTGAAAAAAACATGTAGATAGGTATAAAGTACACAAAGTTCATACCATGCTCAAAGCTAGCATCAGGACCACCATTCAAATCCTGCAAAATGGTGGTTCCGATTCTACAACTCATGCCTTGCCTATCAAAGCTGTGATGCCAGCTCCAGCCTGTGATGTTTTTTTTTCTGTATTGTATGTACACAGTACTGACCTATCCTTTATTTGGTTTATCTAAACTTCTCAACCAGCCTTCAATCTTAACTCAAAAAGTACCTTTTTTTGTCTTCCTTGTTTAGGCTTTAATGCTCACCTAAAATATACATCATCATGAACGCGCTGTCATAAGACATCCCCACCAGAAATCTTGCGAAGGAGAAATCCCACAAGCCAGTGGTGAAGATAGTGGCCAGACCACCCACACACCCTATCAAGTTGGACCCTGAAACATTATCATAAGGTTTAATATACTTTGAAGTTTGAGATCTAAAGTTCCTCCATAAAGGGTCCAAAAAGATATAATAATCACCATCTAAACTAAAACTAAACATTAAAAATACAGGGAAAATATAAACAAAAAAAATTTAATATCCACTATGTCCCGATTCTGTCCTGGCCCGAAGGTTCCCATAACACTGGCAGCATTATCTCTTTGTACTGCCAGTGATATCCTTTGTTTATAGAAATATCCGGATCGGGAATTTCCAGTGATCTCATTTAGAAGAGCACATAGTTTTTTTGCTGAATTCCTTGGCTTCAGAGCCCCAAACGCAAACGGAACAAATAAATACTCAGATTTTAAATTTTGATATTTTGTATGTTTCGCCTTGGCTGCAGCTTCAGCAGCCAAGGCGGCCCTTGCTGAGCCTTCACAGGCTTGTAGATGTGATGCCGCAAATGTATCAACACAAGTGACGTCCCAGATAAGGCTCCGCCCTCTCTGCCACGCACAAGTGTTAATCCATCTGGGCGTTTTCCATCTATTCTACTTAACCCATGGGGCTCAATAATACAGGGGACGTTTGCTGAAGTCACAGCGCGGCGAACAATGTCATTAAGGTTATGGTGTCGAGGCAATCTCCCAGCGCTTCTACTGCAACTTAATCCATGATGGCCGTTCGCTAAGACTTGCACTCCGCATTCACATTGGTGAGGTTGGCATATGTTCGCGCCTAACCTTAATGCCATAGCAATTTTTAACGACTGGTCATCTAGAAATGTACCCAGTGAAGGACAAGGGAGTGCCTGTAGCCATAACCCAGACTCAGGTGTTATAGAGGCTTTAAAACGAGCTAAATCGGATATCACCATCTTGTATTTTTTAACTGACAGTTGTTGTATTTAACCTTTCGCACTATTTTAAGAGATCCATACAAATCATACAAATAGATCACGTTCCAGTTTTGGTCTATTCCATCATAGACCGAGGACCTAAACTGTCTATGAAATTTCCATAAGACTTTTATTGCCGTTTTCAATAAGTGATATATATATTTCTTTTGACCGACCCGTAAGTAACCAACTGGTAACTAACAACAAAAAAGTATATACCCAAGATATAAGTAGGTAATGATCGATCCATTACTGAAAACAGCTAGTTGAACTAAGTATAATACACAAGATTTGATTGGAAAATACTTATTAGGTACCTACTTCTTACCAATAAGAGCAGGCACCCGTCCGAAGTTGTCTGCGAGCCAACCAAACAGCACTCCACCGGCGATGGACCCGGCGAAGAATATGGTCTGGGCTAGAGGAGCGTATCCGCCATATTCACATACCCAACCACGCTGAAAAACAAATAAATTATCTTTTGAAAGGTGATAGAGTTGAAGAACCAAAAATAGTAGGGCACCGTTATTTCGGTAGGTACCTAAATAGTTACGTCGTGAGTAATATTACTTAAAAGACAGCTGTACTTATCAAATACTACTCTTATGTACTCTTAGTGGCATATTTACGTATGGGCCCATTGGCATTGGACTATTGCACACATATTGCACAATAGTCCCTAAATAAAAAAATATAAATTTATTAAGTAAATAACAAACTTTTACATTAATTCTAGTGGGATTTGAAAAAAAAATTGCTATGGCGGTCTTACATAGCTTGTTAGTTGGCCGCCCTAATGCCTAAAATCACCTTTTCAATCGTGAGAAATGAAATGAAATGAAGCGGTCAGGTGTAAGTGCCCCGGGACGAGACGGAACCTACTCGTAAATACGCACCTGTGTAGTTCCTCTATATATACCTTAAAATAAGGGCCTTTAGGTACATCACAATATTGTCCCTACAGCAAGTATACAAATATAAAATAAGAATCATTAGACACGGTTATCACACCCCACGTTACTATCAATATTTATGTCAATTGGTAATTATGGGAAAGTGGAGAATGTCATGATGTAAGAACTATACTCATAATAGTAACAATGAAAGGACAGTGACCTAATCTAGTGTATGAACACAGACGATTATAGGTTAATAGTTCAGAGCAGGGGCGCCGGCTTTTAGAAAATCTCATGGGTGCTCATGGTCATTTGATGACTCTAAAAAATGGCGAAGTCAACCGGCGCTCTAAACCACTGCGCTAAACGGGTCATGGAAAAAACGTCCATCCCTAAAACACAATGATCTGTTTCTTGATGTCTATTCTCAGGGGTGCTCGGCACCCACTGTTTATATCTCATGGGTGCTGGAGCCCCCGAGCACCCACAGAGTCGGCGCCCCTGGTTCAGAGACACCTTTGCCTAGCTATAATAAAAAATAAAATAAAAATCACGGTTGCCTTTTTAAGCACCCGAGAACCGTTTAAACGGCCTCAGGGTACCCAGCGGAGGGATTAAACCATCCTCATTTCGCAGATGATATTCGGAGGAAACATCCAACAAGTGGCGAGCTTGTTGCGGTGTTTATGATGGTATAGCCTCGTTGCCAGGTCCGGTCTTGTTGTCATCTGCTTAACTTTGTTATCGGTTGCACAGTGACTTAACCACTAGGTTGGGGCCGCTTTTTTTATAGCTATAATATGGACTGGTTATATTGGAATATTATAGTTTGTACTACGGATAATCGCTGGAACAAGAAAACAGATTAAAGACCACGTTACGGGGCACTTATCTAAAACGAGTAGAGGAAAAGGTTCACTCCAAGTCCGCTGTGGTGGTTGCAGAAAGAGATATTTAGAAGAGTTCCATAACCTGATGGACCTTTACGCTGATAATGATAAAAATGGAAGTTCTTTATAGGTACCTCGCTCACAACAGTATGGTAGGGTATATCTCCGAGCTCGAACTCCCATCCGTGTTGGCAGGGTGTGAGCAGCGTGGCAGGATCAGGTGGCTGCAGTGTCTCCAGCACATGGGTCCAGTTCGCAGCATACACCGAGCAGCGGTCCCATTCTCCTCCTAAGGCGGCGCCTGGCGCAGACAAATTACGTCTGTGAAACGTTTATTGGACAACTTTAGATCTAAAAGTTGTCGTGTTTTTTTCTCGTTTCACATTTTTGAAAAAAAATAACAATTAATGATTAAATAACTTATTTTTAATATTGAATATAATTATAATGAACGTTCACAAGTCAAAAGCTATTTACCTGAGCTCCAAGTCCAAATGCTGTAACTCAGGGACTTTACACCAATGCCTCTGTGGTGTAGCAGCAATGAACATCTGTACGAAGTAGATGTATGCAAAGAAGAAACCAAACGGGAGCATTGCCACAAATAACCATTTCTGATAGGTGCCCCATTCTCCTACATGCGACAGGACAGATTCTAGTACGTCACTTTCGTCTTCGGCGTTATCTGTTTTCTGTAGTTGTTGTCCTTCCTGAAATGTTGAGAAATAGATAGGTATTGTTACCCGAATGGGTCGGAGATCAGAAATGTGTGAATAGGTCAGCTGCAGTTAGGATTATTATTCTACTGTTTTATTTACATTAGATAGTTCGACCCATAATTCATTTCAAGGTTTAAAGGTTCGAGGGTAAAAAAAGGTGATTTACTATTTTGAACCTTATTCCTTAATTCGGCCTGGAATACCAGCACGTAACAGCGTCACCTTGTTCTATCATTTTTATATTGGAATAACCAACCGTTACCGAAGATTATAGGAGCCAGGAGGTACATTGCGTGCATTAAGCACTAAGGTTACGATCTTATAATAGACCTACCTATCGTCCGTGTGCCTCAATCTGAATAGTAGCGATCGATAAATCCGTGGAGGAATACAACAATAGGGGAACCAATGAAATCCCATTCACATTCTATAAAGTACTCGGAGGAGGAATAATTTCGTACGATGACCCTACAACTTTACTCTGTCGTACGCGCACTATGTATCGCTCGCGTGAGTGACAGGGATGTAATGTGGGATTACGAAATGGTTTGTGCCTTCTTGTAATTTTACTAAATAATTACTATGTACTATAACTAATAAGTGCCTAAAATAATAATACCTAATATGTATGTGAATATCATAAATTAAACAGACCTTAATATTCCTTAATTTCACAGCATCAGTATTCATTTTTCTAATAAGTTTGATTTAATAAATTAATAAAAAGTAAACAAATCGATTAGGTATTCATTGAACTACTGGCACGTGAATTTCAAGTGGAATGTGGCGGACGGACGTCGCCTGTAGTAGATAAGTAATACTGACACATTTTGCGTAAGTATCCGATAAATCCAGTAAGATATTGATTGTGAACACAGTAACTGATATCACTACTCATCACAACTTGCGTAAGTAAACACGGAAATCTTTTTTTTTTAGTTTTGAGCTGATTATTCTCACAATATCCACTAAATACCTATTCGTATCTGACTTAAATTAAGTAGTTGCCTCTACTAGAGGATACGTACAATTCAAGGCGATATTTGAAACATTTCGGAATAATATAGATATCCAGTTGTATGCAATTAATTTTGAAGAACAATAACGCGGCATACATTTAGAAAAGAAGATGTTAACAAATCAGATGTACCTATTATATATCCTGCATATATAGTCGTAGGTAGGTATGTCATTAAGAAGCCAAAAGCGTTGATGGAAAGCTTAATAAAATAGGCTTTGGTGATAAGTTTTAATTAATTCTATGCTTATCTATTTAATCTAGTGAGTTTGTCAAGCACAGAGATATTGATAAAGGCGCTAATAGTCGTCAACAACCTTGGTTATAACTTTGGAAACTCCAAAGTTATACTGGCCCCAAAGTTTGGTTTTTGAAAATATTGTTTTTATTTAAAACGATGATGATATTTTTATTCCCCTTTATCTTTTATTTAAATAAATAGCAAGGTGGTAGTTTTTAACGTATCTAAATTGAAACGCAATACAAAGGCATGCATAAAGAGCAGGGTGTTTATAAATATTATCTTGATGTCGTCAACTCTACCTATTATAATATGTATAGTCGTTTAAAATCAGTCCCAGTTTAGCCATAAATATAGCAACAAATTACGAGCCTCGATTCTTTTAAATTAACTAGAACAATCGTGTCATAATCGTTTCGTAATATAATCACAATAACTTCATTTGCCACATTGCGCATTCTCCTAACCAATCGTCCATAGAAATCTGTCAAAAAAGCGAGCGTGATGGCCTAACTTACTTGAATAGAATCGTATTCGCATGGTAAAAGAATCGTTCTCGTTTTTTTACAGATTTCTATGGGCCATTGGTTCAGAATGCGAAGTCTAGTCTAGAGAACTTAAAAAACATTAATAACAAAAGCCCTATCTATCAATATAAACTAAAATAAACATTAAAAATAAAAGGGAAAAATATAAACAACAACAAAAAAAACCACTGTGTTCCGACTCCCGATCTTCATTATTTAAAGAAATATCCGGATCCGGAATCTCCAGTGACCTCATTTAGAAGGGCTTTTTTAATGATTTTTTTTTTCTTAAAAAAGCACCATCTGGGGGTGCCGAAAGTTTATGACTTTAAAATTTGGGAAGTTTATTTGGTAAAACAACGAATAAACCTAATATTACATATTGTGTACAATAATATATTATCAAATATGTACATTTGATAATATATCAAATTAATTCTGTTTGGTTACTTACACTTATACTAGCTGTGACCCTCTGTGCAGTGCCCGCTGTTTAGAATTGGTATCAAAATTTAGTTTACATGTCATTTTATGTTTATGTTAAGTTATATACTAGTTACTCGCTGATAATAATTATTCCTATTGGTGAAATCATTTTTTAAATCGGTTCAGTAGTTAATCCGGAACAAACATTTGAAATTAAAGTACGAATCAAACTTAACTAAAAGTATTTATATATTTTCATTTATGAAAAAAAATGGAACTCGTAAGTGTTTTTTGCCAATGTTTAGGTGGCAAAGAGCAGCAATACCTAGTTTAATTAGCCGATGACTGTAGCCTATTAGCTTAGTATGTACATATATCTTCTAACGATACAAAAACTCATTGTATAGTGACACCCACAATTCTTTGGATGAAATGTTTTACAGGGTAATTTTGTACAAGGTTGTACTTTGGGCTAATGTCTGATCAATACAAACCACTTTTTCCATAGAACCATGTGTCGCAAATGAATAAAAAAATTGCCCTCCCCATAAAATTGGTAATTTTAACATTACTAGTTTGTATGGAGAAGGCGGTTTTTTTTTTTCATATTAGCCCAAAGTATACATTTTATAGTCATTATGTATAATAATACTCAGGAGTATATCCCATAGGATGCAAACGGATGGAGGCAATATATAATAATATCCTTAGAGACATTTGTATTAGATCCAGTCAAATAAAAACAAAACTGAGTAGTTTTGCTCAAAGAACTTGCACATAACTTCACTAAACTACATGTACTTATTTATATAAAGCTACTTACAAGATCATCCTTATGATTTGGCGAAAATAAAAAATTAAGAGCCAGTGCTTTTCTCAAAAATGTGCGCCTTTGCAGAATCATGATACCTGCAATGAAGCATGCTTGAAAAGTGGTCAAATTGTGAAAAGTATATATATATATAAAATTATGCTTAGGGCGGATTTGATCAAACTCGTGTAAGTTTTGTTCTAAGATATGCCACATAAATACTTAGTCAAAGGTTAATTATTTGTAATGAATTGGACATTTATATCAGCAAATAAGAATACAGGTTTATGCGAGTTTGATTGAATTGGCCATCAGATAGCTATTTTATTGCATACGAACCTTAGAAATTGTAGACATAATACTGTTAGTCACTAATTTATATTTACTGCTACATTTTGAGTATGACGTAAACAAAAATAACTTGTATTGTGTATGTGGACTTATAATACTTATAGAGATATAGCCGGTGGGCGAATGCGCATTGCGCCGAGCTTCACGATTGCGCAGTGAAAGCTTCGGAAATGGCAGGATTGATTATTTCTGCCGCTACCTAGCTACCTTTTTTTATGTATAAATAAAAACGTACCTACTTATACATATATACATATCATCACGGGTGCCTTACGGCGACCGAGACCACCTAGACGGCCCCAGGGTACTCAGCTGAGGGGTTTTAATCCCTCCTCGTCGTAGCCGATGGTATGAGTCTACATCAAAGAAGTGCCTAACTTGTTGCGATGTTTCGAATAGACTCAACACCCCATCTATAAACAGTTTCACAAGTTGGTATAGTGAAACCGGGACCGACAGCTTAACGTGCTCTCCGAGGCACTATAGTGGTGTTGTCAAACTATTATAATACCTAAGTAAGGAAAAAACTGAGCGGAACGTTTTTTTAATAGATTTTTCACAGCTAGAAACTTTCTACGACAAGAACTTTCATTGCAAGAAGCAAAATATGAACTTGTTATGGATATATTGGCTTATGTTATCCAAGTATGAACCGCCAACTTTTGTATGTACGTACCTAGTAGGTACTTATCTTGTGAAATGTTTGTATGTACGTACCTAGTACTTATCTTATGAAATGTTTGTATGTACGTACCTAGTACTTATCTTGTGAAATGTTTGTATGTACGTACCTAGTAGGTACTTATCTTGTGAAATGTTTGTATGTACGTACCTAGTACTTATCTTGTGAAATGTTTGTATGTACGTACCTAGTACTTATCTTGTGAAATGTTTGTATGTACGTACCTAGTACTTATCTTGTGAAATGTTTGTATGTACGTACCTAGTACTTATCTTGGGAAATGTTTGTATGTACGTACCTAGTAGGTACTTATCTTGTGAAATGTTTGTATGTACGTACCTAGTACTTATCTTGTGAAATGTTTGTATGTACGTACCTAGTACTTATCTTGTGAGATGTTTGTATGTACGTACCTAGTAGGTACTTATCTTGTGAAATGTTTGTATGTACGTACCTAGTACTTATCTTGTGAAATGTTTGTATGTACGTACCTAGTAGGTACTTATCTTGTGGAATGTTTGTATGTACGTACCTAGTACTTATCTTGTGAAATGTTTGTATGTACGTACCTAGTAGGTACTTATCTTGTGAAATGTTTGTATGTACGTACCTAGTACTTATCTTGTGAAATGTTTGTATGTACGTACCTAGTACTTATCTTGTGAAATGTTTGTATGTACGTACCTAGTACTTATCTTGTGAAATGTTTGTATGTACGTACCTAGTACTTATCTTGTGAAATGTTTGTATGTACGTACCTAGTACTTATCTTGTGAAATGTTTGTATGTACGTACCTAGTACTTATCTTGTGAAATGTTTGTATGTACGTACCTAGTACTTATCTTGTGAAATGTAGTCAAAGTCATCATAATTAATGAATTAATTATATGTATTCTAAAAGAAAATTCTTTTTATGCGATGGCCGGCTAAAGTAACATAAGATTGTCACAATCAAAGAGATAATTTAGGGTCACACCCCGGGACTCAACCCGACCCACTGAGCCAACCAAGTTCCAGTCACCACTTACGAAATTTGTAATTGCTTTTTAAAAGTAATTTATTCAAGAATGAATATTATAAAAGGTAAAATTAAAACTAAAATAAACCTATTAAATAATAACTTACTTAAATTGGTTATAACTAAAAAGGGTAGGAAGTAAAATAAGAGGGGTTTGTTAAGAGCAGCAGCCCCCCCCCCCCCTCCTTATTATAAGCGGCATGACATGTGCCCATGACGGGGAGGGCATGACATGCATGACAAGCGGCATGACATGTGCCCAGAGGGGATTCAGCGCGGAAACGCCGCCAGGGTATCCGCGCTGAATCCCCTCTGTACAAAAAAATGGTGCGCCAGCCCAGCTTGTCGCTATTTTATTATTTCTGTTAAGAGAGTAAAGTTAGAGTAGGTAATACTAATGGCAGAGGAGTGTGTATTTTATTTAACTTTTTTCATTATTTAGGTATATTATTCTCCTCCTTATCAGAATTATCTTATATTGATATTGTTAAAGATAAAATTGATTCACCTAGTTATTTTCATGTAAATTTTTGGGTCGTCGACAAGGTCTTTGTTGACTATTATATGCTAGCATCTTATTGTTTCCAATGCGTGCGAGGATGTCGTATCATTTTAGCCTTCAAATTATATGATTGTTCCAACGTAACCCTCATTTATGTCCCACCTAATCTCAATATTCTGAACCACCCATGCGTGTAACACGAAGCCTTGGCTTGTTCACGTCGTAGCCTAGTGGTTATATCACCCTCCGTAATGCGGTTCAATCCCCGTTTGTAAAAAACACTTTTCTTAGTTCAGAATGCAACTAGGTGAATTAAATGCTCAGAGGACACAAAAATAATGACAATAAGTGAGCAATACATTTTTTGTATAACTAAATATCACTGAAATATAAAAATTGTCACCTATTTATCTGATGCACTTAGTAGACTAGAAAGTGCCTAGGTCTAATAAAAATATTGCCTCTACCATCTTCCACTCCTGGAGGCGCCAAGTCCCAAGGGGCGCAGTAAAGAAAACATGAGAAACAAAAATATTTTTCGATTCCATATTTTCCTCGATTTCTTATTTCGAACTATTCCTAAAATGTGAGGAGTGCAGTAGCAATAAGGATGATTCAAGGAAATTTGATAAATATTGTTTGTGTTCTATCAAGAAAATCTAGGTAATGTAATCTATTAAAATTTTCACCTAAGTTATGAAAATTATGAAAAAAAAGATCCGCTCCAGTTTTCGGTACGTTAGAAACATTACCTGGAATTAACAAACTGAACTATCTTCCATAATTAATTTATATTTATTTCTCTAGTTGTAAATTGTTAGGTTTAGTTTAATTTTATTTTTTAAAGTTTTTGTTCTTTATATTATATATTTTCATTTATGAAAAAAAAGGAAATCATTTGGAGCAAGGTTTGGTGAATTTTATATTGTGTGTGTTTAATTCTATAGGTACTTACAATACCTACAGTAAATATAAGGAAAAAATATTTATAACAAATTATTGACGTCGTCTTGCTATTTTTAAGGTTCCCTACGTTTTTAAATAAAAATTGAAACTTTATGAGGTCACTCCTTCCAGATTAATGTATTAAAAATAAACCGGCTTAGACAGAAAGTTTAAATTTGGAATACCCTGTCAGATGCGCCTACTTGTGCTTTCGTCCCTTCATATTTGGAAAAAAAATCGCCCAGGGCCGTGTTCGGAAACTAACACTTTAACACTGGGTAATGTCACTACACTATATGCATCTCTTCTTCTCTAAGCATTTTTCAATATTTTTGTCGCACTCTGTTACACTACCCAGTGTTAAAGTGTTACGTTTCCGAACACGGCCCAGGGGAGAATAGAGAGGGCATAGAATAAAAATAAGAGAGAGGGTAGGTTATAGTTAAGAAAATATATTATTGTCTCAGTAACAGCTTGAGATAGAAAGTTGAAATTTGGAATGTCTTTATTATACATGGTGACTTTGGGGGAATATGAGGTTCTACTGATCTAATAGAACAACTTTTCCCATAGAACCTGTGTCGCAAATAAAAAAATAATTGCCTTCTCCATACAAACTACTTTAAAAAAAATTGCCTTCTCAATACTAAAAATAGTAGTGTTAAAATTACCTATTTGTATGGGGAAGCCAACATTTTTTTACATGGGAAAATATGTTCGATTGTATCAGTAGAGCCTCATATTAGCCTGAAGCAAAGTACAACCTTTCAAATTCATATACAGGATATCTACATTTTCGAAAATTAATTTGTTTAGTAGGTACCTACATATACAAATAATATTTTAAAATTCTGTTGGTTATATATATGTTGGATTATTTTAAAACTAAAACTTCAAAAGGTTTTTTGTTTTAATGTCAAATTTATGTATTGTGACACTTCGCATTCTGATACCAATATAGAGTTTTTGTTTCGTCTTATTATCTATTTTATTATAGTTAAACTCCTTATTTAAGCAATCTTCATCACCCCTACCTTCCATATTTAGAACCTGCACACAGTTTTTACATATTTTGGCGACCGTTAGCTTATGAAAAATGGAATTGTACGGTAAAGAAAGAGCAACAATAAGGAGATTTTTTACAAGGGCGGAAAATAATTTAGAGGAATTACTTGGTAAGGCAGATGCGTCGTCAATAAGTGAGGTAAGGGCTGCATTTAATTATCTAGAGGAAAAAGCCGTTAGCTTACAGGAAATCGACACAAAAATTAAAGGAGAATGGTTGAATGTCGATATCAAAGAAATTAAAGAAATAGAATTTGACGAAGAGTGTGATAAAGTCGAGGCGTATAGAATAAGGTGGTTAAAAATGAAATCCAAGTATGACTATTATATAGAAACTGTAAGTAATCACAATAATATATTAAATATGAAATCTAATTTAACAATAAAATCGAACAATAAAAATTTTAAACTCCCTAAATTAGAACTCCAAAAGTTTGATGGAGAAATTAAGAACTGGTTAGGATTTTGGGGACAATTTCAGAAGATTAATGATGACGAAAATATTGATGATGATGATAAGTACCAGTATTTAGTTCAGGCTACAGTACCAGATTCAAAAGCGAGACAGTTAGTTATTAGTTATCCCCCTTCCGGTAGAAATTACCACCATGCAATAGAACAGTTAAAAAACCGTTTCGCACGGGACGAACTGCTCATAGAAAATTACGTCCGACAATTAATTAATATTTTATTGTCTCAAGCTAAAGATGAAGGAAGAATGCCACTAAATAATTTATTTGATCTTCTCAATACTCAGTTACAGGCGTTGGAGACCATGGGCGTGACAAATGATAAATGCGCATGCATCCTGTACCCTCTAGTAGAGTCAAGTCTTCCTGAAGATATAATGTTAGCATGGGAGAGAACAAGACGGAGGGACAGTAGTAATCAACTCTCAGATATTATGAATTTTTTGAAGGATGAGGTTGAAAGTGAACAACGGATAAGGTTAGCGAGATCACATAATAATAATAATGAACCTTGTACATCAGGTTTGCTAAACAGTAAAGTACCGACTGCAGCTTGCATATTTACTAGTAATAAGAAATCATTTAAAAAGGTAAGTTGCATTTGGTGTAACAAATCCAATCATAATAGTTCCGAATGTATAAAGTCCAGAGAAATGACATTCGAAGAACGTAAAGAATATTTAAAAGATAAAAAATGTTGTTTTATTTGTTTAAAATTAGGGCATGGAGCTAGAATTTGTAAATAATTTCCCAAGTGTATAATATGTACAAAACGCCACTGCATAAGTATGTGTCCTGATTTAAAACTAAATATTATAAAAGAAAATGTATATAGTAATGATAGTCGTGAAAATACAAATAAAAGCAATACCCAGACAGCATTGTTTTGTAATAAAAATGTAACAACTTTGCTACAAACTATTTTAGTGTCAGTCACGAATGGTAAAAATAAATTATTAATTAGAGCATTATTCGATTCTGGGGCGCAACGAAGTTATATTAAAAAGAGTATCGCCAAATCTTTAGGCTTAGAAGTGGTAGGAACAGAAACATGACAGTTTTAGATAAAGAACAACTTTGTGGTTTTGTGCCTCGGTTAAATAAAAACGAATTTTTAAAGTTATTTTCACAACAAAAAAATAATTTAAACGACGTCGGGGATGACAATATGGAAATTGGTTTATTGATAGGTGCAGACTATTTTGGTTTATTAATGACAGGTAATATTTTAAATTTAAAAAACAATTTAGTTGCCATGGAAACCAAATTCGGTTGGACGATTATGGGTCCACACGTAGGGATTTATTCAAATATTTGTACATTAGTAAATTTTAATCAAGATAATATTAGTAACTTATGGGATTTAGAATGTATAGGAATTAGGGATCCGCATGAACAAAAAAGTAAACAAAAAATGAACGAAGAGGTGATTTTATTTTTTAATCAAAATATTAAAATTAATGAAGAACAACGTTATGAAGTGAAATTACCATGGAAGTTTGGACACCCTGAATTGAAAAATAATATAAATATAGCTAAGAAGAGATTGGAGTCAACTACAAGTAGATTACAAAAATTAAACAAATTAGAAACTTACAGTAAAGTATTTAAAGAATGGGAAGAGTTAAAAATTATAGAAAGGGTCGAATATACTGATGAACAAAGTTATTATTTACCGCACCATGCAGTAATAAAAGAATCTAGCTTAACAACGAAGATAAGACCCGACTTTGATGCTTCGTTAAAAGATCGCAATGGTGTTTCACTAAACTATTGCCTTGAAAAGGGTGTAAATTTATTAGAAATTATACCTAAATTAATAAATAGATTTAGAACTTATGCTATTGGGATAACAGCAGATTAAAAAGGCATTTCAGCAAATATCTGTATCAATAGAAGATAGAGATTACTTAAGATTTTTATGGTGGAAGGAGGAGGAGGATCATATTATGATTTACAGACATTGCCGTGTTGTTTTTGGAGCAACATGTAGTCCCTTTTTATTAACAGCGACTATTAATTTTCATTTAGATAATTGCTCTGATATACTACAGAATATAGCACAAAAATTATACGTTGATAACTGTGTGTTGAGTATAGAATCTGAAGAGGAGACTAGATGTTTTGTAGAAAAATCAAAGAAAATTATGGCTACAGGTCAATTTGAACTTAGAGGTTGGGTGGTCGAGCCCATGAAACAAGATTCTTTAACAGATGAGAATATGAAGAATGAGAAACAGTTATCTATATTAGGATTAATGTGGGATGTAGAGAAAGACGAGTTATATTGTAATTTAAGTAGTGTGAGCCCGACGGAGATAAGATTTACAAAAATAAATTTATTATCCATAGCGCAAAAAGTATTTGACCCTATAGGATTTACCTGCCCAGCTACCCTAACACCAAAGTTAATTTTAAAGAACACATGGAATAGTTATGGATGGGATGATGAATTAAGAGATGAAGATGCAAATTGTTTTAAGAAATGGTTTAAGTCAATACATTTAATACAAGAATGTCGCATTCCAAGAAGATTATCAAAATATAATATCAAAGAATGTGAAATAAGTTTGCACGTATTTTGCGATGCCAGCCAAGATGCTTATGCGACATGTATATTTTTAAGAATGGTTTATAATAATGAAGTAAATGTTCGCATAGTAGCAGCAAAGTCAAGAGTTTCGCCATTAAAAAAAATGAGGTTAACCCAGGCTAGAGTTGATGGCTATGCTTATTGGTACACGGTTATGTAATCAATTTAAACAGTCGTTTGATATTAGTGAAGATTCTTATGATATTTACTATTGGTCAGATTCAAGTATTGCTATAGCATGGATTAAAAGAGAAGACCAATGGAGTGTATTTGTAAATAATCGTGTTAAAGAGATAAGAGAGAATTCGAATTTAGACAATTGGAGGCATTTACCAGGTGTATTAAACCCAGCCGATTTACCGTCCAGAGGATGTGACGGAAAGAATTTATTTGAAAGCAAATGGTGGTTGGGACCGACTTGGTTATTATTAGATTCAAAGGAATGGCCGATATCACATGTAATAGGTGAATATGATGAAATATATAAAGAACGGCGCAAGTGTATATTGGCTAGTGTAGATAGTGTAAATAAAAAGTTTATGAATTTGTTGAGTTATTTTAATAAATATACTATGATAGTTAGGATGTTAGCTTGGTTATTGAGGTTTGTAAATAATTGCCAAAAGGTTAATAATATTAGTAGTAAAGAATTAGAATATAAAGAGATAGAAAAGGCTGAAAAGAAGTTGTTTATATTAATACAACAAGAAATGAATTCAGATGTAGAACTTAAAAGAATAAAAGGAATGCAGATTTATGTTGATAATGACGATATAAAAAGAATTATTACTAGACTTACATTAAGCGATGAAGATGAAAATTTTAAATATCCTGTTATTTTACCAGGAACTAACGAGATTGTACAACGATTAGTTTATCAGCGACACATACATTTAAAACATTCAGGTGCGTTGACTTTAGTTACCAATTTAAGACAAAATTTTTGGATAACAGGGGTTAAAAAGTTAGCAAATAAAATAATAGGTAGATGTGTAATATGTAGAAGGTATAAAAGTAAGGGTTGTGTTACACCATTTGCACCTTTACCTCGTAATAGAGTAAAAAATGCTGCAGTGTTTGAGATTACTGGGGCTGATTTAGCAGGCCCTTTAATGTTAAATACTGGTGAGAAATGTTGGATCGTCCTGTTTACGTGCGCTGTATATAGAGCCGTTCATTTTGAATTAGTTAAATCATTATCTACTGAATGTTTTATGATGGCATTGAGAAGGTTCATTGCACGCCGTGGTCGAATCGCAATTATTTATACGGATAATGGAACAAATTTTACTGGTACTGAAAATTTATTAAAAAGTCTGGATTGGAATAAAATATTAGATGAGGCAGTTATACAGAAAATTCAATGGAAATTTAGTCCTCCTAGCGCTCCTTGGTGGGGAGGATTCTGGGAAAGAATTGTGCGTATGATAAAGGAGCTTATTCGGAGAAATTTAGGAAATTCAGTTGTAAGCTATGAAGAATTAGAAACACTAATCTGTGATTTCGAAGCAGTTTTAAATGCGCGCCCTCTCACTTATATAGACGATAAAGATAATTTAGAACCATTGACGCCTGCCTGTTTTATGCAAAGTTTAGTTTCAAATGATACTACCGATTTAGATGAAATCGACGATAGAACTTTAAATAATAGATTAAAGTATTTGCAAACATTACGAAAAAATTTACGACAGAGATTTAGAAATGAGTATTTATCACAATTAATTAACAAAGGCAGAGAAAATAATGTTAAGATAGAAGTTGGAGATATAATTATTATTGAGACTGAATCTAAAAGAATATATTGGCCACTAGGTATTGTACTGGAAATATATAAGGGTGCAGATGGCAATAGTCGAGTGGCCAGAGTAAAAACAGCTAAGGGTGAAAAGGTTAGAGCTTTACGAAAATTATATCCACTAGAAGTTTCAAGTTCAGAAGTTAAGTCATCACAAAATGAAGAAGAAGATGAGATGTCTAAAAGTAATGATGAGATAGAAGAAAAAATTAAGAACGTAAATAAGACACGATCAGGGAGAGTAATTAGTGTTCCAGCAAGATTAAATTTATAAACTATTTATTGCAAATTATCTAGAATTTGCAACGGCCGCAGTATGTTGGATTATTTTAAAACTAAAACTTCAAAAGGTTTTTTGTTTTAATGTCAAATTTATGTATTGTGACACTTCGCATTCTGATACCAATATAGAGTTTTTGTTTCGTCTTATTATCTATTTTATTATAGTTAAACTCCTTATTTAAGCAATCTTCATCACCCCTACCTTCCATATTTAGAACCTGCACACAGTTTTTACAATATATGTATAAAACGTTTTTTTTATGGAGCTGCATATCCCTGAGATGGTAAGTAGATTATACAGTCCATCAATAGATAACACCAACACCGGTATCACCGATGTCGGTGGTGGTAGGCACCTTATGTCGGCGCTTTATTCACGCTTCGCTTGAACCCGGGATTATAAGATAAAGGAAAGCTCGCTGGCACAACACATTCCATTTTTTATTGTGCGACAAAGGCATGAGAACAGTCGATTTTTTTAGTTCGCGGAGGTGTGTTACCCGACGCGACTGTGTATGCATGCTTTGTCCAGCGCGTGACATACGTTAGCGGACAGATGAGGGTGGGATAAGAGGGCTTACCAAAGAGCCAATCGATAATCGAATCGAAATACCCATCGAAAGCCAAATGTATGGGATTTGACGTTTCTCGTCGATTAGTCTCTATCCATAGAGTAAAATTCCTATACCTGTGATTTGATTGGCGATCGTGTTTTTTAGTCAGGCCCCAGCTTATGCAGTTCTTCAGAGCACTCTCCATAATATATGCGGTATATATATGCGGTAAAATTCGCTCAGAGACGCCACGTCTCGACGATGCTGAAGAGATTGGAGTTTATTGGTGAGCTTGTCGTCTTGTTTATTGGTGACTTTTCCTCTATTTCCATTTTTTTTATTATATTGTACGGAACCCAATGTTAAGTGCGCGAATAGCATTCCAAGTAGGTATGTAACTAATACGTAATAATAAATTAAATAGGAAATAGTTAAAATAGGAAATAGTTAAAATAGAAAACAGAAATAAAGGAAAGACACTCGCTGGCAACGCATTCCATTTTTTTTTTGCCAAAAGGTAAGATTGCTCGAGATTTTGGTTTTTAGTTCTTGAAGGTATGTTACGAACGGTAGGTATGTGGATGCATGCTTATAGCTTTGTCCAGCGCTACTTGTACTATTATTTCTTCTGTGCCAGCGCGTGACGTACGGGAGCGGAAAGACGAGGGTGGGATAATATTATGCAGTATTTCATTCACTGCACTTTCCATAATATACTATAAGCGTGCATAGTATGTTGTAGGTAGTTTAAAAAAAACTCTATACGTCGGCATGTCACGTCAAAGAGGTCAACGGATGTTAGATGCATCAATATTAATTAGCTATTCATTATCCATTTAACTAGGTAGTTCCTATAATTTCTGCCGTTTGTTAAACCTCTCTAGGTACAAACGGATAAGTAGTAGAAAGTAACGAATGGTTGGCATTTTTTTTCGAATGAATGAATGACATAAGTTTCATTCCACTGTGCGTTAAATTTCTAGATATATCAAATATCAAGCTAATGAAAAAATGAGTTTTTTAATTGTCATCTAAAACTGCCTCCGTGGTAAAGCGGTTGCGCTTTTGGCGTTGTGGGTTCAATTCCCACTCATGGCAAAATACTAGATTTTTTTTAATATACAGTTTATTTATTTATTTTTATTTTACAGTAAATAAATAAAAATAATATATCTTTAGTAGGTACAACGTTTATTTTTTACATAGTTTTGTCATACAAGTACAGGAAAATTTTAAGTTCTTAATTGGGTTTGAGGTTGTTAGGTAAGTACATAACCCTATTGAAATGTATATTTACCTATTACTTATCAATGTCCAAAAATGTCCGCCTGCGTGTTACGCCTGTCAGTTGGTTTGACTCCCAAACGAGACATAATATGTAGGTAGGTACAGTTTATTTATATGATCTGGGTGTTTATAAAATGTAAAGTAATAAATATTTTATTTTAGCATTAATTTATACTACTTAACAAATTTAAATAAAACTTATAAAACCTTATAAAATAAAAATCGTTTATAAAATATAATATTTACGAGTATATACGTTGATTCTGTCTGGTACACAAAGTACAAGTCTAGAGTCCTAAAGCTTAGTTTGTGACATGATGTTTGTAATATTATATTTATTATTATATTTTTTCTATCCAAAACATAGCGACGAGCTAGCCACTTGTTCGGTGTAGACTTATACCATCGGCGAGACGTGGTGGGATTAAAACCCTTCCGCTGGGTACCCTGGGGCCGTCTAGGAGGTCTCGGGCGTCGTAAGGCACGCTATATTTAATATGTATCGTTGTTTCTGTTCCACATAGTACAAGCCTTGAGTTTTTTTGTATCTAATAGGTTTATTAGAATATATATAATATATAATAATAATTTAAGGAGGTAACGAGGGATCAGAAAATGTACCATAGCACTAACTGCATTTCCGCTTTGTATGGCCATTGATATTCTTTGGCCTAAATGAAAACCTGAACGCGGATCCCCTGTTACCTGTTTAAGCTTTTTACCTAAAGACAATATAAAGGATTTTGCGGACCAAGTACCCATTGTCTCGACAATAAATGGGACAAAAAATAGGAATTTGAAATTTGGGTGTATTTTTTTTTGATGGCATAGGCTCTAAATCTGCAGCAAATCCGGCAGAATTGGAAGACCCTGAGGTATAGGAGGGTGACCAATTTGTGTGGGGCTGTCAATTTTTTTTTCATTTGCGACACATAGTTCCATGGGAAAAGTTGTTCGATTTGATCAGAAGAACCTTATTTTAGCCCAAAGTAAATCCTTTTAATTACCCTGTATTATATTATACAAAAAACGATATTATAGGTAAGTATTTTTAATTTTAATTTTGTTTTTAATTATTTTATAGTTATTTAAATGATCCAATTTAAATTAAAGGAACCTTTAAATTGTAACATTCAAATTTTGCAAAAAAACGATACTTGTAAACTTGTAAGACGGAATGGACACTCTCAGGATTTGTAATGATTTTCTACAAATGTAACTTACAAATAATTCTTTGATGAAAATTACAATTACATGTGTAAAAACAAACTTGTTAAATAAATAATGACACTTGTAACCCGTATTTTACATGTGTAGTTTTGATAAACACATCTTTATAATACAAGGCTTGTAAGTTTTGATAAACAGGGCAATGGACTATAACCGATATACTGAAAGTTAAAAAACCTATAGAAGCTAAATGGATATTTAAAATTAAAGATGAAAATACTAAGAAAGCAAGACTGGTTGCTAGAGGATTTCAATTGAAAGAATCTACTTATGAAAATAATTATTCACCAGTAGCCAAAATAAGTACAGTGAGAATGCTTGTATCTCAAGCTGTACATATTATACAAAAAAAAACGATACTTGTAAACTTGTAAGACGGAATGGAGAGTCTCTGGACACTCTCAGCATTTGTAATGATTTTCTACAAATCTAACTTACAAATAATTCTTTGATGAACAAAATCACAATTACATGTGTAAAAATAAACTTGTGAAATAAATAATGACACTTGTAACCCGTATTTTACACGTGTAGTTTTGATAAACACATGTTTGTAATAATGAAGATTTTTACATGAAAATTGCTTGTAATACAAGGCTTAAGTACAGTGAGAATGCTTGTATCTCAAGCTGTACAGAAAGGGTGGCCCATAAGGCCAAAGATATTTCTACAGCTTTTTTGAACGGAGAAATTAAACAATATATATATTTAAAAATACATGAAGGAATAGAATGCGAAGAAAACAAATATGGGTTAAAACAAAGTCCAAAGTACTGGAAGAAAAAAAATAATGAATTTGCAAGTAACAATAAATCAATAAGATCAAATAATGATTTTTGTTGTTATGTTGGTGAAGAAACATGGCTATTAATATTTGTTGATGATATTTTAATTTAAAAAAAAATAAAAAATAAAAATTACGACCCATTTGGCCTTTACTTTTTAGTTTATGCATACCCAATTTAACCGAAGATGTAAAACAACTAGTTATTTTTTTTAAGAGTTGGCTCTTACTTTCATTTGCGACACAAGGTTCCATAGGAAAAGTTGTTCGATTTAATCAGAGAACCTATTATCCCAAAGTACATCCTTACAAATTCACCCTGTATTATATTATACAAAAAAAAAATATTGCGGTACTAAGCTCGATACTTGTAAGATGGAATGGAGAGTCGCCGGACACTCTCAGGATTTGTAATGATTTTCTACAAATGTAACTTACAAAGAATTTTTTGATGAACAAAATCACAATTACATGTGTAAAAATATGCTTGTGAAATAAATAATGACACTTGTAACCCGTATTTTACAAGCGTAGTTTTGATAAACACATGTTTGTAATAATGAAGATTTTTACAAGAAAATTGCTTGTAATACAAGGCTTGTAAGTTTTGATGAACAGGGCACTGGACTAGGATGTTTATCAGAAAGAATAGATATTGTACTTTGATTTGCAGGTAGAATTATATTAATATTTAATAACAATTTCGCTCGGCTACTTTTGGTTCCACTCTCCTGAAATGGTTTGGATTTTGTCTGATACAGGCACATAATAAATTGAAATTGAAATAATTGTATAAGTATTGAAGGGTAAATAACGGTTTATCTCGATTTCCGAAAAAACTACAAGTCCTATGGAAAAAAGTTAAATGGTAAAGTTGTAGGTAATAAAAAGATCTACAACTTATGTATTTATACTTTTTTCTCATTACCTCAAAATTTACGTGAAAAATTCAAATAACCTGGATTATATATACCTTTCATTTGGTTTGCTTCAGTGTAGTGTCTTTTTTTATTAGAGCACGGAGCATAAGACGGCGACAAAGACGAATTTGCATTTAAAAATGTTTCTACCATAGAATATATACAGGGTGGATTTTTGAGACAAGACAGTAAGTAAGGGCAGTTAACTTAACCGTTATAGTTACGAGAAAACGTTCCTGGGAATCCATAATTTTTTGAGATATGCTGAACTGCATTCACAGATTTTGGGAAAAATGTACAGTCAGCAAGAAATTAACAAGTTTACACAAAAACTTTTTTGATGCCAATCGATCCCGTTTCTTAAAATGATCAAAAGATCTAAGCTCTACTGGACTGACTGAGGTTTAAGTAATAGAAATAACCGAAATCGACCGAAATATATCCTATAAAAAAAACTTTTTCTAGGTTGCAAACTTTTTACAATGTTGACAAATTTCGAAGAATTACCTTTTGCACTTTGCAGATGGCTAAGAGGGGAGAGCCTAGTGTCCCGTCTCAAAAATCCACCCTGTATATAATATGCGCCGTATTCTGGATATCTGAACTTGTTTTTTAATATGTAGGTAATTTGTTAATATTCTTTATATTTATGCATTTTTTTATAACGAAAAAATATTATATATTCTTTAGTTTTTTCTAATACCTAAATAGGTAGTATACACACGTATAATATGTTAATCTTGCTGTTTATCTATGATTAGTGATTCGTTTATTATGTTAATTTATTTACCTACCGAACTTACCATTTTGCTAAAGTCGTTGCACTATATATAGACAAAGAATCTCTTAAACGCGGTAAATATAATACACTGCTAGGTTATGCAAAGTTCAACACCATGTTCATAGCACTATAATAGTTTATTCCTCACTATTATTTATGTTTAGTTACACTTTTTTTATTCAAGGGCTGCCGACAAAACATAGTCTCCTGTAGGCAAACAGAAGCACGACCACTCGTTGCGTAAGCGCAGACATACTGTGTGCGAGTATGCCGGCGTCATACCAGACCAGTAACCGGCAAAACGCCAAAAAAACACATATTTTTAATACCAATATCAATAGTCGAAATAAATAATCCAAATTTGATAACAAACAAAAAGTAACCAAATGATAAAGGCATCAAAGCTCAATTTTATTTGATTAAATATGTAGGTTGGTAAGTCTTAAAAACTGAACCGTTAGCCGTTTCACTACTTTTATCATCGTCGTTTTAGGGTTCGTTATGTTGGTTAAATTCTTTCTTATTCTAGTCGTCTTTGCATATAAAATATCTATCTATATTATGGTACTATGAATGGGTACCTAATATAGATAGTTTTTGATGACCCATATAAGTTACTTCAGATGAAAAAGGATCAGGGCCTCAATAATAAGGCAAAACTTTAATAAAATTATAATTGCATCCTAAAAGCTGATTGTTTTTTTTTCAACAGCTTTCTTGGGCGATTCGTTACAGAATACGAAATGTGGCAAATTAAGCTATTGTGATTCTATTATGATGTGAGATTGATTTAAAGTTAATTTAAGAGAACGGAGGCCCAGATCAGACGTAAAATTAGTTACCTAATTTAAAAAAATGAAGTCTGAGTCTAAAACTATATTAAACATGCGAGCAAAACATCACGGCCTTAGTCATCTCAAAAAAGGTCGTTATCGACCCCCACAGGTTGATAAGTAAACTTAACGTTCCCTTAAAAACAAACACTCAAAATGATTCACACACGAGAAAATGTTTGGAAACTATTATTTACGCGGTGGAAGTCATTGTATGAAGAAACAGTCTTTAAACACGATCAAAGACTGGTTCTTCCTACAGGATCTCGGACTTCGTTGAAAGTACCGTTTCCGTTCATAAGTAGGTACCTATTAAAAAAGTAAAAATCGGCAGGTGACCTACGCAAAATAAAAAAAGGCCTCAATCACAGATTTAAAAAGTTTCACAAGTTAGTAGGTAACTTTAGTCAATGTTTTAAAAATATTTTTCGTTAATAGGTCGGACCAGGAAAATAGCAAAAAAAATCAACAAGATTCATGAGTTTTCGCACTTGTCGCGTTTTTTTACCTACTTGTTTCGTTCTATTCTATAAGTATGTTTAGATAGAAAGTAAGTAATGTTAACGTGGACTAATATACTAAAGCTCTATGGATTTATCCTAGAAAATATAACAACACAACTAATGATACTGGCCTCTACCGGCTACCACTTTTTTCGCAGTTTGAACAAATTTCTGCAATCTATTTTTTTTTTCTCAGGAAGGAGTAAAAATACTCATACTCGTATATACCTATACATTTTTATAGGTATAAATTAATGTTTAGGGATAGCTTAGCTACCTATAACTTCAGTCAGGAGCTTAAAATAAAATAAAAAAATCTGATAATCGAACCTGGATAAATATGAAAAAGCGACTCCAGCTGGTTAAGTCACTGTGACAACAAGGCCGGACCTGGGATGGGTGACCGCTTTATACAACGAGGCTATACTATCATAAACACCGCAACAAGCTCGCCATTTGTTAGGTGTTGCCTCCGAATACCTTCGGCGAAATAAGGATCCCTCCGCTGAAAGGTAAACGTGATGGCATATTTATTTATCTAGCTATATATCGCAATCCTTTTTAAGTTGTAGTTAGGGAACTAAAACATTAAGTTTGATATATGTACCTTCAAAAGAACCCTTATAGTGAAACTCAGGTGTCTGTAAATCTATCTGTCCCCATAGAGCAACGCGGCTACCGTACAGCCCGGAGGTCTGCCACATCAAATATATAGAAAAAAAACTAGTACTGTTAAATTTATGTTTGTAGATCATTTTGACCATATCTAATAGGATATTATAGTTTTTTTTATATATCAGAAGTTATTGAACCGATTTCAATTTGAAAAGAAAAGGTTTGAAGGTATTCATGTCACGAAGTGCGAAATAGACGCAATTTAATCATTAGGAATAATATATTATATACACATAAATTATAATACATATAAAGATGACTATAACATTGGGATAAGAAGATGTCAGGTACACATACTAATAATGAGACTTTATTTCAGGAATAATAATATTTTACTTACAGATGTTTAACTAGTTAATATATCAACAATAAAGAATTTAAAGACCATTGTTGAGAGGTCACATTAAAGATAACATTAAAAGCCGATATGCCGTACCCCTAGTGTGAGTTTTCTAACTATTACTTTGCGTTTGAGTTAACTAAAATTTGTATGGGAAATGGTTCAGCGCTCCAAGCGGAAATTTTGAGAACTAGAAACGCGGTCGTGTGATTGGTCAAAATGTTTACGCGGTAGTATAGTTAACGCGAAAGTAAACGTTAAAAAACTCACACTAGGCCTACTGGCTAACAGTAAGTTAACCAAGGTGTTGGTTATACCTAAATAAATATAAGATTCAAATATAAGATGACACTTAAAGGCAAGATTGGCCCCATAATAAAATAATTGGCAATTACCTGCGCATGCTAATAACAATATAATAAGATATTTAATTGAATCAGGCGTTATTTTGATATAATAAGAATTATGTACAAGAAAAGATAAAAACCGAAGCAAATTACAAGTACCTATTAAAAGTATACCAATATTGTGTCGAGATATGTATAATAAAAATATAATTAAAGCTTTTTGGTACAGAGCAATTCTATACAGGTCATTAAATAAAGACAAAAATATAATTGAGCTCTTTGGTACAGAGCAATAAGATACAATAAGATGCAACCACACACAAAGTAAAATTACTTTGGTGTGGTGCTATTTCAGTCACTATATTAAATACTAAAATTATAAAGATGGAAAGCGCACAAAAATATTATAAGATATACAAACATTGAGTAAGTCTATATACAGTACTATATTCATAATTACAGAATCCAACTAAGATTTTATTCGCATAAAGGCATTTGCGACAATTCTCTCATTGAAACTAAATTAATATAATAGGTACCAAAATATTTCAGAAAAAAATAACAACCGAAAACCCTTCGCAAGCGAGTTTTTGCACTTGTCGTTTTTTTAAACTATCTTTTGAATGGAATGTCCGATTTGAATAATACAAATAGGTACTGAAACAACCTCGAATACAAAGTGATTTAATTGGATAAGGATTAATACCAAGGTACTCATAACGTGGTTGAGTTTCTACTGGCATTTCTATTAACTTTTCTTACATAAAGAAGTTGTTATAGTGACATAACTATAATAGTTGGACATATGGTACCGCGAACTTTTTTGTAGATATTAATGTGTTCTATAAATTTGCACTACATTATTTTGTTCTATCATCAAAGAAATTTATAGATTTTTTTTACAACTTGGATTACTTTTTCAAAGTTTTCATACAGCTATCCCTAATATTTTTGAAAATAAACAATAGCCTTTGTCACTCAGTGATAATGTAGCATTATATTAGTGAAATATTTTTTTAAATCGGTTTAGTAAATCCAGAGATTATCCCCTACAACCTTACAAACTCACAAACTTTAACTCTTTTTTAATATTAGTATACATTATTATAATTATGACAAGTCTGTGAGTTTTCAAGAAACTCAAAATTTTTTCTTGATATCGATATCACTATCACTACATCACTACATCACTATCATCACTATCACTACATAGTATAAAACAAAGTCGCTTTCTCTGTCCCTATGTCCCTTTGTATGCTTAAATCTTTGAAACTACGCAACGGATTATGATGCGTTTTTTTTTAATAGATAGAGTGATTCAAGAGGAAGGTTTATATGTATAATAACATCCATTAAATAGTGGAGAAGTACTGTTATTTTTGAGGTTTCTAATGTGATGTCGTAAATAATTACATTTTTTCCGCTTACATTGCAAACGCAGGCTGAACCCTACGAGTTTTATCAAAATAATGTACACATTGTATTGTACACATTGAAAAGGTCTACAGAAAAGTCCGTGATGGTATATGTCTATCTCTTATGGATAACCCACAATAACTTTTTTTTGTCATTTACTTTTTACGACAAATAATGGCTAATTTTCGAAGCGATTTTAACCAATACAGCATTAATCCTTAACCAATTAAATACCTTGAATACATTGTTCATTTAATATAGATCTATATGGCCCTTTACACCGTATGATTTAAGTGAATATTTTCGAAGATATTACAGATTTAAAAATTGCGGGACGTAGCGTTTGCGGCGGTACCGGCCGGCCGCCCGGTGCGGCAAGAGCGTGCCTATAAATAGCGTGAGAAGCCGGAGCGGGCCGCTATGTTTTTATATACAACGTTCACAGTTTTTCTGTAGTGTATTTAGTATCAGCATTGCACCCGTGCGAAGCCGGGGCGGGTCGCTAGTATAGGTATAAAATTTTCAGGAGCCTCTTTCTCTTCTAATTCATCTTCAGTAAAGTAGGAGATTAGAGTAAAGTAGGAGATTAGAAGATTTTGTTTTATTATCAGTGTGTGTGTTCCTAGGAGACTAATTTTTACTTCGGCATTAGTCTACCTATTACTAGGGGATTTACGTATTTGTTTCGAAAATCCTAAGGACCACAACATCAAGTCGAACAAATATTTTGATCTCACAAACGAAATTACTAGAAACGGATTTAAAACTCAACTTTATGCAGTGGAAGTTGGTGCAAGAGGAATTCCAGCAAAGTCTTTGCACCGTCTATTGAAGGATCTTGGCCTTCTCCGTCGGAACTTTTATGGAGCGTGTTTCCAGGATGGCGCTAACAGGATCTTATAGTATTTGATTGAGTAGAGAGGGTAGTGAACACAGTGCAGGTGAGAGTTCAAAAGGGGTTTTAAACCTACTTCGCGGTCTCAAGTCCGGGAACGCTGCAGTTCATTCCCCTGCCTTTCAACCACGCGACGGACCCGGCACCCGCACGGTGAAGCCATGGATTGCTAAGAACATTGTCTCAGCCTAGGTTTATTGGTTTTCTATTTGTCGAATTAATAGTCGTTGCTTAGTCTGAGCCATTGCTTGGAACTGTCAAAATTTAGTTTTATCATATGACTGTCCAAAGCATTGGCTAGGCATTAGCAATTGCTTAGCAACGACTATTAATCCGACCATATGAGTTATATTTTTTAAATCCCCAGTTTTTTTTTTTAATTCCGGCAATAGGATATTTGACTCCTTTTTGAAACCCGTTTTATATTATTCTTCATTACATAATAGGCACACTACATTGATATTTCCGGGACTTATTTATTATTAATAAAAATTAATGTTAAAGTTTGAATTTCCACAATCGCGCTAAAAACGCTATTTCGCAGACTTATGTCAAGTGTGACGTCACACGCAAGTAAACAAACAAGCGCAGATTAATAAATAATCTCTTATATATTATACTCTATTCTATTTCGTTCACATGATTTATAATCTGTGTATTGTTTTGTTTACTTGCGTGTGACGTCACCAGTCATCAACAAATCAAAGATGTTTTCGTTTTAAATAAAATTGTAAAATATATTCAATTTTATTTTGTGTAATCTACAAAAGATATACATAATTTAGTTTCAAATAAAGTTAAATATGTTTTTTTACGCCATTGTCTGTTAGGATAACTATATATTTTTAATGTAGTTAAATAGCCTATTCCGAGGAAACTTTTTACCGGACCATATTGTTTATATTAGCCAAGTTTATGCAATTTTTGTCCGTAAATTCGGGAAATTATAAAGTGAAAATGCTAAAATGTCGGCGTTATGTAGTTTTGTACCTACTGTACCAAGTTCGCGGCACAGTATACCTACAGGTGAATTTTTCAAGTGGGCCTTCAAGGCCAAATCCTAAACTAAAAATTAAAAACTATTAATACCTAGTTACTACGTGGTGGCTGAGCTGGTTAGACCTTAGACTTAAAAACACTTAGGTCCCTGGTTCAAACAGCAGTGTGTATAAAAAAAAATGTCGGTTCCAGTTTCACTATACAACTTGTGGTTCACAAGTTGTACAGTGAAACTGGGACCGACAGACTAACGTGCTTTCCGAGGCACTATAGGGTGTTGTTAAACACAATGTAGGTACATATTTTTTTCGGCCAAAAGTGTATTTTTCCAATTTGTTGTCTCCTATCATTTACTTTGATTAAAAAAAGACGCCATTGTCGTACACACGTACACACGTTTGTACTAAAATCGTAAAGCCATCTATCATATTTACCTTAATGAGCAAAAAAAAAACGTTTGTACTACTAATTTCGTAAAGCCTTCTATCATATTTACGTTAATGAGCAAAAAAAAATGCTAACGAGCAAAAAAAAACCGCCATCGTCAAACGTTTGTACTAATTTCGTAAAGCCTCCTCATATTTGCGTTAATAAGTAAAAAAAAATGCCATAGTGAAACGTTTGTACCAGTTTTGTTAAAGTCAACAAATCCTTCAGTTACATTTACAAAAGCTCACACACAACACACTTTTACCAGTTTTATTAAAGCTCTTACATACATGCGTTGATGAGCTAAATATCAAAAATACAACGCCTCTGTCAAGCGCTTCTACCAATTCTATCAAAGAGTACTTTGTTATAACAGCTCCTATCATTTACGTCTATAAGCAAAACGTATGACCAACAAGATGTGTCATCGGTAACGTCATCACTGTCCCACAACAACCTTTTTGCCTTTTTTTGCTTTACCCGCAGTACCCATTACATGAAGTTTTGTAACCAATTCTTCATCGTTTTTCATAAATTTCTATACATTTCGTTACTTTCGGTTTCTTTTGGATCCGATTTTTTTCTTTTAGGTTCATAAATATTTGCGTGTTCTAATAACAGATTCCAAATGGCTGGTTTTGCCAATATAGGGGATATCTGCTCTTGATTATCGATTTCCATGTTAGTACAACAATAAACACGCGCGACGCATCCACTGAACAATTGAAGCATCGACAAAATCAAACCCAATTATTAGTGTACCAATATATTAGTAAGTAAGTAATAAACTTAATAATTTTAATGAAAATTTAATGAGTGAAATGTCCAGATTCATATATAATATTAATCAACCAAATATTACATACTTCAATCTACATAAAATTATAAATCAAGAATTCAATAAAGTATGTAAAATTAAAACAAAGAAAATTACTGACAGATTAAATTTTGCTACTTGGGCCACTAAAGGTATTAGGATAAGTAGGGATACACTATATGATCTATATGACAAAAGATCATATACATCTGACCAATATTTCCATAATTATGTTAGGAATTATTCAAAATTATTCAAGAAAGTTTGTATCATAGCTAAATCTATTCACATTGGATCCAAAATCAAACAGTCAGATAATAAATCCAAGTGTGTATGGAAAATCATTAATACTGAAACTGGTAAAAATATTATCAGACAAAATATCATTTCAATTAGACAAAACGGAGTTATGTTATCAGATAAAAAGCAAGTTGCGGAGTTATTCGAGGAATTCTTTACTAATATTCCATTACAAATCACGAACTGTATTAAATCATCAGCTAGTACTGCTAAAGAATTTTTAAAACGATATATAAAAATACCAATTACATCTAATTTTAATTTTAAACATGTCACAAATGAGGATATACTAAAACACTTTAAAATGTTAAATAAAAAAAAACTGAAGATTTATGGGGGCTATCTGTAAAAGCTATCGAATCAATTATTCTTACTATAGGACCGGTACTCGCTGATATTTTTAATGGTTGTGTTAATGAAGGAATTTTTCCCGACCTTATGAAAAATATACGTGGTGGCCGAGTTGGTTAGACTTTGGACTTAAAAACACTTAGGTCCCTGGTTCGAATCCCGGTGTGTACCAATGAGTTTTTAATTAAAAAAAATATGTACATTTGTTTGACAACACCACTATAGTGCCTCGGAGAGCACGTTAAGCTGTCGGTCCCGGTTTCACTATACCAACTTATGAAACTGTTTATAGATGGGTTATTGAGTCTATTTAAAACATCGCGACGAGCTAGCCACTTGTTCGGTGTAGACTCATACCATCGGCTACGACGAGGTGGGATTAAAAAAAACCCCTCCGCTGGGTACCCCGGGGCCGTCTATGCGGTCTCGGGCGCCGTAAGGCACCCGTGATGATATATATATATATATATTATGAAAAATAGTAAAATAGTTCCCATATTCAAGTCCGGCTGTAAGACAGATCCAAATAATTATCGCCCTGTTTCTGTCCTGCCAGCCTTAAGTAAAATATTTGAAAAAATACTTCTTGGTCAGCTGTTAAGTCATTTTAATACTCATAAATTGTTACATGATCAACAATACGGGTTCACAAAAGGTAGAAACACAACAAATGCCGGGACAAGATTGATTACTGAAATAATTGACGCTTGGGAAAATTCTCAGGATCTCGTTGGCGTTTTCTGTGATCTGTCTAAAGCGTTTGATTGTGTTGACCATCAAACTTTGTTAGATAAGCTGGAGTTTTATGGCATTCGCGATTTAGCTTTAAATCTAATAAAGTCCTACCTTTCTAATAGAACTCAAGGTGTTAATATTGATGGTTGTGTATCAGACGGAACCCTTGTAAAGATGGGTGTCCCCCAGGGATCAATTTTAGGCCCATTCCTAGTATACATCAATGATCTTCCACATATGGTACAGGAGATGGCACAGATAGTGCTATTTGCTGATGATACATCCCTACTTTTTAAAGTTAGTAGGAAGGATAATACATTATCGGCAGCAAATGACACTCGGGAAATGGTTTCAAAATGGTTCACGGCAAATAATTTAGTTTTAAATGCAAAGAAGACTAAGTGCCTGAAATTTACTTTGCCTAATGTATCTAATATCAATGCCACAGTGAAGATAGGTGGTACTGACCTGGAATTTGTTGACTCCACTGTGTTTTTAGGGATCACAGTCGATTCCAAACTACAGTGGAAAGCTCACCTTACTTCTTTATCCAATAGACTGAGCTCTGCTGCATATGCAGTCAGAAAAATCAGAAAGTTAACTGATGTTGCAACAGCCAGACTAGTATACTTCGCATATTTTCACAGTATAATGACATATGGTCTTATAATGTGGGGATCTGCGGCAGATATTGATACTATATTTATTCTACAGAAGAGGGCCATTCGGGCAATATATAACATGAAAGCTCGTGATTCTCTTCGAGAAATCTTTCCTATGATTGATGTACTGACACTACCATCTCAATATATTTAAGAAAATTTATTGTACGTTAGGAAAAACTTAAATATGTTTAGTAAAAATGGCGATAGACATAATTTAAACTTAAGAAACATAGATAAAATCGATATACCAAAGTTTAGACTGCAAAAAACTAATAAATGTTTCGTCATTAACAGTATAAGGTTATTTAATAAATTACCTAAAAGCATTATAGATCTGAGTGAAATAAAGTTTAAAAATTGTATAAAACACATATTAATCAATAAGGCTTACTATAGTGTAAAAGACTATCTTAACGATAAAGACGTCTGGCTGATATGCAATTGAGGTCTCGCAACTAGTAAACAAATTGCTTATGTAGAATCTACCCTAGTTTAGTAGGTATATAATGTCCGATATTGTAATAATTTTATATTACATAATTTATTTTCATTACATTATGTAAATTTTGTCTTTGGATAAGGTAATCATTGATGATTACCTACTTATTTATACTTAATTTATACTAATAGTATACTGTGTAGTTATGTACATTGGTACCGTAACAAATATTCTGCCATAGGGTGTTCTACGCATGCTGATCAGTGGGGTGCATTTTGAGTATGTTACTATATATCTATATATTATATATATGCTATATAGCATAAGTCAATCAATAGCTGTACCCCTCTTTTACTTTGTGTGAAGCACTAGAGTTTTTTACTTGCTGGTTTCTTTTTCTCCGGGGTGTCTCTGAGGGGATCGACTTTACAGTTAGTGTTTATGCCCTTAAAAATACCGATCCTTATACCTTTACTTATATGTGATTGGTTACTTAGCTTTTATTTACAATAAATATTTAAGGCATGGATATGGTCGGTGAAGTTGGTCGCCTTGGTGGCTCTCTTGTATGGCAGATAATGATCGACAGGTCAATGGAACCAGCTAACCACCTAGTCTTACACTAGTTGGTTATGTAGTGTGTGTTCGGTTCGGTAGTAATTTTCATATTAAGATTTCCATTCCATCGTGTCTAAGTTCAATGGGGAGTTTTCTTTTTGACGGTTCCAAAATATTCCACTAGATGGCAGCAGGAGAGATATCCACAAAAACTGTCAAAAAAGGCAGATTCTATACTTGAGTAGTCTATATTTTTAAATAGACTACTCAATATAGACTCATATTCTCTATGAATTAAAACTAAATTTTGGTATTGCAAGACGTGTTATATTTTTACCATATTTTGTCACTTTTATATGTATCTACTTACTCGTTATTCTTGCTCTCTATAATCATTAGTAGATACCCTGTCAAGAAAAAATTCGTAAAAAAGACTATGGTACCTTAGAAATTCAAATTTAATTACTAATATGATGATATTTAAAAGAAAAAATATTGCTTAAGTTGGTGCCGTAAGGCAAGTGCTCAGGATATTAGCGTATATGTTAAACAAAGTTAAGTAAATTTTATAAATTATTCGTATAAAGGTATTTTTTTCCTATTTACCCTAAATTTTGGGTGTATTTTATATATTACCGCTATCGATTTTGACAGTTTTTGTAGATAGCGACTAAACGCCATCTGTTGCGTTAAATAATAACTACTGGAAAACTCCTCATTAATATTTGTCGTTATTTTGTTAATGAATAGCTGCCTAACCAAACGCACTCTAAGACCTCATTGTTAAACTTTTCTTTTTTTTTTTTGACTATTCATAAATATCTGTAAAGATTTACATGAAATAAATGATTTTGACTTTTGACTCTGACTTTTGTACTCTACAGCTAGTACAGTAACTACAGTGTTACGAGTATGGGTACTTTTCCAACAAACTGCGAAAGCCGACACATGGTTCTATGGAAAAAGTTGTTCGATTTCATGAGCAGAACCTCATATTAGCCCAAAGTACATCTTTTCAAACCCTGTATAGGCTGAGGCATTGTTTATACGATATTTGCGTCTGTGTCTTGTGGTTCATTACAAGTAACTATTGAATAGTCATAGTCATTACTACTGTTATATCCATAGAACAACGCGGCCACCGAATAGCCCGGAGTAGCCATACGCATGATTTCCCCTCTGTCCAATCACAGGCACAAATGTGCCTGTGTGTTTTCAAAACTAGTTTTATATGGTTTTTGTCAGACCGAATCTATCTTTCGAGAGAACGCGACTAATCAAAGTTGCCCTATTGCTTAGTTTTTTGGTGTAAAAAGCGGTCTAAGATATCAAATTTCGATTTCAAAAGGATGATGTTACTTTTCATAGGTAAGTAATATTATTTATATAATTAATATTCTTTTATCAAAGTAAACGGTGTTTTATACAAAATTAACAAAGCGTCTATTACAGTCTGTCAGGCGATCAAGAGGCCGACAGTTCTTCACACTCTTGTTCAATAATTGGATCAGTTGACCAACAGATCCGACATTTGGCCGCCTCGTTTAAAATTATTGTTGTTCGCATCGCATTAGCAATATCGATAAATTAATTAGGTAAAATTAAATAATATTATAAATTTTGATTTTATTTTCTGTCAAATATGTTAGCTATACGAATTATATATTATTATAATTCTGAAAACTAAAAAAATCAACGACTGATCTCTAACTGTATGTACGGAGATAATCAAAACTTGAATTACCTACTTTTTTTTCTGTTTTCCTATTTAAAAGCAACGTGGAGACGATTTTGTAAAAAGCGTCGATTGGGGTCCCGTCAAAAATCAGTGCCATTTGTTTAGACCACTTTTGACTTCCTAAAGCAAAACCACTATGTGTTTGTCCCGTAAGGCTCTTTGTTACTTTAACTATATGCTTAATTTAATGATGTTAAATTTTACCTGTAAGTAATTTAAAAAAAAAATTAGAGCACGGCATGTGAATTTGTATCTATCGGATAGTAAGCGGCATTACAAAGTCTATGAATAAAGTAGATCAATAATTTGTTGCTAAACAATATTGATCGCTCCCAATATGTGCCGGCTAAAATATATAAAAAAATATGTAATAATACCACATACTTTTATACCTATGTATGTGTTTTTTTTGTTTAATATTTAATTTGATTGTAGTTTTTGTTTCCTATTTATTGTAGTTTAAATGGCATGAATATTAATAATGTAGGAAATAAATAAAATTGGTTATTAGTCTCGCTCAAATAATTATTGTTATTATTATTGCACTATAATTAATACCTATACCTAATATTATATAGGTATCAATCATTAATCTTGTAATTGTTTTAAATCTGGAATGATATAATATAATACTTACATATCATCACGGCACCCATGACACTGTTACAAATTTTGAAGTTAGTAGAATTTTTAACTTTATAAATAAATAAATAATACTTAAAGTTTTACTTACTTAGTTTTTTTTTGTTTTATTGTGAATTCCTTATTTTATCGATATATCTATGTGATATATTAATATTTGGGTAGCCCTAGCCGTTGACATCCACTACTACATTTAAATGTATGTTTTTACAATATTTGAACACAAATTAGTGTTGATGTTGCGTAATTAGTGTTTTTCTTATCGCTTATTGGTAGATATATTGATGAGTGCGTTGTACCCCCCCCCCCCCCCCTTAAATATTGGCATACATTTTTTCATTTATACGAGCGCTATAGCATCCCCCCCCCCTGGCCATGTTGCTCTAAGATTATATCTCCATTGGCTTAGGTCACTTCCGTATATTGTCATTACAGGATTTTAAGATCCAGTGCTATAAATTTTAATATTAATAAAAACTGACACTGAAATGGTTTGGAAATTGCTACTGGTAATAAAAAGTATTATTTGACTAAATTAAATTGTCTAAAATAATTTACGGGTTAAGAGTAATACAGATGCTTTACAAATGTTTACTTATCATTTTTGTGTAATTTTCACGAAATGTCAATTCAATTTGTTTTTGACAGATTCGCAAAAGAATGAAATCATATTGTTTTATTTCAAGGATTGTTAAGTCGCAATATTTATAGATTATAATATATTTTCGACATTAAATTTGGAGTACATTAGTGGACATAATTTCATGAATTGCTACAAGTGTTTGGGTACCTAGGTTTGTATGAACTAATTGTAATAATAAAGCTATGTTAAAAATACTCCTTCATTGTTTGTGTTGTTTTATGTTTGTGCGGCCTCAGTTAATTTATTGTATATTTGTAGCGACAGACATGTGATCCAAGGCTGTTGATCTTTACATTTGTGTCATATCAATTAATAATTAATCAAATTATATACTGGAACTGACATGTAGGATTAATACTGGATGTTGGAAATTTGTAAAAAATTGTTCAACCATTGTTGTTTCATAATATTTTCCGTTTCCTGTTTGAGGTTAAGAAACTTCTTAACTTGCAATATTTCATAAATATATCAGTGTGTATAAGCCATTTTATTTGTTGTTTCAGTTTTGTAGAAATGATATTTAAAAAACATTGACAATGAAGTTTGGAGTGAAGTGAGTAATTGTGATTGAACAGTGCTGGTGTTTTTGGATAAAGTGTGATCGCAGAACAGCATCATGTTTATTGCAATAGTGTTGTGGTATTTCCCACTGCTGGTGCTTAGCGAAGGCACACTTGTAATATTTACACAGAACTCTCCCCACACTGTAAGTATGACTTATATTATATATATACCATCATTAGCATGAAGCAGTAAATTGCTGCACCTAAGACTCCTACTATTTTGTAACCTAATGGTCACCACTGGTCAAGTTTAGTTCTTAATTTTTGTGTGTTTCACATTTTACTGCCATAATATTTAACATTTAGCTATTGCCTTGAATACAGTTTTTACATTCCAAAGGCTAGCTGGTGGATATTGCTTATGGCATTAAGCTTATCTATGTATATTTTTTTTAATAAGGAATTTTAATAAATAAACACTATTATAGTGCCTAAAGAACAGTCAGTCCCAATTTCACCATACCAACATGTGAAACTATTATTGACTCTAACTGAACATATAACTAGCTTTAGTAACTATACATATTTGATGTTGACTGAGAATACTGTTGGCCAAAATGAGATAGATAGATAGGAATAAAATTTCTCCGCTGGGTTCCCTTGAGGTTGTCTAGGTGGTCACGGGTACAATACGGAATAGTGATTGCATATAGCATTCACCACCCTAAAGATTTAGAACATTGTGTACCTTAACCATATTTTTCTGAAATTTTATTTATGTTCTTTCACCCCCTAAGGGTTTTAAATTAAAAAAAAAAATTCTTAATGCAGTCCATACATTGCAAACGAAAGCTACCATCCAAATTTCTTATATTCCCTATAAAATATTATTAATGGTATTATTTACTTAGATTTTAAAGTGAATGAACCTACAAAATACCCTACTTAAAATACCCTACAAAATACATATTTTTTTGTATATTCCAATTTCTTTGCATTATTCATCACCCATGGACTGTAAAGTGAATATGGACAATGTGTCTGGGAGTACTAAAGATTTTTGATATCACTTTATCAGCACAGATTAATCTTCCTTATCAGCACATTTTATACTGTATGTTCTCCAACTGCTCCAAAATTGATTTATATTTTATAAAAACTTATCTCTAAACTCAGTTCAAACAGATAATTTTAATAAATATTATCATCGCTGTTTTTCTTTTTATGCAAAGTACTTATTATTTTTATTTTATTAAATTAATTATTTAATAAAATTTTGTCAGTGGGTAGTTTTAAAATCTTTTTTATTATTAGTGAAAGAGGGATAATAGGATGTAAAGGACTAGGGTAGAAAAAGGGAATGGCAACATGGTATGAAAGCATACGGAAGAAACTAACAATAAAATGGGTGCCGCCATTTTATCGAAGGTTAAGGGATTCATTGAGATAACACAAACACTGAGACACTGCAAAAATACTACCCTTCTCACACTTAATATTGCAACGGAATGCTTATTCTACAAAATTGGTACATTTTTGCACAATAATATCCTATAAACTTCATTATGAAAAATATAATTGATACACACGTCTTCAGTCTTCGAGTTACCCTCAAGGAATGAAGTACTAAGCAAGTGTATTATATTATACACCATATTTAAGTAGTTTAAGTATTGTTATGCATCATTGATAACATTATATCTATTTCTTTTTTCAAAACAGTTCTGTACCGTAAGCATATATATGTAACTCTCAAGGGTTAGCTGGTAGAAAATGCCTAAGCCATTAAACATTATGCTTTATTGAATTTTGAAATTAATTGTGTTATTTTTTTATTATTGGAGCATTCGCATATGAATTTTACAACCTGATAGGAAATACACCTACAAAGTCCATGAATTGGGTCAATGAATACATTTAGTTTAACAGCATTGGTCATATAAGATGTGCAGTGGCGAAGATGGGCAGCAATAAAAATCAATTTTCATTTCATTACACTTTAATAACTTACTGCTTTATCATAATATCACTGACCCTTTTGTAATTGCACCCTGAAAAAACACAACCACCACATCAACATATTGATGCAGTAGGCTCCTGAAATTATGGTAATGTCAATAACGTGTTACAAAATATAATTAATTATATAAGCCAAAAATATTGTCAACCTTAGTAAGCTGTTATGTCAGGGAACCAAGATTTAACAGAAAGGCCTATGTACCTATTTTACCTAATAATTGTCTACTTTAATAGTTTTTCTATTTTTCTTTCATAAATGTTTGCTACCTCAATACAAGCATGTCATTATACTCAAGTACTAGCTTCAAAAAATGTCAAATAGCAAAAAAAAAATGTTGTCAATTTCAAATCTTCTGATCCATCTCTTATAACTGTTTCGAGTGTTTATTCCAACATATTTTTTTGCAAAATAACGATGCTTTCCAACTCGGAATATTACGATATGATATTATGCGTAGGCCATGAAGATAGCAATTTAAATCGTGCTCGCGAACTGTATCGGCAACGATTTATCTATGGTACACTCCCCACTGAACAGCGACGGATATGTGAAGGACAGAATGTATTTCTCTGATTGCCCAACGGTTGCCGAGATGGAACAAAGTGTTAGATCGGTTTTCGCATCTATAACACCGACGATGGTGTGAAATGCCACACAAGCCATATCCCGACGAGCGAGGTTGTGTATTGAGCAAGGCGGAGCACACTTTAAGCCGTTTCTGTAAATTTGGCGTTTATTATGAAAAAGTAGAGTGTTCATTTGGGTTGTTTCGTTAGGTTAGGCTGTACTGAAATAGGGTTTGCACGCTAGTGAAAATAATAACATTTTAATATTTTTTTGGGGTATGTTATACAGCGTTACTACGGTTCTTAAATATTGTGAATGGACACTAGTCCATTCACTAACTATATAACTATATAAGGCCCCATTTAAACTCCTTTCGGCTTTACAGGGTATTTTGTAACACATTGTATAAGATTGTTTTTGCTTGCATTTGATTATGAGTACTAAAATTAAAACTATCTACCTAACATTGCGACTTTTAAAAATAATGTATCTTACATTATTAAAATATTTATTTATGCTTTATAATATTTGCACTTTATTTAAAAAAGTTTTAAAAATAGTATATCGTGATTCCTTTCCAAATGTTAAACACATCAACATTAGCATTATTATTGTATGTTAAGATATGAGCTTGTTTACATACAGATAACTGGCCGAGGACGTCCTTAATATTAATCGATTGTTATCATTGAATAAAATAAGGTGTTAATAATGACAAATTTATCTTGCTTTGATTATATGAGACAAAGTACTTCCATCCATGGATCCTCTTTGTGGGTGTAGGGTCCATCGCGTCTTTGGTATTGATAGGCAGGGGAGAGCAGTAAGTATACCACACTTTTAAGCGCGAGATATGAAGATAGAGCAGCCTTTCCTAAACCTTTTTCCCCTGCGACCCGGTTATTTTATGCCATTATTTTTTGACACCCTAAAAAGTACTGAACTTTTTAGGTACCTATTCTCTAACTAAAAAAATCCAGTTTGCAGCAATGTAAAAACAATTGGAAGTGTTTACTAATGCCAAAACTTATAGAAATAAAGTACATATTCTGTCATTTTATTTTTATTTATTTGTTGGTAGAACTTTACGAGCCGTAGGGCATTGGCCGAAGTAGGTACTATATTCATCAAAAACTGCGAAACACCGCGACCCGGTCTTTTTATTTCCGGCCCGGTTCCGGGTTGCGACTTGCGACCCATTGTTTGGGAAAGGCTGTTTGAGCTAGAGTGTTTATATCAACAGTATCAACACCCCATAGTGTTCCAGTACCGAACACTGCAGAGTAGTGTTATATCAGGAAAACCTTGACTCTACCTACTTGTAATCAACCAAATACTATAAGATCCTGCTAGATCCGCCCGTCCTGGATCCATAAAAGTTTCGAAGGCCTATATTAGAAGGGAAAGGTCCCTTGAAGGACTATGCATAAACTGGAATTCCTCTTATACCGACTTTCACTCCAAAAAAAAAAACTTTAAAGCTAGCATTAAAGAACCCGACATGCAGAGCCAAATCTCGGTGCCGCCGAGGTTTATGACATCGTTATTTTTCCCCGAATTAGTTTTTTTTAAATCCACATTTGGGAAATTAACTATATTACGTATTTTTTATAACCTATTTACTTATTATTTTGAAGAAACGCATATGGTGACTATTTTATTATTAATGGTAACTATTAATAGATACTATTATACAGCTACCCATAATTGGTACCAAGAGTTCTAGTATTGGAACCCTTAGATACAAAAAGCGTGATACCTTATAATATACATCACCACCCTCATAAACACACAAACATAACAACTCACACTTACTCATCATCACACACTACACACCCAGGGGGCCTATTCTACTAAATCAATTCTGTATCAACGTCGTATGAAAGTTAAAATTAGACTTATTTTGTATGATAACTGTCATTGTCTCATGTCCTTAACTTTGTTACAAGCTCCCCTTAGAGTTGGTGAAATTGGGCATAGGCCCACTGGCCACATGCCATCCTTTTTTTTTAATGGAACACGGCATGTGACCTTGTCTACCTGATGCTAACCTACAAAAACCATGAATAAGGTCAATACATTGTTGTTTTACAACATTGATCGCTCCCACTATTTCGGCAAATTGAAGCGGTTACAAAACAGGCGGCTAAAAGACGAATTGGCATTAATTTACGAGTCTGTTTTATTATCCTCGCTGCTTTATCCTTAATTTAAATCCCCGTTTCGTAACCGCATGTATGGGTGGTGGTAACGTGACCGATCGGTCGGCCTAGTCAAGTATAAAGACCACCCATCCAAGTAGGATTGATAATAAACTACTGAAAGCCAGATACTTCCTGTAAAGAAAAAATTAGTATACCTGCATTTTGTTTATTTTTATTTATGTTTACATTTTGATGATTTTTTTTGTTTGTTTATAAGTTGACATTCAATGTCTTCTTTTTGGCTACTTAAATAATCTGGTAGCTAAGAAACTTTACTAAAACTAAAATTACTTATTTTATTCAAAATAGTGGTCAGGTGCGAATTCTGTTTGCGAACTCGAGAGTTCCGCAGAACAAAAAAAAAAAGAATAGGAGTTATATGGGAAAGTCTTATTACAGAAATAATTTAGTCTCAGCAACTATATTAGATAGAAATTTGGAATATTAAAGCAACACACATTTTTAAAACTTATTAAAGCGTGCGAAGCTGCGGGTAAAAGCTAGTTGATAAACAATTGGGTATCAACTGCATATAAAAGAAAATTTAAAAAAAAAATTTGAGATATTTCAATGAATCAAGCATTTTGTATGAGATATATTTCAAATTGTACCTAATTGTTGAAATTTTGAAATTGATTACCAGTTGACACCCGATTCATTAATTTATTTAGTAGAATCAGTCCCTAATCTCTACTGTAATATTATTTACTTTTACTTTCAAAGTAAGGTCAATATTAAAAGTCACAAGTCTTATTTGTTAAAGATATCCTATTAATAAATTTTGAATCATATGTGTTTGGTACCTACTTTTTTCCAGAATGTTTCCTGTTAGCTAATATTTTATTGGAACAATTGCAACAAAGGCCAATGAGTTCACAGACTGGGAGATTTTAAGGAAGGTCATAATAATTATTTTAATAAATGGTTTTTCAATGCTCCAGGTATTGGTGATAGGAACATTAGCTCTACCGGCTTACATATATAAACTATGACCATATTTAAATTAATAATAATATGTAGGTTGATTTATACATATTGTTCTGGTCACCAACTAAGCTCTAGGCTTGTACTGTGTTTACCAGAAACAATTATACTAATCTATTTATATATACAATTAATATTTGTATGTATAAATATACAAATATCATTTGTATATATAATATATTCGCACGTTTAATAATAAAGGGAAATAACTTAAAAAATGGGAAAAACGAGTTTTTATAATAAAACGCAATAACAGCGCGAAAAGAATCGGATAGATTCGACTCCGCTTATTTTTTGACGATTTTGAGCGAAAACGAAGATCGGTCGTCTCTTTCATTTCAAACGTGTCGGCCATGTTGTCTGTCAAAAAGCGATGTACTCAGTAATGCCCCAATCTTTGTGAAAAATAGACGTGCGTTTTTGCGGCGTAAAGTTGAATATTGCTGTTTACGATTACAACGTGAGTATTTTATTCATATTTTTTAGAACATAAAGTACAATATTTTGATTTAATTCTATTTAATAAAAAAAAAATGGTATTGCCAAATGCACATTTGCACTTATTTCAGTTTAGTTCTAAACTATTTTGTTTTTTTTAAGAAATATATTTAATTATTTCAGTTTATTATTAATCTCATAGTTTTTTTTTGTAACATTAAATGTTATTTCATTTTAATATCAAAACATGATAATAGATCCATAAAACTTTTGATTTTGTTTTAGTTTATTATTAAAAGCACAGTAAAGTTAAATAAAATGATTGTGTGTTATTGCTTTTTATGATTATCTAGGTGCTGCGTTTATACAAAAAATGTTTTCAAAAGGCCGAAAGATTTTAGGTCTCCTAAATATAACTCTAAACGAGATCGAAAATAAGGAAGAAGTGTCAAAAACGATGATGGACGTTGATTTAGCTTTATTGGTAAGGCACTTATTATTGTATTTTCTTTAACTATACTTTTTAAAACAAGTGCAAACCTATTGAAAAGTTTTGTTTTAGGATACTCGTTATGATCAAGAAAATACCTTCATTGATGTCGAGAATAACGGCTCTAATGAAAATTTTGATTTGATAAGTTATATAGAATTGAGTAATTTGTTTACGCATTACATTTTCAATTATTGTTTCAAGTTGTGAGAAGAAGGTTTGAATAAGGTATTTTATTTATTATTTTCGGAGCCTTATATATTTAAAGTCTTACGTTTCAACCCCGCTACGTACCACTGTGTTTTCGAATTTTAGAAATTATAATAATTTTATATATATTTATTATAGTATATAACATGCCTCTCGACCGGGACATGTTTATAAGCTGGTATTAATTATTAATTATTGCAGAGCTTTACAGAAACCTATGACTTCGAATTCGGTTGAAATTAACAGCAACATCACTATGCAACAGGAACTGGGTCTTTCTATATATAATAGTGAGTCGTCCATAGAAGATGTGAATATAGTTGAAAATGCCATACGTCAATCATCAATAAGTTCAGACTCTGACAGTTCGTCCTCGAAAGAATCTGAGCGAAAAGAAGGAAGTCCAGTTTATTTACAAGAACCAAGACGACATTATTGAGAATACACCGGATCTTGCCACACATTAACGTAGATGTTTTAATAACAATTTTAGAACAATTTCTCCAATATACACCGATGAGAGTGATGTGGATGACGATGTCGCAGATCCAACGTTCATTTCTGAAGATACACTTGCTGAAAGCCATAGAAGATTTAATATTATAGTCCCGGAAACGTCAAGTTCTTAAGATTTCGAGTCTGAAGTTGAGATTGAGAAAAAGGTCACGGCAGCCACAGAAATGGAAACAAAATAAGGCAAAATTAATGTGAAATCTTGGAGAAGATTATGTATCTCTTTCTAAGACTCAAAAATCAATGCCAAGCCTTAAAATACCGTGTGGAGAGAAATACCGTTTAAAATGTTCTCAAAACATTAGCATCGAGCAAAGGTATGAGATTTTTCGTAATTTCTGGAAATTGGGTGATTTAGGTAAGCAAAGAGCTTTTATTAGTTTATGTATGGTTGATTTGATTCCCAAGTATAAAAAGACAAACGCAGAACAGCCAAGAGCTCCAAACAAAGCCTATTACTTTTCCTCGAAAACTGCAAGGATAAGAGTCTGTAAGTCTTTCAAAAGCACTCTAGATATAACTGACCGCATGATCCAATCAAAAAAAAATAGTACTGGAATGGATCAAGAAGACCTTCGATGCATGCAAACCACAGGCAATTGAGTAAGATATTAGTTGACGATATAAGAAAACACATCGATTCGATTCTTCGCATTGAATCTCATTATGTTAGAGCCACTACTTCTAGGGAATATATTAACGGGGGCAAAACTATTAAGAATTTGTATAAAGATTTTGAACAGCGACAAATAAAAAACAACAGGCAAACGGGAAATTATATGGCATATTACAAAATATTTACAACAGGTATTATTGAAATAAAATACTTTATAAAAAAATATAAACGATATATTTCGCCACAGGCTTCTTCAGTCGTTTGACATATTATTTTATAATAAATCTTACATCTATTTTTTCTTAATTATAAATATATATTAATAATAAGAATAGAAAATGAAGTAAAAAAAAACTTAAAGTCAGGACCAATATACAGTCCTGATCAGTACATCACCTTGATAAAAAATGCCAAGAAAAGCAGACCACCTATCAATGTTCACGAGCTAACTTATGATTCATTTTTTGATACAAAAATATTGCAAGAAGATATGGGGTATAATTTTAACATTAATATAGAAGGGGAATCTGTAAACTGGAATGACATAAAACACATAAAATTCACTAAGGAGAATCCGTTTACAATTAACTACAAAACATCTTATGAACAAGAGACCTATCAATGTGCATAATGGTAATTTATATTAGAAACAAACGAAAGAAGATGCCACCAATTAACTCAATCTCTCTTGAAAAAGCATACACTGAAAAGCAAGAGTTTAGTGCTAATAAGAAGAAAGACTTACAGGACCTTCTCAATAAAGGTCTTATTCCTCCATATTATCAAAACTGCAACGATATAAGGAAGTGTTTTTGAAGTTGATTTTATATTAAGCACGCTTCAGATCTCAATTAGATGTTCCAAAGTCTAGGTAGAATAAAAGGTGCTATAGCAAGTACTTACACTTTAAAAGTTATAGTTTTTTTTTATGTGAAGTTTGTATATCTGTTACAATACAAGAGAGATTTTATTTTATTTTTGAATGTTGTTTTTTTTATATTAAGCTCCAGATTTTAAATATTCCAGTCTAGGATAAAACCAAAAGGTCCACAAAATACTTTTTATTTATTTAATTATTATTTGATAAGTATGTACCTTCTTTATATTTTAAGAGTCTTAATTTAACTTAAGGCTCTTTTGTATTCCTCTTTGTTTGACCTATTTGAAAATTATATTTAGTTATTAAGATTAAAGTGATGATCTCAACCTTTATGTTATTATGACTTAAAGTTTCTGTTGGATTAAAATAATAACTAAGCAAAGGCTGTGTTTTATTTTTCACTGTTTTTATTTTCCTATATAATCCTGTGAATATAAAATTTATTATAGTTAAATTGTGCTTTTAAAAAATAGTGTTAGTAAAAAAAAGCAACTTTTTGATATAAATTTGAATAATCTCAATATATTTACAGATTAAAAGAAATAAGTCTCAGTTCCACCTATGATTTTAATTATTATTGAAAATAAAACAGAACGATTTAGTTTTGTGCCATAGGTAATTTAGGTTTGACTACTTTGGTTTTGTAATAAACTGAAATAAGTCGGAGGGATCTTTTTTTATACATTTATTTTCAGGGTTTGCATAATTGTAGAATGGTCATTGCTATACCAAATCAAAGGTTGATTTCTCTACTTTAGGTTTAATTTATTTTATTTTAAAAAAGAATACGACTTTTTTCTTATTTTTACATTTTGTGTAGCAGGTCGAACCTGCAAAACTTTAAACGCGATTTCCCAAAATTCTTAATTTTTGAGATATTTCTCTTTATTATTAAGCGTGCGATATGTATATTTGGCCTCAGGCCTCAGGGTACCTAGCAGAGGGGTTTTTAAACCCACCTCGTTGTAGCCGATGGTATGAGTCTACACCAAACCAGTGGCTAGATCGTCGCAATTTTTTGAATAGACTCAATAACCAATCTATAAACAGTTTCACTAGTTAGGTATAGTGAAACCGGGACCGACAGCTTAACGTGCTCTCCGAGGCACTACAGTAATATATTTATATTATATTTTATAAACACCCAGACCATGACAAACTTTATTTACAGAAAAAAATACTATTATTTTTTACTACTATTTATTTAGATATACTATTATTAATTTTTTGAATGGGAATCGAACCCAGGACCTCCAGATACGCGCCACAGGCGTAACCACTAGTCTACAAAGGCAGTCAAATTTACTACCGGTTATAGAGTACTTAGGTAATATAGGTATTTTTAGATTATTCGTTATCTGCCCTTATGTACATCCAAGTGTAATCTTAATATGTAGTGTTTATAAAGCCAATGTCGTTAGTGAAATTTATTATTGAGTTCGGTCCATTATTATTATTAAGCCTTTATATACCGATATATAACAAAAAATCAACATTGGCAATCATACAAACAACAAACTATCCATTTATACCATCAGCATTTTCCATTTCTTTTTTTTTAAACAAGTCTCATCCATGTCGGGCACTTACTTTTTTTAATTCATCCGCCCATCTTCTGTGTTGTCGCCCCTTTTTAGCGGTCCATTATACGAATACATAAATATCGACGCTAATATCCCCCAGTAGACAGTGCATACAAAAACGAGGTATTGGTATACATAACGTGACCATACGTCCCGTTTTGGAAGGGACTGTCCCTTTTTAGCTTCCGTCCCAATGTCACCGAGAAAAGCTTCGCCGAAGTGGCCTGTTTTCAGTTTCATAAGGGTTTATTTATTTGATAAAAACTCAAAAATTATAATAGAGTATTAAGGCCTTTTCTAAATGTATAACAAATTTTAATTGAGACTTCGATAGTATCTAACTATTGAATAAATAGTAGATCTATATCTAAAAAAAACTCAGCTCCTGGTAACTGTTCTTACAAAAATTACTGTTAAAGCCAAGTTGATAAAAAAATTCTATTAAAAAACATGCATTGAATTTAATTCTCCATCTAATAAATATTTACCCTATAATATAAATTAACTTATCAATTTCTTGTCGTGGTGGTAGTCTTTTATCAGCAGACTTGACACTCAGAGGCTCTACCATGGGTTTGCGCATTGTAGCAACGTAACGTAGGTAAACGTATACGTGAGCAACAACCAATAGGATCGCAGGATTCAATCCTGTTACCAAAAAAAAGCGGCACTATTGGTTGTTGCACACGTATACGTTACCTTGCTACAATGCGCAAACCCATGGTAGAGCCTCTGGGCACTTGCCCAGGGCCCCGCAGTCAACAGGGACCCCTAGTTCCCGATATTGATTATAGTAACAAAATTTGTTCACTAATATTGTTGTTTGGTATAACTGAATTCATGTACACAACAGACTTTTATAACTAATACAAAACTATACATATAATGGCAGCAAATATTTTAGGATAACTCGTTTGTCAGTTTATGGCCGGTCCTTTTATAGCTTAGTCTCTGGATACGCATGCATTGCTCATTATCATTTTGTATTAAATTGACGCTAATACACGGTGTCTTCTTCAGTATTCATAAACGAGTTAGGACACTATGTTAGATGTCTATTTGACAGCTAGGTTCAAAATGATTTCTGATTGTAAATTAGATGTACTCGTATGATAATGATCATACATCTAATTTACAATCTATTAGACGCTAACTATAGCTTCAAATACCATTATTTCATGCTGTAAGGAAATGTCCTTACAGCATGAAATAATGGTATTTGAAGCTATAGTTAGCGTCTAATAGATTCCAATTACCACAAACAGGGACCGACCTGGCCTAATGAGGCGTACAAATATTACTTAACAATTTCTGATAACATCTTATCAATAACAACCGACACGATAGCCATTCAAGCAGTCTACTTCAAACCAGTTCTACCACTCAAACGTGCTCCGAGCTAATGAAAATATATTTAATATACCAGTACCACGTAGTTAACAATATACCTAAAAAACAATCAAGATACATGGTAAATGTCGACGTTGTGAACACAAGCAAAAGTGGCATCGGTTGATTGAAATAGTATAGGAATGTGAAACAAGTGTTAACAAAACTGGAACTGAAAATGTTGCCTAAAACGGTGGTGAAGGGGCTGCAGATCATTCAGATCATCGGATTTCAGCATTTTGTTAGTATTAAAAAAAATGGTTTAAAAAAGACAAAGAAAGAACGACGCAGTAGGTACAATAAAACGTGACTAAGAGGTAGCATTTGTGGATATTATTTAACCCTGTAAGTACAGCTTATTTGGGTTCAGTCGGACTTTAATGTGTGAAGTATATGCGTGCTAGATAAGGATGACTTGACGTGTAGATATTGTATTTCTATTCCATAATATTCCGCCGACAATATGTCTCACCTAAAATTGCGACTTCCTCAAACTACGAATAGATATGTCCAAAGTATTCAGTTGAAATGAAAACCTTTGACTTGTTTTATTTGATAGATTAATGCCCGATTTCACCAACGATAAAGGAGTCCCTCCTTTAGAGTTAGGGATAAATAAGTTTTTTTTACATATTTGCTATGAAACAACTGTCATTAATTATCCCTTAACTTAGTTAGGGGCTCCCTTAGAGTTGGTGAAAATGGGCATATCGCTCGTATTCTAAGTGAAAAGAGACGTTCCTTGAGTGAAAGTGGAGTAGAAAAAACTTGGAATACGGACCCCCGTATTCTAAGTCATATCTAACTTAGGTGACTCAAGAAATTTAATATCTCATATTTGTAAAATATAAGTTTAGTTATGAGATTGTAATATTATTGAGGATAGACTGTAAATACTATATTTTAAGTAGTTAAATAATAAGCTTTCTGGTTTGATTACAGAACGACATTTTATTTTCTGACATAGATTGTCAGATCAATCTGAGTATTTGACGTTTTATTTTTATTGAACTATGGGCAACATTCTTACCCTCTGGTTAAGCAATACTGGACGACGACTTACTTCTAACTATCAATTAACTAATTAGAAACTAATAACTTAACTATTTTACAAATCGGTTTTCGTAATGTTCCTTCTGTAGTGGCGACATCAACAACTCGCACTATAGAATCAGGTTTCCAAAAACGTTTCGACTATTCTACCCAATGGCCATACTTAACGCTGAAGTAATGGATCAGCTATTAAAACTATCTAGCGTTCATTTGGCGATGTTGGCAAATATTCTTTTAACCAACGTATCCAAAAATGGTCTGCTAATCTTTATGATCTCCTCCAATCTAAACGGCGCAGTAAATCTTTGTCATCCAAAGTAATTGGCCGACAAATACAGTAAAATTTTAGAACACAACGAGCCATAAAACGACAAACTCATTATAACCGAGTCAGTAGCGAGTGATGAAACGACTTCTAAATGTATTGCTCTTGAAACTAGGAATGTGTACAAAGCGACCTATCATTTTTCATGCCTTCTGCCAATAGACACCATTAAAGGGCCAAAATAATCTAGACCCATATAAGAAAATTAGGACCAGAAAACCATCTGTCAGATGAATTGAAAATGATTGGCTTATTTCGTGTTGAACAAAAAGATTTTTCGTACAATTACGAACCAAATAAAATTGAACTTCGACTAATAGCCAAATTGTAATATTGGAAGTACGTGTGTATGGGCGTCAAGTCGACTACAGATCCCTTAATGGAAAATTGCATTGCAAGGTAAAACTTTTAATAAAATCCACAGATAGTCCAAGATATCCGCGACATGCCAGCGAGTTTCGGAGGCGTCATTCCTCCAGAAGGTCTCCACGGGTTTTTGGTGAGCGGGGAGCCGAGCAACGGGTGCGCCGCTCTCAAACCGCCGCCGACCAATTCCACCAACTTTACTAAGAAATGGATCGTGCTTCTTGCAAGGTAAGCTTTACTTAAGGAAATCTCGACACGTCAGCGAATTCCGGGGACATTGAATGCCAGAGACATGCTTGAGAGCTACTCCAGATGTTTCATACACAATCTAATTTTCCATTTGTTTACTCAAGCAGGCGATGTGAATTTGTATCTACCTGGTGGTAAGTAGACCTACAAAAAGTGGTCAGTCAATCAATTGCCTAAATGATGCGAAATGGGTGGCGTCAAAGACGAATTGAATTACGACCTTCCTCCCACCTAAATGTGTGAGACTATTACCTACTAAGTATTAATACTTTTTTCTTCTCTTCAACTAAACTTCTTTTGCTTGTTTTAAAGTTCTTATTCATTTATATAAACCAACAAACTCATAAGGTCTTGCAGATACATAACGTGACAATTTATTTAGTATTGATTTCAGATACAATTGTAGTTTTGAGGTGAAAATAAGAAACGCTCAAAATGCTGGCTATGACTGCGCTATAGTACACAACGTAGGATCCGAAGATCTAGGTAAGAAACTAAATACATATTATTATCTATAACTAGATTAACTAAATCAATAACTTATTTAACAAACAATTTCTCAGTAAAATGCGAGGATCATAAAACAATCTCTATGACACCCATTTGAACTTAAACTACAATGGGCTTCCGAAAAAAAATTTAAATAGTAAATTTTATTTATATTTTTTTTAAAGCAGCCTTTTTTCCCCTATCGTGATAATGACGGATCACAAAAAAAAAATTAAAATTTTCAAACATGAATATCTTAAAACCCAGTTTTTTTTAAATAGATAAATCCGAAATTAGTTTCTTATTTTATATATTTTTTATATAATTATTAAACATAAAATAAATTATTATATATAATAATGTATTACATATATAGGTTGCGTATTTGGCGTTGTATCTGAGGGTCTTGTGTTCGATTCCTATATGCTATATCCTAATATGTATTTCTGTACAGTTTGGGGCTTAATATGTATAATATCAGTGTTGTTGTTTCTGATGATGATCAATTCAGTATTCAACTAACCATTATATTGATGAATGATGAATCAATTCAGCATTCAACCTACTATTATATTGATCAATGGTGAATCAATTCAGAATTCAACTTATAACTCATATTGATGAATGGTAATTCAACTTCACTAGTACTATATGCTTATAACCTGGATTAAGAAGGGTCAAAGTTCTCCTGCAATTCGCTGAAAATCAAACCCCTCAATTATTGTTGAATTGATGAACGGTGAATCAATTCAGAATTCAACTTCACTAGTGCTAATATTTTTAATTTAATTTTAATAAAGGTCCACGTACTCATTTTATTTGCTGTTTTCATTAATGAATAATTAAATCAGTTTTAGTAATTAACGTTACTATTATGTTGATTCTTTCTTCAAAGTAATTATAGTTTGAATGATAAATGTTAAAAATGAATTTAAATAAAAAAATAAAAAATCGAGTGTTTGTTATACTTGACGAACACTGATAAAAGCTTTTTCGTCATAATCATTTTTACTCAAAAAGTCTTCTTTAACTAAAGGTAAGTCTTGAGAAAAATCTTGTTTATCATTTATCAGTTTATTATGTTTTAATACATCATTAAACTTTGCCTCTATTTCGTTTACCGTTTCGTTATGTAAGGTTTCAATATGGTTCAAAATATTATTTAATATTTCTGTTTTTATGTTATCTACGTAGGATTTTGTTGCAGCATCGTCATTATCGGTAGGAGTTTGAACGCATTTGATTTGTGTATTTCCTACATTTAAATGACCTCCAATAGTTTTACGAATTCCTTCGATGCAGAATAATTGTTTAGATCTTTTATTTAAGTGTTGACCAAATTTATCGACACTCATATTACTTTAATTCAAACAAGAAGACATTAGTCACTTAAAACACGACTAAACTTGATTGAGCTGGTGCCTTATTAAGGCATCCATCCCCGCTCTTGGTATTATATTTAAATATATAGCAGATGGAAGATAGTCGACACATTTATTTGTAAATTGCAAGCTTACTTATTACCTGTTTAAATAATTGAATAGTAAGTAAAATTAATATCAATTTTTTTTTTATAATACTTAAATAAGTTAAGATGTGCATAATTTTTAATTTATGATTTATTTATTTTACAGAGCATGACGGAAGATTACAATCCTATCATAAATCCTTATTATTAAGCTCAAGACTTTTTTACGAGTCAAGAAAATGTAGATAAAAAGGAAGATAACGAAGTCTTAGAAAAAATACAAAGCTACAAAACGAAGTACTAAACAGGTATCGCAATCATCAACTCCTCTTAAAACCGACGGAAGTGTGATAGAAGTTAAAATATTCAATGTAAATAAAAATAATGCAAAACGTGAAGATAATAGTGACATGCAAGTTTATATTCGATATCATGTTAATGATAAATCTGATGATGTTATGCAAGATACTGAATCCCTTATTTCCAAGATTATGAAGAAAATGTATGATAATTAACAATACAATGTGTAAAGTTTTTATTGTAATAAATAATAACATGATTAATATATATATATTATTTATTTCATTTTGTTGTATAGGCAATTAAATAAAACAAATAATTGTAAAATATAATTTATTATAAAACAACCTACTATCCAATTTCTTACACATATAACATTCTTCAAAGCACATTGCTTTTTATGATATTTACAATATACATTATTATTACAATATTTTTTACCTAAAGTTAAAAGATTTAGACATTCTTTAATAGATATATCAATTACGTTACAGTTTGAACAAATCTCTTTTATCCAAATTGTTTTTTCTAGACCTTTTACGATTATATTTTTATTTTCAATAAAAGGTTTAATAATGTTTTTAAAATTATAATAATCAATTTCACCTTCTCTCCAAAAAAATCCCCGATTTCTTTCTATCCACAACACTTGTTTCTTTTCTTCATCCGATAAGTGTTCAAATGGAAAGGGAGGTTTAACTAAAAAACAATATGTCTTATCTAAGACAGCTAATGCAATTTCTTTAATAATGAAATTGTTGTTGTATTCCTTAAAACCCTGTACGTCAACGATAATGTATTCAGAACTCATAATATTTTCTTTACAATATTACTTAATGGCTTATATTCTATAATACAATCGTTTAATATAAGACAGTAAGCTGTACTTTGGTCTGGTAATTCGTTTTCGCTTTCTAATTCAACACGAACATCAACAGATCCAACTTTAAGATTCTCGTTTTGTCTACAACAGTCAATTACATAAAGAGGTGCGATATCTCTAAACTCAATCAAATTTAACAACGGTTCTGAACGACGACCGTAATACGAATGCTGAAATTTTACATATTGCTCATATAATAAAGCGTATTGATCTTCTTTAAATTTTATATTCATATTTTCATAAGGAAAATATTTTGAGTTTAGAGATACTTTTACATTGCGTAAATTACAATGATCAAATCTTGACATGTCTTTATAAGAATCATTTTTTCTTGCTGTTTGTAATCCTATCACGATGTAGCGAGGTTTTTCTATCTGCGACGATGTTTTGATAGACCACATAATATGTTTAGTTGTTTTAGGAAGTAAGGGATACTCATATAAATCCCAATTTCTAAAAGGTATAGTGATAGATCGATCTTTTCCTAAATATTTTAATAAATTTATTTTTTCACGATCTGATACTTTTACATGAGGAACACGCCAGATTATTTTATTAATTTCAATATTTTCTAGGATCTCATCCGAGTTAAGTTTTATAGTATTCTTATCGGTATTGCTTCGTATTAATTCATGCTTACAATTAATTATGATTTTGTTATAGTCTTCGGCAAATCCCAAAACCCTATTAAGTGGAATAGAAACTGAAAATTTTCCTTCTAATCTGTTAGTTATTCCATTGATATCCCAACCCCAGTGGTTAGAGCATTTTGATTCATTATCATTCATGGATAAAAAACTTAATAGTAGTTGTAATTCCTGAGTTTTTTATTTTATCAATCTCAACTCCGTTTAACTCATATCGAATATCTTGAAATAAAAATAATATCCCATTATTGATAAAATTGATAACATCCAGATTCTTTTTTGAAGTTGTATTTCTAGCACTGACAGAGCCTTCTATGTATAAGGTACTTGCTGATGGTAAAATATAAAGGTCTTGTTGATTTATAGGTATGCGAATTTCATCACTTTTTGCAAAACTATTCACATACGGTTTATATGAATGGAATTCAAAACTTTCTATAGTATCATCTTGAATAGCAGGACTTGATATATTTAAAATATTCATTTTAACAATCCGATAACTTTAAGAAATTGTTTATTTTCTTTCGTTAGTTTAATTTTCTTTGTATGTCTGGTTTTCGTTATGGTATTCACCCTACTGACCTGCTGAGATTGGGGAGCAGCCTTTTTAAAATCAATCATTTTCTTCTTAAGTGTAGATACAGCTGAATTTCTTCACCTCTAAAGTTAATCGGATTATTAAAAGAATCTAAAATTCTTAAAGTAATGCATGTAATTGTTTTTAGATTTATAGGAAAATAAATAATATTTCTTGGTATTTCTATAATTCTATAACCAGGAGGTACGCTTGGAACAAATTCGTGAATTATATGACTAGGTTGACTATTCACATAAGATCCGCTAATAATATCACATTTGATTCTAACGACGGTTGTGGGTAAAATGTTAACTGGAAAAGATGATTCATTAAATATATTAGCCTTCAGAGTTTCGAATCCAAACCCTAAAATTCTACCAACAGAATATTCTTTTTCAAAATGCACCTCTTGCGAACAAAAAATAGTTGTTCTTAACGTATTGTTATTGGATGATAATTCAAGCAAACAACCACTAACATTATTTAATAAATAATTATTAATATCTTCTAACTCATATGATCCTTCAGGTATTTCAACAACTTCATTATCACCATAATCAAATTTATTATTAGTTTTATCTATATTCGGAATGGAATTAAATGTTGAAAAGTAAAGAAGACCACATTCGTAGTCTCCATCAAGTTGTAAAGGGGGGTAATAATTAGTAGTTAAAGTTGATTTTAAACTAGTCATGGATAGTGTCAGAGACATTCTTGTAGGTACTGTTGTATTTTATAAATTAGTTCAATTTATATAGAATTCCAAAAGTTTTTTAAGTAACGCAAACATAAGTGCCCACAGTTAACCGTATTAAAATTCTGATATCGTTCATAATTGTAAAAAAATCCATATTATCTAAATATTTTACTAATTCGGGTGGTTGTAAATCTCCGAAGCTATCAAAGTATTCACAGTAATCATTTAATTTTACATAGGCCACCCAATGTGTTCCCTGATTATGAGAGCTATCTAGATTAATTATAGCACACTCAATTTTTCTTGGCTTTATTGGTAAATTGTCTCTCATATAAACACCTCGAAAATATGGTATTTTATTAGCATGTAACAAAATATCAATATTTGTTAGAGCACGTCTGGGTAGCCTAGTATTTAGTTTTTTGGTAGTTTTAAAAATAAACCATATCCTTTTTTGTAGCTTTTTATATATAAGCCTTTGCCTATTGCAATAGCTTCCATCGTTTTATTATGACGTTTCGACTCTTGTATATCGGTTTGTTTAGATTTATAATTTACAGCTTTTGCAATGCCAGCGGCACCTCCCGCGAGAGATCCCAATGCTGATAATCCTGCGAAGATTGGTATAAGCGGTAAAATACCTCCCGATTATGGGATTGGAATAACGCGGGGTAAAGAAGATGCTGAGCAATTTTTAAAATACTTTTTAGCTGCTTTTAATGCAATATCTATAGCAGATTTTTTGAGTTTGGGTTTACATTTTCTTAGTTTATTTCGTATCTTTTCTACTTTGGAGTTAAATCTTTTAAGTGCACTTCCAGTTTTTAGTTTTGCTTTCATTATATTACTTACTAACCAAGAAGATATTTTTTCATTTTTTCCAGCTTCTTGTGACTGAAGTCTTTTTTGAGCCATATTTAATAATGCTTTATCAGCGTTATACCTATCTTCTAATTTAGAAGAGCTGGAATATGCTATATCATGATACATACATGCTTCATCTAATTTGTTTATACCTTTGTCACCTCTTTCTAATCGTTTTTTAAGTTTAGTTCCAGGCCCACAATAATTATATCCAGGTAAATGTAATTCGATTGGTAAATTATCAATTAACCTGTTAACCAGTCCACTTCCTTTAATCACAAATTAAGAACTGAATTAGTTATATATAAAAAAGGATATTTAAAATTAAACAACTGCATTTTTATCAATCCAGCAGTTTTCATTATTACTTAGACCCAACCACTTTACAAACATCTTATCTCCTTTTCTTTTCAAAACTTTTTCTATTAAATAAATATTCGGATAATTTGTCTTTTGCTCATAAAAACATCCTAAAACATTTTGTTTTCGTAAGTCTTCTAGAAGATAAGTTACGGGTTGAGTTTTGTTCACTTTAATAATTTTAAACACTTCTGTAGACCAATTTGGTGTATAACCCTTCTCAAAAATTCCTTTATACTTGCTTATGCGGACAAAATCTCTTACAGAAAATTTTGCTTTACATTTTGCAAGCGACTTAGATGAATTCAATATGTCTTGCCTCACTAGTTTTTCGTTCAGAGAATTTACTTTTACTGGTTTGCATTTAATAACACGATGAGTCGTATTATTATATGATTTAATAATACTTTGTAAATAAGGTATCCACTTATAGCTACCAATTAAGCTAAAATTTTTATATAGTTTATTTTTCAATGTTCTTGTCACTCGCTCTACGATGGATGCTTTTTTTATCGAGTACGTTGAATAGAGATTGATTTTATATTTTTTCATTATTTTATTAAATTGATCATTATAAAATTCTTTACCCTTATCAGTTTGTAAATTTCTAGGTCTTCGTCCTTCTTTGATAACTTTTTGGAATGCCGTAGTAATTTCATTTTGTTTCTTATTTTTTAAAGGAACACCCCATACATATTTTGATAAACAATCTATTACAACTAAAATATAATTAAAACCTTTGTTAAATGAGTGCAAACTTTGAATATCAATTAGATCTGCTTGCCATAAATCATCAATCCCTTCCAAAATAACAGAACGACGTTTGAAATTCTTACGAGCCGTTTTATGGATTTCATTTACTATACCCACTTTACTCATGTTTTCAAATAATGAATCAAGTTGTTATAAGTATTTGTAATTACACGGTAAAGAACGAACTGACTCGGTAAAATATTTATAAATTATATTATTTCAATCATTTATTAAATAAAAAAAATAACAATTATATTAAAAATTAACATTAAAAACTAAAAATATATATATAAAATAATAATAAAGTTATTTGGATGAGCGCAGTGTTCCGAGAACACTCGCTGCATTCCCCCGTTGCACAGCGAGGCTGACCCTTTGAATGAAGTACTCCTTACTCAAAGGGTCACCCGTCACTAAACGGAGCTTATCACTAAGCTCCCGGGAGAATGCCGGAGCGTCTTCAGACCACGGCCCCATCGTTTCTATTGCAATTATATTATATTATCTTATTATTCCACTTTCTCGTAACTCTTCAATAATGGATATAATTTCATTATTTTGTACAGTATTACCGGCATCTCTTGATGCAATTAATAACTTCAACCGATTTACTAATTCGTTGGGATTATCCCAATATATGTAATTTGTTTTATTATTATTATTTTTTAGAGACGGGAGCCCCTCTCCTTTATGAGAAATTTCAACATTACTTGATATATCGAATAAAGGTTTAATGATCTTTAGATACTTTTGACCTTTGTTACTTTTTATTGGTTTATTGGGATCGTTATCTCTTCGATGAGCATTGGTTTGCATTAATATTGATTTATAATTATTTAAATCGTTGTTCGTAATAACATTGAAGTTTATAGATTTTTTGAAAAGTAATTCGGTTATTCCTGGTGTTTTAAGATATGTTCTTTTTCCGATACTGATATTATTTCCAATCAAGTTAATATATTCTGAACCAACCATTAGTTTACCCTGAATGACTTTAACACCGAAAGGAACATCCGTACATACTTCTGAATGGTATGATATTTTATTAGGAGTAGACTCAGGTGATTTAAAGTTATCATCTTCATTATTATCAGTATTATAATTATCATCACTCTCAATATATTCGCTATCACTATCATTGGGAGATTTGCTTGTTTAATTAAAACTATCTGTTGTCAACGTACTATTATTCAATTTTGGTTCACGTTTTTTTATTTCGTAGCTTTCATGATTAGTCAAATTATTAATATTCTCATCATTAAAAATATTTTTCTGATCAACTATTTGTTTTAAAGGTTCTATTACAGGCTTTAGCATATTCTCAATGACAATTTCATTATTAGTTTTGATTGCTCTTATCTCCTTCACTTTTTTTCTGACGATATCGGCTGATTTTAAAAATTTGTTTTTTTAAATCAATTTCCATTTCAAAGTGGTTATCACGGCGATTGTAACTTTATTAATGATTATTATACAAAACATTATGTATTAATATATACATTATTAATCAAATGTAGCATAATTATCAAACTGCTTTCTATAACATCCATTATTTTTATGACACTCTTTATTAATAACTAGAAAACTAACTAGAACTCCAGACGTGGAAACACAATTTCCGTAATTCTGACCATGACATGTCCATTATAACATGTTCATTATAAACATGTCTAAGGTTGATATCATCTTGTCGGAATAAAATAATTAAATTTGCATTGTCTCTAATTAACTGTTTCGGTATTTTACTATAGGTCTGATTTAAATAAAAGCAATCAACATATTTATGTCTTCCCATAGTAATCACGTATATTATTCTGGTTTTCACATGCAACGTCATCGAATATAATTATGAGATATTTGTATTTGAGAGAGGCAGAACTCTTCAGTACTTAAGACCTCCAGATTGTCACAAAACTTAACAAACTTCATTTCTGGGACCATTTTTAGCACATTTTCTAAAAAAACATACTTGGATTGAAAGTATGTTTTAGAATAAAGATAAACATTGATGTAGCGTAGGCCATTTTCATGTAACAATAGACCCACAATTAAATTGGTTTTTCCGCAGTTTGAAGGACCACAAATAATACAACGAATTGTATTAGGTAGCAGTTTTCCATCTCGGTGAAACTTTTTGCATGTTTCGTAACACATTTTTTCTACTTGTAAGGAATCAGTTTGTTTTATAAATTTCATTTTTTATTATTTTTTTATTTTAAATAAGAATAATATACTTTTAAATATGTATTAGGCGTGTAAATTCAAACAAAGTTTACAATACAAAATTAATATATTTCACTTTATGTTTATATTTATAAGAAATACATAAAACTTAAAGTAAATAAATTTTAGTTTAAATAACAAAATTAATATATTTCACTTTACACTTAAAGATAAGTATATTTAGGTAAGTAAATATTCCTAATAAGTAAATTTTCTTTAAAAATTTATACAATCTATCTTAAAACTATTACTTATATCAATTAATAAATTACATAATACAGTATTAATTCTCTTATTTTTTGATATGTAAAGGGGTCCGGTTACATTATTATTATTGTCTAGTCCATAAATGTTAATACTTATATTTATATTATTTACTTCAAATCGTTTAATATCGTGCTTAGAAGGAGGAAAAGATATTCCTACCACATTTAAAACAGAACTATAATGTGGGTAAGAATTTATTCGGCAAACGTTATTCTTAGCTGCGGCCACATTCTATTTCTTATAACGTGATCGTTAGATTGTCAAAATAACGATTTCCGCTATTAGCGCGCTCTTCTCCAATCAGCGAAGGTTAAAAAACTACTCTGATTGGAGGAGAGCGCGCTAATAGTGGAAATCGTTATTTTGACAATCTAACGATCACGTTATAAGAAACAGAATGTGGCCGCTGGAAACATTGCTCCAACGATGCACCATAGAAAACAGAAATCATCGTTATTTCTAATATTTATACAACTCTTTGAGTTCTTAATATTAGGTGGTAACTCAATATAAGTACCACCTCTCATAGGACAGTATTTATTTATATTAATTTCAAAATGACTAATAGAAATATAAGTCCAACCGGATTCACAGTGTTCAAATTCACTTACTTTTTTCTGAAAACTATTAATCGAATTTGCTATAAACTCATTTAAACCGGTGTTCTGATATATAATTATATATTTTGTACTAGCTGACCCGCGCAACTTTGTCTGCGCGTTTAAATTTAACCGTTTACGCAGCGTACGCTCTTAAAAGGAATAATTTTTCCCCGTTTTTGCAACATTTTTCTTTGTTACTCCGCTCCTATTAGTCGTAGCGTGATGTTATATAGCCTATAGCCTTTCTCGATAAATGGATTATCCAACACGAAAATATTTTTTCAATTCGAATCAGTAGTTCCTGAGATTAGCGCGTTCAAACAAACAAACAAACTTTTCAGCTTTATAATATTAGTATAGATTAAAAGATTTCAGCTGCTTCTCACCCGACTTTATCAACATAAAATAGGCGAACAGTTCAAAGTTTACTTTAATACAGCTATGTTCAATCAGTGACATATTAATCAGTTTTATTATATCCATTTTATTGTTGTTAAGGAAGACATCTACTTGAATGAGATGTTTAATTTCCCCTGTAGCATTTAAACGATATGTAACAATTCTCTTGTTAAAAGCTGTAGCAATTATATCTATATTTACAACATTTGTTTTTAATAGACTGTTTGATTTATGTAAATTTGTTCTTTTATGATAGTGATATTCATTTCTTAATAATTTTATTTTACACTTTTCACATTCAATTATAGGATTATTAGGTCTTGAGATGATAGACGGAGACACTGGAAGAAAAAAATAAATATATTTATTTTTTATTAAAGCATTAATAATATATAAACATTTTTATAAATTAAATTTATAATTAGAAAATTACTGATAATTGATACAGTTGTTCATGAAAATTGGCGGACAATTTGAAAATTCATTTTTCGAAGAGCCAACAAAATCTGTTAAATGATGCCATGATAAACTATCTGTATTCATCTGGTTTTTTATGATGATGATAGAATGACGCCATCTATTAACTGGTTGTATTTGTTTTATATCGCTACAAGAATATATTTTACATCAACATAATATGATCCCGTTTTTACAGGATCGTATTGTCGAGTATATCCTTGAGCATTTTTTAAATAAATATTACAAGGTAATAATGGTTTATTATTACTACCTTTCTGATCTGTATTAATTTCACCCTCAGAGTCGCTAATAATATATAAACATTTTTATAAATTAAATTTATATTTAGAAAATTACTGATAATTGATACAAACAGCAAACAAAATCTGTTAAATGACGCCATAATAAACTATCTGTATTCATCTAGTTTTTCATGGTGATGATAGAATGACGCCATCTATTAACTGGTTGTATTTGTTTTATATCGCTACAAGAATATATTTTACATCAACATAATATGATCCCGTTTTTACAGGATCGTATTGTCGAGTATATCCTTGAGCATTTTTTAAATAAATATTACAAGGTAATAATGGTTTATTATTACTACCTTTCTGATCTGTATTAATTTCACCCTCAGAGTCGCTACCAAAAAGGTCGCGAGCTGTGGGCTTCTTTATTGGAATTTGATTTTTAGGAATTTTCGCTACGATGACCCCGCTGCTAGCGCCTCGACTCGACGACTCGTCACGTTTACTCGTTTTGGAACGTTTGGCTCGATGTAGTTTGGTGTTAACCCGTTCTTGATTTTTGTCAACTACGATGGTATCAGCTGAACGCTCCCGTTGTTTGGCGGAGTGTTCCCGTTCTCGGTCACTGTTATAGCTGGTTGCGTTATCTTTGGCTGCGTCGTGGGCTGTTTTATTTTTCTTTCCTTTTTGCATGGTAAGACCGGGTCTGAAATAAAGATAAATAATTTAATAACACTATTAAGAAATTCATAACAAATGGTTAATATATCCATCAGCATAATGTGTTTAACACGATGCACTACTACTTACGTTGAAATCTGGTCCGGCTTTCCTTTTTTTCGGGTTTGTTTCGTTTTTTGTCGCAACTGGTGGCGGAGATTCAAATACATCGCTCTCTGAAGATGACAAGAATAGATCTTCAGCGAGGGACCTAAAAGAAAAAAAGAAATTAATCAATCAATCAAAAGAATGATACAGGAAAAAAATAATCCTATGATAGAAAAAATGATTGATTGAACGAGTGATCGATTGGAGATTGATTGAACGAGTGATTGTTTGATCATTTATTTAACGAGTGACCGATTGGTTATTTGAATATCACTATTAATTGAATGTATATACTGAAACTTTTTTTAAACCAATTGAACGGGTCGATCATTTTAAAAGGTTCAATCAATTGCGATTGCCACATCACTATAACACTACCGTTAACAGAGATCATCTAAATTATACTCATACATTAAATAACGACAATATAATAATGGGATTATTTAACTAAAGACAAAAAGGCGCTAATTTAGTGATAGTATATATTTAAAATAAAACACGGTTTAATAACATTTAAATTACTTACATTTTGGTCTTCTTGTGGGTTCTTGCTTGTGTTTTCTTGTCAAGTTTGAAGAACTGTTTAATGATCATGGATAAATTATTCACGTTTATATAGAAAAAAATAATTAATTGATATAAGTTTTAGGTCATGAACTATGTAACTTGAAATTATAACTTTATGACAATATAAATAAAACATAAATTAAATCAAAATAATTAAATCATTTCTATTATTAAAAACGTTACATTACAACTCCTTTTTCGATGATGACCCAAATTGGGAATCATGAATTCTGGAGACTAAAAATTATAAAAGGTAATCAAGAAATAAACATACCATATAAAGGACGATTCGTTTCTTTGTTGTACAAAACAGACCACCCAAGCCTTTTTCCTCAGGTATAAACAAAATAAAGTATTTAACTATTCATCATAATGGAATGCAGCTGATTACCATATTCGGCTTATCAAAATATTACTAATAAGTCCGTCATAAATCCATTATTTATTCAAACACAATTTATAACTGTTTTTAATTGATTCTATATTTTTTTAAATAACTTTTGCCTTCTGCAGATTGATAATCTGATTTTATTAATAATAGTATAAATATTGCCGTGAAACGGAAGATTCCGAAAATATCTTCGATTTTTTTTTTACAAATATGATAATGATTTATTAATGAATGATAATAATGAATGATAGCAATAATTGAAAATTAAGATTGATAATGAATAAATTCAACCGTAATATAAATTGAACTCAACTTTCGGCAAATTATATGAGACTTGGAACTTTCTTAATCCAGACTATAAAAATAATAGTAATAGTGTAGTTGAATGCTGAATTCATCATCTATACTAATATTATAAAGCTGAAGAGTTTGTTTGTTTGTTTGTTTGTTTGTTTGAACGCGCTAATCTCAGGAACTACTGATTCGAATTGAAAAAATATTTTCGTGTTGGATAATCCATTTCTCGAGAAAGGCTATAGGCTATATAACATCACGCTACGACTAATAGGAGCGGAGTAACAAAGAAAAATGTTGCAAAAACGGGGAAAAATTATTCCTTTTAAGAGCGTACGCTGCGTAAACGGTTAAATTTAAACGCGCAGACAAAGTTGCGCGGGTCAGCTAGTTCATAAATATAATAGTAAGTTGAATGCTGAATTGATTCACGAATCATCAATATAATAGTAGGTTGAATGCTGAATTGATTCATTATTCATCAATATAATGGTTAGTTGAATACTGAATTGATCATCATTCAACAGGAATAATTGTGGGGAGCTCGATTTTCATTGATCGAGCTCCCCCAATTATTACCTACTCATAGTACAATCTTAGCTTAGTTTATGTGACCAGTGGCCTTATACTACTAAATCAATTGTATATCAACTTTGTATGAAAGTTAAAATTTGACACATTTTATTTCATTGTATGGGAAATATGTCAAATTTTAACTTTGACATGCAGTTGATATCCAATTTGTTTAGTAGAATAGCCCCCCAGGACAGTATGTGTAAAAAAATCCTACCTATTATTATTATTTAAAAATAATTTGATGACTTTTTTATATATTGTATAAGTCATCATAGTATGATATATTATATTTTTGTATTGGCGACACTAAAAAGAAATAATGAAATATATCATTATGGTCATTAACATATTACTAGTATTTACCACTGAAAATTAAACACTCAGTAGGTTTATATTGCAGAATTTAAAATGTATACATTGTATGAGATTAAATAAATTGCTTGTTTCTGCTTTATCAATTGCATACAATAATCAGAGCATTGCACAGACATAAATAGACTCTCAATCGTTTTAACAATATAACGTAACTATCAGGACAGACTATTTTTATAAAAAACAACCCCTAACACCTACATAGTAATATTGTTTTTAATCAGTATATAGTTATATAAGTATTAGTACATGGATAAAGATATAAATAATAACCTAAGCAAGACAACAAAAACAATATTTTACTTAATTCAAGTTTTCTTTTTTTGGGTTATTTGTTTATGTACAAAACTCGGTCTTGGCCAAGAGGATAGTGTTGTATTCGTATTAAAGGAATAGTTTAGTAAACGCAACACTAATTTTGTAAAATAAAATGTTGACAGAATTAGGTTTGCGTTTGACACTTGTGGCAGATTATGAGGAAACACTTGCTTATACAGCCTTAAGCAAAATAAAAAGACATTTTTTTAAACCATTTTAGAATCTCACTCTTTGTCAGTAGATCGATCTCCATCTTTTCGGGCTTCATGCTTTTATTCCCTCCCTATCTCATTAAGTTAAAGTCTATAAATAAAGTCTTTTCGCAACCATTTATCATCTATTGTTTTGTGATAAGTGACATGACTGTGATTTCAGAGACGATGTCGGCCAAACACGCTGATGATATAAAGATACCTTCAGTGTTTGTTAGCGATTCCTCGGGAGCATCCCTCGCCTTCCAGTACGTCTATACCGAAGGGTATGTACATACTATTACTTCTGAGCTATAGCTGACCACTATATAGGCTTTATAAGAATCGCCAATGAATACGATTCTCATTTTTTGTATCTCAACCCTGTCAGCCACTTACGCAAGTGATCCGGGGAAACACATTCCTAAGGACCATTATTAAGTTGAGGAAATACTATGATCTAACAGACAACAGCCAATCTAAACTGTATGCAGTGGCATTTGGTGCAAGAGGAATTCCAAAGTCCTTTGCTTCCTATCCATACGACGAACGCAGCACTCGCACGGTGAATCCATGGATAGCTAATTTTTTTTTTATTGGAGCACGACATTTTACTTTGTATCTATCTGGTAGTGAGCAGACCTACATAGTCCATGAATAAGGTCAATCAATAATATTGATCGCTCCCACTATGCCGGCTTAATAATGCGATTACGAAATGGGGGGTGACAATGACGAGTTGCATTACGAGTATATTTTAATATACTCGCTGCCTTATCGTCAATTCAACTACCCATTTCGTAACCGCACCTTGAAAGGAGACTACCACCTTGACAAGAAATGAATGCAGTAGTCTCCTGAAAACCGGTGAACCCACAGACAAACCGAAACATGTCTAGGTCACTTGACGCTTTTTGCATCGGTATGGGCGGTGGTAACGAGACCGGTCCGTCGGCCTAACAAAGTTATAGGCACCTTCCTCCCACCTAAAAAGATACAAATCTTTAGTGAATTTTCTAATAGTTTTTTTAGTGAGTTAGTGATTTTCTAATAATTTCAATGTTTTTAAATTAGCATTCTAATATGCTAATATTTTTCTAACTATTTTTTAAACGTGGAACAATGATTGCTCAGTACCCCTAGTGTGAGTTTTCTAACTATTACTTTGCGTTTGAGTTAACTAAAATTTGTATAGGAAATAGTTCAGCGCTCCAAGCGGAAATTTTGGGAACTAGAAATGCGGTCGTGTGATTGGTCGAAATGTTAACGCGGTAGTAGTAAACGTTAAAAAAACTCACACTAGGGCTACTGTTCCAAGAACAAACAATGAACAGGAATGTAATCCTTATTTGATGGTGTTTTGACAGAAAAAATAATAATGCCTTCTCTTACGTCACCTAAGTATATGTTTGTTCGTTTCAGGTTTTACATAATGGTGAACGATGATCTCCCGTTCGATATAAATACTCACTTACTGTTACCGTTCGCGATAGTCGTCGCCCTTTGCCTTGTTGTTATGGTTATATTTATGGTGAGTCAGTTTTGATACAAACCTGCGTACAAGCACTTTGGACCCACTCCATGTCTTAAAGTTTAAATTAATAAAAAATAAATTCTTCAAAAAGTCCAAAAAATAAATTATTATATCAACAAACGTCTATATGCCTAAAATTACTCCTACAAATACATAATAAGTCTTTGTCGACAAGTAAAACACAATTAGACAAGTGATAGGCTTTAATTCGTGAGTTTAGTATGTAAGTTAAAGTTTTTGTATATGCGACACAAGGAAAAACTACGTGTTTCATTATTTTCATCATAGAAGACAATATAAAAATTTTATCACCGTGATAAAAAACATCCAGTATAATATACAGGGTGTCTTTAAAAGGATGTACTTTGGGATATGAGGTTCTGCCTATCAAATCAAACAACTTTTCCCTTGGAACCATGTGTCGCAAATGAAAAAAAAAATTGCCTTCTCCATACAAACTAGTAATGTTAAAATGATCAATTTGTATGGGGAAGTCAATTTTTTTTCATTTGCGACATATGGTTCCATGGGAAAAGTTGTTCTATTTGATCAGCAGAACCTCATATTAGCCCAAAGTACATCCATTCAAATTCACCCGGTATATATTGTTCTAACATAATTTTAACAAATATCACAATCATAGTCAAATGTATATGTATTGCTTTAGTTGTCGCCCTTTGCCTTAATGTTATGTATATTATGATATTTAAAAAGGTAATCCTGGCTAAGTTACTTATTTTGGTATCCTATTTTCCTCAAAAATCGTTAGGACAATTTTAAACCACACCAGCTAAGAAATATTTAACACGAACAATAACAAGATACAAGTTTCTATCAGTTGTAACTGCCTGCCTGGTTAATACTAATAATCTTATGCCACAGCATACATATCATCACGGGTGCCTTACGGCGCCCGAGACCGCCTAGACGGCTCCAGGGTACCCAGCGGGGGGTTTTTAATCCCAGCTCGTAGCCGATGGTATGAGTACACCGAATAAGTGGCTAGCTCGTCTCGATGTTTTAAATAGACTCAATAATCCATCTATAAACAGTTTCACAAATTGGTATAGTGAAACCGGGACCGAAGGCTTAACGTGCTCTCCGAGGCACTATAGTGGTGTTGTCAAACAAATGTACATATTCCGTTACATTACCGGAATTCGAACCAGGGACCCAAGTGTTTTTAAGTCCAAGTTTTAACCAACTCAGCCACCACGTATGTCACACCAGTTGTTTATTTTATGTCGCAGCTTCTGCAACAGTTTGCGGGACATATATTTAAAAAAAAATGTTGTCAGGGTGTTTTAAAGGATAAAATATATGTAATGCAATTGTATAATATGTAGTCACCGTAAAATGAATGTACCTATACTTATATCGCTTCCTTAAAAATTACCCTATTTGACCGTAACGTTTTATAATTTCAGATAGTAAAATGTATAAAAGACCGTCGGAGAGCGCGTCGCCATCGCCTGCCGACGCGGGCGCTGCGGAAGATCCCCACGTGTAAGTTTGCCAAAGGGGACCCCTACGACACGTGCGCCATCTGCCTGGATGACTATCAAGAAGGCGACCGACTGCGCGTGCTGCCGTGCGCTCATGGTCAGTTGTACTTATTTATATACATACTTACCCCGGTATTCCAAGTTGTAACCTCAACTTTTTATAATTTGTTAGAAATATTTTTTTGAGTGAAATGTAAAATTGATGGTACAACTTAGAATATAGGGTTACACTCTTAATAATATAATTAATAATCTCTTAAAATCGTCCATTTTTCTAGCCAGCATTTTGACCTAAACCACAAAAAGTTATTTCAGTCGAGCACTCAGTTATTTCAGTCGAGCACTCAGTTATTTCAGTATACACTAATTGTTAGGTTATGGAAGAAATGCCTCAACATTTTTATTTTTTATTATGAAAGACATTATACACATAATGCCCTGGTCAGAGCCCTAGCTTGTACTATGTGTACCAGAAATAATGATATAATACATTTACTAGGTCATCCATGCAACTTCACCTGCGTACGCAAAACAGTAGCTCTCAAAAGGAATAAATTTCCCCCGTTTTTACATTTTTTCTTTAGTCATAGCGTGATTTGTTATATAGCCTAGCTTTCCTCGATAAATGGACTATCCAGCACAATCAATTTTTCAATTCAAACCAGTAGTTCCTGACATTAGCGCGTTCAGCCAAACAAACAAGCTCTTCAACTTTATTTTATTTTTTATAAGAGCTCGGCATGCGACCTCACATCTACCTGATGGAAAGCAGTATGAAGGTCGCAAGACTAAATGCAACCAACTATTACGATCTACGTAACCTAACGTTGATTGCACCTATTTTGCCGCCTTAGATGCCTATACGCTTCCTTTAAAGGACTCGAGATTATAAGAAGGAGGAAACACGCAAGCAGGTAGAGCATTCCACATTTTAATAGTGCGACAGATATACGAATCACCATTTTTTTTGTGCGGGTTGGTATATCTGCCACAGTATATGCATGCATTTTGTTACCTATGTCCTATATCGGAAAGGAGAAGGAGGAATGAGATGAAAAAGTTCTTCAGAGCACTTTCCAATGATAAAACACGCTCAACGACGCATTATTATTACCATACAACTGTATTAATATAGATAGATAAACACATTGTTTTGGGACTCGAACTCACGACGCCCGGAACAACCCCAAAGACCAACCACTAGTCTATGAAGGCGATTAAATTCAATACGAAACATCAATAACCAATTTCAAGCCATATGGCCGCTATCCTTCTAGGCATGAAGGTAAAAACCGTGCCCGTCCGCGCGCCCCTACTGGAGTAAGCATCATTCAATTTGCAAGGTGCCGCGCGAGTGATAAATTTGTCACTCACACACACCTTTACATTTTTTACATCCTCAGTCTGATTTGTGCGTTCGGCGGAGAAAGTCGAAAAGAGCTCCGCTTTTATTGTCGGAAAAATGGTTAATTGTGCATTAAAGCTGTGTAGAAACTACTATTAAAAAAAAGATCCTAGTGTCCCGTTTTTCAAGTATGTATTTAACATGTTTTTCTTATATTAAACCTTAATAAAAAATTATAATAAAACCCATAATTAAAATATCAAAATCTAACGTCGTAACTATGGTAACTGTCAAACTATGTGCATCAGTTAGAAGTTGAAGAACTAGTGATGTGTTTTTATTTTTAATGAGAATTTCGATACTTTAAAATAATTTATAATCTTTTCAATTTAATTTAATCAAAAGGTGTGGCGACAACAGAAGCGTCCAACGAGGTTTGTCAGTTACTATTTAGTGATGTGATTTTATAGTTGATATACTCGATTTTTGTAAATACTTTCATGGTTATGAGATATTATACAATTATTGTTTTTTTTATATAATACTAATTATATTTTCTATACATGATACAGTTTCCCGAAAGATCCGGCATTTAAACGTAAATGGGGAGGCAATTAAAAGAGAAGAAAATTGATAACCAACAAGAATACCCGTGAATGTTCAGTACATTTTGACGAATCAAGCTACGATTTAATTGTTTTTCGCCTTTTGTAGTTTGAGTATAACTTCCTCTTGGAGGTCGGTCAAAAATGTTGAGATTGCGTTTAGTAGGTACATGTAGTTAGTTGTGCATGTGTTTTAATTTAATAAATAATTTAATTTAATAAAGTATTTTAACTTATTGTTATATTATTATATACCTACATTTTTTAAATCCACTAGTATTATAAATGCGAAAGTGTCTATCAGGGTGGATTTGAAAGGATGTACTTTGGGCTAATATGAGGTTCTGCTGATAAAATCTAACAATTTTTTCTATGGAACCATATTTCGCAAATGAAAAAAAAAATGTACTTCCCCATACAAATTGGTCATTTTAACGTTACTAGTTTGTATGGAGAAGGCCATTTTTTTTTCTTTTGCGATACATGGTTCCATGGGAAAGTTGTTTGATTTGGTCATATTAGCCCAAAGTATATTTTTCAAAGTTATTGAGTCTATTCAAAACATCGCGACGAGCTAGCCACTTGTTCGGTGTAGACTCATACCATCGGCTACGACGAGGTGGGATTAAAACCCCTCCGCTGGTTACCTTGATGATATGTGTGTGTATTACAATTGTATATCGATAAATAATTATTAATCTTTGATGATCTCTATAAATCCCAAAATATTTGGTTTATATCAATGAGTAATAATATTTGTTGTCGGTGGCAACACTATCGAAACTATTAAGTATGCAATTAAATATTTAGCTTTTTATAATAAAAAAACAATACACTTCATAGACACGCGCACACATTCGTGTTTGCTTGTATCTCTTTTTTTCTCAAGCAGTTTTTTAAGTGTCAGAAGCGTTGAGCTGCCATTTGAAGCCACACCTTTTTCGCCGTTCTTCATTTGTTCGACTCAGAAATTGGCGACACCGGTATCGCACTATTATGAAACCATTTATGTATCATGCTTACTCCATTGGCGCGGGGCGCGTTTTTTTAGCTTCATGCTTCTAGGCATAGAAATTTGTAAGAACCAAATACACGATATCGCGTGATCGGTTATATCCTGACGAAACTATTAAACCCATGAAGCTAAAAAAACGCGACAGGGGCGCGCGGACGGGCACGGTTTTTACCTTCATGATTAAACCAAAATATATATTCTAGCTGACCTGCGCAGTTTTCGCAAGAATTTTCATTGATGCTTCGCTCTTATTGGCCGTAGCGGATGTTATGTAGCCCCTTCTTCGATGAATGGGCTATCCAACACAATCAAATTTTTTTCAGAAATACCCTTTTTTTTTTTTTGGGATGGGAATCAAACTCGCGACCTCCGGAAACCATGCCAAAGACCAACTACAACCACTAGTCTATGAAGGCGATTAAATTCAATACGAAAGGTCAAAATTAACTAAATTCATGTTATGTGGCCGCTAACCTTCAGACATATAAATTTGTAAAAACCGAATAAACGATATCGAGTGATCGGCCATATCCTGACGAAAATTGTAAACATTTTTTTTATTGTTTCCAGCATACCACGCGAAGTGCATAGACCCGTGGCTGACGGAAAACCGTCGCGTGTGTCCCGTGTGCAAGCGCCGCGTGTTCGCCAGCGGGGAGAGGCGACACTCCCGCTCCGACTCCGATGACAGCCGAGAGCCGCTCGTGCCGGACCACGTGGTCACGCAGGTATCTACTGTTAGACAATAACTCTACACTACCTGTAGCTCCAAAGAGTTTTTACAAACTTTGTTTTTACAGGGGTCAAAACTGCTCAGTATAAATCTAAAAAGTATTTTTTTAACAGACTTAAAATAAATAAATAAAGTTTACCAATATATATATATTTTTTATATTTGTGACCTCAGGACTCCGTTATTTATAAACTTATATGAATATATGGTCCGATAGAGCTTTTTTTTTTTGTTAAAAAGTTTTTTGTACCTACATATGTTATTTACTAACTATATATAAATCTTTACCGTCCCCATAGGGTGGGTACCAATTATTTTAAAAAAAAGTTTTTGTTTGTTACTTTTCACGCCTAAACCGCTGAACCGATTAAATAAAATTTTGTATAGAGATAGTTTGAGACCCTGGTAAGGAATAAGGAATATATATTTTTTTCGACATAGCTATAGGGAGTGCAGATACGTAGGTGTTTGTGTTTTAAAAGTCTCTTAGGAAAAGTTTTTCAATGTACCATATAGAGAAAAGTGTTCTATGAAGCAAAGTGTTAGGAAGTAGTTTTTTGTTGTTGTATATTTTGGGCAATATATCTATATATCTGCCTGTATGTATATCGAAGTATATACCCTAGTTTACCCACTGAGCTAATAGCTATTCAACAAGAAAAAAACGTATATAATTAGGTCCAGTAGTTTTTAAGTGACAAATAAATAAACAGATAGACAGACATGAATAATATTTAAAGTCCATCTCACTTTTTTTTTTAATTGGATCAAAGTTTTTTTTTAAACAATTTTATTATATGTATAGACAAATGTGAAAACTTAAAGTTTGTTACTTAATAAATCCAAAATTGTGGAACCCATATTGGCTTTTAAATTCCGGTAAAAAGTTCCCTCAGGAGTTACCAGGACAATTTAATCAGTCCCGTTAACAATTACTATTGATTAAATTCAAAAACTCGTCCGTTTTTTAGTATTAATTAACGTTGATAATTAGCAGCATTACTTAGGCTGAGTTGCACCAAAAATAAATCTCTGTAAATGTAACGATAAAAATTAAAATGGCGTCGAATGTACCAATTTTATTTTGCAGTTCGAATGACAGCTGGTACGGCGCCATTTTTAATTGTAATCGTTACATTGCATTAACAAACACTTTGGTACGACTCAGGCTTAGATGTTTGATTGTTGTGTTGCAGGGCGGCACGTTCGTGGAGCAGCGGGAGAACCCGTTCGTGCGCGCCGCCAGGTTCATGGGGCGGCTGCGGCGGACCCCCGCGCGGGCGCCGGACGACATACAGGTACCGGCACCGCGCACAGATAGCGCTACCTGGGACCTTAGAGAAAGTACAGACGAGGCGACATGTCGTGTTACCTCTAAAACCGTATGGATTTTGATCTGCACTTTAATCCATACAGGTTTGACTGAGACTAAGCGACACGTCGCACAGTATACTATTTGACCAATCTAGGTGGACAAAAGTCAAAAATTGGTTTATGTGAAAGTAAATACTTTTATTGTGTATTTAGAGTGGTTATTTCATAAAAATAAATAAAAGACATTTTATAAACATAAAGTTTATTCAATTTTTATCAAACTGCATTAAACTTATGTTTATTTTTTCTTGGTGACTTTCTTAATAATGAAATGTAGGGATCAGAAGTTAGTAATAAATACTTAAACAAGTCATAGTTTGTACGCACTCGCGATATTTTTAATGTGTGTCCCAATCTTGCTTTTCTAATTTCTTTATTTTTGGCTTCCGAAGCTTCTTCTGACATTTGTACTTCTGGTATGATGGAATGTCTTTTTATTTCAAATCCATGGATTACAATTTTATGGAGTGTAGTTGGCATGTTATACCACGGGTATAGATTAATATAAAGACTTCTAGTCTCAGAACAGTACTCTTTGAATTTATTTGAATCCATTTCGTAGCCAGAAGCTATAGCTTTTAGTATGGTCCCAAGGCGATAAATTAAAGCTTCGTCCAACCCGATGATAGCTGCAGTTCTTCTGTATTCAGCAAAAAACGTACGTGCTGTGTTGCCGTCATTACTGGTTCCAAACCCAGGCTTTACCTTATTTATTAGAAGACCAATTTCTTTAATTTTTTTCTTGAGCTCTTCCTTTTTGTTCTCATTCGTGTCGTATCAAATCATCGGTTTCCTTTTTGTAAATAAATTTGATTATCCTACAAAATCTAGGTGAAAACGGCCGTGGGTTTTCCCATAGTATATTTTTATTCGACATATTGTCTTTTATCAATCGAATTGGAACCAATGATATTATAAACATGAACTCGAACAATCTTCAAATGGTTTCTGCGGTCTACCTAGACTGGTACTTGGTGTTTCTGTTATACTAGCTTCATATAACATATCTAAAACTATTTCTTCACCTAACCAATCACCATAAGTGTTTAAAAATAAATGAGATCGCCTTTGTTGACGAGTCCATTTTAGGCGTATTTTCTCACATTCCTTTTTAATTATGGCCTTCAACCTGTCCTCCTGTTCTTGATTTAGAACTGGATCACCTAATGCAGACTTCACAAAGTGCAATACCTTGTTCAATCGACCTCTAGATGGAGCAGAACGCCAAAAATCTTATATTGATTTTCGAACAATTCGCTACACCATCGGCTACGACGAGGTGGGATAAAAACCACTCCGCTGGGTACCCTGGAGCCGTCTAGGCGGTCTCGGGCGCCGTAAGGCACCCGTGATGATATAAACAATTCGCGTACCTGTAACAAAAAGTGAATAAATCTCAAAAATCGAACAAATTCGCGCAAAACTATTATATTTTATCGAAATAAGATAAAATAGGGCAACGATTAAGAATATTTTTATACCTTGACGAAATGTGACAATAAACTTTATGGCTTGATAAAAGAGCATCACTTAAAAAAACCATATAATTCAAACTAATATAAAAAACGATACATGTAAATTTTTGTGACTTAAAATAAACAGATAAAACTTTATAAAACACCGAAAATACACACTTTAACAGTTGAGATTGCACTGAGCTTTCGACTTGACTACCTGAAGCCAGTTTGTCAAGTTTGCCTATTGTTATAGTGAGCGCGGAAATGTATTAAATATTTTTTATTGCGTTTTCTGTTGAAGAAGGGATTAGAGAGTCATAAAATAATAATATTTTGAATATCAATTGTTCTTTTTTGGACTTTTGTCTCTCTAGATTGGTCAAAATCGTATACTGTGCGTCGTCTAGTCTGAATTTTCTGTAAAGCTCCTGTCCTCTTACGCTATCATTTAAATATATTGATACCCAATGTATCACGTAATGTATCACGGGCGTAGCCAGAGTTGATTTTGGAGGGGGGGACGTTTGGCATGGGTTCAAGCTTCGCTTAATTATCAGAATATTTTTTTTATTTCATATTTGATGAGCAAAATAAATCATCACACCAAAAATTCCGCGCGTATACACTTCGGGAGGGTTTCAACTCCTGTGGCAAATTTGAACTAATTTCATACATTTAGGGGGATGGGGGCACAGTCAGTTGTTGTTCACTACGCGCAAGAACTTCTTTTCCACTTCCTCCACTGCTTGCAAGTAGTGTGTAGGTTCATTGCAGATAAATATAAATGTCTGACCGTACCGAGGTGTGAGCTAGACTGGAATATAAGTGTCTTTGAAAAGTGGATCTTTGTACATTCGTATCACTACATAGTGCGCTTATATATCGTTTGCTATTGTTTAGGTGGGAGGAAGGTCAACTTTGCTAGGCCGACCGACCGGTCTCGTTACCACCATCATTTTTGAATAAACTTTAAATTGGTTTGAAATGATTGGATTACCTTATTTCTGTGTAACCTAACTGATGTATTTAAATGTAACAATTACCTACTATATAATGTGTATTTTCTATGATTATAGGAAGATAGATCTGACAGTGACAATGAAGCTGGGTCTACTGTAAGGTATGCATCAACTTATATTATTCATTTAATTTTACTAAAGTTTCACCGAAATTTCATGGACCTAAAAGGAGGTCCCTAAGAGGACTTGTAGTTGTGTGGCCAATAACATTATAACTATTATTTTAACCTCTGCTACACAGGATATAGCAGAGGTTAAAATAATAGCCACAAGGTCTACCTTGTGGCTGGAGCCGTAACACTGTAGAGTAAAAATCAAAAATCTGTATCTGTCTCGCTCACACTCATTCAAACCTGTATAATATGAAAATGAGATAAATAATATTTTTGAATAAAATGCCAGACATGTTCGTTGCTGCCAATATCTGTTCTGACTTCTAGAGCATTGATTGTTTTTTTTTTTTTTTTTTAATATAATATGTATTATATCGTTGTTTCTGGTACACATAGTACAAGCCTAGAGCTTAGTTTGTGACCAGAGCCATTAGTGTATATTGTACTAAAAAAAAATGTCACTAAGAGATTCCCTGTGATGTGATGATATTTACCAAAAATAAAATCTTAAAATATGTAAGACCTCAACAGATAATAAAAAAGAAAATACATAGCCCAGAACGTCCGTTCTCTAGAACGTTAATCAAATCATTATATTTTTAAACTACATAACAAAACTCATGATTGGCAAAAAATTACGTGATGTTCTTCCAATCATGTGTTATTAACTAATTTTATCATCGTTCTAGGAACAATGACCCTAGTGCTAGTTTTTGTCAACGTTCTCTCACGGTAAGGGAGCACTTTTACCCAATCAGATTAGCTTATTTTGACTTATACAAACTTATTGAATCCTTCAAGAACACTTTAGTTATAAGAGGTTTTGTCTCTTTTATTTAGCAACGAAAATTATTATGCGTAATAGAGACAAAGCAATAAGTTTTTATGAATAAGGCCATTAGAATTTATCTTGGAAATGAAGCGATCCTATTGGTGGACAAGACTCTCTTAACGCAGTGAGAACGTTAAAACAAACTCACACTTAGAGTTCTGATCGATATTGATGAAATATTTGTATGTATACAGTACGGACGACGAGAACGCGCTTCTAGTAGTTACGTCGCACACCGACGAGGGCGCTGCTCGCAACGACTCCATCAACCAGACGCACAACATCGACCCCAGAGTGGTGGCCGCACTACGCGCCAGAGTCGTGGCCGCACTATTCGACTCGCAAGAACGCTTATAGGGAGGACCGCACTACCGGGTCTGTCTGCGGTCAGATTACCCACCCGGTCGGCTATATGCTGATAAAACACAAATAATCAATTTATTGCACAGGGTGTTATATAAAGTCTATGTACAATGCTTTACAGGGTGTTCTACTCTTGAGATAGGACCGACTGCATGTTCGAAGAAAATATAGCTGTTCCATACATTTTAGACAAACTTAATACATTTGTAGACTTCGCCTATGTACATTTTTGCAAAAAAAAAGTATTGGTCCTTTAATGGTGCGGTTACGAAACGGACGATTAATTTCACGATAAAGCAGTGAGGGTATTAAAATAGACTCGTAATGCAAATACGTCTTTGTAGCCGCCGATTTCTGATCCACGTCATATAGTGTGCATAGTGGGAGGGATACAAAGTGACGTGCTCCAATTAAAAAAATACTTGCTCACATAATATACAAAAAGATTTATTTCATAATATTTTAACAGTTATAAATTAAACAATGATTTTTTTGTCTAAACATGTGAATATGTGAATCAGCTGGTGTTTTTTTTTCCGCTTTGGCAGAGTTGGTAATCTATTGTTTTATTGTGGTAAAACAATGGGCTTCCGAGAAAAATAAAAAAAAAGTATTTTTATTTTTGATTTAAAAAATATAGGCTAAAATATGAAACTAATATCGTTTTTCATTTTAAAAAAACTGGTTTTTAAGTTATTCATGTTTGAACTTTTTAATCTATTATTTTTGTGATAAAAACGGTCTGCTTTTTAAAAAAGAATATATGATTGGAAGTTCATATGTTAATGTCACAAGCAAGCGTTTCTATTGGTTAGAGTGAAGTGAAATGAAAATTTGTATTATCATATTCCCATTTATAAGTCCACGTTTATCCAATAGTTTGTTCTCAACATCTTCTATATAGTCTATTACAGCGTCTACGTAGTTCTCTATTTAATCTGTAATAGCGTGCTTGTGACGTCACGCAGACTTTTTAGATTTCAAATATTAATATCTCAAAAACCAGTTAATTATTTAAAAAAAAAACTAAATTAGTTTCTTATTATAGGCTATATTTTCCAAATTAAAAATTAAATTAACATTTTCTTATTTTCGTCGGCAGCCCATTTACAAATTTGACTGTTGCTCTTGTATATTATATGCCCTGGGCTGAACATTGAAGGCTTTAAATAACAACTAAATGTAACGTCTTGTGCAATAACTAAGGCTGGATGCCACTCATTAACTTTTTATGTTTATTATTTAATTTTAACGATAACACACAGTAGCTGTAGTGTGAAGTTATTACTTTGTGATTGAGTTATTCAAAATTATTATAGATATCGTATCGAAATAATATACGTGGTGGCCGAGTTGGTTAGACCTTAAGACTTAAAAGCACTTAGATCCCTTGTTCGAACCCTGGTGTGTACCAATGAGTTTTAAATCTAAAAATGTATGTACATTTGTTTAACTACGCCACTATAGTGCCTCAGAGAGCACGTTAAGCTGTCGGTTCCAGTTTCACTATACCAACTTGTGAAACTGTTTAAAGGTTATTGAGTCTATTCAAAACATCGCGACGAGCTAGACACTTGTTCGGTGTAGACTCATACCATTGGCTACGACGAGGTGGGATTAAAAACCAATCCGCTGGGTACCCTGAGGTGATGATATTTATTAGTATAGAAAATAGCACAGCACCTGGAAATTTTGGGAACTAAAAATGCGTCAAGTAGGAAACCTTATTTTTTTGTAATTAGGTGCAGACCGATTGTTATAAGTCTGCGGGTTTGTTCTTTGCTCGAAAGACTTGCGCAGGTAACAAAATGATGTGCGTACAGGCTGTGATGAAAAGATGTGGAGAAGACACTTAAGGCTCTGTAGTCGACTTGACGTTCATACAAACGAACTTCCAATATTACAACTTGGCTGTTAGTCATTTAATTATTATTTTTATGTTAATTTTACGCAAAAATCTTTAATCTGTGGGTAATAAATATTTTTGTACATTAAGGACACTGCATTTCTAATCGCGAAGTCTGCGTTCTCCATACGAAATGAGCTTTCCAGTTATACTCGACTACTGTTTATTGCAGAATTATAATAATATTTTTGACGGTCAGTGTATTTTTTAATATTTTTTTTTTCGAAATCAATAAAAAAACTTTTAAAATATTATAGTAAAATATATTTATTACCCACAACAGAATGATTTTTGCGTAAATTTCCAACATAAAAATAATTATTGAACTTCGACTAAATAAACTTGTAATATTGGAAGTTATTTTGTAGGGGCGTCAAGTCTGCTACAGAGCCCTTAACGCCATTCTCCCTCGTCACAACCAACCAATCAATAAATCCAGTCGTACATATACTCAGCCGCATATTTGTAATGCCTGTTTGTAATTTTTTGATTCCAGTTAAATTAAAACTACTTTTTAAATATAGTTAAATTGGTGAGCTATCCAGCCTAAAGATAATTGGTTATGTATGTGAAGAAAGTGCTCGGGAATTCTCAGGACGGGTAGTTTTACAATGACTACTTTGTATATTAAAAACAATTATAGTATAACTTTTATTATCAACGTTCATACAGATGCAAAAACCGTCAAGTGACCTAGCCATGTTTCAGCTTTAAGGGTTCACCGGTTTTCAGGAGAGTACTGCATCAATTTCTTGTCGAGGTGGTAGTCTCCTTCCAGGATGTAATTGCGAAACGGGAAAATAAAAATAGTATGCGAATTCGTCTTTGCCCCACTCATTTCGTCCACCAATTAGCCGGCATAGTGGGAGCGATCAATGCTGTTAAACAACATTATATTGATCTGTTGGTCGAGCCAACTTGTTGACATATACATAAATTAACCACCTTTCCTACTTATATAGTCATTTTAAAACAACCAGTCTTTTGTGAAATATAGAATAAACAAAAATATAAGAAAAAAAGGAAATCGATATAATTTAAAATTAACATATTCAGGTCATCCTAGAATAATACTTGTTTTTTTTATATGAAATTTATTAAATAAAAACATATTTAATGAAATTGGTTTGCCTATTACCAAAAATGTATTTTGCTTAAATTTGATGTGCAATTAAAAATAATTAAGGCATATTTTAGAAACATTTGTTAAACCAGGTTTATTCCAAAGCTCTGTGAAAATGTAAATTTTCTTGGCAAAAACTAGTGTATTAGATCCCAGTTTTGGTAAACGTGGTTTAGCAAAGGGTTTCTGAATGGCTCTGTGATAGTTTAAGTAATAAATTGTATGTAGTTAGGGATTTTATAAAATTGGGACCGGACGGGAATACTACTAAAAGCCTGAGTAAATATGTGAATATAATAAAAAGAAAGGGTTGTTTAATATGTATAATCTAAAAAAAAAGTTTTTTATAATACTTAGATAGTTCAGTAACTTTTTTTATTAAAAAAAGTTACTGATCAAAAAATAACTACACCATATTTGTATATTATTAGTTTTGTTTAGTTTTAGTGTCTTTGGTTCACGAATTTATTGTTGAATTTTTAATATGGATTATATATAAAAAAAATGTGACTAACGTCTTGATATAATCACGAAATCTCAAATAACAATAAAAAAGCGGCTAAAGTGCGATTTTATTTGCATTATTATGCTTTTTTGAAACATTATTATTTTACACATAAACACATACCTACTATAGGTTATTAAAAAGTTAAGATTTTTTTTATTATTTCTTATATAATATTCTCGTATTTTGAAATTTATCAATATATTAGTTTTACTCATACGCCTAATTAAAATGTATTTTTAAACTTCTGGTCATAAATACTTAAATATTTCATTTAATCCTGTTAAGTATAAAAATATATATCTAAAAAAAGGTATTTTGTCATGTGGCAATAATTTGTAATATATCATTAATTACGCTATAATTGAGCATCCGTCCTTTGCCGTTGTCCAGACTATTATACTATACAAATATTCAGCCATAAAAGGAAATAGTGAATGTCTTTCAGGCGTTTTCAATAATTGGATCTTTTTTCTTCTTACCAGAATACTGCTTAAATTAATAAGCAGTATTAATTTAAGACATGGATATAATCTTGTATGAATTTGTCAAATATTAACTTTGATATGCCGTTGATATAGAGTAAGGCTGAACTTCAGTACAAATTCCAGTAATTACCAAGATTACTATCCGTGAAAAAGGATAGATATCGGAAACGAACTTTAAAAATTGTTTTGTTTCAAAAGCTTTAAATAAGTTGATCCTAATATCATAAAATGTTTTTATGACATTTCTGTAAACGTATGAAATGGCAACCGAAGTACGATTTCTAAAATGGTTAAACCTTTTTTTATATATTTGTATCTATTTACATGGAAATAACTGTAACGTCTTATATTATTTTAGTTTTTGACCGACAATGGAAAGTTTCTAATATTTTTTTCTATAAATGCTAATGAAATTGCAAATCAAGTGTGATAACAAGATAAGATATATCAAAATCTGACAGAGTTATAGCATCCGCATCGCAAGCTATCATCAATCTATTAGTTTTGCTTATATATCAGAAATACTTATGTAATTTTTTTAATATATTTTCAATACTAGGAAACTTTCCATTCCGTTTTTAATTATAATATCAATACTTAACTCTATGTGCCATTGTTTTATTAACTTTTTAAATGACCAAAAATTATTGTACTTCACTAGTTGTATTTTATCGGATTGTCCTGTATTCTCAATGCGATAAATATTGACCTATTATTTTTGTAAAACTATATTAACTGTATATTATTTATCTATAACTAAAATTAAATACCTTGAATATGTGTACTGTAGCTCTATAACAAATTATTGGAAATATTTTTTACTATAGTCGTTAGTAACTATAGATAGGAATCAACAAACAAGAGATTTATTTGAAAAAAAAGTGAGCCTGTTGGTTGATCTATAGTTACTAGCGACTTTGGTAGAAACTGTTTGCAAAAACTTGTGGTAGAGCTACTAAATCAACCGTTGGAGGGCGCTGCTGTCGTTTTTTCCGCATTTGTTATTTTATCAACACATTTCTGTAACTCTAACATGAGTGTTTGTTAAACAATAATTCACTTAGTGTAAAGATTAAACTGTAGGGATTCCTTTATTTTTTCGACAGTACAAATAAACAATTGCTATTGGTGGAAGCCTACTGTAACTAAACAGTAAGTGAAAAACTCATTAAGCTCATAGATGATTTAACTGTTATACTTTATAAAATCACTAACTATTTACTGTTTTAATATTTTTTTTTATCAAATTTCCTATATTAATGGATCATAGGGTAAGATCCTTTGTTACCACGACTTGACGGTTGTCTTTGTGTACATATATTTATAGGTATTAATTTATATATTTTTTATAGAATACCATCGGCGAAATGAGGATGGGTTAATCCCTCCGCTGGATACCCTGAGGCCGTTTAAATGGTTCTCGGGGGCTAAAAAAGCACCCGTGATGGTATTTATTTATATTTTTGTCAGCTTACATATTATGCTAACAAGTTCATAATTGTAGCCCAAAGTTATTATATACTGAAATGACATATGTATTTTGACCAGACATGCAATAATATTGCTACTGCTTGTCTAGTAAATACATAATCATTATATGCTTACATTTATTTTGTGATGTTTATTACCTTATATATAATATTAGTTAAATAAATTTATAGTTATATATCCGTATATGGTGTAGATATAAATGCAATTAATATTACGTTTTGTAAAGTATGTAAAAATCTTAGGTATTAGTTGTTAAGATAATTTTAGGTTATTCATTATTCCCCCTTACTTGTATTATTTAAGTAATGCTTAAAAATAAGCAATGATTTGACTCTTTGACACTTTATATTAAACATGCTTAAATATTACAAGTAAGGGGCATCATTGTTAACTCTTATCAACTGTATAAAATAAATTACTTAATGTAGTTGATGTTTTATTTTCTTTTACATGGAGATAACTGTTATAATAACCTACCCTATACTGAGGCAAAAACCGTCCAGTGAAATAGTCATGTTTCGGTTTTCGTCTGTGGGTTCACCGGTTTTCCAGAGACTACTACATTGATTTCTTGTCGAGAGGTGTTGTCCTTTCATGGTGCGGTTACAAAACGGGCGAAGGATTTGACGATAAATCAGCGAGAATATTAAAGTTGACTCGTATTATAAATACGTCCATGTCGGCGCCTATTTCGTAACTGCATCATTTAGCCGGCATAGTGGAAGCTTATATTGTTAAACAACAATGAAGGTCCCAATTCTTTGACTTTGTAGGTCTGCTTAACATTAGATACAAAATCACATGCCGTGCCCCATTAAAAAAAAATCCATCCAAAAAATATTTTCAGAAACTAAAAACCATTTTAAATAAAACGCGATTTAAACATTTTATGAATAGAGGGGGTTATTATTATGTGTACCTATAATATACTGCGCGAGTAAAGGCAAAAAATTTTGAGTTTTGAGTAATTTTATTTTGAGCCCGGTCACATGACCCATTATTTTCTTGTAAGTTGAAAACAAATTTCCAGGCAAGGATATCTTTATTTTTACTATCTACTCATATCGCTAATAGCTCCAATGATTAAAAAAATTGCTTAAACAACAGCGTTTTAGTGATTCTCTTTCGAAGATTTTTTTTTTAAATTAGGTTCCTAGTTTTTGGTCGCGAGAGTTATTAAACGTTACTCCAAGACTTACGTAACTCTCGTGGCATTTAAATAAGCTTGGCTTACACCTACATATAACAATATTATATATTTATAGGTATTTTGAAAAGTATAAGTGAGTAAGCGTGTTTGTTCAAAGATTTTAATACAATATTATTGTAACTTTGTTATATTTTCATTTATGCAGAATGATCTTTAACATGGCAGGTTCTCTATAGAGGATAGACACAATTTGTACCGCGGGAGATCTTATTCAATCCATATATTTTTAGATGAACTTTTTAAACCAGCAGGACCGCTAGCTATCATTGGTGTTAACGAAAAACTTTGCTTTTCATAATTGTCGATGATGAAAACGAAAGTAGAAACTAACAAAAACAAATGAAAAATTTCTTACTTATATAATAATATCTCATTCGGGCAGGCCAGAGGCTTCGTGAGTTTCTTTTTCGTATTAACGTAACGAAATACGCGAGAAACGTCCAATCGGATTATTGTTCCTGTTTAAAAAATAAAGCGAATATTTGGGTTTTTAAGTTATTATAAACGTTGCGTAAATACAAAGCAAAAACTCTGGTAGAGCCGCTGATATCTTCAGTGTCACAGTATCAGTTCTACCTTACTGTAGTATAATGGCAGGCCATTATACTACAGTAAGGTAAACCTATTTTAACAAAGCGTTTGTGACCAACATGACCATATTGTATTGCATGTAAGCCTGCCTTTTAAATTGTCACGAGTTACTTCCACACCCACGTTACTAAGTCACGAGCGTTATAATTGTATAACTTTTGATATCCTTTACCCGCGTGTAAGATTAATCTGAATATTACGCGATAATTGTTAGCACGTTGAAGTTCGCAAGTAGTGGAACGTGTCGTGTCGAGACCTTTACTTTTTTTTAATAAATTTATTATTAAAAATAATATTAAATAAAATAAAATAAAATTCACTATAATTTATTATTATAAATAATTCACTATAATTTATTATTATAAATAATTCACTATAATTTTGCATGAACAAAGTTCCTGTTTCTTTTCTTAATTAATTTACTTTATTTAGCCTATTCGCCCCTTGGTAACCGTCAGTACATGCTTGCCTGCCAATTACCTACATTGCTAATATAATTTAAATATTCGCCTCCTCGCTTCGTTAATTGGCCGAGTTGGTTAGACCTTGGGCTTAAAAACACGGTCCCTGGTTCGAATCCCGGTGTGTACCAATGAGATTTTAATTAAAAAATGTATTTACATTTGTTTGATAACACCACTATAGTGCATCGGAGAGCACGTTAAGCTGTCGGTCCAGGTTTCACTATACAAACTTGTGAAACTGTTTAAATATGGGTTATTGAGTCTATTCAAAACATCGCGACATGCTAGCCACTTGTTTAGTGTAGACTCATACCATCGGCTACGAGGTGGGATTTAAAACCCCTCTGCCGGGTACCCTGGGGCCGTCTAGGCGGTCTTGGGCGCCGTAAGGCACCCGTGACGATATGTATGTATGTGCTTCGTTAATTGGCTTAAATTCTTACATCAGGCAGTGAATTTAAATTATTGCTATGGAACGGTGAATTCCAGGAACTACGTCTATACTTTATCCTAAGCGCTCAGCGACGACGCCAAGTATCCTCCGCACTGACCTGACATCACGGCAAGTTGAAAACGCGACGCCGAGTTATCAGTACCCCTAGTGTGAGTTTTCTAACTATTACTTTGAGTTTGAGTTAACTAAAATTTGTATGGGAAATAGTTCAGCGCTTCAAGCGGAAATTTTGAGAACTAAAAATGCAAGCGTGTAATTGGTCGAAATGTTAACGTAGTAGTATAGTTAACGCGAAAGTAAATGTTAAAAAACTCACACTATGGCTACTGAATGCGACGCCGAGTCTTTAGGACCGATGCCGTGAAACGAGTGCGGTATTTAATATCAAATACGGAGTACCATTGACCTATACCCACGAGTCTCTTACTTTTACTCACCTTTAATTATTTCCCTTTCGTAACGTTTTCTTAATCTTAATAGTTTTGCTTACTTTCTTAATTCGTTATGTTTTTATGTATATTAACGCTTTTGTAATTCAATCTTTGATTTTTTTTTTTTTTAATAAATCTTGAAAACTTTTCGCATTTTACTTTCTTATTCTTACCAGAAAGTATAACTGTGACAGTTTCCAGGGGGGGCCATATTATAGGCGGTTTTATAATTCAAGGCATTGAGAGAAACAAATGAAAAAAACGTTAATTTACGAAGCTTTATTCAATCACACATCCACTTACATTTTCATCAATAAAATATTTATCAAACAATACTTTAATACGGGCCCCTCACATTCGTAAAGATATGCGAACCCACAAATATAAGACTGTATTCGCAAATACATATATGTATATTCGCCTATATTCCGACCCGTTTGGACGAATGTTTTTGCGTATGTGAGGCCCCCGGGTTAGAAACATTTATTAAATGGCCTATTCTACTAAATGGATTGGATATCAACTGCATGTCAAAATTAAAATTTGACATATTTCCCATACAAAATTCCTACGACGTGTAATAAACAATTGATGTAGTAGAAAAAGGCCCTGGTCTAATCAATCTATGGTTAAAATGTATTTCATCAGCGTGAATATTATACTGTGCGTTCACAGTTAATATACTGTTATGTTGGCTAACCTGATATAATGACATTTTTATTTACCGGGAGGCAATGAATAACTTGTCAGAGATAAAATAACTGTGAATGTATTGTAGGCTAAACAGAGATATTTGTATCTAATAGTTTTATTTTACTAATGCACGGCATTTGACTTTGTATATAGGATGCAGACCTCCAAAATCCATGAATGGGGTCGATCAAAGCATTGCTGTTTCACATCATTGATTGCTCCCACTATACTGGCTAAATGATGTCATTATCCACTTATACACGTGTTTACTATGGTTTGCATTATATTGTGATCGGCCAACTTGAGCTAGGGTTTACCAAATGCATTAAGGCTATACTGGAGTAATTTACATAGAATTTCCAGCACGTTGGCACCATCCTTAGATACTTTAACAACAAGTCTGTTTAAACACAAATAAATTTAAAATAGCATTCTAAACACAGAACAAAACTATAAAATGATAATGAACAATATCCGAAATCATTTTTTAAGTTGCAATATTTTAAACAAAAGTAGGGAGGTCGTGGGATGACCCGCAGAATGATAATAGAAGGCATGTTCTAGATTCTAAATGCTTGAGTCTTAACCATGAAACTAAGAATAATATATGGAACGGGCCTAATTCCTAAAATCGCCTATATATTGTGTTCTCAATTCAACCAAACAAGCTCAGTGATTGATTATAATATTTGGTATTCAAATTTATTTGAAGTCACAAAAATAACAAAGTAACAAAAAATATTGCTTGCTAGTTATATAAATATTAAGATTTACAAAGGTATATATTTCACTATTCAACACACTAGGATTCCATGTGTCGTGGTGATTAGTCTCTTCCTTGTAGTTACTTAAATATACACATATAATCAGGCACACAATGCATTTAAGATACAATATAAATTAAAAACTACTTGCTCAGTAGGGGCCCCAAAAATGTATACAAGTTAATAAATATAAAAAAGAAAAAAAAGAAAAAAAAATGTAGGAGAAAAATAATAATAATAAAATATTCAATGCAACGGTTTTGTTTTGAATTTGTATGGCGGTGGCCATCTTCTGTTCTCACGCTTGGAAAGGCGATTTTAGGCATTAGGGTGTATCTCTTTAGGTATATATCTCCATGGTATTGATAATTCAAAAAATGGTTTCTTAATTTATTAAATTTAAAATTGTCGGTAGGTAACGGGGTGCTTCTCAGGGGCCGGGGCCATCACAATATAAGCGATCCAAATTTTTAGTATAATTAGTCTCGGTCCAAATTGCGCTTAAATCGAATACAGAAAAATAAGTTAATAGTAGAACGTATTGCATTCCTGTTCCAAATTGGTTTTAGTCGAAACGCACATATACGCGTTTATTTCTATATGGAATTTGAACCGAATGGTATATATTTTTTTTTTACTTATTTAACGTAATCGCAAATTGGACCGCCCTGATTGTGTATAATATTAAACTAGCATTTGCTAGAGGAAAATTATTAAATATTTACTAAGACTATTGTATTTCTTTAACAAATGTTTGTACATCTCTCTATCTATAGTGTAGGTATGTATAGAAAACTATTAAATTTCAGAGTCAGTTTAGTCATGAAAGTTTGAATAATACACGAAAGCACTGTATTACACACGTGGTAAAGTAAGAGAAATCACAAATACTCAGACGTCTTGCTCACATTCAATCAAATCTACTTATACAAAATACATAAATAATTACTCTTTGTCTTTTAATTTTGAACGAAATGTCAAACATGTTCGTTGCCGCCATATTATTTTTCCAACCACGTCGGTTGGTAATAATGGTTTTTTTCTCACGATACGATTTCTAAAATTGTTAAACCTTTTTTATATATTTGTATCTATTTACATGGAAATAACTGTAACGTCTTATATTATTTTAGTTTTTGACCGACAATGGAAAGTTTCTAATATTTTTTTCTATAAATGCTAATGAAATTGCAAATCAAGTGTGATAACAAGATAAGATATATCAAAATCTGACAGAGTTATAGCATTATAGCATCCGCATCGCAAGCTATCATCAATCTATTAGTTTTGCTTATATATCAGAAATACTTATGTAATTTTTTTTATATATTTTCAATACTAGGAAACTTTCCATTCCGTTTTTAATTATAATATCAATACTTAACTCTATGTGCCATTGTTTTATTAACTTTTTAAATGACCAAAAATTATTGTACTTCACTAGTTGTATTTTATCGGATTGTCCTGTATTCTCAATGCGATAAATATTGACCTATTATTTTTGTAAAACTATATTAACTGTATATTATTTATCTATAACTAAAATTAAATACCTTGAATATGTGTACTGTAGCTCTATAACAAATTATTGGAAATATTTTTTACTATAGTCGTTAGTAATTATAGATAGGAATCAACAAATAAGAGATTTATTTGAAAAAAAAGTGAGCCTGTTGGTTGATCTATAGTTACTAGCGACTTTGGTAGAAACTGTTTGCAAAAACTTGTGGTAGAGCTACTAAATTAACCGTTGGAGGGCGCTGCTGTCGTTTTTTCCGCATTTGTTACTTTATCAACACATTTCTGTAACTCTACCATGAGTGTTTGTTAAACAATAATTCACTTAGTGTAAAGATTAAACTGTAGGGATTCCTTTATTTTTTCGACAGTACAAATAAACAATTGCTATTGGTGGAAGCCTACTGTAACTAAACAGTAAGTGAAAAACTCATTAAGCTCATAGATGATTTAACTGTTATACTTTATAAAATCACTAACTATTTACTATTTTAATATATTTTTTTATCAAATTTCCTATATTAATGGATCATAGGGTAAGATCCTTTGTTACCACGACTTGACGGTTGTCTTTGTGTACATACTATTTATAGGTTTAATTCTATAAAAATATATATATATATATATTTTTATAGAATACCATCGGCGAAATGAGGATGGGTTAATACCTCCGCTGGGTACCCTGAGGCCGTTTAAATGGTTCTCGGGAGCTAAAAAGGCACCCGTGATGGTATTTATTTATATTTTTGTCAGCTTACATATTATGCTAACAAGTTCATAATTGTAGCCCAAAGTTATTATATACTGAAATGACATATGTATTTTGACCAGACATGCAATAATATTGCTACTGCTTGTCTAGTAAATACATAATCATTATATGCTTACATTTATTTTGTGATGTTTATTACCTTATATATAATATTAGTTAAATAAATTTATAGTTATATATCAGTATATGGTGTAGATATAAATGCAATTAATATTACGTTTTGTAAAGTATGTAAAAATCTTAGGTATTAGTTATTAAGATAATTTTAGGTTATTCATTATTCCCCCTTACTTGTATTATTTAAGTAATGCTTAAAAATAAGCAATGATTTGACTCTTTGACACTTTATATTAAACATCCTTAAATATTACAAGTAAGGGGCATCATTGTTAACTCTTATCAACTGTATAAAATAAATTACTTAATGTAGTTGATGTTTTATTTTCTTTTACATGGACATAACTGTTATAATAACCTACCCTATACTGAGGCAAAAACCGTCAAGTGAAATAGTCATGTTTCGGTTTTAGTCTGTGGGTTCACCGGTTTTCCAGAGACTACTACATTGATTTCTTGTCGAGAGGTGTTGTCCTTTCATGGTGCGGTTACAAAACGGGCGATGGATTTGACGATAAATCAGCGAGAATATTACAGTTGACTCGTATTATAAATACGTCCATGTCGGCGCCTATTTCGTAACTGCATCATTTAGCCGGCATAGTGGAAGCTTATATTGTTAAACAACAATGAACGTCCCAATTCTTTGACTTTGTAGGTCTGCTTAACATTAGATACAAAATCACATGCCGTGCCCCATTAAAAAAAAATCCATCCAAAAAATATTTTCAGAAACTAAAAACCATTTTAAATAAAACGCGATTTAAACATTTTATGAATAGAGGGGGTTATTATTATGTGTACCTATAATATACTGCGCGAGTAAAGGCAAAAAATTTTGAGTTTTGAGTAATTTTATTTTGAGCCCGGTCACATGACCCATTATTTTCTTGTAAGTTGAAAACAAATTTCCAGGCAAGGATATCTTTATTTTTACTATCTACTCATATCGCTAATAGCTCCAATGATTAAAAAAATTGCTTAAACAACAGCGTTTTAGTGATTCTCTTTCGAAGATTTTTTTTTTAATTAGGTTCCTAGTTTTTGGTCGCGAGTTATTAAACGTTACTCCAAGACTTACGTAACTCTCGTGACATTTAAATAAGCTTGGCTTACACCTACATATAACAATATTATATATTTATAGGTATTTTGAAAAGTATAAGTGAGTAAACGTATTTGTTCAAAGATTTTAATACAATATTATTGTAACTTTGTTATATTTTCATTTATGCAGAATGATCTTTAACATGGCAGGTTCTCTATAGAGGACAGACACAATTTGTACCGCGGGAGATCTTATTCAATCCATATATTTTTAGATGAACTTTTTAAACCAGCAGGACCGCTAGCTATCATTGGTGTTAACGAAAAACTTTGCTTTTCATAATTGTCGATGATGAAAACGAAAGTAGAAACTAACAAAAACAAATGAAAAATTTCTTACTTATATAATAATATCTCATTCGGGCAGGCCAGAGGCTTCGTGAGTTTCTTTTTCGTATTAACGTAACGAAATACGCGAGAAACGTCCAATCGGATTATTGTTCCTGTTAAAAAACTCTGGTAGAGCCGCTGATATCTTCAGTGCATTTTTTTTACAAATTTTGTCAGTTTCGATAGAGCAATAGTTTTGGCTAAGGAACGACAGTTAATCCTTCCATTATACTACAGTAAGGTAAACCTATTTTAACAAAGCGTTTGTGACCAATATGACCATCTTGTATTGCATGTAAGCCTGCCTTTTAAATTGTAACGAGATACTTCCACACCCACGTTACTAAGTCACGAGCGTTATAATTGTATAACTTTTGATATTCTTTACCCGCGTGTAAGATTAATCTGAATATTACGCGATAATTGTTAGCACGTTAAAGTTCGCACGTAGTGGAACGTGTTCGTGTCGAGACCTTTACTTTTTTTAAATAAATTTATTATTAAATATAATTCAGTATAATTTTGCATGAACAAAGTTCCTGTTTCTTTTCTTAATTAATTTACTTTATTTAGCCTATTCGCCCCTTGGTAACCGTCAGTACATGCTTGCCTGCCAATTACCTACATTGCTAATATAATTTAAATATTCGCCTCCTCGCTTCGTTAATTGGCCGAGTTGGTTAGACCTTGGGCTTAAAAACACGGTCCCTGGTTCAAATCCCGGTGTGTACCAATGAGATTTTAATTAAAAAATGTATTTACATTTGTTTGATAACACCACTATAGTGCATCGGAGAGCACGTTAAGCTGTCGGTCCAGGTTTCACTATACAAACTCGTGAAACTGTTTAAATATGGGTTATTGAGTCTATTCAAAACATCGCGACATGCTAGCCACTTGTTTAGTGTAGACTCATACCATCGGCTACGAGGTGGGATTTAAAACCCCTCTGCCGGGTACCCTGGGGCCGTCTAGGCGGTCTTGGGCGCCGTAAGGCACCCGTGACGATATGTACGAGTATGTATGTGCTTTGTTAATAGGCTTAAATTCTTACATCAGGCAGTGAATTAAAATTATTGCTATGGAACGGTGAATTCCAGGAACTACGTCAATACTTAATCCTGAGCGCTCAGCGACGACGCCAAATATCCTCCGCACTGACTTGACATCACGGCAAGTTGAAAACGCGACGCCGAGTTATCAGAACGCGACGCCGAGTCTTCAGGACCGATGCCGTGAAACGAGTGCGGTATTTAATATAAAATACGGAGTACTATTGACCTATACTCGCGACCCTCTTACTTTTACTCACCTTTAATTATTCCCCTTTCTTAACGTTTTCTTAATCTTAATAGTTTTGCTTACTTTCTTAATTCTTATGTTCTTTCTTATAACGCTTTTGTAATTCTATATTCGATTATATTTTTTTAATAAATCTTGTAAACTTACTCTTCGCATTTTACTTTCTTTCTTATTCTTACCAGAAAGTATAACTGTAACAGTTTCCAGGGGGGCATATTTTAGGCGGTTTTATAATTCAAGGCATTGAGAGAAGAAACAAATGAAAAAAATGTTAATTTACGAAGCTTTATTCAATCACACATCCACTTACATTTCATCAGTAAAATATTTATCAACCAATACTTTTAATGCGGGCCCCTCACATTCGCAAGAATATGCGAACCCACAAATATAAGACTGTATTCGCGAATACATATATGTATAATCGCCGATATTCCGACCCGTTTGAACGAATGTTTTTGCGTATGTGAGGGCCCCGGGTTAGAAACATTTATTAAATGGCCTATTCTACTAAATGGATTGGATATCAACTGCATGTCAAAATTAAAATTTGACATATTTCCCATACAAAATTCCTACGACGTGTAATAAACAATTGATTTAGTAGAAAAAGGCCCTGGTCTAATCAATCTATGGTTGAAATGTATTTCATCAGCGTGAATATTATACTGTGCGTTCACAGTTAATATATACTGTTATGTTGGCTAACCTGATATAATGACATTTTTATTTAGGGAGGCAATGAATAACTTGTCAGAGATAAAATAACTGTGAATGTACTGTAGGCTAAACAGAGATATTTGTATCTAATAGTTTTATTTTACTAATGCACGGCATTTGACTTTGTATATAGGATGCAGACCTCCAAAATCCATGAATGGAGTCGATCAAAGCATTGCTGTTTCACATCATTGATTGCTCCCACTATACTGGCTAAATGATGTCATTATCCAGTTACACATGTTTACTATGGTTTGCATTATATTGTGATCGGCCAACTTGAGCTAGGGTTTACCAAATGCATTAAGGCTATACTGGAGTAATTTACATAGAATTTCCAGCACGTTGGCACCATCCTTAGATACTTTAACAACAAGTCTGTTTAAACACAAATTAATTTAAAATAGCATTCTAAACACAGAACAAAACTATAAAATGACAATGAACAATATCCGAAATCATTTTTTAAGTTGCAATATTTTAAACAAAAGTAGGGAGGTCCTGGGATGACCCGCAGAATGATAATAGAAGGTATGTTCTAGATGGTTGAGTCTTAACCATGAAACTAAGAAATAATATATGGAACCGACCTAATTCCTAAAATCGCCTATATATTGTGTTCTCAATTCAACCAAAAAACGCTCAGTGATTGATTATAATATTTGGTATTCTAATTTTGTTTTGAATTTGTATGGCGGTGGCCATCTTCTGTTCTCACGTTTGGAAAGGGCATTTATTCTCTCTATAGGTATATATCTCCATGGTATTGATAAATTAAAAAATGGTTTCTTAATTTATTAAATTTAAAATTGTCGGTAGGTAACAGGGTCCTTCTCAGGGGCCGAGGCAATATATGCGATCATTAGTTTCCTCTCGGTCCAAATTGCGCTTAAATCGAATACAGGCAAATAAGTTAATAGTAGAACGTATTGCATTCCTGTTCCAAATTGGTTTTAGTCGAAACGCACATATACGCGTTTATTTCTATATGGAATTTGAACCGAATGGTATAATTTTTTTTTTTTACATATTTAACGTAATCGCTAATTGGACCGCCCTGCGGCCTCATTCTATTTCTTATAACGTGATCGTTAGATTGTCAAAATAACGAATTCCGTTAGTAGCGCTCTCTCCTCCAATCAGCGAAGGTTAAACAACTACTCTGATTGGAGGACAGCACGCTAATAGCGGAAATCGTTATTTTGACAATCTAACGATCACGTTATTAGAAACAGAATGTGGCCGCTGGTTGTATATAATATTAAACTAGCATTTGCTAGAGGAAAATTATTAAATGTATTTATTTACTAAGACTATTGTATTTCTTTTACAAATGTTTGTACATCTGTCTATCTATAGTGTAGGTATGAATAGAAAACTATTAAATTTCAGAGTCAGAGTCATGAAAGTTTGAATAATACAAGGAAGCACTGTATAACACACGTAGTAAAGTAAGAGAAATCACAAATACTCAGGCGTCTTGCTCACTTTCAATCAAATCTACTTATACAAAATACATAAATAATTACTCTTTGTTTCTTTTAATTTCGAACGAAATGTCAAACATGTTCGTTGCCGCCATATTATGTTCCAACCACAGATGATGGTTATAATATTTTTTTTCTCACTTTTTGTTGTCACGTTTGGAAATGTTCTCGATTTAGGGCACCTTCGAATTTATTCATACTTTTATGGTAGTTCTGCTACGAAAAAGGCACAAAGTCCGTCATTTTTGTTATTAGGTTTATTATCAATAAGTGATCATTTTGCAGATTTTGTTATTGAAGTATTTTCAGTTTAAAAAAGTGGTTCCTTTTTTTTTCTTATTTAAATTTTAATTTTATAAATTAAATATAATCATATAAAATGATGTGGATTTCTGTCGAGACGTAGACGTCACGAATAGTGATTTTGTCGAAAATCGAATATTCGACTAGGCTGCCGGCCGAAGCACCGAATAGTCGACAACACTTAGCGCTGAGAACATTTAGCACGAACTGCATCACTGAATGCTTACGGTAAAACCAAGTGGTGGGCGTATTTCTTTTATTTGTGTTTTATATTGAACGGCTATTTTCGGAAGCAGGTATAATTTATGAGGAATAGCGCAATCATTTGCTTTCAACAAACGCAGAAAAAAAGTTTACGTTCACCTTAACTTACCACTGATAGTTTTTTTTTTTTTTATAGGAGCTCAGCATGTGACCCCACATCTACCTGATCGAAAGCAGTATGCAGGTCCAAGAATGAATACAACCAGCTCTTAGAACTGTGTTGTAAGAGCTGGTTTCATCCATTATACCGGCTTAAGATGGCGGAAGGTTATAGGATGGCGGAATCACAAACAGGCAGAGCATTCCACAATTTAATAGTGTGACAGATGTACGAATCACCAATTCTTTGAGTGTGGGTTGGTACATCGGCCACAGAATGCGCAATGATGCATTTTGAGTATCTCGTTTGATAAAAAAAATAGGTCATATCGTATAGAGGTACGCAGCATTCGACCGAATATTAAAAAAAATAGCCTAATACCGAATATTCGTGGCATCTCTAGTTAGCCTTGCTATGAGAATATACAGCGCCTTGTGGAAAATGAATGGTATTTGGGGAATATTATATAATGTTGATTTGCTGAACAAGTTTGCATACGGAGTGCATATAAGTGGATGCGTCGCGTCGTCAGGCCGGGCCGAGCGCCGCCGCCTCCGCCAGAAGGGACTCCACTTGCTCCTTCAGTTTGCTGAAATATCAAATAAAAGTTGTTTAAACAAAATACCAAGGGAACAAATCTTATTTTAGACTGGGTTTAGTTATATGAAAGCATGAATAATACACGGAAGCACTGTATAACATACGTTGTAAAGTAAAATGATTTATAAATATTCATGCTAGATATACTAAATGGATAAACAATTACTTATTTTTTCTTTTAATTTTCGAACGAAATGTTGCCATATTTTGTTCTCACTACTTGAGCATATGGAGCACGACCGGTATGTGTTTTTTTTTCTACCTGGTGGTAAGCAGGCCTATAATATCCATGAATAAGGTCGATCAAAACATAGTTGTTTAACAATGTTGATCACTATGTCGGATGATGAGGTTTTGAAATGGACTGCGACAAAGACGAATTTGCATTACGAGTTTATTTTAATATTCTTGTTGCTTCATTATAAAATGAATCGCCCATTTCGTAACCGCACCCGGTGGGAGACTACCGCCTGTACCAGAAATAGATGCATTCATCTTCTAAAAAACAGTGAACCCATAGACTAAAACTAAAACATGTCTATAGTAATACAAAGGAGTAATACAAGAAAGGAAGTAAATTCACATAAACGAAGCTACAATATTTAAAACATGCATATGTGTGTGTAAACATCTCATCTGTAAAGTAAGTTACCTATCAAAATATAACTTAAAATAATATCTACCATTACAAATTATTATTGGATAGGTGACAAAACACTATTCTTACGAAATAACAAGCATTAAAATAAGTGGACAAATAAAAAGGTTAATTATTAGACTCACCTAGTGAGGGTAGAGGTGTCGACGCGTGCAGCCAGCAAGGCGGCTCGTCTGACGGTGGGCGGCCGCAGCGAGCACCCCGCGGGCACCACGCCGGTGAGGGTGGTGGCGGCCACCGCGGCCAGCGCGGGGGGCGCGCACCCGGCGGCCGTGCACAGTGTTCCTGGCCATCACACAACAATCACACACCGTACAGGGACAGTATATAGTCCTCCGGGGCGAACATATTTAAACTATATTAAGATAGTGCGACGGCCATTAATGTGTCGAAATGATAATAATATGTAGGGCATTTTACACATATTGCCCTAATGAATTAAGCTCTAGGCTTGTACAATGTTTATCGGAAACAACGACACTACTATATACATATCATCACGGGTGCCTTACGGCGCCCGAGACCGCCTAGACGGCCCCAGGGTACCCAGCGAGGGGTTTTAATCCCACCTCGTCGTAACCGATGGTATAGTCTACACCGAACAAATGGCTAGCTCGTCGCGATGTTTTCAATAGACTCAATAACCCATCTATACGATCTACGTATCGTACTTTATTTTAAATCATAACGCGCCGACTGCGGGCGCAGTTAATTATCAATAAATCAGTCGTTTTACAACGACTTCTATATATTACATATATTGTTTTTGCCATGAGTGGGTATCGAACCCACAACAACGACGCAATCACTTGACCACGGAGGCGATCGTTAGCAAGTACTGTTGTATTGGTTACTGATATTCATGTCCGCTATCGCCTCGCTTACTGAAATCAATAACCAGAACTTATTCACATTATGACAGGCGGGTGCCAAAACAGTGACAAAACGTTCCGTTAAAAAAATCAGGTATAATTTTTTTTCTTTAAGAATTTGCAGAAGGATGTGCTTTGAATGTCCCTTGGAGAACAATAATACTTCTTTCGTACTATGTAGCAAGCATTGGAGTAGTCACGAATAAACGCGTAACCAATAGCCCCCAAGTACGGTGGCCAGTGGAAACGTGTGGTTTAGAAGCCGGTAGGAATCTCAAACTCACCAACAAGTGATAAAATGGCTGCGTCAGTGTGCAACAATGGCGGCGCATACAGAGCCAGCGCGGCGCGGAGCAAGCGCACCCCGGCGCCCAGACACCGGCGCCAAAACACTCCGCCGGGACCCTCCGACAGTCTGCACCAATTATTCAAGTCACAACATATTCACACAGAGCTAGGAACAAAAACCTACGTACAGCGCTATCAAATTGAATCTACTCATTCATTTGATGGCCATTTAGTATGATACTAGCTCTATAGGAGCTGATAAAGTAAACAAACGTAACACATAAAAAACACCTGTTAAATACATAATAAAAACTTTACTGACTTCAAGGATACTAAGTATAAAAGTAACAATAATTCCAAAGTAACAAAAGCACAGCAGCCATAGACAGCGTCTGTTTCTTATAACATGAGCATTATCTAACGCTTACGTTACAAATTAATAGAATGTGGCCGCTGGATGGTTTAGATTCAATATTGGATCATGTAGGTGGCGCTGTAGTCGTAGTAAGTAGGGCAGGCAGGTAGGTGTGTGCTATGATAGGTACTGACTTTGGCGGTAGGGCAGGCAGGAAGGTGTGTGCTATGATAGGTACTGACTGTGGCGGTAGGGCAGGCAGGAAGGTGTGTGCTATGATAGTTACTCACTGTGTACGGACTGTGGCGGTAGGGCACGCAGGAAGGTGTGTGCTATGATAGGTACTGACTGTGGCACGCAGGAAGGTGTGTACTATGATAGTTACTGACTGTGGCGGTAGGGCACGCAGGTAGGTGTGTGCTATGATAGGTACTGACTGTGGCGGTAGGGCAGACAGGAAGGTGTGTGCTATGATAGGTACTGATGGTGGCGGTAGGGCACGCAGTAAGGTGTGTGCTATGATAGGTACTGACTGTGGCGGTAGGGCACGCAGGAAGGTGTGTGCTATGATAGGTACTGATGGTGGCGGTAGGGCATGCAGTAAGGTGTGTGCTATGATAGGTACTGACTGTGGCGGTAGGGCACGCAGGAAGGTGTGTACTATGATAGTTACTGACTGTGGCAGTAGGGCACGCAGGTAGGTGTGTGCTATAATAGGTACTGACTGTGGCGGTAGGGCAGGCAGGAAGGTGTCGGCGCCGAGCGTGGCCACCAGTCGCGCGCGGACGGCGGCTTCGAGCGCACGTAGTTGGGAGGTTGCGCGCGGAGGGACGGCACAAAATCGTTGCAGTAACGCACTTAGCTTTACGCACGACCGGACACACATCGGGTCCCACGCTACTTCTATCAACTCTGGAAAATAAAAATATTCTTTAGGGTACCATCAATGAAGTTAAAACAAAATCCGATTTAAAGTTAATTTAAGTCTTATATAAAATATTAGACATTTAAAGGTAAAAACAAAATCTGAAGAAGATTTCTAATATTTATTAAATATCAAAATTAAGTTTTAACGATAGGCTTGCAATCTAAGTTGGTTCGTATAATTCGCCCTGAAAGATTTTAGATTTATTTTTATAGTACACATGACCTGATTTTTTTTTATTAAATGACCTTATGTTTAGGAAAATGTCCTAAACATACTATATTTGATAGAATAGTGCATTAATTTGGTATGTACAATGTACATTTTTTGATGAAGATGAGTTGAGTACACGACTTGTAATAAATATAAAATTTAGTATGTACGAATGTGATTATTCGTACATTGAGATTGTTCAATTGATTCATGAGATTGAAGTAATATATAATTCATAACTATAAACCTTAAGTAAGGCAAATTCAAACATTCTGTAAATTTATAAATTTTACACTTACAACATCAGTGCATAGTGCCATCGAATTCAACCAGTAAGTTTCAGCAACACAATTTTCTATACCAATATGAAATAAGTCTGAGAGATCCGAGTCGTCCTTAAGGGTAAGCAACAAACTCGGCGTCATCTCCATCTTACGTATTTCTATCCCACTCACCAGTAAGTTTGGGCAGTACAATCTTCTGTACCAACGTAGGGACGAGCATGAGATCCGGATCGTCCGCGACGCCATCCTCGCTAAGCATGGCCAGCAATCTCACGTTGTCGTCTCCATTCATCTCTTCTTCGTCAGAGTCGCTTAAGTCCTTCTCTACTTTAAGACCGTACATCATTGTACTTCTGAAGAATTAAAATAAATATCGGTATCAGTCATATTACTTTTATTATTAAGAAAAATAGACTGGATTTAAACCCAAAGAGAGTTGGCTTTACCATTAACAAGTATTAAGGTTTCTCCAGTCGACGGTGCATGCTGCCATACTAATGTACTTCTCATTTTATTAATCCAATTATTGACAAAACAAAAAAAAAAGCATTCCCTCAATTACTGTCAGCAATATATTTCTGTTTAACAACATATATATTTCCAAATCATTATATTCTAACACCGGGATTCATAAAAACTTATTGAGTCCTTGAAGAACACATTTTAGTTAAAGTAGGTTTTATTTTAAAACAAGTTGACCCGCGCCACTCCGTCTCCGTAACTTTTACTATTTACGAAGCGCACGCAACGGAAGCTCTCAATACCACGTGTTATGTTAGTCTATCCAAACTTATCAAAACTCCATATTAAATTGAACTTTTAATATTAGACGTGAAAGCTCTGACCTAACCGTGATGTGCACTAAGATTTTTTTTTTACATCCTCTTTGTGAGAAATAAATCTGTTTTAAACGATATTAATTTTTTTACATCCTACTTGACGCATTCTGTCAATGTACAAAAAAATACTGATCAAATTATAACGAAAGCCATAAATACTGATCAAATTATAACGAAAGCCATAAATACTGATCAAATTATAACGAAGGCCATAAATACTGATCAAATTATAAAGAAAGCCATATATATAAAGAGTCGGCGAGCGAAATATCTAAAAGCTATAGCGATAAGGTGTGCTGCACCATTATTAATAATTCAATTTATAAATTACTTGAGTCACTTGACAAATTTAAAGTTAAACTGACCTATACCAATCCATCTGTTCATAGTCCTCGTTATCTTCATCGGCGAGGGGATTCCATAGTACCAACTGAAAATTAGACAGAAATAGAGAATTAGAATTTGCAAACATATAAAATAATGTATAACTCGACCAAAAAAATTCTGCACCTTTTTTTACATGGTTGACTATGAAATTAGTGGTTCTTCTTTTTATCGATATTTATTGAGTGAAACTCAACATAAGATTACTAAACAACAGAGAATTTTGCTTAAATATGATGGATTCATTTCAAACAAAAGTGTCAGTAAGTTTTGTTATAATAAAGGTATTTTTTTTAAATCCGCCATTTTTAACTTTTTGACAGTTAAGAGATACTTTTAGTTTTTGAGAAGCCGGACATAAGCCTAACAGAGTTAAATATATAATTTAATACATACCTCATGCCGTACATGCGGCGCCAACAATCCGGGCAGACAGTCCGGCAAGTATGCGGCCTGCGACATGCGGTATGACGACAGCCGCCGACACACGCCGCGCACCGAGCGCCACGCGGGCAGCGCGTCCGCGAACAACTGGCTACTCTCCGCGCGGATAGCGTCTGTGCGGACGGATAACATCGTGTTACTGAAGGGATAAATGTACTACTCATGCGCCCTGCGACATGCGACACGACGACAGCCTTCGATACGCTACTAATGTTAAGTTTTTAATATGTATTATTATTACATACAGATTATAGTATGCGTATGAAGTTCGCATTAAAGACCTGCGGCCACATTCTGTTTCTTATAACGTGATCGTTAGATTGTCAAAATAACGAATTCCGTTATTAGCGAGCTCTCCTCCAATCAGCGAAGGTTAAAAAATTACTTTGATTGGAGGAGAGCGCGCTAATAACGGAATTCGTTATTTTGACAATCTAACGATCACGTTATAAGAAACAGAATGTGGCCGCTGTGCAGTGATAAAAAAAATATGTTCACAAGAGTGAGAAAAGGTGTGGGAAGCACAAAAAGACGCTTAATTTATTATCCTTAACCAATCATAATCGAGCTGCGCATGAATCTACCCGCAGCCTTATAATAAAATATTTGTGAGACGAGACAGACAAACAGACATTCGACAAATTGGTCGTTATTTGTACAGTCGGATGTAACAGTGTGTAGTACCGCGCTCGGCCTGCAGATGCGTGTGCTCGTGCGGCGGCAGCTGGTCGTCGCTGGAGTCGCCGTCGCGGTGTGCGGCGCCGCTGGTCTCGCGGCGCATGCGTCGCGCTCGCCGACGGCCTTCCCTCTCTGCCGTCCGACGGATCTTGTCTTCAGAGTCTGGGTGTTTGATGGCTCCCGGTCGGGCTGAAACATAAAAGTCAATAAACTAAGATTTAGCACTCGAAACTAATATTGCGGCCCGTACTCATTTATTTATGTACCTTTAACTAATTTATTATTATACATTTAAATTATATATTATAAATAACAAAGAAATACTTATAAATAATGCAAATTTATAATAATTTAGTAAGTGTGTAAGGTCCTGCATTTACTACTAAGTATTTGTGACTGTTTATATCTAATATTTAGGTAAAACAGCCTCCGAAGACTAGTGGTTGCGTCTTTGGCGTTGTATCCGGAGGTCGTGGGTTCGATTCCCACCCATGGCAAAAAATATTAGTTTTTTCTGTACAGTTTGTGTATCGTTGCTTCTGGTACACATAGTACAAGCCTAGAGCTTAGTTTGTGACCAGAGCAATATGTGTAATTTGTCCTACATATAAAAAAAAATACTCATACTCATAATAATATAAATGTCCAAGGCCTAGAGTAACTGTCGCGAGGTGCACATAATTTGTACAAAAACGCAATAATGGTAGGTAAGGAATGGAACTCCCGCCCTAGGGGCACATAAGGTTGGCTTACCTGCCAGAACCATGAGGTCGTGCGCCTGGTCCCGCACATCGGCGCGGCGTCGCTCCTGTACAAACTCGCAGCGCCGCCGATGTAACGCTAGTGCGCGACGCTCCAACGCCACGAGAGCCGGCATCTAACACAACAATCATAATCCGTAGAGCGCGCCTAGACATAAACCCCGCCCAGCGGTTAAATAACAACTTCCTCCAATCTGAGTGGTTTTTAACCTTTTCTAAACGCAGGAGAGTGCGCTAATAACGGAAATCTTAAACGTTATTTTGACAATCTGATGCTCATACTATAAACCTTTTTTTTAAATATTATAACACTATTCTTCTATACCATATTCTAGCAAATAGAGATTGTAAACCAAAATGTTTGTGTTAAGCGATATGGAGGATGGTGGGAAAGCGTTATCAAGTCGACAACACCGCGCATCCTCTATGCGCGGTGTTGTCGACTTCAAATGCGCCTTCAGGTTTTAAGTAAGCCTTTATCCGTGGATGTTTTATTTGAACATGCTAGTGGTTCATACATATAATGGTATCATGTTATGATTCTGTGTTGCTAGTGTTCCTTAAGACATTATAAATATCCCCTCTAAAGACCTGATAAATATCCGATGATCCCTCCGACGCGCACGAACTAACGCGGGGTTATCTAATTGTTTCGATATATTTTAGATCAATAAATTCTCATTACTATTAATACAATTGTAAAAAAAAAAAAAAAATTATAGCCACTATGAACAATGAGCTTCCAGACGAAAGTAAGTATCAAATATATATATACAGGGTGAATTTTTCAAGTGTGCCTTCAAGGCCAAATCCTAAAATACAAGGAATATAGAAAAATGCTCAAAGGAGTCTTGGGGCCGATTTTAATAAAAACTAAAATTGCATAATTAGATTTTTGAAAAAATAATTCTCCTAGCTGGGAATGGAACAGATTGATTTTGAGAAAAAAAGTCATACTGTATTATTACACCAGGTGATAGTGTCGCGTATAAAAACTAAAACTGCATCATTAGATTTTTGAAAAAAATATTCTCCTAACCTGGAATCCAACCGGTTGATTTTGGAAAAAAGACTCACCTGTATTATTGCACCAGCTGATAATGTCGCTTATCAAATTCAAATTCAAGGATCAAATTCTGGTAAGTAATATTAAACGGTAAACTAAAGGAAAGTGCTCATTTTTAATAAAAATCTTACACATCATACTTTACCAACTAATCAAATTGATTTTTTTAATAAACGTAAGAAAAAAATAATTCACTTATGTATTGAAAATAATAGCTATCATTTCGAACACTTTATTAGTTAGGGTTTTATTTTTTCTTACATATTATCTTAAAAATTATCACTTATTAAAATTATCAATAATACAGCATGACTTTTTTTTCAAAATCAACTGGTTCAATTCCTGGCTACGAGATTTTTTTTTTAATTTAATGATGCAGTTTTAGTTTTTATAAGCGACACTATCAGCTGGTGCAATAATACAGCATGACTTTTTTTTTCAAAACAACCGGTTCGATTCCCGGCTAGGAGAATATTTTTTTCAAAAAATCTAATGATGTAGTTTTAGTTTTTATCAAAATCGGTCCAGAGACTCCTTTGAGCATTTTTCGATATTCCTTGTAGTTTAGGATTTGGCCTTCAAGGCACACTTAAAAATTCACCCTGTATATAATATCATATATATATTATTTCGGAAATATAACCTAAAATAAGAAATTAATTTCATTAATTTATAAAATGTTAATTTTAAAAATAATTAACTGGTTTTTGAGATATTAATATTTGAAATCTAAAATCTTTAAAACGACGTCAAAAGTACCCTATAATAGACTAAAAGACGTTGAAAACCGTACAATTGGATAAAAGTGGTTCGATATGCACCTTTATAAAATGAATGCATAATTATTTTTTTTATGTATCTTGCAACATGGTAATATGAAAATAGTTTTTTTTTTTTTTTTTTGGTGCTATTCTTATAGGTAATGATAATCATAAAGCTTCACAAGATTTCTTGTATAGGAGATGGGTTTCTAGAAACACATATACCACTCAATAAACTGTAGAGTATTATCAGAGCCAAATTTTCATTTGAAATATCAAATGAAAAAAAAAAATTTCAAATTTTCATTTGAAATTTCAAATGAAAATTTGACTTATAATAAGCAGCCTGATTCCTTTCCATCGTAATAATGATGTATCACAAAAATAATAGATTAAAATTTTTAAACATTAATATCTTTAAAACCAGTTTTCTTTAATTGATAAAAACGAAATTTTATTTTTCAATTTAGCCTATATTTTCGATATCAAAAATAAAATGTAGTATTCTTCTTTTTTTTCATAAATTATAATTAGTCTTATTATAAAAAACCGGTCAAGTACAAATCCTGTTTGCGCACTTCAAATTTCGATAATAGAAGAAATAGGGAGGAAAACCTTGATTTCAGAAAAAAAAATCATTACAATCTCAGTAATAATTTCAGAGACCGAAAATTGATATTTGAAACGTATTTTAAATAAATTTTTCGGGTTCGTTTAGATTTTGTCTAAGTAAAAAACTTTTATTTTATAAATTATTTAAAATCTACTTTTCTCTGTTCATCTTCAAATGAGTCCCCTCAAGCTGAATGCTTAGATATGAGCATTTAGAAATAATTGGATTTTGTTTTTAATTGAACATTTTTTTAGAATGTTTGTATGTATTAATTGTCAAATAAAAGTTTCTCTCATATTATAAAAATAAATATAATATTTGAGGTATGTAGGGATTCGGTACAATATACTAGGCGACGGCCAGAACTCCTTTTGGAACATTTGTATGTCCCAAAAATTATTATTATTGAAAATAATAATTTTGAGCCAAGAAATGAAAAATATAGCATTACAAAATATTTATAGTAGGTAAGGTAGTAGGTAAATAATAATAATATTAATAACGAACTTTCATCTTCATGTAAATAAGAACGCAATGGGATGTCAACTATATAGAGGTGTTCAGAAATAGGTAATATATAAATATAAAATGTAAATATTCATTAAAAAAGGGTTTTGGTTAAACAATTATAATTCTGTAATAAAGATTCATTAATTTGGATTGTTTTTATTTTGGTTTTTAGGTTAGATAAATATCGCTTTTGATTTTTTTTTACAAGGCCTTAAACATTTTAGGCAAAAGATGATCAGTTTTTCTTAATTTTTTTTCTTTAAAACCCGTGAAGTATAAATTAATTGTTTTATAAATAGATTTTAGTCAAGATTTTTTTTATTATAATTTGAACTTTTTTTTTTTTGACTGACTAATACAGAGAGCCTGAGGGCATTATCTGATTCCGACGGTGGCGTGGCTGCGTGATTCGATTTCGGTACAATTAACTATGCTAAAATGCATGTATCCTTTAAATACAAAGTTGAATGTTACAAATGACATAAAAAATATTATTGTGAACCTTGGTCATCTTCGAATTTATTTAGAATTTTCTGTTTAGTAGATTTTAAATGATGTATTTATAAAAGTAGTATTTATATAGTAGATAACCTAGTTAAATTTTGCTTTTAATTGTTAATAATTTATAATATAAATTTATTTCTAAAATCAATCTTTCCCCCAATACTTGTCTCTGCGATCACTAATGACATTACCTTCTCATCCAAGCACTCCACGAGGTCCGTGAGGTAGCCGCGCACGGTCTGCGCCTCCCGGTACAACACGTCCAGCGGCGCGGCGCGCGCTTGCCTCTCCGAGAACGTTGCTCGCGCGTTCTCTAACCGCACCTTTAATTCCTGCTCTTGCTCTTCCATTTCCGCGTGAGCTACACGAAGTTCTTTTATCCTGAAATTATCAAAATTTGGTAAAGTAAATTTTATTTTTGATTTCGAAAATAACTAATATAATAAACAACAAGCCTAAACAAGAAACTAATTTAGTTTTTCGTAATGTAAAACAAAAAAAAAATCATTTTGAAATTTTTAATTCATTATTTTTGTGATACGTCAATATTACGATGGCAAAGAAAACAGGCTGTTATAAAAATATATATACAACGTGTTACAAAATAGCCGAAAGGTGGATAAATGGGGCTTTATAACGAGTCCATACACAATATTTAAGAACCGTAGTAACGCTGTATAACATACCCCAAAAAAATATAAAAATATTATTGTTTTCACTAGCGTGCAAACCCTATTTCAGTAAAATTAAAGAGTAAACTACGTTTCTACCTAATTCGCGGAACGACAATAAATTTAAACGACCTAACCTAACGATACAACCTAAACGAACACTTACTTTTTCATAATAAACGTCAAATTTACAGAAACGGCTTAAAGTGTGCTCCGCCTTGCTCAATACACAACATCGCTCGTCGGGATATGGCTTGTGTGGCATTTCGCACCATCGTCGGTGTTATTGATGCGAAAACCGATCTAACACGCTGTTCCATCTCGGCAACCGTTGAGCAATCGGAGAAATACACTCCTTCACATAACACCACAAAAATAAGTCAGGTTGGTCAAGGTTGTGAGGTCCGGAGAACGAGCAGGCCATAGCACCAGTCCCCCGCGGCCGATTCATCCTCGCGGAACGAACGTTAAGATGTTCTCGTACGTTGCAGGCAAAATGCTGAAACACCATGATTCTTTGGTTCTCAAAGTAATCCCAGTCAGCCACAGGAAAGTCGTCAATGGCCTCTTCGAATTCCGTTTGTAAAAACTTTAGATAGTTGCTTCCGTTCAGACGTGATGGCATAGTGACGGGACCGATGACATGCCCGCCATAAAGGCCAGCGCACACATTCACTCCCACTGGTATTGGAATCTGCCCTGCCGTGAAGCATGTGGATTCTCGCGAGCCCAAAGGTGATCGTTATGCATATTTGAAAGTCCTGGGGCCTTATTCCGAGTTTGCAACCGCTAAAGACGACAAGACGTTGCGTAAACTATAAATATTGAAATATAAGTTCTATTTCAATGGATATATAGTCTGTATTAGGTTGGCTATAATAATGCCGCCATCTTGAAATACGCGAATTCTTCGCAAGTTAGAACATCTGATGAGCATTGGAATTTCAACTCTATATTTAATAGGATAGAACTTATATTTCAGTATTTATAGTTTACGCAAAATGCGCGACGGTGAACGTGTCAAAACTCGGAATAAAGCCCCTGACCTCGTGAATGTTGCCTCGTCCGTCCAAAGCACATAGTTTACGTAATTAGGGTTTTCCTCTTAGTGCCGGAGGTACCACTCGCAGAAATTCCTCCTGGGTGCAAAATCGGAGGAGCTCCTGTGTACGGCGATAGTGATAAGTCGACTCTTCTTCAAAATACTCTAACACTAATTCAGCCTGCCTGGCGTCGACTATGCTTGGACGTCCACTTCCAGTAGACCGATGAAAAGATGTCGATGGAATGTAGTCGTCTTGACATGTTCAGAAAACACTGGTACGAAGGCAGCCGTCGCCGTTCAGTGGGGGGTCTACCATCGATAAATCGTTGCCGATACAGTTCGCGAGCACGATTTAAATTGCTATCTTCATGGCCTACGCATAACATCATATCGTAATATTCCGAGTTAGAAAGCATCGTTAAGGTACGCACAGACCAACGCGATCAACGATCACATGACACGCGACTTTGAGTGTAGAATACGTGTTTGTGAACTGCTCTTGAACATAATTAAAAAGTGGATACATTTAATGATTTGTTAATGATTAAAGTATTGTAAAATTAAAGAGTGAATTGAAAACTATGTTTTAAAGTAAGAAGCAGAACATATAACTGAGAAATAGTGGTTAAAAGAATAAAATACTTTGTAGAAACAATTTAATTTTGTGCGACGGTGATACGATAAAGTGTTTTTGTGTCGAGTTTACAATAACAGCCGTGATTCATTCAATTGACCACAATATACATTTTAGCACTGAACAAATAACTAGCATACTTAAATTCGAAACGGACCATAACAGCTGTCGTAGCTATGAAGATTTGTGAGACGAACAAAGTTGCTCAAAGCGCGCAAGTTCGATCCCCAGCTCTGACATTCCATCACTTTCTTATTATTGTTTTTTTTTTTTTCTTTTTTTTTTTTCTTCTTTTTTTTAACATTTCGCGTAACAATACGCGGATCATTTATTTTTGAAACTTACCTACAAAGATAAAATAAATTAAACTATTTTTTCATTTTTTTTTTATTATTAATTTATGTAAATAAAATGATTCTATTAATATGATTTGATGTGTTATGATGAGGGCTAACTAATTCAAGAATTTGAAGCATAGGGCGAAGGAAGTGGTAAGGGAGGAAGTTCTATAGGAAGGGGAGGGGAAGAGAAGTTAAAGTATAGTAATAATTAACATGGAGAACATTACATTTCGACAACGCATTCGTACTTTATCAGAATCGGATTTAGATATATCCGAAACAAACTTGCATCACTCCAGTATAGCGAATTCTACACTATTGAACTACACTGCAAAAAGCCTACCAAATACATATATGGATACATCGATAATTGGAGATCTTAAACAACAAATAGAGGACTTAAAACTGCAATTAGAAAGCGCACACACCGAAATAGGTAATTTAAACATAGAAGTGACAAAACTGAAGACAGAGAGAGAGGAACAAAACAAGAAAAACTATTTATTGCAGAAATGCGTAACACCAGCTAAATATGAAAAATACATGTCTTCAACAATAACGCCTACACACAGAAAACTTGATACAAAAGCAATTGGCCTCAATACAATTAAAACAATGGTGGAGCCAATACTGAACAAAAAATCTATGATATTTAAACCTACTATAAATGTGCACAACAAAAGGGATAAAAAAACCGGTACTACTACTAAGAAATGCAATATATATATACTAGGAGATCAACAAGTTCGAGGATTGGCACAAGATATTATAAGCAGTAGAAGAGGAAAATGGAACGATAATTACAGCACATCAGCTACGATTAAAACGAACGCATCCAGCTCTCAAATACTCAAAAGTATCGATGACAACTTTCTTAAAAGTTTAATTCCCGAAGATATAGTAATTTTATCAATTGGATCAAATGACATAAATCCTTATCTTTTTTTCACAGACTTATGTAATGCTTTATTTAAACTTCAATTCAAATGTAAACAAATATTTTTAATTGGCATACAACATAATAGATACTTGAATGAAACTCTATTGAATAATAATATTAAATTGATTGTTAGAAACTATAGAAATTGCCAATTTATAGACATCCAAAATCACAACAGTATTTATAAATTGCCTTATAGCAAATCAGAGTGGTACATGGAGGAAATATCTTTCAAATTGAACATGAAAATAGACTACTTATTGTATAATAAAATATATCTACCACCACATAATAACAAAAACATAATTGACAAGGATATATTACCAACAATACACTCGCCCAAAACAACTAACACATTAACCACTAAATTAACATGTAATAGTAAACTTAACACTAATAAAATTGGTACCATACCGTATTATTTTTCTAAAACACTACCTAAGACCGCAAACATCCAGTGTTTAAATTTATTTCGTTCCTAAATATAAACCTATCACTATTTTTCATCAGAATATTGCAGGTATTTTAAAAAAACAAAATTTATTTGAAGTTACTTTGACAGAATTAGTACAGGATTTGAAAAATTTAGAAATTATATGTCTTACAGAAACTTTTATTAAACTAGGAACAGAGTCTCATTTATCTATTCATGGTTTTAAATTATCTTCATGGTTTTGTAGAATAAATCAAAGAAGAGGTGGGTCATGCATATTATTAAAAAACCATTTAAAATACAAAATTCTTACGCCAATAGATCCTCTGCCATTAGTTTTTGAGTATTGTGCTGTTGAAGTATTAAGCTATAAACTTATAGTCGTATGTATTTACCGAACACCGCAGTATAATAATACAGATGTGTTCTTTGAGAAGTTACAATCATTATTGGATAAATTGTCAAAACAAAGTAATAAAAAAATTGTATTTTGTGGTGACTGGAACATTGACTTACTCAAACAAGATAAAAACTATAAAGAACTAATTACAATATTAAAGAATAATAATATGACTAATCACATAATAAAACCCACTAGAAAAAACTCTTGTATAGACCTTCTAATAAGTAATATTGATAATGTTAAGCCTAATGTACATGTTCTCGGCTTGTCTGATCACGAAACAGGTCAGAGCATAACTTTTGATATTAACATGTATTCTAACGATAACTATTCTAGAATTTGGATTGAAAAAAGAAGAGATTTCCATATAGATAATCTTAATAAATTCCAAGAGTGTATAACAGCTTTAACATTTAATGATATCTTAAACAACACAGATACTGAAAATGCATTTAACGAATTCCATGATATCATAACTTTGTTTTTTGAGCTGTGCTTTCCAATCATTCGAGTAAAAATTATTAATAAACCACTAAAAAATATGTGGATGAGTAAAGGCATAAAAAGATCATGTATAAATAAAAGAAGAAAATATCTAAAATACAAACTATCACAGTCCAACAAAAACATAAATAAAGCTAAATATTCTACTTATAACAAAATATTAAAACAATGCTTAAAAAACGCACAAAAAATATCTAAAACAAAGTATATATCACAGTCAAGAAATAAATGCAAAGCCGTCTGGGACATGATAAAAAATAAACCATATTATAATGAATCCAAAAATTGCATAGATGAAATTAAAATTGATAATAATGAATATACTGAACCAGATAAAATATGTGAAATATTTAACAACTATTTTATAAATATAACTAATGATAATAAAAATACACGTAACAATGTAGAAAATATAAATTCTAATTTTAACGAAAATACTATATTTTTGACACCATTGATAGAGAACGATATTTACAAGATTATTAAATCACTAAACAATACGAATTCTTGTGGTTATGACCAAATAAATACAAAATTAATAAAACTAAATGCTGTGAAGCTATCAATACCTTTGACTTTTATAATAAATTTGTCACTATCACAAGGATATTTCCCATCACGTCTGAAACTATCCATTGTCAGACCACTGTTTAAAAAGGGTAACAAAACCAACATAAATAACTATAGACCTATTACTTTAATACCTGTACTCTCCAAGGTCTTTGAAAGAGTTATGTATAATAAGTTAACTGTATTTTTGAATAGATTTAAATTGCTTAAAGATGAACAGTTCGGATTTAGAAAAGACCACTCCACAACACTAGCCTGTTATCACCTCGTCAAAAATGTAACAGAAAGCCTTAATAATAAACTAAATACCGTTGCATTGTTTCTAGATATGAGTAAAGCCTTCGACTGTGTTTCCCATAATAACTTACTAGGAAAATTATCAACGTTAGGTATCCGAGGAAACGCCCTAGAGTGGATCGAAAGCTATTTAAAGGGAAGGCAGCAATGCGTTGAACTAACAAAAATAAAAGATGGATATAAACAAAATTACAGATCAATATTTAAGTATAATAGAACTGGTGTACCACAAGGTAGTATTTTAGGCCCGCTGCTTTTTTTGACTTATATAAATGATTTACCAGACATAACAAAAAATCAATGTATTTTATACGCTGACGACGCCACTTTTATTTTTAAAAATAGGGACTACAAGTCTATAGTAAATGATATAACTCATACAATGAAAGATATAATGTATTGGCTTGAGAATAATAACCTAAGCATTAACATTAATAAAACAAAATTAATATTATTTAAGACTCACACAAAAAACAATACAATACTTGACGTTAAGTTAAATAATAGCAAAATAGAACAAATTAATTCGTCAATGTTTCTTGGAATTATAATTGATGAAAATTGCAATTGGAAACAACATATAGAAAGGATTAGTGGTAAATTGGATAGTTTTATGTATGTGTTGAGCCGAACTAAGGACATTATATCTACACAGGCTGCACTCCTAGCTTACCACGGCTACGTATCGTCAACTATGAGATACGGCATTATTCTATGGGGTAACTCCGTGGAAGCAATAAGAATATTTAAAATTCAAAAGAAGTGTATTAGGATCATATCGGGTGCAGGCTACTACGACACCTGCAAACCGATTTTTAAAGACCTAAGAATTCTGCCACTGCCTTGCCAGTATATTTTAGAAATATGTATATTTGTTAAGAAACATGGTGAATTGTATAAGAAAAATTCAGACATATTATCTTTAAGATCAAATAGATACGCTCATAAATTATACACTCCTCCACAGCGTCTTACACTATACCAAAAAAATGTCTTTATAATGTCTATAAAAATTTATAATCACATTCCAGATAATATAAAAGAACTACCATTTAAACTATTTAAGAAACAATTATCAATGTTTCTCTTAAATAAACTATACTACTCTGTTAATGATTTTTTTAATGATAGGACTATATGATTTTCAGATGATAATTTATTCCAATTTATATGTTTTGATGATTGATAGATTTAAGGTTTAATATTGTTAATTTGTAGTGTAACATTGTTTTGATGCTTTGTTATTGGCGATATATATTGTTTATTTATATGTCATTGAAATTTTTGGTGCTTTGTTCAATTTTGTTTTATTTGTATTTAATTGTATTTTGTTTTATTTGTATATAATTCTAATAATGTAGTTTTCTGTTTTGCCAATTATAATATAGGTAAATATAATTTTATTTGAATGTGATAACTTATATTTTGGAAAATGTACAAAATATTGGTAGTAAATGTAAATGATTGTAGATTTAAAGTTTAATGTTGTTAATTGGTAGTGTAACATTGTTTTGATGCTTTGTCATTGACGATATTTATATCTATGTGCTTTGTTCAATTTTGTTTAATTTGTATACTGTCTTCTTTATATACTGGATATGCATTTTATGTTTAATTTATTTCAACTAACAATAATAAGTGATTTTTAATTAATTGTTTTACTTATGACATTATATAATTTAATTATTATTTTTTTAATCATTTTGTAAGTTCTTTTGCAATTTTATGACATTTTTTGTTTTAATTCTGATAATGTAGTTTTCCGTTGTGCCAATTATTAATTGTGACATTTGTGTAGCATATTGGTAGCATAGGTAAATATAATTTTGTTTGAATGTGATAACTTGTATTATGGAAAATGTACAAAATACTTTGCACACCACTGGTTGGTAGAATATGTTGAGCTTAATATATTTTTTTTTTGTGTCATCTTATTTATACCATATTCTGGCAAATAAACGTTTTATTATTTATTTTATTATTATTATTATTATCAATCTGCGGCCGCGGTGGCGGTGGCGGCCGCGGTGGCGATCTCAGCCGTTCACACCAACGCGTCCAGGATATCTGCGTTCGGGCGGAGTGAGCCAGTGTTGCCAACAACATTATTTTTTAAGGGATCGTACCAAACACTTGAAAAAGTCGTATTTTGGGTATAAATCTACAAAAAAAATAGTACGCATTGAAATTTCAATAAAACAATTTTAATCTTACTTTTTTTTATATTTAATTTTTAAAGATAATAAAACATAGAAAAAAATCCTGGTGGGTGGGACTCGAACCCACGAACTACACACTCTATACGAGTAAAGTTAGAAGTCCTAGTTTCTAATACTAGATGGGAGTGTTTTTATTTTTACTTTTTTCAGTATTTTATATTTACCTATGCATTTTTATAAATTCCTTATTAGGATACAAAACCACTAAGAAAAACCACCAGCCACTAAAACAAAATTTCCCCGCTGAAAGACTGGTCTAATCAACCAATTTTAGTGGAAAATCCACTAAGTTGGCAACATTGGCGGCCGCAAGTGATCGCGCGTGCAGACTCTGTACGGTACCCCTAGTGTGAGTTTTCTAACTATTACTTTGCGTTTGAGTTAACTAAAATTTGTATGGGAAATGGTTCAGCGCTCCAAGCGGCAATTTTAAGAACTAGAAATGCGGTCGTGTGATTGGTCAAAATGTTTACGCGGTAGTATAGTTAACGCGAAAGTAAACGTTAAAAAAACTCGCACTAGGCCTACGGATCGCGTGGGCAGCCGCAGAACGCGTTTGGTTTGAACCTGTCGATACAAGTACTACTGCAGTAACTGATCGCCACCGCGGCCGCCACCGCCACCGCCACCGCGTTGGTTTGGCCGAACCTTTATTATGCTAAAAAATATGTTTGAGAAAAAACTCGAAACAGTTGTAGGATATCGATTAGAAGATTTGAAATTGACATTTTATTTTTTTGCAACTTGACATTTTTTGAAGCCAGTAGAGTATAATGACATCCTTGTATTGAGGTAGCAAACATTTATGAATGAAAGTAAATAATAGAAAAACTATTAAAGTAGACAATTATTAGGTAAAATAGGTACGTAGGCCTTGCTGTTAAATAATCTTGGTTCCCTGACATGACAGCTTAATAGGGTTGACAATATGTTTGGCTTAGAACTGATTATCTAAGCCTTTGATAAGTAATTCTATTTTTTACGGGGTATTTTGTAACACGTTGTATAATGTGGAGTTTAAAAAGAGATATTTCTAAGTGCGAAGTTGACATGCTAATGTCACAAGCAACTGTTTCTATTGATTATAATTATAATTTAGGTGTTCATTTTATAAAGGTGCATATCGCACCACTTTTATTCAATAGTCTGTGTTCAATGCCTATTAGTATATTTTGGGTGGTTGCTTGCTAGGGTGTTTGTGACATCACGTAGTTTTTTGTATTTCAGATTTCAAATATTAATATTTTAAAAACTAGTTTTTTATATAGAAAATAAACAAAATCAGTTACTTATTTAATTTTCAAAATAATAAATAAAATTAACATATTTTTATTTTCGCCGGAAGTCCATTGCGATGTCAATTAGAATTTGGAGCCATCGAAGAATGTTATCAACTGACAACCAATGGGAGCTCTATTCTAAATTAACATTTGATTGCAATTGCTACAACTCTCTAACGCTAGACAATTAGTATTGAACCGCTCCTTATATACAGGGTAACTGTAAAGGTTATATTTTGGGCTTATATGAGGTTCTATTTTATCAAATCATATCAACCACATTTCCTATGGAACCATATGTTGCAACTAAAAAAAAAATACTAGTTGGAGTATGGAGAAGGCATTTTTTTTACAACCTTCCAAATTGACCCAGCACATGACCATTACCTGTCCGAGAGCGCCACGTGCAGCGCCGTGACGTTGTCGGGCGCGGCGGGCAGCGACGGCAGGGGCGGCCCGAGCGTCGCGGGGGCGGGGCGCGGCGGGACCGCGAACGGGTTCAGTTGGCTCCCGCAGTCCGCGCCTTACAACATACACCATAACAACAATTATATCTAAAACACTCGTTTCGTATACGGTTGCGTGCGTTGTATTCGGAGGTCGTGGATTCGATTGCCACCCATTGTAAAAAAAGCACGCTTTCTGGTCAGGGCTTTCAATATCAGGGTCCCTGACTATGGCATACTCACTAGAGCTTCGTTTGTGACAAGAGAAATGTGTTAAATGCTATCCCAATTATTAAAAAAAAAACATTACTATGCTTTATATATATGATTATGAAGTTTTGGTCAATGAAACGTAATGTGAAAGGTTTTTGAGAAAACAAAACAAGATAAGAAATCCCCACAGGCGAGTTTTCTCATGATTTTGTTATTTGGCACGAACTTATACAGGGGCTTTATTCCGAGTTTTGACACGTTCACCGTCGCGCATTTTGCGTAAAGTACGGGTATTGAAATTTAAGTTCTATCCTGTTAATTATAAAGTTGAAATTCTAATGCTCATAAGATGTTCAAACATGCGAATGGCGGCATTATTATAGCCAACCTTATACATACTATATAACCATTGGAATAGAGCTTATATTTCCATATTTATAGTTTGCGCAACGTCTTGTCGTGATTAGCGGTTGCAAACTCGGAATAAGGCCCCTGGTGATGAGTTTACCTATATCAGTAATGGCAGGGACGGCCTTCTGCATTTGCTGTTCTTCCCATTGCTCCACCTCGCTGTCCACGTCAGCATCGCTGGGGACCTCCACATCGTCGCCTGAAAAACAAACGTCAGGGTGTGATTATCACCGCATGCGCGTAATTTAGAAGTCGTACGGCGTTGGCGTTGTATCTAGAGGTCATGAGTTCGATTTCCACTTATGTAAAAACAATATTAGTACGTTTTTCTGTACAATTTGTTATGGTCTGGGTGTTTATAAAATATAACATGTATTTATATCGTTGTTTCTGGTAAACATGGTACAAGCCTAGAGCTTAGTTTGTAGGTTACAATAAGTATGTAGATATCTCGGTTGTAGAAAACTATTACGTAATTGAATTTGTAAGTGAAGTGTGTGAAGGTATTTAAGTGTCCCAACTTGACAACCCAACATCCTGTGGTGGGCACCAGGAGGATCATTCCAAGTTTGCAACCGCTAAACACAATAAGACGTTGCGTAAAATATAAATACCGAAATATAAGTTCTATTCTATAAATTGCAGAGTTGAAATTCCAATGATCCCTGCGGCCACATTCTGTTTCTTATAACGTGATCGTTAGATTGTCAAAATAACGAATTCCGTTATTAGCGCGCTCTCCTCCAATCAGCGAAGATTAAAAAACTATTCTGATTGGAGGAGAGCGCGCTAATAGTGGAAATCGTTATTTTGACAATCTAACGATCACGTTATAAGAAACAGAATATAGCCGCTGGGGTCTAATTCCAAGATTGCATTATTATAGCCACGGAATAAATAAAACAAGTGGAAATGCTATACAACACCAAATGTATCAGGACCGATATCGCCGAAATCATATATCTATAAGTGTTGAATCTATAACTGTACTGTCCTGATTAGTTACAAAAATACACAGTAATTTTAAACGCTATTGACTATGTAATTAGTATTAAATTAATATATCAAAAAATCATGAATCTAGTTGCTAGTAGAAATAAACTATCTAGACACTACTAAAAAGGTTCTGCTATTAGAACACAGGTGGCGTGATTAAATCAATATCCCATTAATTGTTTTATTCAGTCGGCATAAGGCATATAGTTTATAAGGCCAAAGTCTGTTCGACTATTCTAGAACTTTTTATGCACAAAATTCATGGAGCACATTATTTCAATGGCGGGGACATAATAAAATATTGAAAGTATTTATATCGATGCTTTTTTTAATTTAATATGTGTGTAGTACATTATATTTTATTAACATACATACATATCATCACGGGTGCCTTACGGCGCCCGAGATCGCCTAGATGGCCCCAGGGTACCCAGCGGAGGGGTTTTAATCTCACCTCGACGTAGCCGATGGTATGAGTCTACACCAAACAAGTGGCTATCATGTCGCGATGTTTTGAATATTATATTATAATATTTACTAACATTTAATATTTTATTAAATGTTAAATTTAGGTGGGAGGAAGGCCTCTAAAACTTCCCTATGCCAACCGATCGGTCTCGTTTCCACCGCCCATACAGATGCAAAATCGGTCAAGGGATTGATTCGGTTTTAGTTTGTGGGTTTACCTGTTTTTATGAGATTACTACAACGATTTATTGCCAAGGTAGTAGTTTCGTTTCAGGGTGCGGTTACGAATCGGGCAGCTGTTATTTTATAAAAAGTGACAAGGTTATTAAAATAGACTCGTAATGAAAATTCGTCTTCATTTAGCCGGCATAGTTGAAGCCCATTCATGGACTATGAAGGTAAATGAATAAATAATCTTTATTTCGCAAGAATATGGTCACAAAGGTAATACATAATAACATTAACATCTACATACTCTGCCAGTTTTGGCATGCAAAATGTTAAACAATTACTTAATTAACAAATCACTAAAATCTCAATAAAACCCAACAAGAACAATTACAAAGCACACTAAAACAAGCACAATAAAAAAAAAAGAATAAAACACCAACACTGAACAAAACACATTAAAAATAATAATAAAACAATAATTAATGAATTAATATTAAATAAATTGTACAAACTCACACAATATGTATTATATAAAAATATTTAGATTCAATATTTACTACTCGTTATTTTAGCTTTTCATCTAAAAATTAATTGCTTAATGCTGTAGTATCTCTTTCCCAACAATAAGTCGAATAGTGATTTCTTTAGATGTCTTAGATTCAATTCGGTGTAAGGTTTAGGTAAATGATTATATATTTTAATTGCCATGCAATAACAATTTCTTGCGCATAAAGTGAGACGTTGTCGAGGCATATATAATTTATGAATGTACCTCTCGCTGCGGTACTCCATGTCACCGTTGGTTTTAAATATATTGTGATGTTTGTGTACAAAAATTATAATTTCGTACACGTATAGACATGGTAGCGTTAGTACTTTTAGTTGTTTAAATAATGGTTTACAGCTGTCCAGGTAATGTGCACCACATATTGCCCTTATACACTTTTTCTGACCTAGGAACGCTCTACCTACATCAACAGATTTTGCCCATAAAATAATCCCATAGCGCAGCACTGACGATACATAACCATTATAGGCCAACAGACTTGCTTTTGGTGAAGCTATATTTTTGATCCTTTTTAAAGCATATACATATCTATCTACTTTATCGCATAACGTGTCAATGTGAGACTTCCAATTGCAGTATTTATCGATTTTAAACCCCAAAAATGTGTTACAGTCCACCTCTTCTATAACAATATTGTTGTAAGTCACTTTTAAATTAGGTATTGCAAAATTAATCGATTGAAATTTTACAAATTTTGTCTTTTCATAATTTATTTTAATTTATTTCAAGGTTATTTTTATTCATCCAACTATCTACATCACTTAGAGTATCCTTTATTATTGTACTAATGCTGTCTATATTATTTGAATTAATAGTTATAGTGGTATCATCCGCAAATAAAATAAAGTCATGATGTGTGGCATTGGGAAGATCGTCGGTGTGCTTACCGCCAAGTAAATGCAGTCACGTGACATGCTCTTATGATCTATTACTTAGTCGCCCTCATTCATGGAGTCTGTAGACCTGCTTATCAAAAGGCAGGTAGAGTCACATAACACGCTATAATAATAAAGTGGCGGTAGCAGACCACCTACACAGTCCATCAATGGAGACGATTGATATTATAAGAGCAGGTCATGTGACTCCTACTTGTTGGTAAGCAGATCAACTGAGTCCATGAATGGATACGACTGATATTAATAATTGGATATTGGATAATAATTGGAATCTGCGTCTGGTAGTAAGCACAAATTCCATGAATGGGGTGGATCAATACATTGTTGTTTAATAACATTAATGGCTCCCATTATGCCGGCTAATTGATGCGGTTACAAAACAGATGAATTTACAATTACTATTTAAATAAAACTGTTTTAATTTGCACAAATATATTTAATATTACGTGACATTTTTTTATTCTCTTCGGATATATCAAAAAAATTAATGTATAGATGTTATATTTTTAATTACCGTTTATTGTTTATTAAACACTAGCTGACCCGCGCAACTTTGTCTACGCGTTTAAATTTAACCGTTTACGCAGCGTACGCTCTTAAAAGGAATAATTTTTCCCCGTTTTTGCAACATTTTTCTTTGTTACTCCGCTCCTGTTAGTCGTAGCGTGATGTTATATAGCCTATAGCCTTTCTCGATAAATGGATTATCCAACACGAAAATATTTTTTCAATTCGAATCAGTAGTTCCTGAGATTAGCGCGTTCAAACAAACAAACAAACAAACAAACTCTTCAGCTTTATAATATTAGTATAGATTGAATTATACTGAGTGATATTTTTACCAATGTTAATAATATTTTTAGACATTCAAATTGTATTACCAAGAAAATAATCTTAAATACAAAATAAAATAAAGAAAAAAAATATCGATTTTTTTAATAAATATACCAGCTCTAATTTAGTAGCGAGAAGAAAGAATGTGTCATTATTTGCATTTATAAAGACAAACTCGACCTTAGATGCAATGAAATAAAGTCCATTATAATATGTATATCTCACAAATAGAAATGCATGAAGTTTTATATTAAATAAATTAGTAATTGAACTCACAAACGATAAGATACACCACCATTTGAAAAAAAAAAATATCGGCTATCGTTTTTACACTGCAATACAGCACAATAAGGCATATTTACGAAGTTTTATGTAATTTTATTATCCAGGAAATGGATAACGCCAGTATGGCATAAAGGACACAACTAACCGCAAAAAAATGGTATTTGCGGATCAGCGCAAACGGCTGGAACACGTGCCACGCCCACATCACACTTCCACTTGTTTTATTTATTCCGTGATTATAGCAAACCTAATACAGACTATACATATAACCATTGGAATAGAACTTATATTTCCATATTTCGCAACGTCTTGTCGTGTAGCGGTTGCAATCTTGGGAGTGACCCCCTGTAGCACGGCCAAGACAAGATATAAAGTCGTGAGCGGATGTCAAACAAAACATTTTTTTTATATCAGCCAATCAGGTGCAACTTTGCAGCGCTCTGATTAGTTGATATTAAAAAATAGTTCCTTTTGACATTGGTTCGCGACTTTATATCTTACTTGGCCGTGCTAGGGGTGCTGGCGTAAGATACATACGACTGGGTTTATCGCTGGGCATATCGATTCCTCGGATATGGATCCGCTCCTCGTCGTCATCCTCGTCCCCCGAGCCGTCGTCCCGCACCAGACGGGACCCCGCACCAGTCTTCTCTTTGCGAATAGGAATGTAGTCAGCGCCGCCAAGCTCACGAGCCTGAAAGGAAATATTTCATGGTTATAATAAATAGTTATCAATTCATGTGATACAACTCTGAGCAGGTGTTTTATGTGTTTCACTCTATGGATCATGCGCAGTGCCATAATCACTGTGAAAATGTTGAAAAAGAATATACAAGTCTTAAGTTCTTATAAACATCAATAATTTAGGACCCAGCAAAGGGGTACCAGCATATTATATTGAAAAACATTAAGTAACGTCTAAACTGTATGTTAACAACAATTTGGCACGAATTATAATCATAGAATCTGATAACCACTTTCAGACGAAACAGTGATGTTGTTATTGTTTTAGGTAAATGTATATTCTCACTGGTGGTTGATTCAGTAATTGATTTTAATGGTCTACAAGTCTACTATACTGGGTAAGAATTATATAATTTTATTAGAGTTGTATCACTAAACAGTTACTTAGTAGGTACATAATTTACTTATTTTTACTTACAGATTTACCATTTCTTTTAATTATCTAAATTAAAATAGTACAGGAAATGCAGCACATCCAAACAGGATCCTTATGTTAGCGGAACAGGAAGCATGAGCAAGACGATCAAGTACATTCTGCAACTCTTGCTAAAACAATGGATACCTAAACGAAAACATTGTAGTCACAGGTGATGGCGCCGCTCCAGGCCAGGACCTCACCTCTCATACCTGCTGTCTGGTCTTCCGAGCCGCATGGATAAGTGCAGCATCCGGGATATTCCCCGAGGCTGCGGCCAAGGCTGCTCTGACCGATTCTGGTCGGAACCGAGGAAACCCTCGGTCGTCTTCGTCTTCCTCTTCTTCTTCCGAGCCCTCCTCATCTGCCAGAGACCCGATGGCTGCGGCCGCCTCCCGTCCTGATAGTATGAGCCCTTCCAAGTTTACTTTTTTCTTTTCTTTCGGTTTAGGCTTTGGCTCCTCTTGCGCTGGTAAGTTGTCTACTGGCTCATCCTGTATAATTTAGGATTGTCACTTAATTTTATCAAACCTTAAGTCACCACCAGCTAAACAGTGTATAAACATAAATCTGTTTAGACATCTGTTTTTGTGACATAATATAAAGTTTCAGTAATGTTGAGTTTACAGTTACCAAAAAAATATACCACAATAGTATAATTTTCCCAATTAATTAACTTTTTCAGGCTGTAAGTAAATTTATTGTCAGTGATTTATTTGTCCTTTTGAATAAGTGTTTGGTTTAATGAAAAAAAAAAAAAATTTATTCATAATAATATATAGATTATACATATTATCCAGAGGGGAGAAAGTGACGACTGATTAACAATGAGAGTGTAGTTTGACGACTTGGGAATCATACTTTCTCCTCAGTTATTGTGCTTTATAATAATAGGGTATTTGACTCCTTTTTGTAACTCGTTTTATATGATTCTTCATTACATAATATGCACACTACATTGATATTTCTGGGATTATTAATAAAATATGTGTAAAAAATTGTGCGCCATTTTAAGCAAATTCTGTACATGGACTAACCCCTAACCACATTTTATTTTTGCAAATAAAATATAATAAATATAATGGCTACACAAACCAATAACAACAGATGTTCATATACATTTATGGCCGTTCAGTAAGTTTTAAAAAAATTAAGAAGATACTTTCTTAGCATGTGTAATATAAAAATATGATATACTGTAAAAAATAATTTTATAAAATTATTAAAATAATTTTAATTTAGCAGTTTCAAGTAATGCATCAATACTGTAAACCATCCAACATGAAATGATGTCACTGTATAACAACAACCCGTGCAACGTCATGAATAAACAAAGGTCTTACTTAATACTATAAGTATGGCGTGTGTTCAGTTGCTATTACTTCTTAACTGCATATTTAATTTCGATATCAGATATCAAGCAAATTTACAACATTTGTTTGTTTGTGTATGTGTCAGAGGAATGGCGACCTAGCCAAGCGCACATAGCACATACATGATTTTTTTTACTATTTATAAATGTCTGTCTGGGCAACCAAAATTTTAAAAAAAATATTTCAAGTAAAACTGATGAAATAAATGTTTTTGACTTTTGATTGTAGAACCGTTGAGTATTCAATTTCGTAGGAAATATGCGCAAACGTTTCGAAATCATGGCCATTACCACCAACTCTAGAGCAGTACTATTTACAAAACATTACTGCTTCAATGCTAATTTTGACCAATAGAAAGCACGGATTTAACTTATTATTATAATAATCTTATTCGAATAGAAAATTTACAGCAATACAATAAAGCCTAATACATAATATGATTCAAATACCAAATACGAATCTTCACAATCAGTAATCTAAGAAAAAAATCAATATGAACCTGAATGATTTATATACTTTGTGTGTGTGTGTCTCAGCATTTACAACCCATAACGAGATCCACCGCTGCGCCGCAAGGAGTGCGAGACCTGTCCCTAACTACTCCTTCAGCACCCGCAAACGCACAGGATCCAGCAGAGGCGGTAGTGCGGGTGTTCGCTGCACCGCAAGGAGCGCGAACGTTAGCATGATAGCGTAAACCGCCGTGGACAGTGTCGCCGAGGGTAGCGCGGAATGTAGGGAGCATATAAATATCATACAAACCAATCTCCAGCACAAGCAACTAGCGACAACAGCACTTAGGCATGTGTTGGATGAAGACAACAGCATTAACGCCGTGATTTAAGAACCGTTAGAGGTGACAGTGACAATATATGCGAACTGAGAAAAAAATTAGGTAAGCTCTTATATGAAAACACTGTAACAAAGCCGAGGATGTGTATATACGTTCCACAATTTACATGTAACACTACTAACACAATTCTGTTATAGAAACCTAGTTAGGTATTCGAGACCCTAACAGCAATTGCTCCCAAACAGTAGTTGGGTCAACCATACTATATCGCTAGCTTTTATTTACAATAAATATTTAAGGCATGGATATGATCGGTGAAGTTGGTCACCTTGGTGGCTCTCTTGTATGGCAGATAATGATTGACAGGTCAGTGGAATCAGCTAACCACCTAGTCTTACACTAGTTGGTTATGTAATGTGTGTTCGGTTCGGTAGTAATTTTCATATTAAGATTTCCATTCCATCGTGTCTAAGTTCAATAAATATTTGTCGTTATTTTGTCAATGAATAGCTGCCTAACCAAACGCACTCTAAGACCTCATTGTTAAACTTTTTTTTTTTTGACTATTCATAAATATCTGTAAAGATTTACATGAAATAAATGATTTTGACTTTGACTTTGACCTAGTGGCCACCGCACATGGATGGCAAACTATAATATTACCAGATGCAAACGCACATCACCCGTTATGGATACAAATATGAAGGATATGAAAAACATGACTGCTAATATAGAACATAACGTGGAAACACTTATGGACAACATAACGAAAAGCTACCATAGGTCTTGCCCCCTGACGCTACCTCCACCGCCAAACAAGAGAGGAATGCTTTGGTGGGGCCCGGATCTCGACCGACTTAAACACAAGGCAAGGAAGCTTTTCAACCGCGCGATGAACACAAGAGAAGAAGAGGATTGGATAAAATATAAATATGCCCAAGCCCACTTCAAAAAGCGCGTCAAAAATTGGAAAACGGAATCAATGCAACGTTTCTGCGAGAATATAGAAACAAGCCATAAAGCTAACTGAGTCAGGAAAATTATGACAATCAACCAAAATTGTATTTATCGCTTAAAAAAATCCGACAACACTTTTACAAACACAAATAAAGAAATCAGTGAGGTACTCTTACAAACTTACTTCCCAGACTATCAAATGACAGACGGCGATACAGACTGGGAAGTAAGTAACGCACTGCCACCAAGGGATTAGAACTAGAGAATCGCGAAATCAGTCATTGAACGACCAAGGGTACTTCACTGTGGGCTACGCGGATGACCTAGTGATCCTCATAAGCGGAGCATTCGAGAACATACTATGTGACTTGATGCAGATTGCATTAAGAATAATTGAAAACTAGTGCACAACAAATGGTCTTAATGCTAACAAAACGGCGGGCTTATTATGTAAAGTTACTCGTAGCAGATATTTTGCAGACAGCGACAGTTGCGCAGTGATCGCGCGATCAGTTGCTAATTGTTCGCAAAATTCGTATTATGTATGGCTATCGCTTTGCTGTCGTCCGACAGTCGTGAAATGCACTTTTAAGCCGTAACACTAGCGGCACTTACAGTTAGCAGCCGCTGGAACTAATAAAGGAATTTAATATGGGTTTTGTTCAAAGGTGTTTGTATTAGAATATTAATTAATTAATACATTAAGTATTTTAATTATAAATATATTAATAAATATATAAGTAATAATTATTTTTATAAAATTTTTCATAGGTACCAGAATTAATAGGCCTTAAATTATTTAATAATTAATTTATTTTATTTACTTACTTTTTACAATATCATACAATGATACAGAGTTATGCTATATTACTGAATCAAAATACTATTTGTTTTAACTTACAATCAGTAAACAACAAGGGTATGGGTTGTCGCTTGTTCTTCGCTATAATTGCTAAGCAATTGCTGAGCGTCTGCTGTCGCGACGCTTACACAATACCAATTTTTGTTGATCTTAAGCACTTTGATGCACTATTAGTTCCCCGATTGTTCACTAGAGGCGACACTATCGAGTACATGCTGTCGCGTTGTTATTGCTATTACATAATACGAAAATGATGTTTGACAGCGATTATTGTGCAATTTACGTCTGTCGCGTTGCTTCTGCAAGATACATAATAAGCCTGCGGAACTGGTCCACTCCTCCAATAAAATAAAATAGAGGAACATGAAACTACCAACATTAACTTACTCTAGCTACAAATGTCAAGGCATAACGCGAGACAGTAAATTGAACTGGAGTAACCACCTTGAGAACAAACTGAAGACAGCCTGCGTCACAATGTGGCAATGCAGAAGACTAATAGGAAAAACATGGGGACTCAAACCCAAGATTACCATGTGGCTATACTACAGTCATCAGACCCACTATCACCTATGGAGCTTTGGTGTGGTGGCCTAGAACCATTCAAACAACGGTTACAGCTAACCTACAAAGTCGAAACCTTACTAAACCTGACACCTTTACACCTATATGTACAATATGAAGCTTTGTACAATACGAAGCTTCATATTGTATGGCTGATACGCTGACGCGGCAATACCGAATTTCGTGGAGCATCTAGCAACATAAAACAGTGTTCTAATACTTCTAACAGTTACTCAGGTTACTGTTTGGTAAACAATGCTGTTTCTAACCCGCGTCCCTCCCAAAACGTTCGTGTTTCCAAGAGGGACGGAAAATAGGCGAATTATTGTAAAGACACACACACATAGGTATATTCGCGAGTGCCGTCCTACACTTGTGGGTTACCGTATTCTTGCGAATGTGAATGGCATACAATTTGGTGGTACAGGACTCGCTCTAGTTTAGAGCCTCTTAAAATTTGCTTGTTTACCAGTATATTTATTTTAGGATCATTCTTTGTGTTATTTTTCGTTTTATCTCAAAATAATGTAGTAATACTATTGAATCTCCTGATCTACACAATAAAACATAAGTAAGTATTGTGTAAGTAAACAAGGATATATATTGTATGATAGTAATATTAAGCTAGGGCGATAAAATATAGCATTTTAAAGGAGGCTGTTACTAAAACTGCTATAACTTCATAATACCATGATGAAATGATCTTAATGAATTTTAATATATATTAATTTACAGTCTTTTTATAATATTTGATATTTTAAATAAATAAATAAAAATAAATACCATCACGGGTGCCTATTTGGCTTCCGAGAACCGTTTAATCGGCCTCAGGGTCCCAGCGGAGGGATTAACCCATCCTCATTTCGCTGATGGTATTCGGAGGCAACGCCTAACAAGTGGTGAGCTTGTTGCGGTGTTTATGATGAAATAGCCTCGTTGTATAAAGCGGTCACCCATCCCAGGCCGGCTTTGTCATTTGCTTAACCTTGTTATCAGTTGCAGTGACTTAACCACTAGGCTGGGGCCGCTTTTTAAATAAATATAATAAATTTAATTTTAATAAAGTTTCTAGTAGCTAGTCACAGTTTCTTCGTTTATCCTGAAACCCAGGATTGAAAAAAATACAGAATTATTTTCCCTACTCACTCCCCTGAGCTTGTGCACAATACTAACAGATTAATTTAGTACACATATGGCTTTGATTTATCGTTTAGTCACAGATTTTACTGTTTTCATGCGTAATCTCCATTTAAATATAATTAAGCAGGTACTTAAAATGATAACTTATTTAATTTCATAATTTAATTAGGGTTTGATGTTAATTCTTAAATTTACCTCATAAAAGTTATTACTATCTATGTCAGTTGGTTTACGTTTCACTTTTTCCTTCTGTCGGGCCCAACGCTTGCTGTGAGTTGACTTCTTCACTTTAAACACCTCCGCCTCTTCCTCTAATAATCATATGAAACTTTAAATATAGTTATTTAAAGTATGAATGAATAAAACATCTGTAAACTCAAAAGTATTAAGGGTTATAATAATCCAATAAATTAATAGTGTTACCAGTCATGTGACTGCAAAAGCTGCAAGGCTTACAGACATTTTACAATATCAATATGGTAGTGTCCTCATCACATTGAGATATACACAAATGTTGGAGTCACTTACTCTGATATATTACTGATAATTTGAAGTTTAAAACCTTTTTCTACAGTTGAGTTCCAAAAAAGAGGTAATAATTAACTTGTGAAATCTCACTGGAAAGTTATGTAATTCATGTACCTATATTTTATTTGTTTATTTTCTGTGAGAATTGCACTATTTGAATTTTGGAACTCATGCCTAACAGCAAGGTATACAAAATTATTCTTATTTGTCTCTAATCTTCTTAAATTAAATAACAAAGAGTTATGAAGTTTTAAAAGTATGAATAATTTATCAAGTAATAACTTGGTAATTAAATTAATATTCCAGCATTACCAACGCATTTCAATGTAAATGAGAAACCAAATATCTTACTTTACTGCCTCCATAGACTAGTTATTGCAACTTTGGCGTTATATCCGGAGGTTGTGGGTTTGATTGTCATGGTTTATTATTATTATTAGCTTATATAAATGGCCTCTACGCTTGCGCGTAATTTTGCCAGTGTCGAGTAGGGTAGATTAAAAAAACTTTTTTATTAATAGTGAAAGGACTAGGGTAGAAAAGGGAATGGCGACATGACCGTATGAAAGCATACGGTATAGTCTTGCCAATGTCTAGTGAAGGAGGAAAAGGATCAACAGTAAAATGGGAACCGCCATTTTACTGAAGATTGTGGGATTATTTGAGATAACACAAACACCGAGATCACTGCGTAAATGCTACACTTCTCACACTTTATACGAATGCTTATTCTACAAAATTAGTACACTTTTGCTCAATAATATTCAATAAAATTAAATTTAAAAAATATAATATAAACATCCGTCTAGTGTTCGGGCTACCCTCAAAGAACCTGTCATGGTTTAGGTGTTTAAAAAGTAGAATATAAAATATATGTTTTTTCTGGTATAGTACAAGCCTAGTGCCTGGTTTGTTGCTCTTGAGCAATATGTGTAAATCGCACTTCAGTTCAAATGAGAAATCAAACATCTCACTGTGAGAATAAACATTTTATATTAAAATGTAATGTTTATGGATTGGATAATTGATAATGTATATTACCTTCATCGACGAAACTTAACAAAGTAGATTTTTTTGCAGGTCGATTCTCTTTTTTCTGTTTGCTTATCATCGGAGGAGGCGGCGGTTCTGGATCACCGTCTTCTTCATCATCGTCACAGCCAAATACTCTTCTCTGAATTTTTTTTGTTGGTTTCCGAAACAGCGACATTATTTAGCTAGATAATGTATTTATGGTTTTTAAATAACAGAAATGCCGTCACTGAGTATTTGTTATTAATGTTTCATATATTATTTCTCAATTATCAATTAAAACAACAACAAAATTAAAAATAACCTATCAATATATATTTTTTTTTTAAGGCATTTATAAATTAAGGCAATAGGGAATATGCATGTAACGCCAATTTTTATTATTTTAATATATAATGTTCCTTTTATGTCTTTGAACATATTTACAGTAAATTACTGTCAGTAATCTATTTTATTTTGTTTAGCTAATTTTTATATTTTTTTTAATCCATTTTTTTGTAGAAACGGAACGCATTTCTAAACGCTCCGACATTAGCAAACACTTCATGTGACGTCATTCGCGCATAAACCAAAGTCAACGTGTGTTCTGTAGTCTACAGTTTCTTGTTTTCTCGGGTATTTTTTGTCCTTTATTACGATAATTTGTTAGAAACAAACCTTTTGACTAACTTTTGAGGTTCAATAACATTAAACTAATATGCTTTTTGAGCACCAATGACGTCACAGAATGGCGGCTAGTGATGTACCGTTTTTTACTGCAGTAGTGGCCGATAAAGTTTAAACCCTTTTATTTTCATGTTATTATCCTATAAAAAATGTTTAATATTTGTTTTTAGGGTCTAATGTAGTTACTCTATCAAGTAATGAAATAATAATAAAACATGCATATTCCCTATTTCGTCGTTCGTTGTTATTTTTTCCCAAAACGCCACTAAATGTCGTACATTGAATGTTTTCCATTATCTCATTATCTTGATATTGTAATAAAACAAGCAATGGATTACGTTTGGTGGCGTTTTGGGCGGAAATAACAACGAACGACGAAATAGGGAATATGCATGTTTTTTTATTATTTCATTAGGTACTTGATAGAGTAACTACATTAGACCCTAAAAACAAATATTAAACATTTTTTATAGGGTAATAACACAAAAATAAAAGGGTTTAAACTTTATCTGCGGTAGCGCTGTAAAAAACGGTTATATTTCATATGTGTTATGCCTTTTTTATCTAGAAACACATCTGACAAAATATTTTTATTTAAATTGGTCCATTATTTTCTAATTTCAAAACAAAAATGTTTTATTTTTGCAAAAACGGAACGCGTTCCGAAACGGCGAGAGTTGACACTTCTGACGTGTTGACGTCACAGCAGCCGAAACAAACAAATTTTACGGTTGTAATATACTTCTAACCGTGCGAAAGAAGAGATAAAACTAAGTACTCTTTGGATTAAACCATACTTTATATAGTGTGCTGTGACGTCACAGCAGTGGCGTGCTAGTGATGCGCGTTTTCAGATACATTAAAGAATAATAATTGACAATCCTTTTTTAAGGATTATCACATTTATTTTGGAGTATTATATATTTTTTTAGGGTTTAATAAAGTAAATACTATCAAATACAGCAATAAAAAAAAACATTCATATTCTCTATTGCTATAATTTAAAAATTTGAAACGAAATCGAACGTTTAATTTGCATTGGCACAGAAAATCATGGATTTTGTATAAATAAATTATGAAATATACACAGGAAATAAAAGAAAACTAGGAGAATAGAGAATAATATTTTTAAAACGGCAAGAAATTTCATAATTACGTTGATAACATAAACTTAAGAAAAAAAAACAGTACAACAAGAAGAATTTAACGCTGAGCACGACTTAAGTAAAGGAGTATCGAGAGTAATAGAGACTAATGCTAAGCCGAGCAACGGTTTTAGCTTGAGCCACGGCTAGGAGCACCGACTATTATAGAAACAATTGTCACTTTGACAGTTCTGCTGAGAACGCTGAGAGAGCTTGCTAAGCACTGGGGCCTTACCAAAGAACACGATCGCCAATCGAATCGCCTCATCAATCGATAAAAATGTATAGAAATTTTACTCTATGGGTAGAGTCCGATCGCCGAGAAACGTCAAATCCCATACATTTGGCTTTCGATGGGTATTTCGATTCGATTATCGATCGGCTCTTTGGTAAGGCCCCTGGCTTAGCAACGACTATTAATCCGGACATTAAGGCAACCAACTAGACCAGTGTCGATTATAATCGATCGAATCACAGTGAACCGCTCCAGACCCAAGGGTGAGTAATGAATTCTAAAAACACCCGATCGTCGCGTGACCTTATACCCGCGCGCTCTCTTTCGAGTCGGGAACTCGAAGACGGCGGCGACACAAATAAAGAGAGCTAGTGAGAGAAATAATTATTTGCTTGGTTGGGGTGGCGAATATAAGACCGCCATATATGAAAAGGTTATAATATAAATATTAGGTACCTCATCATAAAACCGCAAATCACTTACATATTACATTACGAATGATATAGGTAGATTAATAAACATAATTATTATTATTAAAGTTGATCGTTGGGTCGCAGCGATCGATGCTGCTTATAATGTACTGAGGTTTGTTTACTTCACTGGGTCGTCGAGACCCGTGGGTCGCGGCGATCGGGTGTTTTAACCCGGGTCTCAAAACCCGTGGGTCGTGATAGACCCGGGTTACAAAAAGTGATCGACCGTCCCAGGGGCCTTACCATTATAGCGAATCGATTCGAAATACCCATCGAAAGCCAAATGTATGGGATTTGACGTTCCTCGTTGATCAGGGGCCTTACCAAAGAGCCAATCGATAATCGAATCGAAATACCCATCGAAAGCCAAATGTATGGGATTTGACGTTTCTCGGCGATCAAGCTCTACCCATAGAGTAAAATTCCTATACATTTTTACCGATCGATGCGGCGATTCGATTGGCGATCGTGTTCTTTGGTCAGGCCCCAGGCTCTATCCATAGATTTTTTTATTCGGTTCTCTTAGCTTGCGTTCGTTTTGGGACATAAACATGTTCACAACGATCACGATGTATATTTATGCGTTTTTTTTGAGATTTCGGCGGCAAAAGTGGCGATGTGATCTGCCACAATGGCCGTTTTTTTTGGCCCAGAATGCTACCGTGAACTGATCACAATGACCCCAGTCGATAGGTGAGGCGTTGTGAACATATTTTGACATTTGTGTTTGTGACAGTTTTAAACGTCACAGCTGTCTTAAATTTTTAAGATCAAATTTATTGTATTTTAAATCGAAATGATTTTAGAAAGATTTGGCATATAAAATTAGTGGATTGTACGATTTCTCCTATATTTTACTTGACAAGTGACAGTTGACAGATTCGTGATAACAATTGCGTTCGATTTGGATAGTGGTAATTGTGGCATTGTGATTGAAATTAACCAAAAAAACGCAAGTTCGCATAATGTTATTATGATCATTGTGAACATATTTCGTTCCCAAAACGAACGGGCCCTTAAATATAGAGAATTATCCATAGAGTAAAATTCTTATACATTTTTATCGATCGAATCGCCGCATCGATCGTTAAAAATGTATAGGAATTTTAGTCTATGGGTAGAGCCTGATCGCCGAGAAATGTCAAATCCCATACATTTGGCTTTCGATGGGTATTTCGATTCGATTATCGATTGGCTCTTTGGTAAGGCCCCAGGAGCCAGGGTTATATAATATATATATATATACTAATAAAGATGTTTAAGTTTTAAGCATATAGGACTTCAAACATTTTTTGAATAGAATTATCGAATGTATTTCTTTGATTTGTCTTGGTATGGTATTATAAAATTTTGCTTCCTCATAATAAATAGTCTTCTTGCCTTGTTCAGTTCTTGGATTAATGGTAATGGTAGATATATGTGACGCTATCCTTAGGTTATACCTATGTATTTGGTGGTTATATGTAAAACTGATTTTTGTATGTGTTTTTCTATCAATAATTTTCTTTATTAGTAGGCATATTTGATATTTATATAATTGTTTTATATTCATAAGGTTTGTTTTTTTTTATACAGGGTTTTAGTTGGAGTCCAAAAGTTATAGTTAAAAAGTGATTTTATTACTTTATTCTGAGAAATTTGTAGCATTTTAATATTTTTATTGGCTGAGTTGCCTCATACAGCAATTAAGTAATCATGGTGTAATTTGACAAGGAGCCAAGATATTTTTCTTTATTACTACTGTTTATATTTATGCCATCAATTGTTAGATTTTTATATGTGTCTATTCGTTTATTCTTATTTGAAAAAGTCATATAACTTGTTTTGGATATATTTATTGTTAATAGATTTTGTTTAAACCAGGAGGATATTATATTTAAATCGTTTTGTGCTCGAAAAATTATGTTTTGAATAGAAGAGTCATAATAAAAAAGACAAGTATCATCAGCGTAAAGAGTAACATGTCCTTGCAAACCAATATCGTTAATATCATTAATGTAAATAAGAAATAATAGAGGGCCTAAGATAGATCCCTGAGGAACTCCACAAGTAATTGGATGTTTATTGCTTTTACAATTTCCCATTTGTACAAATTGGTATCTATTTGTAAGATATAATGAAATAATTTTAAGTGCAGGGCCGAAAATACCGATTTTATTTTATTTGCCAAGCAATATGTGATAACTAGCCGTATTGAACGCTTTCTTTAAATCAATAAAAATACCCAATGCAATTCCTCTTTTATCAATGTTGGTTTTTATATCTGTTAATAAGTCTATAGTTGCCGTCAATGTATTTGATTTTGGTCGAAAGCCGTATTGATTTGAACAGAAAAAAATTATAGAAATTAAATAGACATTAAGTCGCTTAAAAATTATTTTTTCAAAAATTTTAGAAATGACTGGTAGAACAGATAGATATTGGACGATAGTTGCCCGGATCTATTTATTTTCCACCATTTCACGAATATAGTGATATCGTACATCGATTTGCTTGGTTCTACTATGATGCATAGGGTTAAAAGATAATTTCTGAGCACTCTGATTATCATTATAAATTATAACCCTATTATTTAAATCTGGCCATATCTCAGAAAAAAAAACGATTAAAAATACGGCTTCTCTAGCTGCACTGTTGCTTGCTTCTTACTTTCCCAAAAAACAGGACCACCAGCTAATTTAAAATCATACCCAGTATACGATCTTCTATCGATCGGATTATTTGCCCTATCGGCATCGACAAACCCTTTAATATTTTTGCCTGTCTTTTTGTATACAATTGATGTATCCAAACTTCCCTTTAAATATCGCAAATTCCGTTTACATGCTTTCCAGTAAGATTCTGAATGCTTTGAATTAAATTGGCTCAAAAAAAGGTTACAAATGCAATATCAGGACGGGTATTCACTGCCAAATGCATTAGACAACCTAATAAATGTCGATATAGTTCATCTTCAGTAAACTCATTCAAAACAGGTATTTTAACAAAATCCACTTCCATAGGTGTACCTATTGACAGATTTGCACTCTTCCATACCAAATCTTTTTAAAACATATAAAATATATTGCCTTTGATTAATTATAAACTCATTTTTCTCTCATCACGAGTAATAGACAGACCCATACATTGTTTCAATTCACCTACATCTTTAATATCAAATACATTAGATAACTCACTTTTAACCCTTTTAATATTATCTAAATCATTTGAAAATATAATCAAATCATCGACGTAGACAGCTATAATAGTTAAAATACTATTTACAAACTTTTTATATACACAGGGTTCAGTAACAAGACATTTATAACCCAAATTAACCAAAGTTTGATTTAACTTTTTATTCCAGGCACGTGCCGCCTGTTTCAAACCATATATCGATTTTTGTAATAAACAAACTTTATGTTTTTCTTCTTCTTTCACAAACCCTTCAGGTTGAGACATATAAGCTCTCTCTTCTAATTCGCCATTCAAAAAAGCAGTGTTAACATCACAGTGATGTATCTCTAAATCATACTCAACAGCTAAAGCAAACAAAGCTCTAATAGTAGAATGTCTAACTACTGGAGAAAAAGTTTCTTCATAATCAATCCCACTTATTTGATTATAACCTTTTGCTACTAATCGAGCTTTAAATGGACTTATATTACCATCAGTATCTCTTTTAATTTTATATACCCACTTACATGGTAATATAGGTTGATTTGGCCTATCTACTAAAATTCAAGTTTTATTATTTTATAAAGATTTAAATTCATCATTCATTGCTAACTTCCAATTATCACTATCAATACATTCCATAGCTTTAGTATTATTTGGCTTATCAGATATATTACATTTATAGTTACTTTTATACAAATAATAATAAGGAAACAACTTTTTAATGCGTTCACGCTGTGGATATCTCTTTCCTTCAGACATTGGACAATCAACAGCATCTACAAATACGTCTTCACATTCATCTTCATTATTTAATTTGCGACACGCCTCAACATCAACATTAGCCAGCACATTCTCCTCTACTGACTCTACATTAGCAACAGTAGCAGGTTCGATATCAGCAATAACCACATATTCAGCAGCCAATTCACGGCGCTCTGAAGATCCTGGCGATAAAATTAATTCATCACATTACTTTCACTTACTGCTCCGTTTGATTCACACACAGTATTAAAAGTATCTTCTAAAAATATAACGTCTCTCGCCTTTACAACCTTACAAATATATAAAGGATCACGAAATTTATATGCTAATGAATTTTCACAATAACCAACAAAAAAATATTCTTTACTTTTAGAATCTAACTTTTTACAATTATCAACAGGTATATATGCTCTACAACCAAATATTCTCAAATGGCTTAAATCCGGCTTTATACCATACCATCGTTCATAAGGAGTATTATATATTTAAAGTCTTATACGGAGAACGATTCTTTAAATAAACAGAAGTCCTAATGGCTTCTTCCCAAAAACCTTTACTAAGCTTCGAATCTTGCAGCAGGCACCTAGCCTTCTCAATAATACTACGATTCGTCCTCTCTGCAAGGCCGTTTTGTTGCGGTTAATACGCAACCATCGTTTGATTAACGATACCCCGAGCAGACATAAATACCTCTAAATCTTTATTAACATACTCATACGGTACCATTGTCACTATGAAGAACCTTAACCTTATGTTCAGTCTCCCTTTTGACAATATTTACAAAATCTACAAATTTATTTTTTACTTCTGACTTATCCTTCAGAAAATAAACAAATACCATATAACTAAAGTCGTCAACAAAAAACAAAACATATTTATTACCTTCAAAAGAATCCACATCAAAAGGTCCACACACATCCGAGTGTATCAATTCTAGAAGCTTTATACCTTTACGATACTTAACCTTCTTAAATGGTTTTCGAGTCTATTTGCCTTCTATACATGCAATACAAGGACTATTATTGATGGATCTAAAATTAAAACCTGTAGCCAAACCTTTTCTCAACATATCCATGCCAATTCGACATAAATGTCCGAGTCGTCGACAAATTTCTTTAAGCTTGGTGCTCGCTACATTTCGCGCAACGTCGCGACACTCCCGCCGGACTCTAGAAGAAGAGTCGCAGACAAGGCGGTCGTCCATTGTCGTATCTTCCACAGAGCTTCCACTGCTGCCCTTCTTTTAGGTCTTGGATCGCTGGACTATCTATCTAAATCGTTATTAAGTTCCGTCTCTAAATCATGATTACATCCCTTGAAGTTGTTGCAGTATCTAATATATTATCCGTACTATGTATGCTCTCATTCGCTTCATTGGTGCTGATTTCAATAAGTCTATCAAATCTGTTTGTGTTATCTAGTTCTTGATCAATGATGATGGTGTCTTCTAACTATAAATCGTTGTCTCTTGTTTGGAGATCAGATGTGTAGGCCGGGAATAAATACTTGTCATTTGCTTCAATCGGCAAATCAAGTACATTAGTTGCTGTTAAAATTGCGTAATCGTGATATGGATCATAGCTTTGTTCATCTTCTTCCACTGTTAAATCTTGAACTATTTTCAGATGAACTGCTCTTACTGCTAAGCAGGTAGAATACAAATCTGTCTTTTACATATTCCTCTCTCTGGTGAGACAATAATAATACCTAAATAATCTATTCCAGTAAAAGTGAATGGGCTAGTGAAGTTCACTCTCTCAGATGGCAAAGCTGGTGGTGACGGCAGCTTGAATGGTCCGCCGCCACGTTTCAAGCATCTGGCACACTTCTTTTAAATCCTCTGAACCTTTTATTTATCCTGTGGTATCTAATAGGTCACACGGATTATGGTCAGAGTATGATTGACACCTACATGATAATGTCTTTTATGAATCTCTTTGATAATATTGTCAGTGAACTCACGAGTCTCTAGGTATAATCATAGAATATCTTCTGTAAAATGACCATTCTACGTTTTTCGGTCTTCCTTTGCATCGTACTATACATCAATGCAGTCGCGTGCATAGGTGTTTTAGGCAGGGTAGACAAAAACATACTATAAAAAAAAACACTTACCAAAATTTACTGCATTATTTCAGGAAAAATGATGCTGGATTTAGCCACCTCTCATATCCTCAAAATGATATGAGAGGTGGCTAAATGGTGACTGATTAAAAATATTTGAACATATCATTTTGCGGATAATCGAAGCGGCCCATAAAGGAGCCTGAAGTATCCAATTTACACAATAGGTAGTATAGTATACGCATTGAAAGAAGGTAAATGGTGAGAAAAGGGAACACTGAGTGCAGCACTGAATTTATGTTAAAAATGGCAATATAATGGATTTTGTACCCCTGCTTACCAAGGGAAACAAAACAATCTATTTGTATGACTACAACCCGTCAACCAAGTAAATATTTCGTATTGTTTTACATTAAATGATCTATTTATCTTACCGGTGACCGTTTTTAAATCCAATACCGGCACACAATGACCATTTGTAATAACTTGTCTTTTTTCTTCAAAAGTAAGATTTAAAAACTTTAAATTTTTAATGTTTTCTAAGACTAATAAGTCCGTAATAATTACGAGTTTATTATAAACCAAAAACAAAAATTATTATACATTTTCCTAATTATAAATCATATTTAAAAATGTTTATAATTATGTTGGTGTCATTTCAATTTCGCGCAAAAGTTAATTGATACCTATATTATCCGAAAAGATAGTGTCTAAAGGCGCTCGGTACATTGCTGAGGTTCTTTGTATATGCGTGTAGTTTACTATCTTTGTATTTCATATACAGACAAGGTTTTTACACGTTTTCTATGTGTGCAAACTTAGACAGTTTAGTTCAACGTCTTACATACTTTTATGCATGAGGGCGCGTTTGTCAAATTACAAATTAAATCTAATAGTTGCCAATAGATGGCGCTTTTCTTATATTTTATGAATAGTTAACATAAATTATTTTTTTTAATAAAATATCTACTATTGTGCATTGTGTCAGGGTTATCAGGGTAGACAGTGTCTTTTTGTCTCTATGAGATGCACGCCCCTGCATCAATGTCTTTGAACAAACCTAAGTCTCGACTTAAGTCAGTTTCCTTTCCATTTGCTTCATCTTCGAAATATATATATTACAACTTTTTTACTTCTTGTATTGTTTCCTTTTGTTTCATTCTGTTTATCTCTTCCTTTTGTGGTTTGATTGTTTTTATAAGTCTCACTTTTGACTATTTCTATCGGTGATGTTGACATATTTTCCTCCTCCGCTAGATCCTCCTCCACCAAATGGGAATTTGACTCTAGCTAGATGAAGCCTTAGGCCAATCGTTTACAGTTTTAATCAAAAATTCTGCTCCATTTAACGATATTTTCCTTTCTTCTTGCGTAATCGTAGTTCTTGTTGCTACATCTGCAGGGTTTAGCTCCGATGGTACAAAACGTATGACTAAATCTTTAATGTTTTTAATTTCTTTTAACCTTCTTGATATGAATGGTGTTAACATCTTGTTCGAATTGTATCAATCTATAACTATCTGACTATCCGTCCACAAAGTCTGCTGCGTTACGTTTAACTTAACGAATTTTGTCTACTTCCGATTAAAACTCCTAGTAACTCGAGCTGTGGAATCTTCAAATTATCCTGATCCTTTACAGGGTTAAGGTTAAGGTTGGAGTTCTGAAGCCAAGAACTTTGGGAAGAGACTATGTGCTCTCCTAAATGAAACATCAGGTGATCCCAGGGCCGGATATTATTTTAAGCAACGCATATTACTGGCGATACAAAGAGGCAACGTGGCCAGTGTTATGGGTACGTTAGCCCCGGAAGGAGTTTGGATGCAGTGGATATGCATGTTTAGTCAGGGATTTTATTATTATTATTTTTATTTTAAGTAGGTTTTTATTTGTTTTGTGTAGTTATTATTTTATTATATTTTTTTTAAGTATAGGTATATTTCTTACTGTTTATATTTTTTTTTAGTATTAGCTTAAATATTGTTTTATATGTTAACTTACGTTATTTTTATTGTGTAATAAATATTATTCCATTAATTATATTTTTTGTAAAGCAATGTATCTGACACTCGTTGCTTTTTGGACCGTTTATATAACATCTTGGTAGTTGTACTGTTGTTATTTCATTAAGATCGTTTCGAATTATTTCCCATCTATTACTCATGTCCTTTGATCATTTTGCATCCTATTTTATTTTCGAATTCCATAAATCTTGTAAAAGCAGCTTCGCAGGTAATAGTAGTGATGCTACATATCCACATGGATCGTAGATTGATGCAATACTCTTTAGAATGCCTCTTTTAGTAATATCAGTATTATATTCTTTTATCTTCAGACGAAGTGTATCATCTTCTAAATACCATTCTAACCCTAATATTTTAACGATTTTATCGTTACCCGTATCTGGAATATTATGCACAAACTCCTTCGCATTAGAACTCCATTCCCTTAGGTTCATAGATATCTGTTTGAAGATTTTCTTTAGATTTCCATACTTACTTTAGATTTCCATACAAAGTTTGTTATTAATCAGTTTTTAAGTCTTTCAACATCATAGGGCCGCAATACAAAAAATCGTTGAGACTTTTGTTGTTTTTTACTTTAGCTGAAGCATCATATACAACTATAATCTCTTTTCCTGGAGTTTGTACTTCATGGTGAGGTATATAATGCATGGGATGGTCAACCTTTTGTTCTTTTGATACCCTTTCAATAATGCCTTTATCCAATTGTTCTCTAAACGTATATAATATTTCACTAGATAATCTCTTAAGTAAATTTACCAATCTTCCAAATGATAATCCAAAATTAGATGGTAAAGCTGATGGTAATACCAATGGCTTCCAAATCCCATAAGTTTTTTTTTATCATCATTATCTAGAGTCAAAAAAAAGTCCAAAATATTTATTTCATGTAAACCTTTACAGGCATTTATGAAAAGTCAAAAAAAAAAAAAAAAAAAGTATATACAAGGTCCTGAGTGCACGTGGCCAGGTCGCCATTCCTCCCACAGACAAATGTTGAGAATATAATACAAAATAAACAAATCGTAAACTTGCGGGAAGAAAAAAGAAAAACAACCCAACCGAACACACACTACATAACCAACCAGTTTAAGACTAGGTGGTTAGCTGGTTCCATTGACCTGTCAATCGTTGACTGCCCTGCAAAAGTGCCACCAAGGCGACCAACCCAACAGACTATACACAGCTACGCCCCAAATACACATACTTTAATATAGGTAATGAAAATATACCTACAAGTAGATAGATGAAAGGTATCTTTTAGGGCGCAAACGCTGATCACAAGTCGATCGCCTCAGAGACACCCTGGAGAAAAAGGTACCAGCAAGTAAAAAACTCTGATGTTCCACATGTACCGTATCATCGGAGGAGCATGGTCCTGCATGGTTATTGACTTAAACCTATGCTTATAGCATGTGGTATATACTCTCATCCTACTGAAGAGCACGCGTAGAACACCCCAAGGCAGATATACTATCTTACAATATTGAAAGTACAGAATTACAGAACACAACATTTCTTTGATGCCAGCGCCGGCCTATCAGCAGAAGATTTTTCGGGATCTCCGCTTCTTATATGATAACAATCAAACGTGCGTGCACAGCGGAGATCCAAGGCCCCCACAGCAGCACCCGATCACGGACGATAGAGGTGGATTTGGTTGATTTAACTTAGTGTCCCCGACTGCTTGAAAATATGTAACAGCTGATAATTGTTCACTTGGTTCTTTAGTTTGTTAGTTTCCCAGATATTATCTAACCTAGTTATTATATCTATGCAGGTTGTACTAATTATAAATATTCTCCTATTTGTTTCTTCTTTTAAGTAGATATAATTTAATAATAGTAATCATTTCCAACAAGAATTCTACACGGTCTGACAATGATCCATCGTCAGCCAGTACATGATGACTTTCTTTAATATAATGACTGAACTTCACGCATGGATGAGAAATACCTTGAGATATCGATGGAACGACGTTGGCAAGCAATGTTATGAATTTATTAATTAGAGTTTTAATTTAACTAATGGGCTCTCTATTTCTTGGGGTACTTGTGACCCAAAGGTAAAAACAGAAAGATTATGGTTTTCTTTAATAGATAACTCAAGTTTCTCAGCTATGTGTTTAGTGGTATAACTCCGTTGACTACCGGAGCGTAATAAGAATAGAAAGTATATATATTCAATAAAATAATGAATATAAAAATGCATGTTATTTTATAAAATAGAACTCACAATAAAAAATAAATGCAACAACACAATATTCATATTTAATGAAGACTTGACATGCAATAGGTTTCCTTCCAAGCGTTAAAGGTTCAACTACAGCTGTTCTATTCGCCACTCTGAATTAGTCACAATGTAGTTGACTGTTGAGGTCCTTTTTCTGTTAAACTTATACACAATACCTCATTGTGTCTAGTTAACTTTTGACAAGTACATAACTCAATATTCCTACGAAAGTTAAACTAATTATGACCAGTCTGCAGACAGCGATAGCTCGATATTCTTCTTTTAAAGGATTCAGACAGCAAAATTATAATGTTTTTTAGTAGTGTCGAATCCATCTATAGTCTCCTTCGCTTCCCCTCTTAGTGAAGCTTTCAAGTAGAGTAGATTATCTACCTTCACCAAGGCACGTTGATCTATATTGTTGAGCTAAATTGATTCCAAAACTGGTTCCATTCGAGAATATTGCCACTGAATTTAGGTAAGTTCAGTTTAGGCAATTTGCTTAAAATTTTTGGATATTTTCTCTTATTTGTTGTAGATGTTGAACTTGAAGCTTCAGTAGCTACGCTGATTCGGGTTTCCAGTTCCGCGAGAGCTTACTCACATTTTAATTGTAATTCAGGTATTGCAGATATTTCTTCCAGATCCGGTTCTTTAGAGACTTCAAAATATTTACATAAATCAGAATTAAAACGACCTACCTACTGATTTCCATTTTGAAGTTACTATTTTAGCAGATTTAATACACTCTAAGTTACGATTACAGCACAGAATGAGAGCATCATCACAATGTTTTTGTAATTTCTTTGAAAAGATAGACAGCCGTTTCAGCAGAATTTGATCCATTTTACTTTATTTTAAATCCTGAAATGAGACAAAAAAAGTTTCAGCCGACTTAATTTCACTCTTTTAATTTTCCCTGTTTAATTTCATTAACGCATAGCGTGTTACTCTGTAGTCACCAGACGGTAAGCTTGTTTTAAAATGGTTTTAAATACAAAGAAATAAAGGCAATATATAGAAGAGAAGATAGATAATCAAAAGATTCAAAACAATTAAGTTCAAGTAGGCAGAAATAAAGTTTTATTTTATTAAGTTTATTTCGTTCTTATAACTTTAAATTTATGAATTTATTTATGCATGTCAACTTGATAAAGTTATTTTATTTATATTTACTACATAATATTTCATAATTTATTTTATTTTCACCCTGTATATGATTCAACCTGGGGCCCTACCGGGAAGCCACTTGAAATACCGATCGACACGTCGATCGATCGAATGCGAAAATAAAATGTATGTGATTTGACGTTTCTCAGCGATCGAGTTCTACCCATAGACAATATTTCCTATACATTTTTATCCATCGACGCGTCGATCGGTTTGTCGATGTGGCTTCCCGGTAAGGCCCCTGTATACGATTCAGTTTTCTTTTTGCCGGTTCCAAAATATTCCACTAGATGGCAGCAGGAGAGATATCCACAAAAACTATCAAAAAAGGCTGTTTCTATACTTGAGTAGTCTATATTTTTATATAGACTACTCAAATATAGACTCATAATTCTCTATGAATTAAAACTAAATTTTACCTTGCGGTCCAATTCGCGACAAAATCGATGTCAGCGCTGTCATCGCCGGTCCGATTGAGCGTAAGCGCGCTAACGATGGATGATTTGACATTAATAGTGACGTCATTACAGACGCCATATTGGACTTACAGTGATTTTGCTTCTGGGTGAAATCGCTGTGAGCGCTGTCAAAATGACATTTATTGAGACATGTTTTTGAGGAAAGTATTAAAATTTCTGAAATATTTATTAAGTAGATAGTTAAAAGTGTTGTGTTCTCATTTATTTTGGTATTTATGTAAACAAATATACAAAATACATTAAAATTCATTATTTTTTTATGGCGTTTTATTTGACATTTAAACAGAGTGAGAGGAGCATATGTTTTAGTTGCGAGATAGAGGGAGATACAATTGATGTTCTTGTGAGCGCGCTTAATCACTGGTCCGATTCATTAGCACGCTAATAGCGCCGTGGCCCGTGAGCGGTCTCATCGCGCTTTTTGAATCGGACCGGTGATTATGAACGTCAGCGCTGACAGCGGTGTTATCGCCATTCGGACCGTGAGGTTGGTATTGCAAGACGCAAAAATATAACTTTTACCATATTTTGTCACTTTTATATGTATCTATTTACTCGTTATTCTTGCTCTCTATAATCTTTAGTAGATACCCTGTAAAGAAAAACTTCGTAAAAAAGACTATGGTACCTTAGAAATTCAAATTTAATTACTAATATGATGATATTTAAAAGAAAAAATATTGCTTAAGTTGGTGCCGTAAGTAAATTTTATAAATTATTCGTATAAAGGTATTTGTTTTCATATTTACCCTAAATTTTGGGTGTATTTTATATATTACCGCTATCTATTTTGACAGTTTTTGTAGATAGCGACTAAACGCCATCTGTTGCGTTAAATAATAACTACTGGAAAACTCCTCTGAGGAGTTTTCTTTTTGACGGTTCCAAAATATTCCACTGGCAGCAGGAGAGATATCCACAAAAACTGTCAAAAAAAGCTGTTTCTATACTTGAGTAGTTTATATTTCCATATAGACTACTCAAATATAAACTAAAAAATCTCTATGACTTAAAACCAACTTTTGGTATTGCAAGACGTGATATATTTTTACCATATTTTGTCACATTTGTATGTATCTACTTCTCTTTAATCTTTAGTAGATACCCTGTCAAGAGAAACTTCGTAAAAAACACCAGGATACCTTAGAAATTCTAATTTAATTACTGATATGATGATATTTAAAAGAAAAATATTACCTAAGTTGGTGCTGTAAGGCAAAGTGCTCAGGATATTTGTGAAAATTTTATAAATAATTCGTATAAAGTTATTTATTTTCCTATTTACCATAAATTTTGGATGTATTTTATATATTACCACTATCTATTTAGACAGTTTTTGTAGATAGCGACTAAACGCCATCTGTTGCGTTAAATAATAACTACTGGAAAACTCCTCATTTCGCACAAATCAACATTAATTCGTGTTCAAATATTGTAAAAACTTACATTTACATGTAGTAGTGGATGTCAACGGCTAGGGCTACCCAAATGTCTTTATATCACATATCGATAAAATAAGGAACTCACCACAGAGGAATTTACAATAAAACAAAAATAAACTAAGTAATATTTATTTTAAAATAAATTTTATTAAAGTATTATTTATTTATTTATAAAGGTAGAAATTTGTACTACCTTCAAAATTCGTAACAGTGTGGTGCGGTTTTTCGAGTTTTTAGATATCCATTATATTATATCATTATATTAATATTTTAGATAACTATTATATTATATCATTCCAGATTTAAATCAGTTACAAGATTAATAATTGATACCTATATATTAGGTATAGGTATCAATTATAGTGTAAATTATTACACTATAATAACAATAATTATGTCGCGAGACTAGTAACCCCTAAATTATTAATTATGCATGTCATTTAAATCACAATAAATAGTAAACAAAAACTTCAACCAAATTAAATATTAGCTTCTAAGTATGTGGTATTTTTTTATATATTTTAGCCGGCATATTGGAAGCCAACATTATTGTTTAGCAACAAATTATTCATCTACTCCATTCATAGACTTTGTAGGGCCGCTTACCATCAGATACAAATTCACATGCCGTGTTCCAATTTTTTTTTTAATTACCTACATGTAAAATATAACATCTAACAACATTGTCATCATTCTTTTAATATACTTAAATAATAAAATTCTAATATAGTTAAAGTATTAAAGATCCTTACGGGACAAACACATCGTTTAGCCTTAGGAAGTCGGAAGTGTTAAAGTGGTCTGAACAAATGGCACTGTTTATTGACTAGACCCCAATCGACGCTTTTTTATAAAACAGCCTCCACATTGATTTTAAATTTAAATCCTTAGGAAAACAGCAAAAATAAAATAAAGTAGGTAATTAAAGTTTTGATTATCACCGTACACACATTTAAAGAATCAGTCGTTGATTTTTTTTTTCGGGATCATAATAATATACAGGGTGTTTGGAAGGGAGCTGTACATACGCCTAGGGTAGAAACTAGGGATAGTCTGCTACCTACCCCCGCTCAATATATTGACCTTGGCCTCAAGGTTTATTTTTTATTTTTTATTGGCTTTTTTGTGATTTTTTTACTAAAACTACCTGTAGCTCAAAATCTATCCATGGGACCGGTCTGCTAATGATCTTGTTTTAATCGTTAGAGTCTTAGGGTCCTGCAAAAAAATATTTTACACCAGAAAATTGAAGAGAAGAAAAGTTATGGGGCCTGAAGTACCGTAGTAAGGTAAAGAAATAATTTTAAGGGCAACTTTCTATGGGGTTTAAAAAAAACTAACAAGGTTGGAGTTCTTCTGATTTTTTTAAAAGATCCTCAGTCCATGCCCTTTCTAACGATATGCTAAAAGTGTAATTATCACTTTTAGTTTTAAAGTTATTAATTAATTTCCGCAACTATGGCACTTTAAGCAAAAATTTCAACTAATGAAAATTAAATGTGTTCGATCGTAAAAGGATGGCAAATGTAACAAAAAATTTGGTAATGACTAATGTCATTAAATTACAAATTTTAATTAATTACAAATTTTAATTAATGACTAAATATGCCATTTTTCGTTCAAATATATCGAACATTAAACGAAATAAATAATAAATATTAATTAATAAATAATAAATATATAAAAATTGAACGAAAAATGACGTATTTAGTAATTTTTCGTTTAAAAATCTCGAATCGAGATGAATCTCGAAAGCGCGAGAATCGCCCACCTGTTCGGGAGGAGTTTCAACCTACAAACACTCAACATACGCCGCCATATATCTACTACCCCATACAAAGTTATCTATTTCCAAACATTTCTGGGGGCTTGAACCCCCAAAACACCCCCTGGTGGATTTCGTGAAATATTCTTTTTAGAGTAACATAAGTGTGAAAAACTTAATATAAACATTAAAAACCTGACTTTTCGTTTTTGCCAAACTCCGCTTAAAGTTGCAACAATGGCCGCCATACCATTATTGTAGGATTGTAGCACATGTATGAAAATATAATTTGGTGACTTGGCTATGTGGCTCATGGCCTTGCCTTTCCCACAAGGTTAAAAAAAACTATAGCATCAACTTCTTATTTTAAAAAAAACTAATTAAAAATAAAACTGTCAAAATCCGTCATTTTAAATTTTGTCCCGCACGTATTTTGTGCGTCTCGTTTTGGTAAGAAATTAAATCATTAAAAATTACATTGATCTTTATAAATTATAGCAATATGGCTTAATTTTTTATGATCATTTATTATGTAGCAAATATTTTTTGATCTATTTTCGTTGACGAAATCTAAATGCCCGTTTTGCTTTCTGACATTATTGTAACCTAACCTAAATGTATATTTGCAGTCCTTAAATTTCAATCGAAGTCCCTACACACAGCAAGATGGGTAGGGAGGACAAAACCACATGGAAGGCGAATTATTTCACCAAAATTGTCGTAAGTTTTTTTTGTAACATCTATATTTTTACACAAAACATGGCATAAGATTTACCATACGTTTCAGTAAAAGCCAGGGTAAAACTACTTTAGAGCCCGCGGATTTAGGGGGATCTAACTGGTTTGGGTATAACTAAAGATTTTGTTTAGTAATAAAAAAAATATTTAATCAAAATTTTTGTCATAAAAATGTATTTCCATTGCGTTTTTTGTTAGGAAATTTAAAAACTTGTAACAATTTTTTTCTAGAAAACTAAATTTCCTACAATTGAAATTTTGCAAAGCGACTTGTTACATTTACTTGTAAAAAATCAGGGTCGCTGAAATCGACGGGCTCTAAAGTACAGTTTAGCCCCTAGTGTAATGCTAGCTAATACACAAATTCAAAATAAACGTGTTCAGGCATTCACCATGTTATTGCAGGCCTAATTCTAAAGAATTAAATTACAATTAGTTAAAATTAAGTTACATTATAGGCTTTATTAGCAAGCCCATGTCTGTTCTAAATGCAAGTAGTGTGCCATACATTATATGCATTCGCTTTCAGACTAAAGTATCCTCTTTATTATCCTGGTATGTTAGCTCCATATGCAAGCAAACTGGAACCATTCTGATACATTTGTAACCATGAGCCTGCACTATTAGTTGGCCAACTACTAGTGGAGGCCATCCATCTTTAGACATTTTGAAAATCTAAATATGATATTTTTTATATTCTTCATCTCAAGATGAAGATATTGAACGAACAAAAATTAAAAAACAAAAAATACCATCTCAAAAATGAAAACTTGATAATATATATTAAAAAAAAAAAAACACATTTAGAATAGTTATGACCTGCAGAATGTTCCAAAATTAAAAAAATGACAGAAACCATCTTTAGATGACCAAAAAATAAGCCTAAATATAAAATTTTCCCACAATTGGTTTGGCCATCCATAAGAGCTTCCCAAAGCTTTCTTTTTAATTAAAAAAAAACTTCAGGAGTCAAAACAAAATTCCATACATTAACATATTTAGGTAATTTGACAACAAACAATACCCTGTGCAGTAAAATTCACTTATCTTTTTTGTGTCTAAAATACCCCTATCTAAGATTTTTTTTTGCCTGCTGTCTGCTACATTCTGGGTCATAAGTTTTTAAGTACTGTTTTTTATACAGAATGAATTATTCAAGTCTGCCTTCAATTCCAAATCCTAAACTAGCAGTAAATGCTCAAAGGTATAAGGGACATATCAGCTGGTGCATACAGATTTTTATCAAAATCTTTCAATTTTGCATTATATTTTAGAAAATTATTCTCCTCTCAAAATCAACCAGTTTGATACCCAACAATATCAAACTGTCGCTTATTAGAATAAAATACAAACTAAAGAAAAGTGCTTGATATTTAATCTTCATAAAACTAGTGGGTCTATTTCCAGATTTTTCTGTTAAAAAGCCTTTATTAAGAAGCCAGTAAAAGGTTTTTCGATCTTGAACATGTAAATGTTGTTTTCAGTGATATCAAAGTTTATTACCTGGGGTTACTTAATGCCTTAGGCATTATCTACCAGTTAACCTTTAAGATTATATTAATATTCAATTATATATTATTTGTGTATTAGTTAAAAGATTATTTTATTTCAGCAATTACTCGACGACTACCCAAAATGTTTCATAGTGGGAGCCGACAATGTGGGATCCAAGCAGATGCAGCAGATCCGCATGTCCCTCCGAGGCCATGCCATCGTCCTCATGGGCAAAAACACTATGATGCGCAAAGCCATCAAGGGCCATTTGGAAAACAATCCGGCCTTGGAGAAGCTATTGCCACACATTAAAGGCAATGTCGGCTTTGTGTTCACCCGTGGAGAGCTTGTTGAGGTAAATACTTTTAAATTACATAGATAATGCCAACCATGTTATTAAACAACAAAGTCTTTGCTACTGTAGCCTTTCAAAAATAGTAATTTACAAAGTTTCTATTAGCCACTTTTCAATTGTCTGTTCTAATAGCAACTAGTGTGTCATACATTTTTTGCATTCGCTTTCAGACTACAGTAACCTCTTTATTATCCTGGTATGTTAGCTCCACATGCAAGCAAACCGGAACCATTCTGATACATTTACTTTACTACCTAATCTTATTTACAAAATAATTTAATTAATTTAAGTAAAGCTAAACTTTTTTTTAGCAGCTGTATTATCAATAATTTAATATTTTAATCAATATGCTTTCCAATGCCTTTTCCTAATCTTGAATATTTTAATCATTGTGTGTATCCAATGCTATATGTGTATTTTAAAACTTGACATTGGCAGTATTACAACTAGGAAATTAAACCAATATGTACATGTTTTAATAATACCAGGTTCGTGACAAGCTGCTGGAGAACAAAGTGCGTGCCCCTGCCCGTGCTGGAGCCATAGCCCCTCTGTCTGTCATCATTCCAGCCCAGAACACCGGTCTTGGGCCTGAAAAAACCTCTTTCTTCCAGGCTCTGTCCATCCCTACTAAGATTTCTAAGGGTAAGTTGCAAAGCTTTATTTTAATATAGAGGAAACGCAGCAAGCATCCTCGGCACTATGCCACACGACACTGTTTTAGAATCCGTATTTTTTTATAGGTAGGTTTATTTTTGCTATTAATTAGGTATCTATTTTATTTAAATTGATTTTTTTTGGGTTTATTTTAATATGTTTTGATGTTTTTTAATTTTAAACTGAATAAATATATTTTATAAAAAAAAGAAATTTTTGTTAATAAATACAATCAATTTAATACTGTAAAAATGTATGTGTCTCATACATTAATCCAATAGTACTTTATCTTAATTTCTATTGTCTGTTCTAATTCCGGAAGGCTTATATTGCTTTTTTGGTTTCGCTTTCAGACAACATAAACTAGCTTCAAATTTATCCTAGTGTGAATTGTCCTACATGATATCTGCACTGGCATTTTGAAGATACAAATTTGATTTTATTACTTTTGATTCATATTATTTATTTTATTATATATGTGAATGTTTTGCTTAACATCCAGGATTGCTGCAATCCTAAACTAAAATAGGTGGGTTTACAATAAAAGGTTAAAAATCCAGTATTTTAATCATTTTGTATGTAGTGCTGTATTTTAAATAATCAATCATTCAGTAGCCCTTTTATTTATTGTTGTTTTGTAGAACCAATGCTAATCCCTTTTTATAGGTACCATTGAAATTATCAATGATGTGCACATTTTGAAGCCTGGTGACAAAGTGGGTGCTTCTGAAGCTACCCTACTTAACATGCTGAACATCTCTCCCTTCTCATATGGTCTTATTGTCCAGCAGGTAAGATTTTTTGAAATGTTAAAGGACGGTAAGGGATCACTCAGTAAGCTATTACTTTGTTTTTCTTCAGTTGTACAGACCCCTAAGTGCATGAACAGCATTCTTAATTGACCACTATCTTTTTTATAATAAAAAGGTATGGTATGTCTCACGGTTTAGTCATATACCAAAGAGTTGAGTACAAATATTTTTTTTAAATATTTTGAAAATTACCTTTGGAAAAATATTTACCTGGTTTTTTAATAGTAAAACAGTTGCAGTTTGGCTGTTTTCTAAACTATCAGGTAACATATAAAATATTGGATGCAGCCAAGAAGCCATGGAAAGCTACCCATGATATTATGATGTTAATCAAACTTAATATTGGTATGGTATTAACACTTCCAATTCCTTGGTAGGGGGTTTGCTTGTTATTATTACATTATAATATGGGTCAAATTGTACTTTTTGACTCTGTAGGCTAGTGGTTGTGCCATTGGAGTAGTATCTGGAGGCTCCTACTCATGGCTTAGTGTTTTTGTGTGGCCCTAGCCTTGGACTGGGTGTTTATAAAACGTATTAGTATTATTGTTTTTGGTACACATGGTACACCAGTATTCATAAAAATAGTACTTGAAGAACATTTTAGTTATAGATTTTGTTTTTTTTAGCATTAAAAATTAATATGCATAAGAGAGAACCTATTTTAACTAAAAAGTGTTCATCTAGGACTCAATTAGTTTTCGTGAATAAGACCCATTAGTTTGTGACCAGATCAATTATTGAATACCTCCTCCTGTTGAAGTTGGTAAAAAAGCAAAACTTATCTAATGAACCTTTATATAAAATATTGTATATTCTATAGGTATATGATTCTGGAACCATCTTTGCCCCGGCTATCCTAGACATCAAACCTGAGGACTTGCGCTCAAAGTTTTTGGAAGGTGTTGCAAATGTGGCAGCCCTTTCTCTTGCCATTGGCTACCCCACAGTGGCGTCAGCCCCTCATTCCATTGCCAATGGATTCAAGAACTTGCTTGCTATTGCGGCCGTCACCGAGGTTGAGTTCAAGGAAGCGACCACAATCAAGGAGTTCATTAAGGTACTTTTTTGATTATTACTATAATTTTACTACATTTTTTATTTTATTTTAAGTGGAATAACAACAATAAAAGCTTATATTAATTATTGAATAAAAAAAATCTAGATTATAGTGTAAATAGAATTCTATTCAAAATAAAACAAAAATACTAAAATGATTAATCTTTGTAAATTACTCAATAGGATCCATCTAAGTTCGCGGCAGTATCCGCCGCGCCCGCAGCCGCTCCCGTCGCCGAGAAGAAAGAAGAGAAGAAAGAGGAGAAGAAGGAAGACTCTGAGAGTGACGATGACATGGGCTTCGGGCTCTTTGACTAGAGTGGACGCTCGGGGCTCTGACGTCATCACCGTCGGGATGGACCACCCAGTTGGCGGTTGACGTCTTACCATCTTTTTCACATTGTGCTCCTGAACTTTAATAAATCCACTTTTGAAACTATTTTTTTATATTTTTTAAAACTTTCCTATAATTTTCTGATTTATGGTAAATTATTAAATGTTTGTGTTCAAATTTGTCTTATGACCTTAGAATATAATTGCGTTACAATTTCGTTTAAAATTAAATGGGTCATAAATCGCAGTCACATACTCTGGCAGAATCATGATAGAAGTTATATGGGTGCTTACAAGGTTACTTCTTGCTCAAAAATGATGTCCCTCATCCAGTAAACTTCTATGGAATTCCACCATGAACAGTGCTCAAAAAAAAGAAGTGAAATTTTAAGCCTCAATTAAGAAGAATGACATTATTATTTCGATTTTGCCAGGTTTTAGTATGTAATTTGTGCGATTTTGTTGTCATTTCGTTCAAATGTAGAGGCATGCATTTCATGTGGTCCTGCCGTAGTCACGTTACTTCAGCAGGACCACCAGAAATAATGCACTTTAGTTCTTTTGCAAAAATTAGTTTTTGATTTTGTTAGCCTAGTTTCATTTCGCTAGACCGCTTGGTTTAAGAGATACAGTGGTGGTTCAGAACCGATGTCGCCAAAATCATATATCTATAAGTGTTAAATCTATAACTGTATCGTCATGATTGGTTACAAAAATACACAGTAATTTTAATTCGAGGTCTAGACACTTCCCTTACACCACCCAAATCCAAAATCATGACTAGTCCCTTGACAGTTTTTGCATCATACAGATGTCTTGATTCGGTTTTAGTCTGTGGGTTTACCGGTTTTTGAGATTACTACAACGATTTATTACGCCGAGGTAGTAATTTCCTTTCACTGGGTGTGGTTACGAAACAGGCGGCTTTTTAAATAAAAAGTGACAAGGTTATTAAAATAGACTCTTAGAAAATTCGTTATCGTCATCGCTTATTTCGTAACCGCATCATTTAGCTCGCATACTGGAAAGTCACATGACATGATTTTGGAAATGCTATAAAGCACCAAATGTATTAGAACCGGTGTCGCCAAAATCATACTACCTACTATACCTCTGCGGATAATGATCGCCTGGGTCTTTTTAACGTTTACACGTAGGCGCCATTTTGAGAGCCAGTTTGGAAGTAAATCGAGCTGTCTCTGCATGTAGACTGCCGCCATTTTCGCGTTCATAGAGAACGAGAAATAGGCGGCGTCGTCCGCGTACAGAGCCAGCTCCACGTCCTTCTCGGCCAGCGGAATGTCATCGGTATAACAGCAGTAGAGAACCGGGGAAAGACAGCTTCCCTGCGGTACGCCCGCTGCGATGGGGTAAGTTTGTGAGCAAAGACCTTCAACAGTGACGTGGTAGCTACGGCCCTCTAAGAAAGAGGCTACAACTCTTACTACGCGACGAGGTATTTCCCCTCCAGGCTTCAATGACAACTCCCTTCATGTCCAGCAGCTCGGTCACGCTGTACACTCCGGGAGTGAGGTCTGCGGTTCGCCGCAGCTGGGCAAAGAATATGCATCCGGAACGTCCCTGAATTTGTTTAACAAATTCAGGGTCGTACCCGAGCTCCCGAAGTGCTTCTTGAATTTGTAGCTTTTCTGTATTGACCGGCAGACCCCGAATCTACCAACCTTCAGGCTGCGCTCTGCCGGGAGTAAATAAGAGAACCACGAGAGGTTCTCTTCTTTCTCGATATGGGTCAAGTAACGCTGAACCTCGCGGAATTCAGCGTCACTGCGCGGCAAAAATCGAATGCCGTTCCCAAACGGCCGTGCGTTGACAGGGTGCCCTAGCTTAGCTTTGAGCACCCTGAAGTGAAATGCCCAATTTGGCAGCCTTTCCACAATGAACGGAGGAAAGCGCGGTAGGAATTCCCGTTTTACAGCCGCAGGGGGGATAGAGATAGAGGCCGTCCCGCCGGCGGCCGCGGCGTATGAGACGGAGGTACCTGGTACGTTAACAATATCCATGCCGCCCAGTGTTGCCACCTTAGCCCTTTTGGGGCTAGATCTAGCCCCTTTTACGATCACATTTCTCCAGATTTAATTATGTGGCCCTAAAAGGGCAATCTAGCTCTTTTTGTACATACTAACATAAACCTCTCAATCTTACCATCTTTACTGAGAAGAATTTAAATAAATACGCTCCTTATTTATTTGGCAGTACCAGGGGCCTTATTCCGAGTTTGCAACCGCTAAAGACGACAAGACGTTGCGTAAACTATTAATATTGAAATATAAGTTCTATTTCAATGGATATATAGTCTGTATTAGGTTGGCTAAAATAATGCCGCCATGTTGAAATACGCGAGTTCTTCGCAAGTTAGAACATCTGATGAGCATTGGAATTTCAACTCTATATTTAATAAGATAGAACTTATATTTCAATATTTATAGTTTACGCAAAATGCGCGACGGTGAACGTGTCAAAACTCGGAATAAAGCCCCAGTATGTTTTAAGTGATTGGTATCTGCCGTTCTCATTTAGTGTCGTTCTAGTCCTAATAGAACAGAAAATTCGTTCAACATCTGCATTCGAATAGTGATTAATGACATCTGGCCTGTGTTTTGATGATTTTTATTGTTAGCTGGGTACCTAACATTTAAGTTATTTGATTTTTCAATGACATTGTCTTTCGATTATTATTAGATAATTTATTCACTTACTTTGATTCAAGTTGATTAAAATTTTATTTTAACTAAAAGTTTTTTTATATATTTAGCCCTTTCTAGCCCCACTTTTCAAGACTGAATTTGTAAAATCTAGCCTTTTTTGCGTGCCCACTAGCTCCTTTTCATAAATCAAGGTGGCAACACTGATGCCGCCTAAACTTCGCGGTTGGGCCCCCTCGAAAGTAGGCTCAGCGGCGGCAGAGTAGCCGGCAGCGGATGCAATGTTGGTGGCAGTGCGGGCGCCGTCGGTGGCTGCAGGGCGGGTGGAGCTCTGCACAGGGCCGGCGGGGCGGGTGGCGTGGCCGGTGCGAGTGCCCTTGGTTGCTGCGGCGGGCCCGTAGCGGGTGGGTGCTCACAGGATGGCCGGCGGCGGAAGGCCCCGCGCGAGCGGGACCCACCGATTGGGTGGCGGTGCCTGGGCGGGTTGTGCCAGGGCGCTGCACGGCGACGCTGGAACGTGCGACGGCCGCAGGTTGGGATGCGGCGCCGGCGCGGGCGGCGGCCAACGGCTGTTGGGCTGCTCCGGGTCGGGTGGTGGTTCCCGGGCGCACGAAGCTCGGTTGAGCCGCGGCGGGGCGGGCGAAGGCCGGCCTGGCCGCCGTCGGAGGGCCGGCGGCATTCGATCGGGCGCCCAGCGGTATGTAGCGCTGGGCGTCAGTGGTCAGGCGGGCGGCAAGGCCGGGGTGGGTGGTAGCGCCGGGTTGGGCAGAGGCGACCGGGCGCGGAGCGCTCGCAGTCGGCTGGGCGGGTCCGGTGCGGGCCGCATCGCTGTGGCGAGCGGCGCCGGCACGGGCGACGGTGGCGGGGCGAGCGGCGCTCACGTCCGGCTGTTCTTGTTTCGGCGCCACAACCCATGCGCGCCTTGGGTTGCGCTGCGGGAGTGGTGCCGGTAGATCCGGGGTGGTCTCCTCCAGTTCCACTCGTAGGGCGCGCGGCGACGGCAGCACCCCGGTGGAGTGGCTGCGGTGCAGGCGCGGGTCCGAGCGGCGGCGCGGAGTCGGCTGAATCTCGGGGTCGGCGGGGAGAGCGGGGGCCGCGGGATGACATTCGCGGCGCTCCCTTTTCTCCTCCGGTGATGGTGAGGTGCCGCTGTTGCGGCTGCGGGGCCTCTTGACTCCTAGGGTGAGTCGCTCGACGACTGACTGCACCCTCGGGTCAAGGTGGGGCTTCGGCTGGCCGGAGGCTTCGGGGTCTTCGTCGTCGTCCGAGGTTTGTGTGCTGGCAATGGCTGCAACAAACTCGGCGAGGACCTCCGAAGACAGTCCCGATGCTCGGACCCTTTCAATAAGGAAGGACTCCTGAGCATCGGTGTCGCCGGATGCGGTGGCCGGAGGTGATGGTGATGCAGGCGGCGGCGGGCGGCCGTCCGACGCTTCGTCCATCTTCGGTGCGAGGTTGGAGAGGGGGTATTCTCCTGCGCGGCGATTGGCTGGAACCGGTCGCGGAGTGGGGATAGCAATCCCCGATCGCCCGTGCGCGGAACTCAAAGGTATTTGGAAAAAAAAAAAAAGAAAAAAAAAAAGCGCCCGCACACGCCGTGCTCGACTATATTATTTCTATGACTATATGCGACACCCGCGCCATCGAGCACTGCGGAGGGGAGGCTACGTCATCGGCATTAAGGCGTTTTCGGGGACGTTTCTTATTGGAAAACTATTTTAAATTACTATGTTTTGTTTACATTTGTTTTTAATAATTTCCTTTTATAAAATCATATATAAATACGGAAAATAAATAAGTAGATTCAGTCAGTCACTACCAACCAAGAGTTTCACTTCTAAACCTACAAGTACACCAGATCCCTAAAAATCTATAACCATTTCGTCCTGATTGGTTGCAAATATACACAGCAATTTTTAACACTATTCTCTAAACAATTAGATTTAAATTCATATAAAAAAATAATCATGCCATCTATCATAAAGTAGTAAGAACCTCCTATAAAAGGTTCTGCTATTCCTACACAGATGGCGTGATTACTACAACATTCGAATAAATGTTTTGTTCAGTCGACATAAGACATATTATCTTTTATATAAGAAAAGTATTTTAGTTTATTCTAGAACTTTCCTTGCATAAAAATATAATAATTCAAAGGCGGCGACATAATAAAATATTTAAAGTATCGATATCGATGCTTTTTTTAAATATAAATGTGCTTTATATATTTAAACGCAGATGGAAGGGAAAACTTTTTAGAAAACATAGCTACAAAACTTTTAGAAAATGTAAAGGCTTAAAAAACTGATTTTGGAGATAAGTTTATTTTTTTAAGTTGAGTTGGGTGACGTTATCGTTACGTGAGCACGAAACAAAACTTTGGGACGCAATCTTAATATAACTAGTATTTTTGTAATAAAAATAAAGAAATTAGGCAAAATGAAGAAATTATTTTTGCCTGGAATATTACATTATTTTATAATAAAAAAAATTATCGTTATTTAAAAAATAATGAGTTTTTAGTCGCAATGGTACAGACCCCAATTTTTAATATCATATCATAAACACTTCCAATACCTCTATGTATGTACATAGTAATAAAAAAAAAACACGGTAACTTGATTAAAAAGCTTAACGATTTTTAAAGTTGGAAATGCTGTTAGTTTTGTATATTTATATCCTTTTTTTATATTAAAATATCATCTTCTATAAAATGTTCAGAACATATGGTGCTTGATTTTGTTGGCATCCAATTAATTCTACCTGTTGCATCAATCCATTTCCCTTTGACTGTGGCGTCTTTGGGAAACCTAAAAATATTTTAAATTAAGGTTAGAAAGTTGGTTAAGTTCTTATTGATGACCTTTCAATGATTTTAATGAAATTATATATAAACCGCTCATTGTAACAATATGGTAAATGGTAATGGTAAGTAATTGTAACAATGGTAGCTTACTAAATTTTGATTATTCAATTTTATAAACTATTAATTTCAATTTCTTTTTACAAACAACTGTTACTGTGTCTAAATATGAACACAATTCTTCGTAATAGTTTAGAATGGCTGCTGCGCTATAAAGATTTTTTTATGTATGTGTTTTAAGGTAAACCAACCAAATTGTGCTCACTTATACGTATAGGGAGTTTATCGTTATAAAGAGTTTACACGTACATTTTATTATTCTAAGCCCACACTATTAAAAAAAATGTATGCGATACAATTTGAATAAATATTTAAAAAATATATGTAAGTATATAATTTTGTATAACTGCCGAAACTGTTACTTCTTTTCTTTAAATAAATAAGTTATATCGATAAGCACCCACTACAACACTAACCGAGTAGCAAAGAACTTTTGAAATCCAAATTTCAATCTAAAGTATTCCTTATTACAATTTCACAAGGTTTATTTTAACTTCATTTAAACTACAATTATTAGTAAACTAAAATAAGCTAAGGTTTTTAAAGAATACTAACAAAATCGTACTTACCGATGATACGAAACACCTCCATTACAAAGATTTTTTCTCCTACTATCGTTTTTGCACTCCAGAATGCAACAATACGGCATATTTACAGTAATTATGCGGAAAAATCAGGAACGAGGCGAGACTACCAACTCGAAGCGATGTTAGACACGACTGATAACGACTGGGATCAAATAAGCGTACCTACGCTTAATTGTGGCACACTAAACACGCCTACTTTGCACTTCCACTTGTTTTTTCTATTCCGTGGCCCCAAGGCTATCTAAACTGGTAACACTGGTTTTATCAAATTGATAACACTGCCAACCCACAGAAAGAATTTAGGGGAATTCCTATGATTAAAGTCTGATTGCAACCCGTCATATTTATTTTGAAAATGGGAGAAATTTTCAAAAGTTCAGTTCGATCGAGGTTTTCTGGTAAGGATTCGAGGGGGGCGCCTGAGCTTGGGGAACCCGGGGCACTGTCCTGCCTAGCCTAGGTAGCTACGCCTCTGCCTTAGGGATGGGCAATTGAAAAATTTCATTGCAATGAAATTAAAAATAAGTGAAAAATATGAAAAATTTCAAATCCAGTGAAAAATACTTTTGATCTATTAAACACCGAATTTTAATGATTTTACGCATGTATTAAAGTTACTTCCATTATTCTGTACTAAGTAAATATGTTTTATATTATGAAAATTCATTATTTAAATTATAATGGGAGTTTATTGCGATATAGAAAAAAAAGTTAGGAGTCTTGCTTTTTGGACATACCTAAAAAAATAAATAGATATTTACCTATATTTTTTTTTTTGTTGGAGCACGACATGTGACTTTGTATCTACCTGGTGGTGAGCAGATCTACAATGTCCGTGAATTCAATGAATACTTTGTTCTTAAACAATATTGATTGCTCCCACTATGCCGGCTAAATCATGCGATTACGAAATGTGGGGGCGACAATGACGAAATGCATCATAGATAATATTATCAATGATGCTTAAACTATTTCGGAAACATGGTTATACTTGAGCAGGACAAAGACAAAACGTCTACTTATCACAAACGTGTTTATAGTAGATCTTCTTGAGTAACACCAGGGCCGTGTTCGGAAACTAACACTTTAACACTGGGTAATGTCACTACACTATATGCATCTCTTCTTCTCTAAGCATTTTTCAATATTTTTGTCGCACTCTGTTACACTACCCAGTGTTAAAGTGTTACGTTTCCGAACACGGCTCAGGGTAGCAGACATCAGCGTAATCTATGACAGGGAGAAGTAAAGAATTGACTAACAGCTTTGCCTTAAAAGGCATAAGACACTGGAAGCGCTTCAGCGAATGCATACTGGCGAAAATGTGTTTACTGATCAGCAACGTGGTAGTTCCAGCAAAGATCGGAGGACTTGTGTAAAGCAAGGTTCTTAGCATGTTGGCAAAAGAGAGGTGGTAAATTATTAAATAATACTGAAGAGATGGCTCCCAAATCCAATCTGCTCAGCATGTGTTTAGAACAAATGATCATGACCTGAGCCTTGCAGGGGCTGACTAGAATACCGAGATTTTGCGAACTTACCCGAATAGCCTCCAAATCGCTATTCACATTGGTAATCGCGGCATTTACGTCGCTCATTTCAAGCGACAGTTGCTAGTCATCGGCATACAGATGGAAGGAACTGAAGTTTATTACTTGAACCATGGCATTTATGAAAACCGAGAAGAACATAATACGCCATCCTGCGGGACACCTGCAGACAAGGATCACAAATCCGAAAAGACGTCTACCTGTGTCCGCAAAGATAGGTATCGAACCACTGTGCCGCAGTAGGAGAAATATTTAGTGAACGAAGAATAGCAATGAGAATATCATGATCTACACAGTTAAAGGCGTTTCTAAGGCCAAAAGAACAAGTAGTGTTAATTGTTTTTTCATCTATAGCATAGCGTATGTCGTCAGTAATATTTACAAGAACCGTGTTGATGCTATGAATCAAAAGAAAGCTAAACTGCTAGTTCATCAAATCATTTTTGTTTAGAAAATAAGTGAATTGCCTGTGGACAACGTGTACAAGGACTTTAGATCATGTGTCATCTGGACCATTCGGACAAGGAACATAATACTTGCATTTGGACTTAAGAATGGCAGGAAGAGAAAACGACTGTGTACGACTGGAGTATAGGTGACGTGCCGTAAGGCGTGCGTGCAGTCACTCTACCCAGTAAAGTAATCAATCTGCAACGATTCTGATTTAGACAGAAATTAGGCAATGCTATATTTACATACTTCTTGTATCTAAATCAGAATCATCGATAAATAATACATTCCAACTCTATTGTGTTTGAATTTCGCGGTTAGGATTACGGACATTTAGAGATTTACTTATCATTAAAAATAAATAAACACACAATAAATCAGTACCTACTAAGTAATTTTAAGTGTAATAGTAATCAAACGATGACTCGAGTTTAGAATATGACTTTTTTTTAACATTTTCACCAGAATAAGTCCTTTTTATGTTATTATGTTCCTCGTTGATTATGTATTTTTTGAGTATAATTTTAGAAATATCTAAAATTATATCTTTTTATTAATTCGATACATTTAACTTTTAATAAATCAGACTATTAAGAATTAGAGTTTTATTAAGAATTAGATTATTATATTCATTTTTTAAAGAAAAATATTTTTCACAATGTGAACGTGAACTTTTAATGCTTGAAAAATTTCACGAAATTTACCCATCCCTACTCTGCCTGGAATACGAAGTGATATGTGCGTCAGAATTGAGGGGCCAACTTTTTCACATCACCACAATCCAGCAGAGCTTATACGAGCTTAATTTGATCTTCTAATGGAAAAAGTGTTTCAATTTATTTAGAGAGTACAGAGAAGAAAATATATTATTAAATAAAGACAGATTGCTATCAATACACAACCGTTGAGTAAAAAATTTGAATGCTTCAAATTTCCTACCGTGCTTAATGTTTTTTTTTTTTCGTTAATATCATTTACTATTAAACAGATTTAAAATGAGGTTTCCGTGGTTCGAGAGTATTTATTTTTACAAACTGTAGACATATTTTATAGTCTTAAACCAATTATAATATTAAATCCTGGCTACACCCATGTACTAAGGTACTAATAACGCGGTCTGGTTTTTACTGGCATTTCTATTAACTTTTGAATTAGCATAAAGAAGTTGTTATAGTGATGTATATATATGACTATAATAGTTGGACGTTTTGATGGTAGTTTTTGAGTCTATTCGTTACCAACGAAAATACAATTCACTCTTTATAATATTAAACCTCACATACCTATTGTATTACATAGTTTTATGGATAGCATACTTTTGTCAAACTACAATACTTTTTTTTTTTGGTTCCAGTTTTTGTTGCAAGACTTGAGCGGTGGTCCTGACTCTAGATGCTTCTTTTTCATATATCTGTATTAAGGATAGTTCTACATTTAAAGATAGTTTTACAACTTCTTGTTTATTTAATTTTACTACTTAAAAACAAGTAAAAAAACTCTTATTTTCCAGTTGGAAGAATATAAAAAAATAAAAGATGTTATAAAAGTAGACTACACCCACACATCAAGTGCCTAATACCTACACATCTGGGCTTTCTACATGTGTTAAAAGTTTAAAGGACTGGTCATCATCAACACATCTTAAAATATGTGTCTCATTTTCTTTACTTACTTCCAATAATGGAAATGACCTAAATGCAGTATTGTTAATAAAACTGCCTGCCCTTTTAGTCAATACCGGTTCATAGTCCTCAATATATTGAATTTTATACCAACATAATGTACAATTCACTTTTCCTTCTCTAATTATTTTAACTGGAATAGCTTTGTTATCCAAATCATAACAGTAGTCTCCAAGTTGAACTACTTCAGACATCTCTGTGTACTCAATATTCGTCATGTCTATGTAGTAATTTTGTGACACTTGAAATTTGTTTATAAAATTACCAATATTATAATCAAAAACATTTTTATCATTTAATATATTACTATTCTCAATCCAATCACAATAAATTAGTTGCGCTTCTATTGATATTCTGTAAGGAATCACCATTCCATCTTCTACCAGGTTGGAATGAATCAATCTCCTTAATATTTCTTTTTGCTTAATGTTGACATCACCACTTACAAGTAGCAAGTTACTGACTATGAGATGGTAGGTACGGCCTCTGAAAGAATCTACTGTTACATCATCCTCCATTAATATCTTAATCCTAGAACTAGATATACCATTTTCTTTAAAAACTTTTAGAATAAATTCTTTATCCTGATAATTTGTGGCCATACAGGTAACTGTATTGACTCCTCTTTTTAATAATTGAAGTCCAATTAGAGGAAATACACTGAAATCAATTATATTCAAATAATCTAGTTCATCAAATTGAGACAAATAAACATTAGCAACATTAAATGCATCCTCAATAGCCCTTATATTTTCTGAGTCATTTAGGAATCTTAATAATGGTAGTGATACTCTCTCTACATTTTCATTGTCTTCAGCATGCAGGACAACTTTGCCCCCATGAGTAGTAAAGTTATATGGCAAACATTCTCCTTTTTTAACAGTTTTTGCTGTAAAATCATTAAATACAGCTTGTTGCCAAGCCTTAGCCCTGTTCTCATTTCTGGGATCTGTTGTAATTACAATACTTTCCGTAAGGTGCAAATTAAACCAACCTATGATGCAGTTAACTTCTCCATCTTTTATAACTTGAAGATTTGTACAATAATGTTTAGAATTGTATAGCTTATACTTGATATCTTTTATCAAATTAAAATTAATCTTAAAAACAGATTGTGGTTTAGTTATATATTCCAAATGATCAAAAAAATGTATATCTTCTGCATCATATGGTTCTGAAGCACAAATGCGAACTTCTTGTTGGTTTAATCCTATGGCCTCTTTTGCTGATTTTGTGAGTCTGTGCATAAGGCTGAGATTATCACACTTGACACCTACCACAAAGAACTCTGCCCAGGCTGGTATTATTCTAGCATTTGGCAAGAACAGATTTTTCCAACCATGTTCCAATGTTTGCAATACTTTTTCACCTAATAAACCTGTATCAAAGAGTTCTGTTACTACGACTGACTGTTTTCCACCCATATTACGTGTAGAAATTTCAGTAGAATCTTTATCAATAAATATATAATCATTCATTTTATTTTCTTTAAAAACCATATCTGCTATGCCTGCCATCAGTTCAGAGCCTTCACAGGCAACTACTATTTCAGGACTACATTCTCTAGCAAGAAGAGATAATAATCCCGTGCCTGTACCTATGTCCAGCACTTTGTCCACATCAGGTATAATCACTTCATGTAAAGCTTGCTTGAAAGCAGAATTCCTGATTATGTCATTAAGCATTCTATAATGCCATCTAGGGACCAAGATATTTTTTATAGAATTTAAATTCTGTTCAGCCGAAACCAAACTTGTATCAATATCTAGAGCTTGGTACAAATATTGAATAGCTTCATTTAAAAACATAAACTTGTACAAATATTTGCCAATATCATTCAATAAAAGTGCGCTATTAGGGAAAGCTGCAATGGCTCTTTCAAAATTATAGAATATATCAACTTTCTTACCCGTATTGACTAGGTACCTATTGAAACTCTCGAGCAGCTCACGAACCTCCAGTTCGACGTTTTCTCGCACGCGAGGCCATTTCTCAACCGCAGTCAGGTACAAGTCAAACGCTTGAAAATAACAACCGTTGTCGGCTATAATTCTAGCATTAGCTACGTAGTCGTCAGCGCTATCCTGGGGCTCTAACTGCATAATATCTTCTACTTGCTCTTCCATAGTGTAATTTAATGTTCAAATATCCATTAAAAAAATATTTACATACAATGCAGGAGTTTTCTGTGACATGGAGTTGGATGGCCAAGACTATAGTTTCCTTCTATCTGATTACTTTTAGCTTTTTACACTATTACTACTCTTTAGTATTTTACTTATAGTATTTGTGATCTTAGAATATATTTTGTCATAAACCATAATATTATTATCATAATTTTGGTGAATGGTTTCACTGAACAAATAATAAAATGGGTTTTTGATTAAAAAAAAAACAAATAAAAATTATACACCGCCTGCCGCACCCACAGATTATATTTTTCCACGTTGTGGAAGGCAAAGGTCTTTAGACCATACCTGGATGTTGAAATTTATAACTTCGACGATACATGGTTTGTCCGACAGCTAGGCCGACCACACGAGACCGTCCCTTTGATCACCCTTAACCCTAGAAGCCTTATCTACGCCTGCGAGGCGTACACGCAATTGAAAATTCTTTATCCCTTTCTAACGGGTGAAGTAAGCGCCTGGTGCTGTTTAGACATCCCAGTGGCCAATGGGAGCTTGTCAATAGTGTTTATGTCGTTAAGCTAAGTTCCACTATTTTTGACTTATTGAGGTGCTGTACGCCTGCGAGACGTATGTTTAGGCTTTGTGTAACTTTTAAAAAATTGTCAAAGATTATTTATGGAACATTATGTGCAATAACTGGTTCATATCTGTGCCACTGGCTAAAAATCTACTTCAGCAGCCTACTAGGTACTCTAGATTCTAGTAGGCACTATTTAGATCACCACCTGTAGTTGTCAGTTGTATGTTTTGATTTGAATTCATTGGCCTTCTGCAACTTGTATTTTACAAGCCAAAACCTATAAAGAAGTATACCTCTTGTTTTCTTGTGATGTCAATGCAGTAAATAATAATTCAAGTGGCAAACCAGACATGATTATTTTTTACAACCAAGCAAAAGGAGTAGAATCATTCAATAAAATATGTTATTCAATATCGTGTAGCCGTAAGGCTAACAGATGGTCAATGGCGTATTCCACGGCATCCTGCTATGGGTTTCATTAGTTATGCTGCAATTTACGACCGCAACATGTTCAGGAATAATAAAAAAAAACCCTTGAACAGAAGGGAATTAATGAAGAAACTCAGCACAGATTGGTCAAACCTTGGATGAAGAAGTGACTTGTAGGAGCTTCAAGTCACTATATATTTTTATGAGAGTCCTAATAGATTTTTATGAGAAAATATAAGCCAAATTATCGAAAAACCTATCGATGCAGGCAATGAACGTCAGGCAGGAGAATCAGAGCCTAAAAAATGTAAATATTACGCCTTTTGCCGCTACAAAAAATAATATGTCGAAATTAGGGTCAAAAAATTTTGAATATTGTGAACACATACTTGCTATCTGTGCAGATTGCTCTAAAATAATAGCTATTCATTAAAAGATTGCCGATTACTTTTAATATGTATCCTAATAATAAGTATTAAAAATGATTAAAATATTAAATAATGTATATATTTCAGTTGATTTCTGAGAAGTTGATTTTTTAGTTTGAACATTAGGTATTTTTATTTATTTTCTTGTAATAAATATGTGTGAGTATAGTGTCTATTAATAAAAGTATGTTTTATTATAAATTATACCCTAACCTTACATTTCCTTTAAAAAAATATATATAATATATATTTTAGCTTACAGGCGATCTTTAATATATATACGCCTCAGAGACGTATGTTAAGGCTTTATGTACCTCCGAAATAGATTAGGCTTCTAGGGTTAATTAAATCACCTTTGTGCACTGTACAGTTTATTATTTACACTTTATATAATATTCGCATAATTTCTTACACTTTTCTATATGTAATTTATGTTTTAATAAACCCCATTTTTCCATAACAAAATCTCTATTCTAACCACTTCTCTTTTACACTGACATATTTTCTTTTGTTTCTTACATAGCAATCTTTCAAAACCCTATCAAACAATTTTTCAAACTATTCCGACTCTCTTAACGGCATGTGTATCGTCGACACATGGTTTTAAATATTAGAGTAGCGCGAACACGGGGGGAGACGCCATAGCGGTATTTTAAAATAAAATAAAATGCATATTTTGTGTAATGTGTAAATTTTAAATGAACTGTTCTTTTATGTTTGTATACCGCGAGGTGGAGCAAAAGCGAACACTATTATTGTAACATCTTTTTAAGACCTTTTGTTCTTAAATATACGATTTTGACTTTTTTGACTTGACAACAATGCTGAGTGCATCAATATATCTGCCAATGAGTGTGACGAAGTCCTACCTACAGGTATAAATTGGCTGTAAGGTAATGAAACTACGTACATACAATAAAAAATAAATATATATTAAAAGAAACCTAACTATTTAAAATTTATAAAGAGCGAAAGAGATATAAAAGAATGGGTTCTATCAACATCCAGATTATGTCATGGGAAGAATGCTACTGCCCTGATTAAGCGACGATCGGGGAGGGCAGCATCCAACGTCCTTCAGTGGCAGGCCAGGCTCCGGGCAGCGGTCGGTTATGGCCGGCTATGGCAGGCCGTGATCTGCTGAGCAGACGGTGTCCAGGCTCCGGAAGAAAAATCCAGGCTGAGTTCAGCTATGACCAGCTGGGATGTCTGTAGACGGTGGCAGACCAGGCTTCAGAAAAAGGTTCCAGGCCAGGTTCTGCCGTAGTGAATTTTCTACCTCGGACTTGATTCTCCACCTCGGACTTTATTCCTGGAAACATTTGAAGGGAAGCCTAAGCATACTGCTTCCAGCTCTCGCTGTCTCCAGTTTTTGGCAGGGCAGCAACAATAATTGTGCATTGCGTAAAACTGCAGGACGGAGGCTGGGGTGCAGTGCTAGACAGGCGCACGGACACAGTACAATCTTTATATAATTCTATTGAACCCTAAAAACGTCCCTATGAAAGTACTGTATAATTAACTCACCAAATTAATGTTGGAACTCCGAACTTTGTGCGTCACTATTATATGTTTTTGTAACTAACAATTTATTACAGACACACACTCGCGATCTTAGTAATTTATCAAATGGCCTGCGGTACTCTGACCGCGGCCTATTTATGTGAATTTTGAAGTAATACGTTACTTCGACTTATAAAATGCATTTATTTAAACTACCTGCCTCTTTTGCATTTTGCACTTTTGCAAAGGGTAATTTTAAATTCTAAACTATCCGTTCCATTTCGTAGACTGTCTCAAATTCTGTAACATACAAAGTAACGTTCCGTTACATGAGCGATAAGAAAAACACTAATTACGCACATATCTAATACTAATTCGTGTTCAAGTAGTGGATGTCCTTGGAAGTCAACGGCTAGGGCTACCCAAAAATGTTGATATTTCATATATCGATAATATAAGGAATTCACAATAAAACAAAAATAAAATAAGTAATATTAGTTACTAACAAATTTATTTAGGTATTATTAATTAATTAATTTATAAAGGTAGACATTTGTACTACCTTCGAAATTCGTAATTTCTTTGCGTTTTCCGATTCGTTTTTTTTAGCATTTTCCGATTTTTTAGATAACTATTATAGTATATCATTTCTGATTTAAAACAATTACAAGATTAATAATTAATACCTATATATTAGATATAAGTATCAATTATAATAAATAATAATAACACTAACTATGACGGGAGACTAATAACCAATTTTAATTATTGCCTTTATTCGCGCCATTTTTAAACCACAAACAAATACTACAATATTCGATCATATAACCAATGGATGGAGCATAAGAAAGCTTTCCCCTCTGCCAAAATACATGGTCATAATGGCCATATACAATATATGAAACAAGTTCACGTTCAATCGGCGTCATTTGGTATCGTTCGATGTCGCAAAATGTACTCCACTCACTCAAAAAAAAATGGTTAATTGTGCAGTTACACTATTTCTAAGGCGGTCCTCACTTCAAATTTGCGGAACCATGGTGTCTCCTATCACTTGTGAGTATCATTTTCATTAAATATAATTGTATTCAAATCTAAATTTCACTTTTATAAGTACGTAAACGATAGAAATAAAAAGTAGTAATACGTGATACGGAGGAGACAACTTGACACATCGCGTAGTGTGGTAATAAAGATTAGCGATTCGATCACTATTCATACAATTACTCGCTACTAAATTAGAGCTGGGAAAAGTTTATTTATTAAAAAAACGATATTTTTTTAATCATTATATTATTATATTATTTTGTGGATGATAAAAAGGATGTACCTGGTGCGGAGAGGTCGCTGGTTCTGCGGTACTACCATCCACAAGTTAATGCGGGTGTTCGGGCACTACGTGGTGCCCTATTGCGGAGCGGAGCGAGTCCCAGCACTGTTCGCTTTTAATGTTTAAAATAACGAAGAATTACGTAATAAAATAAAGGAAAGTAAGATAAATAAAAGCAAGGTTGTAGAAAGTAAAGAAAGGCTAGAAATCAAATTTGATAGTTTAGTAAAGATATTGGGACTTACCTGGAACAAGAAGACCGATGAATTCCAATACTCGGTGAAGCTGCCGCCGCTGTCAGAACCTGTAACAAAAAGAACAATTATTTCCGATTTAGCACTTTTGTATGATCCTATGGGATGGATAGCACCTAGTGTAATTATAGCAAAACTATTTATACAAAGGCTATGGTTAGCTGGAATAGAATGGGATGAAGAAGCACCAATAGATATACTAAATGATTGGCTTACTTACCGGGATGAACTTTCAGAACTCACAAACTTCCATTTACCTCGGTGGTTAAAAATCGATTCGAGCGATTGCAAAATAGAACAGCATGGTTTTTCCGATGCATCAAACGTGGCATATTCTGCAGTCGTATACACTAGAATAATAAGTTCAAACGGAGAAAGGAATGTATCTTTGGTTGTCGCAAAAACACGAGTAGCACCAGTTAAACAGGTCAGCATACCCCGCTTAGAATTATGTGGTACAGTGCTATTAGCAAATTTATTAATAGAGGTAGCTGAATTATTGGATATTCCAAAAGATAAAAGGTTTCATGTAAATTCTAAAGAGAACCCCGCAGATTGTGCATCTCGAGGTGTCACACCGTGGTGTTGAGTGATCATAATTTATGGAAATTTGGTCCATCATTTTTACAAGAAGAAAATATAATATAAAAAACTTAAAAATAATAAAACAGATATGGAAGAGTTAGTTAAGGTTAATTTAGTTACATCAAATGAATAAGGTATTTTATGGTATAAATTTTCATCACTAAATAAATTGATAAGAGTTGTGGCATTTTGCAGACGATTTCTTACAAAGAAAGATCCACGTCAGACTAAAGACGAATATAAATATTTGAATAGTTGGGAACTTGATGAAGCTTTAAATTGTTGTATAAAATTGTGTCAAATGGATAATTTTAGGGTAGAATTATTAGAAATTAAAAAACATGGGTACATAAAAAATAAATAAAGTAGGATAATTTCATTAAATCCGTATATTGATGACTAGCGGCCCGTCCCGGCTTCGCACAGGTTTGTATAACTTTAACTATATGCTCAGCGCACGCCACGGAAACGATACTTTTCCCCCGTTTTTAAAACATTTTTGGTTACTGCTCCACAACTATAGGACCTAGCGTGATATTATATAGCCTATGTTACTTCTGAATAATGCAGCTTTCTAATGGTGAAAAAATTATTGCAATCGGTCCAGTAGTTTTGAGTTTATTCATTACAAACATACAAAAATACAAAAATACAAATCTTTCCTCTTTATTATATTAGTATAGATAGTATAGATAAGGGTTTAATGCGAGTAGACGGTAGAATACATCAGGCTTCAATGGAAGATAACATAAAACATTCTATCATTCTACCGCATAAATCAAATCTTACTGATTTAATTGTAAATAACGCTCATTTAGAGACGTTGCATGGAGGACCTCAATTGTTGCTAAACAATATACGCACAGCATATTGGATAGTAGGAGCGAAAAACTGTATAAAACATCATGTGCTTAAATGTGTCAAATGCATTCGTTATAAACTACATAAGAAGAATCAATTGATGGGGTCTCTTCCACCAGTTAGAGTTACACCTGCTAGACCGTTCTTCAGAAGCGGTGTTGATTATGCAGGTCCAGTTAGTTTAAGGACTTCTCAAGGGAGAGGTCACAAATCCTATAAAGGATATATATGTTTGTTTATATGTATGGTTACAAAGGCTATCCATATAAAGGTTGCAAGCGATTTGTCATCTCGGGGCTTCATTCAAGCTTTTAAACGATTTGTATCAAGGAGAGGGCATTGTGCTGAGTTATGGAGCGACAATGCGACTAATTTCGATGGGGCAGCCAATGAATTAAAGGTTTTGTTTGATGCTGAGGCATCTATAAATAAAGTAATTGGGGATTATTTAGGTACTAACGGAACAACGTGGCACTTTATACCGCCAAGGGCACAGAATTTTGGCGGATTGTGGGAAGCCGGAATAAAGGCTTGTAAATATCATATAAAACGAGTAATTGGTGACTCCACTTTAACTTTCGAGGAAATGGCGACACTTCTCAGTCAAATCGAGGCGTGTTTAAATTCTCGTCCATTATCAATAGTAAATAATGATCCTGATCAATCCATTCCATTAACACCTGGGGCCTTACCAAAGAGCCAATCGATAATCGAATCGAAATACCCATCGAAAGCCAAATGTATGAGATTTGACGTTTTTCATCGATCAGACTCTACCCATAGAGTAAAATTCTTATACATTTTTATCGATCGTGTTCTTTGGTCAGGCCCCTTGACAGTTTCCAATTGGTGAACCTATACCTAGTTGGCGTACCAGAAATTAATTATGAAAATTCTAATGTTAGTTCTTTAAAACGATGGCAATTACTTTAAAAAATGTTACAAAGTTTTTGGCGTAAATGGTCAAATGAATATTTAACCCATTTATTAAAAAGGTACAAATGGACCACCAAGTATCTGAACCGCAAGTTGGAGACTTTGTTTTAGTTAAGGAGGATGATCTACCTCCCTCAAAATGGCTTTTCGGCAAGGTTGAACAGAAACATCTAGGCCTAGATAATATTACCATAACATTATCTTATAATTATACATTATTCAATTTACAAAAATATCAACTAAACTTATAACTAGTCAGCAACAGGTAAAATACATATCTTAGACACAGGGCGTTTTATGAAGGTATTTTTACATTTTAACGTTACGACCCTGACGTTAAAATGTAAAAATACCTTCATAAAACGCCCTGTGTCTAAGATATGTATTTTAACTGTTGCTGACTAGTTATAAGTTTAGTTGATATTGTTGTAAATTGAATAATGTATAATTATAAGATAGATAAATCATGTGTATAGTATAATAAGGTCAAATTAAATCAAAAAATTGTTATAAATTTATAATTGCGTAATCTCATGGTGGGCGGTAAGGAAGGACATATTGTCCTTGGTGGGCGGCATGTATAATTTGTAGTAAATTAAATCTTCAACAGATGTCGCTCATATCATATTGCAATGTATAGGATTAAATTAAACCAACCAGTCAAACAAGGATCGCTTGAGGACGCGGAATTAGTAGCCTACGGCGAAAACATTGTATTGATTTAAGAGACTAAATATTAAAAATGAAATAGATTTAGAAAGAAAAAAAAAATGATGCGACGAAGTTCGGTGAATGTTGAATGGTCTCAGCATGCTTGAGCAGTGAGTGGCACGATGGGCAGCATGTGGTCAGGAATCGGCGCGATTGGGCTGCAACGCGTTCAGGCATCGGCGCGTTTGAGCAGCACACGGTAATGAAACGGCGCGCTTGGTCAGCAACGCGTTCAGGCAGCGGCGCGCTTGGGCAGCAACGCACCCAGGCAGCAGCGGGCTTGGGCAGCAACGTGCTTGTCTGCGGTGGATACGGCATACTGTTCAAAATTTTGATACCTCATTTCGAACAAGTGTTGCGGCGGTGCGCGGTGTTCACAAAAACACAGTCAGAGTGACGTGACGGATCACGCCGGGGTCACCAATTTGACGACCTCCTGTATTGGGACTGGACCTTTTGTTGTGAGTACGCACTGGGTACTAAATGAAACCTCTTCGGATGGTAAAGCAAGACTGATTTTATATGAATAATAAAGTATGAGCTTATATAGTATTTATTTATTTTTATTTATTTAAATCTTTATTGCATACAAAATACAAAGGCGGACTTAATGCCGCTAGGCATTCTCTACCAGTCAAACCTTCGGGACAATAAAAGCAGTTAATAAGTGAGGTAGGTGCAATATATAAACCAGTGAATATTATATAAAATACTTACAATCTATTATACATATACATACATAAATATCTTATATATATATACATACATAAACTACATATACACAATACTACCAACTACAAAATGAGAAAGGACCATTAGTTACGGAGATATTAAATAAACATAGGCCGTTTCTGCCGCTAAAAGCCAGTGTGCCAAGCTACGCATGACGTCACTGTGACTGACAATTTCGTGCGCTAGCTGTATTTAGCGCAGCGAAAACACATTACACTTTCTAGTATAACAAAGTACTCTTTGCATTACACTACGAATCGACGGAGCGGCGACTGGTGTTTGATAAATTTATGTAAATAAAGAATTATTATATTACCTACATTAAGAGTGTGATTTAGAGATAATTTTAAGAAAAAAAATGGTATTAATTATGAGTACTAAGAAAGTGGAAACTGGTTTTGTGCATGCTCAATCAGATAAACTTCCAAAAGTGGATACATTCATGGTATTTGATTATCTAGGCCAGTGGTTCCCAAAGTTGTCTGGGCTACGACCCATCTAATACAAGTTTACAAAATGCGGACCTATCTCTAGGAAATTTAACTGTTATGAATATGAATAAAGGACCTTTTAAATAACAAACAAAATTAAAATACATATTTTTTCGGCCGTTCGGTCGGTTGGTGTGACGTTCTACAGGCAGGGCCCATTCAATAATCGCTCGCGACCCACCAGTGGCGCGACCCATAGTTTGGGAAACCCTGTGATCTAGGCAATAACTATATACTTCGTAAAAAATGGTGTTCCATTGTAGTGGAGTATTTAGTGCAACATGTTGTATGGGAACCCTGCTGTACCCAGGGAGGGGGGTAGTAGTTTAACACTGTGAGGGCTAATAATGCCGCCATATATACATGAATTATTCGCAAGTTTGAACATCTTTGGAGCATTGGAGTTTCAACTCTATATTTAACAGACTTGAACTTATATTTCAATATTAATAGCAAACGCAAAGTCTTGTCGTGTTTAGCGGTTGCAATCTTGGAATGAATTCAATAAACCAAATTTTTTTTTTTGGCTTTCTTTTGGCACGAAAATTGTTTATCTGGGGTTTTGACAGACGTATTAATACATTTCGGCACCATACAATATGTATACTTAGTAAATAACTTCTACCAGACAGACAACCGACACTTAATTAGTTTTAAACACAATCAGCCAAGCCGAAACACAGCGCGCCTCACAACTGCCTACGGCTAACTGGCGGCGACCGTCACAGTGACGTCACACACTCAGGTCCGTGTTCGTAAACTAACCGTCTTATTCATAAAAAAACCTTAAAACACTCTTAAAGAGCTCAATAGTTAAAACGTTCAATAAGGCTATTGGCTCGGTAACTTTTTTGTTATTCATAAACCTCCAATAAAGCTCCTATAATTATTTGACGTTTATTAGCTGAATTAGTGATGTGTTGATAGAAAAAAATTATTCATTGTCAAGAAAGTTGGCAGAATCGCGGAAAACCAAGACCATAAAAGTAAAAAAAAAAAACGTTTTTGACATCTCCAATGAAATAATTATAATAAGGTTGGGCGCACACTGATAGAAAATTCAGTCACACTAGCTGTGCCCCGCGTATTCATTTAAATTAAAATAATTTGTATCAAAAATAGAATACAGCTTTGTTTATCGCGTATGTTGCATCTCTCTATATCTGTACCTATGTGATTTTTTATGATTGCATCTCTTTATGATAATATGTAACTGGCAAGTCGCAATACTTTTATACGTTTTATACGTTTCACATACAACAACAAAAACTGTCAAGTGACCTAGTCATGTTTCCGTTTTAGTCTGTGGGTTCACCGGTTGGTTGGTACCGGGGACTACTGCATCGATTTATTGTTGAGGTGGTAGTATCATTTCATGGTGCGGTTACGAAATAAGCGACTGAATTTACAATAAAGCAGCGAGGATATTAAAATAGACTCGTAATGTAAACTTCTTTGATTTTTTTTTCTTTCTTTTCGATTCTTTGACATTTTGTAACCGCATCATTTAGCCGGCATAGTGAGAGCGATCAATATTGTAAAACGACAATGTATTTATCGATCCATTTATGGACTTTGTAGGTCTGCTGACATGTGATTTTGTATCTACCGGATGGTAATCCGGTAGATACAAAATCACATGTCGTGTAATAAATAAATAAATAAAAAACAGATGTGGCCGCCATTAAATTTTTGTAGTTTGAAGCGGCAACTTTGTCTTTTTGGACAAATTACCGAGGTGAAACAAGATTAAATGTTAATATTTTTTTGTTACAAATTTATCTCAGTGTGCGCCCAACCTAATTTGGTTCAAGTCCATTCGAGTTGTAAAATTTTGAGAATTTGTTGATCGGAAGCCGACTGGGCATTATTATTTTTATTTATAATATAATTTTATGAAGTAATAGAAGTCATTTAATAAAATTTTAAACCAAAAAATAAAATATGGATAAAAAGTGAGGTTAAAATAGGTTTATAGTGGGCTCCTGCCTTCAATAAAGTTATGAAGCTGTTATTTGACGTTTATCACTATTAGAGGTTTATTGTGCGTTTATGAATAACGATTTGAGGTGTTTTGCTATTGAGCTGTTATAAAGCATCAATAAAGGCTTCGTAAGTTTTTATGAATAAGACCGTAACACTTTAACACTGGGTAATGTCACTACACTCTGTAACACTACCCAGTGTTAAAGTGTTACGTTTCCGAACACGGCTCAGAGCCGCGACAACTTGAAGATAGGCACATTCATTTGATGCTACTAGCTCATTTTTAGTCGTATGATAAAAATATTTACAGCAATGTTTTGGATTTTTTATTTAAACTGTAATTTTACATTCAAAACTAAAATCCTTGTTGATCCTCATTAGGATCTTCTACGTAGTACTCTATTTTGTCTGTGGGATCTTCGTAACCGTTGTTGATTGCACCGTATTGATTGACTCCAGGGGCCTTATTCCGAGTTTGCAACCGCTAATCACGACAAGACGTTGCGCAAACTATAAATATGGAAATATAAGCTCTATTCCAATGATTATATAGTATGTATTAGGTTGGCTATTATAATGCCGCCGTCTTGAAATACACGAATTCTTCGCAAGTTTGAACATGTATGGAGCATTGGAATTTCAACTTTATAATTAACAGGATAGAACTTACATTTCAATACCCGTACTTTACGCAAAATGCGCGACGGTGAACGTGTCAAAACTCGGAATAAAGCCCGAGGTCATAATGTCCGTCAGGATTGAGAGGCCAAATTTTTTAAATACGAATTTGCTAATATTTTTTATGCCAGCAGTTAGTAAAAATCGATCTTAAGTTAGTAAAAATCGATCTTAAGTTTGTAAAAAAAGTCTCAAGTTTGTAAAACTTAAAATAAAAAAGTTATATGGGGTTTTAGTTGGCCCCTCCGTGCTGACGTTTTCATTAAAGTAAACTTCAATATCTCCAAATCTATACTAGTTGCAAACTTAGAAAATATCGGTCTTATTCATAAAAAAACCTTAAAGAGCTCAATAGTTAAAACGTTCAATAAGGCTATTGGCTCGATAACTTTTTTGTTATTCTTAAACCTCCAATAAAGCTCCTATAACTATTTGACGTTTATTAGCTGAATTAGTGATGTGTTGATAGAAAAAAATAATTGATTGTCAAGAAAGTTGGCAGAATCGCGGAAAACCAAGACCATAAAAGTAAAAAAAAAACGTTTTTGACACCTTTAATGAAATAATTATAATAAGGTTTGGCGCACACTGATAGAAAATTCAGTCACACTAGCCCTGCGTTCCGAGAGCTAACGTAGGCAGTTTCTCGTGCTGACTTCATAAACCAGCGCGACCGCCCGTTTCAACACAGCCATGTAATTTTTTTTAGCGATGCTAAAATGCAGCTCGGAAACGATCGGTGTTGATTTTTGATGCCACTTTTTGACAAGAAGCACTATTTTGAATTAAATAATTGAAATTAAAAATATTACTACCTTATCAATATATAATAAATCAATATTTTTTAATTAACTATTATTTAAATACAATAATTTTATAATATCACAATATTAATTTAATTAACAACCTCAAACTAAACATACCAAAGCTGAATTTAGTTACACGATATTTATTTTTTAGGTTTAATCGAACTTTTAAAACTAAAACAGATATGAATATATAAAATAATTAATTTAATTCCAATTTGTAGATAGATTCACATGTAAACAAACATCTGTCAAAAAGTAGCCGTGCTAACTTTTCGTGTTAAAATTTCTGTTCGCGGAACGATTGATGGTAACTTGAATTGCTAACATTTCCGCGCGGTGAAACGACCTTGGCTAAAAAAACCAGCGATCCGTGGCAGCGATGCTAAGCACGGAACGCGATGTATCTGTGCCTCGCGGTTTCAGCCGTCATTTAAATTAAAATAATTTATATCAAAAATAGAATACAGCTTTGTTTATCGCGTATGTTGCATCTCTCTATATCTGTACCTATGTGATTTTTTATGATTGCATCTCTGTATGATAATATATAACTAGCAAGTCGCAATACTTGTTTCACATACAACAAAAACTGTCAAGTGACCTAGTCATGTTTTAGTCTATGGGTTTACCGGTTGGTTGGTACCGGGGACTACTGCATAGATTTATTGTTGATGTGGTAGTATCCTTTCCTGGTGTGGTTACGAAATAAGCGACTGAATTTACGATAAAGCAGCGAGGATATTAAAAAAGACACGTAATGTAAACTTCTTTGATTTTTATTCTTTCTTTTTGATGAGGTTAACCGATGAGGTTACAAAATGTCAAAGAATTTATCTATCCATTTATGGACTTTGTAGGTCTGCTTACCATCCGCTAGATACAAAATCACATGTCATATAAAAAACAGATGTGGCTGCACCGCCATTCAATTTTTGTAGTTTGAAGCGGCATAACTTTGTCTTTTTGGACAAATTACCGCGTTGAAACAAGATTAACGGTCTTATTCATAAAAAATCCTTAAAACACTCTTAAAGAGCTCAATAGTTAAAACGTTCAATAAGGCTATTGGCTCGATAACTTTTTTGTTATTCATAAACCTCCAATAAAGCTCCTATAACTATTTGACGTTTATTAGCTGAATTAGTGATGTTATGATAGAAAAAAATAATTGATTGTCAAGAAAGTTGGCAGAATCGCGGAAAACCAAGACCAAAAAAGTAAAAAAAAAACGTTTTTGACACCTCTAATGAAATAATTATAATAAGGTTTGGCGCACACTAATAGAAAATTTTGTCACACTAGCTGTGCCCCGCGGTTTCAGCCGTCATTTAAATTAAAATAATTTGTATCAAAAATAGAATACAGCTTTGTTTATCGCGTATGTTGCATCTATCTATATCTGTACCTATGTGATTTTTTATGATTGCATTTCTGTATGATGATAATTATGTAACTTGCAAGTCGCAATACTTGTTTCACATACAACAAAAACTGTCAAGTGACCTAGTCATGTTTCTGTTTTAGTCTGTGGGTTCACCGGTTGGTTGGTACCGGGACTACTGCATAGATTTATTGTTGAGGTGGTAGTATCCTTTCATGGTGCGGTTACGAAATAAGCGACTGAATTTATGATAAAGCAGCGAGGATATTAAAATAGACTCGTAATGTAAACTTCTTTGTTTTTTTTTTTCTTTCTTTTTGATTCTTTGACATTTTGTAACCGCATCATTAAGCCAGCATAGTGGGAGCGATCAATATTGTAAAACGACAATGTATTTATCGATCCATTTATGGACTTTGTAGGTCTGCTTACCATCCGGTAGATACAAAATCACATGTCGTGTAATAAATAAATAAAAAACAGATGTGACGGCAGTCGGCACCGCCATTCAATTTTTGTAGTTTGAAGCGGCACAACTTTGTCTTTTTGGACAAATTACCGCGGTGAAACAAGATTAAATGTTAATATTTTTTTGTTACAAATTTCTGTCAGTGTGCGCCCAACCTAATTTGGTTCAAGTCCATTCGAGTTCCACGCTCAATAAACCTCTAATAGTGATAAACGTCAAATAACAGCTCCATAACTTTATTGAAGGCAGGAGCCCACTATAAACCTATTTTAACCTCACTTTTTATACATATTTTATTTTTTGGTTAAAAATTTTATTAAATGACCTCTATTACTTTATAAAATTATATTACAAATAAAAATAATAATGCCCAGTCGGCTTTCGATCAACAAATTCTCAAAATTTTACAACTCGAATGGACTTGAACCAAATTAGGTTGGGCGCACACTGACATAAATTTGTAACAAATAAATATTAACATTTAATCTTGTTTCACCGCGGTAATTTGTCCAAAAAGTCAAAGTTGTGCCGCTTCAAACTACAAAAATTGAATGTCGGTGCCGCCACATCTGTTTTTATTTATTTATTACACGACATGTGATTTTGTATCTAACGGATGGTAAGCAGACCTACAAAGTCCATAAATGGATCGATAAATACATTGTCGTTTTACAATATTGATCGCTCCCACTATGCCGGCTAAATTATGCGGTTACAAAATGTCAAAGAATCAAAAAGAAAGAAAAAAAAAATCTAAGAAGTTTACATTACGAGTCTATTTTAATATCGCTGCTTTATCGTATTTCGTAACAGCACCATAAAAGGATACTACCACCTCAACAATAAATCTATGCAGTAGTCCCCGGTACCAACCGGTGAACCCACAGACTACACATAACAGAAACATGACTAGGTTACTTGAGTTTTTGTTGTATGTGAAACAAGTTTTGCGACTTGCCAGTTACGTATTATCATACAGAGATGCAATTATAAAAAATCACATAGGTACAGTTATAGAGAGATGCAACATACGCGATAAACAAATCTGTATTCTATTTTTGATACAAATTATTTTAATTTAAATGACGGCTGAAACCGCGGGGCACAGCTAGTGTGACTGAATTTTCTATCAGAGTGCGCCCAACCTTATTATAATTATTTCATTAGAGGTGTCAAAAACGTTTTTTTTTGCCCTATTGGGTATTGCTTACTTATACGTATACAAATACATTACGTTTCTACAATGCGCAAACCCATGGTAGAGCCTCTGCTGACAAAGCAGGATCAGCCACGGAGGCTGCTGCTAAGGCCAAACCCCTAAAATATTCAACTTTAAAACTAAACTACATAGGTATTTAAATCTTTTTCTGTTGAAACTTCAGGCGTTTCGTCTGCAGAAGCAAAACTATTTGGGTGTGAGCTCGTCGCTTTTCTTATTTTTTCATTCAAATAATAGGTATCATTTATCATTCAAAGAGGCAATGTTGCGAGTATACTAGGTACGTTAAGTCATAGTAATAGCTGGGACATAGAGGACCATTAATTATTTATTTTATTTTAAGTTTTTATATTAGTTTACAAGTTTACAATTTTTGATTTTGTGTAGTAAATAAATTACGTTCAAGTTGATAAATAAAGTATTTTTAGATAACCTCGATGGAAATAACTAGATTATTTAATATTTACGTTATCGTAAATTTACGTTATTATAATAGTTATTGACGATGAAAATATAACTTTATTCAATTAGTGATTTTCTATTTTGTAAAATATAGGTAGGTATGTACCTATATATAATTTATAATATTGTAAAAACTAAGGAAACAAATGGCTTTATTAATATTATAGTTATTATTATTACTTAATATTAAAAAAAGGTTCAAGTCTTACGGTCTTATTCATAAAAACTTACGAAGCCTTTATTGATGCTTTATAACAGCTCAATAGCAAAACACCTCAAAACGTTATTCATAAACGCACAATAAACCTCTAATAGTGATAAACGTCAAATAACAGCTCCATAACTTTATTGAAGGCAGGAGCCCACTATAAACCTATTTTAACCTCACTTTTTATACATATTTTATTTTTTGGTTTAAAATTTTATTAAATGACTTCTATTAATTACTTTATAAAATTATATTACAAATAAAAATAATAATGCCCAGTCGGCTTCCGATCAACAAATTCTAAAATTCTACAACTCGAATGGACTTGAACCAAATTAGGTTGAGCGCACACTGACAGAAATTTGTAACAAAAAAATATTAACATTTAACCATGTTTCACCGCGGTAATTTGTCCAAAAAGACACAGTTGTGCCGCTTCAAACTACAAAAATTTAATGGCGGTGCCGACTGCGTCACATCTGTTTTTTATTTATTTATTACACGACATGTGATTTTGTATCCACCGGATGGTAAGCAGACCTACAAAGTCCATAAATGGATCGATAAATACATTGTCGTTTTACAATATCGATCGCTCCCACTATGCTGGATAAATGATGCGGTTACAAAATGTCAAAGAATCAAAAAGAAAGAAAAAAAAAATAGTCTATTTTAATATCCTCGCTGCTTTATCATAAATTCAGTCGCTTATTTCGTAGTATCTATGCAGTAGTCCCGGTACCAACCAACCGGTGAACCCACAGACTAAAACAGAAACATGACTAGGTCACTTGACAGTTTTTGTTGTATGTGAAACAAGTATTGCGACTTGCAAGTTACATATTATCATACAAAGATGCAATCATAAAAAATCACATAGGTACAGATATAGAGAGATGCAACATACGCGATAAACAAAGCTGTATTCTATTTTTGATACAAATTATTTTAATTTAAATGAAGGCTGAAACCGCGGGGCACAGCTAGTGTGACTAAATTTTCTATCAGTGTGCGCCAAACCTTATTATAATTATTTCATTAGAGGTGTCAAAAACGTTTTTTTTTTTTACTTTTATGGTCTTGGTTTTCCGCGATTCTGCCAACTTTCTTGACAATCAATTTTTTTTTTCTATCAACACATCACTAATTCAGCTAATAAACGTCAAATAGTTATAGGAGCTTTATTGGAGGTAGAATAACAAAAAAGTTATCGAGCCAATAGCCTTATTGAACGTTATAACTATTGAGCTCTTTAATTGTGTTTTAAGGTTTTTTTATGAATAAGACCGATAGTTTGTAAAAATGTAAGTATACTTTTAAACCACACAAACCTCATTTTGAATCCGTTTAATATTAACGGTAATATTAAAAAAACCTAAAATCTTCATATTAAGCGTGGAATAGGGTGACCACGCATTTTGTATTTTTTATTTATTTGAAGCAGTCAAATTTTTTACTCAACTGATGTGTATTGATAGCAATATTTCTTTATATAAATAATATAGATTTTCTTCAATGCACTCTCTAAATATATTAAAACACTTTTTACCATTAAAAGCTAAAATTAAGCTCGTACAAGCCCTGCTGCTTCCCTTACTGGATTGTGGTGACGTGTAACACTTTCAGAAAATTTGCTTTATAAAATGGAACGTTTGCTCAACGCATTTTTGTCTTCGCTAATATGACCACGTAACGCCATTTCGAGACGATAAACTTATATGTATATAATGGTTAAAGATCAGAAGCCAGAGAGACTGCAGAATACTCTAACGGAAAGAATAACCTACGAATTCACATAATGAGCGCATAGTTTCTGTTTTAAATGAAGCTGCTACACCCAAATATCATAAAGAGAGATTGACTTTTCTTGGCTCGCATCACGACAAAACTCTAACAATCACGATCAAGAGTTTGGTCGTTAATGAATAAGACACAAGCATCGAATAGACCAACATTAAAAACAGTGTCTATGCGCTCATTATGTGAATTCGTAGGTTATTCTTTCCGTTATTGTGAAGTTGATAGTATTATTTATGAGTACTTATGTATGTAATTCATGTTATTAACATATATATATATATATAATAGTATTATAAGTACTTATTTTAAATATAAATTACATTTTTTTGTTATTTTATTGCTCCTACCTTACTTCTTAAAACTGCCCTAATAGGGAATATGCATGTAACGCCAATTATTATTATTTTAATATATAATGTTCTTTTTATGTCTTTGAACATATTTACAGTAATCTATTTTATTTTGATTGCCTATTTTTTTTATATATATTATTTTTAAAATCTTTTTTTTGTAGAAACGGAACGCATTTCTAAACGCTCCGACATTAGCAAACACTGCATGTGACGTCATTCGTGCAAAAACAAATGTCAACGTGTGTTCTGTAGTCTAAAGTTTCTTGTTTTCTCGGGTATTTATTGTCTTTTATTACGATAATTTGTGATAAGCAAACCTTTTGACTAACTTTTGAGGTGCAATAACTTTAAACTAATATGCTTTTTGAGCACGAATGATGTCACAAAATGGCGGCGAAGTGATGTACCGTTTTTTACTGCGGGCGTGGCAGATACAGTTTAAACCCTTTTATTTTTGTGATTTACCCTTTAAAAAATGTTTAATATTTGTTTTTAGGGTCTAATGTAGTTACTCTATCAATTAATGAAATAAAAAAATAACATGCATATTCCCTATTGTGCCTAACTGCATTAAGTCCACCTTTGTTATTGGCAATAAAAATTTAAATAAATAAATAATCATGATTACTCATTCAGTTTTGGGTAAATTTTATTAGTAACATAAAGTAGATAAGTAGTTCAAAAGTATGCCTAGTGCCTACCAATAAAATAATTACTTTGTAAAAAGCAGTAAATGTAACAGAATTATTACTTTTACCGCTCTCTGCTAATATCAGGAGTCCCCATTTATGGACTCAGTTGGTGTGAAATGAAACGAAATGATTTATTTGCCTAGTTTCTGAGTAGAGTTAGTTGTTGGGTTGTTAGTATCATCAGAAGCTGCCACAATTAATAGCGTGCAAATATGTGAATACCAAAAGGTAAGTACAGAGTCACATGACCTGCTATTATAAGTATCTGTTCGCCCCATTCATAGACTCTGTAGGTCTGCTTACTATTAAGTAGGTACAGAGTCACAAGGTCAACTCTCATAAAATCAGTCGTCCCCATTGATGGGCACTGTTGACCTGCTTCATCCCATAGGTAGGTACAGAGTCACTTGTGCTATAATAAAATGTAGGTATTAGTCCCTCCCACCAGTCATGGAATCGGTCGTCATAGGTTTAAAAATATTGCTATATGCACAAAAAATATTTACTAATAAATGACCTTCATAGTTCAGTTGGTACAATGACAAAAATTGTACCAACCATGAAATTTTATCGATTGTACAAACTAGGAAATGTACGGATTAGGCATGACATTTTTTTTTATCATCGTGGTATTGACCTCACACAAAACTATACATTTAAATTTCCAAACATTAACATCTTAAAAACCATTATTTTTAAAATTGATATAAGTAGGTAAACAAAATTAGAGTCTTATTTTGAAATAATAAATAAAATTTAGTTATTCCAACGTGAGAAAACAAGACCGCCAAAATAACCCAAAACAAAAAGTGAAAAAATTAATAAATAATTACAAAAAATATTATGACCGTTAATTTGTTGAACTGAGAACACAATATGGCGGAAACGAACATGTTTGTCATTTTATAGGCTATTTTAGGCCTTAAAGCGGTTCCGTATTATTCTTACTTTCAGTTTTCAAATTATTTGTCTGCAAATGTTTACGTTCCTTAAAAAATATTGCATTATCCAATTTTTATTATTATTTTTTATTTTAATTATTATTGTCCAATATTGTTAAAAGCGGGCCGAAAATATACGTTTAGCGCGGGAAATTTGTTTTAAAATAAACTGATGAGAATGAAATAATAATGTGTTTTACAGAATCCTGGCTAAAGTCCGACAAAATGTGTTTTAATGTAAATAATTTCTCAGTTGCTAGTTTTTTTAATAGAAACTCCTGTGAAGGAGGTGGCTCTAGAATTTTAATTAAAAATACTTTAAAGTGTAAGGAACGAAAGGATATTGTAAAACTATCTGTTGAACGTGTTTGTGAGATTTCATGTGCAGAGATGGACTCATATATTATCCTATGCATATATAGACCCCCAATCATCCATCGTCTTTATCTTACTTTATAGATATAATGGAGGATATACTTTCAAAAATATTAGATTTAAATAAACGAATTTTTATATGTGGGGATTTTAACATTGATGTGACAGACAAAAGCTCATTTCTCTTTTTAACTCCTTTAATTTAATTAACATATTCACAGAACAGACTCGGATTACTGCAACTAGTCAGACTTGCATTGATAATGTATTCACTAATTGTACCATTTTTGATCACTCTGTCATTACTGGTGTACGCTCTGATCATAAATGTCAGATGATTAGCTTTCAGGCGCGAATTAAACCAACCAATAAAATAATTAAGTACAGACCTCTTACTGAAAATAGACTAGAAATTTTAAATAATAATATCATACATAAAATTTATAATTTCAAGTATAATACAAATAAACCGAATACAACATATTCGAATTTACATAATTTAATAACCCAAGAATTTGATAAAGTGTGTAAAGTAAAGACAAAGAAAATAAATGATAAATTGAATTTTGCTACTTGGGCAACTAGGGGTATTAGGAAAAGCAGGGATACATTATATGATTTATATGATAGGAGATCCTATACATTAGATCAAAATTTTCATAACTATGTTAGAAATTATTCAAAAACATTAAAAAAAGTTTGCTTTATGGCAAAATCTTTTATTAGCTCCAAACTAAAACAGTCTAAAAATAAATCTAAGTGTACAGACAATAATAAATAATGAAACTGGTAAAAACATACATAAGCAAAATGATATTTCCATCAGACAAAATGGAGTATTGATATCTGAGAAAAATAAAATTGCTAGCTTATTTGAAAAGTTTTTTGCTGATATACCTTTTAAAGTTACGAATAGTATTAAGTCGTCATCTAGTATGGCTAAGGAACTTCTAAACCGTCATGTTAAAACGAAATTATACAGAATTTAATTTTTACATGTCTCAAATGAGGATATTATAAAACACTTCAAAATGTTAAATAAATAAAGAAAACGGAAGATTTATGGGGATTATCCGTAAAAGCAATAGAACATATTATTTACACCATTGGGCCTATCTTAGCCGACATTTTTAATAGTTGTGTGGATAACGGTGTCTTCCCAGACTTTATGAAACACAGTAAAATAGCCCCTTGTAAAACAGACCCTACTAACTATCGACCCATTTCCGTATTACCCGCTCATAGCAAAATATTTGAAAAAATAATGCTGAGTCAGTTATTAAGATATTTTAATATCAACAAATTATTACACGATCGTCAATATAGGTTTACAAAAGGTTTCTACCATACAACAGGTGCTGGTACTGGATTGATTGAGGAAATATTTAGTTCTTGGAAAAAGTCTCAGGATCTCATTGGTGTCTTTTGCGATCTGTCTAAAGCTAAATGATTTTTGAATTGTGTAGATCATCAAACTCTATTGGGTAAGCTGGAATTCTATGGAGTTCGCGGAGTAGCGTTAAACCTTGTGGAGTCCTATCTCTCTAATAGAACGCAATGTGTTAACATTAATGGTAGTGCATCTAAAGGATCTTTTGTGAATATGGGAGTCCCCCAGGGATCAATTTTAGGGCCTTTCATGTTTCTGGTATGAATAATGACCTTACGCATATGGTACAAGAAACAGCGCAGATAGTGCTGTTTGCTGATGACACGTCCCTGTTGTTTAAAGTTGATAGAAAAGACAACATATTGTCAGAAGCAAATAATACTCTGTCTATGGTCTCTGAATGGTTCACCGCAAATAATTTGGTTTTAAATACTAAGAAGACCAAGTGCCTGAAATTTTATTTACCAAACGTTCGTGTAATTAACTGTTCACTGAAGTTAGGCGGTACTGAACTGGAATTTGTTGACTCCACTGTATTTTTGGGAATCACAGTCGACTCCAAACTGCAATAGAGAGCTCATCGCGTTATCTAATAAATTGAGCTCAGCAGCATATGCAGTCAGAAAGATCAGACTATTAACTGATGTGGCAGCCAGGTTAGTGTACTTTGCCTATTTCCATAGTATTATGACTTATGGTCTTATTATCTGGGGCTCAGCGGCAGACATAGAAACCATATTTATCTTGCAGAAAAGAGCTATTAGAGCAATTTACGGCATGAAGACCCGGGAATCCCTTCGAGAAATCTTTCCTGAAATCGATATAATGACACTGCCCTCCCAATACATATTTGAGAACTTATTATATGATAAGACAAATTATAATATGTTTAATAAAAATGCAGATAGGCATACCCAAAACTTAAGAAATATAAACAAAATTGACATACCAAGATTTAGATTACAAAAAACTAATAAATGTTTTCTAATAAACAGTATTGTGTTGATTGATTGAATCAATAAACAGTATTAGGCTATTTAATAAATTACCAAAATCAATTATAGAACTAAATGATATAAAGTTTAAAAATTGTATAAAGCAAACTTTAATAGCCAAGGCGTATTACAAAGTTAATGATTATATTAATGACAGAGATGTCTGTCCTGTCATTAATCTGAATCAGTCCTCTCTGCGTCTGGAATCTCTAAACTAAGTAACTGTCATATTGTAATAATTCATTATACTTACTATTTTATTATAGGTATATATTTTTTTTTAAACTACAATAGGTATTTTTTATTTATTTTTGGATGAGGTAATAACTTGTTATTACTATATATAACCTTTTATTATTATTTTAATTTTAAATATTTATTATTTTCTACAAAGTAATAATTAGTTATTACCTAATATTTATGTTAATTTGTCTTATTTATATTAAGTTATTTTGTTAACGGAATTATAGAATACATGTCCATGTTTTTTTTTTAACTAGTTGATGTTTGCGCAGGCCTTGGATTCAGCTATGTATTTGGCCCCGCAATATAGTAGTATACGTATCCAGCGGATTTCCTCTCCTTTGAAGGTCATTGCAGTGGTGGCGCGTGTGCCGGGTTCTGGGGCCTTACCAAAGAGCCGATCGATAATCGAATCGAAATACCTATCGAAAGCCAAATGTATGGGATTTGACGTTTCTCGGCGATCGAACTCTACCCATAGAGTAAAATTCCTATACAATAGGGTATTTGCCACTATGAAAAATACAATATTATATTATTGAAATAAAATAACATATCGAATAAGTTATATCTACAGAATATATCTACTTTTGTCCTTAAAAACGTAGGATTAATTAATCGATGAGGCGATTCGACACATATGTTACGTCCGTGATCGGGTGCTGCTGTGGGGGCCTTGGATCTCCGCTGGGCACGCACGTTTGATTGTTATCATATAATAAACGGAGATCCCGAAAAATCTTCTGCTGATGGGTCAAAGAAATGTTGTGTTCTGTAATTCTGTACTTGTACTTTCAATATAGTAAGATAGTATATCTGCCTTAGAGTGTTCTACGCGTGCTCTTCAGTAGGATGAGAGTATATACCACATGCTATAAGCATAGGTGTAAGTCAATAAACATGCAGGACCATGCTCCTCTGATGATACGGTACATGTGGAACATCAGAGTTTTTTTCTTGCTGGTACCTTCTTCATCTTCTTCATCTTCATGGCGGGTCCACTTTTCCGCAATTGGCCAGGAAGTTAGGCCTTTTTGCGTGATGTAAACGGCCGGCTACTCTAGCCAGCCCAGCTCCTTATGTAGTGTGTGTTCGGTTGGATTGTTTTTTTTTCTCCCGCAAGGACAATAGTTAAATAGTTTACGATTTGTTTATTTTGTATTATATTCTCAACATTTGTCTGTGGGGGGAATGGCGACCTGGCCAAGTGCACACAGGACCTTATATATACTTTTTTTTTTTTGACTCTTCATAAATGCCTGTAAAGGTTTACATGAAATAAATATTTTTTGACTTTTGACACCATTCCTGGGGGGTGAACTCCGAACATTGAGGGTGAATTCCGAACTTGGGGGGGGGGGGGGGGTGAACTCTGAACATGGGGGTGAACTCCGAACATGGGGGGGCGAGGGGCGTGTGAGTTTCCTGATTCCTCAGTACGTGAGGAATCAGGAAACCTCGGCGATCGTACCTGTCTAGCACACTGGGGTTCATAGTAAACATGTTGGCAGCCTCCCATGTTTAAGTTGGCACACAAAACAAGATGATGGCGGCCACTACACTGCGAACATGGCCGCGATTCACGGCAATCCCTTTGGTGGTGCTTGCCCAAGCACACATAACACCATTGCCTTTGTCGGGCTATGGCACCTGGCCAAGTTACAAAATTGTGGGCAATGCGGCACGTAAATGTCTGGTCTCTACAATATAAACATTTCTGTGTTTCAACAGCGGCCACAGCAAACCGATTCCTGGGACGCTGGCCAGTTTGACCAGGTGGTTGAACAGAGGGCCGGATCATCTGATGGTCAACAAATCTTGGTCGCCCTGCACCGGCAGTGTTATCCACTATTCGGCACTCTTCCTCCAAAAAGTTCAACAAGTTTGAGAACAATGGTAGGTAATCAATGCTGTTACCACCATACCTATGTTCAAACCGCAGCTTAAGTTCGGGGGACAACTTCTCGAGCACAATGTTAAGTAGTATAAAAGACCAAGAATAGACTGGTAGGTTAAGACAGTGCAAGGCATTCACTGCAATCATCAACGGGTTCAAGAGGTCCCTGCGCAAATCATGTTGTTTGGTATTTTAACGGCTTTTTCTATGTACTATATGTATTTAAATTATTACACTAGGAACACTGCTCTCACAAACATATTCCTTCCCTTTTCCTCCAAATAACTACTGACCCGCGATGGAAAGAGATGGAATGCGTGCGCGAACGCTACGACGGCCGCCGCCGACGTCACTTTGCGACCGACTTGCGGCTTACGACGCGTCTTGCCCGGAGCTCGGTACGAACAAAAACCGCGAACCGACCGTTCGAACAGCAAAGTTACGTAATACCTTCAAAAAGACTATATTTGTGTGTGTATATTTGATTTTATTAAAAACTATAATAAGAAAAAAAGTGAGGAAGACCGAGTCAGCCAGCTTCTCAGAGAAAAATTCATACAGTCCACTGCCAGGGCTAGAGGTCAGTAGTTTCTTTAGCTTTACCCACCATACTTTGGTCCCACGACCCAGGATAGGTCCCTCAGAATACACACAACTCTCCCTCTTAATATTTTATAATTTCTTTACGTAGCATAACTAACTTTTACTTTACCTCTTTTCTATATATAGTTATTTATATATATACAAACTTCTCAAAATATCTCTAAATCCTTAAATCTTATAAAAATCCACTAAATATCATATTGCAAACCGCCAAATAATATTTTTATACCGTCATAAATTTACTTATTTTTTTCGTACGTTATTTTAGTTCCATGTCATATTTATAAAATAAAGGCACTAAAATGTCTAAAGGCAAGGCCGATTTTTTAGAAGAATCTGTACAAGAATCTGCTCTCACCAGGGTACTCGAGGCCAGAAAGCAGAGCCTTTATAGGATCATGCAACAATGCTATGATAATTCTAAGAGATCTGATATTCCATAATATCGGTCAATAATTTTGTCTAGTCTTAAATCCACCGAACAGACAAAAGATGAATTTACTAAAATATGCCATGACCTTAATATGGAGTACGCTAGTCTTAATGAGAATTATATTCATAACTTCAGTTCCCTCGAATCTTTCGACGACTTATATTGTGTAGCAAAGTCCGTCGAAGATAAAATAAAAATAAAATCTACCGATCTTAATTACGGGTTCAAACTTCGTTCTGCAATGCCCAGGATCGAATTACCACCTCTAAAAATCCCTCAATTTAACGGTGATCCTGCAGGCTGGGGTATTTTTTACGAAAACTTTAAGGCAATTCATGAAACCCCTAACCTGAATAATGCACAAACAATGCAATATCTAACAGGCAACTTGTCGCATAAAGCACTATCTGTCTGTGCAGGCATCACACCAAACGGGGATAATTACGACATAGTCTGGCATAATCTCGTTGAAAAGTACGAAGATGTTAGGCAACTGGCTTCGTCTTACTTGGAGCAGATCCTTTCGTTCAAGAACATAACTCATGCGTCGAGTGCCGCACTCGATATGTTCAGCGAAAGGATATGCACTGCTGTCGAGGGGCTGCATTGAAGCAAAATACCTAAACCTAAGCCACGCCCATGACGATTAGGTTGTATCAAAGCGCGCTACTACTGTGCGGTGCTCTGAGCGCGCACCATAGAGCGATTTGGACTTAGAATGAATAGAGTCCCCTGTTGGAATTTATATTAATATTTATATGTGCACACTAATTATAATAATAATATTTTTATACAGATAGTAATTGCACTTATTAAATTGATATAAATAAATACAAATAAAATAACCATCATTTAGCCGGCATAGTGGGAACTATACTGTTAAACTAAAATTGTATCGATCGTCCCCAAACACTTTTAAAGGTCTGCTAACCACCAGGTAGATACAAAGTTATTGCTGTACTTAAATAAATAAATGTGTATTGCACGGCATGTATATATATTTATATTAAAATAAGAATTGAAGTAAATGCCACCAGTGGTGGCGATGGGATAAAAAAGACCATTTACCACTACCGGTGGCGAATGGGACAATCGGAAATTAATCTGTTCAATTGCCATCAGTGGTGGCGATTGGGAAAAAATCTCAATTAGCACCACAGTGGTGCAGATGGTGGTGGCGTATAGGAACAATCTGTCGAAAAGCGGAATAAGAATCAGAAATAAATTCTGAAATCTTAAAAATAAAATGCAATGAAACAGGATCGAAGAGCAAAAAAAAGCAGCGATTGATCGATATATATGTATTACTTAGGTAATATCCTATATTAATAATGCTAATAAGTAAACACGGGTGCCGTAAAAATAGTATTATATTTATTTTGATTTATCTAAGTAGTATGCTAAATTATAAAAGGTAGGTACTTACAAAATATTATTGTACATAAATAAGTATGAAAAATGCCAATAAACATGAGAGGGCGTCGGGTTCAACTTACAACTACTTAAAAAAATATACAAAAACACACAAATTACAATATTATACTCGAACGAAGATTATTACCGACACCGAAAATTGACAATATAATACCTAATAATAAACTTTTATTTATTTATATTATAATATACTCCAAAGTGATCTATATAGTTTCTGTCACTACTGCATTGCAAATAAACTTCATCTGAATATAGATTTCGGTCGCCGTTAAAACTCTTAAAACTTTCGGACACGGCTGATTTTATATTGACTCACTTAGCACTAAGCAAACTAGGCTTAGAAAACTGTCAAGCTATTTGAGCAATCGTTACTCGAACAAATCCCTACATTTCAAAGTTTACGAAATTTTATAAATAGTCACTCTAAACTACTCGAACGCACTAGGTATAAACACTCACAAGTACCTAAAACGTCTTCATACCTAAAACCACAGCATCCCAAATAACATCATGCAACATCCTTGGTACTAAACGAGACTGACAACGATATTCGTATAACTCGTACCATCACACCGATAATTAATTCCGAGGTAATTTAATCATAAAATTACCCCGTGCGGCCGTGCCCCGTTTGCAATGGGCAGCGCCACCCGCTTTACCTATGCGGAGCGTTCATGTGTTTGAATAACAATGAACGTTATAAAACATATTGAACATTATAAAAATAGTTATCATATTATACAAATTGTCTCGGCTATCATAAGTCATTTAAATGCACCTCAAATAATAATTGTTTATCTTGTGGCGAAAAACAACACACTGCTATACACGGACACCTGAGTGTAATCAACAGTGAAGTTAGCAGTAATTCGTCGCAAGCTAACCGCGAAGTGGGGGCCGCCTGCGCCGCCTCGCTGCGACGTCTTATCGGGCGCCCGCGCGCGCCGTACAGCTCGATTCAAATAATGAACCTTTACGCCCGCAATCCAATGTCGGCCATATGTCTTACAGTCGTAAGGTCGATAATTTAATACCGGTTCTATCTACTGCATCAATTTTGATTTTAGATGAATCGGGAAACAAACACCGTGTACGTATACTATTAGATAGTGGATCTATGAGCTTTTACTGAAAGTTGTTGTAGACGTATAGGTTTACGAGTTGCTCGTATACCTACTTCGGTTACCGGTATCGGTGGTTACTCCCGGCCCGTGCTGGGTCAGACGATGTTTAATTTCTGTTCATCGTTTGATAACAACGTTATACGAGTATATTCGGTAGACGCGCTAGTTATGAACCGTATTACAAATAAAATACCTAGCGCGTCGCTCTCTTTAGTTGAGTTGCAACATTATTGTCACCTACCACTCGCCGACTGACAGTTCCGACTCCCCGGATGATATCGACTGTCTTATAGGTATAGTGTATTTCGCTCGTATATTAGGTACAAATAAAATAATGTTGCCGAATTCAACATCAAGCGCTGTAGAAACATCTTTAGGCTACGTTATTATGGGTGCTAGCCCGATCTCGCAGTGTACGACCCCCGGTCCTAAGTCTTTATGTACCGTTACAGAAGGACAATATTCCGATCCTTATACCTTTACTTATATATATATATATATATATATATATATATATATATGTGATTGGTTACTAACCTTTTATTTAGAATAAATATTTAGGGCGTGGATATGGTCGGTGAAGTTGGTCGCCTTGGTGGCTCCCTTGTATGGCAGATAATGATTGAAAGGTCAATGGAATTAGCTAACCACCTAGTCTTACACTAGTTGGTTATGTAGTGTGTGTTCGGTTTGGTAGTAATTTTCATATTAAGATTTCTAAATCTGATATCGAGGTATAATAAATATTTGTCGTTCTTTTAATAATGAATAGCTGCCTAACCAAACGCACTCTAAGACCTCATTGATAAATTATTATTTTTTTTTTTTTGACTATTCATAAATATCTGTAAAGATTTACATGAAATAAATGATTTGATTTGATTTGACAATCGCTCGATACATTGGTTAGAAGGTTCTGGGAGCTCGAAGGTGTCCCGGATTCTAGCCAACTCACCGCGGATGAGATGCAGTACGAGGATATATTCTCTCGAACTCATACTCGGGACTCGACAGGTAGGTACGGAGTCCAGCTGCCTTTTAAGGCGGACCCTTAATTACAACTCGGTGACTCCTTCTGTGTAGCCCCGCGATAGGAACCCCGCGATTCGGGAAAGTTACAACCAGACGATCCGGAATTATATAGATAACCAGTTATCTTACGCTCGTCGATGAAGAAAAAATAAATGCGAAGGAGTGTTTTTATGCCCCACAGTGCAGTATACCGTGAGGACAAGGCGACCTCGATTTTGTTTCGAATTGATACGTCCGAACCGATTCGGACTTATCAGTTCACTCGGGTCTCGTTCGGGACCCCTCCTCGCCATTTTTGGCCATGCGAGCCATACACCAACTAGCTGAGGACGAAAAGGAAAAATATCCCCTCGCAGTGAAGTTCGTCCCCAGCAACCTCTATATGGATGATTATACGGGGTCCATAGAAAGCTTGGATAAAGCTAAGGAGCTTTATACTCAGTTAACTGTGTGTTTCGGGCTGGTGGGTTTAACCTCACAAAGTGGTTAACAAATAATGTGGAGTTGAATAATTTCATCCCCGAAAACATGCGCGCCTCAAAAACAATTTATTTTGATCGTGACGAGTCTCATGCGAAGGTTATAGGCTTACGATGGAAGCCTCTAGAAAACTTATTATTTTTTAGCTCTTACGCTGAAACTATAACCGCGGTAAAGTGTACCAAGCGTAATATTTTGTCTACGGCTGCAAGATACTACGACCCCCTCGGTTTGATTAGTCCCGTAGTCGCATACCTAAAGCTTCATACTCAATATTGTTGGAAGTCGCTGCAAGATTGGCACGAGCCAGTGACTGAACCTATCAAAAGTCGCTGGACCGATTTTCTTGACGAGTTTGAGGAATTAGATAGATTGCAGAAAATATAGCCGATAGATCGAACAGAAAAGCTACGTAATACCTCCAAAAATTTAAGGTTATACACACTATCAAAATTTGCACAGATGGGTAAATTTAAAACCCCACTAACAAAATGTGCAAGAATGTGTACGAACCACGCTCTGCTACCAAAATGTGCGAGAAACCGGGAAACCAAACTCGTCCAGGATTCTCACATGGGATGCGTTGCGCACCGCAATTAAGTTTAAAAAGGACTTACCTTTGGCTTGTCGTGGTTTGCTTCGGGACTGGATCCCTAGGTACCCAAGGGATGCAATAACTTCGTTCTTCTTTGAAAACCACTGACATGCCGCACCACTGACGCAATTTCTATTTAGACATCTGATAATTATTTGTAGGCGCCTAAATACATGGCGAACGAAACTCTACACCATTCAATTTATTATCTAATAATCTAAAAAAAAGTCAAAAGTCAAAATCATTTATTTCATGTAAATCTTTACAGATATTTATGAATAGTCAAAAAAAAAAAAAAGTTTAACAATGGGGTCTTAGAGTGCGTTTGGTTAGGCAGCTATTCATTAACAAAAGAACGACAAATATTAATTGAACTTAGACACGATGGAATGGAAATCTTAATATGAAAATTACTACCGAACCGAACACACACTACATAACCAACTAGTGTAAGACTAGGTGGTTAGCTGATTCCATTGACCTGTCAATCATTATCTGCCATATCTAGAAGGCCGCACAAAAATTACTTTACGGAACAAAACACCTCTATTTTACAAATTATATTAGAATCAAAAATAAATTAACTTTTCTTCTTCTTCTTCTTTTATTCTGGCTCTCATTCATTTTGCCAATATAAAGTGCGGTGGTTGCGGGTAGATTTATAAAGATTTACAAAGTAAAAGTGGGATAATAGGATAGAAAGGAACCAAGAAAAGGCTAGGTTAGAAAAAGGAATGGCGACATGACCGTATGAAAGCATACGGTATTACATACGTATGAAAGCATACGGTACGGTATATAGTCTTGCCAATATCAAGTGAAGGAGGAAAAATAAATCGACAGTAAAATGGGTACCGCCACTTTACTGAAGATTGTGGGATTATTTGAGATAACACAAACACTGAGATCACTGCGTAAATGCTACACTTCTCACACTTAATATAATAATACGAATGATTATTCTACAAAATTAGTACACTTAATAGTAAAAAATATAATATATACACACGTCTACAGTCTTCGGGCTACCCTCAAAGAATCATAAATTAACTCAGGGGCTCTAGAGAAAAATCAGGCGAGGCGACGTGTCGTGTCGCCTTTAATCAAAATTGTATAGACTTTGGCAGGTGACAGCGTACCTCACGCCTACTGTCACTGTCAAAATACATACGTTTTTGACTGATGTTGTGTTGATGTTGAAACTTGCGAAGAATTCGTGTATTTCAAGATGGCGGCATTATTATAGCCAACCTAATACATACTATATAACCATTGGAATAGAACTTATATTTCCATATTTATAGTTTGCGCAACGTCTTGTCGTGATTAGCGGTTGCAAGCTCGGAATAAGGCCCCTGGACTACACCATTTTTCTATTACAAAGCGACTGTCAAAAGTCATGACCACAGATTAGCGTCCATAGAGTATTAACAATATAATTACTACTAATCTAATGGTGCATTTTGTTAGCTAACCCCTACCAGTATTTCGCGCTAACATGAAAATCAGCTGTTGTTTATTTAGATCATATTAACATTTGCTAGTTTTTTTAGCAATGCAAACAAAACGTTACAAATACTGATTTCTGACATCTGCCATTTTGACACTTACCTTAAACGTAAAAAAAGCCGAAATTAAAAATAAAAATTATCTATTTCATTATGATCATAATTTCTTCCAGAAATTAATGTTTTTATAATTTGTATCTCCAAAATTGTTTTCTCCATTATTCAGTAAAGTATATAAAAAACTAAAATCTACAAAGTAATTAAAAACATAAATTAAAGAAAAGTATATAAGAAAACCAAATATTTATAGTTCGAAAGATAATTTTAAGATTAATAACCAGTAAATAAGAGTAATAAATACATTCGCAGGAAAATACGGATTGTTTGACATCTGTCAAAAATTAACAAAAAAAATTCACCTCCAACGCGATGCTAAAATGTTAACATTTATGGTTAACATTTCGCAAAAAAAACGACTGTTACTAACGTCAGATGTTGGTATTTATTGATATTTTTTTCCAAAAAAAACGACCAATGCTAGCGCCGCGCTAACATTACCAGCTAACAAAACGCACCCTAAATGGCATAAAAATTTATAAAGAAGGCTGATGGTCTTTGCTACCAATGCCTTAATAAATAATAAAAAAATCAAGTGAGAAGTTATTGTAAGAATTTTGATAATGAAAATGACATACCAATGTAAAAAAAAAAGTGATATTTACGGTACGTTTGAGTACTGCTTAAAAGGCTTACAAAGCTAGCTTAATTTACTTGACAGGTGTTTTTTTAGTACTTCTCTTTGCTTTTGATTTTTGATGACGTCACAGAAAAAAAGCAAATTACGTCATCGAATTCGCTGCGAACGCTTGGAAAATACGAGTAGTGCAATCAAAGTAAATTGTCTGTGGTCACAATTATTGTGTATCAAATACTTTTTTTTGTTTATTTTTATTGTTCCTCCCTTTCACTTAACAGTTTTTAAACTCTATTTTGTATTCTCTTATGAATTTTATAAGATGTTTATTTATGCACATAAAACTGTTCGAGTACTCCTGCAAACGCTGCGATTGCTTTGCTTCGCTTTGAGTACTTTGACGGCTGATTAAATTGGCTTAAAGCCCTAAGCGCTTTAAGCGAAAAACAGTAGTAAACGAACACACTGTTGATATCCATTATAAATTAAAACCGTAAAAAAAATGTGTTTTAAAAACTAAGACAAAATATACCTATGAATTTTGTACATGAAAGTTTTTTTGTACAATAGTATTTTGTATCTTAAATAAATCTAAAAAAAAGTATTTTGTATTTAAAATACTAAGTTTAAAGTATTTTGTATTTAATAATTTAAATACCTCTTGTAGTGTATTTTGCCCACCCCTGCCTAGTTAGGTATAATAGGTTTTCAATAAAATAAAATATCTCTTATATTTTAAAGTTTATCTTTTATTCCAACTGCCACAGATGCTCCTATCAACTCCCTGGGCGAAGCCGGGTACCCCAGCTAGTATGCTATAATTTAATACCATGTATGAAATTTAAAACGTAACAACTGTAACCCACGGACCACAAAATATACTACAATCTTTTTTCGTACTTAAAACTTTCCTATATCTTTTAAGTAATGTTGTTCTTTCTGAATCAAAACCTAATTGTCCATAATTATTTATTCCTGTGGTCCATATAGTATTGTTAGAATCCAAAATAGCACTATGTCGACTCCCACATGCAATATCTTTGATATTAATGTCTACAATTCTGCCATTTTCATCGTAAAAGTCTACTACGATTGGAATAGCATGGCTAGTAGCATTAGCACTGTCTTTTTCTGTAACACCTAATTGACCAGATTCATTCCATCCCCAAGTGTAAAGAACTGCGCAGTCACTAAGAGCAAGATTGTGCCATCCGCCAGCAGCTACTTTGATTATTTTAATTCCAAGTAATGCGTCCACTGACTGAGGTTCTTCAGAGTTTTTTAAGTCACCATTTCCTAGCTGACACCTTCTAAAATAAGAAATAGGCATTTGTTATTTATATATCAATCGCACATCATCTTCAGTAAATAAAAAACTGCGATCGCGATCTGTCTTGCGTTAGAAAGTATAGTTATCTCTTAACTGCATTGGATTGCATTGGTAATAGGAGATATGAAAAATCTTTATAAAAGTTTATATTTTACCTATATTTTCAACTATAGTATCCTAGATTTTCTATAAACAAGGCAAAGCACGGGCAATTGGTCACCCCCTGAGGTCACCCCACTTTACTAATATATGAATATATATATATACAGGGTGAATTTAAAAGGATGTACTTTGGGCTAAAATAAATGAAAAAAAATTTTGGATTCCCCATACAAATTGGTCATTTTAACATAACTAGTTTGTATGGAGAAGGCATTTTTTTTTTTGCGGCACATAGTTCCATGGGAAAAGTTGTTCGTATTGATTAGTAGAACCTCATATATATTGACTGACACATTTACAGCGGTCACAAACGTAAATTCCCGATCTACTTCAACATTACCAACGATTTAACTTGTTTCAAACGAAGTGTTCTAGCTAAACCATCAAGTTTTTTATCAATAATTCGCAAATATCGAGTAAAATCGAATGGTAGCTAACCATGGTCACACGTTTTTTAAGGTTTCTTGAAAAGTATTACATTAAAACGAGCGGTACACGTTCACAGCCACGAATTTTGCGCACGTTTTTTTTCGTTGTTGGCGATCTTCTTTCTTTGTATGGTATAACCACACTCGTAACGATAAACGAAAATAAAACACGCAAATTGCGTGACGGCGAACGTTGTACAGCTCGTGATGATGATTGAATTCTACATACGATATGTTATTTACCTAGATACGTGAGAAATCTAACGCTGAGTTGCACCAAAGTACTATTGACGCCATTTTTCGATCGCGTTCTAACCATTGACAATATTCCCTATACAAATTTATCCATCGGCGTGTAGATCGGTTTGTTGATGTAGCATCCAGTTACCAAAAAACTCCTACTTAATTATGAAATATTATTTTCATATATCGCTATTATATTCGCTTTATACAACAAGGCTATCATACCATCATAGACACCGTTTAAACGTTTTTATGAAATATTATTTTCATATATCGCTTTATAAAACAAGGTTATACCATCATAGACACCGCAACAAGCTCGAGGTATTGTCTCCGAATACTTTTGGCGAAATAAGGACCCTCAGCTGGGTACAATGAAGCCGTTTAAACGTTTTTATGAAATATTATTTTCATATATCGCTATTATATTCGCTTTATACAACAAGGCTATACCATCATAGACACCGCAACAAGCTGGAGGTATTGTCTCCGAATACTATTGGCGAAATAAGGACCCTCAGCTGGGTACAATGAAGCCGTTTAAACGGTTCTCGGGAGTCAAAACAGCACCCGGGATGGTATTTATTTATTCACTTGTAATTAAATCTGTCATATCCTGTGTTGCATTAGAAATAACAGTATCAGTTAAAATTTCGAATGTCCCATTAATTTTATTGTCAGACTTACAAATTGACACTGATCAAGGGTTTATATCAGAAGGTGGTTAATATAAGAAATCGATTACACATACAAATATACGCGGTATAATGGTAAGCGGCAACTCGCGTATTAAGGTGGCAGAATCACAGAGCTTTATTTATGTAGGTATCACGTTTTATAAAACAGATGTTAGCTGATGATGTTAGAGCCCACATTGCTGACATGGGAGAGTTGACGTTAAAATTTTAAAACAGAAATGAGAAACATCATTTGAATCTTTTAAGATTACGGTAGCTAGTCTTAAAAAAAATTAAAGGGAGAATTTTGCCTTGTCTATTGTAGATATCGCGATAAATACAAAAAAACATCTTTAACATATTATATGTGTACATGAAATGACCATGAAAGAACATTGCAAGAGTTCACAAACCTACATACATACATATTGTCACGGGTGCCATACGGCGCCCGAGACTGCCTATACGGCCCCATTATATTACTATTGCTAGTTGCAGGAGGGTAAATATTGTTCTGGTAAAATATAATTTGAAATGCAACAAAGCAGAAGTAATTTTAAAAATAAACTAAAATGGTGCCAAAATAATAAAAATGGATATTCTAGCTCTCTATAGAGAGGAGAAACATTTTACAAAATTTTAGAACTCTACTAAAAAGCTGAACTATAAAAAAGGATTGCTAGCCTCTGTGGAAGGTTTGAAGGAGCCTACTGAAATAGCAGACATGTTTGCTGGCTGATTTAGATTTGTACCGTAGAACGTTTCATATGACTTAAGACTGTCTTTCCCAGAAAATTATGATTACCGCTACTGTCATACAATTTACAGTGGATGACATGCATAGGCGGTTTGACTGAAAAAAAGGAAAGTCGCCGGGTAATGATGACCTCAGACCTCATATACACAAAGAGATGCCACTTATTTAAGTGGTAATGAAGCTGACTGGTATGAAATACAATTAAAGACTGAAGCTATGGTTTTTAGAGCAGGAAAGGGTCCGGAAAGGGTGCCAAAGAGATTCGGCTGGTGAAGCGGTTCATTACCTTGGTCATGATGATGCTGTCTGACGATCGTGGGGATGACACAGACATCGAACGTGAGCGCAGAGCTCTTGCCATGCGCTGTAATATGCTTGCACGAAGATTTCACAGATGTACAAGGGAGGTAAAGATGACGCTGTATAAAACATACTGCAGAAACCTGTCATCTCTGGACCGACTTCACAGGACGGATGTATAGCCGTCATATTTATGAGAATACAATATAATGATGCATATCGTATTCTCATGAATAAACCGAGTGTACTGTAGTGCGTCAAGCATGTTTGCTGATGCAGGGCTCCTTGATTTCTATGCGGTCATGAGATCTCGGACATCATCATTCTGGAGCTGACTGCGCAGTTCTGGTAATGTAATACACGGTGCGATGGGTGATGATTATTCAAGCCCATTTTTCAAAAGGTGGCTCGACGTGCATAGATACAAAAATAAAAATTGAACGACATATTATAATAGCGCGTGAGTCTGTGAATATTTATGTGGATGAGTGTGCATGTATGGGTGGGTATATAAAATACCTAATATTGTAAATATCTATGGTGCCCGAATAAAAAATATAATATTATTAATATACCTACCTACTTTATATGTTTCTTTAACAAAGATTACAGTTGTACATAATGACTTGAAGCATTAGGCAAATTTTAAAAATATAATTAAAATAACTAAAAACTTGTTAACAATAATAGATTAATAATTACACAGGATTGTTAGATTTAACATAAGTGTTATCAGCTGAAAATGGTCAAGAATTAAATAGAGTACTATTTTCAGCTGCTACAAAGTTATATGGTGGGATAGGAATTAAATAATATAGGATGTTTTCAAATTAACCCTTTCAATTTGGTGTTATATTTTCTAAATTTTAAAGTTGTCGAAGTTAGGCAAGTAATCTCAAGTACGACTACGAATAACGAGTGCCTAGGGGTTAATTACGAGCTGTGATCGTGTTCGGCGACAGGATGCCTTGGGCCTCATCACAAGCTGCCATCGTCTACGACAAGGGTGTTATATTGTTGATCGAAGCGTTAAGTAAAAATTAAATATCGATATATCAGTTCTATTACAATGGTTATATACAGAATAAAACTTATCTTATATTTTTAATGTTTTTATAAGGTTATAGATTATGCCTGCTGCGCGTCGTTACAAAAAAACCTTATAACCTTAAACCTAAATAACAAATAAATACTAGATTCGGCTTGGCTTTTTATTAATATAGTACACGCAGAATCGAATTTATTAATTACTAGCTGTGCTCGCGACTTCGTCCGCGTGGAATAGTTATTTTTTTATCATATAAACTTTCATCCCCTATTTTATCCCCTTGGGGGTAGAATTTATCAAAATCCTTTCTTAGCGGATGCCTACGTCATAACATCTACCTGCATGCCAAATTTCAGCCCGATCCGTCTAGTGGTTTGGGCTGTGCGTTGATAGATCACTATGTCAGTCAGTCACCTTTGAGTTATATATATTTAGATTATTCTTTAATACATATTTTTTGTGTATCTTGAACCGTTTTCACGGCGCACGCAACGGAAGGCTTCAAAGATGAAATAATTTCTCCCGTTTTTTACACATTTACCACTATATCTTTGCTCCTATTGGTCGTAGCGTGATGTTATATAGCCTATAGCCTTCCTCGATAACTGGACTATCCAACACAAAAAGAATTATTCAATTCGAACCAGTAGTTTCGGAGATTAGCGCGTTCAAACAAACAAACAAACAAACAAACTCTTCAGCTTTATAATATTAGTATAGATAACATAAATTTATTACCCTCCATCACCCCATGTGTAAACTACACCATTGCTTGTTAAAGCTATGGTATGGTCAAATCCACATGCAATATCACATATTACTCCATCACAATGGTCAGTGTCTATTTTTGTAGGTATTTCATAAACGGCTCCAGTACTTAATAAACATACACAAGTGTAATTTTTTGTAACAGCCTTTATAACACTATGTGTTGTTTTTATTCTCTTCATATCATTACTTTCAGGAGTTTCAATAAAATTAGGGATTCTTTTCCAATTCCATTGTACAATATCATTCAAATATAATTTCCAAAAAATATTATTATTATCAAACAATATTAGATATTCATCATTACCAATTAGTTTTAAATCGTTATCGTTGTTTTTATATTTAACAGGTAAATTTATTTTAGTAACAATATTATCAGATTCTTTAAACGCACCAATTATATAAAAATCGGCATTATCTTCCACAATATTGTAGGACCATGAAATACATTTCAATTTAGCACTGCTTTTTATGTTATTTCTTTTGCTAGTAAAGGTAATTTTCCTAAAGCCGTTGATCGTATGTAATTGAGTTAGCCATTGTTCGAATATATTTCCACCACAAACTATATACATTATTTAATAAACAGAAGAATTATAAAAGAATTGATACGACCACACGAATATCTCACTATCACACAAAACAAAACCAAAATTAACAAAGCTGAAAGCAAACTGAGAAACACGTGTTTTCACAGAAGATTTTTTTTTTTTTTGGTTCGGCTTACAGCGTCAACCGGGTACATAGCCGCATTAAGCCGCATTTAACATAAATGTTATTTAATTTTGAAACAATTTTAGATTTTTGTATTTAATTTATGATGTGTATTTTAGTTTGTTTTTGTTTATTACTTTAAGGAAAAATGTTTTTGTAATTTGGTTGGGGCTGATGTCTCACGAACATACCCTTTAAGGCTACGTTCGCACGAGCGTTTAATAAAGCGTTCGGCGTTGGGAGTTGTTTTTAACGTCTTGATTCGTCGCTGTTCAAACGAGCTTTAAAAAAGATAGATCTTTGCAGCAGCTTGCGCTTGATACGGACGCGCCATGAACTCAGCTGAAATTGCAGCAATCGGGATTATCGTTGTAAGATAGCGAAAAATTAAACTGTGGGATCATCCAATTATTAATATAAGGCCAATTTGTGACGCTATATGAAGAAAATGACAGCCTCCGTAGACTAGTGGTTGCGCCTTTTGTATCCGGAGGTCGTGGGTTCGATTCCCACACATGGCAAAAAATATTAGTACGTTTTTTCTGTACAGTTTGTTATGGTCTGGGTGTTTATAAAATATAATATGTATTATATCGTTGATTCTGGTACACATAGTACAAGCCCAGTGCTTAGTTTGTGACCAGAGCAATATGTGTAATTTGTCCTACATATTATTATTATTATTAAAACTTATCATTTTCTTCTTTTAAAATAGTAGTAGGTAACATTTCACTCATGTACATGTTTTAATGTAGTATTATAAGAACATTTCTTTTTTGAGAAAACCGTACTGAAAAAAAAAACAGGGCAATCTAAAGGGGAAACAGCCTACTATATTTACTATTGCTATTTTTTATGAAATAATAAAAATATATCCTGAGAAGTACTTTAACTAGGTACTTCAGAATGACAATGAATACGATCGACGAATTACTAGCCTAGAAGTTAGATTCGGCCTGCAAAAAATCCGTATACAACTAGTTTTGATTACATATTTGTGCCTGTGATTTGACAGAGGGGAAATCATGCATATGCCTACTCCCCTCCGTGCGAGTACGGTGGCCGCGTTGCTCTTTGGCGAATGTATTATAAACACGTACATATAATAATATATTCGCGAATTACGTTCTTTCGCGTATTTTTTCGAATGTGAGAGACCCGCATTAGATAGAATCGATAAAATGCAAAGAATAGAATGTACTCTGTGATAGTATATCTATATAATCTGTGGTAATTTCTCCATTATTTTTCCGGTTACTTTCAGCATTTTCTACATTCTTTAAAATGTAAAAAAACTGTGAAAATAAAGAATAATTGAACAAAAAAAATATTATGTAAGGTACCGCCGTAGCTAAACGTATATTAGCTATTTTATAATAGAAAACATTTAGCAATATGTCTAGTTTACAGTTAGCATTGATTGAGGAGACATGAATATAATACCAAAATCAATATGGCACTCAAGCTCGGAAAATGTAGGCTTTGCCTTAAACTTGGCGACTTTTATTCCATATTCACAGTCGACAATGCGCTGCAACTTGCGGAAATGGTTATGGCATGTTCCAGAATACAGGTAAGTAACGTAACATTTAGTGTGACAAAAACTATACAATATATATTTTACAGCCGGCTTCGCTTAATATGTAATTGCGTTAGGTTAACAGTGGTAAAAAATAAATAACATCTTGATATCTTTTATTTTACTGCTGTAGTTCCATATCAATGTGGCTGGGAGAAAACAGGGCCTCAAGAAATCCTTTTCTGGCTCTAACAATATTGAGACTTACAGCTTCACAAAAAAATCTAGATTAGATTTTACATGTCAGTGCGAGCTTCAGTATAGCCTTTTTCATGCCAGTCTTGCCCCCTACAACTACATGTCTAGCAGTATATCCCTACAGTTATACTGCTAGACATATATGTAACTATATCCCTACAGTTAGTACCTAATATTGTTTTTATTTTGTATATTGCAATTTTTATACAAACATAAATATGAATTTATTTTTTATGAATATAAATTAATAAAGTATATTTTTACAGTTTTTTATCAAGACCTTAGGTAATATTTCTAAGTTGTGGACATAATTGTACTATAAAGACTTGTAGTATCATGGAATTTAAATACATAGTTAGGAATAGTGGTAGGATTCTTCATAAAAAGAAACAAAAATGTTTGATTTTGTTATATCTATCATTTGCTTGATGATATTCTACATTACATTTATTTTTCTCATTTATACTACAACAGTCTAAATAGTTTTGAAAAGGATTTTGGATTGAAGTTTGGACTGAACTATGATCTTGTTGCATTTTATTTTGTAAGCCAATGTATTTATTTCTAATTTTGTGTGTCATAGGCTTGCTCCTTTTTAGTGGAATACCTTGCCCATATCCAGTAACTGGATATCATACCGTTCTTAACCAGATCATAATTTATAGTTTTTATTCAATTACTAATCTTCAATAATCTTCCTCCTCACATTTACCTGGGAGGTGGCAACAAAGCTAGGTTCTAGGTTCCAAGACAGAGTTAAAATGATTGTAAAGTATTGGGTAGGGTAGAGTGAATACTGAACACAATGAATAAAAGTGTTGATATTTTTATAACTTGTACTGACCAATACAAAATGCGCATAATGTTCAAACTTTAAATACTTCAAACTAATTTTAGAATTGAAGCCTTCAGTGTTTTTAGTGAAGAGAGATCGTGTATCCAACCCTATTCTCTTAGTGGTAAGATCATAGAAAAAGAACACAGCGTCTTGGGTTGGTAGCAACCGAGCAAGTTTAAATTAAGTAACGCAAAAGATACGCCAGGGGGCCTCATTCCAAGATTGGAACCGCTAAACACGTTACGTAAACTATAAATATTGAAATATAAGTTCTATTTTGTTAATTATAGAGTTGAAATGCCAATGCCCCAAAGATGTTCAAACTTGCGAAGAATTCATGTATTTCAAGATGTCGGCATTATTATCACCAACCTAATACAGACTATATAACCATTGGAATAGAACTTATATTTCCATATTAATAGTTTACGCAACGTATTGTCGTGTTTAGCGGTTGCAATCTTGGAATGACCCCCAGGCCGCTCTAAAGCGTAATTTTTTAAATCTTTTCTGATCTTCATTTACTTTCTTATTGATTGTTTATATTTTGTTAATATTATTATATATATATTTTTTTACCATCATGGGTGCCTTTTTAAACGGCCTCAGGGTACCCTGCGGAGGGATTAACCCGTCCTCATTTCGCCGATGGTATTCAGAGGCAACACTAACAAGTGGCGAGCTCGTTGCGGTGTTTAAGACCACCCATCCCATGTCCGGCCTTGTTGTCATCTGCTTAACCTTGTTATCAGTTGCGCGACTTAACCACTGGGCTGGGGCCGCTTTAAAATAATTTATCTTTATATTCATATTATTTTATAATATGAAATTATAAATTATATTTTTTTATAATTTCATATAAATACATACATACATACATACCATCACGCCTATATCCCTGTTATGGGGTAGGCAGAGAGCAATGTACGCCATTTCGTACGATCCCTACATACTTCACTAGCTTCCTCAACATTCATACATCTTTTCATGCAGGCGCGTCTATTTCGGAGACTGCGAATTTGTCCCTTTCTCAGGATATCTCCTATTTGATCGAGATAAACGCGCCTTGGTCGACCACGAATTCCACTAACATTCTCAATTTTTGTTTTATAAATTGTTTTAGTTAATCGTTCATCACTCATACGTTCAACGTGGCCGAACCACCTTAGCATACCTCTTTCAATCTTCGATACAACATCGTCTTCCGTTCCACTTCTCTCTCTCAATATTCCATTTCTAATCCGGTCTCTGAGGGTCACACCACACATTTTTCTTACAGACCTCATTTCAATTGCATTAATCTTACTCGCATGCTTCTTCTGCCATACCCATGCTTCACTTCCATACATAAGTGTCGGTAGGAGAATACTATTATGCACAATTTTTCTAGCAGTTTTAGATATATTTTTACTGCGCATAATAGTATTTAAAGCCCCGTTAATTTTGTTTCCCGCGTTCACTCTCCTCTTAATATCCATCTCAATCTTCCCGTCCCTAGTAAACATACTTCCAAGATATACAAATTCTCTCACTTGTTCAACGTCCATGCCTTCTATACTTACTTTACATTCTGATATATCTTCACACCTTTCAAACACCATAACTTTCGTTTTTCTCACATTTACTTTCAAACCTTTCTTCTTACAACCTTCATTCATAATCGATAACATCTCTTGCAGTTCGATCGATGAGTTTGCTATTAAAACAGCATCATCAGCATATAATAAACACTGAACAAGGATGTTATCCAATTTCATACCAATATCTTTCATTTTCAATTCTTTCAAACAGCTGTCTAAATATAAATTAAAGAGCCATGGAGACATGACACATCCCTGTTTAACACCTTTAGAGATGTTAAACCAGGATGTATAGTTTTCATTGGTTCTTATACAAGCTGTACTGTCAACATATAGAGACTTTACAGCTTGTATAAGTTTCCAGTTTAACCCATATTCAGACAGCACCTTCCATAATTCCTTTCTTATCACACTATCATATGCCTTTTCTAGGTCCACGAACGCACAGAAAACCTTATTATGCGTTGCGAGGATCTTCTCGGTTATGCGCCGAAGGGAAAAGATTTGATCCATACATCCTCTGTCATTCCTAAATCCTGCTTGCACATCCCAAATTTTATCATTCGTCTTCTTTATAACTCTCTCTATTAATATTCTTCCGTACAATTTTCCAACAGAACTGATTAAACTAATGGCTCGATAATTACCACAATCCTGTCGTGATCCTTTTCCTTTATAGAGTGGTACTATGACTGCCTTGCACCAGTCGGCTGGCACACGGCTCTCTTCCCAACATCTATTAAAGAGAAATAACAACAGGCTTGTGAGTAATTCTCCACCATATTTAATCATTTCCGGAAAAATTCTATCATATCCTGCTGACTTACTACATTTCATCCGTTTCATTGCATTCATCAGTTCATTTATACTTATGTTTTCATCCTCATCATTGCTTTCATTATTATCTATTGTATTGACATCCATATCATTTAAATAATCACCATATAAACTTTCATAATATTCCTTCCACCTTTCTGATATTTCACATTCATTTACTAACATTCCTCCATTATTTGCTTTAATCACATTCATATCTACATTTCTAAACCCATTTCTAGTGTTACGAATTTTTTTCCAAAACAATTTTTGGTTTGCCCAGAAATGGGTAGAAATATTTCTTTCTTCCATAACTTCCAGATTCCTTTTCTTTTCATTTACAACTATCTTAACTTTCTGCTTGCATACTTTGTACCTGTTTTTCAAACTATCTATATCTACATCCATTCCAACTCTTTCGTTTGCTCGAGCTGCCAGTATATCTAACCATGCATTCTTCTTTTCTGTAACTAATAATTTAACTTCATCGTCCCACCATGCATCGCCGTTCACTCTTTTCCTTTTCTTTTTAATACCACACACATCTCTTGCTACATCAATCATTATTTCTTTCGCTGCATTCCATAAATTATCAATATCACGCTCATTATCCTTCACTCTTGCACTCAACTCATCTGCCATCTTATTTTCGTACTGAATTTTGAAATTTTCATATTGCAGTTTATTTATTAAAGTAATATTTTTATTTTCGTTATCATTGTTATAATTTCGTCGTTTCCGGGATTTCCAACCTCGGAACAGATTCACAAATGTGGTCACTAATAAATAATGATCTGTCCCGATGTCAGTACCCCGGTAAACTCTACTGTCCGATATTTTGTTCATCCTGAAATCTGTTGTAATATAATCTATCATACTCCTTTCATTATTTCTTTCCCAAGTATACATATGAATTTTCTTGTGGTCAAATAAGGTATTGGAAACAAGAAGATTATTTTCAAGGCATATTTCTAACAAACACTCACCATTCTCATTTACCCTATTATCTCCAAAACCTCCTAACACTGATTCATAGCCATCTCTCCTCACACCAACCCAACCATTAAAATCACCAGCCATAATGATCCTCTCATTATCTTTACAATTTTCCAACAAACACCTAACATCCTCCCAAAACTTATCTTTTTCCTCTTTGGCAGCCGAGTTTACTGGAGCGTATCCAGAAATAATAAAAATACGCTCCAGCCCTACTTTCAAACGGACCGACATCAATCGCGGACTAAAACATTCAAAGCCTTTCATGCACTCTTTCATACGATCTGTAAGTATCACACCAACACCCATTTTTGCTCTCTGATCCTCTAGAACTCCAGACCAGATACCGGTATATTGGTTATGTTGAGTGATATCACATCCCTTTCTTTTCGTCTCGCTTACACACATCACATCAATCTTCCTCTCTTTCATTACATCACATATACTATTTATTTTGTTTATCATCCCTCCACATATATTCCATGTAGCGAAACGGCACACATCAGCTCGCTTTACACCTCTATTATACAGACGTGATGGGTGGTGAGCGCCATCGCCGCACATTATTATACTATAATAATAATATTAGATTAAGTATAAAATTTGGTATAAAATAATGTGTATAATTTTTAAATGTAAGTAAATAAGCAAATATAAGTAAGAGTAAATATTAGCAGAATACGTATATAAATAAAGCACTTATATATATGTTATACTAAAATGATTAAATAATCTGAAAACTATGTAAATTGAAAATAAAATGTCTTTAAGCCTGTATGTAGTCTCTTCACTTCACTGGTCCACAAGTAAAAATATATAAAATAAAACAATAAGGGTTCAAATCTTCTGCAGAAATTAAATTTTCAATGTCTATGCTTCTCGAATCGCAATATGTATTATTATATGCAGGTGTCCTTGGTAAGTAACGATGAACATTTTTTGGGGATTTAGGAGGGATTTTTATACTTTCATTCATATTTGTTTCTTCAATTATGTTAATTTTTAATTATTCCTAAATTCCGATTAATAATATTCCATGTATAATACTTATAATATAATTGCTTCAATCCCAGTATAAATATTTGCTAAAAAGTTAAATTTGCCTTAAATGTAAAAAATATAATCAAACTCCATTGATGAGTTTCAGTAAAATAATTTCCAGTTGTGCGGTGAAATGGTTTTATATATTCTTATCACTATCTTTACTTGAGATATGCACTTTTTGCTTTAATTTTCACCTAAATATGTAATAAAAATTAAATTATTCATGTTTCATATAAAAATAGTAAAATTCTTTTAGGTTTTTGTACTTATATCTCTGGACTATAAAAACCAATTATTTCACTGATAGAAATCTACGTCTTCTTTGTTTAGCACATGTTACATTAAAATCTACAGTTTAGTATTTAGGTATTTTAAAAAACGTAAAAAAATCATTGTTTTGTTGACCCGCGGGCTGAAATGACTTACATCGCGTTCCAACCTCAGCATCGCTGCCACGGATCGCTGGTTTTTTTAGCCAAGGTCGTTTCACTGCGCGGAAATGTTAGCAATTCAAGTTACCATCAATCGTTCCGCGACCAGAAATTTTAACACAAAAAGTTAGCAAGGCTACTTTTTGACAGGTGTTTGTTTACATGTGAATATCTATCTACAAATTGAAATTTCATTAATTATTTTATATATTCATATCTGTTTTAGTTTTAAAAGTTTGATTAAACCTAAAAAATAAATATCGTGTAACTAAATTCAGCTTTGGTATGTTTAGTTTGAGGTTGTTAATTAAATTAATATTGTGATATTATTAAATTATTGTATTTAAATAATAGTTAATAAAAAAATGTTGATTTATTATATAATGATAAGGTAGTAATATTTTTAATTTCAATTATTTAATTCAAAATAGTGCTTCTTGTCAAAAAGTGGCATCAAAAATCAACACCGATCGTTTCCGAGCTGCATTTTAGCATCCCAAAAAAAAAAGACATGGCTGTGATGAAACGGACGGTCGCGCTGGTTTTTGAAGTCAGCACGAGAAACTGCCCGCGTTAGCTCTCGGAACGCAGGGTTAGTTATACCAAATTATTTTTATTGTTGTTTGGGCCCGGTGTTCGCGGGCCTAATTGACTATTAAAACATATTAACAAATGGGCCCAGATGTACTTAAATAAAAAACAAATCTAAATCTAAACTAAGTAAATAAAAACTTTCTTATACTATATTTTAGTATACCTACTTACTATTAGTATTACTTTTTTTTCTTCTGGCTTTTTTTTATCCCTTTTTTTCTTACTAACTTATTCTGAAAGTTTCGGGAACCTGATAGAGAATGAGCATTAGGCTGTACCTATGTCCTATACTTAAGCCATTTTGAATATTTCGGCAATCTGATAAAGAATGAGCATTTAGAAGTATACTTAGACATTATGTCCCCTAATTTATGAAACGAAATTTTGACAGATCGCTATCCTTTGTATCAACGCATTGACAGATCGCCATCGCTGTTTTATAATTAAGCCCCTGAAGATTTCCGAATCTGATAAAAAATTAGCATAATGTGTAATATATATATACACATAAGTGCAATAAGACCATACTAAAAGTTTATGAACTGTAATTAACGATCACAACTACTTTATGTATTATCTTTGTTCACAAATAAAGATCATTTCATTCAATCCTCATCAATTTCTTATCAAGGCGATTGTTTCCTTTCAGGGTGCAGTTATTGTTGTTTAACAGCATTGATCGCACCCACTATGCTGCCTAATTGGGCGATGACAAATACGAATTTGCATAAGAGTTTTTATCACTTCTATTTTTAGTTGCTTCTTCATCGTCAAATCAACCAGTTTCGTAACAGCACGTTGAAAGAAGACCACCTTGGCAAGAAATTGATGCAAAAGTTTCCTGAAACTTATAAGTTAAAAGCCTTGATCTCTCTTAAGTTAACATAGTACAGATCGCTATAATGTGCCCAACAACTAAGGAATAATTAACGTTAATCAACTTAGTCTGTGGGTCCATTTTTCCGGTCCTAAACAACCAACAACCTGGCAGCACCAATAAAATATAGACCTGTATAACATATCTAAAAATGGTGGATACCCGACCTTTTGCAAGAGGTGCCCTATGGGTAGCCACATTACCAGCACCATAAATAAAATAAATTCTACCCAAATTAAAATAGCGTGGACCTATTTTACACATACATTTAACAATTATAATTACCAGCTATTTACACCTTATTGTTGTAAGCTATTTACTTTAATTACTGTAATAAGAACATTAATGTATATTATGTTCTAACCCTGGTGTGTACCAATGAGTTTTTAATCTAAAAATTATGTACATTTGTTTAAAAACCCCACTATAGTGCTTCAGAGAGAATGTTAACCTGTCAGTTACAGTTTCACTATACCAACTTGTGATGGGTTATTGAGTCCAAACATCGCGTCGAGCTAGCTACTTAATCGGTGTAGACTCATACCATGGGCTACGACGAGGTGGGATTAAAATCCTTGGGCGCCGTAAGGCACCTTTAATGTTATTTATATGTATATATATAATTTATATTATAACAAATAGGAGGCCATAATATGATATTTTTTATAAACAACTCAATTAAAAACCACAATTTCAAAAAAAAAAAATACTTTTTAGGTCTATGAAGGTGATGGACTGCCAGACAAAGTTTGTTCAGAATGTATAGAGAAGCTCAGTAGCGCATATATCTTTAAACAACAGTGTGAACGCTCCGATCAGGAACTGAGGAGAAACTATGTCCCACCACCAGGTGAATGAAAATACTTGCAAACATTATTAGAGCAGTTTTATATTATACATGGTGACTTTGACATGTTGTACTTTAGACTAATATGAGGCTCTACTGATCAAATTGAACAACTTTTTCCATGTAACTTAGTGTCTTAAATAAAAAATACCTTCTCCATACAAACTAGTAATGTTAAAATTACCAATTTTGGGGAAACCAATTTTTTTTTTCATTTGCGACACATGGTTCCATGGGAAAAGTTTTTGATTTGATCAGTAGAGCCTCATATTAGCTCAAAGTACAATATTTCGTACAACCTTTCAAATTCACCCTGTATATAATCACTTTTTTTACTATGTATTAATAATGTATCTCATTATTATTATATTAAAAATAAACATAATATTCAACTTCTATATATTACAGGTTTTAGTATTACCCCTCCACCCAACCGACAAAGTAGTGACTCTGGATTCTCAAATCGGACTGATGCATCAAACCAAGTCAAGCATTCTGCTGCTGTACCTGAAAAAGCTGCCGTCCGATCCTACAAGAGAGGTCACGACAGCGATGACGACGCCTCAGTCGTAAGTAGAAGGTACAACTCCAAACCTTCTAATTCCCAAATAAATGACAAAAGGCAAAGAATAGAGCCTGACAATGTATCTGACAAAGAATCCGAATATGAAGACAATACGGCCTCACAGTTTTCCGCCGAGGATTCTGATGAACCTCTATTACTTAAATGCGATTTTTGTGACAAACAGTTCCTCACTAAAAAGAGTAGAGCGATACATGCTCGCATACACAGCAGGGAAAAAACAGTCATCGCGCCGAGCGAAGACGCGGCGATGGACTTCCCATCGGGCTACGAACAACCGGAAGACGAAGAGAAAGTATCTTGTGAAAAATGCGGTAAACAATTTAAACTAAAAATTATGTTAAAACGTCACTACGAAGTTTGCCCGGGAAAAGCTGTTGAGAAGAAAGAGCTAAAAGTTACTCTGGAAAATGTGTTGAATGACAATAAGATTGAATGCGAAATGTGTAAAGGTAAATTTAAAACTATGGACAATTTAGAAAAGCACATGAGAGTCGTGCACGCTGCCGTGATTAAGAAAAAAATGCCTCAACTGCCGACGCCCGTCACTAAACGGGAAACCGAGGCCTTGTCTTCGCCTGAGACGAAATCCATTCCCGACACAAAGCGTACGGCTGTACCATGTGTGTTCTGCCATAGACCGTTCGACAATTATTACGTTCATAACGCTCACTTCAATACGTGCACAAAGAGATCGAATGCCCAGACTTATGTATGTTTGGTATGTCGACGAAAATTTCAAAAGAAAACTCTTTATTTCGCGCATCTCAAAGATACCCATCTTAAAGAAGCTCCCTACAATTCGAAACCCGTTTCTAAGAAAACAGAAGAACAGTATCCCGAAACCGCCCAACTAGAATGTCGTCTGTGTAAGAAGAAACTCCCAACTCAAGAACTCTTGATCACTCACTTAGCGGCTCACATGGCCAATGTCGAAGAAGAGGACGACCCAGATGATCCTGACGGGGACAACTCTAGGTACATATCCAAATATACTTTCTTGTCGATGCTCGAAAGTTTAAAGAAATTTGTACTATATTCTATTTTGCATTTCAGGTCAACTTTGGACGACTCCCGCTCGCAATACTCCGACAAAAGTTCCGGACGCACTCTCAAATGTACATATTGCGATAAAGTATTCACTTATAAAAAGTCATTAATGAATCACGTGATGAAACATACGACAGGAGAGATCGGCGTGAAGACGGAGCTACCGCCCGAGCCGCCCGAACCCGAGAGCGACTCTGACGACGATGGGGACAACACCTGCGACATTTGCGACAAGATGTTCTCCTACAAGAGACTTCTTATCCAGCACAAGCGCACCAAGCACAACTCGGGCTCAGGCGTGAAGCGCGCCAACGTCTCGCTCAAGAGCTGCGACGTGACGTGCCAGATCTGCGACATCACCATGAAGGTGGGCGACAGTCTGGCACACAACCGGATGCACTCGGACGCCAACATCCGGCCGCGCAATCTCTACATGTGTGTTGGTTGTAGTGACACCTTCAGCTCTAGCTCGGGGCTCGCCGATCATATTAAACTGGTGCATCGTCTCAAGCGGAGCTCGGCGCAGAAGTACACCGTCACCAACATGGCGGATTTTTGTGAGGTCGTTGTGACAAAATCGGAACCGCTGGATGAAATCCAGAGTCACAACGACTTTTTAGCGGTTCCAGGAAAACCCGTTGACGGCAAGAAGGCCACGGTGGATCTCGACGGGTTTACCTGCCCCATCTGCGGCAAGAAGATGGGCACCCTCATGTCCCTCAAGAGACACGTGAACTGGCACTCCAATGTGGGCAACAACATCGAAACCAAACATGAGTGTTTCGTCTGCAAAGAGGTGAGTATGCGAGAATGCGCCGCGCGGCTAGATTTTCACACGTTCAACGCTCATATCGCTCTTTGTTTCAGACGTTCAAATTCATCCGACACTTCAAGATGCACATGCGAGAGCACTATCACGACCCGAACTTGGATCCCAAGTTTTTGATCTGTTCGATCTGCAACCGGAAAAGTAAACACCTCCGCGCCGCGCAGATGCACATGAAGTACCATGACCAAACGCGTTTCCGCACCGAGGACTACCAGTGCTCCATCTGCAAACGCGTGTTCCAGTTCCGCAAGGTGTATCTCTCGCACATGGCTATCCACTACAAGCGCGGCGAGAGCGTGGCGCTGACCGGTGACGACGCAGGCCCGGCGGCCACACTCACCGGCGCACCCAACGAGTGCACACTCTGCGGCAAGCTGTGCGGCTCCGAAACCTCGCTCAAGTGCCACATGGCTTGGCACCGCTCTAAGTCCTCGCTGTTCGGCGCACGATACGACTGCTCCTTTTGCGACAAGGTGTTCACCAACAAGAAGCGACAGGAACTGCACACGCGCACGCACTATGAGGACGACAACGGCCCCTACAAGTGCCACATTTGCAGCAAGGGCTTTATCGACGAGGACTACTACCGCCGCCACATTAAGGGACACAACTTCGACCACCAGTCGCACAAAAAGCGCATCGAGAAGCTCCGTGCGAACAAAGTCAAGTGTCCGATCTGCCCCCGTTACTACCCGGATCTGGTGAAGCTGATACGTCACCTTCGGCGCACGCACCCCGAGACCAAGATGATCAAGGAGGATCCTGATGCGCCGCCGCCGCCGCTATTCCCTTGCAAACTCTGCGCCAAGGTGTTTCACACGGAACGCCGTCTGCGCGCGCACGAGGGTTCCCACCTACGGAGACACAGATTTTTCAAGTGCAAGTTTTGTGGAAAGAAATCCATCTCTCTCAAGAGCCACAACATCCACATCAAGGGACATCTGACGCAGAAGCACGTGGACGAGCCGCTCAAATGCTACGAGTGCGACCAGACGTTCGTGCGCGGGTACTCGCTGCATCACCACCTGCGCGACGTGCACGGGATCTCCGAGACCTGGATCTCGGAGAGCGGGCAGGCTAGCGTGGACGAGCTGGCCGACCTGCAGTGCTCCGTATGCTATAAGGTGCTTGCCTCCAAGGGGAACTTCGAGAGGCACATCGACTACCACAACCTGCTGCGGTGCAACTACTGCTTTGACTACTTCAACTCGCTTAAGTTCCTCGAGGGGCACCTCGCATTCTCGTGTGAGAAGAAGAAGCTCGTCGGCGACACCGAGATCCATCCAAAGAAGGTGAAGTGCCACGTGTGCTACAAGGCGTTTCACGTCCAGGTGAAGCTCGACTGCCATCTGCGTACGCAGCATGATATCCGTGTGAGCCGCGAGCGCCACCTTAAGGAGAAAGAGATCGTGTGCGACTTCTGCTTCCGGAGCTTCGAGAACGAAGACGCGCTCAACCAGCACAAGCTCTACCACCGCACCATCGGCTACTACGGGTGCATCTACTGCAGCCGCAAATTCAAGACGCTCACCGCTTACCGCATGCACAAGAACCATCACTTCGCGCAGCTGCACGTGGACGACCCGGTCAAGTGCGAGCACTGCGACGAGACTTTCACCGCTTTCCGCGACAAGATCTACCACATGCGAGATGCTCACGGCGACGACAAGGAATGGGTCGTGCTGCCCAAAGAGGTGATCGAGGAGAAGTGCCGCATCTGCGACAAGACCTTCTTTAACGTGCAGAGACATCTACAGCATCACGAGGAGAACCGCTGCAAGAAATGCGGTGAGTACTTCCTGTCGCGCGCCGAGTGCGACCAGCACCTGTGCGCCATCGAGAGTGACGAGGATCCCGACACCAACGATCGTGACATCCGATCCAAGTACGAGGAGTGCGAGTTCTGCTTCAAGCCCATCACCAAGACCAGCTCTAAGCTCAAGCATGATCTCATCCACAAAGGCTCCGGCGCCATCTCCTGTCGGTTCTGCGCTCTCAAGTTCAAGACGATGGATGCGTATAACATCCACGCGTTCTCGCACCGCAGCCGCAAGTACAAGCGGAACCCGCTCCGATGCCGCGCGTGCCCCGAGCGGTTCGTGCAGTACGGCCCGTTCGTCAAGCACATGAAGACGGTGCACAAGATGAGCGCCAAGATGCACTACCGCACCACCGTGCTGCCCGAGCGGTGCGTCGTCTGCTGCGGGATGTTCCCCAACCTGCACAACCACTACCGCGCGCACCTGGCCAACCGCTGCGGCGTCTGCGGGAAGTACTTCACCTCCAGCCGCGTGTTCCTGGCGCACGCCTGCGACCGGGACGACGCCGCACCCGGCAAGGTGTTCTCGTGTCACGAGGACCTCGACCACCTCATCAACACCTACATCCCCAAGGACGAACTCGACGACCAGAAGTACTACGGCAACACCGACGATGAGGAAGAGCCCTACCCGCCGCCCGCCGACCCCGGAGCGTCACTCAAACCACTGGCGCGAGTGAAGTCCGCGCCGCCCGAGGACGCGGCCGACCACGACCGATCGGCTCGGATCTCGGAGGAGGAGGAGCTACTGATGCCGATCTCGATCCAATCGCCGATCATCTCGGACGTGCTGTCGCTGTACGAAGCCAAGCGCGAGGCCGAGCAGCGGATCGCGGCGGCCAAGGCCAGCGCGCCCGAGGACGACGACATCGTGGAGATCATCGACGACAACTCTGCGGACGCGGACGATGATCCCGACGACATCATCACTATAGACGACTAACTCCCGCCGACCACTCTAAAGCCAGACTTACATTATAGAGTTGTTTACTGTCTCAGTGCGTCGAGAGCTGAATACTATATGAAAATATGAGCACTGACGCGACAGCGCTGTATTGCGCCTAGATTACGTGCACCAAAGTTCGCTCGCACGTCAATTGCCGTCACCTTACTAGTTTTTTTTTTAATTCGTCTTGCTTAAGTGTGAATGACGTCATAGAGCGAGTTTGGTGCGCGTAATCGCCCGCTGATTTGATATTAATTTACATGATCGGGTCAGCATTATATTTTTTTACAATTATATTTTATACCTCGTATTTATTGTTTTGTACAATATATATGCGATATTATTTTATTGTGATTTATGCGAAGAAATACTATAAATTTGCGGCTGAGTTACCCGTCGGTATGATTTTGCGTGCTCTTTGATTTGGTGTCGATACAAACTATATTTAAGGTGAGTAGCATTTAAAACTTGTTTAAGTATATAATATGTTAAATCACAGCAGCACGACACTACTTGTGGTGCGTCAGGTACTACGTGACGATTTATAATAGTTTATAACATTGTAGTATTGAGAAAAAAACCGGCTATAAAACTGCCATTTGATAAAGGATTTTATATGCGTTTTATAATTTTGATTGTGTTAGATTTGTGTCAGTATAATATGTATTTGTACTTATGTTTTTGAGGTATATAAATTACCCTAGTATACAAAGTTCACCTAAGCAATGGTGTATTTTATAGAACTACTAAATATTATTTTTAATTTGTGTTAACATAGGCTCCTGTCTGTAATGTTTTTGGTCCATCTCAATTTTGTCTAACGGTAATTATTTTGTAGTTTAGTACAGTCTTAACATGCGTGCAAAAGGTTTATTTGTGCCAGTCGTATTCGAAATATTATGACCTAATGGAATGCTATTATTGTAGGTATCTTTTAAATCGTTTTAAGGAAATTACATCTTTTATAAAGTTATAAATTTGATCGATTAGTGTTTATTGGTAATAGAGTATTATTGGTGTCAGATTAAATAAGCGTATTGATTATAATAAGTTCACAATGCATGTGTGCCGAGTAGCTCCCGGCAAAGTGACTACAACCTCGAGTACCCGACAGCGCAAATCATATAAAAAGGCCCATTTTAGCTTGAATGTTAGATAATTAAAGCGTTCAGAGATTTCTATAAAGCCCTTTTACGGAAACACAATTTTTATTGGTTAATAGGAAAAGCATTTGTGGTGCGGGAGTTTTCTGAAACTTGTCATTGTGCCCGCATACGGTGACCTATTTTATTTGGTCCATTTTGTTCTTTTATTCTGTTCAGTGGCCATATTCTGTTATAAACGTGATCGTTAGATTGTCAAAATAACAATTTCCGCTATTAACGCGCTCTCCTCCAATCATAGTAATTTTTTAACCGATTGATTGATTGGAGGAGAGACCGCTAATAACGGAATGTGTTATTTTGACAATCTAACGATCACGTTATAAGAAACAGAATGTGGCCGCTGGTGATGTGCAAAGTCAGGATTAATATTCGTTACCATGACAAACTACCGAAGCCGAAAGTGCAAATGAATAACTAAATTTTGAATGTTCCAAAAAATGGCTCAAGCTAAGCAACGACTATTAATCTGACCCTTAGCCATTGCTTCGAATTGTCAAACTGCAAATAAAATAAAATAATGTCAGATAGAAGAAATGTCTTTAGCTAAGCAACGACTATTAACTTTGTCCTAAGACTTGACAAATACCAGAATATTTTGCAAGCAAAAAATAATTTAAATTAACAAGTCAGCAGTTTAACTATTTAGTTCTCTGGGCGTTTTTATGAGATACTAAAATACATAAATGGGACAGATTACATTACTTACAACGTAATATATTATTATTATCATTTACCTAGTGATTCTACCTAGTAGTCTTTTTTTTCTAACGGTCACCAAAAAGACTATCCTGGTTCAAGTACCTTGTTAATACCGAAAACACAACATTTAGAAACGTTTCCATAAACCAGGTAAGCTAAACCTCTGTTTTCCCCTATCACATTATTATTTACGAAAAGTGACAAAACACAAAACCTGGTTTAGTGTAACGTTTCTGGATAGAGCAGGGGCCTTACCGGGAAGCCACATCGACAAACCGACCGACGCGTATCGATGGACATAATTGTATAGGAAATATTGTCTATGGTTAGAACTCCATCGCCGAGAAATGACAAATCATATTCATTTTATTTTCGATCGATCGACGTGGCGATCGGTATTTCATATGGCTTCCTGGTAGGGCCCAAGGTAAAGCCCATTTTAAACATGTAAGTTTTGTGATCGGACTACACATGCTATTATATGTGAACCTAGTCATAGGTTAGTGTTAAGGGTAGATGTTATGGACATTTTTGATAGTGCTCATTCTAAAATAATACATTATCCAACTATGAGTTTTCCTACTGTAAATAAACAAATATTTATTCATAGCTTTCGTAAATAAATTCATTTCAAATCGATGTTAACAGTTTTCAATTACATATTGATATTGTGAACAGCAGTGGTGATTCTTCTTTAAATTTATTATTATTACATTAAAAACAATCGTTATAGTTAATATTATGTTTTATCTCTTCTGTCAAAAAATATTATCATTGGTAAGAAAGAGATGAAACATCATATCACTGGAAATGTATGGGACATTCTTTACATAAGATTGTTTTCAATTTAATATTTTGATTTAAATTTAAGTCTAATTGAGGACTAAGGTTAATAAATGCTCATAAGTTACAGACAATATTTTAACAATTTTACCTAGTGGTTTCAAGCTGGTAGTAAATAGGGGATCGCCACTGAGCAATGTTTATATAGTCGACCATATTGGCTGCGTCAGGTGGAATAACATTTTTCCGTGAAAATTGCCGCTCGTTGCATTTAATTTTAATAGCAAATACCAAGCTAATGGAAAATAACTTGGGGCTAAAATTAACTGTCTAATGAAACTCATGAAATGTAGGGCCGGGTTTACATATGATCCATCTACTCAAGTATTTAAAAACCAAGACATACTTGAGTGTATACGTAGTGATAGCATCGGCAGTAGTTTTAGACTGCTTTGGTCACTAACCAAGTTATGGGGGTGGTCAAGAATAGTAGCCCTATCTGAGGTGCATTATTGAAATATGTTACTGACCCATTAGTCACAAAAGTTAAATACGTTTGACAGGATAAATTAAATAATAATTTGTACATTAACTCTGGACCCAATGAACCGAAGAGTAACCACCGACTTCGATACCGTGAGATCTAGTTCGTTTAAGTTGAGATCGAAAATAATGTTTTTGGTACCATTAAAAGTGACAGCGGTGACAATTGCTTAGGTAGTTCCGAGTATTCGGCTATTTACAAAAAAGTCACAAATGAAAGTTTACGGTATCGAAGTAGACTCTCTAGGGGCCTCATTCCAAAATTGCCCCGCTAAACACGACAAGACGTTGCGTAAACTATAAATATTGAAATATAAGTTCTATTCTGTTAAATATAGAGTTGAAATTCCAATGCTAAAACATGTTCAAACTTGCGAAGAATTCGTATATTTCAAGATGGCGGTATTATTATAGCCAACCTAATACAGACTATATAAGCATTGGAATAGAACTTATCTTTCCACATTTATAGTTTATGCAATGTATTGTCGTGTTTAGCTGTTGCAATCTTGGAATGAGGCCCTGGTTTAAATATGTTTGCTTGTATCTCTGTGAGAAACAAATTTCCACTTTATATATACCATTAAATTTAGCAAAACTTGTAATTGAATAAATTTTAATTGATTGACATTTCTCAGAAAATATCAACATAACTCAGTAATTTGTATTCTAAATTAATGAGTAATCAGGTGATCAATCGACAGATTGCTACAACTTGAATTTGAAAATAGTTTTCGCATTATTTATGTTGCTTAAAACGAGGACTGCCATAATATGATAGTTGTTTTACAACGCACCAGCAAAGTTCTTGATGATTTAAGGTTATGGCGAAAGCGACGGCAATCTGTCAACATGTGTTTAGACCCCAGATCATTGCATAGCAGGCCATAATATTAGTGTAAGACTAATTAAGTATATTATGCAGTTATATGATAAACATAATTTTTAAACTTAAAGTGACAACCTAAAGATAAATAATATTTCATCTTTTCTAACTTGCCAAAGTTTTATTCTAATAATTGTTTACAGTGTGAACTATAATATACAAGTAGGTAGGATAGCGTACTTGATAAACCATTGTTTTATCAAGTGTTTTCTCAACCCTCTTTAGATTGGGCTGTGAATTTCTTTCCATTAATTATTCAATAGTTTTTTTCGTTGTTTTTAATTAAGATTGTATAAGTGACTCTGTCTTCTCTAAGATACGACGAAGCTGACATTTAATAAATTATATTGTATTCATATTTCAGTGTTTTATAGTCCTTTTGAAATTCCTAACACCAATGCCAGGGTTAATAGTCGCTTAGCAAGTGCTAAGACTTAGCCATTGCTTCGGACTGTCAAACTGCATATTAAAAAACAAAATTTTAACAGTAATTACTTGGGCTAAGCAACGACTATTAATCCTGCCCTAATAATAAATGAGACTCAGGATTATAAAAAATCTAAATTTTTGAAAAGACAATCAAAGTTTGATTTGGGATTCTAAGTTATTGATTGACCCCATTCATTGACTTTGTAGGTCTGCTTACCACCAAGTAGATAAAAAGTCACATGCCGTACTACAATTAAAAAATCAAGTTGTCATCGCTCTTATTTCCAATGCAATATGTTTCATAATCAGGTCTCAGGTTGACTTCGGAGCGCCAGGCGACACCCATGATTAGTTATTGAGTTAAAAAAAACAAAGCAATTTGTTATAAGTAATATAATTAAATTTATTAATCAACATAATAATTACAGGTGGTATAACAATGTTAGTATAATATTTGAAGTCTTAAAACCCAAATCCATGAACATTTGCTAAACTGAAATAATTATTAGCTTTTCCTCTAAGCCTACTCGTATCTATGGAACAAATTGTGGTTAAGATTTTCTGTAAAATTAAATGTAAGCGTACTAAAATAAAATACTTTCTAAGTTAGGTATATTGTTTTTAAAGCAGGACCACGACTAAATAAGTCGTGGTCCTGCTAAAACCCCATCTAATTATTAATCAATTGTTTGTTAATGTGTTATTATGTCCCGTACGTTATTTTACTGGTGAAAAAATACCCCATAATAGCCAGGGGTTTAGCATTTTTTTAAATATTATGTATTGAAACATAGATAACTTTATAAAGTATACCAGAATCTCATGGCCCAGAAAACAATACATATAAAAAAATTACACTAATGGCAAAAAAATATTAGTAAGTACACCTTTCTGTAGTGTCATGGTCTGGGTGTTTATAAAATATATGTATTATATGGTTGTTTCTGGTACACATGTACAAACCTAGAGCTTAGTTGGTGACCAGCGGCCATATTGTTTCTTATAACGGAAACGTTAGCTTGTCAAAATAACAAAATCCGTTAAAAATGCCATTAGATTTTGGTAAATCTATACCTATAAAATAAAGCATTCATGAATTTAAGACAACCATTAACAATATTAAATTTTATATTACAAAAATAGTTTTGCGTATTTCAATACACTGTACTATTTACACTTTTTACAATAACATTGTCAAAGTTGTGCGACAATCGCTTTGAGCAATAAATATATTGATGCATCACGTAGTACGCCACTAGTTATGGGTAAGTGGAATTATAATATTATTAGCTGATAAGACCAACTATTTAAATTGCAACTTTATAGATAGCGTCAAATAACTTGAACACATAATTTTAAATATCTCGGTTTAGTCTGAGGGTTCACCGGTTGGTTAGATAATAAAGCAGCGAGGGATTAAAGCATAAAGAAAAATCGTATTTGTCGCCGTCCATTTCATAACCGAATTTGTTTAGCATAGTGTTAATTAACTGTAGTGATTGACTCCATTCATGGACTGTGGGGGGCTTAGCATAACCACATCGATATAGTTTGACAGACGATAAAAATAAGTTTATGAAAAAAAAAATTCATTCACAAAATTGATATGTATCGATTTTGTCGATTTATCGAGCCTATCGATGCTGTTGTGCTAAGGTCCATTGTCCATATATGCTTGTCATAGTGGCTTAGTAGGTGTCAGTTTGCAGACTTTTGAGATCAAAATAAAATACGTTTGGTAGAAAAATTAAAACTGCGCAGGTATGACCAGTGTTCAAGTTATTTGTTGGGAAAGAGGAGTTTTCCTTTTGACAGTTCCAAAATATGCCACTAGATGGCAGCAGGAGAGATAGCCACAAAAACTATCAAACAAACCACAGATTCATGTGAAACAGACTGTTTTTTTTTATGAGTAGGCTATACTCTATGACCCAATCTACAATATATTTTTTTTTTTATTAAAATTTCCTGGCCTGGATACTATGTCCTTAAGCCGCAATCTACAATATAAATTTTAGTATTGCAAGACGTTTTATATTTTTTTACCATATTTTGCTACATTTGTATTGACAATTCATCCTCTCTTAATCTTTAAAAGAAAAATATTACTTAAGTTGGAACCGTACGGCATAGTGAATGGAGTTTTGCCACTTTTGTAATAAATCAAAATCATTATTTTGTAATTATTTACAAAATAATGATAACTAAGTATTTTTCAAGGAATACAATAAATAGAATTTAATACACATAAGAAAAAAAAACCCTATTAAGTAAATTTTATAAATCATTTGTATGAAGGCATTTATTTTCCTAAACTAGTTACCCTAAATTTTGGCTATTTTTTATATTAGCACTCTTTGTTTTGACAGTTTTTGTAGATAGCGAATAAACGCCACCTATTGCGCTAAATAATAACTACTGGAAAACTCCCCATTACCGCATAATATTTCCTTATTGGAGCAGATATCGAAGTCCATACATTTACATTTTCCGGCATCAATTCAATTAAATTACAAGTAATAAATACTTATTAATATAAGTTACATGCATCTTGTAATTATTTCTGATGCAAATGGCAGTCAATTAAAATATAACTATAATGTAACTAAATAAAGTTTTATAAACTTTCTGCTTATTAACTAAATTGTTACGAACGTATTTAAGAACATATGTTAATTGTATTATCGTTTAATTTACATAACAGTGATTAGGTAAATTAAACTTATTTAGTGGAATGAAGAAATACTTTACTTTAATAATTAAGATTGTGAGTAATATAATAACTATCACAATAACTCTAAGGTCGGACGCAGACCGGAAAATAATTCCTTTTACGAGGCTCGGTTTCAACCAAAATATACTCTATAACATAAAAAATGGCGTCGATGGCTTTTCGATCTACAAGGAATTCTGCCAATATCAAGTTGTCTATAAAGCACGTTTCACAATAAATTTTCAGTAGAAGTATATTACAGTCAATAGTTATTTAATAAATAACACATAACCACATATAATATAAACGGTATGATAATAAAACTTTATTTTAAGTTTTATTTGAAAGATGATTGGTAATACCGACGCCATTTTAAACGATATGATACAATATTTTGTTAAAATCCAGCCCTAAAAATGTTGCTGTACAAAAATTAGTAGTAGTCAAAGATATCAGTCATTTTGATCCATGTGATATTATTTTTATTAATTTTCGAAAAAAAAATCTGTTTATTATATATCTTCTTTTAAAACACTTGTAATTAACAAAGGTCGAAACGATTATAAATAAAGGGGATATTGAGGGATTGAGATGAGCTAATAACGTTTCGTAAGTAATTATCAAGTATTGAAGTAAACAGAAAATAAATGTTCTTTTCTGTTAATATCATCCTCAATGTTAATGGTAGCGCCATTTTTTATTGACGTACTGCCGTTCTCAATAATCAATCTCATTCTATATGTTTATGATAGACCATAAAAAGTATCCGAAGATTTAACAATTTACATACAATAATTATAACAATTAAAAATATAAAATGGCCAGCCACTTTGTATAATGTCATAAGCCCTGTCAAATATAGTAAAATAATTTACTTGACATAAGATGAATTATTTGATCTTATACGATCATATTGACATTATTTATAAACTATCAATCACCCAACAAAATTAAGACTACTTGACACTGCCATCTGGCGAATATCGTCAAACCAACGATGGACGCGTTGAACTAAAATAAACTAATACTGTGACTGCAAATTATAAACAATAGTGACAAGGCGACGAATCGTGTTGCCTTCAGTCAAAAACTATATAGATTTTGTCGATAAACAGTCACGTCATAGTGCCAACTGAATTCCATGAAACTAGGAATAATATATGAAACCGCCCTAATAAAGCCTATGAAACAAAATGTCAAACGTGTTCGTTGACGCCATATTGTTTTCTCGCATCAACTAATCAAGGCAGGCATCTTCTGTTCTCACGTTTTAGGTATTAGGCCGGCTCCCTATATATATATCCCCATGAATCTAAACCCATATTTTTTGCCTGATGGTGACATGATCCGTTGACTTCGCCGTAATATATTTAGAGCTATAGAAATGAAATTTAAAAACATTATGTAATTTATGATGATTGTTTACTCGTAAATATAATTATGCACCGTATATACATAAACATACGAAAATAAATTCTTTTTTTTATACATTTACTTGCTACACTGACTAGTCTTCACCGTTTTTTTTACAATATAAAGAGGCACTGACGATAAGCACGTTATACTTAAATTAGTTAAATTTGTTCGCTTTTAGTACATAAGATATAAATAATATTTCGTATGAAAATATATTACACGTTTTGTATATATTTCACCAATTTGTCTGTCATGATGAAAAATCACTTAACGGCGTTGACGGTATGCAGACAGACAAATATAAATTAAAATACTACGGTAATGATACTACGGTGACGAGCGAAACTATTTTGTACTTTTGTAAGTCACAAGTAACTAAATTTATCACGTTTTTTTTAATTGTTTAATAAATTATAATTTTAAGCCGAGTTCCACCATTTATTGTTCATGAATAATTATTAAGCACCGAATCTCCGCTAGAGCTAATTGTTATTATATATACCTCTAGTGGAATATTTGCGATATTATAATAATTAACTTATATTTATTTATTACGATATATTGACTAATGCGATAATTCAATCCACCAGGATAGCAACGCTACCAATTACTAGATATAAGTGGCCAAATGATCTGCAAGTAAACTTATAAAATGGTGCGACTCAGCTTTAACTCACTTATGTATAAACAAAAATAATACACAATCTAAAATATTTTTAAAGTATACACTTGTGAAATATTATAAATTTAATGTTACTATACTACAAGAATAAAATCTATAGACTAAAAAGTATAGGTATATTAATTAATAAGAAAATGTTCAAAAATATGTAATAGAATATTATTTATTATAAATAAAACAACAATTCTTACAATAAAATTAAGAAAAAAAGAATAAAATACTGATTATAAGTTACTAAGTGGAATAAAGATTTTTTAATTTTAATAATCTATATTTAAAAAAATATTGTGTACCTAATTTTTTTATGGAAATAATGTGTAGTTAAATAACAAGTTAATAATAAAATACTTCCAAGTAAAATTTTAGGTACTTAATTTTAAATTAGTACTATAAATATGGCGACTTTTCAGCCATTTTGAATAATGTAAAATAATACAAAATCCTGTTGTTATATAAAATAAAGCTATAGATGATAAAATGAATGTTATTTAGTTTGTTAATGATATGTTTGCAAGAGAATTCGGGGACATATGCAAACATCGTAACATCAATTGACTGTAGTCATTGTCACCCTGATTCTATCCACCCTTATATAATATTTATGATCAATTTTGCTAAATAAAGATAACAGTTATTTTATTGGTAACATTTTTATGTAACCTTGGCCAAACAAGAGCATGAAACGAGCGGGCAGCGGAACAGCAGCGATTCATACAATAACGTAAAGAAGTAAATACTGCCCATTTCTTAGGGCATACCAGGGCCCAGGTGGGCAATTCTCGCGCTTTCGACATTCATCTCGAATCGATATTTTTGAACGAAAAATGACATGTTGAAAGCGCGAGAATTGCCCACCTGACAGGAATTTGGAGACCCATTGGAATGTGAAATAAAATGAAAAGTCACAAGAAAAATCTATTTTCAGTTATGATTTGATAAATATAAAGGTTGGAACTGGTAGATAAACCTGATCTGGTGTCCGATTTACATTTCAATAAAAAAATATAAGAGTAATTATTAGGATTCTAAAGTTATTTTTGTGTCAATAAGCATTATTTTTTCCGTAAAATAAAAATTGGTCTAATTTTTTGGGGGTCTTCGTGTGGTCAAAGGTCATGGAAGACGGTACAGCGTCCCTCGGTTTCCGGTCGTTTCCGCTCGTGTTATGCCTCAACCCCGAGAGCACTAGCCGCAATGCGGAAAGCAAATTCAATTTGTACTACTAACGTTAGCGTCGAGCGAAAAAAACCTTATGTGCAAACGGCGTGCGGTCCATATAAGCTAAAAGGCCAAAACTACCTTAGAATAGAGAGTATTAATAATCTAGTGTTTATATATTAATTTTAAGCATTTAAAAATGTTTTTTTAAATAATAATTAGGTACTAGATTATTCATACCCTATATTTTAGGGTAGCATCGATTTTTGGCTTATATAGACCGCATGCCACAGTGTTTAAGCTGAAAAGGTTACAAAACATCTAAAAACATTGTTTTTCCCACGCTGAACGCTTGCAGAGCTGAGTGAATTCACTTTGGACGCTTGGGAAAGCATTTATGTGGATTGTGAGGTTGTTCATCGATAGTTTTAATATGATTGTTGTTGTTGTGTGTCTACTCATCCCACTCCCCGTCGCTGGTGGTCTCGTCGCTGAGGTCGGAGTCGGAGGAGTGTGTGGCGCGGTTCCTCTCCTGCAGCGCCCTCTGTAGCGCGCCGGCCAGACCGCACGACTCCATGCGGCGCTCGGGAGCCGCACTCGTCGTGTCTTTCGGTACCTGAACACAGTATATATAGGGTTTCAGGAGACTTCTGTATCGATGTCTAGGTTAGGTAGTAGTCTTTTTTCAGGGTTTGACGAAGCAGAGTATATTAAAATAGACTTGTAATGCTTATTCGTCGTCCAATTCGTAACCTCGCTAATAAGCCGGCATAGTGGGAGAGTTAAATGATGTTAAACAACAATGTATGGCTCGCAGGGGTTGAACAATAGAATCTTGTTCAACCCCTGCGAGCAATACATTACAAACTGATTTTGCTGACTCCGTTCTTAAAAAAAACTATGTACCTAGTCTTGCCATTAATATTGTAACCAAAAAAGTTTTTTTTTCTATTGCAAATAACATTTATTACTTTTACACAGTGTTAGTTTAATACATAAATATAAAACAATTTAAAATATAAAAAGCTTATTCGAAGTGGTCTCCATTGGCTGAAATACAGTCCTTTAAACGTTTAGGCCAGTTATCAACATTTTAACAAACAAAATGACCGTATTTATGCTGTAAGCTCTAAGGAAGCTTCCCAATTAGTCGGCAGAGTGCAACGTGCGCATTATCCGACTTCAGTGATGGTTTGGTGGGGTGTTAGCTATGAAGGAGTCACTGAACCATATTTTTGTAAAAATACTACCAAACAATACCATTCTTGAGAAGGTAGTTCAGCCCCTTTTAACATAATCATATCTGCGACTTCAGTTAAAAATTAAATAGTGATATTAATTACCTTTGACGTAGGTATTCTATATCCTATACCCTGCAATATAAATGAGATGGTACTCACGGATCGCAGTTCGATTCCTTGTCGTATTTCGCTGAGCAGATCTCCCCGGCTGGGCTCCGGGTCGGCGGGCTTCGCAGCAACCTCCACTCGCTGCAAAATATTATAATTATTTATTACATGTTACTTTACAGATGTTTATGAAGAGTCACAATAATAATAAAAGTTAATATATCAGTAGAACGATGATCAAAATTATTTTATTATCAATATAGTTAAAAAGACACAATTGGTAGAATGTCACGTCATGTTAATTTTTCGCCAATCATGTGCTTGGTTCTGAAGGTTCAGAGTGAATTTTCAAATCCTAAACTACAAGGAATAGCGAAAAATGCTTAAAGGAGCCTCGGGGCCAATTTTGATAAAACACTAAAATGCATTAGTTTTTTGAAAAAAATATTATCCTAGCAGGGAATCGAACCGATTGATTTTGAAAAAAGTCACCTGTATTATTGCACCAGCTGATAGTGTTGCTTATAATGATTAAATGGTGGAAAGTAACTTCAAACGGAAAACTAAAGTACTAATTTTTTAAATACCCCTGAGTAATAAATTGTTCGAAATGATAGCCATCATTTTCAAAACATATAACTGAATTAGTTTTTTCTTACTTTTATTTAAAACAATATGACATTATTTTCAATGAGGATGGGTTTTGAAGAGCATTATATCAAAAAATTTGATTAGTATGTAAAGTATGATATTAATAAAATAAATAAATAAATACCATCACGGGTGCCTATTTGGCTCCCGAGAACCGTTTAAACGGCCTCAGGGTCCCAGCGGAGGGATTAACCCATCCTCATTTCGCCGATGGTATTCGGAGGTAACACCTAACAAGTGGCGAGCTTGTTGCGGTGTTTATGATGAAATAGCCTCGTTGTATAAAGCGGTCACCAATCCCAGGCCGGCCTTGTTGTCATCTGCTTAACCTTGTTATCAGTTGCGCAGTGACTTAACCACTAGGCTGGGACCGCTTTTTAAGTATGAAATTATTTTAATTAAATATTGTTTTTATTAAAATTGAACACTTTCCTTTAGTTTGCCGCTTGATCTTACTTACCAGAATCAATTTAAACGGAAGAACACCATCTTTAGATGTGGTTGTGGAATGCTTTAATAATGACATCAACAAGGTCATCAACAGCCAATTAGTAATGTCAAGAAAGCTTAGATGTATGATAACTACCTAACTACTCGTCTAACATGGCCTTTTCTACTTCAACAAAACTCTTCTGGTATATCTAGATGCAACTGTCATAAGAAAACTTAAGTCTTGGCTTGGATTAGCACAGGGCGCTGACTCCTCCACGCTGTTCAGGCACAGTAACAATTTGGGATGAATTTTAAATAGCCATCTGTGTTGTACCTACATCTACGTGTAATCAAGCAACAAATCCTGAGTAACTCCCGAGATAATCTGATTGCATCTCTCCTGAAAGACTATTGTATTATATATTAACCTCTTAGAAGACTCTCAAGACTTCGGTTCCATAAATCATTTATGAGCGGTGCACAGATCAGCAGAAGGGGGTTAGGTTGGAAGAAAAGGAATGTGATAAAGATGTTATTAACTCTTTTCTTAAGGGCGATAAAGACCATGGATACAGAGTTTACGCAATGACCCTAGAAGTACAGAATGAATGATGTTGTTCTAGTTTTTATCAAAATTGGCCTTAAGACTCCATTGAGCATTTTTCGATATTCCTTGTAGTTTAGGATTTGGCCTTGAAGGCACACTTCACCCTGTATAATAGGAGGCCACCCTAAGGCCTAAAATGTTTTAAATTTTTAGCCCTGCAAAAAAAATTGCCGGCCGCCATACAAAACCAAAACAAAAAGTATTATAACCAATTTTTGAGTATTTATTGTTTGAATTGAGAACAAAGTATGGCGAATATGTTTGACATTTAGTTTTATAGGCGATTTTAGGTCTTTGGGCGGTTCTGTATATTTTCTTATTCTGTTATTCGGTTATTCTGCTGGTTAGAAAGAAAAAAAATATTTGTCACATAGATATAATAAATAAAAACACATATGACAAGAAAAATAAAACCATAACCAAAATATAAAATAATTATAAAACATAACCTAATCCATTGGAACAACTAATTAAGAAATTCGGGCAGTGCTTGCGCGGAGCTAGACAGGGAATCAGCTGAGCATAAGCTAGTTTTTAGGCTGTATCGCTAATTTTCAGCTGGTGCCCTTCCACGACAAGAGAAATTTTAGGTTACGTAATTATATTAATAAAACGATTTTATTATGAGATGTTTTGACGAGTGGTTGATGGTGTGTAGCACTAACCTTGAGGGTCTTGTTCCCGGCGCGTATGCTCTCCATGAGCGCCGAGCGGGAGTCGGGGGCGGCGGGGGCGTGCGGCGCGTCGGCGGGGGGCGGCGGGGGCGCGGGCGGCGCGGGGGGCGCGGGCGCGGGCGGGGGCGGCGGCGCGGGGTCGCAGGGGGGCGGCGGCGGCGGGGGCGGCGCCGAGGGGGGCGCGGTGGTGGGGGCTGGAACCAAACATACCTATGTCTAATTACCCTATCGAGATGTTACATTAAAGTAACTGATGGTAAGCGGTGTAGCAGAAGAGGTAAGATAAAGAAGCGTCGCCGCGAGGTAGCGGACTCGAGCTAAGCGACACATGAATGGTATGGAGAGCTATATCCTTTTCCTTAATATAATAGTATATACCTATACATAATTTTTGTGGCGTAATTTGCATTGTTTTATAATTATAATATTTCGTACTAGTTTTAATTTTGATCTACATATGTATTATTTCATTGTGTGAATAAATTTGTTTCAATTTCTATGTAGAGCAATAAAAAAAATATTAAAGGATATAACACACATCCATAGCAATGTAGCACATTTCTTGTAGGATAGTAGCTAATAAATACATATTGTAGATTCTTAACCCAAGCTATGTATAGGTATATACATACCTATACATTTTATTATGTCGGTGCAAGAGTCTACAGTTATATTCACGTAAAAGTTGCCTTTCTTTCTATCGCGTAATTCTTTTCTTTTCTGACGATGTTAGGGTTGTCTTCTTTTAAAGAAACCTAGGTCAGGTACTTAGTAGTAAGTATGTAGGCAAGAAATGAGTGAGAGAATATTTTTTTGAAAATGGCGAGAATTGAATAACATGGAATAAGTAATGAGGTAGTTAGTTACTCACGCTGCAGAGGTCGCGGCGGTGGCGGCGTCCGCAGCGGCGGCGGCGGCAGCGCGCGCGACGGCGGCGGGGGCGGAGCGCGGGATGCTGCACAACACATTTTTTAATTAAAGGGCACGTTCATGAGAAATCAGCCCCAACCAAATTACCAAAAATTTTACTTGTAGTAATATATAAAACCAGACTAACCCCCTATTCTAAGTCGTGTTTTCCACTCTACTTTCACTCAAGAAACGTCCATCTCTTTCCACCAAATATCAAATCAAGAAAGAAAGAATGGAATTCTAAATAAATAAAAAGACTTTCTTTGAGTGAAAAGTGCAGTTCAGGGTACAACTTAGAATACGGGGGTAAAAAACGCATAAATACAAGAAATCTTTTTTTTTTTTCATAATTAAGTAACATTTATAAATGCACATTATAAATGCAAACGTTTTTTTTTTAATATTATAAGCCCAGTCCGTGCTTGATCCCAATTTTGGCTTATGGAAAGCATCGGTGAGTTAGAAGAGCACGCTTACTCTGTAAAAAGGAGACTACCACCTCGAAAATAAATCTCTGAAATAGTACCCTTAAACCTCTCTATCTGTCGGCCCAGCCGTTACCTTTTCACGCTTAAACCACTTAACCAATGTAGATGAAATTTGATATGGATATAGATTTCAACATAGCTATATGGAATGCAGATATACAGGGTGTTTGGGTTTTAAGTCTCTTAATAATTATAAATTAATAAATATAAAGCAATTTATAATTATTAAGAGGTAATAGGCTATTACATTTTAAACTGTAAACTTTTCCTAAGATTCCTTTACAGTTATAGCTATGTTGAAATCTATATCCATACCAAATTCAATCTAAATAGATTTTCTGTACAGTTTGTCGTGGTCTGGGTGTTTATAAATAATAATATTTATTATATTGTTGTTTCTGGTAGTCAGTACAAGCCTAAGGCTTCGTTTGCCACACACATTCTGTTTCTTATAACTTAATCGTTAAGATTGTTTGTCAAAATAACGATTTTTAGCGCGCTCTCTTCCAATCAGAGTAGTACCTTTGCTGATTGGAGGAGAGAGCGCTAATAAAGGATTCCTATAACAATGACATTAAACAATCAGCGACAAGGAAAACCTAAAAGTCATACACTCTATTCTCTCGTGTTACAGCGGGGTGAGGTGGAACTTTATTTAATACTTTCGCTTTCGTCAGTGTGATCGTTTTCGTCTTGTCTATGGTCAGAACCTGTATGAATAATTTACGGAAGTGCTGTTCTTGAACAGACCATGTAAATTATTAAAACTGTACCATAATTCTTTCGATTCAAGAAAAGAGATAAATATCAATTATTCGTTTCTTTGAAGAATTCAATCGAAAAATCATCAACCTAATAATTTTGAAGATGCATTACAGCACTTCCGTATATTATTCATACAAGTTCTGACCATACACAAGACGAAAACGATTCCACTGACGAAGGCGAAAGTGTTAAATAAAGTCCCACCTCACCCCGCAGGTGCTTTTGGCTTGAACGTTTTTAATATTTCGTGTCGTGTCCATTGCATATAAAGAATTTCGTTATTTTGCAATCTAACGTTACCTTTAAAAGAAACAGAATATGGTCGCTAACCATGTGTAAAATTGTTTTAGAAAATAAAAATATTTTAGTTTGTATATGTGGTTTGTATTTGGCCCCCATTATATATAACATAAGAAAACTTACGCGGCCCCGGCGGGTGCGCGGGCGCCGGACTCCTGCTGGGCACCGGGGGCGGCGCGCGGACTTTACCGCTTTCTGAAATCATATATCTTATATTTCTTCGGTCTGTGTGTATGTGACCGATTTTGATACTTATTTGTGTGTGTGTGTGAGTCGGTCTTTAGGTGGGAGAAAAGATTCACGATTGGATCCGGTAGGTGGCGCTACAATCGGTTTCTAGATTTTATTTGCACAATGACGAACCAAAAAGATTGTAATTCAAAAAAAACGGCACTTTGTATTTTATTAGCAGAGTATATAGACCTAATTACTATTAATTATTTAACGAATGTAAACAGATTTTTGCTTACAACTTGTTTGGAATAGACTCAGAATCCCATCGGCTACGACGAGGTAGGAATAAATCCCTGTTTAGACGGTCTCGGGTATAGGACGTTATATTTTACGTACGTTAACACTTAATACGGTTAAGATCAATGAACAAGGTAACATTTTAAATATTAACTTCAGAATTGACTAAATATAAACAACTAAAAATTCGTCTTATTTAAATGAAATTTGTTAAAGTCGCCATTGTTCTTATAAATGTAGAAATTCCCGCGGGTCAACTTGTAATATACTATATTATTCCCTTTAATGAGTACCTAATAAGGCACAAAATGATTGATATTTATTTTAAAGTATAATATTTACCCCCCTATTCATAAAAAAGAAATTGAGTAAGTATATTAGTTATACTGTGTTTTGTCTCTTTGTTACCAATGAAAATCCATTTTAATATTATAGTTAAAATGGATTTTCATTGGTAACAAAGAGACGAAGCTCAGTAAAGTATTCATGAAGGCGCGAATGTGATAATCACTTAACACTAATAGCTTAAGCATTTCTTAAACAATATTATAAGTAGGCCTCGTATAGACAGTTGGTGTTTCAAAAAAGATTCCCTCCGACGGAGCGCTGCAGTCGCGCGACAGAGTAGATAACCCCAGTTTTGCTTAACCAAAAATCATTTTAGTATAAATTCGATTTTAATAAAAATATTCTGACATCGTATCCTAGCCTATATTCATTTTGTTTACGCTCAATTTTATTAGTTCCATTTATTGCCACGGGAATTATTTCGTGAAACGGACTTTACATTACCTTTGGTAGGAGATCCCTCATCGTGCAGCTCTTCCTTGACGGCGTCGAGTCCCCCGTGCGTGTTGATGAAGTCGTATATAAACTCCCGCGTGTCTTGGTCCTGCAGCTGCGTCTCAGATATCCCGGCTTTGCTGAAGAATGTATTCATCGCTTGTTCGTCTACATTTTCCAAGTCAAAACCTAACAAAATAAAGTTTAGGTTCAAGGTTCTAAGAATGGTGAGAAGTAGCGGTATACAACTGCATAAGAAGTAGCGGTATACAACTGCATAAGAAGTAGCGGTATACAACTGCATAAGAAGTAGCGGTATACAACTGCATAAGAAGTAGCGGTATACAACTGCATAAGAAGTAGCGGTATACAACTGCATAAGAAACCGAGTGATCCGGAGCACAAAATTGATGATCGTGATTAGAGTTTTGAGTCTAGGATAGCAATAAATTGTGATGTGTGGGTTGTTATTTTGACCCCATATCACTTTAATTACTTTGTAGCCACCACCTTGAGAGACAGTAGGTGTCATTTAAGACATTGCAGTGCAATTATTGTACAATTGAAACAGTTCAAAGAGTATTGGTATTGTTATAGATTTGTCCGTTTTAAATTGGCAACGCATTCCTACATTGTGCATATTCATAATGTGATGAATCTGTTAAGTAGTACTACCCTACAAGGTTATAAATGTCGGTTAGACAAGCAGGCAGTCGTGGAATAAACTACAACCGAATAAGCTGTGTTTCATTACTTCCGCCGCTTAGTACTTAGAATCAAAGAACATTAATGGTTTCTGCGTTCGGGTACGAGTTATATAGTATAGTGAGTCCGGGGCCTGAATCCGAGGACCTGTAGATTTATTTTTATAAGCCCCCTTGTTTAGACGTATTTTAAATGTCTATTTTACCTTAAATTTATGTAAATTATTGTCCGCTAGTAACATTTCACAAAAAATATGTTTGTATAAGAAGAAGGTAGATGTTACTTTCTCTCCGTTTTTTTTGTATTTTCTAACGCAGATCATATTATATTATTAAATTAATTCCTACTATAAAATCGAGTTATTTCTTTGATATACCTACTGCTGCGGCTTCAACATGGTCCAAACGAGCCAAATTATATGAAATTATTGTTGAACCAGTTACATAAAGCGCAAGTATTGGGATAATACAATACTTCTACTGGATGGTCGTCGTGTCGCTGTGGATGTCAAAGTTCTATGTTTCCATACAGTGTATAGCATTTTTGGATGATTATAACCCAATACTCTTATCAGGTAGTATGTTAGGTATATCCTCGAACTAAAAGGTTAGTGTTTATTTTGTTTATATACGCATTTATTTTAATCTTTGCTTCGTAGGTAGTATTGAACATATTTTCATGAACTTAATGTTTCGTTTTTACGGCATATTTTCGTAAAATTATTCATGAATAATATTTATTATAATACCTAATATAAATCAATACATAAATGTATTTTAGGTAGTCTGTTTTTCTTAAAACTAAAGTGAAAACTAAAAGTTAGTTAGTCATGTATTGATTGTGTTATTCTATGCCTAAACTAAGTTGTGTGTTAATTTAAATGATATTATGCAATATTAAGCAACTAAATAGTGCTTTTTATTTTATAAAGAAAGTTCTAGTAAGTACCTACCTATGCTAATACCATCGTAGTTTTATATTTATATAGGTACCTATCTTATTATGAAATTATTTTTGTAGGTTAATGAAAATAGGTTTTTGTCTTAGTTGTTTATTCATTTTATTTATAGTTGTACTTGTATACATTTCAGGCTTACCTACCTATCGCTTTCCGTTGTCATAATGTGTGATGAAAAGGAATTGTTAAAAAAAAGAGCAAGTTATAAGGGACGTCTAACGGTGTTTGCTAACTATATTAAGGATTTAAATGGGTCATTGACACGGATTCAGATTAACGAATTGCAACTACGTATCGGTAAGATAGAATCTTTATATTTACAGTATGATGAAGTACAGTCACAGTTAGAAAGTACTACCGACAATTTAGAATCTCAATTAAATGAAAGATCTGAGTTCGATTCCTCATATTGTAAGCAGTTAGCAAAAGCGCAAGAAATTATAGCTTTAAATAATAATATGAACGATGTGACGTCACCTAGCGAATGTGGTTCCTCTAGAATTAATAAATATAATAATGTTAAGCTACCTACTATTCAGCTACCCAAGTTTAAGGGTTCCTATGATAACTGGTTGGAGTTTCGTGACACTTTTTCGAGTCTAATAGATTCTAATGATAACATAGACGACATAAACAAGTTTCATTACTTACGCTCCTCACTAGAGGGCGCTGCTGCCATTGTTATTCAGTCTATGGAGTTTTGTTCCACTAGCTATAGTATGGCTTGGAAGTTACTATGCGAACGCTACGATAACAAACGTTTATTAATACAAAACCATGTTACAGCCTTATTTAATGTTGACCAAATTACCAAAGAGTCCTCCTGTAATATTAAACGTATGATCGACCAGATAAATAAAAACCTGCGAGCTTTGGACTCGTTAGGCGAACCTACCGAACATTGGGATACGCTGCTCATACATATGGTGTCTAGTAAACTAGATTACAAAACCCTACGTGAATGGGAGGAAGAAAAAGGTAGACTAGACAAAGATAAACCTATAACTTTAGTTAACTTTCAATGTTTCATGCGAAGTCGGGCTGACCTGCTCGAGACACTGGAGATGACTAGAGGCACTTACTCATCTATGAAGCCTAGTGGAAATACTAAGCTTAAGAGTATGATCTCGGTCACCAATGTACCTCTGACGTCATCACGTCATGATGGACGCAATGCGAGTCAATCGTCATCTCAGTCATGTCCGCAGTGCGATGGTGATCACCAGCTGTCTCAATGTACACAATTTCTTGGTTTGAACATTGATCAGAGGCGAAATTTATTACCTCAGTTTAAAATATGTTACAACTGCCTTAGTCATGGCCACTTTGCTAATCGTTGTAAGCGTAGTGGTTGTAAGATATGCAATCGAAAGCATAACTATTTAATTCACGTTCCAGGCGACTTTAAACCTATTTTGAGAGAGGTGTCTCTCGACGACGGAGGTGATAGCGCCGGTGTGGCGGTGGATGTCCCCGCGCGCGCTGGTCTCTCCGACGTGGCGTTGTCTGCTCGCGTCTCGTCGGGGTCTGTACCAACCCTACATGAGGTACTTTTGTCGACTGCACTTATAAAATTGTATGACGTATATAATAATGCACATATAGTGCGCGCTGTGCTCGACAGCGGTAGCACATCCTGCCTGATGACGGACGCTCTGTGCAGTAAGTTAGGCTTACCCACTGATAATGTTAATAAATCTATTTTAGGTATAAATAATGCTTCCTCACACATCGGTAAAAAGTGCCGAGTCCTCATGAAATCCATGCATGAGTTGTATTCGACAAATCTCAATTGCTTTGTATTACCAGCGATCACTGACCATCTACCCAGTCGTCAGATCGATATTCATAGACTAAAGATTCCAAGTGAAATATATTTAGCTGACCCTACATATCACACACCTTCGTCGGTGGACATAGTGATAGGTGCTGATATTTTCTGGAGCCTGCTGTGTTCACAGAAAATCCAGTTAGAAGACGGTTGTGCAATGCTCTTTGAAACTTCACTAGGATGGATAGTTTCGGGTACAGTTAATATTGGCCAGGCATCATACTCATCTTCTACTATAATAAGTAATTTTGCAAAGATCGATTCGATTGATAGTGTGTACGGTAATGATATTCAAAATCTGTCTTCAAGATTTTGGCAGCTCGACCAAGTTAAACGTAGGTTATTATATTTTTCTGCTGGTGAGCAGAATATGTACAATAAATACTTTGTAAAAGTTGCTACTCAATTGAAGGATAGAAAATTAGGTATAAATTCACTTATTAGTGTTTCTTTGGGTCAAGTAACTCAGCTTTGGGCTCGAGTAAAACAATCGTTTTCTCACTTAATTATCTAAGCCCAACATTAGCAGTAGATTGTCAATTGACTAAATTATTATGATTATAAACCGGTAAGTAAATTAAATACTTTCAGGTTTAGGTGAATAAGTATTTTAAACTACTTCCGTTATAGGTTGGTTAAGCTATGATGGGTTCTAGTCGTAATTTTATTAAGGCTAGAGAAAATAATATGTATTATTATTTATTCATATTTACTATTTTTATGTAGAATCCTTATTATACAGCCTCCGTAGACTAGTGGTTGCGCCTTTGGCGTTGTATCCGGAGGTCGTGGGTTCGATTCCCACCCATGGCAAAAAATATTAGTACTTTTTTTTCTGTACAGTTTGTCATGGGTGTTTATAAAATATATTATGTATTATATCGTTGCTTCTGCACATACAACAACACATAGTACAAGCCTGGAGCTTAGTTTGTGACCAGAGCAATATGTGTAATTTGTCCTACATTATTATTATTATTATTTTATTTGCATTAAACTAGACTTAATTCACTAAGTAGGTACCTACTTACTTACCTCTATGCAGGACAACCAAGTTTAAACTTTGTTATGTTTTTGTAGTTATTAGTATAGACATAAGAAAAAAAAAAGGATTACTCTGCGATCCGATCAGTCACCACTTTGTTTCTTGACACAGATTTTGGGACTCAAGTGAATTATAGCTTAATTTACTGGAAGAAAACTGTTAAAATCTGTAGGTTGGATATGTTCCTATCGAGAAAGTTTTCTCGTTCTCCTCTGTCGTTCAGAAGTAATAAATTAGTATAATATGGTGGTGATCTGTACCAGTTTTTCATGAAAGTCCTTTTGATGTGAACTTTCCTGAAACCAACCGAAAGTTATATTGCTTACTGCATTTTGCCAATTATTTTTAATGGTAATCTTGTAGTATCTTCAGATTACTTGATTTAATTAAAAAGCATAAATGCAGATATAATTTATTATGTAAAGAAATTGTCAAATTCTTTAAAACTCAATTATAAATTATGTTGTTTATTGTTTTATTAGGTATAAGCATACCTAATAAATTAGAAATGTCGTTAACAATATTATGATTTCTTTTGCAAAACATTGTTACAGTCCACTTAAGTATTTATTTTCGAAGTATGAGCATTAGAATCGTATCACGTGGTTCCGTAGTTATAATTTCAGCGTCTATTAAAGTAATAACCATAAAGCCGATAACCCTCATGGGGCTTATTATTGTAAATGTTTGTACTTTGTACTTTTTAAGGTTTAACCTACCGTAGCAGCGCCCTCTATAGCATGTTTAGGTAGGTGTAGGCATTTATACACATCTTTAGTGTAGGTATATTTTATATTACGTGGTTAGGTAATTTTATTAGTTGCAATTCGTTGTCTGAGACGTGGCTATTAATTTAATTTACTTTCATATTTGTTTTCCATAAATACTTATACCATACATTTGGAAAACTTTGGGAAGCGGTAGCTAAGTCAATAAGTACCTAATTGTAATTGTAACTTAATTAGAGTATTGGGAATTGTAAATTAATAATGCGGAGCTTTACACTGTATGGTTAAGATGATCAAAACGTGCTCTCATCGCGCGGCACCTGTCTGAGGATCTCAAGGACTTACTGCTCCTAATCCTGACAAGATTCTCGTCTGAATGCCTACCATTCACCTCTCTGTATGCACCAATCTATGAGGACCACTCCACAAATTATGATTTCATAGAACTGACAACACTTATGGAACAGATATTATGTATGGCAACATTGGCAACTTCAGCATCGTGTTAAATGGCAATTAAGATGGATTGACCTAAAGACCGGAGCAATGTGGTGCTGCTGGAGAGCTTAAATGGAACTTAACTGGTTCGTGTCCTGTAACTGGTCCATCCTGGTGTGGATGGAGTTCATGGAGTGGTTGATGTTTAACCGCGACTCGTGTGGTTGGCAGAGCTTTTAGCAATATGATGCCTTTGCTCTGTCCTGGTGATTATGGTGGTTGAAAGAAGATCTTCCAACGCCCGGGGGGATGTTTAGACGTATTTTAAATGTCTATTTTACCTTAAATTTATGTAAATTATTGTCCGCTAGTAACATTTCACAAAAAATATGTTTGTATAAGAAGAAGGTAGATGTTACTTTCTCTCCGTTTTTTTTGTATTTTCTAACGCAGATCATATTATATTATTAAATTAATTCCTACTATAAAATCGAGTTATTTCTTTGATATACCTACTGCTGCGGCTTCAACACCCCTTAGCAGTCATTTGGATCAATACCATTGACATGTGAGTAACTAGCTACTCAAAACCATAAGGATTTTCGTTTTTACCGAAATCAGCCGTATTGGACTTCATTTATTTACAATTAATTGTAACATTATTTGTTATAGTATTTATATTGAGACTGTTCAAATTGCTATGATGTTATTTTAATGGTAAGTTATTGTTACGATTTATATTAATAGCTAACTTTTACCTTAATCATCTTAGGACATTCACTGTTGGACATATGCCTCTCCTATAGATTTCCAAAAGGACCGGTTGGAAGCGGCTTGCATCCAACATGTTTCTACGGTATTAATAAGGTTGTCGACTTTGAATATGTGTAAAATATTTACCACTTTCGGCGTTCCATCCGATGTGTGAGACATGTTGGAAGTTCTGCGGCATCCCTATATCGTGTTTGGTCAGTTTTCGCGTAGGCTTGCCTTTCTTATTTTTCGTTCCATAATTGGTTACCCTGTCTGTAGAGAAATTACAGTTTTTTTATAAATAGGGTTATTTAAAAAAAAAATACAATCTATTTTTGGGGTTTAATCAAATTTGCTAATATAATAAACATTTTTATTTTTTTAGCTAACTAGGTATGTGTGACACTGACCTTTAGTGACCGGCGGTGGCGGCGCGGGCGTGACGGGCGCGGGCGGCACGGGCGCGGGCGCACCGTTGTGGCGGAGCGTGCTCGTGCCGTTGTTGATTATGTTGTTGTTGGCGCGCGCCGCTAGGATGGACTTTTGGCGACGTTCTGGTAAAACAATTATGCTTTTAAAAATATAGTCGTCTGAATAACAATCCATTTTATTTTTCTTTAACCATATCTGATTGGGGAGAGAGCGCTAATAACGGAATTCCTAAACCTTCTCTGGTTGGAGGAGGGAGTGCTAATAACGGAATTCTTTAACCATATCTGATTGGGGAGAGAGCGCTAATAACGGAATGCCTTCTCTGGTTGGAGGAGAGAGGCCTAATAACGGAATAGGGAATATGCGGAATATTAATTGATAGAGTAACTACATTAGACCCTAAAAACAAATATTAAACATTTTTTAAAGGGTAAAACACAAAAATAAAAGGGTTTAAACTTTATCTACCACTACCGCAGTAAAAAACGGAACATCACTAGCCGCCATTTTGTGCCATCATTCGTGCTTAAAAAGCATATTAGTTTAATGTTATTGCACCTCAAAAGTTAGTCAAAAGGTTTGCTTATCACAAATTATCGTAATAAAGGACAATAAAAACCCGAGAAAACAAGAAACTGTGGACTACAGAACACACGTTGACATTTGTGTTTGCACGAATGACGTCACATGCAATGTTTGCTAATGTCGGAGCGTTAAGAAATGCGTTCAGTTTCTACAAAAAAATGGATTTTTAAAATCGTATTTATAAAAAAAATAGCTAATCAAAATAAAATAGATTACTGTAAATATGTTAAAAGACATAAAAGGAACATTATATATTAAAATAATAATAATTGGCGTTACATGCATATTCCCTATTCTTTAATCTTCTCTGGTTGGAGGAGAGAGCGCTAATAACGGAATTCTTTAACCATATCTGATTGGGGAGAGAGCGCTAATAACGGAATTTCTTAAACTGCTCTGGTTGGAGGAGAGAGCGCTAATAACGGAATTCTTTAATCTTCTCTGGTTGTAGGAGAGAGCGCTAATAACGGAATTCTTTAACCATATCTGATTGGGGAAAGAGCGCTAATAACGGAATTCCTTAACCTTCTCTGGTTGGAGGAGAGAGCTCTAATAAAAGAATTCTTATTTTAACAACCTAACACTCATATTATAATAATAATAATAACTTTTATTCAGAAAAAACATTTTGCAATTTTGGATTAAGCTTAATTTGCCTGAATTATAACAAAACAAAATGTAGCCGCTGGGCAATTATATAATGTTTTAGATACCCAAGTAAATTAAATAATTAAAAAACAACTGTTATATCTATGTTTTACAGTTTTCTTTTAAATAAATATAACAAACATACCTTCTCTTCTTTGTTTCCTGATTTCAATTTTTTCCATAAGTATATTTTTGAGTACCCGAGCTTCATCTGGATTTGCAAAGTTGAATGCTGTCATGTATTCCTGCAAAATATTAAAACATAGAAGTTACAAACTAAACAAGATATGAGATAGTAAACTTATCTCAGTATGTGGCTGTTGTAATTAACTATAAATATTTATTTATTTGCTCATAATGTAATTTAAAGCAAATATCTATAGAGATGGCAGTTATTTCTAAATGGATATTAAATCTATTGGAATTTAATTCAGCACAATTTTGTCTTTGCTTCTCATTGAAAGGAATAAAAGTCAATGAATGGGCTCAATCAATAAATTGTTGTTTATTGATTAAGACCTCTGATGGCACCTTAACAAAGATTTTAGCATGTTGGGTAGGACTGCAGATTATCTGTTCAAGTAAGGTGCCTTTAGTCTAATTTGACCAAACTCTGATAGACTTTAAGTTAAAATTAACTTCAGCTTATCTTTAAATAAAACATATACAAGTTATTAAATCCACCCTTAATATGTGGTATTCTTTATACTTATAAATTAAACATTAATTAAAAACAATAACAAATATACTAGCATGCATTATTTAGACTATTTATAAAACACAAACTGGTATTTATTCAAATAATAAACATGAATATTGGTTTTTTACACATGGATAAGTACTAAGTAAGTAGTTATACACTTAATTTAATAATAAAATATTTACCTCTGCTTCAAAGGTATGTAAGTAGTCCCTGGGATTTTTGTATTCAATTTGAATGTATACCTCATGTTGCCAAATCATTGCTTTCCTATTGAGGCAGTATATTCTAAAGAAATATGACCTCCGGACATTGTCCTTTATGAGGCAGAGTACACCCGTATCTCTTTTCCTCCATTCTAAATGAGCTGGACCATCTGTTGTAAATAGTTGTACAACTGTAGTTGCTAAACTCTGTAAAGTAAAATTTCATTTACATTTTATATTTGGCTGGAACATATAAATTTAACTATTCTTGGAATAAGACCCTATCAGAAAATGGTGCCCACCCCAGCACATATATGAACCTAACCTAATCCCAAGGATTTTTAACACCTCTTGCAAAGAAATGACACTTTAATGTTTGGACTTTATCAAACCTTGATTTACTTTCAAATGAGTTGAAAAAGGTATGCCTGAGTTATTAACTTTAGTATTTTAGATTAATCTATCAGGATAAGCAATTTTCAACATTTTATAATGGCTTAGAGTCATCTTTGGTACACCCAAATGAAATTCTTGAATGTCTTTAAAGAGGTGGTTTGTTATTTAATATTTTGTTATCATTAGTTAAAATATTGTTACTTTCATTACTATGTTTTCTTATAAATAATAAAAGAATCACAAAAATTGGATAAGTGGTTCTGAATTATAAGCACACAGATAAACAGATAGTCAGAGATATTTTGCATTTTTATATACATGTGTTAAAGATTATGAAACCATAAGATTAATGTTATAAATATTTTTTGGAATTCATGCAAGGTTTTTTTACATCAAATTATTCTATATATAACTTCATAAAATTTAAATTCAATAAAGTTTATATTTACTTTCAGAATATAATAAATATAAATAATATATTGGATATTCAATAATATCTATAAAAAATGTTGTTATCAGAATATAATCTGGAAGTACATTGACTTTAGCATTGAACTACCCATCATATCTTATCATTATAAGCAGCTTGCCAAAAACAATGTTTTACAAAGAGAAAATAGAATTTTGTGTTGTATGCAATAAATATCAAAATGTATAGCAATTGAAAAGGCAACCGCAATGTGATGAACAAGTGAATATTATGGGAAAGTTGTGGCTACTCTCAAATGTTTTTAGTTTATAATTTATATCATAACAAAAAAATCCTACATTTTATGGTCTCAAATTAATATGTAGCAAGTTATTCATTTAATTTCTGTAAATAGGAGCATTTTTTTGATTATGACATTAATAGGCTTTAGAAACTTGAAAGGAAATCATATGTTTTTAATACAACCTTGATTAGTAAGAACTGAATGTCAAAATCATTGTAAGGTATGAAAGGTGACCAGCATAGAGATAATGAAATAATCTCATTTAAGGTGTTCAATCATACTTGTCATTGATTAAACAATTCTAACACCTACATAACATATTTTGTTATCATTTACATGGATATTTTTTTGCACAAATTATTTTATTAATAGTTAATATTGTTTGACCTCCGTTAGTTTATTAGACTACCTCCATTGGTCTATAATACATGGTTATTGTGAGTTCAATTCTCACGCAGAGAACAATAGTGTTTTTTTTGTACAATTTAACTTATGTCAAACTAGGTATTAATACACCTATTAAATAGGTCTACAATCATATAAATTTTGGATAGAATTAAACCATTTTACTGCATGTTTACTTTGATATCAAGCTAATTGAAAATGTACAATGTTTAATTCGAGTTTGTAGCAAATATAACAACCAAATTTAAGGCACATTATGGTGCCTAGGCACTTTGTGGATAGAACAAAATTGTGAATTATTTTACACTTTTGAATTTTACAAATATATGCTTATTTTTCCAAAAAAAAGGTTAGAACATTCTAATAGGTAAGTCATGGTCAGTTTCCATGTAAAATCATTTAATTATTAATTTGCTAATAGTATTAGTAGGTACCTAAGTAGTACGTAAGTCTTGGTGAATCAGCAATGACCCTACCTGGCATTTTGGTCCAATTAAGCTGAAAACCTGTTCATTCTCCTCTCGAGTCAACAGGACACTCGGCCGGTTTTCTCCTCTCGGCATTGTAATTATGTAAACACAATATAAAATAATAACAAACGAATTCACTTGTACATCCGAGTCAGATAGCAAAATGTCCACCAGTTCATATTATTTAAGCGATGCCACTTTAATTAAATCATAGAAACCATATTTTGGACACTATAAGCATCTCTTTATCTCTTAATCAGTAGAACTATTTCTTCAGAAGAAAGAAAATAAAATTAGAAAACTTGCAATATAACTTTCTCTACATCCTCGTGAATTTATTTGTTTTTAAATTTGTTCTTTATATGTATGAAAGAAACAGAAAAAGGTATGAATAACCATACAGCCTATGTTTTGATTATTTTTACAGATCAACTATACCACAGAGTTTTTACCTCAGATTAATAATTTAATCTGAGGTTTTTACACATATGTTTTGTGCTTGTGTAATAATATAAGCTTCTGCAAAAGCAAAAGCTAAAATAAACATTAAAAATATCCACGACATATGTAAAAAACGTCGATTATTATAATAAATTAAATCGGTATCGCATTAGGGATTGGGCATTACTAAATTAAATGTACTCGGCCTGCCAAAAATAGAACCTTGGAAAAGGTATAGGTATTATTATAGCTGCTAGATAAGCCCCAGAAACGGCGTCATTTGGTATCGTTTTATGTCGCAAAAAGGTTCTCCACAGTTACTCTGTGTCTCTAAGGCGATCTCTTTCTCGCCTCACACATGGTCACACGGTTGCTCGCCTCGTTCCTGAGCAATCGCCACTTCCACGTGGCTGTGGAAGGGAAGATCTCCGCGGAGCATTCCATATACGCGGGTGGCAGGGAAGCTGTTTATCTCCCATAAGCATTGTACGCAATATTTACTAATGACATCCCTATTAATTTTAATGACAACTTCCCTCGACGGCTCGTTTCCAACCGCCGAATGTGTGGCTAGCCCACTGGCGAAGTTTTTTGGCAAGTCACCCAATGTACCTCGATGATCGTTTTCAAAAATTTGTCTAAGTCCATGAAAAAAATTTTTGTTAAATAAAAAATCCTATCGGATTCTCCTGCTCAAACCCTAAAATTTCGCCTTGATGAGTATTTGATTGAGTTTTTTCATCTATAAGTCCAAAATGAAAAAAAAAATGCTATCGGATAGTCCTGCTCCATGCGATTAATTTTGTCTATCAAAACCATCATGCTAGCTGCTTCAATTTCTGAGATAAAAAAAATAAATAAAAACAGTGATAAAAATTCGGAAATTTTTATAAGTCCAAAATGAAAAAAAAAGGTAAAAAAAAATGCTATCGGCTAGTCCTGGGGCTCTAGAGAAAAAGCAGGCGAGGCGACATGTCGCGACGCCTCAGTCAAAAACGTATGTATTTTGACAGTGACAGTAGGCGTGAGGTACGCTGTCACCTGCCAAAGTCTATACAGTTTTGATTGAAGGCGACACGACACGTCGCCTCGCCTAATTTTTCTCTAGAGCCCCTTCTCCACGCCAACAATTTTGTTTATCGAGACCACCACGCTAAGTTAATTTATAATAATATTTAATTTTATAATCAGTCTTACACATTTTGAAATGAAAAGTTAAGCAACCTTTCCTTTGGTAATCAGTTCTTAAAATTTCTTGTTTGTAAAGAAAGTATAACTATGACATTTATTAAACAAAATTAGTATCTTAATTAACAAACAATTCAATAAAACATAATATATTCTTATCTTCAGTAAACATTTATAATTATTTCTTATTTAAATAAAATTGCAGGATTTTTTATATTAACAAACTAATATTAAATATTATGAAAGTAATATTAAATCAATATGCATGTAAATGATATAAACAAAATAGGTTCAGACAGGTGCTCGCAGGCGGCGCGGTGTGTGCAAATTTCGCGCAAATTTACAGCTGTAAACGTAACGTTACGGAAATCCCCGAAACCGTGATCGACCATTATTCATCGTGATTAGTCGGCATCTTTACGACGACTAATCGACTAGTCGGCCAAAGTCATAATCGACACATCTCTAAAAAAAACAAAAAAAAAAATCGCGATTTTTGAAAAAAAAAAAAAAAGCTGAAAAATGCCGTGTATGGGGCTTCGGTGCAAGTGTTACCATTTTTAAGGAAAAAAATATATAAAAAACTACTAAACGTCTCCTGGGGCCTTACCAAAGAACACGATCGCCAATGGAATCGCCGCATCTATCGATAAATATGTATAGGAATTTTTCTCTATGGGTAGAGCCTGATCGCCGAGAAACGTCAAATCCCATACATTTGGCTTTCAATGGGTATTTCGATTCGATTATCGATTGGCTCTTTGGTAAGGCCCCTGATCTGCTCAACATTTTCGCTCATACAGACCCCCCTCCCCCGTAAGTGGCACCGTTTTTTGAGATAAAAACGATCAAAAATAAAAGCGAAAACGGAATCCGGACCGAAAAGTTCCGATTTACGGAAAAATAAAAGTGGATCCGGATTTGCCTTGTCGATAAGTTTTTTTATTGACTAATACAAGGAGCCTGCGGCCACATTCTGTTTCTTATAACGTGACCGTTAGATTGTCAAAATAACGAATTCCGTTATTAGAGCTCTCTCCTCCAATCAGCGAAGGTTTAAAAACTTTCTGATTGGAGGAGAGCGCGCTAATAGAGGAAACCGTTATTTTGACAATCTAACGGTCACGTTATAAGAAACAGAATGTGGCCGCTGAGGGGCATTATCAGTTTCCAACGGTGGCGTGACTGCGAGATTCGCTAGCCGACCTTGTCGATACGAATCGGATGATTTATCACAAGTCCCCCCCTCCGGAAGGATTTTCTCAAATTCTTTCAGTTAATGTGACAATTAATGTCACATTACTTTTTAATTTATCTTTATCTGCATTAATACCATAAGTATAGGACGCGATTGCTAATAGCTACAACAATATCCAACCCAATACAGACTATATAACCATTACAATAGAACTTATTTCCTTATTTATAGTTTACGCAACGTCGTCGTGTTTAGCGGTTGCAATCTTGGAATGAGCCCCCTAGCCAAGAGCATTGTCGCTTTTTACGCTCGAACGCCGGTGAAAGAGAGGGAGATAACAAATTTATTATCCTATTATTTCTGCAACGTAAAAAACGAAAGCGACGTCATCATCAAATGTAATTTTCATACAAAAGTTTCGTTAGCGTTATAGTAAGTAGCAAATAAAATATAAAATTGACCACGGAAAATACTGATACAGAGAATTTGATCAGTCTTTTTGTATTTAACACTTAGGATATTATTATAGTTACTTTCAATAGGAGTAGTATAATTTAAAATATAAATATATTTGTTTTTAATTTTCCATACATTGCTAGAAAAAAATAGCATTTTAGTACAAATATTAAAAATACAAGTATTATTATATAATGTGATTTCATAGATTTACGGTTACTAATTATCAACTAGAGCAGTATTCAATCAGCAGTGGGTGTTCAGCAAGGGGATCCACTTGGCCCAGCCTTATTTAGTTTAGGAATCCACCACTGTATAACATCTCTAAATTCAAAATTTAATGTATGGTATCTCGATGATGGAACCATAGCAGGTAAAGCGAATTCAGTTTTGGATGACCTTATCCATATTAAACAATCATTTCGAAAAATTGGTCTTGATCTAAATTCGTCTAAATGTGAATTGTACCTAACATCAGATATAGCAGAAAACGAAATTACGTCTACAATTAGACATTTTAATGAATCCGCCCCTAACATAAAAATCATTAACAATAATTCACTTTGTCTCTTAGGTGCACCTCTTCTAGATGAAGGGATTAAGCCTTTCTTAGAAAACAAAATTAAATTATTCTCAGAAAATTCAAACAAATTAGGCATTTTAAATTCTCATATTAGTTTTACTATTCTAAAATATTGTCTTTTCGTTCCAAAATTGATATATGTGGTCCGCACTAGCCCTTTCTGGAAATTTTCGGCACTTCTAAGTGAAATAGACTCAAAGTTAAAAGAAATCCTTGAAAATATTTTAAATCTTTCCTTTGATGATTCTTCCTGGACCCAAGCAACTTTACCTGTTAAACATGGTGGCATCGGTGTTAGAAAAGTTTCAAGTATTGCCCTACCGGCTTTTCTTTCATCGGTGCACAGTGTCCAGGTTCTAAGTTCAAAAATTTTAAATCATAAACCTATCGAAATAACCGGTACATCGGAGGCAATTGATGCCTGGAAATCTAAATGTCCTAATCATGATATCCCAAAGGAATTAAATGTACAAAAACTTTGGGATACACCATTGGTTCAAAACAGGTTACAACAATTAACGCATTCACTACATGCTGATGTAAACCGTGCCCGACTCTTAGCTTCGCTCGAAAAGGAATCCGGCCACTGGTTACATGCATTACCTTCAACAAACCTCGGTACGCTGCTGGATAACGAAACTTTTCGTGTCTCCGTCGGTCTTCGTCTGGGGGCACCAATATGCGTAGAACATAATTGTCCGTGTGGAAAGGAGGTCGATCGCTTTGGGGCCCATGGGCTCTCATGTTTTAAAAGCGCTGGCAGGTACTCGCGCCACGGTTCCCTCAACGATATAATAAAAAGGGCTCTTGCCACCATCGAGGTTCCAACTATTTTAGAACCTACTGGTATTGGTCGCGATGATGGCAAGAGACCCGATGGTATGACGTTGATCCCATGGGAGCGGGGCCGGGCACTTGTGTGGGACGCCACGTGTGTCGACACGCTAGCCCCCTCTTACCTAAGTGGAACAGTCAATAAAGCGGGGGCCGCTGCAGAGAGTGCAGAGGCCTTCAAACGGCGCAAATATGGATCTATAATGAAAGATCACATATTTGTGCCGTTTGCAGTAGAGACTAAAAAATTCCTTAAGGACATAACACCTCGTCTCATAGCGTCCTCTGGTGACAAGAGGGCTGGCTCATTCCTCGCTCAAAGAATTAGCATTGCGATCCAGCGGGGAAATGCAGCCAGTGTTCTTGCCACCATTCCACGCGGACTTGATCTATATAAATACTAGGTAATTAAATTTAATAAAAAAAAAACTTATTATATTTTTGAATAAATGAATGTTAACTATAAACAATAAATACACCCAAGTATCATGTAAATTTTATCCACATATTTTAAGGCGAGGTATATATATCAAGTACTTTGTACAGCAAATGCGACTGCTTGAAAAGATAATTATATATATATTTTCTTTGGCAACTTTTTTTAACCGGCATAACAACTTTTTTTTCATCACTAGTGCGAAAACGGCCCGCGTTTTTCGGCTGGCAAAAAATATATATTTTGACAACCCTAATCAAATTGGTTTTAGCTCAAAAGTGTTGTATAAATCAAATAAAAAACAAATTTATTATAATGCATTTATTCATATGCATTTTCACTAATTGATACATAATAATACAAATATACAAGTTCTATTACTAGGTATGTATGTACTAACAACTATTAAAATAATTGCACCAAAATAATCACAAAATGAATCAATTACATTTTGAATGTTATTCGTTTGTGTTTAAAACCCTACTATGGGTGCAGCAAACATTTCAGGAGATCTTTCAAATACTAATTACATAAAGTCCGACTAGTTAATTATAAAACAAATTCTGAGGGTGCTGCAATTGACATGATGCTAGTGTTACACATACAAGAAAATAGTTTCAACAATTATCCGCAATATGGCGGGGTTTTTTATTTATTTTATTCACCAGACTTTAAAATAAAATTTAATTTACTTTTTAAAGAAACCAGACCTGATGTATTACTTATTAGGTTTAAAGTTGAATCTAGGCTGAAAAATTAAAGAGCTGAAACGACACCTAAACCAGATAATAGAATTCATGCATTCAAATTAAGTGGTTTAATATTAGTTATAGGTCCATTATTATACAAGAAATATTAACATAATGTTTTTGATATATGTAATGTTCATGATATATTGATATAAAACTAAATATTACTATGTAGATATCGTTATCTATGATACCTAGTAATAATAACATTTATTTTTTATTGATATTACCTCCAATCTCCAAAAATTGTTCACATTAATTTATGATCAAAATAAGTTAAAAAAAATAAGGTGTTATCGCTTTTCACCAATCATGGGTATTTTTATGATAAATTCAATAAACAATTTAGAAACTTGAGTTTAGAACATTTAAGTTGTTAGGGAAATTTATATTTGACAGACATAAATCTATTTATATAATACCTAATCAAAATTCAAGTATTCTAGTTGACAAAATACTTCCGATAAGGATCAATCATATAGGTATTAATATTGAAGTAAAAGAATAACTAGGGTATAGCTTTATAATATAGCTCTTATCCTGATATTTCATGTTATTTGAGTTAGGGCCGATTCGACCAAAAGTGGGTATATCTTATACCGAGATTAATGTGTGATCAATGCTGAATCACATACAAATAATTATAATTTAATCTACGAATAAATATTTGTATGGAATTTGACATTACTATCCCCAGTATAAGTTATGCCCTCATTTAGTCAAATCAGCCCTTATTAAAGATAAATTATACCTACTTCCAGTTCACAAAATTATTACTTATTTTTATTCCAAAATGGTATATTTACTGTACTATATGAGATGCTACCTTACCACATCAAAAAGTGATAATTCCAGTGATATTAATTTTAAGTTTTTTGGTCATTATGAAAAGTAATTAATTCTGTGCATGCAGGGTGACTTTGAAAGGTTGTACTTTGGGCTAATATGAGGCTCTACTGATCAAACCAAATATCTTTTCGCACGTGACCATTTGTGGCAAAGTAGAGACCCATATTAGTCTTAGGCCCGGTTTCTTGATGGATAGTCAGATGACTATCCATCAAGACTATCTCGACTAATTGTTAAATAATGACAGTAATGGCGTCTTTTATATGAATTTGAAATATGTTTTGACAAAAATCTCATAGAACATCCGCCATTTTTAACTATAGTAACGTAAACTATTCATCAAGAAACCGGCCCTAAGTAAAAACTTTCAAATTCATCCTGTATAGTTATATGATGTAGGTATACTTAGTATAGATACAATGTAGGCAATATTATAAATTAAACATATCGTTAGGTATACCTACTTGACACAATAATATTTAATTATAACATTAAGGATATGTTATGCTTATACTAAAATAGAAATGTTTTACAGATTAAAATTGACATATTACTATATCTACCTAAGTAGGTGTATACATCTTGTATAAGTAAAGTTTGGCCCTATCCTTTATTCAAGGGTGCGATTTTTAACCACAATGACTTTGAAATTAATATGTATTTTATTCAGTATATTCAACTGTTTTAGTTATAGAACTACTGTTTCTTAATATTGTTTTCAAGACTTGTTTCTTGTAAAAAAAAATACAAACAAACTTTTTTGTTTTATTAAAAAAATATTGTTACACATTAAAATATTGGGTTGAACCTAAAAACTGTAGTGTTTTTGAGGTCTAACCAACTTGGCCACCATGTAACAAATAAATCATTAAAAAAACTTAAACAATATGATTTTGTAATTTAACTCCTTATGTTTAGAAGTATAACTAATATAAACTTGGTACTACCTACAGTTTTGTTAATAAACAGTCACTCGACGATATTAAAAAAATCGCACCCCAGTTGAAAAAAAATGATGATTAATATAATATATATGTATATATATATTATTAGATTTACTTAGGTACCCTCCTAAAAGAAACTTCTGGTGATATCCGAGCTTGGTATCATTTTATTCAACGTATTGCATTTATCATTCAGAGAGGAAATGTTGCGCGTATTTTAGGTCCACGGAGTAGCTGGGACATAGAGGATTAAATTTAATTAATTTTAGTTTAAAAAAAAATGTTTTGTAAGTAAATAAGTTAAAATAAAGTTACCTAAAAGCCTGCATGCCAATATATTTTCCCACATATATCCTGGTCATCAGGATCAGTTACAGTAACACAAACTACCTAAATAAATTACTAATGCAATAAACAATATCTATAACAACATTCGAATAAATAATACTAAGGTACCGACGCGTAAATAAATAATTTCGGACAATGACCCAACACTATTTAGATATATCTGAATAAAATCTACCTACTTCGCAAACGTACTCTAATTGATAAAAAAGTATTGATGGAATTTATAACAAGCTATTTATTTGTTTTTGTATGGAATTGTCAATTTTATACCGCATGAGTATGGAAACAATATTTCTATATATGATAAAATTGACGGTGGGGCGCGTCTCGATTATCAATATAACGAAATCGATCGACCAAAGCTTCAATACCAAATAACAAAACAATATAAAATTAATGTGCAAAGTAGGTAATTAGTTGCAAATAATATAACATAGTTCTAAGTTGGATCGGTATTTAATAACCATGATTGTAAATTCTATACAATGTCTGATTATATTATTAACCTGGCTATTAATAATACCTTTACATAAAATATCTCTAGTTGTATGATAACCCATTCGTCACACAATTATTATGTACTATTATAGGAATTTATGTTTTTATTGCTGCACACAATAACAAAACTTTGTGTCCAAATGTACTTAATATGTTCAAACAGAACGTTGATCAAAATTAGCAACAAGACACATGACAGGTGGGGAATATATGTGACGTGACCAATTATGTGCGTTGTTAGCTTATTGTTATCATAGATTAATTTGATCAATGGTCTAGAAACTGGAGGTAGGAATATGTTCATTCATAATATCTATTAATAATTTGTATAAGAGTATTTTCTTTTTTAATTAGTTTTCTCTCTTTGCTGTCTTGATTTTACCCAATTATCCCATTTATTAGGTACATTAATCTCTAATACATATAAAATGCAACCTCTATCAATTTGCATGCTTTTAACTTGAAAACCACTTATTCTATTTTCGTAATTACTTTTTTTAATCGCAGTAGGTACAGATATGTTGTTTGACCTATATATATATATGCTTAACCAAACGTAACAAACGTTAGGTATGTATGCACAGTGTTTCAGTACTTTTATTCAATTGAATGTAGGTACTCTCAGCATTACCCTCCTGCTATGTAATAAATGGAATAATTATATTGGTAAATTATAAATGAAATAGGTTTTGCATTATTTTTTTTCAGAAACCGTAACATGTAGTATATAAGTTATAAGCAAGTAGTATTTAATTTACCTAAAACAAACAGTTAAAATGGGCTTTAGTCATTTTTAATTAACATTGTAATTTTTTTGACCAATAGTATTGTATCAACAGACATGTGTACCAAAGTTTGGATAGTTTCTAGTTACTATTCATTAAAAAAAAATCAATTATTAAAAACGAGCCTTTCCTAGAAGTAATTTTTTATTAGTTGTCAACTTGTTTAAAAATACAAACGTTCCAAAACGACACAATAGTAGGCCCCAAAATGCGTTGAATTAAATTCGATGTTTTCTAGACCTTAGCAAGTAGATAATACCTAAATAAAAGAAACTAAACTACCACGAGATTATTCTTGTTATTTATAGACAAAGTAATTTTATAAATTATAATAAAATCACTGGTATTATTTATTAGGAACAACAATCTAAGATAATAGTAAGTATTAAATGTAATAAATAATATGTGCATACGGAATATTTTATTTATATTATACCAAAACATGAAATAAGTAATTTAGAAAGTTTAAGTACCTATGTTTTAATTTTTTTTTTATTTTTTTTTATTTGAATATGTTATCTTACACAAGTATCTAGGTGGGTTAAGTGATACATTAGCACAATAATACTATAATTACTGGGAATGAGATTACTATACAATTAGCAATTATTTTACAATTTGTCAATCCAAACATTAGTTTGTAAATAATTCACTACAAAGAACATGTACAATCAAATCCAAAAATATTGAATAAGTCACACTTGGTATAATAATTATGTATTATGAAATTTCATGTTAAGAATTGATATTAAAAATTTATGATCTCTATCAGCTATATACTTACTATAATTAAATACAAAATAAATTATAAAAGTGTATAAAATAATCAGAAGTATTTTGTATACTACCTAAAAAATTGTTGATTGTACATTTCTTGTTTTTATTACAGTATTAATTTATAGTTGCCAATTTTCATTAGTTAATGTTGCCAGTTTAATTTAAATACCTGTTAATGAGATTAACACACAAGTGTTACACAGCTGTAATAGCTGCTTATGTGTGGCCTAAATCTATATTTTGCTTTGGATAGTTCAACTGTTTTTATCACTGCTTGGCTCTTCTCCTTTATTAACTTCGAGATCACATTTTGATGTTCCAGCTTTTGGAATTTCTGGATCTGAAAGCAACATAGAATATTTAATAATTAACTATTAGGATTGTGTAATATATTTGTATTATTAAAGAGTAAATTAAAATATGACATATGGACTCAAAATTTTTTGTCTTTTTGTTAGTGAATCTCTGGCCGACAGGTTAACATACTCTCCGAGGCACTATAATGGATTTGTTAAACAAATCTATTTTTTATTAAAAATTCATTGGTACCTACACACCTGGGTTTAAACCAGGGAACTAAATATTTTTATAAATCTAGTAACATGTACACAAAAATGGGGGCAACAGCTACTAATGTAATAAAATTGAGCAACCATAATATAAATAATGTTCTACAATATTGTATCAGCAATGATGTCATATTCATTACTTTAGGCTAATGAATATGACATCATATCTGGAACAAATTAAATTTTATATGGTATTTTGCAGTCTTTTAAAAATTACTATTATAGTTAAACATGACTTATTTTTAGTTGTATTTATTAATATTATGTAATTAGGCTATACTCTGTCATACCCAGTACAATAAAAATAATAAATAAAATTATTTAATTTAATAACAGCAATATTTTTTAGAATTTGTATCTTGTGTTTTATTTGTACAGGCATTACAACACATTTTTTTTACTTGAGGATGGATATCAAATTAATTCATGAATAGGTTCAATAAATACATTTTTGTAAAACAGCATCCATTGCTCTCACTATGCCAGCTAAATTAAGTGGTTACAAAATATATGGCAAAAAAAAAAATTTCATTACAAGTCTAATTTAATCCCTTTATCATCAAATTAACTGCCTATTTCGTAAGGGTCAAGACAAAAGTGCTATAGTCCCCTGAAAACAGGTGAACCTGACAAGGTAACTTAACGGTTTTTGCATGTATATGGTACTTAAATAATTTACATAATATTATATTTTGATAAACATGCAGGGGCTCTGTATTTTGTGTTGTAAGCCTCTTTGATAAAGTAGAAAATAAATACACTCAAAGTTACAGGTAACAGCTAGTAATAATCATAATTTTTATGGTGTGCGATAATGAGTTTTTGTCAGTTTTTACAAAACTGTATTGCAATGTGGGTAACACTCTACCTAAGTAATTTTTTTTTTTTTTAAGATTCCCAGACCCAATAATCGATTAACACTTACCGCTAGTGACAAGCTGTTGCAGTCGTGATGGAAGATCAGCTGTACTTATCTCAACACCTTGTGGATGCAAGATATCTGGCATAGCATTCCGCCTGCCTGTTCTTCCAGTCTCTAAAAATTCTTTTGGTACTTCGGTGCTATTTCTGTCTTGCATAATGGCCATCATTCTCAATGCTGAAATTGTTTTAAATGTAAATAACTTAGGCTGATGTTAATAACTTTTCATGTTAGTTAAATACACCTGTAATTATAATGCTGTTAGAACACCTGTATGCTATACAATTTATAACATTATAAATTAAAATCTTGTTAAATAAAAAAAACAGATTGTTAAGAGATTCTTATATTATATATAAGAATTAAGCTAAAATCCCTATATGCAAATGTTAGGCTAGATTGCACCTAATTAAAAGTACTTTAATTGAGATATTATCCATTACATCTCTAGTATTAAAAACTGAAATTACTATTCAATTGATACACTACTGTGACTAAAATATGTGCACAAATACACTATAGCTCTGTAATTTCATTCTTCCTTTAATTTATTAAAATAACTGCAATAGAGTATTTTCTAAACAGCAAATAGTAACATAACCACTCAACCATCAGTGGATACTAAAGTATCCAAAAAAAATAAGGTCTTATGTCCGTGGATACTTTAGTATCCAGTACACTTGAACAATGAGTCATTGTTCTAAGCACCATCTAGTGAATTACAACATCGTCTCTTTTTAGTTTGTTGTTTTAATATCACTTCACTAAATAATCGGTAGATGGATAAATAGAATGTTTCTTTTAAAACAAGAAAATATAAAAACTATAGTTGGCGTTGTACTATTGCATTGGAATTAGATTTTTGAAGAATATTGTTGAAATATATCTTGTGAATAATATTTCCTGCTATTACATACATGAAAATGATCTTGAGGAATTGTTTTTTAAGATTACAATTATATTTTATAGTTTATATATGTAATCCTAGTCTAAATAGAGAGTCAAAATTATAGGTATTATTTGGACGAGAACAATGGCCGGTTTTGGCGGGCTTTTACAGTTTACTTTACATTCTTTTTAATAAAATAATATCAAAAAAATGAATAATAATTTTTCTTTCCATAATCATATACTTTTATTATAGAAAAGTATTAAGATTAATAATATTTCAATGAAATTTCGGCATGAAACTTGATAACGCTGCTGGAATTCGAGAAATAGGTGTTTTGTTTAAATTTATTTCACAATTGAAGACTAAATTTAATATCAATCTTTTTACATTGTTGGAAAGAGAAAATAAACTAGAATTTTATACTTACTTTTGAATTAGTCTAATTTTCAATATTATTATGTTAAAATGGAGAATTATGAAAAACAACACAGTTTTCTTAAATATTTTTTGCATGTTTTGTTTGGGTTTTAGTACATTATCAATATTTTTTTATATTACCCTGTTAAGTAGATTTACACCTATTCCTATTTATTTTTTATTATTATTATAGGTATTTTAATTTAGCAGATATAATGGTTTATATTAATTAAGTATTGCGCAAAAACAGGTAGAGATTGACCATGTGAACCTCGGATGTTAGAGGCTAGCTTGGCTGGTGCATGCTGGACGGTTGAGTGGATAAGCTTTAAGGCATGTTATGAGTTTCCTCTAAAGATTTCTTAATTTTAATTCACAAAATAGCATGAAGACAGTGATACAACTACACTGTACACACCACTGCTATATAAAAATTCAAACTATATTTTGAATGTTATGTATACTTTATTATATATAACATTTCAAGTACATTTTTTTCAGTGATGCAATCTAGATTTGGTATGTTACATTTATATATAATCAACATTATGCAATGTTGAAAAGGATATGGATCTCATTATAATATTAAGGAAATTAACAACAAGCCCTATATCAATAGAATTAGAGATATTAGAAATAATGTATCATCACGGGTGCCTTATGGCGCCCGAGACCGGCTAGACGGCCACAGGGTACCCAGCGGAGGGGTTTTAATCCCACCTCGTCATAGTCAATGGTATGAGTCTACACCGAACAAGTGGCTAGCTTGTTGCTATATTTTGAATAGACTCAATAACCCATCTATAAACAGTTTCACAAGTTGGTATAGTGAAACCGGGACCGACAGCTTAACATCTCTCCGATGCACTATAGTGGTGTTGTCAAACAAATGTACATACATTTTTTAATTAAAAACTCATTGGTACACGCCGGGATTCGAACCAGGGACCTAAGTGTTTTTAAGTCCAAGGTCTAACCAACTAGGCCACCACGTATATACTAGGCCACCACATATATATTTTAGAAATAAAATCATAACTATCAGGGTTTGTTCTTAAAACTAGTATATAAATAAAATATGTGTAGGAAATTTTGTTGTTTTAACCATCATAAATTATATTGGAATAATAATTTATAATAAATTAATTTAATAATGACAGAAAAAAATCTTAAAAAATATCCATGCAAAAAAAAGTGTAATTAACCTAGTTCTAATGAATAAATAATAAAAAATAAGCAATAGAAAACATGCCATTTTAAAATTTTAATAGGAAATTGAAAATATCAATGGAGCAGTACCATGTCATTCCAAAGAGATCTTCACAACTGAAGTTGATTGAAATTTAAATTAAATCACCCTCGAACAATCCAATGGTTATTGTTTTTCACTCAAAACTTCATGCACTTGACCTCTTTCCTTCCTGAATAAGTGTGTAATTATTATAAATATATTATATAAAATCTCATATTAGTTTAAAGCCAATAAATGGTTAGTTGAAATTGTAGCAAGAAGAGCAAACCATATTATGCGGGTCCCTCACATTCACAAGAATATGCGAACCCACTAATGTAGGATGGTATTAGCGAATATATGTTGTTTTTACAATACATGTGCCTATTTTCCACCCTGTTACGAAAAGGTTTGCACAAACGTTTTTGCACATGTGAGTGACCCGGGTTAGAGTAGATGAAAGGATGTACCTATATGGTTCAATGAATAATGAGTGTCAAATAAAATCATCTTTAACCAATACAGTTCTATTTAAGGAAGCAACTATTTATGAAGAAGAGTTGCAAGCAAAGAAAAATGCCCGTTATTCAAGTATAGCGCTTCAAGCTTACATCACGCATGCGTTCACCCGCATACCTGAACCAGATTTCAAATGTCGGGCTCTTCTAGGCTTTATAATACGACCTGAGTGCACTCCAGACATATTGTTTGTGCGATGGAATAGATCTTCTCCTACAACTCTGAGAGTTAAACACGCTGATATTTTAAACAATAAAACATTAAAAATATGTTTTATATTACATATAAACAATAGACTTACATGAAATGAATGAATTTACATCATTTTCACTGAACAGTCTGTTAAATACAGTACAATCATAAAGTGTAATTACAAAGTATCTTTCTACAGTAATTAATAGCTTGGTGGGAGTTATTTAAAATAATTATAGAAAAACCACTGCATTATACTCGAGACAATAGGAAACAAATTGACAAAGAAAGGTGGAATGAATTCCAATGAATGACACGAATGACAGTGACAGACAAGTAGTAGTAGTAGTATTCTTTTTCCCGAAGGAAATGCAAAGAGCATGTGTCCATACCGCCTAGTCGTAGATTATTCTTCTGTTTTAGATATTTTCTATTGTCTTGATTATGAACTTGAAGATGTAGATGTAGTTTTCTTCTCTTATTAACAAATCTTTTACTGAGCTTGGTATATCATCTATATAAAGATATAAGTCTTTTAAATGTTTTTGTAAATCTTTCCTCTGATTATAAAATGTAGGGCATTCAAAGAATATATGGTCTATGGTTTCGTTACTTCCTGTATCACAGTGATTGCACTTAAGGCGATTGGGACATTTTCATGCGATGTAAATGTGAGTTTAGTCTATAGTGTCCAAATCTAAGACGGCAGATCGTGGTATAGTACTTTTTAGGCAGTGACAGACAAAATACGTCATGTAATTTCTACGTTCCAAAACGTGTTTATGCATATACCTGCGGCCACATCTCTTTCTTATTATAACGTGACCGTTAAATTGTCATAAATAATTTACAATTATAATTTTAGCGCACAGGTTCCCACTTTAGGTCTCCCTGTATTGTAACTAAGAAGCCAGTTTCCCACAATACAGGGAGACCTAAAGTGGGAACCTGTGCGCTAAAATTATAATTGTAAATTATTTATGACAATTTAACGGTCACGTTATAATAAGAAAGAGATGTGGCCGCAGGTATATGCATAAACACGTTTTGGAACGTTAAAATTACATGACGTATTTTGTCTGTCACTGCCTAAAAAGTACTATACCAAATGTACTATATAAAATGTAATTTAAGCTTGTATTATAAATTAGTTTTCAGTAGACTCGTAGTCGAACTTATATTTCCATATATATAGTTTACGCAACGTCTTGTCGTTTTAGCGGTTGCAAACTCGGTAAAAGGCCCATGGACACTTAATACTTTCCCTTGCTCGTGGTGCTAGGCACGCAGACCGATGTCGCCTCCGCAAAAGGGCAGTACAGAACTGACTGAGACCAGTTTAGAGCGAACCTTAACAACTGTTCCCTTGTTGGTCCCCTCAACATGCCGGAAGATATTGTGGTGGCATCAACCACCCCATGGAGTCTTTATTTCAGCAAAGGAGGCAGCAATCTACGAGCTGCCTTCTCACTCGGGCAAAAAACGTCAATCTCTCCCCAATCACCTACGGAAAAAACTCAATATAAGCGGCGACTCCAAAGGCGCTGGGCGGACTTCCGCGAAAACTCATAGACTCGCTGAAGAGCTCTCCGTAGAAATAGCCGTCTTCCGGGGGAGATCTTGGAAGAAATATATGGACTTCGTTGGTGAGAATAATACATTAGGATCTTTGTTCCGTCTCACCAGAAGACTGACACGTACTCCCCAACCCACCAACCCCCTGGTCGACATAGAGGGTAATAAACATTACGCCCCTCAGGACAGATCCGATATCCTGGGCAACCACCTGAGGGGGAAATTCATCCCATATCCCTACGGCGACCATTTCCTTCAATAGTTCAATAGTGCGAACAACTCTCCTTTTATTGTCCATGTCTCCCGTTCCACCTTTGACTCCTCATCCACTCGAATTCACCCAGCTAAGCTAAAGTTATAAGCTAAGTTTGATCACCTACTTTTAAAAAATAAAGTTCCTAATATTACTCAAGATGGAGTAAAAAGTATTGGTAGAAATAAGATATCTATAGAGTTTAAGACTGGAAATGATGCTAATAATTTCCTAGAAAATAGTATTTTAGATGACAATAAATATAAGGCTACAATCCCAAAATTTCATGTCTTGAGACCGGAGTTATGAGACAGGTCCCAGAAGAATGGTCAATGGAGGAATTTGTAAATATGGCAGAAATTCCGCAGGGATGTGGTATAATTCTCAAGCAGCCTAAACCGAAAACATTTTATTGATGGAACACCTAAGTGGGAACCAACACAATCAGTGTCGGTAACCTTTAGCGGCCAAACTTTACCACAAAAAGTATGTAACGGTAAAAATGTAAATGGTAAGTAATTGTAACAATGGTAGCCTACTAAATTTTGATTATGCAATTTTATAAACTATTAATTTCAATTTCTTTTTACAAACAACTGTTACTGTGTCTAAATATGAACACAATTCTTCGTAATAGAGAATGGCTGCTGCGCTATAAAGATTTTTTTATGTATGTGTTTTAAGGTAAACCAATCAAATTGTGCTCACTTATACGTATAGGGAGTTTATCGTTATAAAGAGTTTATACGTACATTTTATTATTCTACACTATAAAAAAAAAGCATATACAATTTGAATAAATATTTAAAAAAATATGTAAGTATATAATTTTGTATAAGTGCCGAAACTGTTCCTTCTTTTCTTTAAATAAATAAGTTATATCGATAAGCACCCACTACAACACTAACCAAGTAGCAAAGAACTTTTGAAATCCAAATTTCAATCTAAAGTATTCTTTATTACAATTACATAAGGTTGATTTTAACTTCATTTAAACTACAATTATTAGTAAACTAAAATAAGCTAAGGTTTTTAAAGAATACTAACAAAATCGTCATTACCGATGATACGAAACACCTCCATTACGAAGATTTTTTCTCGTACTATCGTTTTTGCACTCCAGAATGCAACAATACGGCATATTTACAATAATTATGCGGAAAAATCAGGAACGACGCGAGACTACCAACTCGAAGCGATGTTAGACACGACTGATAACGATTGGGATCAAATAAGCGTAGCTACGCTTAATTGTGCCTCACTAAACACGCCTACTTTGCACTTCCACTTGTTTTTTCTATTCCGTGGAATTTAGAGTGTATATTTGTAACAAGTATAGAAACTGCCTTTTTTGACAGTTTTTGTGGATATCTTTCCTGCTGCCATCTAGTGGAATATTTTGGAACCGGCAAAAAGAAAACTCCTCATTGTTTTGTTTTCTAACTTGGAATAGTGTTCTTGCTCCGCCAATGAGTTTGGGCGGCCTATTAGAAATCCCATTTAAATATGTAGTGTTTGTTCGCCATTGTTAGGCGCCTACAAGTGATTCAGATTTGTCGCGTTGTGTGTTGTTAATATTATATATTTCCAACGTCGTTATACAGTGGCATTTGTAGTGCTTTCAAAGAAGAACGGAGTTATTGCATCCCTTGGGTACCCAGGGATCCCGTCCAGAAGCTAACCACAAGCCATTCGGTGAGTTTAGCAATTAACTTTTAGCGGTGCGCATCGCACCCGTGTAAGAAGCCTGGAGGTTAGGAGGAGTTAAGGTTCTAATACTGTATACATAGAATAGTTTATATAGAATATTCTAGAATAAGATCTACGTATTCACTCGCGGAAAAAACCCCGAAGCGTAGAAACTTCTAGAATGAACCGGAATAAAACGCGGCGGGTTGCTATTGGCTCCTCTCAAAAGTAACGGATAGAAGTGGGCGGGGCCTAATCGTGTATATAATACGAGCGGCGACCGCGCCGGCATGGACGGCGATCGAGCGACTAGCATGATTGCTGTACGTGTAGGACCAGCACAATAGAATCTCCATAGAGCTCTCTCGACGCCGTCGACCAACTGGTCACCCAAAGACCTGCCCGTAGTTACGGGTAGCGAATAGCTATCATTGCAGGAGGTTATAACCTTGTAACAATTTCCCGTCTCTCGCTAGGGGGATAGAGATGACTTAATACGCCGGCATGGACTGCCATCTCTTGCAGACCACCGCGCACGGGCGTTCGGGGATCTCTATTCCGTTTGACCAATCGCCGCGCAGCAGGATACCCCCACTCCAGACCTGTTCAAGTGAACTTAGCCGAGGATGGACGAAGTTTCGGACGGCCACCCGCCGCCGCCAGCATCGCCATCTCCTCCGCCCATCGTACCCGGCGACACCAATGCCCAGAAGGCCTTTCTGTTAGAAGGGGTCCGCGCATCTGGATGGCGCCGGAGGTCCTCGCGGAATTTGTCGCCGCGGTAGCGAGCACGCAGCCCGACACCGATGAAGACGAACACCGCGACTCCGAGGACCCCGAGACATCGCGAGGAGACGGACTGCGGGTCAATCGGCAGCGGGACCGCCGCCGCTGCCGATTGACCCGCGGCTACAGTCTGTCATTGACAAGCTGACCGCGGGCATTAAGAGGCCCCGCAGCCGCAATAGCGGCACCTCGCCGTCACCGGAGGAGAAGAGGGAGCGCCGCGATCGATATCCCGCGGCCTCCGCCCTTCCCGCCGAACAATACGCCAGCTCCTCAACATGCAGGTCCCCATCCTCGTCGCTGGAGACTTGAACTCCAAGCACCCAGCGTGGAATTCCGCCAGAACAAACAATGCCGGGAACCAACTGTTCCGGGAAGCGGAGCGGAGAGGGTTCTGTGTGTCCGGCCCGGACGGCCCGACCCATGTACCTTGGTACGATGGGCACGGGCCGGACGTGCTGGACATACTAGTACACCGTAACCTACCCTGCGATCCTGAACAGGAGGTTTTCAATGACCTCGACTCTGACCACTACCCAGTTTTAGTCACCCTACCAGCCATCCTAACAAAGGCTTCCCTCCCAGCGCGACGTAAACGCGTGGACTGGGAAAAAAATGCCATGTTACTCGACGACCACACGACGTCCTTCCCCATCTCGTCGCCGGAGGACGTGGATAGGCTCGCGTCCGAACTGACTGTGCCTCCACGGAGGCGCCTCCTCGAAGCGGCTTACCACCCCTTCCCCAGAAAATCAGGGACTTACTAAAAAGTAAGAGGGACTTGCGGAAACTGTGGCAGCGTACCCGCTGCCCGTCGGTGAAGACCGACCAAAACGCGCTCGCGGCTCGGGTGAGGAAGGCCCTCGATGAGCTCTACGCGGACCGGTGGCAAGCACGGATCCAGGACGCAACCGGTGACCTTCGGGGGGTCCACAGATTGTGCGCCTCGATGTCCGGTGCGCCATCTGCGGTCTATCCCCTCCTCGGCAGCGACGGATCTTCAAATTTTCGAACGGAAGACCGCGCCCGAATCTTTGCCGAATGCCTTGAAGGATAGTTCCGTCCTAACCCGCCAAAGTCCCACGAACATGTCGAAGAAGTAGTGCGTGCAGTGGAGGCCGGCCTATGCGCTCGCTACCCGAGATTGAAATCCCCGTGATATTCTCCCCAGGAATGGTGGCGCGTGCCTTCAGCCACGTCAAACCTAGAAAGAGACACCTCCCCTCTTTCCACCTCGTGGAAAGAGGGGAGGTGCGCGACCTTGTACCTCTCACGAGCAGCGAGAGTGATAGTAGTTCGGGAAGCGAAAGCGACTCCAGCAACTAACATAACTGCTGTACGTGTAGGACCAGCACAATATAATATCCACAGAGCTCTCTTGACGTCGTCGACCAACTGGTCACCCAAAGACCTGCCCGTAGTTACGGGTAGCGAATAGCTATCATTGAAGGAGGTTATAACCTTGAAACAATTTCCCGTCTCTCGTTAGGGGATGACTTACGGACCGCGCCGGCACATTTAGACAGACAAACGGACAACCAGACAGACATACATATATACAGTTCAGACAACTAGACAGACAGTCAGATCAGGACAGTCAGTCCGATACAGTTCACAGAAAGACGCAGTATAGAAGAGCTATCCAAGTATAGAAGAAACCACCGAATACAGTGATAGACGTCTGCGGTTTCGACGGATGGCAGTATAGAAGCTGAACGAGTCTACATACATCTGCTGTATGACAGGCCGCGGTGAAGACTCCAACAGCGAAAACAGAGACATAGTCAGTCCGCTACAGTCACGGCCGATACAGACAGAGACACAGTTCGCGCCTGCAGTTGCAGCTGGAAGAGACGAAAACGCGTGCAAAAGATAGTTGAAGCCCAGCAGCAAGAAGACGGACGGAGCACGAATATAGATAGTACGTGCCGTCCTGTTAAATCAATAGTACGAGTCTTTGAACAGCCACAAGCGGCATAAACAGGCTACAGTGGAGAACTAGTAAAGAACGTATTGTAGAATGAACCTATTTTGTTTCTATATTATAGTACGTATTTTTCTGTATTTCATTGTTTCAATACTATATCCAAATAAGGATCCACACGACTGACCGGTGTCAAGCTGATCCGGAATAGGTGCAAGGGTCTAAAACCACGTCTCACGAGGTCCGTCCCGCACATATTTGCTGGTCCTTCGAGCCGGATCTTTGGATACCGTGTCGTGTATGATCCTATAGCCAATGGGAAATAGTAGGAATAGTCCCGCGCAACCATGTCAAGGAAACGGGCACGTGCAAAGAACCCGACGCCTACAGAAGCACGAAGATGAGCGTGACATGGCAGGTCACATCCCAACAGGCGGATCCTTCTGCGTCACAGCAGTTGATAGAAGAACGTGATAGAGATTCATCGAAGCTATCCCGAATTAAGTTAGCACTTGCCGTGGCTATGGCCCGTCTACAAGAGGAAGACTTTGAAGCCTATAGCGACGCTTCGTCCAGCCATGGCGAGGTCGACTTAACGGCATCATGGCAGGATGCTGAAGTAGATTCGGCAGAAGTCGCCAATAGACTCGGAGCACGAAGATATAGAAGAAATAGTCGTGCCGTCCAGTCACAGAAATAGTGCGGGTTTTCGAATAGCCACAAGCGGCATCAACAGGCTCCAGTAAAGAATGTAAATATTTGTTTCTAGATTATAGTACGTATTTTGTATAACTGTTTCATTACTATCCCCAAATAAGATCCGCACGGCTGACCGGTGTGTGTTGATGAAGTTGATCCGGAATAGATCCCACGACCCATGCTAATTTTAATTTAAAAAAAACTGTCACAATCTCAGCTGATTGATTATTGCGCCTGATTTTTCATAGGCCCTGCGTTCCGTGAGCTAACGCGGGCAGTTTCTCGTGCTGACTTCAAAAACAAGCGCGACCGCCCGTTTCAACACAGCCATGTAATTTTTTTTAGCGATGCTAAAATGCAGCACGGAAACGATCGGTGTTGATTTTTGATGCCACTTTTTGGCAAGAATCACTATTTTGAATTAAATAATTGAAATTAAAAATATTACTACCTTATCATTATATAATAAATCAATATTTTTTTAATTAACTATTATTTAAATACAATAATTTTATAATATCACAATATTAATTTAATTAACAACCTCAAACTAAACATACCAAAGCTGAATTTAGTTAGTTACACGATAATTTTTTTTTAGGTTTAATCGAACTTTTAAAACTAAAACAGATATGAATATATAAAATAATTAATTGAATTCCAATTTGTAGATAGATATTCACATGTAAACAAACATCTGTCAAAAAGTAGCCGTAACTAACTTAACGCTAACTTTTCGTGTTAAAATTTCTGGTCGCGGAACGATTGATGGTAACTTGAATTGCTAACATTTCCGCGCGGTGAAACGACCTTGGCTAAAAAAACCAGCGATCCGTGGCAGCGATGCTAAGCACGGAACGTATTGAGGGATGCGCGATCCTGTTCGTCGATCCGATTTTTAGGATCGTATCGAATTGTAATGCCTTGATCCTCGGATCGGATCGCATGCCGTTCGATATTTAGGAAATCGATCCGGATCGGATGCAAATAATTAAGAAACCATTCTATATATATAAGGAATAATTTGAAAGAATATTCGCGATATTTAAAAAAAAATACTTGTAATGGGTGAATAGTTGTTGCAAAGGTCTTCGAATCGGGCCACACATTTATGTTTACTTACCTACAAAACTTGTTAATAATAAAATTAAATACGATTCGCGTATATTTACCTGCAAAAGATGCCGCCAAGTTAGGAACGTAACGTAAACAAAAGATCAAGGTCGGTGTATAACAAAAATTCAAAGGAGCCTACTCAAATGTAGTAAATAATCTGCCTTTCAATTCATCCGAACCGAGCGATCCGATCTTTGAAGTTTTGTATCGATCCGCCAAAACATCGTATGGATCCAAAAATTGTCGGATCGTATGCTCTCGATCCGATTTTCTAAAAGATCGGATCGGGACATCCCTAAATTTTCATTGAATTTATTATTTTATTAAGCAATACCTTATTTAATTGTTTAATAGGCACAAGATTATTGTATTGTGGGTAGTTTTTTAAATCAAATTAAAATATTAGTTATTTATTTAGTAAAAAGTTATATATGTAATTACGATTAATATATTTAACAAATCCCATTTGATTTTATAATTTATAGGTTCACTGTTCAATACATCCGTTATTATTTTAGATACAATCGTTCCATAAATTCGTATCTCCGGGACGTTGAGCTACTATCCATTATCACTGTAAACCATTAGTTTTCTCGGATTTCGTCGGTTGTGTGTGATCCAGCATATTATTTGCTACCCCCAAATATAATAACCTTTATGATATTTTCAGATGATTAGTAAAGTCGTATTGACTATGCCTGCATTGGCAATCATACCAATAGTTCAGGCTGCAACACCCATAAAGGATGAACCAGCAGGCCCAAAGAAACCGGCTCCAATGAAGGCCTCGGATCTACCAATTTATGAAGCACCTCATGCACAGTATGCAGAGTAAGTATTTTATGAGAATAAGTAGAAGAGAGGTAATCTTGATGTCTGTCTGTCTTATAAATGTCTCGGAAAGGATGGTATATTAAAATAAAGATATTTATTTTAATGTTTAGTTTTGATTTAAATAAAACAATTTATGACAGCCCATGAAATTATATTGAGTAAAAAAACCGTATCCTAGATACCAAAGCATTCCTAATGTAACGTTCAGTTTGCATAGTAGTTTTCAATCAAACCTTCTAACACTCCGCTTCAAACTTATAACATTACATTTACTTATCTCATAATTCATTCAATTTGGACTCCCATACCAAATACACAAAAGTTAAATTTTCCTTTCTGTAAAGCTTTCGTAAATACATCCGCGGCCATATTCTTAGTATCCAAATACTTTAATTGAACAATATCATTTAGTACAGCCTCTCTCACAAAATGATACCTTACAGCTATATGTTTTGTCTGATTATTATTTATAATGTTTTTAGCTATTGCCGATTGACTATCAGTATTTAATGTCATTTTTATATCTACTAAACTAAACTCCTTGATAATCCTTTTCAAGAAAATTGCCTCTTTTGTAGCTTCAGACATACTGATATATTCGGCTTCGGCACTTGATAAAGCTACTGTTCTTTGCTTCTTGCTTTCCCAAGTAATAGCTGCACCAGCCAATTTAAACACAAATCCTGAATATGATCTCCTATCGCAAATATTGCCTCCGTGATCAGCATCAACATTCAACTCAGTATTCTTATAGTTCAAACAATATGTTTTAGTTCCTTTTAAATATCTAAGAACACGTTTTGCTGCGATCCAATGCTCTTCCGTATAAAAGTTATTAAACTTACTGCATAAGCAATGCCTGGTCTTGTACATTCATTTAAATACATAAGACCACCTATTAACTCTTGATAAGGAATACTTTTATTAGAAACAAAATTAAAATCATTAGGTTTTGTTAATTTATGTCCTGATACTATAGGTGTGGAAATGGCCTTACAATCAGTCATATTAAAATGTTCTAACAACTTTCCTATATAATCCAATTGATCCATTTTGATATTACCGTTTTCTTGCTTAAGTCCTAATTAATTCAGCCTTCTTCAAATCTTTCATTTCGAATTTTGACATGAATTTTTGCTTTATTTTCTTCACTTCAGATTCATTGTTCCAAAAAATCAATATATCATCAACATAAACCGTTATTATCATAATATTATCTTTTATATTATAATACACACATGGTTCATTTTCTGATCTTATAAAGTTTAAATTCAGTAAAACTTCATTTAACTTATTGTTCCATGCTCTAGATGCCTGTTTCAAACCATATAATGATTTTCTTAACAAACAAACATGATCCTTTTTACCATCTTCTTTAAATCCTTCCGGTTGTGACATATAAATAGTTTCTTTTAAATCTCCATTAAGAAGTGCTGTTGTGACATCCATGTGGTCTACTGACAATCCTTTTTCAACAGCGATTGCTAACAAAAGTCTTAAAGTGCTATGTCTAACTACAGGTGAATATGTTTGATTAAAGAGTGTTTATAGCACAAAAGCAATGCATACGCGCCATATGCGACGTATCTCATTGGGAATCTTGTAAACCTTTGTTCCAAAAACTTAATTTGTTAACAGTGCCATGTCTATACTTATATGAGTGTTGTATATTTGTAAAGACGCATAAGCATCTTTTTACAACACTAGGTGATGTTACCAAGTTTAACACAATGTATCCCCAGTTTTTGCAAATACCTAAAATAAAAATGGAACTGTTTAATAGAAATAGTTATCCCATGGCGATAAGGATATACAATAAGCTACCTAATGAATTCAAAGACTTGCCCATTATCTTGTTTAAAAAGAAGTTGTATAAATGGCTGGTTATTAATAGTTTTTACTCCGTAAAAGAATTCACTATGAATAGATTCACTATATTTGGAAAATTAACTAAATTTTTGTAATAATGTATAAAATATAGTAGTGTGATTTAAAATGTATATTTAGCATGTAAAGGTAAATTAGTTTTAGGCAGTGGGTGTATTATATACCTACTATTATTACATTGCATGTCAGAAATGACTTTATGTGAGATCAAATCTTATATTAACAACTTTTGTACACTACATTTATTGCAATAAAGATTTTCATTTCATTTCGTAAAATCAATACATTTTCTTTGAGTAAAACCGTGTGCTACCAATCTTGCTTTATATCTTAGCTTATTTCCGGCTTCCTTTTTGATTCTAAATACCCATTTTGAATCAACACAATGTTGGCCTTCAGGCAGTTTTACTAAAGTCCATGTACTATTATTTTTTAATGATTTTAATTCGTTTTCTATAGCTTCTTTCCATTCTTTCTTCTTAGAACAAGTAAGCGCTTCTTTTACAGTTCATAAGGTTCATAATCATATTCCATTGCCTGATATAATATATAATCTGAAAAATCTTTCTGTCAACCGTTTCTTAATGGATATCTTCTTGTAATAATTTCTTCATCATCTGCTGAATAATATTTTTCTTTTGAATTATTATCTCTTATCATTTCTTCAGCTTCTTGATCTCTTACTACTTCTTAAAATTTTCATTATCCATTTCTGTACTATTTTCTACTATATTTACATTATCATCCAGATTTTCTACAGTATTATTTTCAGTTATATTAATTTCATCACTTATACTTTCTTCATTAGAACCTTCTGGTATATTACATCTGTACATTTGATTGTCGAAAAATATAACATCCCTAGCTTTAAATAATTTACCTGTTGTAGGATTAATCAATCTATAAGCTTTTGATTCTTCACAATAACATACATGGATAAGTTCTATGCTTTTCGAATCCCATTTCTTTCTTTTTTGATCCGGTACATGTATAAAAGCTTTACATCCAAAAATCTTCAAATTACTTAAATCTACTCTCTTACCTGTCCAAGATTCTTCAGGTGTCATATTTTTTACAGCTTTTGTTGGAGATCTATTCTTTAAATAAACTGCAGTATTTACCGCTTCAGCCCAATAAGTTCTATCCAATCCAAAATCTTCCAACATGCTCCGTGCTATTTCTGTTATTATTCGATTAGCCCTTTTCGCTACGCCATTCTGCTCTGAAGTATATTCTACTGTCCACTGATGTTGTATCCCGTGTTCTTGTAGAAAACTGTCCATTGCCCTGTTAACAAATTCAGTACCATTATCCGATCTTAATTTTTTTATCTTTCTTCCTGTTTGTCTTTCTGTAAATATTAATAAATCCTTAAACTTAGAAAATACTTCATCTTTAGATTAAAGAAAATATACAAAAGTCTTACGTGTTTTATCATCTATAAAAGTTAAATAATATCTGAATTCACCTTTAGACGTAATACTCATCGGTCCACATACATCAGTATGTATTAACCCTAAAATGTCATCGGCTCTCGTACTTTTATTATTTTTAAAAGGTAACTTTGTTTGCTTTCCTTTTAAGCAAGCTATACATTGTAAATTATTAGAAGTATTAGGAAAACTTACCCCAATAGCCATATTGTCTCTCAATATCTGTAAATTCCTATAACCTCCTTCTTTACATGTTATAAACACATTCCCCTTAATCTCACATTCATCGGTCTTATACAATTCGCATCCATTCTTAGAAAATATAATTACATACCCCCTTCTTTACGAGTGTACTCACACTAAGTAAATTCGCTGATAAATTTGGTACATACATCACATTATTAATATTTAACCCTTTGCAAACGTCACCTACACCTTTACCTTCTAGCATGCTTCCATTTGCACTTACAATATTTGTATTAATACTACTTTGTACATAGTTATTTAACCAATCTCTTCTTTTCGTCATGTGCGTCGATGCTCCGGAATCCACAAACCAAACTGGTTCTTCGTTAATTTCAGTTGCTGAAAATGCCGATAAAGAAGATTCTCCTCCTCCCGATCCTTGCTTCCGATTAGGATTTTGAGGACAAAACTTTATGTGGTCCGTTACAAATATAGCAGCTAACCGTTTTCTTCGTGATTTTTGTCTTTGCATTATTATGGTATTTCTGATATTTCTTGTTAGATAGAAATGCAGAACTCGTACCACTCGTCGTTGCAAATGGCAAATGGACACTAAATAAGTGTCCATTTGCAATAGTTTCGTTTTAACATAATCCGTTGTTAAAGATATATTGGAATTCTCCATAGCAATCCTCATTGGTGTATACTCTGCAGTCAATCCTTGTAACATTAATGTTGCTAATAGCTCATCATCGATTTCTTTTCCGAGATCCCTTAATTGTTGCGAAATCGTCATTAGCTCTGTTACATAATCTCGAATAGTTTGAAAAGATTCCAACTTTAAACTTACGAGTTTACTGAGAAGTCTACATCGGTTGTTAATGCCTTTATCTTCAAACGCAGTGCGTAGAGCATCCCAAGCCTCTTTAGCATTCTTGTCATATATGTACTAAACAATGTGTTCTTACCATTAAACAAATTTTAGCCCTCGCTCGTTGATCGTTTTTGAAAGCATTAGTATCCGTTACGACAGGTAGAGTCGATGTATATTGCCATAAATCCTCATTTAATAAATATAATTCCATCTGGAACTTCCAGGTATTATAATTACCTTGACCATCTAGCTTCTCAAATGGTGGTAGAATACTAAAATGACTCTCCATTCTCTGGTGTTCCCCTTGGTTGCCATTCCCATGTTCCATCATTTCGGAAGTTGGTGATTAGCCCATAACCTCTTATAAATGTCTCGGAAAGGATGGTATATTAAAATAAAGATATTTATTTTAATGTTTAGTTTTGGTTTAAATAAAACAATTTATGACAGCCCATGAAATTATATTGAGTAATAAATCCGTATCCTAGATACCAAAGCATTCCTAATGTAACGTTCAGTTTGCATAGTAGTTTTCAATCAAACTTTCTAACAGTCTGCTGTACGAAATATCTTGGAAATATCCACTCACTTGAATTGAAAAATATTAATAAATCCTATTTATCCAGTGAGATAATAGTTAAAAAAACTTACAGCTACAGGTGAAGAAAGTATCTAAATAAAAAGAGGAATCTAGTGGGACACCACAATAACAACAACTCGGAAACAAGACTAGCCAAACACATTTTATTAAGTCTCTTTGTTTATAAGTTTTTTTTTTTAACAAGAATCCTTAAATTCTTATAGTTAAGACATTTGTCACAGCAATCACAGTGATGGAATTTTGATTTTTTTAAAATAATTTTAGGTTCCTAAATGACCAGAAAAGTACAGAAAAGCCAAGTTATTTAAGATCCACATTGGCAGAGCCAGTGAGCGCAGTGCGTCAACAGGTTCAGTTGGTGTGGGACCAAACTGAAACTGCAAAAAATGTTGTGAGAGACAACTACAATGAGTTCCAAGATCGAACTTCTTGTATGTATCTACCAAAAATATTATTTCTTACATTACAGTTTAAACATAAAATATGTATTAATTTTTATTGATAAATCATTAATTTTCTCTATTAACAACACTTATGCTGCCAGTTCAGGTGGGAGGGAAGGTTTCCATATATTTGCTGGGCTGAGTTTTGTAGTTACATTAGACAATGTAACTATTATTAATTGTTTCCCTTGTTACAAACTCTCGCTTGTTCTATGTGCACTAGAAACAATAATACTAGTACATATTGTATAAACATTCAGACAGTTCTAAGTTTACTTGGTGTGAAATCTTCTAAATCCTTTTTTTTTTTGTAGGGATAAAAAAATACCTTCGGGAGGAAGAAAACAAGCAACAGAGATATGGAGCAGTTGTTATAGGTGGTCTAACTGGATTTATATTTGGACTCAGGGGTGGATTTTTCAAGGTAATGTTCTTATTTTTATTGACAGACTAAAAAAATAGAATAGGTAAATTATACTAATATTATAAATGAGAAAGAGAGTCTGTTTGTTGGAGTTTGTTTCATGTTTAAATTACCAAAGAGATTTCGATAAATCTGATAGAGCAATCAAAAAGTAGAGGAAGCCATGCCTTTTAAATTTCTGGGCAGAAGGATCGATTTTAAAGGTAGAACACCATCCTTAGATGTGGTTGTGGAACGCTTTATTAATGACACCATCAAGGTAGACCAACAGCCAATTAGTAATGTCAAGAAAGCTTGGATTTATGACAACTACCTAACATCTCGTCTAACATGGCCTTTTCTTGTATACGACTTCAACAAAACTCTTCTGGTAAATCTGGATGCAACTATCATAAGAAAACTTAGTCTTGGCTTGGATTAGCACAGGGCGCTGACTCCTCTACGCTGTTCAGGGGACAGCAACAATTTGGGATGAATTTTAAAAAGCCATCTGAGTTGTACAAACATCTACGTGGTTACACGCAACAAATCCTGAGAAACTCTCGGGATAATCTGATTGCATCTCTCCCAAAAGACTCATTGGCCTCTGAGATGGAGTCAAGACTTCAGTTTCATAAATCATTTATGAGCGGTGCCCAGATCAGCAAAAGGGGGTTAGATTGGAAGAAAAGGGAATGTGATAAAGATGTTATTAAATCTTTCCTTAGGGAAGATGAAGAGCATGGCTACAGAGTTCACGCGATGACCCTAGAAGTACAGAATGAATGGCTTACTTTGGGGGAAGTTTGTATTCCTCCAGCCCTGAAATGGCGCACACTCATGTACGATTGGTCTCCGGCACTTATTAAGTTCTATCTTAATGCCTTTCAAGTGTCCCTACCTGACCAGAGTAATCTGGTAAGATGGGGGAAGGCAACAGATAAGACATGTACATTGTGTGGTGTTGCTGTAGGGACTGCCAGACATATACTTGCTGGGTGCTAAACTCTACTTGAAAAAGTAGTCTCACAAACGAAATTACTAGAAATGGATTTAAAACTCAACTTTATGCAGTGGAAGTTGGTGCAAGAGGAATTCCAGCAAAGTCTTTGCACCGTCTATTGAAGGATCTTGGCCTTCCGAGAACAGCCGTCGGAACTTTTATGGAGCGTGTTTCCAGGATGGCGCTAACAGAATCATATAGTATTTGGTTGAGTAGAGAGGGTAGTGAACACAGTGCAGGTGAGAGTTCAAAAGGCCTTTAAACCTACTTCGCTAGTCCGGGAACGCTGCAGTTCATTCCCCTGCCTTTCAACCACGCGATGGCCTTGGATTCACCGTGCGGGTGCCAACAACCCGGCACCCGCACGGTGAATCCATGGTTTGCTAAGAACATTGTCTCTCTTTAATCCTGGTGTCAATATATGATATATTAAATTTTGATTTACCTACAGAGGGTGCACATATACAGAGTGTTTGTGTTTTAAGATTCTCTTTTCTCAGGCTCACCCATAAATTATATTTGTGGGTAAGTGTCAAGTCAATTAAATAATCCTAATAATAAACTTTTCAGAAAATACTGTACTCAACAGTTGGTACCACAATAATGGGTTCTGTTTGCTTCCCGGAAGAAACTAAATTAATAGCTACAGATGTCTCCACCCAGGCCAAGCATTACATTAATGTCGGATATAACTTCTGCTATGGAGGTATTCACATTTGTGGTTACTATATTTGTTAATTGTATGATATACGTGGTGGCCGAGTTGGTTAGACCTTGGACTTAAAACACTTAGGTCCCTGGTTTGAATCCCGGTGTGTACCAATGAGTTTTTAATTAAAAAAAATATCTACATTTGTTTGACAACATCACTATAGTGCTTCGGAAAGCACATTAAGCTGTCGGTCCCGGTTTCACTATACCTACTTCTGAAACTGTTTATAGATGGGTTATTGAGTCTATTCAAAACATCGCGACGAGCTAGCCACTTGTTCGGTGTAGACTCATACCATCGGCTACAACAAGGTGGGATTAAAACTCCCGCCGCTGGGTACCCTGAGGCCGTCTACGCGGTTTCGGGCGCCGTAAGGCACCCGTGATGATATGTATGTATGTACTATTGACTATTCTGATAAATTGGGAATAAAAACATCTGCATTTGATACCCCGAGTCCGTTTAGTCGGGTTTGAGCATGTAAGGCAATTTTCATCCAAAAACGTTATGGGTACAACCTACCTATTTATCTCTACCTAGATTAAAGACTGTAAATGTAGTCCTAAATAGTTATTATTTTTAAATTAGCATATTTTGTAGTCTGCTAAATTTAATAGCCTAAAGGTACATGTAATTATAAATAGCATTTTTTATGCTATTATAACTGTATAGATTGATGTTAAGTTGTGACTATTGTTTCAAAGGTACCTATATATATATAGAGTTTTCAATGTTATTCAGGCTACAACAGTAGGTACATTGAATATGCTAGGTTTTAAAACAAGCATCCCAAGGCTCTTTAACAGTTAACTATAAGCTGTTCCTTATTCCTGTAATAAATACCCTACAGAGCCGTCAACAGTCTCTCGGGGACGAAATAACGTCACTAAATATATGATTTAAATGCTGCATTGTAAACAATTTTAATTAAATGGACTTTATTTTTTAACACAGTGAAGCCAGGCGACCCTCAAATGGAGGTGAATTTCCCAGCGTTGTCTTTGCCAAAAAACTTGTCAGAGTTTGTTGATATGACCACATCGTTAGCCTCTTCTATAAAAACTGCTGTTATGCCTCCACCAAACAAAGAGGAAAATGTGGTTAAGTCAGATAAATAGATCCCCAGAAAGAATAGGTAAACTTTATGTAATGGTATTGGTGAGCTTTGGTTCTTGCATGAAGTGTTTATGCTTCAATGTTTTTGCTTATTTTCTGTTTCGCATTTTGTTGGTAAGGGCTTAGGTGGCTCGCTTCAATCTTCGAACGCCTAGCGCGGCAATAATAACAATAATATGTAGGACAATTTACACGGTAGTTTGTGACTGAAGCAATATTGCTTCGGTCACAAACTAAGCCCTAGGCTTGTACTATGTGTACCAGAAACGACAATAGAATATATTTTATAAACACCCAGACCATGACAAACTCTGAAAAACGTACTAATATTTTGAGGTTTTACTATGGTTGTCTCCTTTTTTATCTGCAAGAGAACTTAATTATTAGTTTTAATGCTGCACGATTGATTACAAACATTAAAATAATTCACATTTGTTGAAAGATGCGTTCAGCAATTGGAACTACAGGCGCCATGAACGAAAGTAACTGTGGTGGTGTTCTATTTTAACACTTTATACCTCTACTGTTTGCTTCTAGCTTTAAGAGTTTGCATGTATCGTATATGAACATTTTTCGTTGATATTATCCATTGTGTTTTCTGTTGTCATTAATTTGTATTGTCCTAGTGTAGGTTTACCATGGCTGTGGGCCAGATTTAAACCATGGCTGCTTGGCCCTGACCCCTAAATGGTAGCCCACTTCAATGCAACGCTTTTTTAAAACTCTACTGTTTGCTTTTAGCTTTAAGGGGTTGCATCGCATATTAACCTTTCGTTAGATATTGTCCATTGCATTTTCTGTTGTCATTAACTTGCCTTGTCGTAATGTTTTTTTATTGTGGTGGCTGTAGGCCAGATTTAAACCATAGCTGGCTGGCCTAGTAAATGATGATCCAATTCAATGAATTCTATTTTCGTTATTCCAGAACCATGAATATGTATTAGCTTCTTTTTTACACATTCTATATAATCAATAAATTAAAATTTCGCATTGTATTTTTTTTCTTGTGCACCTTGTATAACATTATCACAGCAGAGCTTTATAATTACCTACTATTACTTAACACTCTCATTCATCTACAAAATAAACTAACTATGTATATAATTTGACTCTACTTTTTATGCAAACTAAGGTATACTTAGTGCAAACTAAGGTATACTTAGTGCAAACTAAGGTATACTTAGTGCAAACTAAGGTATAAGTACTTTCCATTCTAGCGACTGACCCTGATTTGTTTCATTGGACTTTGTATATACCTATAGCTTTACCACAAGTTTTTGCAAACAAGGATCAATTAATAGGATCGCTTTATTTTTCAAATAAACCCCTTATTGTTTGTGTCATATCTATAGTTACTAGCGACTATAGTAAAAAATATTTGCAAAAACTTGTGGTAGAGCTACTGTTTCTACTATAGTCGCTAGTTAGTATAGATAGGGATCAATCAATAGGAACGCTCTATTTTTCAAATAAACCTCTCTTATAGGTTGATTCCTATCCATAGTTACACGACTAAGGCTGACCAACAAAATCCATGAATGGGGTCGATCAATAATACATTGTTTAAAAGCATTGCATCCACTGTGATTCACTTCGATTAAATGATGCGGTTACGAAATTGGCGGCCACAAAGACGACGTGCATTACGAGTCTATTTTATCATCTTCGCTGCATTATTTTAGGTAAATTGATAAAAAATGTTTTTTTTTTAGTTTTTATAGGTAACCTACCTCTAACTGAGACCTTAAATGGAATCTTAATTTGCAGGGTTCACATTGTATGACTTATATTTTACAAGTACAACAACCTACTTTGTATCAACTGCCAATTTTGTAACCGCAAGTGAGATATATTGTTAATCGCTAATGAATTACTATTTGTTATCTTTCGCCATCATCAATCTATCCGCAGCTATATTGCCGCATAATTATAGTAATTCCTTTGTACAGTTTGGTAAAACTTATGGCGATTTGTGACACCCCCGCTGTCGGGTCTTGCGCCTATATAATACCTACTAACGCCATAAAGTTTGCATCGCACTATAGCAACCTGTTTTTTTTTTCAGAGCAATGTTTTGACGATGATGTTGACAGAATAAGTAGGTATGTAACCTAAGTTTGTTAATAATTTAGATAATATCAAACGGAATGTTTTTGTAAGTCTGTCTGTCTGAAACAAATACCTACCTCTTATTTACTTGAAAGGTGATCTTATTTTTTCGTGTCGGATCGGACAGCCAGGTGTAAGTGCACCGGGGCGAGGCTAAACCTAAAAACGCCTATTTTAGGCATTGATGGTAAAACATCCAAAAAGTTTCCGGTAACGTTAATAAAAAACAAATACCTACCCGAACTTTTTATATTGCCGTAGGTACCTTTCAGTAGCTTCAATAATTATATATAAGGTAGGTATCTAATTTATCTTTCCATTCTCGGCTCGATTTTCGTTTCATATAAATTTTCTTACCAACGATTTTTTTTTCAGGTAATCCAGTTCATTGTATAAAGTAGAAATTAATAAATTATTTATTATTTAATTTTAAATCTTTTATTTCACCTCCCATTTTATATCATCAGCCCGACAAAGCCAATATTTTGCTGCTGCTCGCTATGGTAAATGGACCTCAGCCAGTTTGTGTTCGGCTTGTCTAAGACTTACCATAACAAATACTAATAATAACTTGTCAAAGAGGGATTGTTATAAGCCTAGTCCTTATATTTTATTGGCATGTAAGAGTTTGTATCTACCTGATGGTATGTAGGCTGGGTCGATTAATAGCATTGGTCGCTCCTACTATGCCACCTGAATAATGAGTTTACGAAATCAGCATGGACAAAGACGAATTTGCATTATGAGTAAAGTTTAAGGACTCAGTATTCGTAATCGCGAACTCTGCGTAAAAAGTTAGCTTTCGCACTTTCAATAATATTCGATTACTGTTTGTCGCAGAATTAAAATAATATTTTGTCGGTCATTGTATTTATAAATCTTTTTGTGTTGGGTCATATTTTTTTTTATTCGAAATCAGAAAAAAACCTTTTTTAATATTATAATACAAAAAAAAATTACCCACATCAGAAAGATTTTGAGTACAATTACGAACATAAAAAAATATGGGACTTCGTCCAACAGCTAAGTTGTAATACAGGAAGTAAGTACTTTTGTACGGGCGTCAAAAAGCCATGAACTCTATTCCCTCGTATGTGCATATATCATATTAATTACCTATAACTACTACTGTATCTGAAAGCCACAACCTCTTCAAGGCATCAGCTGAAAACCAGTGTTCTTTTCTTATTTGCTGTAGCATGTGCTGAACTGATTTCCTGTTTGTCGCCACACAACAAGCTCTCTTTTTAATTTGGTTAATTATGTAATAATGTATATTCCATGCGAGCCGTTCAAATTTTTTTTTTTTTTCTATTGTTTTAAATAAAGTTTAAATAAAAATGTCTAAAAGAAGATTGTTTGTGTGTAAGATTTTATTGCTCTTAAACATTTTGTTTAAATAAAATATTTAAATATGTAAAATTACACTTCAATTACTTATTATAATCATAGTCTCAGGCAAAAATCATTTCCTCTCTTCTTTTCTTAGTGACAACTGTCCCAGGTTTATGTTGAGCATCAGGGTGGTTCATGAGCTCAGGGGGACAGGTGGAGGCAGAGCTGGCCAATAGCACCTGTTTAAGATCATAAAATACAGCGGAGTCTTCTTTAGTTACAAATGATACAGCTTTCCCAGTCTTACCAGCACGACCAGTTCTACCTATTCTATGAGTGTAATCCTCTATGGATTTTGCCATATCATAATTAATTACCATACTGACATCTTTAATGTCTATACCACGACCGGCAACATCAGTAGCGACTAGAATATCCTTTGATCCATTCTTTAGACTGGCAAGAGCAAAGTCTCTCTGTTCTTGACCTTTACCACCATGCAAGGTGCAGGCATTGAAACTAAGCTTCTCCAAACCTTTGGCCAGCACATCTGCACCTTTCTTTTGGTTGACAAATATAATAATTGGAGGTTCCACTCCTCTTTGAAGAATCTCTGTGAGTTTCCTACGTTTTTCTGGCTCGCTTACCATGTACACCACCTGTTCTGTGCGGTCAACTGGTTTGCCTATAGATCCAATATACACAATAGCTGGCCTTCTGAGGTAGCTTCTAGCCAGCCTCTCAACAGCGGGGGGCATGGTAGCTGTAAACATTACAGTTTGCCTATACTTCTTTTTTGTATTGTAGTTTGCCAACAAAATGGCAGCATCTTCAGCGGCATCTGTGTCAGGTTTAATGTTTGTCACTGGCATGTATTCTAAAATCTTTTGTACATCAGGTTCAAAACCCATATCAATCATTCTGTCAGCTTCATCGAGAACTACATAAGTACAACGATTCAATACTAAATATCTATTTTCAAGTACATCTATTAAACGACCAGGAGTAGCTATAACAATTTCACATCCCAACCGCAGCTTGAAACCTTGTTCCTCTCTTGATAAACCTCCCACTACTACTACAGATGTGATTCCAAGAGGAATACCAAATTTATTTGTTTCTTCTTCAATCTGTTGTGCCAATTCACGTGTTGGTGCCAATATAATTGCATAAGGACCTTGATCTGCATCTTCCAATCTTACTGTTTTTGGTAGGGATTGAATCCAAGTCAATAAGGGAATTAAGAATGCAAGAGTTTTACCGGAACCTGTCTCGGCAACACCGATAATGTCCCTGTTTTGCAGCCCTATAGGAATAGCTTGTCTCTGAATTGGGGTTGGACTTTTGTATCCAACTTTATTAATAATTTCCATAATGTCATTGTGAAACAGTGCTTCCTTCCAAGATCTAATGGGGTTTGGTATTCTACCTCCCTTGAGAGTAATGTTATAATCTTCTCGGAATATTCTCCAGTCTCTTTCAGTCATTTCTTCATGGTCTTTTTCTGACCAGTGTCTGTCATCCCACTTTTGTTTATCTTCCTTCTTTTTTACTTTTTTCAAACGAATCTTCTCTTGTTCCTTCTCCAACTCTGTTCTCCTTTTTTCAAGTAAATTACCATAGAATTTACTATAATCCTTCTTTTGTGATTTGATATCTATACCAGCAATATGCCCTCTGCCAAAGAATTGAACTTGATGTTTCTCTTTATATAGGGCATTGTAATCATTAGAGGTATCTTCTCCTGTGTCCCAATCAAAGACAAATTTTCTGTCATTAAGTCTGCGGACTCTACGTTTCTTTTTAATGATGCCCAAGTATCGTGCTTTAATAGCTTCCTCTTCCCGTTCTCTATCTTTAGTTTTGGACAGTTCGTCGTTTTTCTCTTTCTTATCTCCTTTTCGGTCTCGATCATCATGTTTACGATCTTCATGTTTGCGCTCATCATATTTTCGTTCTTCATACCTACGGTCTTCATATTTTCGTTCATCATATTTGCGATCCCTTTCTCTATCTCTCTCACGCATTTCATCTTTGGCTCTTCTATCATCATCTCTTCTAGAAGGGCCGGTCAAATCAATAGTGGCAATAGTTTGTCTATCATTGTTTGCTTTCATGGCTTCAACCTGTTCTCGCCTTTTTTCTAAAGCAATCTGTGCCCTTTGTTCTTTAGTAAGGAAAACTGGTTTACTTCTAGCTTCTTCTTCAGCTTTCTTTTTAGCAAGTAGTTCTTCCAGAGACAATGGCTCTCTTTTAGGGGCTTTGGGTTCTTCTTCCTCATCATCTTTATCTTCCTTTTTATCATCTTTTTTGCTTCTACTTCTATCCTTTTCGCTTTCATTTCGCTTATCTCTTTCTTTTTCCTTACCTTCCCTTCGTTTAGGGGTACGAGAACGCGCGCGGTCTCTTTTAGGACTACGTGACCTAGCCTTATCTTTACGGGGACTCCGTGATCTTTCACGTTCTTTTCTAGGGCTCTTAGACCGTTCTTTACGTTTTAATTTATCTCGGTGCGCGTCTCTGTCGTCGTAACGTAGGTCCGCTTTGTCGCGACGATCTCTAGATCTCGACCTCCGTTTTTCTGTACCTTTTTCTCCAGTCATTTTAATTAGCTACACCACTGTTTTGGTGCAATCTCCCCATTTAGCCCACCTCAAAACTTTTTAAATTAATAATTTCACGTAATTTGTATTTTTCAAAGTATTTTTTTTTAGTTTGAAGGACCACAGATTATTAATGTAATGTTATTATTTTATTCATTTTGTTCGTTTTTCGTACGAAGACGGACAAAGATAAAGCACATACATTTTATAATGCAACCGAAATCTTGATATTTAATAAATATAAAAACCTGCAGCATGTTAGCATTCGATCAACAATAGACCTAGATAACGGGTTTCATACAAACTTACTGCGAAAAACTCCACTCGCCTATATATACAACGAATCTATAATAATTTTAATATTGCATACTAATATTAACCTTCAGCTATAATGTTAAAATTCTATAATAAATAATGCATTTACGACCATTACAACTGCAATCAACTTTTTTTCTAAGATTATTTTTACAAACCTTGGGGTCTTATTCCGTGTTTGCAACCGCTAAACACGATAAGACGCGTAAATATAACTATTGAAATATAAGTTCTATCCTATTAATTATAGAGTTGAAATTCCAATGCTAAAATCATGTCCAAACTTGCAAAGAATTACTGTATTTCAAGATGGCGGCATTATTATAGCCGACCTAATACATACTAATAACCATTGGAATAGAAATTATATTTAAAGTTTACATAACGCCTTGTCGTGTTTAGCCCCAGAAAGCAGGGGCCTTACCAAAGAACACGATCGCCAATCGAATCGCCGCATCGATCGATAAAATTGTATAGGAATTTTACTCTAATATGGGCTGATCGCCGAGAAACGTCAAATCCCATACATTTGGCTTTCGATGAGTATTTCGATTCGATTATCGATTGGCTCTTTCATAAGGCCCCTGTACTCGCATTGTTTTTTTTTTAATTATAATTTATGATTAAACTATACTGAAATAAAAAAAATGTTTTTTGGAAATTCTTCTAAATAATGATTAAAATGCTATCCAAAACAATTAAGAACCTTTAAATAAATTAAACTTATTAAATAATTGTCGTTTTGGTCTATTTCTTTTTAACCGACTTTAAAAAAAGAGGTTCTCAATTCGAAAATTACTCCTTAAAATCTAAGCGAATTACGAAAGGTTTTTCGATTAGATTTTTCACATTGTTACTTTATTTAAAAGCGTATATTACCTACCGGGAAGCCACATTAAATACCGATCGATACGACGATCGATGGTATGTGTATGTCACAGAGTTATGTATGTTTCACGGCGATCGAGTTTTACCCATAGACAATATTTCCTATACATTTTTATCCATCGACGCGTCGATCGGTATTTCATGTGGCTTCCCGGTAAGGACCCTGGTTTCATAAATATTTGCAGAAAACATTAATCTTTTAATTTAGAGGTGTTTTATCTATCCAGTTCCGAAACCCTACTTTTAATCAAATAACATACGATCGACGTGTCGATCGGTATTACATGTGGCTTTCCGGTAGGGCCCCTGAACGTGATATCATTATGTTTCATATTAAGAGGAGCGTCTGATCAAACATTTCGCATACATTCAATACCTTTTGGTTTTAACTGTTAACCCTCCCTAAACATTCATAGATTTTTATGACATTTGTAGTCGTTATAAATATAAAATATATCTAGGCTCGTACGTACGTTTTCCTTTTTTTTAAGTTTGGTATAGGAAAAAAATATCAACTCCTGAAATTCTACAAAAATCGCTGAAAAATCCGTCACATTAAAATAATTCCTATAAAATATCAAGAAAATAAAAAAAAGGAAAACGTACATTTATTATCATTTATTTTCTTTTTAATAAAATGGGACCATTTTTTTTTTCAAATCCATTAAAGTTTAAGGGTAGAAAACAGTTTTGGGCCGAAAGTCGTTTTGCTACCTAAATTGTAGGTATAATCTCATACGTGCTGTTTCTCTTATTGAGGGTCTGGTGGAAGTTTTAAATAAATGTATGGTAGCGTTACCGACTCATCGCCGTGCGCGGGGAGAGGTAATACTTTGCAGTTGAAATTAGCATGAGCATCGAAGAGCCTCATCCGACACTCCTCTTAATGTATTATGTTTCATAATAATTTAGTTATAAAGAAAAACTGAGACCTTCAATAATAATTAATAAAATAGAATTGAGAAAACTAATGTGAAGTTTGTGAATTAATAAAACTTTACTTTATGTATTTAATTGAATCAGGCGTTATTTTGCGAAAGTTCATTTTAAAATGAATACAATTGGAAATTATTTTAAGTGGGAGATTTTGCAAAATAATTTCCAATTGTATTAATTTATTTTATGTTTCAATAAAAATAATTAAATTTTATGTCAAAGTATCAAAAGAACTGTCGGAAACTCAGACGAAATGATCGAAGGTCGGTACACATAAGTATAATATAGTGTCAAAAACTTAGGATTTACCACATTTTATTAAAATAATGTATTATATTTAATTATAATAAATATACGTGGTGGCCGTGTTGGTTAGACCTTGAACTTAAAAACACTTAGGTCCTTGGTTCGAATCCCGATGTGTACCAATAAGTTTTTAATTAAAAAAAATAAGGACAGAATTGGTGTTTGACAAGACCACTATAGTGCCTCAGAGAGCACATTAAGCTGTCGGTCCCGGTTTCGCTATACCAACTTGTAAAACTGTTTATAGGTGGGTTTTTGAGTCTATTCAAACATCGTGACGAGCTAGTCACTTGTTCGGTGTAGATTTATAACATCGGCGACGACGAGGTGGGATTAAAACCCCTCCGCTGGGTACCCTGGGGCCGTCTAGGCGGTCTCGGTCGCCGTAAGGCACCCGTGATGATATGTATGTATGTATGTATAATAAATAATATAAAAAATAACTTTAAAATAAGATGGAATAAAAAAGTGTAAAAAAAAAAATATTACAATAAAATATTTTATTTACTCTATTGATGCATGGTTTTGTTCTTGTATATGAACGGATGATGGCGACTATATTATTTTGTGGTAAATTCATAATTAGATAATTTAACATTAATGTTATATTTTTGTAATTAAAAATAAGAAATATTTATTATAATTTACCGAAAGATTGATATTCCTTCATTTTTTTTTTTTAATTAATTTTTACATAGCATTGGATGCAAGTCCATCAGCCGAAATCTTAACATTTTTAATAAAATATATAATTAAATTGAAAATAAATTATAAACACCCTATTTTTGTATTACAAAGGTAATTATATAAATATTTAAAACAGTTAGCATCACTCAGTATATTTTTTATTGTAATGGGGCGGGAGGAATCTATTTTATCAGATATATCTGCTGCCATTGTTAGTCTTTCCAATTTGAAGTTTGAACAATATTCCTTCATTAATATTGTAATTATTATTATTTTTGGTGAATGGCTTTTCGCTTGTCGCGTAACTCTGCCAATGTCAAGTTCTTGAAAAGGCACATATGAGTATAAATTTAATATTGTTTTATAAAAAAAAAAGTCAATAAATATTAGTTAAGGTTAAACCACAGATAAAATAGAGTAGTACGGGTTAAACATTTAACTATGTATTTAGGTATAAACAGTACAATACAAACAAAGAAATTCAACATAGGGGAACACAAGGGCCCGTGGACAATACAGGACGGCACACATATCTAAAAAAGAAACATATATTTGATATATAAAGTAGTTAAAAATTTAATTTAACTTCTATTATATATTAAGGCACAAACTTATACAAGGGGCCCCTGAAACTAATAAAAACCGCATCCAGCGGTCCAGAAGTAAATATTCATAGGAAGTATAAAAGGAATATATTTATAATTAGAATCTTAATTTGAACTTTTTTACATATTTTGCTATAGCCAGTATTCCATTATAATTGGGCAGTGTTATGAGAGTAGTTGAATTGGTGGGACGAGGGATTATGGGTGGAAGAATATCATATAGGGAAATATTCTGATTGCATCTGACTGCATTGCCACGTTGAATGGCAATACTAATTTTTTGATACAGATATTAATAATTGGTTTATTGATGTGCCTACTATACTTTTTTTTAACGAATTCTTATTTATATATTTTTTTTATATTACTTATTCGCGCGGGAATATAAAACTTTTGTCCCAAGTATTTTATTATTTTAGAATACTCCCGCGCTAATAAGTACATGTGTAATATAAAAAAATATATAAATATGAATTCGTTAAAAAAAAGAATAGTAGGTACATCACTAAACCAATTATTAAAATGAGAACATGGGCCACAATTTTGTTCATGTTCCCTCACTTCAACTTCAACCAAAGAACGTTTTTTTTATATGGCATTTCCTTATTGGGAGCATATTAGATATTCGGAAAAGTGAATAAGTAAATTATTATTTCCATACACATAGCCAAGATGTTTTAAGAAAAATAATATCCAATCCAAATTCCAATGGGCATTCGGAACTTTACTTTGTTCTGAAATTAAATTGATTTGTATAAAAACATAATACTTTAAAAAAACTGAATTAAAAATAAAATCTAACTACAAATGGTATGTTAGAACGGTACGTTTGATTACTGCTTAAAAGGCTTACAAAGCTAGCTTATTTTACTTGACAGGTGTATTTTTAGTACTTCGCTTTGCTTTGGATTTTTGATGACGTCACAGAAAAAAAGCAAATTACGTCATCGAATTCGCTGCGAACGCTTTGAAAATACGAGTAGTGCAATCAAAGTAAATTGTCTGTTGTTCATATTCATATCTTTATTTCCACCATAGGTACAATACAGAACACTTGGTTATCGTCATACATAACAAAATAACTAATCAAATGAAATACAAACAAATATGAAAAATAATAACAATGATACAGCTAGTAACCAAAGTACATATAAAATACAAAAGCTATATAACAAGAAATAAAATAAAAATTTTGATGCTATTTATGTATTTCAATATAAAATTTATAGTAAAATTGCAGCTGTAAATGGGCTTTGTCGGTGAGATAAATCAAATAAAAAATAATACAAATATGTTAGCAGCTGTATAGGGGCTTTGTCCTAAATACATCAATGTCTTTAGACACTATAAAAAAATAAAATAGTATGTAATAAATAACTAAGCGAACGTTAATGGCCTGTGTCAGAAATATTTTATATAGATATAATTAATAATGGGTCAGTAAAATAAAACGTAATGTCACAACACAACTTAGGGGTAACTAAATATCAATACAAAACAACTAATACAAATAATAGACCAAAGTAAAATGCTATGTGAAGTCTTTTATATCATATAGTTCAAGGTCCCGCAGCCAATTCTGACATTTTCTTTTAAATACTGTTGAATTTAGTTGCTTCCAATCATCACGTTATTTTGTCACAATTATTTTGTATCAAATACTTTTTTTTGTTTATTTTTATTGTTCCTCCATTTCACCTAACAGTTTTTGAACTCTATTTTGTATTCTCTTCTAAATTTTATATGATTTTCATTTATGCACTTCGAGTACTCCTGCAAACGCTGCGATTGATTTGCATCGCTTTGTGTAGGTTTGTTCGGTTTTCTCAAATATAGAGAAGGCAAAGTTCTCTTTAGGCTGTGCTTCGGAATTATTCGTAAATGTCAAACCAACATAGTACTCTACATAGCTTGCGTTCGTTTTGGGACAGAAACATGTTCACAACGATCACGATGTATATTTATGCGTTTTTTTTGAGATTTCGGCGGCAAAAGTGGCGATGTGATCTGCCACAATGGTCGTTTTTTTTGGCCCATAATGCTACCGTGAACTGATCACAATGACCCCAGTCGATAGGTGAGGCGTTGTGAACATATTTTGACATTTGTGGTTGTGACAGTTGTTGTTGTTTTAATCATCGCAGCCGTATTATATTTTTAGGATCAAATTTATTGTATTTTAAATCGGAATGATTTTTAGAAAGATTTCGCAAATAAAATTAGTGGATTGTACGATTTAACCTATATTTTACTTGACAAGTGACAGTTGACAGATTCGTGATAACAACTGCGTTCGATTTGGATAGTGGTAATTGTGGCATTGTGATTGAAATGAACCAAAAAAAACGCAGTTCGCATAATGTCATTATGATCATTGTGAACTTATTTCAGTCCCAAAACGAACGGGCCCATAAAGTAGTACTATTTATTCTAAGGTAGTACTCTATTTAATCTGTGAATCAAACCAAATAAGCTAAAAAATATATTTTCTTCGATCTTTGTAATGCTCTGAATTGTTTTATTTATATTATTATAAATTATATAAAACTAGTGTTATTTTCTTTATGTTCTTAGTGGCAGATAAAATTATAACTATGGGGAATAATATGCATTGGATAACCACACTCTTTTTATATGCCGGTTGTGCTGGCTTATTGTATTTTATTATTAGAAGAAAGTTCAATAATAAAACTCTAAATTATTTATTAATTAGAGTTATTACCACCGAGAAGGACTGCAATCAATTCATAGAAGATCTTCGGAGGTAAGTAAATTATTATTTTTAAGTAAAAGTTTTAAAATTAATTTATTTTGATAAAAATATAACAAGAGTGCATTCTAAAATATAAACTTTGTTATCTGCCGTTTGTCGGGAAAAATAAACCTGTGGCGATATGTATTTATGTAATTTTGTAAAGAGAGAAACCAGTATAGTAGCTATGTTAGTATGCATAATGGACATGCTAGCCCTGCCGTCGTAATGCGATTTTAGATAATTTTTTTTCATAATCGCATTATAATATAAGACATGTAGGGTCATTTCGCCGGTTTGTGACCGATTAGCGGACTGATCAACTTTAACATATGAAATTAATAGGATATTTTCATTACAAACAATTTTTTTTTATTATTATTTCCTTGAACATATTTTAATAACAATAAAAACTTCTTAAAAAAACAAATATCTTAAAATATTTTGGTAGTTTTTTTACGGCAGCACTGAATACTAAATAGAAAAATCGTTTCCAAACCATAATAAATAAAAATAAAAATCTTCCGTTTGGTTACTATATATTTTGTGCATTCCGTATATACCGGTGTGGTACATAATTTCTATATGGATTATCACTATTGTCACTAATATAATTCAAAAACTCTTCGAAATCCTTTTCATATACACAATTAGTATATACACAATAATAACGTATTTTACTTAATTAATACTATGAATTACACTTTAAAAAATAAATAAATAAGTACTATTAATAAATAATATTTCTGATTATTGATTTAATTAAAAAAAACATAAGTTAAATAAGCTTAAAAAAGTAGACCTAACCACCGTAAGGTGCCTGTAAGATAGATGCCAAGCCCTGCGTTCCGAGAGCTAACGCAGGCAGTTTCTCGTGCTGACTTCAAAAACCAGCGCGACCGCCCGTTTCAACACAGCCATGTCATTTTTTTTAGCGATGCTAAAATGCAGCTCGGAAATGATTGGTGTTGATTTTTGATGCCACTTTTTGACAAGAAGCACTATTTTGAATTAAATAATTGAAATTAAAAATATTACTACCTTATCATTATATAATAAATCAATATTTTTTAATTAACTATTATTTAAATACAATAATTTTGTAATATCACAATATTAATTTAATTAACAACCTCAAACTAAACATACCAAAGCTGAATTTAGTTACACGATATTTATTTTTTAGGTTTAATCGAACTTTTAAAACTAAAACAGATATGAATATATAAAATAATTAATTAAATTCCAATTTATAGATAGATATTCACATGTAAACAAACATCTGTCAAAAAGTAGCCGTGCTAACTTTTCGTGTTAAAATTTCTGGTCACGGAACGATTGATGGTAACTTGAATTGCTAACATTTGCGCGCGGTGAAACGACCTTGGCTAAAAAAACCAACAATCCGTGGCAGCGATGCTAAGCACGGAACGCGATGAATGTACCTTAACTTTGACAGTTCGTCAAGGACCTTGAATAAGGAAAGCAAAGGAAATTCCTTATGTAAGGAAGATTTTGACAACCTTAAGGGCATTTTGAGTTAAGTAATAGTTAAGGTGACGTCTTAGAATACGGGTGTAAATCTAGTGAAAAGAAGTGGGGATATATATTTTAATTAAATAATGTATATTATATCATTGTTTCTGGTACACATAGTACAAGCCTGGAGCTTAGTTTGTGACCATAACAATTTGTGTAAATTGTCCTACATATTATTATTATTATTATATTCGGAGTCCATCTTAGCATTTGCGGACGACCTAGCAGTGCTAACATGCAATCCAAAACAAAAATAAGAAAAGCTTTATTAATGACACCAACAAGATAGATCTACAGTCAATTAGTAATGTCAAGAAAGCTTGGATTTATGACAACTACCTAACATCTCGTCTAACATGGTCTATTCTTCTATACAACTTAACAACTCGTATGGTAAATCTGGATGCAACTGTCATAAGAAAACTTAAGTCTTGGCTTGGATTAGCACAGGGCGCTGTCTCCTCCACGCTGTTTAGGAGACAGCATCAGTTTGGGATGAATTTTAAAAACTGAGTTATACAAACATCTATGTGTAACCAAGCAACAAATCCTGAGTAACTTTCGGGATAATCTGATTGCTACTCTTCCAAAACACTCTGAGATGGAGTCGACACTTTAGTTCCATAAATCATTTATGAGCGGTGCACAGATCAGCAAAAGGGGGTTGGGTTGGAAAAAAAAGGAATGTGATAAAGATGTTAATAAAAACTTTCCTTAAGGAAGATGAATAGCATTGCTACAGAGTTCACACTATGACCCTAGAAGTACGGAATGAATGACATACTATGGGGGAAGTTTGTTTCCTCCAGCCCAGAATAGCGCACACACTCATGTACGATTGGTCTTCGGCACTTATAAGTTATATCTTAATGCCTTTCAAATATACCTGACCAGAGTAATCTGGTAAGATAGGGGGAAGCAACAGATAAGAACATGTACATTAGGTACATGTGTAGGGACTGCTAGACATATACTTGCTGGTTGCAAGACTCTACTTGAAAAAGGCCATTATTCGCACTGACATGATAAAGTTCTAGAAATTATAAGAGTGAAGCTGTAAGTCTTAGTATTGTTAGAGCAAGAAAAGGATTATCAACAGATGAAAGACTAACTACTTTTGTAAAGGAGAGACAACTCAAGAAAACTCAAAGGAAACCTTACTTAATCCTGGACAAAGCACAGGACTGGTAAATATTCATGGATACATTCAACATGCATTACAATTCCAGACGAACTAGCAGTTTCAGCCTGTAGACCAGACATACATGTGTACTTTCAGTGCTTGAAGAAAGTAATACTTATAGAACTCGCCTTTCTATGGGAAACAAACATTCCTAAGGACCACAACATCAAGTCGAACAAATATTTTGATCTCACAAACGAAATTACTAGAAACAGATTTAAAACTCAACTTTATGCAGTGGAAGTTGGTGCAAGAGGAATTCCAGCAAAGTCTTTGCATCGTCATTGAAGGTTCTTGGCCTTCCGAGAACAGCCGTCGGAACTTTTATGGAACATGTTTCCAAGATGGCGCCAACAGGATCATATAATATTTGGTTGAGTAGAGAGGGTAGTTAAAACAGTGCAGGTGAGAGTTCAAAAGGCCTACTTCGGGGTCTCAAGTCCGGGAACGCTGCAGTTCATTCACCTGCCTTCCAACCACGCGCTGGACCTGGTGCCTGCACGGTGAATCCATAGATGGCTGAGAACAATGTCTCATAACAGCCTTGTTTTATCTATACCTCAAATGAGATCCTAGTTATGTCTTTTAAAGAACACAGAGCCTTAATATTAAAAAAATAACCTTAAACAAACTAATCAAACGGTTATTCTTGTTCAGTACTACAAGTGTTGCATTTAAATTAATTGTCTTTGACCTGATCGTAAGGTAATCCCACAAAATCAGGGGCCTGAACACGATCGCCATTCAAATCGCCACATCGATCGATAAAAATGTATATGAATTTTACTCTATGGGTCTACGAGAAACATCAAATCCCATACTTTTGGCTTTTGATGTGTATTTCAATTAGATTATCGATTGGGTTTTTGCTAAGGCCTCTGTACACTTTAAATGGAACTATTTAATGCAAAAATCCATCAACATTTTTGTTGTCATCATCTTCAGTGTCGCTGTTCAATATCTATTATTGTTTTTTCTGCATTTATATGCAAAACTGTACACTTTTAGGGTGGCCGCTAACTAATCTCATCAAGTCAGATTGCGACTTCGACATATTCTCTTAAAATAAGTAAGGTGGTCGCAAAAAGAAATATGAATATCATCAGTTGGCGACCATCTAATTTCGATACATTATTGAGACGGTCGCAAACTGACTTCATTAAGGTAGATTGCGACCACATCTAAGTTTATAGTAAGTTTATCTAAGTTTATAGGCATATTTTGGCGGTCGTAAACTAATAGCAGTGCTCCCGCCACGCAATTAAAGTAAAAAATAATTCTCTACTTGGAACTCAATGATCACATGGTTGGGGAAGAAGGGGAATGTATATGACTTAGTATGTCAGTTACGCGACCACCTGGCCGTAAACTAAAATAAGTACAAATTGCATGTATTAGTATGCGACCACCCAGTTATTTACGTATTTTTAAATATTATACACAAAATAAATGCAAAAAAAAGGTAATTAATCACTTCATATATAGCTAAAACACTCATCATCAGCAAAAGTTATTTAAAATAGGCAAATACTCACATCGATTCAGCACATTGTTACTATTTTTTCCACAATTTTGGGTGCGAAACACAACGGCAATGAAATTAACCTAAGCTTGTCGTGAAGTTAGCAAATATTTTCCTGTCAATTTTAAGGGATGCGAAGGAGCGTCCTATCCTACTCTCATACACCGAATTTCATATGAATGATAGATCCAACACTCTTGTTATTTTACTATTTCTGTACTAGGTCCCTCAAATGGTCGCAAAATAACGCATGGTCGCAAACCGGCGAAATGACCCTATCAAACCATTGGATATTTTTTTTAATTAGAACATAGTAAAACAGTAAGCAAACATGCAGTATTCTTATGTATTTGTCTGATACTTGTTAATTTTAATGCAGTAATAACCAAACTCATTGGTGTGTACCAATGAGTTTTTAATCTATAAATTTATGTACATTTGTTTAACAACACCACTATAGTGCCTAGGAGAATGCTTTAAGCTGTCGGTCCCAGTTTCACTACACCAACTTGTGAAACTGTTTATATATGGGTTATTGAGTCTATCCAAACATTGTGATAAGCTAGCCACTTGTTCGGTATAGACTTATTCCATCCGCTATGACAAGGTGAAATTAAAAACCCCTCTGCTGGGTACCCTGAGGCTGTCTAGGAGGTCTCTGGCACCATAAGGCACCCGTGATTATATATATATATAACCATGAACAAGGATAAAGAATCTGGTTCGTAGGCCTAAGTTATAGAGACACTAATGGTCGGATTAATAGCCGTTGTTTAGCCTGAGCCATTGCTTGGAACTGTCAAAATTTAGGTTTTTCATATGCAGTTTGACAGTCCAAAGCACTGGGTAAGCATTAGCAATTGCTTAGCAACGACTATTAATCCAAACCTAAGTATATGAAACAAAAATAAAATGATTACCTAAAGGTAAATGATTTTTTTAAAAAATTAACTAATTTGGAACCCTCCTAGGGTGAGAATTCGCACCTGTAATTTTTTTTTATATTCCCATGTGATACATTTATGTATTTTGTTTTATTTCTTCAGAAATTGTGACAAACATAAGGCTGTAGGATTTGACTGTGAATGGGTGAATGAAAATGGTCAGAAACATCCAGTATCATTGCTCCAACTTTCTTCATACAATGGCTTATGCGGGCTAGTCAGACTGAATGTTCTCAAACAAGTCCCAGAATCCTTAAAGGTATTATTTTAAATACTTTCTGATCCGCGCAACTTCATCTGCGTAACTTTAACCATTTACACAGTGTACACTCTCAAAAGGAATAACTTTTCCGTTGTTGCATCATTTTTCATTGTTATTCTGCTCCTATTGTTCATAGCGTGATGTTGTGTTATGTATTATTTTCAATTCGAACCAGTAGTTCCTGAGATTAGCATGTTCAACTAATCTCAGAAATCAAATCAAATATTAGTATGGATTAACATAAAAACTTTAATTGCAATATTAAATTATAATGATACAGTCATTTAATTAAAGTAAGGGGTATAAATAAGTAGGTATTTATTTAGTATAGATAATTTCATTAAATTATAATAAAATTACAGGATTTTTTGGAAGATGAAACTATTTACAAACTTGGTGTAGCAACAGCAGATGATGCTAAATATTTGTCTAGAGATTACCAAGTCACTATGAAACACTGCTTAGACTTAAGGCATGTAGTCAAGTCTTGTGGCTATGAGTCTGGGGGACTTGCAAGTCTTGCCAAAAGGCATTTGGGGATAACCCTAGATAAATATTGGAAAATCCGATGCAGCAATTGGGAAGCTGAAAATTTGACTGAAAGACAGTTAAAATATGCAGCTGCAGATGCCCATGTGGCTATATTGATTTATGACAAAGTTGTAAATAGACAGCAATGGGGATTTTTATCAAAATTTTTCCCAAATAAGCAACAAGATATTAAGCAATGGGTAAATAAAGCATATGTTGCAAAGAATGATAATAATAATTTTAATAAGTTGGTATCAATTCTATATAATTTTTAATGGTTTAAAAAAAATATATTGATTGATATATTGAAAATATATTAATTATGTTTAATTTTATATTACAGGAAAATAAAAAATAATTCAAAAGATAGATATTCAATAATACCTAGAACTAAACCAATGTATGACCATTGTTTTCTACAAGCTCCAGATGGTGATTTACTTTGTGCTATGCATAAAAAGAAAGCTAAATGGTAATTAATTCACTTTTAGATCTATAATGATTCTTGTAATTTATGTGATATTAAACTTTGATAATAAAAAATAAGAGTTCCAGCTAAATCTTTACATCATCTTATGAAGGATCTTGGGCTTCCAATATTGGCAATGGGATTTTTTATCAAACGTATTTCGAAGATGGCAGTTACAGGATTCTATAGTATTTGGTTAGGTAAAATCAGTACTGAACACAGTGGAGGTGAAAGTTGATTTGGAGAGGCCTTCATCACCGATTATTCCCATACGCCAACACCATCTCCGCCACCAGTGGTGGCGTATGGGAATATTTTTCCCTTGCGCGACCACTGGTAGCAATCGACACGAATTTTGTCCCAATCGCCACCACGGGTGGCATTAATTCTTCTATGTGAATTTTAGTATATTTACAAATAAGTTAAGCGGCCCCAGCCTAGTGGTTAAGTCACTGCGCAACTGATAACAAGGTTAAGCAAATAACAAGGCCGGCCTGGGATGGGTGACCGCTTAATACAACGAGTCTATTTCATCATAAACACCGCAACAAGCTCGCCACTTGTTAGGTGTTGCCTCCGAAATGAGGACGGGTTAATCCCTCCGTTGGGTACCCTGCGGCCTTAGCACGGCCAACCCAAGACGCGATACAAGTCGCGAGCAAACGTCAAAACGGTGTGGCGTGAATGCCGTGTGTTTTTTGTGGGAATTTTTTATAGACCCACTTTTTTTATTTTTTTAGTGGGAATAAAATCCCTTTTTATAAAAAAGTGGGGATTTTTTTTCCGCTTATTCATTAGGTGAGATTTTTTTCCACTTTTCATAAAATGGGATTTTTGTCCCACTAAAAATATTTCTTTTGTCAAGTGGGACTTTTTCCTACTTATATTTTAAAGTTGGAATTTTCAATTTCTACATGACTACTTTTTCAAAATTCCCACGTCATAGCAAATTTTATCTTATAAGCATTTTCCCACCTTTACACTACTTTAATTAAAATTGTTTCCGTGTTCCCAAAATTCCCTCATTATCATAATGCTTATTTTCCCGTAATTCCCACTTATTTTTTACTAGAAATTAAAGGATTAAAAAAAAGTTATATTGTCGCGGGCGGCGCTAAAGATTTATTACACCCAATAACTCAAGCAAGATAAAACTCATGACAAGACATGAGTCTTGTCTTGAAGTGGCGGTGCTGCGACTGTATGATAAGACTGATGTGAAAGATTGTCAACGGACACGCTCTCATGTCTTGTCTTGGATGTCGCCGTGCTACGGGGGCTGAGGTCGTGTAAACGGTTCTCGGGAGCCAAATAGGCACCCGTGATGGTAAAAAAAAAAACTATTAAGTTAAGGTACTTTAACTTATTATAGGCCATATATTTGACGGATGCCGAGATCCATAAATAATGATAATATGTTATGATTTCGTTCATTTTATTGTACTTTAAAGAGACGGGACGCATTCTAACAGCGATGAAATCGATTTTGGATTGATTCTCACCGCGGCCATGACATTTCCATTCAGGTAGTGCCATAACCGCGATGTAACTGTTGTTCTATTACGTAACAATATCAGGTATTTTTGTATATTTTTTTTAACAAAAAAAAAACAAAATTATAACAACAACTTCTATTTAACCTATATCTCTTAAACAAATTAATGATTTTTTCATCGAAAAAGAATTATCTTAATTATTTGTTAATAACTAGTAGAGAAAAATTAAACAAACATATTATTATAAAAGAACCTAAATTTATTTGTAAATATACTAAAATTCACACAGAAGAAGTAAATGCCACCAGTGGTGGCGATTGGGACAAAATTCGTGATGACAGAGATGGTGGTAGCGTATGGGAATAATCGGTTTTAACGCCATTATGACGTTGTTCGAGCCTGGCGGTTTTAAATATTCTCAGAAAACTGCATCATAATGATCTGTGTGTGAGCTAACTTTAACTTTAGTGTGCATAATCTTCCTGTTGCTCAGCATCCTCACGGATAGATAGCTAAGAACATTGTCTCATAAGACTGTACTGACTGATATAATATTTTAAGTAAGGGTGGGTGCTCATATTATAAAGAGTCTGTAAATCTACTTTTCGGTGACAAGTGTTTGGATAACTGCAGTGTACCCATAGAACTTTGTTGCAGTTAAAAGTGTGTCTACATTTAATTCACAATCCACCCAAAGCTCTTTGCATATTTAAAAAATGTCACTCTTTTTAATTCTTAACAATCCTTAGAACTTTATAGCAGCCAATAATAAAACTCAATTACTAAAAGATTTAGTAATTGAGTTTTATTATTGGCTGCTATAAACTTCACTAATTCCCTTCCACACAATAGACCCGGCACCTATACATAGTTTAGTTCCATAATAGCTAGATAAAAATAAATATTAGTTTTGTAATATTTTGCAGGTATATTGACAAGCAGTTAGGGGATATAGTTGTAGAAGAACCGTTAACAGTCAGACTGAGGTTTGAGCCTGAAGGCAGAGCTGTCGGGGAGGTGGGCAAGTACTACCAGATGGTGAAGGAGAACAAGTGTGTTGTGTGTGGCTGTTCTGACTCGTACATCAGGAAAAACATTGTACCCAGGGAGTACCGGAAACTATTTCCTGGTGAGTAAGAATTGCTATTGTCAAAAACAACTCCAATATCTCTATCAAATGGATTGGCAAAAGGAAAACAATGGGCTTCCGAGAAAATAAAAAAAAGCAATTTTTATTTCGAAAAGAAAATCTAAAATAAGAAACTAATTTCGTTTTTATCAATTTCAAAAAACTGAGTTTATTCATGTGAACATTTTAATCTATTATTTTTGTGATCCGTCATTATTATGTTAGCAAAGAAAACAGGCTGCTTTTTAAAAAAATATATGATTGGAAGTTCTTATGTCAATGTCACAAGCAAGCGTTTCTATTGGTTACCGCGAAGTGAAATGAAAATTTTGGTCCGATAATACTGTACAGTTTAGCGGTATACATCTTTCTAGAAACTTATCTTCTATACAATAAATCTTGTGAAGATTTATTTTTGTCATTAGCTATAAGAATAGAAAAATAATACTTTTTTATTATTGCCATGCTGTAAGATACATAAACAATAAATTATATTATATTACTCATTCATTAATAAAGATGCATATCGCACCACATTTATCCAATAGTTTATTTTCAACATCTTTTAGTCTATTACAGCATGTACATACGTAGTACCAGTGTCTCCAACCACGCCGTAATTACGGTAAATCTACCGTATTTTTTGTAGATCTACCACCTACCGTAGAGATATTATTACCGTACCACTTTCTACCGTAATTTCATATGTATGAATCGGGCCTTATCAGAATCATTATTAAATAATTTTGAGAGTGAATTCCATAGATTTTAGTAAATAAAAGTTAGATAATTTAAAAACAAACATGTTAAATCGAAGGTACTATAGGTTTTTTTTTAACATTTTTTCTATCAATTTGATTAGTTTCACTTTTTGCCGCGAGAATTCTTTACTATGAGTTTCTTTTTTCTTTTTTGCTCATTAATATTTTGAGATGTATAATCCACGCTTACTATATATTGTTTTCTTTGCTCACATTAACATTTTGAGGGGTAAATTCTGACAAACTACTATGGCAATACTGATATTGTCATACAATTGTGTTACCGTATTTTTACCGTAATTTTTTTTTTTCTGCCGTAATATGATTGCATTTACCGTATTTTTAAACTAACAACACCGTAATTTTGACAGATAGGGTTGGAGACACAGTAGTACTCTAATTAATCTGTGATAGCGTGTTTGTGAGTCTTGTGACTTCACATTTTTTTTTTAGATTTTAGATTTCTAATATTAATATCTCAAAAACCAGTAAATTATTAAAAAAATTAACGAAATCAGTTTCTTATTATTAGCTATATTTTCGAAATAAATAATATATTTTTATTTTCGTCGGAAGCCCATCCATTGTAATACACAAAATAGAAAGTTCATATATCATTTAATACTCCCAACACAGAATAAACAGGGAGGGAGGTCTCAATAACTTCGATAGGCCGACCGTAGCGCCCATACAGATGCAAAAACCAAAAAGTGATCTAGTCATGTTGTGGTTTTAATCTGTGTGTTTTCTGAAGAAATTGTATCGATTTCTTGTAGAGGTAGTAGTCTTTTCAGGGTGAGGTTACTTACGCAGCGAAGATATTAAAGTAGACTCGTAATGCGAATTCGTACTGGTCGCCAACAATTTCGTAACCACACCAATTAACTCGCATAGGTTCAAAGTATTTGTTTGACTTGTTCGTGTAGTCTTAGGAATATTTGTTGCCCACAGAACGGTGAGTTCTGCAACGAAATTTTAATAGAAAGCATTTTACGTACCATAAATCTAATAATTAAACTACGACTAATAGCCAAGTTGTAATAAAACCGCGTTCTTCATACAAAATGAGCTTTCGCATTTCCAGTAATACTCGATTACTGTTTGCCGCAGAGTTATAATAATATTTTGTCGGTCATTGTATCATCCAACCAACCAATCATCGTCCAACAGCGAAGTTGTAATATTGGAAGTACGTTTGTATGGACGTCAAGTCGACCACAGGCTAAGGAGCCTGTAAAGTAAAGATGTCCCCTTTTAATCTATAATATATGTAAGATTTAACGTTGTGTTATTTGGTGACCAAACGTGTAGAGGTGATGAAGGAGCACGGCTCCCACGACGTGGTTCTGCTATGCTCCCCGTGCCACAAGCGCAGCAACTGCTCCGACCTGGCGGTGCGCCGGCGCCTGGCCCAGCGCTGCGCGGCGCCGCTCGAGCTGCACAGGACCGACGACACACACGTGTAAGCAATACTTCATCTTCTACAACATTGCTCTCCTCGCATACTAAACTCTAGGCTTGTACTAAGCCTACTAGAAACAGAGATATTAATACATTTTAACTGCCTCTGTAGACATGTGGTTGGGCCTTTGGCGTTGTATCCGCAAGACGTGGGTTTGATTTCCACCTATGGCAAAAATATATTAGTACTTCATAAGATGACTTCTCTGCTATCTAGTATTGAAAACTAGGACTTGTAACTTCACTCTAATGAGTAATTAGAAGCAAAGCATATAGAGGGTGTCTCTGTATATAAGTTGATAATAAACAATGATGAATTTCGTGAGGGATAAAGGGAACCTGGTTGGTTCAGTGGTTAAGTAACTTGCCGCAAAAGCGAGGATCGTGGGTTCGAGTCCTGACCACAAGGATTTTTTTCGATGAATGCCAACAGCTCAGCCACATATACCACCGAGAAGGCCGACTTTTTCATCTGGGGACTCATTGTAAGATGTTAACAGTTAAAATAGAAAAATCGCAAGTCAGTTTTATATTTTAGAAAGGAGGGTGCAAGTCCTGGTCATACCGCCAATAGCTATGCGTCTTAAAGTTATTCTATTAAACATTGTGGTTTTGGCAATACTTCAATAGTCAAGTAATGGCACGTATTACGAAAAAAAAACATATTTTCTAATATTTTGTTTTTTTTTACCACCAAATTAAATTAAATTGCAAATTGATTAAATAAAATAAAAAATAAATAAATACCATCACGGGTGCCAATTTGGCGTTTAAACGGCCAAACGAAAATTGATTAATAACTTATTATTAAATAAACTGCTTTATAACCTCAGATAAATTAGTAAAGCAGACATTAATCTGTAGAGTAAAATTAGTAATGTGACAATTTGATTAGGTCTTGTTCAAAACGCAACAAACCCTATTTTTTTTTTTAAATAATAAATAATGTGGAAAGTATTTGGTGGCAATTTGGGCAAATGCAATTGCCTTTACAAATTTTAAAATTGAATCTGTCATATGTTTTCACATAATATTCATTATCGAATACCCCGTCCAATGGTATTCCGAGTCCATCCCCGCGTAGTTTACTACTAGCCATCCCCGCGTAGTTTACTACTAGCCATCCCAGACTCAATAAACTAGGCTAATAGTTTTAAAATTTATCATTAATACGGTGCACCCTGAAAACCAGCGCGTGGTGGTACACTGTACTGTCACCACGCAGAAGCTGAGGGTGTACCAATTCAATAAATCACATTGTGTTTTTGCAGTTATTAACTTAAAAGTTCTCTTTTATAAATTAGCATAAGTTTCTATATTGATTATTTTATTGAATAAATATATTTTCTATTGTATAATATATTTCAGTCTCAAAATAAAATCATACGCTCGCGCACTACTGCTACAGCATGATAATATTCCAGCAGAAAGAAAAAAGGTGTTACAGGACACTCTGCTAGAGTATTACCCAGAGCAAACTGAAATCACCAAAGAGTTCCTTGAAACAGCAGCCACCGTAAAGTAAGTTATTAACATACTTCCAATTTATATCTTTTTTTTACAATATTTTTGTGACAAAAATAAAATAAATCCGAAATAAAAAATTTACCGACAAATAAATTCTATCAACATTACTTTGCAGTCGACCTGTTATATATTTTTTATATTAAGAATAACATAAACATTTAAAAACAGTATGAGCCCTGCCATCGAAGGAGATATGCACGGAGAGAAGGTGGTGAAGCACTTCCAGAACAATAGTAGTCTGTTTGACCTGGAAATGATCTGGAGACAACACTTCTTGGACACCATGACCCCGCAACACATGCCGAAACTATGGTCCATGGACCATACTGAGAAAAGGTAAGTTTTGTTTGTTACATTAACAAAAGAAGAAATAAATAATAATAATAAAAAAACAATTACGTGCATGCATGCTTACATGCTTAAATTCAAGCGCATTTTTTATTTCGAAAATACATGAGGGTCATTCTTTTTAGAACTGCAGGGTGATTACGCGCACAACGCTAAGCTAAACTTTAATCGATATGATGCAATTCTAACGTAATGCTAACCTAGTGACATTGAAAATTGACAGATATAATTGTGTCATTTTGGTTGAAGTTTAGCTTAACGTTGTACAGCGTAATAGGCCTTGTAAACAATTTAAGTTTAAATTTTGAAAATGGAACTCTTTGCCAATATTATTGAGTATATATTTTATTTATTTGTCATTTGTTTTACGATTTGTTGGCAAAGGACATTGGGCGCCATAGTATGAAATCCATACCCACGATGTACAGATAAAATAAGGTGAGATAGATACACAAATGTCTCTAGTTTACGATAGCAAGGGTCGCATTATTGTGGGTACTGTCTGTCTAGTCGAAAAATAAAAATCTTATTTTATTTTTTATTTATATATTTTTTAGATTCGTTCATATATAATCTATTAATTATTGTTTTTATTAATTTTACAACATCTGAAGCGCCATTTTAACGATATCCAGTAGACGATAAGATCAATAAACTCAAAGAACGCACACATCTCAACGACTAGTGACGAAGGAAGGACTCTGTTTGCGTAAGTATATGATGTTGCCCGAATTTTCTCTAAGCTATATTTCTATAAACGATTTTCACATGAATTTTCTTTAAGGCCCTTCCTTAAAGAAAATTCATGTGAAAATCGTTTATAGAAAATCGGTGCGCGAGCGCAACAACGTTCAAAAAAACAGTTTTTACATGGTTAATGTGCAAGAGAGACAACATCATATACTTACTGCAAACCCTGTAGTAGGTAATAGCAGAATGCCGTAATAATAATAATTACTTATTTCCGAGGAGTTCCAATTAAAGTGAAGAGAGTTCCAAGTGTGGGAAATAAGATGGTGGCCTCGTTCTCCGGAAGGACTGGACAATTCTTTTATGGACACAGAGGAAGCAGTGGCTGCGTTTTTGCAAAAAAACCGTCAAAGAGACGTTTTTCGGTATTCATTAAAACATATTTGTTGCAGAGTTCGCATCATGCAGGAGGAGGGTCGCCTGACAGAGAGCAACATGGAGGCGATCGGAATGTCGTACTGGAGACGTTAGTGTTCCGCAATGCCGCACCGTAGGTCACTCATTAAATTAACATACCTTCAATGAGTCTCAATTTTAATGCAATAAAAAAAAACTTGTTATTATTTTAGAAATAATAATGTAGAACATTTGCACATATTTCCCAAGGGTATCATTACAAGTTTTCATCGTCTATGACGACAAGACGTTAAGTAAAACTTAAATATAGAAATATCAGTTCTATTCCAATGGTTATATAGTTTGTATTTGGTTGGCTATAAAAATGCTGCCATCTTGAAATACACGAATTCTTCGCAATTTCGAATATGTTTTGAGCATTTGAATTTCAACTCAGTATTTAACAGAATAGAACTTACATTTCCCCTAGCTACTGCCCCTGGATACAAACTAAGCTCTAGGCTTTTATTATGATACTATTCATTAATTTTCTTGATAATTGACCTTTTGCTTAACGCGTAGTTCTGCTAATGTCTAGTTATAGAGAAGGCATGAAGGAGTATTTATTGTAAAATAAAAAGATTAGTAAAATAGAAAAATATACAGCGTGAATTTGAAAGGTCGTACTTTGGGCTCTCCTGATGAAATCGAACAACTTTTCCTATGATACTATGTGTCGCAAATGAAAAAAAAAATTTAGCTTCCCCATACAAATTGGTAGAATAATAGTAATAATATTACTAGTTTGTATGGAGAAGAAAAAAAACGTTTCCCATGCAACGTTTTTTTTTTATTTCATTTGATTAGTAGAAAACATTTAATTAGTAGATTCGGAATCCCGTTTACGACAGCACGGACTTGCCTAATAAAGTCCGCGGTTTCATCTTACTGTGATCATACTCTAACTTGTATCTTATATTATTATAAATAAACCTTATATTAAAAACCTTCAAAGTCACCATGTATATAGGCAAAAACGTCTTGTATGTATTAAATGATAATAAATAATTAGAAAATAATATATATGTTAGGTATTGTGTTTGTGATATCTGTTTTGTTGATCAGAATCTTCCACAAATTACTTCCTGTTGTGGGTTATGTTTTTATTTTATTATAATATTTAAAAAGTTTTTTTTATTAAAAATAATAATAATACCAAAAACACAGAACGACAATGATCAACAAAAATATTCATTTAATTCTGATTAAATTATAAATGTAATCTGTGTTTATGTGGATGTCTTACATTTTACATTTATATGATTCTGCGGCCCTCCCGAAATCTATGAAAATAGATAAATTTGGCATGGGGAGTAGGTAGGGGGCGGTGTTGGAGGATGACCCCCCCCCCCCCGAAAAGTAATGAACGGTACTCGCAAAATTATTGTGAAGAGGTAATCTCATTTTTTGCACATCATAAATTCTGGACAAGGAGATACTACATATAATAGGCGTTATTGTGACAATGGCGTATATATTTTGCTCATTACAAATTTTGGGCAAACAAAAACAGAAAAATTAACGAAGCTTAAACCCCCCATCCGATATTATATCCTGGCTACGCCTGTGTAATAAGGTATTAACTTTAATCAGCGATTTAAGTGAGGCAGATAGCGTGTTTTTTAGCGCGCTTTAGGGCTTCACGGCAGGAACCGTGAGACGATTACCCACTGTGCCTGAACAGTAGCCCTAGTGTGAGTTTTTTAAACGTTTACTTTCGCGTTAACTATACAACCGCGTTAACATTTTGACCAATCACACGGCCGCATTCTTAGTTCTCAAAATTTCCGCTTGGAGCGCTGAACCATTTCCCATACAAATTTTAGTTAACTCAAACGCAAAGTAATAGTTAGAAAACTCACACTAGGGGTACAGGCACAGTGCATTAAACCTGACAAATGACTTAGGGCTGATTTTTCAATCATTAGATAAAGTTATCTAAGAGATAACTTTATCTAATGATATGGATAATTAATAAATTTGACAGTTCTTCATACTGTTGGATAATTTTATCTGACGATTGCAAAATCTGCCCTTAGTTATTTTTTAAGTATGTAAATTGACAATTGTCAGCATTTATATTAAAAAAGCATTTTAACACACCCAGTGTGCATTTCAAATTAGAGGTAAATAAATATATTATATGTGTATATTCCATCTCTTTCTTATCCACACAAGGGTACAAATATTATCATTTTGGAACGCACACACAAAATGTTTGGTTGGTTATTAAGTCTATTGACACAATAACTAAAACGACTACAATTTTCGCATAGAATAGTACTATCACATTTTTTGAGATTCCATAATAATTAATTTTATATAATATATTACAATTCTACCCTAAGTATATAAATAAGTACCCCAATATTTCTATCTATGGTCTAACATTATCAATTATGTGTTATTTATTTATATAAAATATGACGTTATATAGACAATCTATATTATTATGTATAAGTTAGATATCTTGTAGGTAATAGTAGGTATGATATGATATATTATTTTCTAGGGTTATTAAATATAATTTATGTTATTTTTAAATAAAATTCTAATCATCAAACTGTGATTATTTTACAAGTATATTTTTTATGAGGCTCAAGTACATATTTTAAATCCTGTAAATAAATTAATTTAATTAATAGTTTGACATTTTATGTGTAAATATTATCAATATCATGATAAAAACGATTGTTCTTTTAAAATATAATTATTAAGTATTAAATTGTGTCATTTTATTGCTCAGCCACATATCTATCCATACAGAAGTATAACAAGCCCGCAGCAAAGAATTTCGGAGGTGTGAGGGAAATTGCGTTTATCAAATATTGGCATAAGAGACAATGCTGCTAGCTATCCATGGATGCTCCGTGCGAGTGTCGAGTCCGTCCCTGTTTGGGATGCAGTGTTTCCGGACTCGAGACCGCGTAGTAGGGTTGAACATTAAACTAATAATAATATTTGGAACCGCCATAGTGCCATAAATGGCCTTTAAAACGAATTCGTTGCCGCTATATTCTGTTCTCACTTCAACCAATCAACGCTTAGTGATTGCTTTTGTTCTCACTTTATTTTAAGAATTGTACGGCGGCGGCCATTTTCTGTTCTCAAAACGGGAAAGGCGATTTAAGGCCCATTTTAAGGAGGTGGCCACCTCCCTATTATATCTCCATGGTATTGAAGGCCTTTTCGAAATCAACTCTCCTTTTACTGTGTTCTGTATACGACTCTGGCAGCGCACCCTTTTTTGTAACGAGTTTCCGTTACAAAATTCGGATGACCGATTTTATTTTCTTTAAATACCAATGTGGCTGGGGTCTCAATATGAGCCGCGGCCACATTCTGGTTCTTATAACGTGATCGTTAGATTGTCAAAATAACGATTTCCGCTATTAGCGCGCTCTCCTCCAATCAGAGTAGTTTTTTAACCTCCTCTGATTGGAGGAGAGAACGCTCACTTTATAAGAAACAAAATGTGGCCGCTGGTCACTTCCGACGTCACGAGCGTACGATTTTTTTGTTTTATTATCAATTATACAGTGAATAACCTTGTAATACCGATATGCGAGCCTAACGCGCACAAATTCCTTGACTGCAAACGTTATACAGCTCGTAATAAGGCCCCAAATCAATTGGGATGTAATTTTTCTCTAAATCTGAAGAATAAACTATAGATACTTATATTTTTTCATTTGTCATATTTCCAAGATCAGCAATCAATTTTATATACAGAACTTAAATCAAAGAGAAACTAAACGGGTATCATTACGAGCACACTTGTAATACCCATAAGCGAAAATAACGCAAATTACATGACGGTGGATTTTTGCCAGTGTCAATTTTATACGATGTGAGTTAATGTACGGCAACACTATCGTATAAAAGTAAACGATTCTTCTGCCATTGTCAAGTTGGGTCGAACACAATCATGTGCCACAATCTTAGATTAAGGAATAAAATAATGGGATGGCGGCCATTAATGCAACATAAAGGTTATCATTCACGGGCACTCTAATTGGATTCGCTCGACTTCAAATTAGAGCAATAACTTGTCGTGAATCTAAAAACACGTGGATTGTGTGGCCACAACGTGCTAATTTGGGGTGTTGGAGTGGAGCGAATCCAAATGGAGTGCCCGTGAACCTTAAATCGCAAACCCTGCGTTCTCCATACAAAATGATTATTGGCTCTTCCAGTAATACTCGCTTACCGTTTGTCATTTGATTTGACCCTATATGGTTACAGATTTGGTCATATATACCCGCTTGAAAAATTCACTCCATACATATTTTAAATCCATGAATAGGGATGACCAATAAAATGTTCTTTGTTAACAGTTTTGGTCGTTTCTATTTTGCCAGCAAAATTATCTTGCTTTGAAACGGGGTTTAAATAAAGTTGAATTTGCATTAATATTCTTGAATATTGCTTATTTACCATTAAATCCACCGCGAGTTTCGTAACCACACGCTGAGACTAGAATACTACTGCAGGTTTATGGCAAATTCATAAAAGCTATTGAGTCCTTGAAGAATACTTTAATTAAAATAGGTTTTGCATCTTACGCACATTCATTTTGTTGCAAAAAAAATTACAAAACCTATGTATAACTGAAGTGTTTTATTTTTTCTTTGACTTTGTATCTAACTGCTGGTAGGCAGACCTACAAAGGCCATGAATGTGCTCGATTAATACATTGTTAACAATATTCATCGCTCCCACTATGCCGGCTAAACAGGGGCTGATCCAGGATTAACTTCTAGTTAACTAACTTCGCTCTAGAGCGAGCCTTTTCACAAGCTTTTGGAATAACTATTAACTATGTAATAATTACAAAATAGAAGGTTTTAAGTAAGTTTCATGGCAGTCCCCATACGCAGAGTTCTGCTGTTCTGCTGGCGCTGGAACCGGGCTTTGTTTGTGGCCGACAGAAGTTGGGGCCGCATAACTGAATTTGTGACGATTGAAAGTCTTGTAGACCGACACCGAGTGGTAATTTAGACTTGAGACCGGACCATCGAGCGGGCGGCCTTGGCCTTGCTCACAGCAGCAGTGACCGAGCATCAAAGGAGACCACCACTTCGACAAGAAATCAATTCAATACTCTCAGGAAAATCGGTGAACCCACAGACAATGCAAAAAAACGTTGGATTCCCCATAAATTTTTTTTTCACTTGCGACACATGGTTCCATGGGCGTAGCGAGGTACGGGCAGGGAGGGGCAGCTGCCCCCCCTTAAAAGAGCAGTCGTTCGCTGGTAAACTATAATTCTGACGAGCTTCATAGCTTGCGACGCTATTATAAGACCAAATAAACTAAGTCTGCCACCCCCTATATAAAATCCTGGCTACGCCCTTGCATGGTTCATGTAAGGCGTTGTTCGATTTGATCAGCAGTTAACCTCAATTAGCCCAAAGGACATCCTTTCACAGTCACCCTGTATAATGTGTAGGTATATCTATTGAAATGAGTAATCAGTGTAATTTTAAAATGTGATTTTTTTTAGCAAAACTAAGTCATACCATTTAACACTACTTCAATCTATAGGTACACCAGTCACATACGTACATTCATTCATACACAGTCACATAACTATAAATTCATTCATACATATGTATATACATTCATATTTACATAAATTAAGTTATTAAATATGAAGTAAATGTAAGATGGAAGGAAACCGATCATCGAGATACAGGACAACGCCAGTTGGCCTAGATTGGTTGCTTACCTAAAATTGTTTGGTCCTGTGCATTGATTATTATTTTGTTTTATTTCTTTTTCGACATGTGCGGAGACAAGAGGGCTGGCGCTTACCTTAAGCAGCGTATTAGTTTAGCCGTACAGCGAGGTAACGCAGCCAGCCTACTTGGAACGTTTCCACACGGCGATGATTTAAGAGATATATTTTATTTATAGGTAGGTATATTTTTAATATTATTTTTAGTTTTATACTTATTTGTAATACTTTTTCTTTAATAAATATTAAACAACATAAGTTTTATTTCATTATTTCTTGCTTGGCATTATCAGCCCTTATTGTGTAATTAAATGTACCTAGGACAAGTTAATTGCGTTTAATAAACATTCAAACGAATCCGGTCGGACAATTAGATTTTATGAATACCCGTGTTAAGTATTTCTTAAAAACTTCTAAAAGTGATTGCTATTGCCGTTATATTTTTTGTGGGCGTTATTCGTAAGAATAAAATATATAAACTTTTTGTACAATAGCTTCTGACTGAGGGCCCATTTTTGTATCCTAACGGGTCACTAATGTCGTCAAACAACATTATTTGCATTATTTAAAAGGTAAAAAAAAACGCCTGAAAATATCTCTTGTTATATGTATATTTACAGGCAGTTAGTATTATGGTTGTAACTACTAAAATCTTTGTCCAATTATTTGTTTATTATTAGGTAATATTCATTTAATTTGTATAAATTAATCAAGCTATTATTTTTACTTATTATTTTTCAAAAAACATTCTAGAAAAAAAAGATAGAAACAAAGACGTATCAAATTTTATATTCTTTTGTCAAAAGTCCATACAAAAGGTTGGCATTATATAGAGGCCTCCTACCCTATAATCATATACCAAAAAATGTAGGTAACGCTGAATACACCTAATGTTAAACTAAGTAGATACCAAGTTTGGATACCAACAATTTGGATATTAATCACCAGAAACGACAAGACCATAAGGTCTACTTCTATTCCAAGCAATTTACAGACAAATCCATAAAAAGTTCTTCTTTTCTCGAAAATGCAAGGAATCCTAAAGGGTTGGCAAACCTCATTTTATGGTATTTGTTTTAATGAGATGGATAGTGGCATGCCACATACCAAGTTTTTTATTTGAGATTCAATAGAGTTGCTAAAATCACCGTAAAAATTAAGTTTTCAGTTAAAATTCTATTTTAAAATAGGTAGGTAGTTAAAGAAATATCTTTTATGTGGTAATATTTTGTTTCATTAGTTCAAGAATCCCCGAATGGATACTGAAACACAACCCTCCTATACAAAACAAAGTTTAGTTTTGATTTAAATATTGTGTATATCATTAGTATCAACAGATACAAGTTCACACAGACAAGTTCGACAGTTAACTTGTATGAAGAACTGTCAAAATTATTATTTCTATATACAAATTATACGTATCGGTCTTATTATATACCGTATACGTGGTGGCCGAGTTGGTTAGACCTTGGACTTAAAAACACTTAGGTCCCTGGTTCGAATCCCGGTGTGAACCAATGAGTTTTTAATTAAAAAAAATATGTACATTTGTTTGACAACACCACTATAGTGCCTCGGAGAGCACGTTAAGCTGTCGGTCCCGGGTTCACTATACCAACTTGTGAAACTGTTTATAGATGGGTTGTTGAGTCTATTCAAAACATCGCGACGAGCTAGCCACTTGTTCGGTGTAGACTCATACCATCGGCTACGACGAGGTGGGATTAAAACCCCTCTGCTGGTTACCGTGAGGCCGTCTAGGCGGCCTCGGGCGCCGTATGGCACCCGTGATGATATGTATGTATGTATGTATACAAGTTATCTAGTGTATATCTTGACAAGTTATTTAGAGTACTTTTCGCTGTCGCTGCTTGACACAGACTGGCGTATCGTTGGTGCTAAATTGATTTTTTAGCACCAATGTTTTAGTACTTAAGAAACCGGTTTTGAGGCCCGTCCTTCTATTTACGTCAATGCATAAAGTATTGTAAAGTTATTGACATAAGTCAAAGTATCGAATAATTAAAATTAATAGTAATATCTACTGTTAAAATAAAAATATGTGAAAAACATTGTACGTGCCTTTGAAATTTTAGGGTTTCCCTCGATTTTCTCGGATTGGGATACCACCAGATCCTGACTTTCTAAGAGGCTTCGAGGTGGTCCAATGGGACGCAAGTGCACTCTTACAAATAAAAAAGAATTTTAAAAATCGGTTCAAAATTGACGGAGAAATCGGTGAACATACATAAAAAATTTAATATATATCTCCTTTTTTTTGAAGTCGGTTAAAAATAACGAAATTCTTTATTATACGAATGTTAAAAACTTGTAAGCTAAATATACCTATAAAGGGGCTGACAGACGTACGAGCTTTAAAATCTCGATTTTAATGTTCGTTTACTTACTCGGCTCCAACGCGGTGACGCACTTGCCACACGATGTACCTAAGCTAAATATACCTATAAAGGGGCTGACAGACGTACGAGCTTTAAAATATCGATTTTAATTACTCGGCTCCAATGCGGTGACGCACTTGCCACACGATGTACCTAACGTAATTTTTTCATCAAAAAAAAACATTCGGTTAAAAAGTACAAAGAGTAGAGGCCTTTGAGAAAATTTTTGAGAAGGTCAGGCGACATGTAACGTTTTTAATCAAAACTGTATAGGTGTTTTAGCAGGTGACAGCGTACCTCACGCCTACAGTCACTGTCAAAACACATACGATTTCAACTGAGGCGACGCGATATGTCGCCTTGCTTGCATTTTCTCTCAGGCCCCCGCGGTCACATTCGGTTTCATATAACGTGAACGTTAGATTGTCAAAATAACGAATTCTATTATTAGCGAGCTCTCCTTCAATCAAAGAAGGAAAACAACTACTTTGACTGGAGGAGAGAACGCTAATTTTGACAAGCTAACGCTATCGATATAAGAAACGGCCCTGACCCTTAATAAAAAAAACCTATGAACAAAAAAGTGTTGATTCTAAGGGTCCGTTCGTTTTGGGAATGAAACATGATCGTGATGACATGCGAACTGCGTTTTTTTGGGTTAGTTTCACTCACAATGCCACAATTACCACTATCCAAATCGAACGCCAAATCACGAATCTGTCAACTGTCACTTGTCAAGTAAAATATAGGTTAAATCGTATAATCCACTAATTTTATTTGCGAAATCTTTCTAAAATCATTTTGATTTAAAATACAATAAATTTGATCCTAAAAATATAAGATGATCCACAAATGTCAAAATATGTTCACAACGCCCTCGACTTGGGTCATTGTGATCAGTTAACGGTAGCATTCTGGGCCAAAAAAAAACGGCCAATGTGGAAGATCACAATGCCACTTTTGCCGCCGAAATCTACAAAAAAACGCATAAATATACATCGTGATCGTTGTAAACATGTTTCTGTCCCAAAAAGAACGTACCTTAAGGGATGCCTTAATGCCGAATGACCATAACACCGCTGTCAGCGCTTACGTTCATAATCATCGGTCCGATTCAAAAAGCGCGATGTGATCACTCACGGTACTATTAGCGTGCTAATAAATCGGACCAGTGATTAAGTGCGCTCACAAGAACACCACTTGTATCTCGCAACTAAAATATATGCTCCTCCCACTCTGTTTTAGTGTCAAATAAAATGCCATAACAAATTAATGAATTTTAATGTATTTTTTATATTTGTTTACATAAAACCAAAACAAATGAGAACACAATACTTTTAACGTATCTACTTTATAATTATTTTAGGAATTTTATTACTTTCCTCAAAAACATGTTTCTAGATAAATGTCATTCTGGCAGCGCTCACAGCGATTTCACTCAGAAGCAATATGGCGTCTGTAATGACGTCACTATTAATGTCATATTAATCATCTATCGTTAGCGCGCTTACGCTCATACGGACCGTGCTGACAGCACAGACATCGATGTTGGCGTGAATCAAAGTTGATTGTATCCAGTGCCAAGTTAAATTAATAAAAAAATAAAAAATACTGTTGGAAGTTTGTTTGTAAACAAAAATACAAAGTAAAATAAAATAATTATTTAATTTAATGCAATTATTTTATTTTATTTAACTATCTACTTTGTTAAATAAAAAATGACGAATCCTAAAAGTAAACAACTAAAAATTAATCGAATGTTTAGGAAAAAAGGTAAGAGTAATTTATTTGTTAAATTTTGACTAATTTCACAGTTTTAATTTATATAATAAATACATATAGATGAGGATTCCGAAGATTGTGATGAAATTGAAGCAGAGATTCAGCAATTGGAGCAAACTTTAAAAGAAAAACAGCTTCAGTTATTTCAATTAACAAGACAAAGTCTAAAACGAAAACTTGTAACTCATGATACGAAAAATGACGAGATTATTAAACCTGAGGTATGAGGATAATTATTAATACAATCTATTAAACACGATAAGCTAAAATGGACAAAGTATAAAGTAGCAAGATTTTAACTGAGCTTAGGAGATCTTAACCTATGGTATTCTGTCTACACCGAACAAGTCGCATGTTTTACACAGTTATATTGGAAACAGTTTTACATGTTGGTATAGAAAAAATAGGACTGACAGCTAATGTGCTTTCTGAGACAATACTAGTGATTTAAAACTCTTACTTAGTAATTACTTAATAAATTAGTAAGAGTTTAATTTTTGATACAATTTACAGTCACAACTTTATTACAAAATGATATCCGTTTGTAGTTTTTCTCTTACTGCCAAGGAAAGGTCATCATAATTGCTAGGGCCTTTCGGCATCTGCTGGGATATTAAATTAACTTGACTGATTGTGTTGACAGCCATTTTTTTAACTCTATCTAGCTTAAATTCTACATTAGTAGGCATAGTGGACACAATCAATGCTGTTAAACAACAATGTATTGATTGACCCCCATTCATGGATTTTGTAGGTTTGCTTACCACCAGGCAGATACAAAGTCACAAGCTGTGCTCCAGTAAAAAAAATTAGAACTACTCTAAGCAGATGTAATTTCTTGCAGAAAATTGTTTTAAAAAATGGAGTGGAAAGTTTGAAAAATAAACTGGAGTTGTATGCAATGTTAACTGGTATGGAGGTCCGATCCTATGTGCAGAAGGATCATTGTTGTGTGGTGTATCATATGCAGCACCACTCTAAACATGCTCTACAACATGGAGTTAGGATTTCATTGGCTTCAGGTATTTTTTTATCTTAACTAGCTTTTACCAACAGCGTCACATTCAATACAGAACTTACAAAAGTAATAAAACAGGTTTAACTAGCCTTGGTTTATCTAAATGTTTCTGAATAAAGTCAGGGGTTTATATCCTCAGGTAAAAAGTGATGTATCTGTAGTCCCAGACTCTCCGCAAATAATTGTCTTAAATTTATTTCAGGAAAAAATACCCTTGAAAAATTTTCTTTACCAACTGGATTTACACATAATACAATTTTGGAGGAATATGATCAGATTGGCAAGATTGAGAGCCTTGTAGCTATCCGCAAAGCATTGGTTGCTTTTTATTACAGACAAGAACAATTTGAAAACCTCAAAGTATGTATTACTAATAGATGTTGACACTATGTTAAGTGGTTTAGACCAGACACAGGTTACCTTACCTTGCCTGTAAGTAAAGTTAACCTATGTGTGCCACAACCTACCTACATTATTTTGAGCCTGAGATCAGTAACTCTAGTGTGAGTTTAATAACTATTTCCGTTTGAGTTAACAAAAAAATGTATGGGAAATACCCCAAATGCAAACTAAAAATGCGAGGGTGTGATTGCTGAAAATGTTAATGCAGAAACTATAAAGTAAACCTTAAAAAACTCACACTAGGTGAAAGGAGACAATACATTCTAAAGTACATGTAAAACATTTCAGGTGTTAGTATCCCTGGATGCACAGCTTTTCAAGCAGATGGATGGAACATACATAGAGGTGTGTTTCCAAGTGCAGTCCATAGAGAACTTTGACCGAGAGCCTGTAGATGTTCAGCTTGTCTTGGAGTACAGGATGTGTGATATTCGGCCCAAGGATTATAGGTTTAATAAAGAAATAGGTATGAATTTTTTCATATTATAAAATAATTGTTAATTATTGTCTAATATAAAAAACTAACAGTACAAAGTTCAAGGGATTGCTAACACTTGTTTAATTTGTAGCATTATCAGACGGACAGCTGGATAAACTGGACAAGCAGTGTTCGGTGTTCAAGTACAAACCACTGGATGTCGCCTTTCGTCAGTGCTTCATAGATGGAAAGGGACCTTACAAGTTAAATGTCTTGGCATATGTAAGTAAAAAAATTAATAAAATTACAATATGTACATGATAATAGGTTTAAAACTCAACTTTATGCTATGGAAGTTGGTGCAAAAGGAATTCCACCAATAACTGTCGATCTTGATAAGGCCAAATCCTTAAATAGATGATGTCATCTATTTAAGGATGTGACCTTATCAAGATCGGCCGTCAGAACTTTTATGGAAAATGTTTCCAAACTCCCGCTGATAGGAACATACAAAGGTCAAATTGAAAGTTCTTAGAAAATCAAAAACTAAGCAAACTAGTAAGTTATTAGTTTTGAACATCAATACATCGCTGCATCCGATGGAACCACTGAGAAAAGCTCTTTGCCCACTCGTCTTTAGGGGTCTCTTTGACGGCCTTCTTTTCAAACGCAGCCACTGCTTCCTCTGAAACCATATATAGTTTTCCTCAAAGTTTTTTGACCCTCTAAAACAATTGTGGCGCAATGACCTGTCCTTCCAAAGAACGAGGCGTACATCTTTTTTCCCACACTTCGACCTCTCTTCACTTTAGTCGACAACTCCTCGGAAGGAAACCGCACGGATACGGGCTCCTTACCACAGAATCTGCATGTCTCTTACTCCTATAATATAGAGGTGTTTATTGGTTGTATAGTGTCCTGAGAACACTCCCACCGTAGCCTTATTTGACTTCTGTTGAATTTCCATATCTGATCTAGGCCTATTGCCTTCATACCAATGAATTTCTTGGAATGTATTAGGCCTTGCTGCATTAACCACCATATTGTGTGTTTGTCCTCAGCAAACTCCTTTAATGCATTAATTATTGTTATGTTGGGTATGCAAATAAATGGTTCAGGTCCAATTAAGGGAGTTTCTGAACTCATTTTAGCCAGTTGGTCTGCCCTTTCATTGCCTTCGATGGCCATATGTCCCGGAACCCAGGCCAGTCTTACCCTGTTGTTCCTTCTGATTTTATTCAACAGTTTAACACATTCCAAAACCAGCCCAGCCCCTGCAGTCTCGACATAGCGATCGTAAAGAATATTAGCGATCCTTAATTTTTAACGAAAATTATCGGTTGCCATAACAATGTCTACTTCAAATGCAAGTCTCTACTTCCGAGATAGCGAGTAAAATCGTAAACTAATATGTCATTAAGATAACAATGAACCGAAGCTATAGACAATTTTTTACTTATTTTGTTTTAATTTATTATAGTTTGAATAATAATTCTCTAGTACTGATACTGCAGCCCCTGGTCTCATACGAGCTCAGAGCTTTAAGTGATGTTTGGCTGTCGCTGAGAATATTTATGTTTTCTCCATGTGATCCCATGTCTAGGATCTTCTTTGCAGATACTATTATCGCATACAGTTCTGCTTGGAAAACTGTAGGGTAATGTCCCATGCTTACATGAATATCATGACCATTAGTATGTATTCCTGCACCCGTTCCTGACTGCATCTTTGATCCATCAGTATACCAGTTTTGACATTTGCTGTCGGGTTTAGAACCATTTTCCCATTCGTCCCGTGCCGGGAAATATATTCTGTAGTTCCTTTTAAAGATTCGAATAGTCGAAATGTTGTCAGCGAACATTTCAAGAATCCTATCGAGATTTTTGTCAGTTTCCATCCTAGTGTTAATAGTTTGGGGCATATTTGGATACCACTCTTTATTATTACGTAGTCGGTAAAGTGATTTCCTTGCCTCCATTTCTATTATCACGTGTAAAGGTTTAAGATTTAATAGTACCTCCATAGCTGCCGTAGGTGTTATATTAAAGGCACCTGATATAGACATACATGCCAATCGTTGTAACTTCGCTAGGTCCTTTTTACAGGTATCAAGCTTAGTCCGTGGCCACCACACAATACTTCCATATGTTAGTATTGGCGTTACCATGGTATTGTGTATCCACTTCATTACTTTTGGTTTTAGTCTACTGCTGATCAGTGGCGTGCAGTCCATATAGGTACAAAGGCACTGCCTACCCCAGAAATGTATTAAAAACCTATTAGTATTTCAAATAGCGCCATCTATAGTTTTTTTTGTGGTACTATCATCATATGGTACTATCGCTATTTTTTTGTACTATTCACTCCGTATTAATTTTGGTTGCCTAAGTTTTCCTTCTATTTTTTTGTTTATTATTATTATTAGATTATGCTTAATGTATGACAGAGTGCCTTTGTACCTCAAACAATCAAATATTTGTGATAAACTTAAATCTAATAGGACTAGGAGCGCAGAAACTGTAGGTAGCAACTTTAGCAAGTCGGTAGGCACAGCAGTATAAATGAAAGAACAAGAATTTCTCTGTACAAAACTGTTGAGAAGTTCCAGGAGCGCAGGAGTTCTTTAGCGGTACAAATTCGAAACTATACATGTGTCACATGACGCATGCCGAGCGAGATCGCATGCATGTGGGTGGAGCTTGAAGTCGGGAGTTTTTAATATTATCCTACTAATTTGCAATGTTACATAATACTAATAAAATTTACCTGAAGTTGTGATATTTCTCTTTTGTCACTTTCGCATTCTTATTCGCGTTACTTGTACTATTTCTTCTGTGGTCGTGTGCTAGATAGACGTTTGTGGTGATAATTGTAATTTGTTTGTATAGTGCAAAACCTTTATTAAAGATGAAAACTACCTTATACTAAAATAAACCCTGTGCATGCCACTGCTGCTGATAGGTTACTCTTTTGTCAGTCTATCATACGCCGCACAACACCGATCTTCAGTCGTCGCCGTAGAATGGCGTCCCTCACGCGGATTATCGGTGAAATAAGTGCGACCACGTTTAAACTCATTAAACATAGAAATAAAAATTTATTTAGCAGTTTGAATGACAGCTGGTTCTATTGGCGCCATTTTTAACTTAAATTGATCAGAGTTCACACAATTACAGAGTTCTTTTTGGTGGAACTCAGTCTTAATTTGATGATTATTATAAGCAATAAATATACCTACTTGTAGATAATTTAAATTCCTGATTCTGTAGATCTGCTTGCCGTCACGTAAATACAAAGGCGCATGCCGTGCTTGAGTAAAAATAAACGTATCGCAACAAATACAAGCAACCAGAGCTATTTAAATTTCCAGAATTTATATCATGCGGTGCGAATAATAGCTAGGTATATTGCTCTAAGAATCGTAATTAGGTAGGTATATGATTACCACCATTATAGTATTGGCTAAAAATAGACCCTTGATCAACCAAAATAGATTATTAAGTAACCATGGGCCTTAGAGAAAAATCAGGCGAGGCGACGTGTCGTGTCGCCTTCAATCAAAACTGTATAGACTTTGGCAGGTGACAGCGTACCTCACGCCTACTGTCACTGTCAAATCCCATACGTTTTTGACTGAGGCGACGCGACATGTCGCCTCGCCTGCTTTTTCTCTAGAGCCCCTGGTCTATTCCTTAAACCAGACGTAATGTCAGGTCATCTCTCATTTGTAAAACTGCTTGTTTTATTTATTTAGTTATTATACAATAACTGTTTGTTTCAGTTTGAGGACGAGCGCAAAGAGTTTTACAAACAAAAGCGACGGAAACATCAAGGCAGACCAGACTATGACGTCACATTCGATCCCAACGAGTCTGATGATTAACTTATTAATAAATTGTAATATACTAAGCTATGATTTTTTTTTTCAAAATCCGAAATATTTAATATTAAAAGCAAATAGCGTAACATACATCGAGTCCACTTTTTTTGTTAAACAAATTTATATAATTTTTATTTATTTTTGTTGAGTGGTACCCGTTATGTCTCTAAATTTAATGAGCTGTATACAACATACCCAATGGTCAATAACATCGCCAGGTTGATGAGCAATAAAAAAAACATCGTAAATAACATCTCCAGTGTTGATTAACGAGCAAACCAAAAAGTAACCTCAATAACATCGCCAGTAAATATATATTTTGTAATCGCATCATAGCCGGCATAGTGGGAGCGATAAATTTTGTAAATAACAATGTATTGATCGGTCCATACAGATGCAAAAACCGTCAAGTGATGTAGTCATATTTCGGTTTTAGTCTTTGGGTTCGCCGCTATTCTGGAGGCTACTCTATTAACTAAAAATGAGTCCCCTGAAGTATCGTGCTTAGACATTGGCATTTATAAATAATTGGATTTTGTTATTTAATTGAATATTTATATTTTTTTGTTCGTCAACAAGGACGAATATGCATTACGAGTCTATTTTAATAATATTCTCGCTGCTTGTAAAATAAATCGCCCGTTTCGTAAACGCACCCTAAAAGGAGACTATCACAATAAAACAATTAGTCTCCTGGGGCCTTACCAAAGAGCCAATCGATAATCGAATGGGATTTGACGTTTCTCATCGATCAGTCTCTACCCATAGAGTAAAAATCCTATACATTTGTATCGATCGATGCGGCGATTCGATTGGCGATCGTGTTCTTTGGTCAGGCTCCCGAAAACCGGTAAACCCAGACTAAATCCGAAACAGGACGGTTTTGGCAACAGATAAGCTATATTTTTACATTCAGTTAAAATTTTTTTTTTTTTAAATAATGGTATCAAAATTAAAACGATTAAATGAAAAAATGATTAGTTTAAAAAAATCACTTAGAACGTAACCCCCCTTTTTCGGCCGATGGACTTGTATCCAGTGCTATGTTAAAATAAATAAAAAATCGCCCCAGAAACGTTGACATTATCAAAGAAAAGTAAAAAAATACGTCCTATCGTTAATGTCAACCTTCAGCGAACCTTTCTTGACGTGAATAGAGTTTACCTACTGCAACGTTTTTTAACGTTCAGGGTGCGATTACGAAACGGGCGATTGATTTGAAAGCAGCGAGAATATTATTAGTCTCATAATGCAAATTTATCCTTGTTGCCGCCCATTTCGTAACCGCATTGTTTAGCTAGCATAGTGGGAGCGATATTTTAAACGACAATTTATTGATAGCCCCATTCAAAGACTTTATAGGTCTGCTTAACAACAGGTAGATTGAACAAGGTCACATGCTGCGCTCCTAAAATAGATCGCTCCGCTGTTCTAATGAGTTTATGTGAATATTATATTATAATGACCCTTAAGTCAGAGTCCCTTTGTAGAGAAATAAAGTAAGTATAGGCAATAATTTATTTTATGTTACATCAAATATTAAAATTACAAATAAAAAATTTAATTATTTTAATAACTTTTATTAAAAATCATTTAGAAATGTACACTACTAATATAAAACTACTTTCAAATGACTAGTCAATTAAAAAATGACTAGTCAGAAACTCCATACAATTTTGTGCGTCTTGTCATATGTGCAAAAGCAAGGTAAATAAAATGCAGTCTTAAGCACATAATATACAGTACATATACTTATAATAATAGTAAAAAGACGCAATTACAAAAAAACCTGATTCAGAAAATCTTTTAACAATATCATCTCTATTTTTTGTCAGAATACAATAGAAGCAATAAAAAACTCTATACTTAGATAAGATTTTATACATACATTTATTATTATAATAAAAATTATATACAGATGTACATACAAATAATTTTATTATATTGAAATATTTAATATTATAATTTTAATAAAAACCCCTATTTATTAATAATATTTTGAGCATAATTTCCTAAAATAAAGTTTAATAATAATAAGTAATCTGTTAATTAATAAATGTAATGATTCCTCATTTATATTTTATTAACTCCTGTACAAAAACTACATTTTTATTGCAATTGAACAAGTGTTCCCTCCAAATCTGTTGAACGCCATTTTAATTTTTAAAAAAATTACAATAATGTTAAAATGTGCAGAAATATACATCATAAATACACATGAAAGTGACTCTTACTTATTTAAACAAGGCAGAATTATTATAAAAATAAGCGAACGGAAAAATGTATGAAAAATCCAAATGTTAAAAAATACATTGTTAGTAGAAGTAAAGACTGTCTTTATTGCACACACTTTTGTAAAAAATAACCCAAATATTATTATAGTACCAACGGGCATGAGAACTTTTTATTATCTTTCCCTGCTTATGATAAACATTAAGAAACTCCCAGCCCGCAGGCATACTTTTTAAGTGTTAGTGTTTTTTTTGGGTTCAAAAAATATTTGTCTCTATTCAGAAACGTTTTCCTAAACCAGCTTTAGCATAATCTCTATGATTGTATGTGTTTAGTGACTTTTGTTGAATGTCAACATAAAATATCGGCTTCGCTAGGCCTAGTTTAACAAAATTTTCTGAATAGAGGAGATTGTACTTAATTACTTAGAAACATGTCAACTGCAAAGAAAGTTGAAGACGGTATTCTGCATAAGACACCATCTCAATATATATTTTATAATTTAGTATAAAACGAAATTAACATCTTTTACTCCTAGTTTCTAAATATAATTTAGACAAAAGTTTTTTTTTTGATAACTAGACTGCCACACCACTAAAGTAGTTTAATCACATATTAAAGTAATCATATATAACTTGTTAAAAACATGGGATTTAGGCTCAATAATTCATCCCTTTCTTAACTTTAAGGCCGCCTTAGATGAACAGTTACGGTTTTGTAATTATATGAGATTTTAAGGAATAGTGAAAATATAACACTTTTAAAAGGTAAGGGATACATGAGTAAACATTCTTAGGTGTCTCAAGGCATCTTAGTTGATATTAAAAAAAGAAGAACACAAGCAAAGGCCGTGCGAACTATAAAGTATAGAAGTTAATAAAATTGTTAGTAAAAAAACGACGTAGAGATGCATATTTTACTTATCCGATCCTAATTTTATATATTAAATTCTATATTTTATTTAAAAAAATCTTAATAGCTGAAACATCAATCTGCTCATAGTCAGACTGATGTTCATAATAATAAAACCACAACAAAAAAACTATAAACTTTAAAAACAAACACAAATGCCTGTGTTCTTAAGGAGCCTGTAGTCACCACTTTGTTGATAGAATGTGACAATAAACTATTTCCTTCTTTGTCGGTAGCTAATGAAAAAACCTCGACATTTTAGCAGTGAACGGACCCAACAACCTAGACAGTGGATTCTAAACCAATTGTAAACACAAAGGGTTATAAGATATTATATATTTAATAGAGCAGGACATGTGACCCTACATCCACCTGATGGTAAGTGGCAATGTAACGCCCAAGAATGTTCTCAACCAATAGTAGTAATGGTGCTTGCTTCAATTGGTTGATTCCAATATGTCTGCTTGAGAAACTTATTCACGCCTCGCTTAAGGCTGTATTCTGAAAATCTAGAACTACAAAACTAAAAATGTTTGTTAAAGAAATTTACTCGATACTCACAGACAACTATTATTATGCAAATAGTAACTCTTTAACTTGAAATGTATGAAGAGATTAATATAGTCTCCTATATATTATTTCAATAAAAAATGTATTTATATTTTCCAAAACATGAAAATTTTGTACTTTTTAACATCTCTGCAAGCGACAAAACTACAACAATTTATAGTGGTAAAAAAATAGATATCAATAGTTTATTATGTATTCTAAAAAAGTATAGAGAGATTTTTGCAAGTTTAATAGAAAATTATTAATTAAATAATTACAAAAACTTGACAGACAGAAATCTTCATACAAAATCCATGACAGGCCGTCATTGTGCGGGCGATCCCGTCTGTGAAAGGTGGCTCCGCGTCGCTTTTCTCTATTTCACTATCGAAACACTAAATATTCACTGTTGGGAATTTTATAAGACAAGTACATATTTATTTTGATTATATTCTATGTTTTTACACCTTTTAACACGATTAACTACAGATTCAGCTAAAATAAATATGCAATTTTCACCAACTGTCACTGTCAGTATAACCTTACAAAAAAAAAAGACAGACTATCCGATGTAACTAAAACTACGCAACAGCTATTTAATTTGGTCGCTTTTATATTTTGAATAAAATGTATCGTCGGGCGCACATTATTTTACAATTTTTAAACATATTTTACCTATTTATTTTAAATGTTATTTTTTTAAGAAAGTTTTTTTTATATATGTCCAAAGCAAAGCTCAATAGGGTTCCATCCATTATCCAAAAAAATATTTTTATAAATGGCAGAGTAGTTCAACAATTTTATTATCTACATAACATTTAAATACTAACATAGTAATGTATTGTCTTATTTTATAATCATTAATATTATTACAAAATCAAAGTGTTTTATTATTTTAGGATTTATTCATTTTTATAAATTCCTTTATAGGATAATCTTATATTATTTTAGGATGTGTGACTGTTTGTATCTAACTCATGACAAACATACAATATTTATGAATAGGGACCAATACGATGTAATTTCTATAGATTTAGACCGATTTACTATGGCCGGCCAAATGATGCTGTTACCAAATGGGCGACAATAAAAAAAAAAAATACGAAATAATAATAAATAATTTCTAGTATAGAATAATTCGAACTATGTTTTAGAAACTGGCGGTGGACAATTTCTAAAACATTGTTTGAATTATTTCACCCTAAGTATAAAACTAAAATACATATTGAAGATATTACGCTAAAAAATAATTATTATCATTCCACATGATTGTGCCAGGTCTCTGAGTTTTCAACAAATTTACTGCTACTGCGTTTTATAACTACCTACACCATGAAAGGAGACTACCGCCTCGATAATCGAAAAATTCCACGCCTAATCTAAATCATAACTAGCCACCGTTCTCTATAATCAATCTATATTTTTTGACGGATAATAAACATGGTAACTACTAAAGTACGGATAGTTTATATGATATTTGTCGGTAAATGTAAATAATCATTTTTCAGGTATTTATTGGTGAGACCACCTACTAAGTATGACAATACTTCTATTAGACCGAGAGCTCGTGTCCAATACAACTATAATAATAGTAACCAATATTTATTTTTAAATAGTGACAGCTGCTTTTATAAAATAATATTGAATTTTTACAATATTTAAATAAAAAACATTTTCCAACGCTGAAAAGATTTTATTATTTATTTTTTACAATTTTATACATATACCAGCGGCCACATTCTGTTTCTTATAACGCGAACGTCAGATTGTCAAAATAACAAATTCCGCTATTAGCGCGTTCTCCTCCAATCAGAGTATTTCTGATTGCAGGAGAGCGCGCTAAGAACAGAAATCGTTATTTTGATCTTGTAACGTGAGCGTTAGACGTTACAAGAAACATAATAAGTAATTAAAGTTTATAAGAATTATTGATGAAAGTGTGTATGGGTGTAATATGTGTAGTGCACGTCTGTGTGTGTGTTGTGTGTATGATGCGTGTGTGTAATGTATAAAGAGTATATTTTTGTAGGCTATGGTGTAACAGTAAGGTCAATTTTATGATAATATATTATGTTATGTCAAAAAAACGATAGACTAATTATTGAGAATGGACATAGGTATAATATCTAGGTGATCAAAACCGGTAAACAGAAGATATTTTGTAAAATGAAAGAACGTGGTACTTAACTTGCATAATTTAGTACATGCTGATTTTAAATGTCAATTTTCGTTTCATATTTTCCTACGTATCTTTTTATATTTAAGCCTTATGAGTGTTAATTAGAGACCAGTTCAAAACAAACGGACAGATAATTGATATACATAATGTAGAGATTATGGTTGCTTTTAATACCCTGAGTCTAGGTACCCTGAGTCCCTGTAGAAGTTATGTATATATATATTTAAATGTATGTGTATCTAAGTTATTTTACTATAAAAAACTTATTTATTTAAAATAACATATTTTACATAAAATTATTCCAATTAGGTAAGTCCGGAATATTTTTAAGGTACGCACAGACCAACGCGATCAATCTGCGGCCGCGGTGGCGGTGGCGGTGGCGACCGTGGTGGCGATCACAGCCGTTCACACCAAACACGCGATCTATAGTGTTGCCAACAACATTATTTTTTTAAGGGATCGTACCATACACTAGAATAAGTCGTATTTTGGGTATAAATCTACAAAAAAAAATTAGTACGCATTAAAATTTCAATAAAACAATTTTAATCTTACTTTTTTTTAAAGATAAAAATGCAATGAAAAAAATCCTGGTGTGTTAGACATGAACCCACGAACCTCGCTGTCGCGGCAAGGCGCTCAACCGCTGAGCCAACCAGGTGGGCAAATCTCGCGCTTTCGACATTCATCTCGATTCGATATTTTTGAACGAAAAATGGCAAATTATGTCATTTTTCATTCAAAAATATCAAACATTAAACAAAATAAATAAAGAATATTAATTAATTAATAATAAATATTTAAATATTGAACGAAAAATGACATAATCGAGATGAATGTCGAAAGCGCGAGAATTGCCCACCACGTTCCAGTCACCCCTCACGAATTTTATCATTGCTTGTTATCTACTTATACACAGACGCACTCTATTAGCTTTCTTATATTAACTCTATACAAGTGAAGTTAGAAATCCTAGTTTCTAATACTAGATGGCAGAGGAATCTGTTTTTATTTTTACTTTTTTCAGTATTTTATTTTTATACATTTTTATAAATTCCTTATTAGGATACAAAACCACTAAGAAAAACCACCAGCCACTAAAACAATTTCCCCGCTAAAAGACTGGTCTAATCAACCAATTTTAGTGGAAAATCTATTAAGTTGGCAACATTGGCGACCGCAAGTGATCGCGCGTGCAGACTCTGTACGGATCGCGCGGGCGGCCGCAGAACGCTTTTGGTTTGAACCCGTCGATACAAGTACTACTGCAGTAACTGATCGCCACCGCGGCCGCCACCGCCACCGCGTTGGTTTGGCCGTACCTTTAATGTAGATAGATGGGTAAGTAGATTAAAGTGACGCAGACCCCAATCCTTAGTAATGTCAATTCATATGACAGCATTTTTTTAAACAAATACTTAGACTGGCTGAATTGGTTCAAAAAAAAAGGTTTTGTTTAATATAAATTCTTAGTTTATTACAAAGCGGAGTCTAGTAATAGTCACTCTTACCAATGCCTTATAATAAATTTAAACTGTTAAAATTAATACATATTAATAAAATATACCGGTAATATCACACTTTGTATGCATGTCTGGAAATTATAGTAATACATCAATTTTATTGAAACATTAAATCCCCGCATATAAAATTACATTTTTTGACTATTTCGACAATACATTACTTAAAATAAAATCGTAAGATTTCTAAAATAATAAACTGTCACACTCCATACAATGAAATTTCAACAGAGTGACTTTTGGGCTCAACTGTCCACAGTTAGAATAAATTGAAGAAATAATCTCAAACATTTTTGAGTGAAATCTGACAGAAGGTGATGACGTCACATATACGAATTCCCCCTTAAAGGACTCTGAATTAAAGGAAGAAGGGAACACGCATGGCGCGCAGGCTAATAAAAGATCACATTTATATATGATTACAATAAGTGAGGCACATGATTGGTGGGCAATTAACTTGAAAAAAAAAACAATTATAATCTATTTCTATTTATAGATTATATTAATAACTCATTTAACTGGCAAACAATATAAAAAAGTGGAAATGATTTATGTAAATTTATTAAACCTATATTGACTGTAGAAAAGTCCGCCAAATATAAGATTGCAACGTAACTTAAGGTTTCTCCAGTCAACAGTGCTGCCATACAAATATACTTCTCATATTATTTAATGCAATTTTTTGACAAAAAAATTGCACTTTATCAATTACTATGCTTTAACAATAGTTACAAGTAATATCGTTCTTTTAAACACAGTACATTTTTCCAAATCACTATATTATAAAATATACACAGTGACTTGGAAAAGTTGTACTTTGGGCCATGAAATCAAAATGCCTTCTCCATTTATACTAGTAATGTTCAAATGACCAATTTGTATGGGAAAGCCAACATATATTTTCAATTGCGACACATGGTTATAATGGAAAAGTTGTTCGATTTAATCAGTAGAACCTCATATTAGCCCAATGTGCAACCTTTGAAGGTCACTATGAATATAATTAATTTATAACAAAACCTATCAGTCGGTCTAACAAAGTTGTGAATAGTATAACAGATAAATTAATCATTTTAACTATATATTGCGTTTTATATTTCTATGTAATATTTAGCCATTTGCAACCTTATCTTAAACGGACATTAAAACTTACAAATAAGCTATTTATGAACTGTTTATATACCAAATTTAACAATCATATGAAACATTTAAATATTTGTGAATTTATTATTGTTATTGAATAATAGGCGAGCAGCAGATTGCTAATATGCCTATATACTGGTATACACTGGTGTAGGCAATGTTCACAAAACTATAGTCTACTTTATTTTTAAAAGTGTAAACAGTAGGAGATCTCACTATATCTTGTGGAAGATCTCACTATATCCTGTGGAAGATATAATAATAAAATGTAGGAAAATTTACGCATATTGCTTTTATTGCACTATATCTTGTAGAAGATTGTACCATATATCTTGTGGTAGCTGGTTCCATAACATTCACTACTATGTTGTATAGGAAGTTATATCCAGCATTTGAAATGCAGAATGTTTTGTTCAGGTTCATGTTATGAGCTCATTCTAGATAAATTATAGAGATTAAAAAACTAGTGCAAGAGACAAAAGTTTGTTGTATCCTACGTTACTGCCTACTGTACAAGAAATATGGAGCCATTAAAGGTCTTGACACAATATTTATAATTTTCCATGGTAAGACAAACAGTTCTTAAATAACATGGCGTCGACAAATGGGCTTAATAATAAGATCACAGTATTCTGTACTCGCACACTCTCAATACATTTATTTTCCAACGTCTTGCTTAGCTATAAAAAGGTATTTTTTCTTCTAGAATCATATTTTAAGAAGGCGGTTCTTATACTTTTATAGAGAGTTTGAGTAAAAATGGTATTTTTATTTTAAAGATAATTTTCATTGGTAAGAAAAAGACGAAACACCGTTTTAACTAAAATACTGTTAAGTTTGAATAAATAAGGGATTTGGAATAAAATACAAATAAATGCAGAAAAAACATTCATCAGACATAATTTTTGAATGTATTAGTTCATTTTTGAAAAAAAAAACTAAAACTTTTAACAATTTATTGCAGGACTTTTTTATAAATGCATTTGACTAGCTTAATTAGATTCATCGTCTACAAAAATGTTTTTTTTTTCTAAAATAGTATTCAGCATAGTATAAACCAAATTTTTCGACGTTATTGGTTTCTGAGTGCGAGTACAGAGAAAGGTTACCTTATCATTTGTGCCTGGTTGTGGACGCTAGGGGGCGCCATCAGTCGCCCCGGTTGGGCAGCGACTTGACCTTGTAGATGCGCACGAGCCAGTGCTCGCTGGTGTAAGCTTCCTCCAGCTGGTCCAGTTTGAAGTCCTTGTTCCCTATCTCTGCGCTGCGAACGCGGTCGTAGCCCGATGGACGTCCTGCAACAATATTATAACTTTCAAACGGCTGAACCGATTTTCATAAAACATATCATATATACCATCTCAAGAAAATTAGCTACCAAATAAAAATCGAATTAGAACCAGTCACATGTTTTGGCGTTGCGATGCACAAACAGACTGAGGTAAAACCATGGAAGTATAGGGAGGTGTTTAAGGGTTAAAATCATAAGCATCAGGATTGTGAACACCATATGTTTTTATAATAAGAATTTGCTTTAATTGTTAGGTCAGCAGAATTTAAGTTGTCGGATTATAGTTGGCCACTCTGTGCTGGCGTTTTTATTAAAGCACTTTAATATCTTCAAATCTACACTAGTTAATTAACTTTTTATTTTAACTTTTACAAACCTAAACTTGAATTTTACTAACTACTGGCATAAGAATTATTTAAAAATTATTATTATTAAAATGTGAATGCTCATCTTAAAATGGCCTGTCGATCAAGATGTCACACGAGATTGTTATAATAATTTTTGTACTCACTATTTATTTAGTGTTGTTTGGCGACCATCTTCTGTTCTTAACTTTGGAAAGACAATTTAAGGCCTTAGCCTCCTACTATATCTCAATGGGTAACTACACCCCTTCCCTTCATTTGTAGTGGTTTAAAAACCCTGCCCCCTATAACATAACTGCCCACTAACCTCCCTCGGTGAACACCTGGCCGAACCGGTAGTAGCTGAGCTTGTACATGAGACAGGTGAGTAGTTGCTGGCTGCCGTCCACGTCCACGCGGAACTCCCCGGCCGGAGTGTAGTAGTCCGTCTCCTTGATGTGCGAGCCGCGGGAGGTGCTGCCCCCTATACGCACCATCCACAGGAACTTGTTTATGTCTGTAGGAAGAGATAAGTGTTTATATTAAAGTCAAAAAGTCAAAAAAAATTCATTTCAGGTAAACCTTTAAAGGCATTTATGAAAAGTCAAAAAAAAAAAGAAGTATATATAAGGTCCTGTGTGCACTTGGCCAGGTCGCCATTCCCACAGACAAATGTTGAGGATATAATACAAAATAAACAAATCGTAAACTATTTAACTATTGTCCTTGCGGGAGAAAAAAAAAACAACTCAACCTAACACACACAACATAACTAACCAGTTTAAGACTATAATAATAATAATAATATATCTATATTTGCCAGAACATGGTACAGAAGAATGGTGTTACAAATGATTTTATGATCAGCATATTCTACCCCATTACAGGTGTGCAAAATATTAATAAGTACACAAAAATTTACAAAAACCCCAAAGGTGAACAAAAGCCGTATTTTACAAAGATTACACAATACAAAACAAATTAAAAAACACAAATATATTTCTAAAAAAAAAAAAATTGCTTCAAAATGTCAAAATTCTATCAAAATGCACAATTATTTCATTAAATACACAATGTCATTAGAAATAATGAGAAATGAATTCAATATTATGATGTCTTATTAATAAATTCAATGTCCAAATCCAAATATAAAATTAAAGCATAACAACATAACAAACAATTATAAAAATATGTTCTAAAATGTTATCATAATATAAATTAACTCAGTCATAGATCCTATTAACACTGTAACAACTACTATTGTATTAATGCATAATGTCAGTAGGAATAACGGAGCACAAAATCAAAAATAAACAAATCACTATGTCATTAATAAATTCAATCGCAAAATTATAAACTACTAAAAAAATTAACTACAATATAGGTATATTTTGATGTCATATTATAATATGTCATGAGCACACACAATCAATAAATTACTAGGTGGTTAGCTGGTTCCATTGACCTGTCAATCGTTGACTGCCCTGCAAAAGTGCCACCAAGGCGACCAATCCAACATACCATAGCTACGCCCCAAATATACATACTCTGAGAGAAAAAGGTACCAGCAAGTAAAAAACTCTGATGTTCCACATGTACCGTATCATCGGAGGAGCATGGTCCTGCATGGTTATTGACTTAAACCTATGCTTATAGCATGTGGTATATACTCTCATCCTACTGAAGAGCACGCGTAGAACACCCCAAGGCAGATATACTATCTTACGATATTGAAAGTACAGAATTACAGAACACAACATTTCTTTGATGCCAGCGCCGGCCTATCAGCAGAAGATTTTTCGGGATCTCCGCTTATATGCACGCACGTTTGATAACAATCAAACGTGCGTGCCCAGCGGAGATCCAAGGCCCCCACAGGCCCATTAGTAGAAATAGTGTAGTAGCTCGACAAAGACGAATTTGCATTACAAGTCTACTTTAAGGGTTCCGGGGCCCGTTTGTTGTAGTGCGAGTTTAGTTTTACTTTCTCATCATAGTAAGTAAGCACTCTCTGCCAATTAGATTAAATTATTTTTACAGGCTTAGAAAATTAAGCAATCCTATTGGTGAAGAATATTTTTTTCTTTGTTACAATATTTATGGCAAGACTAAGTATTGTTATATATCAAGCAAATAAAATACCTTTAGACAAGTACAAAGGGTCTCAATCGTGAGTTTAGAATAAAAGTAATTTGTATGGACAATGTAGGCATCGTCCATACAAAATAATTATATGAAAAGAAAGAAATATGTGTTTCATTATTTTTCATAGATCATTTAATAAGATACATACATAATACACAATATAATAATAATAACTTGCTATATTTTACTTTTTTTTTTGTGAATATTATTACAAAAATATATAATTTAATTATTATTTTCATCATAAAACATAATCTAAAAATGTTGCCACTGTGATAAAAAATAACCAGTAAATATACCAACTCACCATCAGAAGAGTAGCCCACGAGTCCACCAAATATGACCAGCACATAGTCCACGTCCAGCTCCCTCATGATTTCATAGGCCTTGTCCTCCGGGGAGGCCATGGCTTGGCCCACCCGGGATATGTGCGTGTTGTTCCAAGTGTTGTTATCCACTATGACGGTGCGGTTCGCCATCGCTGTTATTTGGTATCCGTAATCCCACCATGACATTATTTTTGCATCCTATGGGAGAGATTTTTAGGTATTGAATTAACATTGGTTTGAATTTTGATGAAATGATTGAAATTGAATTGAATGATCAATAATCATTAGCTTATACGTAGTCGGCACTGAAAATATCGGGAATGGAATATTTGCACTGTTCCTGTCATATTAAAATCTTTTTAATTGAAAATTCCTTGGTTTTAAAAATCGAATACCATTTATTTATTTAAAAAAAGATTCTTGGTCTTGTCACAAGGACTTGTCAAACTTGTTTCGTTGAGAAAATGGAATTGACTCGAGAAAATTCAAGAGCGATGATTTATTATGACTTTGGAAGTGGTTTAACACAAAAACAGTGTGTTGATCGGATGCTTTCTGCATTTGGTGATGAAGCCCCATCCAAAACCACAATCTATCGCTGGTTTGCTGAATTTCAACGTGGACGTGTCAAGCTCAGTGATGATCCCCGTCAAGGTCGTCCAAAAACTGCAGTCACCTAAGAAAACGTGCGTAAGCTGATTGTGGAAGATCGACATGTGACATACCGCGAAATTCAGGCAACTTTAGACATTGGCATGAGTCAAATACAAATAATCTTGCATGAACAATTAGGTGTAAAAAAGTTGTTTTCCCGATGGATACCGCATTCGCTCTGTGAAGAGCAAAAAGCGGCTCGCGTTACTTGGTGCGTCATAACTCTCGAAAGATTCCACGCAGGATCCTCAAATGCTGTATACAACATCGTATCAGGTGACGAATCCTGGATATACGCGTACGAACCCGAGACAAAAAATCAGTCACGAGTTTGGGTGTTCGAAAATGAGTTAAAGCCAACAAAAATTATGCGTTCACGGAGTGTTGCAAAATAAATGGCGGCCACGTTTGTCTCCAAAACCGGCCAATTTGCGACTATTCCTCTTGAGGGACAAAGAACGGTTAATGCAGAATGGCATGCTAGCATTTGTTTGCCACAAGTTGTTTCTGAACTCCATAAAGAGAACTGCAATCGCCTCATCATCCTCCATCACGACAATGCGAGTTCTCACACCGCGCACAGAACAAAAGAGTTTTTGGACCAAGAAAACATAGAATTATTAGACCATCGGCCGTACAGTCCCGACCTAAGCCCTAATGATTTCTATACTTTCCCTAAAATAAAGAATAAATTGCGTGGTCAGAGATTTTCATCACCTGAAGAAGCTGTGGACGCCTACAAAACGGCCATTTTGGAGACCCCAACTTCCGAATGGAATGGTTGCTTCAATGATTGGTTCCATCGTATGGAAAAATGTGTCAAATTTCGCGGAGAATACTTCGAAAAGCAATAAATACATTTTTAAATAGTAATGTTGTTTACTTCCTTGATTCCTGAAATTTTCAGTGCCGCCCACGTAGCATAGATTCTCAACCATTTTTATGTCGTGATCCACGAAAATGACAAAATTCTCGGGACCCCATCACTATGAAATTATAATAATAGTTTATTTATAGGTTTATTATCTCATTTTTATTATATTTTTTGAATTGGGTATAGTTTTAATTTTTTTAGCTTCTTCGGGACTTCTCTAATGGCAACGTGTTATGCACAACGCACATATCTATGTTATCAGTAAGCGTTTATATCGTAAATTAAAATCAAACAATACTACGCAAACACGTTTTATGACCTGCGTGCAGCGCGATATTGCGACTAATATATATAGTATCTAACTTGAGTTAATAATAATATGAAGGACATTTCACACATTTCTCGGGTTACAAATTATGCTCCAGGAGTTATGTATTATAGAAACAACAATACTAACACATTTTATAAACACATTAAAAAACATGTTAAAATAGGAGTATTATTTAAAAATTATTTTGTTGTTTGTGTCTTGTAAACAAGAGAAACACATATCCACACTTATAAATACATGTTGCGCAACTGGTTTGTTTAGCTTGCTCCCAGTCGCGAGCGGGCAGAATATTTGATAAACACACACCTACCTTATTATTCATAAAAAAAAAAAAATATTGAGTGTTTATATTAAAATTTTGTTTCTTCTCTTTCTTAGCAATGAAAATCTTCTTTGACAGAAGAATGATAAAACATAATTTTAACTAGAACGCTCAATAAAGTTTTTAATAATAAAAAGAGTAGTAGTGCTTACCGAAGTTTATAAACATATGCTTTTTAGTTAACACATAGCTTGAACATGTGTCGTGACACTAACCTCGGGCGTGTTCATCTTGAGCCAGGTGTAGGCCTCGCGGAAGTCGTCGAAGATGATCCTGGCGCCGTCGTGCGCGCGCGCCGACAGCACTATGGACGGGGACGAGTACGCCTCCGACGTCACCCAAGTGCAGTGGAACACGTACGACGCCAGCAGTCCTGCGGCCACTAACACGAATAGTGTGCCCACCTGGTTAACAAGTAAAACACTCAATCAATATGATGGCGCCATCTTTGTTATATTTTCTGAGTTGATAAATCTTGTTTGTGTTTTTTTTTGTCTCTACTTAACAATATTTTATAAAGTTGACGGCGGCACCTCGAAATAAAATATTATATTACGTGGTGAAGTTATTAATTAGGCACCGACATTTTGTTAAGAGTATTTGCACCGAAACCTTATTAGGAGTATTTGCACCCAAATCTTGTTAGGAGTATTCGGATTTACGTCAATAGCGTGACGTAATGGTTATGTTAATAATGGCTTGTTATTGGTCGGTGGCAAAACATTCAAAATGGCGGCAGATAGTACAAAGAGAGACATCATGCTCGCGACCACATGTTTGGTGGAACCTCATGGAATAATGCATCATAATGCCGTATAAGAAAGGAATTTAGCTACACGGTCACAAACTCACAAACTAGAGTTGCTGAATATGCGTGCCACGTTTCTTGGTAGCCATCTCATAACGACTGGTAATATCCTGAATATATTTCTCAAACATATTTAATACAAAATAAAAATATTAATTAATTAAAAAAAAACATACAATATCAGTACAGTTTTTAGGTTTCCAGGGTGTACCAATGAATTTTTGATTAAACAGTTTTGTACATTTGTCTGACAAAACACTATAGTGCCTCGGAGAGCACGTTAATCTCTTGGTCCCAGTTTCACTACACCAACTTGTGTTACTGTTTATGGATGGGTTATTGAGCCTATCCAAACATCTCGATGCCCTAGCCACTTGTCTGGTGTGGTCTTGTACCTCATGGGAAACCCTATGCTGGATGGTACCTTGAGGCTATCTAGGCAGTCTAGGGCGCCGTAATGAATCCGTGATTATATTTAATTAAAAATTTTAACATTTAAGAGTATGGAGACTGGAAAGTGGAGTTAATATAATTTAGAAAAAGGATATCTCTACAAATCTTACCTCAGACTTGTATCCAGTCTTGTGGTCCTTATCTTTCTTCTTCTTTACTTCACTTTTCTCCACTTTAGGTTCTATGTCCTTAATGTGGATACTGAGAAGAGAGGAGACGGCCACCCCTGACAGCACGCACATGACCGGAGCCAAAACCAACATCAACCGAACCATTACACCCTGCAAATTATTACATATCTAATCAAGATCTTATGGTGATGGTTTGGAATGTAAACTATAAAAAATAGTAGTCAGCGATCAAAGTGTAAAAATCATAAGCACGGAAACAAGATGGAGTAGGTATACTCAACAACTGTCTCTACATGCTTCAAGCTTCGCAAATCATCATTTTAGTAAAAATAATTTTATTTACGGTTGTTCTTAAACCTATTCAATCCATCTGCAGCTTGTAGTATTTATATCAAATTCTCCTTTCAGGAAGCGTTATGAAATAGGTAGGTACAATATAAATAATAACATAACATCAACTACTATTTGTTTATAATGATTAAAATTGGAAATTATTATGCAGTTTCTTCCGCTTATAATGTTGGTGTATTAAATTATATATTACATATAACAACACAAAGAAATATCACCAACAAACGAACACTGTAGTCATCGACACGTGTTTTGCCTCTTAATGAGGCATCTTCAGGACTGGTTGGTATGGTTCATGGGTGTGAGTTTAAATAAATTTAGAATTGGAGAGCTGGAAAGACTACAGTGTTCGTTTGTAGGTGATATTTCTTTGTGTTGTTACATGTAACATATAATTTAATACACCAACATTATAAGCGGAAGAAACTGCATAATAATTTCCAATTTTAATCATAATAAAAGGGACTTCCGCAAAATAACGCTTGATTCAATTAAATATACTATTTGTTTATCTAATTTACTAATATTGTAAAAAATAACACTGTTATAGGTCCCATTAATGGATTGCTTACCAACAGCTTAAAAATACTGTCACAGGCTATAAGAAAATGGCTGATCTAAATAAAAAAATAAAATAATTTATAACTTAAAATTAAAAACATTTCTTAGATATTTAAAAAATACATACTAAATAAATAAACAACAAAAACTCACCGCAAAATAAATACTCAGCACCCCATAGAGTATGATAAATATATTGGCATCGGTGAGGGATGAGAAGCAGAAGTAGAGTCCAGCGGGGAACAAGAATACCAGAATCTGGAGATCGAAGTAGAACGACGACCATGACGTGGGCTGATGCTCTGATACAGATGCTGGCAAAACAAACAGAAATAAGTACTCAGCGCCCCATACGAGTATTACAATAATATTGGTATTGATGAGGCACAAGAAGCAAGTAGAGTCCAGTGAAAAAAGGTGCAAAACTCATGTTAAGCGACTGCATCGTGGTCTCGTTACTTCAGATACAGATGCAAAAACCGTCAAGTGTCATAATCATGTTTCAGTTAAAGTTTGTGAGTTTTCCGGAGACTACTGCATTAATTTCTTGTCAAGGGGGTAGTCTCCTTTCATGGTGCAGTTACGAAACGGCAATTGATTTAACGATAAAGCAGCGATATTAAAATAGACTGGTAATGCAAATACGTCCATGTCGCCGCCCGTCATGTTAACCCCATTCATGGTCTTGTAGGTCTGCTCAACAACAGGTAGATAGGTACAAAGTTAATTGCCATGCTCTATAAAAAAAAGGTTTAAATAGAGTTAAATAGAATTGGCTTGTCTCGACTCTCGCTCGAGGCATGCTGCTATCTGTAGCCCTAGTGTGAGTTTTTTTAACGTTTACTTTCGCGTTAACTATACTACTGCGTTAACATTTTGACCAATCACACGCTCGAATTTCTAGTTCCCAAAATTTCCGCTTGGAGCGCTGAACTATTTCCTATACAAATTTTTGTTAACTCAAACGCAAAGTAATAGTTAGAAAACTCACACTAGGGGTACTGTAACTATACCGAGTTGACTATAGATAGTAGTCTGTAGTTAGAATACTAGCAGCAATAAGAACGCTTCTTTTTTGTAAACAGTACAAATAAATCTGTTTTATTGAGATTTCTTTATTGTGTTTTATAATATTCATTCTATTATGTTGCAATTTAACTAAAGTTAATTCAAGAGAATTGAGGCCCTGATCCATAAGGAAGATATGGGTCATTTATGAATTAAAACTTCTGCACTGCATTCCATACTCTCTTTACATAACAAATAAAACATAATTGTGTGTCTGTCCCATCTTGTAAGAGGGACAGGTCCACAATATACAAAAACTTCCTAATAAAAATGTTCATTTACTTACCAATAATAGGAATGTGATTTTTAGCATATGAAGGATCCAGGAGAGAATAAAATCTGCCCGTCCATGGCGAAATTTTTCCTGAAAATTAATAAAGCTATATAACAAAAGAAATATTTTGTATTTATTACTTAAAATACAAAGTTTAAAGTATTTTGTATTTAGTAATTTAAATACTTCTTAATGTTTATTTTGCCCAGCCCTGGTTTGAGATCGGTATAAACAGAGTAAATGTATGATATACTTACCAGTGACAGTAAGTATGACCACGCCAGTGCCCAGGGTAGCCAGTAAAGTGGTGATGAGAGTCTTGAACAACAGCTCGAAGTTAGCCGGAGAGAGCTTGGTACGGAGGTACTGAGAGAATGCGTACAGTTGGCATAGACCAAATGTTCCCAAAGCCTAAAAAGTTAAATATTATAATATAGAATTAGTGACATATGTCTCGGTAGGCCGTTCACAACACGCAGGTAAAGTGTAAATATTATTATACATTTTTAATAAAATACGATTTTTATTAAAAGACAATTTTCTTAGCTGTCTATGGATTCTCCATCCGGGTTGAAAGACAGGGGAGTGAACGGCAATGTTCGCGGACTTCAGACTGAAAAGCAGGGTGAAGACATTATCCAATAACAACTCTACCCTTCACTCTGTTCTGTACTCAACCAAATACTATACGATCCTGTCAGCGCCATCTTGGGAACGCGGTCCATTAAAATCCGACGACCTTAGAAGGACACGATTCTTTAAAAGACGATACAAAGTCTTTCTGGAATTCCTTTTGCACGGAGGGTGTCGCGCGGCCTTTTTTGCTGTTGATGTAGTTTTCTTTATAAGACACCCCAGTATTGAGGCGAACAAAACAAGAACAAAGAACGTTCGTGTCATTATCGAGTTTTTGCGAGACTACGCACGGCTATTTATTTTGTGTGGCCTTACGCCGCGTAGGGTACCCAGGAGAAGGGTTTTACTCAGTGAAAAGCTTGCCTTGGTGATTGAATAGACTTATACAGTTTCACGAGTTGGTATAGTGTAAGTGGGAATAAAGCTACGTGGCAGTAAAGCAGTGTTTATAAACTAATTTGTATATATTTTTTAATTAAAAACTCATTGGTACACATGGGGGTTTGAACCTGTGTCCCAAGAGTCGTATAAGCAAAATCTGCTGCTTCATTGCACCGGAGTGTCTTCACGATGGGCGAAAATTCTCCGAACACCAAGATTGCTCCTTGAGGCCCGTGGAAGCTCCGGACTTCTTTTCGCCTCTTGGACGAAGCTGGGCTGGCTAGAATAGTCAGCCGACTCATGCAAAAAGGCCTAACCTCTTGGCTAATTGCGGTCAACGAGCCCGCCATGAACATGAGCCTAAAATCTACTTTACCATTACAAGTTTACATATACATAGGTATAGAAAGCGGTTCTCACTTTCACCCTGCGAAAGGTCCCTTCAATGGCTTGTAATAGGACATATCGCGTCGGTGTCATGCGAAGAAATAAAAGCAAAATTTAATTTTTATTTTTATATAATAGTTAAGGTTAACTATTATATAAAAATAAAAATTAAACTAGGAAATTATTACAAAATTAAAGCATTTTTTCCCATAAAAAAAACTCCAAAACCCATCTTTTAATCAAATTTTTAAATATATATTTTTAGAGATGAGGAATAGAATATAAATTCTAAATACCATTATTTTTAAAGGACATAGACCTGGTTTAAAAATATGATACTTAATAATATAAAATATCGGCAAAAAATAATTAAAGGAGTGACCAAAAACAATCAAGGATTTCTTGAAAAAGTACCAATAGCACTAACTGCGTTTCTGCGTTGGATAGCTACGGATACTTTTTGTACTAAAGAAATCCTGATTTAGGATCCCAGGTCACCCCTCTAAGTCTTTAACCCCTCTAAAGTTTTTGCTTCCTTGGACCAAGGACCCATCGTCTCAAATATAAAAGGAACAAAATTAAATGAATGATATATTTGTGAATATTTTTTATGTTCTTGATGATCCAGAAAGATATGAAAGTGCTATCTATCGCTATTTTTGTACTATTCAGTCCGTATTATTTTTGGTTGCCTAAGTTTTCCCTCCAATTTTTCAATTATTATTATTATTGGATTATGCTAAATGTATGACAGAGTTAGGCACTGCCTTTGTATCTCAAACAATCAAATATTTGTGATAAACTTAAATCTAATAGGACTAGGAGCGCAGAAACTGTAGGTAGCAAATCGGTAGACACATAATCAATGAAAGAACGAGAACTTTTCTGTACAAAACTGTTGAGAAGTACCAGGAGCGCAGGAGCCCTTAGCGGTACAAATATGAAATTATACATGTGTCCCTCATGCTCACATGACGCGTGCAGAGCGAGATCGCATGCATATGGGTGGAGTTTGAAGTCGTGAGTTATTAATATTATCCTACTAATTTGCAATGTTACGTAATTCTAATAAAATTTACCCAAAGTTGTGATATTTTTCTTTTGTCATTTATTAACTATACTATCACGCGAAATATACAAATTAGACCTCGGTGTGATTTTGTAGACATTTAAAATTGCTAATTTCAAAAATTAAAATCAAAGAAAACTTATTTCTTTGGTACCTATGTTACTATAAATTCTGCCTACCTTATACTAAAACCCTGTGCACGTCACTGATATTTTGAGGATATGAAGACAATATTAAATTATAGTTTTTATTTCGTGAACTTTCCATTTGCTTAAATTTTGGTATGGCGTAATTTCTGTTAAAAAATGTTTAAGGGCGGGCGCAATATCTGTCTTTTACCTACGTACGTATTAAAGGCACCTTTACGATACGTATTTTTTTCGTATAGCGCTTTAACAGCATTGGTCGCTACTCTACTACTATAGTGTGGTTACGAATGGGATGTGGCTAATAACAAGTAAAGTAACTAATAAGCAACGCGACTTTAGAGTCATATACCAATTTCCTTTTTCTTAACCTCACCCTGAAAGGACACTATCAATTCAACAAGAAATTGATGCAGTTATGTTCCTGGAAACTATTAAAACTGCAGATTAATACATAGACATGACGGTTATGCAACTGTATGAATCGGCCCAAAAAAAACTGCATACTTCATACAAATGTCAACATATTGACGTGCATATATTTGACACATTAGTTTTTATTGTTTTATTTGAATGTTCTGAAATATTATTTTATTTCAACTGGTAATTTTTATTGTCATATAAGTACTCACCAACATGTGTTCAGAGCTTTGAACGGGTTGGAAGCCCACAAAAGAGATCTGCATAGACAATATGGTGCCCACACAGTACAGTGTGCTATATGCTATGTAGAGTCTGGACGAGAACCTCCCGAGGCAAATGAGGGCTAGCACGTGGAGGGGAATCAGGTTGATGAGGAACACGTAGCCACCCCACGAGGAAACCTGGAAAACATAATGCTTTAATTCTTTACCTATATCATTTGGTATCAGGATATTCAAATGGATTTGTATCTGTTATCATATTATTGGGAATTTTCTCACATTACACATTATCTCTACTTACGAAAAATAATTAATGCTCATTATAATAATAATAAAAGCCTTTATTAACTAAAGTATTAAGAAATATACCTATACTAAAAAAATATATAATAGAATAATAACTACACAAAACAAATATAAGCCTATTTAAAAAAAAAAAACCCTAACTAGAGATGCATGTATCTACTGCATCCAAACTCCTTCCGGGGCTGAACATACCCATAACACTGGCCACGTTGCCTCTTTGTATCGCCAGTGATATGCGTTGTTTAAAATAATATCCGACCCTGGGATCACCTGATGTTTCCTGAAGTATGTTTTAAATTTTTTCTGATATTTAAAGTTTAGATTATATAAATAGGTTGAAAAATGTAATAAATTGTATTAAGTATAATGAAAAAAAAAAAGTTAGTTTTTATTTAGTTCGCCTTCCAATGAAGGCCTCCTCTCACATTTTCCATGCATCTCTGTCTGCAATGGTCATTATAATTGTCTAATCTTTTCAAATATTAATGCATATAAAAAACAAAGGCGAACTTACAAAGCAGCCTTTGGAACAATCAAAGCAGTTAATAAGTGAGCTATATCCAATTGCGTAATCTTTTTTTAATGGTAAGACTGTAAATATCGTATCGTCCAACATCGATGTATATACAGACTGGCCTAACATGTTTTACAAGCCAAAGGTTTTACACAATTGCTTGCCAATGGATGATCTACTTTAGATGAATGTATGAAAGAGCAAAAACAAACAAGCTATTGAGAGCCTGTTGGTGTGAAGCTTTCATCTTTTTGATCTCTGATTGATTGAATGATTAATAAGTACAGAGTGACTTATAACCAATAAAGTAATCAATCACATTAATAACAGACTTATTTAAAATATATTTATCTGGTTCAATATAAAAATATGAGAAAAAAAAGACTTTATATAAGCCCATTTAAGAAAAATATGCAGCAGGCCTTGGAATTATTATATTATCCTAAAATAAAATAAGAAATATAAGTCTAAAAACTAAGAAACAAAAAAAATAAATAATAGGTAATAATGTTTTTTGGTTAAATGTAATAACATGTAATGTCTTCTTAGTTATTATGGCACCCAAAATATGGCCACAGGATCCCAACGCAAGAGTTTAAGGGCCTGTTGTCGACTTGACGCCCATACAAACATACTTCCGATACAACTAGGCTTGTTAGTCGTGGATATTTATTTATTATGTACGTAAATATTTTTCTGTTGTGGGAAATAAATATTTTTGTATCGGCTACGTGGTGGAATTAAAAAACCCTCCACTGGGTACCCTGAGACCGTCTAGGCAGTCTCGGGCGCCGTAAGGCACCCGTTATGATATATATAGTCTGGCCATAAATACTGTTACAATTAAAAATAATAAAAAAAATACATTTGAATTTGGAATCTGTCATTTTTATACGATTGTTCATTGTGTTTTCTCATTTTGGCCCCAATACATTGTACAATATTTTGCGATATTAAAATGGAGTGAGAGTGATAAGAGAACCGAATCGCTGTGATTGCATTACACAAAGTAGGTGCAATTTTTAAAACTCTCCATACACTTGGTATTAGTCAAATGTTTGTGTACCGGGCTATTAATAGGTACAATAAGACCTCCTCTGTTTCTTGTTCTAACAGAAAAAGATCTGGCCGTCCACGTAGTGTTCGTACGAAAAAAGTGGTCAAAGCAGTAGGGGAAAGAATTCGAAGAAATCCTGTCCGAAATCAAAAGATTTTATCTTGGAAGATAAAGATAGCACCTAGAACCAAGTCGCGTATTTTAAAAGATGACTTAGGACTTGCAGCCTATAAGAGACGCACTGGTCATTTCTTAACTGATAATTTAAAAAATAATAGGGTGGTTAAATCGAAACAACTACTGCAGCGGTACGCAAAGTGAGTTCACAGAAAAAAAATGTTTACGGATGAGAAAAGTTTTACAATTGTGCAACATTTTAACAAACAAAATGACCGTATATATGCTCAAAGCTCTAAGGAAGCTTCCCAATTAGTCGACAGAGTGCAACGTGGGCATTATCCGACTTCAGTGATGGTTTGGTGGGGTGTTAGCCATGAAGGAGTGACTGAGCCATATTATTGTGAAAAAGGTATCAAAACATCGGCACAAGTGTATCAAGATACCATTCTTGAGAAGGTAGTTAAGACCCTTAACAACACCATGTTCAATAACTAAGTATGGTCCTTCAAGCAAGTCTTGGCGCCGGGTCATAAAGCTCTTTCCATGCAGTCTTGGTTGGCAGCGAACGTTTCGGACTTCATCAGAGCTGAAGACTGGCCGTCGTCTAGTCCCAATCTTAATCCGCTGGATTATGATTTATGGTCAGTTTCAGAGAGGACGGCTTGCTCTAAACGCCAGAATAATTTGGAGTCCCTAAAACAATCCATACGATTGGCAGTGAAGAATTTTCCCATGGAAAGAGTGCGTGCTTCTATTGATAACTGGCCTCAACGTTTAAAGGATTGTATTGCAGCCAATGGAGACCACTTCAAATAAGCTTTTTATATTTTTAATTGTTTTATATTTATGATTTAAACTGACAGTGTAAAAGTAATAAATGTTATTTGCAATAGAAAAAAAAATCTATGTTACAATATTTATGGCAAGACTAGGTATGTATGTATATAATATTAAAGTTTATTTTATTTAAAAAAAAAAGAATACAATGACGAACAAAAATATTATTTTAATTGTGACAAACTGTAATTGCATATTACTGGAAGTGCAAAAGCTCATTTTGTATGGAGAACACGGAGTTCGCGATTACAAATGCAGTGCCCTTAATTATTAAACTTACCATGTAAAAATATGCCAGAGCAGTGAGAGTGGCCCACAGTATAGTTCCAGTGTTAACAGCCTTTATCCAGAAGTAATATGTGAGCAACATACAGAAGATTGCTATACCCTCGTTGTCATAGCTGCCAGCAACTGAGCGACTTATGTAGCCGGGGACTATGGCGATCATGGCTGCAGCAACTAGTCCTGCACCTTCACTCTGGAGAAACATAAACATTTATAATATACTATATATTTTTATGGTAATATTTATTATAACTAAGTAGATATTTTGTTATTTTAAACACATGGTGGCCAAGTTGGACTCAGACTTATAAAATTACACATTTTCGGTCCCTGGTGTTGTTCCAATAAGTTTTTAATTAAAAAAAAAATGTACACTTCTTTGAAAACACCACTATAGTGCATCGGAGAGCAACTTAAGCTGTCTATCCCAATGGCACTATACCAACTTGTCCAAACTGTTCATAGATGAGTTATTGAGTCTATACAAACATTGCGACATGCTAGTCGCTTGGCCGGCTACGCAGTCCTCATAATCCTTCTTTGTTTTGGTGGCTAAAAGTGATAAGCTGAATTTGCTTTTTTTACAGACTTAAAGAAAAAAGAAGTTACACTATTGTTCTTTTGTTTAAAAATATACATTTCAAAGTGGATATCATTATAATTTGCCCAAAATCTGAATAAGTGCCTTACTTTGAGTTCCTTAGTTAGTAAATAAGTGACAATTGTGGTAAGTGAAGAGAAGAATGGAGCAAGAAACACACAGACATTCCTGATGTCTATAGTGATGTTGAGGTACTGCAAAATGTTGTACAATGTCGCCGACGTCACCATCAACCCTGGGTAGATGGTACCTAAAATACATATAAAAAATATTATTATTATTTATCAGGCAGGCAGTATCTAAGTGTTAAGTATTTCTTAGCTGGTGTGGTTTAAAGTTATCCAAATGATTTTTAAATTGATTGTTAGTCTCAGCTGAGACAACTTTTGGTAGTGCATTCCAAAAGTCCACAACTCTGTTGCTCATTTAATGATGAAATAAATAATAAAAAAATATTTATAAATTATTGCTGGAAGAGTGTTAAATTTTAGGTGTGGTTGGCATAATCTGACAAAGCAATAGATTAAGGGTGCGTTTTGATAGCTAACCTGTACCAGTATTTAACGCTAGCATGAAAATCAGCTGTTTTGGCTTTTTATTTAAATCATGTTAACATTTGTTAGTATTTTTATTGTAGCAAACAAAATGATAAATACTGGTTTGACATCTGCCATTTTGACATTTACCGTAAAACATAAAAAAAAGCCAAAAATATAAATAAAAACATTCTATTTCATCAATCATCATTATCATAATTTCTTGCAGAAATAAATGATTTTATAATTTGAATCTCCAACAATTTTTTCTCCATTATTCAGTATACGGTACCAGAGGGGAATAAGAGCCACATTATTTTTAATCGCTTTAATTCATTATTTCTTAAAAATAATTATTTCATAAAACCGACAAGTGTTGCTCTTTAAGACTTTAAATTAAATTTTTAAAGATAAAAATGCAATGAAAAAATTCCTGGTGGCGGGACTCGAACCCACGAACCTCGCTATCGCGGCAAGGCGCTCAACCGCTGAGCCAACCAGGTTCCAGTCAGCCCTCACGAATTTTGTCATTGCTTGTTATCTACTTATACACAGACGCCCTCTATTAGCTTTCTTTTAATAACTCTTATACGAGTGAAGTTAAAAGTCCTAGCTTTTTGATACTAGATGGCAGAGGAGTCTGTTTTTTGTTTTTTTTTTTGTTTTTTTTTTAAGTATTTTATATTTATGCATTTTTATAAATTCCTTTTTATCTTTAAGACTTTAAAGATACATTAAAAAATATTTATAATGTTTCATATGTCATATATCATAAACAAAATAGTGGTACTAGATAGTTCGATACGTAGATACGTAGAAAGCCCGGGTTGTTTATTAAGTACACTTATCAATTTATACTTATATTAGGTTTATAATATCTGTAGGAATATCAATTTTAAGCCAAATTAACTTTTAACAAAAACCGTCCCTTTTTATGCTTGGTGGCCACTTTTTTTCGGATGTGATTTTCCCTGACTTTTTTAAATTTTCCCTGACCTCAATGAGCTTCATAAAGTAAAAAAATATATAAATATTATTTAGTTTTTTTAATTGATGTTGGAATCGCTCCGCATAGGTTGCCATTCGTTAACAGTAGCAAGTTATGTGTGTACTTTAAATATTTTCCTTGACCTTCTAGCGTTTTCCCTGACTTTTCCAGTCTCCGAAAATTCCCTGACTTTTCCCGGTTTTCCATGTTTTCCAGAAAGTGGCCACCCTGTGGATTATACTGGATTGTCTTAGCTTTAGGCTTCCATGTATTTTGTTTCTTTTAATAATCAATAATATACCAACACCAACGTAAATCAAACTATTTCAAATGGGCCTTATTATACTCCGGCCCTTATTACCCTCTGGTACCTTAAGAAATAAAAAACTGAAATCTACAAAGTAAGTAAACACATAAATTATACAAAAGTATATAAGAAAACTTTATAGTTCAAAAGATAATTTTAAGATTAAAAATGTAATACATTCACAGGAAAATACGGATTGTTTGACATCTAACAAAAATTAACAATAAAAATTAACCTCCAACGTGATGCTAAAAATGTTTAACATTTCACAAAAAAACAACGTTAGCAACGTCAGATGTTGGTATTTATCAATATTATTTCAAAAAAAAAAACAACCAATGCTAGCGCCGCCGTAACATTACCAGCTATCAAAACGCACCCTAAAAGTCAAAAAAATTTAATATGTGGAGACAAGGCTTTATTACTTAATACACTTAAATTATAATACAATGCAATGAAATGTAATAAATTCTTGGTAGCTCACAAGAAACTTCTTTAACGAGTTGCATGTATAATGGGAGTTCCTGCCATAGTGCCCAAAACATCCTCAAAATCATAAATTTACAGGAAGGGCAAAAATTTTAATAATGTTGTATGTGTTGTACCACCTGTATAAATCTAAATAAAAGAAAATATAAATAACTTCATATTTATTTCTCTTTGGATAATCAGTAAGATGAAATTTATTTAATAACTTATGTTAGTTATTTTCCCAAAAACCATTTAAAATATTTCATTATAAACACTATTAACCGTATATTCTTAAAAATACAAAATTCTTAAATGAAGCATCCTAAATTTAATTCTAGAACATATTGTGTTCTCCACTCCAGAACCATGAAGTGAGCCAAATTTTATTTAAATTTAATTAGCAGTTTTGGGGGCAATTTTTATTCATCAGACAATAAAGTTATTTGGGAGTTAACTTGTATGAAGATCTGTCAAATTTATTTATTCTTCATACAAGTTCAGTTAATTAACTGTTAATTCTTCATATAAGCCAAATAACATTATCTGACTATCCAGCCCTATGGTACATGGACTGTATGCTTTTTTGGTTTAAGAATTATTTCATTTTACATAATTGTTATAGTATGTTCACGATAAGAAAGGCCCCCTTAATGTTGACATTGACAATATATAACATATTTTTTTACTTTTATTGATAATGTCAACGACGTATCCGAAGCACATGAAAATTTCATTTAAAACTAGTGATGTTTCAATAAAAGGTCATTGGACCCAATTTGTGAAGGTTTGCCTACAGAAACAGAATTACTTTTAAATTAATAAAGTATCCCACTTTCCATTTTTTTTTTTTTTTTTTAAAACCATGGGAATCCATTTTTTTTTTTTTTTTTTTAAAACCATGGGATTAAAAAAGTTAAAGATATTTATTACAAAGAACAAAATAGAATTTAAATGAAGGAATTTTATTAAAAAACACCATGCGTATGAGTACTCGGTCTAGCGGCATATATAATGCTATCTCTCTCGCACATTAGTCAGGTAGTAACCGGTTTCAACACATTTAAATTCAAACGAAATTCTCTACACTATTTTATTTCTGTAGATTCTGGATATATTTTTTGTACTAAATGAGATAGTATGATTGCACCTGTAGATATTAATCAAGTTGAAATAAACCTCAGTAATTTAAGATACAGAATTTCATTTTCTGTCTGATTCCCATTATTTATGGTAATGCGACCCATATATTCGTAAACCAAAGATATATGTAGAAACATCCCACATCAATTAATGACTGTAGGTCGTGGGTAAATTTTTCATACTTAAGTGCCCAATAACCTTTCTTTATAAAGTTTTAATATTTTTTTTATGGAATCTTTTTATTTTATTTTTCCTTTATTTTTAAATAAACTTGTTTGTTTATTAATGAATGTAAAATATAGCTTCTCTAAAAAAAAATATAAACTAGGCAGAGATACTAAATTTTAATTTATAGATTTAGAACAGATTTTGCAATGAAAAATGTTTTAAATAGATTTATGTAAAATATCTTTATATATTGTTGTAAAATAACTATTTATAAGGTAATAAATTATTTATAATACAAGTACCTATAAGTTTTTACGTGAAGTAAAGTGCTATTCTACATTTTATATTTTTTAAGGAGGCGACAATATGAGGGAAACTTTCATGTGACAATCAACATTCTGAAAAGAAAATGGAGAAAGGCGCTTTAGCCCCGGTTTCTTGGTGGATAGTCATCTTGATTAAATAATGACAGATAAATTACTATTATAACTATATAAATTATTATTACTATTACGAAAAAAAAGTGTTTCTTAATGGATAGTTTAATTGAGTATCTGTTAAAAATAATTAATAAATTAATAACAATTTATCTTACAATTGTGTTGGGTTTTCTTGCAAATTATGAACAAAATGAATTTGAGCATAGAAATATTTTACCAATTGTGAAATAGGATTGTTGGGATGAAGATGGTTTCAAACAAGCAAAATCATTTTCGATCCAAGATAAGATCACTCTAAAATTTGGGATGAATTTCGGATAAATATAAAACATATCTGTGGCTCATAAAATAATATAAAACCTATCTTCAATGCCGAACAACAAGGTAACAAAATAACTTTTTATTCAATGTATATATTATGTATAAAATTGCCCAAAACTGAACACAAATTAAATTTCGTAGAAAAATATTTAACAAATGGTTAAGTTGTGTGATGTGTCTACTGATAACCTGTTGATAACTATAGTTTTTGCTGATGAATAAATATTAATGAATTAACTATAGTTGCTTAACCAACTGTAAAAGATATCTACAAATAGTCAAATTTAGCTACCCATTAAGAAAGCGGCCCTTAGTCGTAAATGCAATAGCTTATTTGTAAACAAATAATTAAAATATGTGATTCACGGTAATATTAATAACATTATAATTTACAAAGCAAATTATTGTAAAATTGTCTCATATGATACAACCTATAAATTATTTTGACAGCCTCTGTAGACTAGTGGTTGCCGCTTTAGCGTTGTATCCGGAGGTTGTGGGTGCCATGGGTGGGAAACGAACCCATGGCAAAAACATATGAGTAGGTACGTTTTTTCTGTACAGTTTATCATGGTCTGGGTATTTATAAAATATAATATGTATATTGTTGTTTTGGTACACATAGTACAAACCTAAAACTTAGTTTGTGACCAGGGCAATATGTGTAAATTGTCCTACATATTATTATTTATATATACATTTATAAATTAACTATAATAGAACAATAATCGACGGAAAAAATCGATTTTGTGTAGCACATATCTTATTCAGATCCGATTATAATTAATGTAAAAATATTATTCAATAAAAAAAATTACTATCTCTAAGTACAATGCTTCAGGAAGCCTTTCTTATCGTGAACAGACTATAAAATATGTCCAAAAGTTTTAATTATTTATTAATAAATAAATAAAAAGTAATAACAAACATTTTTGAAAAAAGTAGTAGTGATACTATAAATTTGATTTGTTTTTTTAAATATACCTACTCTTCTAAAGCTTGAAGACTGCAAAATAATTATAAAACAAACTCACCACCAATGATACGTCCCAAGGGATACCATGCTCGATCATCAAACCAATTGTGAAACTTGTAGAAGCCTTCTTCAGTGAGGAATCTAGTAGTTCTATAGTTAAAGTAAGGATCAAACTCGTGAATTACACTCTCAAATCTTAGCACAGAGAATAGGCGAGTCGCAAATGCTGTAAATACAAACATGTTTTTTTATGTTATTTATAAACAAACATCAAAATAAGACACGAAATTATATAAATAAAACAAAAAGGTATTATATGTGTTTAAACATTGATATAAAGTAATATTTTGATTTACTTTAGGGATTAAAAACATTGTACTTACATAAAATAGCAGCCATCGATAAAACAGCCAATTTTATAAAAGTTAGCTGCTTTTCCGTGGATAAAATAGGCAATTTTGCCTTCAACGTGTCGGCGGCCGTCATCTTATGATTATGATAAACAGCACCCTTATTATTTTAAGACATAAATAATAAAAATCAAACAATAACCACCGGCAACCTATACAAAAACGGATTTATAATTTTTCAGAAAAATGAAATGACAGCACCACGACATCGGCGTGGCAAACTATAAGCACAGACTATATAGTAATAAGTACTACTACGTACTATAAACACGTTCCGTTTAAAAAAATATTAGCGCGAAAAGTTGGTTTTTGGTACAAGTGGTTCCATTACAAACATATCAAAGCTGAATTTACTTACAAAATTCCAGACGAACTAGCAGTTTCAGCCCATAGATCAGCGGCCACATTCTGTTTCTTATAACGCGAGCGTTAGATTGTCAAATTAACGAATTCCGTTATGAGCGCTCTCTCCTCCAATCAGCGAGGATTAAAAACTACTCTGATTGGAGGAGAGCGCGCTAATAGCGGAAATCGTTATTTTGACAATCTAACGATCACGTTATAAGAAACAGAATATGGGCGCAGGGGCCTTAGAAAAAAATTAGGCGAGGCGACATGTCGTGTCGCCTCAGTCAAAAACGTATGGATTTTGACAGTGACAGTAGGCGTGAGGTACGCTGTCACCTGTCAAAGTCTATACAGTTTTGATTGAAAGCGACGCGCCATGTCGCCTCGCCTGATTTTTCTCTAAGGCCCCAGACATACTTGTGTACTCTCGGAACTTGAAGAAAGTAATACTTTCACCGTTGCGTGGGAAACAAACATTCCTAAGGACCACAACATCAAGTCAAACAAATATTTTGATCTCACAAACGAAATTACTAGAAACGGATTTAAAACTCAACTTTATGCAGTGGAAGTTGGTGCAAGAGGAATTCCAGCAAAGTTGTTGTTGTCTATCGAAGGTTCTTGGCCTTCCAAGATCCCAATGATGATGTTCAAGAGCAAAGTATAGTCGGTTTGTGCGGTGGTGTCTCTCAAGTTTTGGTGCTTTGGCGGGTATAAATGAGCCTATACCAACTTCCTCGAATCTTCTGCAAACTGTTCGCTCACTCACTCTTACTCCTCGAACCTCCTCCAATGCATTTCGGCCCTGCACCGCCGTAAGTCTCCCGACGAACTTGAAGTTGTAGAAAACGGTCATCTCTCCTTGAAGTACACCTTTTCCTGCCTTGTTCTCTTCTCCTCACTAGAGAATTAGTCAATCTGTACCGTTTGATGCTACGATGAATCGTTGATAACGATCGACGAAGTCTAGTTTCAATCGATCTGTAGGATTGACCATTTCTTCTCATTTCATCTGCCCTGATGATTTCTGATAGCATTAATTCAGGCACTCAGATGTTCGTAACTTATCAATAAGCAAGAATACACAAAAGTCTCATAAATCTGCAATATAATGTTTTTCAAATGGAATTTATGAACTTTACGAAAACGGAAAATCTACTTCGAAGCAGTCGATAGAGATGTATGAATGAAAAATTAAAACAAACGAACAAACGAATGAAAAAAATGACTGTTGACATTTTCAAATTAGACGTTTAAAAAAAAATGTAAATAATTATAAAAAAGTAATGTAACCGGCCAGTACTACGAAAAAGATATATTAATTCTTCCTTTTCTTTGTGTTCCGCTAATCCTGCCGGTGTATGTATTTGTTAGTTTTTTTAACAATGCAAACAAAACGATACAAATACTGATTTCTGACATCTGCTATTTTGACATATACCTTAAACGTACCTTCTCTATAACTAGACATTGGCAGAATTACGCGCAAAGCGAAAAGCCATTTATCAAGAAAATGAAATGAAATGAACCTTAAACGTAGAAAAGTCGAAATAAAAAATAAAAATTATCTATTTCATCATTATCATTTTATAATTTGTATCTCCAAAAATTTTTTTCTCTATTATTCAGTAAAGTAAATAAAAAACTAAAATCTACAAAGTAATTAAACACATAAATTAAACAAAAGTATATAAGAAAACCAAATATTTATAGTTCGAAAGATAATTTTAGGATTAATAACCTAATACATTCTCAGGAAAATACGGATTGTTTGACATCTGTCACAAATTAACAATAAAAATTCACCTCCAACACGATGCTAAAAATGTTAACATTTATTGGTAACATTTCGCAAAAAAAACGACTGTTACTAACAGATGTCAGCCCCCCTAGCCAAGAGCATGGTCGCTTTTTACGCTCAAACGTTGCAGAAGCGTGAAAAAGAGGGAGATAACAAATTTATTATCCTATTGGTGTATCTATATTGATGTCTCGTTTTGGTTATTTCTGCAATGATAAAAACGAAAGTGACGTCATCATCAAATGTCATCTTCATACAAAACTTTCGTGCGCGCTTTTAGCGCTCATGCTCTTGGCTAGGGGGGCAGATGTTGGTATTTATTGTTTTTTTTTCCAAAAAAAACGACCAAAGCTAGCGCCGCGCTAACATTACCAGCCCCCCTAGCCAAGAGCATGGTCGCTTTTTACGCTCAAACGTTGCAGAAGCGTGAAAAAGAGGGATATAACAAATTTATTATCCTATTGGTGTATCTATATTGTTGTCTCGTTTTGGTTATTTCTGCAACGATAAAAACGAAAGTGACGTCATCACCAAATGTCATCTTCATACAAAACTTTCGTGCGCGCTTTTAGCGCTCATGCTCTTGGCTAGGGGGGCAGCTAACAAAACGTACCCATTTATTCTCTTTAGAGAAACATAAGTGTGAAAAACGTAATAAAAACATTAAAACCGAACTTTTCGTATTGTCGCTAAACTCCGCGTCAAGTTGCAATAATGGCCACCATCCCATTATTGATGCACGTGTTTAAGAAAATATGATTTAAAGACTTGCCTGTATGGTTCAGACCCTTGCCTTTCCCACAAGGATAAATAAAACAATAATAATAGGGAAAGAAAATAAACGACCTCAGCCCCCCTAGCCAAGAGCATGAGCGCTAAAAGCGCGCACGAAAGTTTTGTATGAAGATGACATTTGGTGATGACGTCACGTTCGTTAAATGCGTTGACAGAACAAATTGCCAGCCAAGAACACGGACGGTGAGCGTTGAGCATTCGTTTTCGTTAAAGCGCTCGCGAGAGGCCAATTTCCCCATACATTTTGACAGAAACCGCTACATACTCGGAGGGAATTGCCAGCCAAGAACACATTTTTGTTCGTTTTTTGCGAATGCTAGACGCTAAATTCGACTGTTTACGGGCGGGTGGTCGGGGTCTCCCTTTCGAGCTATATTCTATCAAAACGACGCCATTGTTTTAATTTAAATGGTAAAACTGTACTTTAGCACCCGCTGATTTTAGGGGGGGGGGGGGGGGGGGGCTACCCCCCGGTACCCCTCCCCCTCGTCGGAGATGCTTGGTTTCAGAGATATTCAAGGTTGAAGTTTTGAGGTTATGTCTGTAGAAGTGTACTTTAGCACCCGCTGATTTGAGGGTGAGGGGGAGTGGGCGGTGGGGGAAGGAGTGGCTACCCCCCATTTCCCCCCCCCTCAACGGAAATACTTAAGGGTAACTTGTGTACTTAAGTTTTTGCGTGGTTATAAAAAAATAACCTAATGCCGAAGGTGAGGCAGGAAGCTTCGCTCCGCTCGCTTCCTGCACACCTTCTAAACCTAACCCATCCATTTCGGTTATGGGTACTTATCCATTCGCTCGCTTCGCTCGCTCCTGATACTTAAGGGTAACTTGGGTACTTAAGTATTTGCGTGGTTATAAAAAAATAACCTAATGCCGAAGGTGAGGCAGGAAGCTTCGCTATGCTCGCTTCCTGCACACCTTCTAAACCTAACCCATCCAATTCGGTTTTGGGTACTTATCCATTCGCTCGCTTCGCTCGCTCCTGATACTTAAGGGTAACTTGGATACTTAAGTTTTTGCGTGGTTATAAAAAAATAACCTAATGCCGAAGGTGAGGCAGGAAGCTTCGCTCCGCTCGCTTCCTGCACACCTTCTAAACCTAACCCATCCAATTCGGTTTTGGGTACTTATCCATTCGCTCGCTCCTGGCGCTCCTGCTGCCTAATTTGAAAACTTTCCAAGTGGCGTAAATTTAAGCTTTGGGTAATCGTAAATCACCTCATAAAAAAATAATTGACATAGATATTAATATGAAGAAAGTGCCCTAGTCTTTTAAAAGTATTTATATTTATAATTTCTGCAATACTATAATTACTTTTTATATGTTTATCATAAAAAAAAAACATTAATGTATTTTATGAACGATTTGTAGTGAATAAAAAACGTATTTGACTAAATTATAATTTATTTTTGTTATAGAAAGGTAATTGGCAACAACTTGAAAAAAGCTAAAAGCCAAGGTATAATGCAGAATTGAAAAAAAAAGTCGTATTTTTTAAGAATTTCAATAATTAATTTCTGGAAAACTAGGAATTTCCGACAAAAAATATTTTACATACAGACTCCTCATATATAAGTGCTTCTGCCAAAAAAATGTGAACGCTGAAATCAGCGGGTGCTAATGTACAGTTTAGCCATAAAATTTATTAGTAAGTACAAATAACGAGTGGCGTCTTCATCGACGCCAAATATAGATTAGAGCAACAAAAACTTCTCTCTATTTCATACTTACAAAGCATCTCAAAACACAGAGTGTGATCAAAATAAATATTCAAGAATCATAAGGACTAAGGAGTAATATAACAGTTTTGAAACTATACCTACAGCAAAAGTACGACTAGGAAAAATTGGAGAAGAATTACGAATAAAAGGAGTCCGACAAGGAAACCTATTATCCCTCAAACTCTGCTCGGCTGTATTGGAGGAAATTTTTCGTCAATTACATTGATTGGAATTATTTGGAATAGCTATGAGCTTAACATAAATGGAAGTAAAATATCTCAACTGAGATTGGCTGATGACCTAGTTCCAGTTATTATGCAAACAACTAGCAAGAGAAGTGGAAAAGCGGGGCTTAAAAGAACCATGTGTGAAAACCAAAGCTATGACAAACAGACATAAACAAACCCTGAAAGTAAATTATCAAGAAATTGAATAGGTACTTTTATTTAGGTCAAACAATTGCTCCAAAACTTTAAATGGAGAAAGAAATACATAGAATAGTATGTATGTTCTCAGGTCTCTGAAAGAAGTATAAAAAAATCAAGACATCCCAATGCCGAGTAGTTGGAGACCGCTGCCAATGGTATTTGCTGAAGGCCTATGTCCGAGGATAACCTGAACAAATATCTGATCTTGATTGATAATATTGGATAGAAGTGTTACAACATTAAATCAAACAAACCAATATTAGGCAAAAAGTTAAGAAAACATGTATAAATTCTTGTAAAATATCAACAAATAAAGTTTATTTTTATTTATTTCTTTATTTTTAATGAAAAGTTCACATTTTCAAAGAAATAGGGGATACCAAAGGCTTAACAAAGGATTTTTCAGAGCCTTTGTGAAGACCTAGAATGTTTCACAAGCCGCAAAAACTTATGGTTTAATATATATTGCTATATTCTTCTTTAATAATATAATTGTATATAAGAATATGATTTTCCTTGACCATTACTAATAAAGTTACAACTTTTGGTATTTCAGGGACTGATGATGGTCTTTGTGGTTGTACAGAGTGACTTTTCACCTTGAGTTTTAAATTTAAAAGAATCCTTTTATACTGGTATATTATTATTTAAAAAAAAAAAATCCTAGCCTTAGTAATAATAATACAATTTATACTCAGCCACATTAGATATTTACAATATTAGGTATTTTATTATATACACTATATGACCCATACATGCACACACATCCACACAAATATTCACTTAACGCTGTAATATATATGTATAATATTGTTAAGTAAAAACTACTTAGTACTATTATATAAATGGTATTATATAAAGTAGGGTATGTGTAGTATGTACTATTAGACCTATATTGTTTATACAAGCTCTTTTATTTATAGGAATTTTAATTACCGTGCAAGCACTATAAATAGTTAGGATAGTATCTAGAGTAACGTTTCATTATTTTATATGAATTCTATTAGGGAATTACATGTATCTAATGTGGGCATTGTAGATATACTTACCATAATGATAAGCTTATCATTTGTAGATATACTTACCATAATGGTAAGCATATCTTAATATTAAACACACTGGTATCCATAAAAAAACTTTTTGAGTCCTTGAAGAACACACTTGTATATAGTAGGTTATGTCTCTTTTTTTACCAAACAAAAATAAATAAGTAGAAACAAAACTTATTTTAACTAAAGTGTTCTTCAAGGACTTTATTATATTTTTATCATTAAGACTGTTATTAATTAAAATTCATAATAAAAATATTAATCTTCATTAATCTGACCCATTTAAATGATACAAGTAATAAGAAATGTTAATAATGATACCAGCATTTCTTATTCAATACTCTTATGTTTAAATGGGTCCATCCGACAGACCTAGACACCTTTAAACTTGTCCACCTATATGACTGTGCCACCTATATTGATTCTGTTAATGTATATTTAATTAAATATTTCCCAGAATATTGATTTCTTAAAATTGGATAATATTCACAATAAAACATAAACAAATTAGAAGTAAATATTTATTTAATAATTTTGTTTGGCTTGGGCCACTCTAAAACTTTGAGCACCATAGTTTGTGACCTCTCTTGATGGGGAAGGGGGTAGCTGTCCTTGAAACTCTGCAAAGTATAAATACCTGAAATAAAAAAAATACAAAATTGTACTTAGTTTAATAAAAAAATAAAAAGACCATTTTTTTTAAAATAACAAAAATCACAATTGCAACATAACTGGGTTGGAGACAGGTTTTACTATCTGTGTCAGTTGACTCCACGCTTCTAAATATAGTAGGAGAGTGAATTTGAGACAATGTTCTTAGCAAACCATGGATTCACCATGCGGGTGCCGGGTCCATCTCGTGGTTGAAAGGCAGGGGAATGAACTGCAGCGTTCCCGAACTTGAGACCGTGAGGTAGGTTTAAAGGCCTTTTAAACTCTCACCTGCACTGTGTTCACTACCCTCTCTACTCAACCAAATACTATTAATTTAATTTTTAAAAAAGTAAGTGGACAATTTGTAATTTATTTTTCTTAACTCACCTATAGTGTAACATTATATTGGTTATTACGCTGCACAAGCCATTACAATTTGGGAAGACTCTTCAGATTCATAGTGCAGAACTCTGTCTATTCCAAGGTATTTTAATGACCCCCTGAGATAACCATTTGCCTGCTTCACACTTATCCTGACTTGGCAGTGTATTGGTCCGCTGAGGTATTAATATATACGTACGGAATCCATGACAGGGGTAATCAATCATGGTTCCAAGGCATATCCGAAATCACCTGAAATAACATTTATTTGTATGAAAAACAAAGGTAAATAGATGGGTGTTGTAAACACAAAGGTACGTTTTGTTTCGCCTATTCGGCATATAAATGTTTTAACAACGTGTCTAATCAATTATTAAATATATAACCTTAGAAGCACTTATTTATTTTGATTCTTACCTATTCAAAAAGTAAGTTTCCAATCCGAGAACGATATAACTGCAATATTTCTTCCTTGATCAGAGAATTGTTAAAAATAAATTGGTCGTGGGCCGCCCCGGATGCCTCGAATTTATATTTAGAATTCTTCAGTTTATATTTACAACTTAAAAGTGCCATATTAATAATGCCGAAGAGTTTTTCTGCAATGTTTCTATTTTCTATTAGGTTTCTCTTCGTAGAGAGTATTAAGTTCCTTGGTTTGTTTGTAATCAAATGTAAAGAGCATTGGCCCGTAAAATAAAACGAGATATCACATAGTTACACCAATAGGATTTATTTATTATTATCTCTCTCTCTTTGTCACTAAAATAACGAATATCGTTCCGATTAGGCATGTAAGTTAATTATAACATTAATATACAAATCTGTAAAAACTGTACAATAATTTTTACACCATTAATATGATAAAAAATGTATATTGCTTTTAATTTATATTCTCAATTCATTCGTAATATAATTATTATGTGTTATAAAACATCATACTAAAGATTACTCGCGGGTTTTGAATATAATATCGGAACGTAAATAATCGAGCCGAGCGGTCGCCCTCCCTCGTTCGACAGAATGAAAGTTAACGTCAAAAATTGTTCATGGCTACCGATTTATTTCGATCACTGTCCGTTCTGCAACGCTTGGGCGCATAAAGCGCCGATGCTCTTGGCTAGGGGGGCAGGGGCTTTATTCCGAGTTTTGACACGTTCACCGTCGCGCATTTTGCGTAAAGTACGGGTATTGAAATGTAAGTTCTATCCTGTTAATTATAAAGTTGAAATTCCAATGCTACATACATGTTCAAACTTGCGAAGAATTCGTGTATTTGAAGATGGCTGCATTATAATAGCCATCCTAATACATACTATATAACCATTGGAATAGAGCTTATATTTCCATATTTATAGTTTGCGCAACGTCTTGTCGTGATTAGCGATTGCAAACTCGGAATAAGGCCCCAGGGCCGTACAATAAATAAATAATAAAATTTTTACGTCCTTTTCACACGGGGATAGGCAGAAACAAGGGAACGCCACCTACAACGATCCTGGCATAACTCTCTCGCTTCCTTCACATCTACCACTCTCTTCATACAAGCTCTACGGTTATGGGCACTAGGGATCCCAGCTTTTTTGAGAATGTCCCCGATTTGGTCGAGGAACATTCTTTTGGGTCGTCCCGCCTTATTCTTTCATTCACCTCTGATTCATAAATCTCTTTCGTCAGTCTCTTTTCATTCATCCTCTCAATGTGCCCAAACCACTGTAACATTCCTTTCTCAATCCTTGTCACTACATCTTATTTATACAACTTTATAGAACAGCCATCCGAGACATAATTTGGCTGCTCATTATGCTGTGTAAGGCACCATTCACTACATTACCCTTTTGCACTCGACTTTCAATATCTTCCACACACTTACCATCTCTTGTAAACACACTTCCCAAGTAAACAAATTGTTTAACTTGTTCCACCTTCTTACTATCTATCATTATCTCACATTCTTTCATGTCATCCTCTCTCTCCAAAACCAAAACTTTGGTTTTATCCACATTCACTTTCATGCCTTTCCTTTCTAATTCTCCGTTCATAATGTTAACCATTTGTTGTAACTCATATGCCGATGATGCAAGGATGACTTGATCATCGGCATATAAGAGACATTTGATTACCATCTCATTCATTCTCACACCGCAATCTCTTTCACACAGCTCTTTCAGACAGCCGTCAATGAAGAGATTGAAGAGCCACGATGACGCCACACACCCTTGTCTGACACCTCTACAGATGTTAAACCGTTCGGATAACGTCCCGTTAATTCGAACACATGCACTGGAATCCTTATAAAGAGATTTCATCGACAGTTGCTTCCATACTCACCCGATCTTCTCTACTCACACGATCATAAGCCTTCTCAAGGTCTAGAAAAGCGCAATACACTTTTTGGTGTTTGGCTAGCATCTTTTCACTGACGCATCTTAAAGAGAAAACTTGATCCATGCATCCCATACCTTTCCTAAATCCCGCTTGCACATCCCAAATTTTCTTATCAGTTTCATTCATTACTTACATTCTTTCAATCAAAGCCTTTGCATACAACTTGCCAACAATGCTGAGAAGGCTGATGCCACGGTAATTCTTGGGTTCCTGCTGCGATATTATACAATTAAATAAATATTATTGTATTTAAATAATAGTTAATTAAAAAATATTGTTTTATTATATAATGATAGGGTATAACATTTTTAATTTCAATTATTTAATTCAATATAGTGACTCTTGTCAAAAAGTGGCATCAAAAATCAACATCGATCGTTTCTAAGCTGCATTTTAGCATCGCTAAAAAAAATCTCATGGCTGTTTTGAAACGGGCGTACTTACCCCACGGTCCGATTGGCGATAACACCGCTGTCAGCGCTGACCTTCATATCCACCGGTCCGATTCAAAAAGCGCGATGTAATCACTCACGGTGCTGTTAGCGTGCTAATGATTCGGACCAGTGATTAAGCGCGCTCACAAGAACCTCTTTTGTATCTCCCTCTATCTTGCAACTAAAACATATGCTAATAAAATTCCGTAACAAATTAATGAATTTTAATGTATTTTATAATGATTAAAATTGGAAATTATTATGCAGTTTCTTCCGCTTATAATGTTGGTGTATTAAATTATATGTTACATGTAACAACACAAAGAAATATCACCAACAAACGAACAAACTTTATGGACTCATTTGAAAACAAATTTATAACTAGCAATAAAAATATTCTATACTACTACAGGTATGTTGATGATATCATAATATGTTGGATTGGTACTCTTAGGCAATTAGATGTTTTTGTAAAAACTTTAAATAAAAAGCACTCTAAAATTAAATTTGAATTAGAAATAGAATCTAACAAAACATTAAACTTCTTGGACTTATCTATAGTAAGAAATCAAAATAAACATTCATTTAAAATTTATCGAAAACCGACTCACACCGATACAACTATTCCAATCTCATCTTGCCATCCATGGAATCAAAAACTTGCTGCGTATTATCATTTAGTTCATAGGTTATTAACAGTTCCTCTTAATAAAATAGATTACAATATTGAATTAAACACCATATATCAAATTGCCGAAGCAAATGGATATAACAAAAAGATTATTAATAATATTATAAATAAAAAGCAATTTAAAAAATTTTTGGATGAATTATATTGCTACTCTGCCAAAAATCTTATTAAAAAATTTAAGTCAAGCATGACATATTTCGGTAAAATGTCACAAAAAATAAACAAACATTTTAAGAATAACGATATAAGATTAGCGTTTAAAACGAATAACAAGGTATATAATATATGCAATCAAAAAGAAAACAATGATATAAAGAGTAATTCCGGTGTATATAAAATCTCATGTTCTGATTGCAGTAGTATATATATTGGACAAACTGGTCGCTCCTTCAACACTAGATTTAAAGAACACATCGCAGCAATAAAGAACAATAAACCAGATAAATCCCATTTCGCACAACATATTGTGTATATCTTTAGATACAGACCACCAATTTGATATAAATAAATTCGAAATTCTACATTCCAATCAAAAGAAAGGTTTGCATTTAAATATATTAGAGCAGTTAGAAATAATTAAAAATTCTATTTCAACTTTACTAAATGACCAAATTAACATTTCCAGCTCTCCAATTCTAAATTTATTTAAACCCACACCCATGAACCATACCAACCAGTCCTGAAGATGCCTCGTTAAGAGGCGAAACACGTGTCGAAGACTACAGTGTTCGTTTGTTGGTGATATTTCTTTGTGTTGTTACATGTAACATATAATTTAATACACCAACATTATAAGCGGAAGAAACTGCATAATAATTTCCAATTTTAATCATTATAAAATGGACTTCCGCAAAATAACGCCTGATTCAATTAAATATATTAATGTATTTTGTATATTTTTTTTCATAAATACCAAAATCAATCAGAACATATCACTTTTAACTATCTATTTAATAATTATTTTGGGAATTTTATTACTTTTCTTAAAATCATGTTTCTAGATAAATGTCATTCTGACAGCACTCACAGCGGTTTCACCCAGAAGCAAAATCACTGTAAGTCCAATATGGCGTCTGTAATGACGTCACTATCTATGTCAAAACATTTATCGTTAGCGCGCTTACGCCCAATCGGACCGGTGCTGAGAGCGCTGACATCGATTTTGGCGTGAATCGTACCGTAAGGTTATTTGTTCAGTGCGGGCGGCCGCGCTACCGATCGGAAAAAACACTGCAATTTGACGTTTGATTGACGGACAATCAAACGTCAAATTGCAGTGTTTTTACAGCAGAGGCACATGCAATTATAAAGTAATATATACATGCATGCAATACTGGAAGCAGTTAATTATATTAAAAACGTAAATTGTAGCTTATTTGTTATTTTTACAGACTCACTTAGTGTACTTAAAAGCCTTGAAAGTAATGATTGTCATTATAAGAATAATTATATAATTTTTAAAATTAAGAAATGTGTTTACGATTTAACTTTAGATAACAAAATTATTAATTTTGCGTGGGTACCATCGCACATAGGAATAAGTGGAAATGAAATAGCCGATAAAGCTGCTAAACAAGGACAGAACTGTTTAGATTTGTCGTCTGATTTTAAAATACCATTCACTGATATTTATCAAGATATTTATCAAGATATTAACAAGAACATGTTTTAACTATGGAAAGACTTTTGGTTCAAAGACACAGAAATTAAGGGCAAATGGTATAGGCAAATTCAAAAAGAAATACCTACAACTGCATGGTATAATTTACTTCCCAAAAATATGTTACACCGACGAGACTTTATAGTCACAATAAATAGACTAAGATTTGGCCATCACAATACTCCGGCGCATCTTGCAAGGCTGCAAATAAAAAAATATGCTATATGTCCACATTGTGGAAACAATACTAATGCAGACATCAAATATTATTTTAACGACTGCCCAAATTTTAACATGGAAAGATTAATTCTAGTTTAATTTATCTAACCAAACTTCTAAAAAGAACATCCCCCGCCAAATTGAAAATCTCCTTAAAGAAAATAAATACTATACAGATATATATAATTTTATAAAAACCACACTTGGTAAAATTTAAGACATTAATAAAAATGAAACACAACAAAAACTATAGAAAGATACCCATAGACAAACGTTTCGTTCCGTGCTTAGCATCGCTGCCACGGATCGCTGGTTTTTTTAGCCAAGGTCGTTTCACCGCGCGGAAATGTTAGCAATTCAAGTTACCATCAGTCGTTCCGCGACCAGAAATTTTAACACAAAAAGTTAGCACGGCTACTTTTTGACAGATGTTTGTTTACATGTGAATATCTATCTACAAATTGGAATTTAATTAATTATTTTATATATTCATATCTGTTTTAGTTTTAAAAGTTCGATTAAACCTAAAAAATAAATATCCGGTAACTAAATTCAGCTTTGGTATGTTTAGTTTGAGGTTGTTAATTAAATTAATATTGTGATATTATAAAATTATTGTATTTAAATAATAGTTAATTAAAAAATATTGATTTATTATATAATGATAAGGTAGAAATATTTTTAATTTCAATTATTTAATTCAAAATAGTGCTTCTTGTCAAAAAGTGGCATCAAAAATCAACACCGATCGTTTCCGAGCTGCACTTTAGCATCGCTAAAAAATGACATGGCTTGTTGAAACGAGCGGTCGCGCTGGTTTTTGAAATCAGGTGGGCGATTCTCGCGCTTTCGAGATTCATCTCGATTCGAGATTTTTAAACGAAAAATGACTAAATATGTAATTTTTCGTTCAATATTTATATATTTATTATTAATTAATTAATATTTATTATTTATTTCGTTTAATGTTCGATATTTTTGAACGAAAAATGGCATATTTAGTCATTTTTAGTTTAAAAATCTCGAATCGAGATGAATCTCGAAAGCGCGAGAATCGCCCACCTGCACGAGAAACTGGCCGCGTTAGCTCTCGGAACGCAGAAACAGCCATAAAAGGACTAGAATCCAGTGCCGTTAAAATAATTATAAAAAAAAAAAAAAATGTCAAACTGACACAAAAGCCAAACTGTCATGGGCGAACGGAAATTGGAATTACAAGTTCCAATACTAATTTCCTTTCTCATACATAATCCCATTTTGTTCTTGCGATTCAATGTTTAATGTTTACAAAAATATATAAAATATAAGTAGGTAGAATTCAAAATTTCTATTTATGCTGGAGTGTGTTTGAGGTTAGGGTGAGTGAGGTGAAAACTAAATAAATAAACAGATGCTGTGAAGTGACTAATAATTTTGGTGATAACTGTATTTTAGCTGGTGTTCCTTTCTTGTGAAGTTTGTTTTGTGACCTTATGTGATGTCCGAAGGGTCTCCATCGCTCGAAGACGATTTACCACAGCCCTTACTCGATCGTGTGGAGGAAAATGTATTCACGCCTAAAATAGCGACCCCTATATATGCTGGCAGTGTAAAACTGCACCACAGGCTATCCGGTGCTGAAGGCGAGTCCTTTTTGGCAGATGTTCAACGTAATGAAGTTGCATTAAAACAATTATTTCAAGATGGAAATGACGGATTTTGTGAGGTATGTATATTTTTTTTTTACATAATATACTTTCATACAGGGGCGTATTTAGGTTCAGCTTTCCGTTGCCGCCCCAAACGACCGCCATAATACTTATTCAAGGTGGCCACTTTCTGGAAAACCGGGAAAAGTCAGGGAAATGTCAGGGAAAACGCTAGAAAGTAAGGGAAAATATTTAAAGTACTCACACAACTTGATACTGTAAACACTGGCAATTCCATCTAAGTTCAAATATGCATATTTTTTTAAGAATGTGAAATATATTTTGTTGCTCTATATTATCCAAAAATATTGCTAAAAATAATTGTTTCTATTTTCTAATAATAATTTTTATCTCAAATACTTTTTTCCAAAAATCAATTAAAAAAATGAAATAATATATTTTTGGAATTTTTTCTTTTCTTTTTGAAGGTCAGGGAAAATCTTAAAAAATTGACTGGAAAAACTGGACAAGTCAAGGAAATTCGAATCCGAAAAAAAGTGGCCACCCTGTTATTTTTTCACATCACAGTAATATTATAAATATCTAAAGGATTTATATTTAAATGAAATTTACATATTTTTCATAGTATGCATTAAAATAATGGTTATTATTTTTATTAAAAGTTAGAGGGGTTATAATTTATAACATATCTAACTTATAAATGTTATACATTATATTTTATTATGTATAAATGTCTTACTTATTGTTTATAGGCAGTTAATTTCAGAGTGCTGCCTATCAGAATAAATGATAAATTCTCAAATGTATTACAGTTCAATCACATTTTTTTAATGTTTTCTACTAAGTGGGATAACAAAGTAATCAAGTTATGTAATAAAACATATACTTTAGAGAAAAATGAGTGTTAATTTATAATTGAAACTCTTGCTCTACATGAGAAGCCATTACTGTGACTTATTATTGAATGCTCAACACTGGTCAAGTGGACCTTTGTACTTAATTTGTGCAACTATCTATCTTTATTTTTAATAGCACTATCTACCTAGTTTGTCTTCATTATTATCCCACTCTTGACAACTAGCATAAGATAGGTTTACCAGATTGCTAATAGATTTAAATATTAAATTTTAAACTATTCCTTTGAAAAAAAAAACCCTATTTATTATACAACTAATATGGATCTAATATATTTAAACTAAATTTCATTACCATAAAGTTATATTTTATTTGGGCTCATAAAAGTATTGATTAAATAGATAAGCATTGAAAATAGATATATAAAAATAGATATATAAAAATAGATATTTTGAAATATTATGTATAAAAATTTAATACATAATATTTAATAATACATAAGTAATATATTTTTAAATATGTTTCTTTTTTTTTAAAATATATCATATAAAAATATAGGTTTATCAACAATACATTAGAGGCAACAAAATTATAAATGTTGGAGTAGCTTACTCTGATATATGATAGAAAAAATATCTTCATATATCATAGTTCTAAAGGGTCCGCCAAATAACTTTTTTTTTTGAAATGCTATAAAAAAAAACTATAATATTTTTTCAAATTTTTTTTTTTTTTAAAGTACAATCCTTACGGTTAATGATGGAAAATAATTTCATTCAAATGGCTGCCTCGGTTGGCCTTCGCTAAGAGGGCCTGCGATCGACTTGCAGAAGATGAGAATTTTGCCAAAAAATCATCTTTTCAGATGAAGCTCATTTCGATCTTGGCGGGTATGTAAACAAGCAGAATTGTCGCATTTGGGGCACAGAAAACCCGCACGCATTCATTGAAAAGCCGGTGCACCCAAAACGAGTCGCTGAGTGAGCTGATGGCGTTTGGCCACCTCGAAGCTGAGATTTGACACAGTTGGACTATTATTTGTGGGGTGCCGTCAAAGATAAGTATTACTCCGACAAGCCAGAGACAATTGATGCTTTAAAGGACAATATTCGTGAAGCTATTGGTGAAATACAGCTGCACACAATCGATAATGTACTTAAAAATTGGACCGATCGTGTAGGCTACTGCATGGCCAGCCGAGGCAGCCATTTGTATGAAATTATTTTCCATCATTAACCGGAAGGATTTTACTTTCAAATAAAAAAAGAAATTTGAAAAAATATTCAGTAGTTTTTTTATAGCATTTTCAAAAAAAAAAAGTTATTTGGCCGACCCTTTATGGGCTATCAGCTGTGTTTACATGTAACGTAAGTTATATTTTCTACAAGAAATTTCTTTAAATGGTTTTATTCTTTGAAACATAAATAATAGTTTTTACTTCCTGATAAAAAAAACATACCTTATATTTACTTGCTTAATAGCTAACTGATAAAATAATTAATTAATATATTATATTTCTTGTGTAAATATGATAAATATTTTTTGTCATATCTCATCCTATATTTACTCTATGGCAGAGTCATACTTAAGTGTCTTAATTCAGTTATTGTTTTGTTTAAGATTACACACATTGTATATACATTATTTGACCAGCATGTGGTTGCATCCAGCTGAGAACACTCAGATCTTATTTTGCATTCAGTACAACAGTGTTTTCTTTATTAATAAAGTGTCTTGTTTATTCTTATCCAGCAATAATGTTTTTATTTATCTATTAACTACCTAGAATATTTTTTTATAGTTTAGTATTGAGGTGATAGAAACATATTTTAAAGTCTCTACTTAAGTTTTTAAAAAATGCCATGTTATTTTTAACTACTTAGTAGAAAAATAATAATGGTGTAGTGAAAAAGCCCACACTTATAGGGGGCACATCCAAATGCTTGAGTGACCAAATGAATGTGTGGTGAGGAAGAATGATAGGGCTGACCTAGGACTTAAGACTTAATGTGTGGACTGGACTTAATTACAGAAGCTGGTTCTAGTTATTTTTGGCTTACACTAATTGCAATATTCATTAGGTTTTTACGGATTATTTTGGTGCTCCTGAGTGTGGGGTTGACTTTTTGTGGTTGACAAGAGTATCTTGCCAATACACAAATATAAAAGTTATTATTTTGAGGGATTCAAGTTGAAGTGGTATAAAGGAGGGAATTACAAGGAAGTAAACATAAGTTTTTATTTTTATAAATCAATTTATTATTAGTATGTTTTGATTTGTTTTGTGTAGTTAATATTTTTTAGTATATATAGGTATATTTCTTAATGTTTCTATTTTTTTTAGTCCATAATATTATAAATATTTATTATATTAAGTATAATAATGAAATGATCATATTATATAGGTTCAATAAAAAATAAAGTCATACCTAATAAAATATTATTGGCCTTTATCTCTGACAAGCAAGGAATTTATAAATACGTAGGTAAGTGAAGATAAAACTAAATAATTGAACTGAGATCAAGGTCTCTGTTGTAATACTGACCAAACCTCAATAATATAATTTTGATTAGAGATGTGCGGGATGTTCTCCGTAATATTTGTATTCGGTATACTCGCCATATTTTTTCATCTATACTAATATTATAAAGCTGAAGAGTTTGTTTGTTTGAACGCGCTAATCTCAGGAACTACTGATTCGAATTGAAAAAATATTTTCGTGTTGGATAATCCATTTATCGAGAAAGGCTATAGGCTATATAACATCACGCTACGACTAATAGGAGCGGAGTAACAAAGAAAAATGTTGCAAAAACGGGGAAAAATTATTCCTTTTAAGAGCGTACGCTGCGTAAACGGTTAAATTTAAACGCGCAGACAAAGTTGCGCGGGTCAGCTAGTATTTTGTATATATGTATTCAAATTCGGCCGAACATTCAGTTAGTTTGGCGTTACATGCATATTCCCTAATAGGGAAACGCCAATTATTATTATTTTAATATATAATGTTCCTTTTATGTCTTTGACAAGAACATATTTACAGTAATCAATTTTATTTTGATTAGCTAATTTAAAAAAAAATACGATTTCTAAAATCTATATTTTCGTAGAAACGGAACGCATTTATAAACGCTCCGACATTAGCAAACACTACATGTGACGTCATTCGCGCAGAAACAAATGTCAACGTATGTTCTGTAGTCTACAGTTTCTTGTTTTCTTGGGTATTTATTGTTCTTTATTACGATAATTTATTAGAAACAAACCTTTTGACTAACTTTTGAGGTGGAATAACATTAAACTAATATGCTTTTTGAGCACAAATGACGTCATAGAATGGCGGCTAGTGATGTACCGTTTTTTATTGCGGTAGTGGCAGATAAAGTTTAAACCCTTTTATTTTGGTGTTTATTACCCTTTAAAAAATGTATAATATTTATTTTTAGGGTCTAATGTAGTTAGTCTATTAAATAATAAAATAAAAATAAAACATGCAAATTCCCTAAATACCGAATATTGGAAAATTATTATTTTAGGATGTTTAAAAGCCTTTATTATATTTGTATGAAATAAACAGTACATTCCGACACTATAAAAGTTTTTCTAACAAACATTCTCCAAATTAAATTTGCCATTCTAGGAAATCAACAGTTCAAGTGTGTAACCCAAATCATTTTATCGTATCGTAAATTTTTAATGAACATAATTTAAGAATGTTTAAATAAATAAGATATTCTGAACCTCTACCTCTTGGACCGAATATTTATATTCGGCGTAACTCTACTTTCAAAGCTTTCTTATAGAAAAAAATAACTCATGGTAGATGACTTTTTTGAACAAATAATTGGACAACAAGAACTAAAAACTGGTGAACCAAAATACTTACTATTTTAAAGGGGGCCTGACCAAAGAACACAATCGCCAATCGAATCGCCGCATCGATCGATAAAAATGTATAGGAATTTTACTCTATGGGTAGAGCCTGATCGACGGCTTTCGATGGGTATTTCGATTCTATTATCGATTGGCTCTTTGGTAAGTCCCCTGGTAGTATTACGTATCTTTAACCTACTATTTTTTACAAACTAGCGTAGTACATTGATTTTCAAGTATATTAGTTAAAACTAGGCAAATTATTAATTTGGAATACATACCTACTTGGGGCTGGAGGACGCAGCAGAGGCAGGCCCCCCACGAGATGGACTGACGACCTGAAAAAGGTCGCGGGAAGCCGATGGATACAGGCATCGCAGAACCGGTTGTTGTGGCGATCCTTGGATCCTTGGGGGAGGCCTATGTCCAGCAGTGGACGCGCGAAAGGCTGGCATGATGATGATGACCTACTTGGTTAAGGGAAAAGTGTAATTTTCTTCCAAACCAAAAGCTGTGTAAATTTTAGGAGACAACATTATTTAAGTTTACATAATAAAAATCAATTTAAAACAAGTTAAGATTTGTAGCAACAGGAGTTAAAAGACTTTTACAGAGTGTAGAATAAGAATCGAGGAAATCTACACCTACTATATTTTTTTTAATATATTTTAATATAACTGTTTTTTTAATTATTATTTTCTGATAAATATTATGACTCGCCTATCACCCGATTCCGGCATGACCCTGTGTAGGTACAAATTATCTAATGGACAACAATACATACCTTGTTCACTATAATATAACTGTATGTATGACTCCCTTGGCGCAAAACGGCCAACCCACTAAAATATATTAAAGTACCAAAAATGGCTAACAGTGTAAATATACAGGGTCGGACGTTAGGTTCGATAGTTTTATGTAAATCGGACGAGTAGCTGTCGAGATATTCCATGCAAGACAGACGGTCAACCAAGACATTCCTTAACAATTTTTATTAGGCAACGTAACATCGTAACATGTGAACTTACTTTAAATAATAACAATATGTAATTTTACGCACATATTGCCCTGCATTACATATGGTATTTTATAAGCAACCAGAGTCCACACCAGACAAAGAAAAAGTTTACAGATAAAATTGTTATTTTATTTGTATTTGCACCCTATGCAAAATCTTCCATTCTCTCAAAGGTTAGCTAGTAGATTTTTTTTGTAATTTTGTGGAATAAAGTATTTTAAATAAATAAAATAAATACTAATATGCCATGAGTGGGAATAGAACTAACGACCTCCGAATACAAAGCTGGGCGTAACCAATAGACCACGAAAGCGTAATTAAAATAATAGTTCTTTGAAATAAATTGTTAATTAATAAACTAGAACCCCGCCTCATTTTTCGGCACCGAAATAAAAATAATTTATTTTCATCCTATAGCCAGTATGCGCGTATAAAAGATACACCTATAAATGGCAAACGAATGTGTAAACAGTGACTTCAGAGGTGATTTGAGACTCAAATTAGTAGTGTGCATAAGATAACATAACTGTACATAATCTATCTTTTAAATTGTAGCTTCAGTTACTTCAGAATTAATATATCTAGTTACAAAAATACATTATACCTTGTTAAAAGTACAATATACTTAGTTAAAATTTAACTAACAACATATTCTAAGATTGTGAGTGTTTTTAAAATTTGCTATAGTTATTTTTTGATGGAGTTTCCACGTTTCACGTTAACATAATCGTCAGGTAAACTAATGGTTTAGTTAAACCTGGTGTGCTTAGTCAAGGTTATTTATTGATGACTGTGTAATAGTAAAAAGTGTTCGCAAAATAATTGATATTAAATTGTTAATTGTTCTTACATTCTCTTGGCTTGTATTTCCGATTCGTGTCCCGATGCCACCGCGCGCGGGTCAACGAATTGTTTATTCTTTGTGTTGGAATCTGAGAGGAGTGAACTCAGTTATTGGTAGGTATTTAATACTTATATGCGTTTTATTACTTGTTGTAGGTACAGAATATTAAGGCTCTAATAGTTGTACATGACCTTGGTCATAAACAATAAAGAAGCCACTATCCAAATAACTGATTACATGTTATAAAAAAAATCGTTTAACATATCATTGTTTATTATTATTATTAGGTTCTATAAATAAATATTTATAAATATAATACGAAATATACTATATGAGATAGATGTGAGCTTGTACCCAAATACTTCGTGTACGGAATGGTTTAATTTTGAACACCGCACCATGCTGTTATTCAGCCTCACAGGGTAATTAAAAGGAATTATAAGAAGTTTTAACTCAAAAACAACTCAAGGTTAAGCAGGTGATGACAAGGCTGGACCTGGGATGGGTGACCGCTTTATACAACAGGGCTATACCATCATAAACACCGCAACAAGCTCACCACTTTAGGTCTTTCCTATGAATACCATCGGCGAAATGAGGATGGGTTAATCTCCGCTGGGTACCCTGTAGCTTAAAAAAAGACACCCGTGATGCTATTTATTATTATTACTATCTTTTGATCGCGGCTTCGCTCGCATTAATAGGTTTGAAAAAAGAAATGTACTTACGTAGTTTTAAGGTTTAGTAAGTAGGTACCTTAGAAATTATTTAGGTAAGTAGCCAAAAAGATTGCATAAATATATCTGCACCCCCTCTATATCAAAAAATGATATAACCTATGTCCTTCTTAGGGTCTCAAACTATCTCCGTACCAAATTTCATCTAAATTGGTTATATGTATTTATAATGACATAATTTCCGTACAAACTTTCATCCCCTATTTCAACTCCTTACATCCCTTTTTTCGCATTAAAAAGTAGCCTATGTTCTCAGGCTCTAGACTATCTCTGTATCAAATTTCGTTTAAAATGAATCAGTAGTTTAGGCGTGATTGCGTAACACACAGACAGACAGAGTTAGTATAGATTAATTCGTAATGCAATTAGTCTTTGTCGCGCCTATTTCGTTATCGCATCATTTAGCCGGCATAGTGGGAGCGATCAACATTGTTTAAGAATAATTATTGATTGACTCCATTCATGGACTTTGTAGGTCTGCTCACAATCAGGTAGATACAAAGTCACATGCCGTGTTCCAATAAAAATAATAAAAAACCTCAAAAACTATTGAGACTAAGATTCCAAAAAAACATGCTAATACCAACACCGAGAAGACTCTATTCGTAATATTTACTACTTCCAAAATTTAATATTCTATCGAATTTTGATCTGTGGCTTTATTCCGAGTTTTGACACGTTCACGCATTTTGCGTAAAGTACGGGTATTGAAATATAAGTTCTATCCTGTTAATTATAAAGTTGAAATTCCAATGCCCATAAGATGTTCAAACTTATTATACCCAACCTAATACATACTATATAACCATTGGAATAGAACTTATATTTCAATATTTATAATTTGCGCAACGTCTTGTGATTAGCGGTTGCAAGCTCGGAATAAGACCACTGGAGATAAAAAAATAACCATGTTGTCATATTATTTAAAAAACATTACAGTTGTTATTCCACAATGCGTCAACGACATATTAGTTCTAATGAATAGGTATAACAGTTATGCATATATTTTTCATAAGTCAGTTTCCTTTTGAGTATATGTACCTAAGTATATTGCTGCATTAGTCATACTTTCCGCATTACGTATGCACTAGTTAAGTTAGCAGTTTACATTTATTCAAGAAATTATTGACCAGTTTCTGAAATTTAAATAATTTATCTATACAACTATAAGAACGACTGTGACGATGATAATCAGTGTCTAATAATCATTTTTATTAATTAACACAATTATTTTATTTTTTATTAATTAACACAATTACAAATATTTTTATTTAGCATTACGCATTATATGTATTAGACCAGCGGTTTTCAAACTATTTTGTATTCTTTATTATTAGTCATGTTATATAATAAAATATATAATGGAAGGTTTCATACATGGGTACTGTTTTTTTTATTGTTTAGGGGGAAGTCCTCTAGTGACGGGCACCTAATGTTTTCAAGAGATAATATAAAAACTATTTCGAAAAATATTTTAACTTTATTTACTAATTAGTAAACTCAACAAACTTTAAAATCAACATATATTAACAAATATGGAACTTCGGCACTATCTTAATTAAAAACATGAAATAAAACTTGGGTACCGGACGGATGTAACTTCGAACCCCTGCCACCGGACATTTATGAAACATCAGGCATCGATCACATATGTAGCCGTCACAACATTCAGGAATGTCTGCACATGCTACGTGAGCCCACTCATGACAGCTGGAGCACTATATGTACAAAAATTTACTGTATTATTACAACTAATTGCGAGAAAAAATATATGTTTTACTGTCCGGCGTTGAGGGACTATTGAGTATCCAGGGAACAGTATAATGTCAAAGTTACGTGACCTATATATACCTAATCTCCTTTGAAAATCAACAAAATAAATATTAGAGCACGAATAATAATGGAATCCTACCTTAATTGACAGATAACATAAAGACTTCAACACAGAAATTTAGCTGTAACACTCACTATTAGGGGGATCCGAGGAGCGCTCTTTGAGTATGGCTGCATTAGAGAATTGTACTTTATCGTCATATTTAATTACAACATAAAACCGAATTAAATACAAAAATATTTTAAAGTAAGCAAATGTTATTTCGATACCCCACACGACTTATTTTTCCCTTTTATATTTATACCCTTGCCATGCCATACTTTGACGTCCGACCTTTATATTGATACCTGAGCCCTCACGGTTTCTTTTTATGAAAAAAGTGAATATATATAAAGTGGTATGAAAAAAGGAACCTTAATAAATAGAAAAGACAAATAACCCCAAAGTTTATCAGTATCAATACTACGATATCAATGTATAGGTCAATCATTACGGGCGGCTATGTACACTCGTACATAACCGCAATGGTCGCATATTTCCTGCTATGCAATACAAGACAGATATAGTATACATTATACATAGCTATAGTATACATTTATTATGTTCAATATTATATTGTTTACAAGTGTTTATCTAACCATTCAGTCTCGCAGACTGACGCGGAAACATACTTAAAACAAATATGCCTATTATACTTAAATTTATTATGTACCAACCGACCCGCCTATTTACGCAGCCTAAGCTCTCAAAAGGAATATTTTTTTCCCGTCTTTTCAACATTGTTCTTCGGTCGTAGCGTGATGTTATATAACCTATAGCCCTCCTCGATAAATGGGCTAACACAACACACTTTTTTTCTATTCGAACCAGTAGTTCCTGAGATTAGCGCGTTCTACCAAACAAACTCTCAGCTTTATTATATAAGTATAGATATAATTTAGGAGTTTCTGAATGTAACTATGTTATTTACGAGTATGTTAAATAAAACTGTTCAATGTGAAGTAATCCTTCGGCGTCTTTCAACTGTGCCGGACCGATATGTTCGCTGGCGAATGCCCCACAACTAACTAAACTGAAATAGTCACGCCTTTTTCCCACGCCAGAGACAAGGGAGCGCCACCTTCAACGATCCTGTCATAACTCTCTTCCTTAGCATCCACAATTCTCTTTAAAAAAGCTCTACGGCTATGGGCACAGTAACATTCCTTTCTCAATCCTTGTCCAGAGTGCGAAAAAATCCGATTTATAATAAAAATAAAAAAAATCGGATTTTTGATATATATATATCGGATATATATCAGATATATATCCAAATAATTATTTTTTATTGTTTGAAAGCCTTTTATCACAATAATAGTTTTAATTTTATTTAGGTACATATTAGTTATTTATTTTGTTAAAGAAGGTAAGTAAGTAAGCAAGTAAATAAGGAACCTTTTAATAAAAACATTTAATTGCCTCTTAATCATTTATTAAAATCACAATATTTGACTTGGTTTACTTATTATTTGTATTTATACTATTATAAAATTATAATTCCTTACCTAACTGGTAAACAAAAAATAAAATTGAAAAATATAATATAAACATCAGCGTCTACAGTGTTCGGGCTACCCTCAAAGAATTCCTATATTATGTTTTTTTTTTCTTTTTCTTCTGGCTTTTTCTATTGCTTATCTTGATGCCTATATTATGTTATAATTGAACAAATTAAATGACAGATTTTTTTTTTTTTAATTTAGGTATAAGGCAAAGGAATCTAGCCCATACAGCCTTGACTTATGAAAATATATTAGTTTTATAAAACTTAAAAAAAATGGATATATATCAATGATTTTTACGAAAAAATCCATTGATATATATCGTGATATATATCCATTGATATATATCCTCGCACCCTGTCCTTGTCACTACATTTTCTTTCAAACCACACATCTCACGCACAGTTGTATTCTTCCGACCGCATTTCTACAGCATTAATCCTACTTTCATGCTTCTTCTGCCACACCCAGCATTCACTTCCATACATAATTAGGAACAAGCATCGTCCTAGTAGCCGAATAATAAAGTACAACATATTTTGGGTGCGGAATAAGATTATTCAACATATGATTGGAATAATCATTACGTCATTCGGACAGCCGCAGCATGGCGACAACCTAGCTGTAATATAAATGTAATGGTTTTCAAGTGATACAACTTTTGGGCGCTATACTATGGGACGTTTATCGGGGAGTTGAAAGTACAAACGGGGTTGGGGGACGTCCATGCCATCTTGGTGCCCAGTGACCTTAGTGTCAATTTGATTTAAGAAATGAAAACAAAACAACTTTTTGGTCTCGACCGTCTCTCTCTGGGGGTTATTTTATTTTCCAAAATACTTTAATACCTATATATTTTCTTTAAACAGAATAATTTTTTTTTTAAAGGAATGTAAAAAGGCGTAATAGTCTCTTCGTATTTTATTATTTAAGAAAGGTTGTTATTATTTATTATAATTAAAAATATTTTTTGGGAGCAGCAGGAAAAGGAGGCGCAAAAGAGGTTGGGGGACTTCCACGCCATGTCGGTGCTCTCTAACCTCAACGACAATCTGTCCCAGGAGATGAACACAGAGCGGTGAGCGTTCGTTTAGATTCAAAAGTGTTGCTTTATTTTGTTTTGCCAATTGTTGTGTGTGTTACATGTGCTCTATTTTTGGCTTTAGCTTGATTATATTTGAATGTATTATGGATCCTGGAATTTTAAAATTCTGTCCCCAATAATCTCTTTTATTTCCCCCTTTAATTAAATATAATATAAATTAGTCAATAAGGCACGTGCTTAGTGGATTACGTCTCGTTAATTTTCCACTTGTGTATAAACAAATGTGCCATTGAATAATATTTTTTATTAATGTTTATGAAACTGTCGCTCAGCCCCTAATTTATCGTTCCTCTAATAAGTCCCCCCTTTTCGAACCAATGTTTCTAAAATAATGGTAATAAATATTCATAATTCAAATTATTAATCCTACACTTGGCAGATGGAACGTTAATTTCTATGTGATAGTGATAACCAAATACCAATTATATGCTTGATTTGACCTCTCATTAATTTAATTGTGGATAGTAGATAGATATTCGTAGTGGCCGAGTTGGTCAGACCTTAGACCCATAATTTACGATTACGGAAATAAGATTACGGGTTCAAACCCCTATATTTATTAATAAGATTTTGATACATTTGTGTGACAACACCGCTATAGTTTCTCGGAAGCTGCAACTGGGTACCTAAAAAAATCTATTGAGCGTAACCAAATACGAAGTGGCTATTTTTACGGTGTAGACATAGAATACAATCGGATACGACGAGGTAATAAATATGTCTACATAAAATTCCACCTCTGGGTACCCTGAGGCCGTCTAGGTCGTCATGTAAAAAAAAATTAATATCTTTCGTGCACTTGAGAGGAAATCACAGATTCGATAGTCTTTACTACAAACTTATCTAAGAGTTAAGATAGTATAATTTACCTAAATAACATAGTTTTATATGACAAGGCCCAAGTTTAACAATATGTGGGAAACTTAACTGTTATCATAGTATTTTCTATCGTTCATTGTTTACATTACGCAACTTAATTAAATTCGTAATGGATGCGTGACATGTATTCATTTCATTAGGTACAAGTTTTTATGTCATTATGGTGGTAATTTAAAGGTACAGTGGACAAAGATGTATGTAACATGTCCTTTATTGTACCCTATTTACTTGAATTAAGGTTTAGTTGTCATTGACAAGTTGTACGATCTTTACCTACTTAACCTTGTCATCTACCGTATCAAGCTCATTATAAGCCACAAGTTTTTTAATCTTAATAATCTTGTCTTACCGCACTTTGTGTTGTTTTTGATGCTTTGCTATATTATTGTTTGTTTTAATCTTATTATTAAATTAATACCTAAGTACTTACTGCTTGTCTTTGTATTTTAATTCATCAGATCAGTTCAACAAAAGACTAATAGTTTTCATAAGGACTAATTAAATTAATGCTGACTAATCTAATTTTATTAGACTGTCTGAAATTCTAGAAACCTACAACTTTTAAACTGACAAAATTACTATGACAATAAGTTAGTTTTCTTAACCGGAAAATGCGCAGTAAATAATTATTGTGTTATAGTTTCCAAGGAACGGACTGGTCTAATGAAATTAGTACACTTATTATCTTAAGAAATTAAATTAACTACAGTAACACATTAAATCATACGACACAATTAAAAACCTTCAACACCCGCACTTCAAGAACATGAAAAGCAGTCGTCTATATATAAACTGGTACTTGATGATATTCTCCTTCAAGGTCTAGTGTGGTTTTCAGAGACAATTCTAGTGAAGCTTCAACTCGTGCTGCAGAAGATTGTGGAGGTGGCGACCCAGTTCCAGTTCTACCTGATACTCCTAACAGCAATGGAAAACCTAAAACTAATCATTGCTTGTGAGTATGAAGAACAATTGTTATTTTATAAACACGCAAAAGAATATTGTAATTAAATAATTACTGGTATATTAATTTCAATATTATTATACGGACAAGTTTATTCAGGATGTATTGAGAAATAATAAAAAATATAGAAGTGGTTTTTTTTTTCTTTCTAATAAATTACGGCTTTAACTTTTTGTTGACACAGTAACTTTATACAAGGTTGTGGCGACGAGGCAGTCAGATTGATCTTTGTCTTGATTTTAGCCCTACTAGAAATATTTATATTATTGCATCAAATGAAAATAGAACCTCCCCCGATTGTTCAAATCAGTATGTTGTCTAGAATTATAAAAACCTTGCTAATTTACGAATGAGACAATAGTTTACCGACTCATATTACTCGACGGTGATATGATCTCTACATTTTTTATTATTTAATTTTTAATGTAAAGTTTAATTTTGTTTACACGGATACTTGAAGCTAAAATGCACATCTATTAAATATATATAATATAGAAATTAATTGAATTGAATAAAATTGCCGTATATGTTTTGTGTCGTATATGTTATCGTCCTTTTCATGTAGATCACAACGAGTAATTCCCTTTCATGTTAAAATTGTAATTAAATTATTTATTTTCTTTATTGGGTAAGTAACAAGGCATGATTATCAAAACGCATGGTTTTAAATTTGAATATTAAAATCTGTTTTATTCTAATAAACATTAAATAATAATCCACCAAAAGGTAAATTCTTGTACTTTTACTACTTATCTTTGTTGTTAGGGCACAGGGACCTGACCAAAGAACACGATCGCCAATCGAATCGCCGCATCGATCTATGGGTAGAGCCTGCAGGGTAACCACCAACTCCGACACCGTGAGATCTCGTTCGAGTTGAGATCGAGAAGGATGTTTTTGGTACTACGAAAAGTGAAACATCGTTATTTGCATTAACCACTGCATAAACTGTTTGAGTACCTAATTAATTACAACAAAATATATATAATATTATGAAGTTTGTAAATATGATTTGTATGAAATGACGTCATTTTTGATCTCAACTCGAACGAGAACTCACGGTATTGGTGTTGGTGGTTACCCCCCTGATCGAAGAGAAACGGTATTTCGATTCGATTATCGAATGGCTCTTTGGTAAGGCCCCTGATTTACTGCCGATTCGGTAAAATACTACTTCTTTTCGAGATAATATCAATAATAATGGTTTTAAATTACGCGAGTGACAGAGTTAAATGAACTGTGATTGTACGGATTTTATTATTTTCCGCGACTGCACTTTAGCTGTGCTTGAATTCTACTGGCAAAGGATCAGTATCAAAAGGATGCTTTGGGAAAACTATAATTATTCTGTTATAGTCTACAACCGACTCACGATTTTAAATAATAATATTTATGTTTACGGTATATATTTATCAATGTATTATATGATAATAAAATAGATAAATATAATTGATTTATAAGATTATATTAGATAATGTTAAATTATTAATCCCCCAAATAACGCCATTCGGTAATACTATAAAATGTAAAAGCACTAATGTTGATGATATACATATATTTATTACCGGAGGTACACATTGATTTTTCAAGTATGATTTTTTTTTTTTCGATGATGATTTGTTTTTATTTCATAAATAAATCTACCAGCCTGGTTAAGAGGAGTGTCTGATGACAGATAAAAACCTCTAAACATTTATGGATTTTTATGATTTTTGGTAGAGCCCTAAATATAACCGATATCTAGGCTCGTACTTTTTCTTTTTTTTTAACTTTGGCATGGGAAAGAATATATCAACCTCTGAAATCCAAAAAAAAATCGCCAGTAAATCGCTCATATTAAAATAATTCCTATAAAATATCAAGACAGAAAACTTAAAAAATAAAATGAAGATTTTTTTAAAATCCATTAAAGTTTAGAAGTAGAAAACAGTTATGACCCGAAAGTCGTTTTGCTGCCTAAATTGTAGGTATAATCTCATACATGCTCTTTCTCTTATTAAGGATCGTGGGGATGGTTTACATACATAATGTGCCTTACAGACTTACCGTCATGCGCGGGGAGAGTTAATACTTTGCCGTTGAATCAGTATGAGCATCGAAGAGCCTCATCAGACGCTCCTCCTAATCTACTGACTAGTACAGGGAAATTATGGGGTGTATTGTTGGTTGGATGGTCTAATTAAACGATGCATTTTTTAGAACACAAAGGATGTGGTTAAAAAAAATATTATGTATATTTTCCAGGATAATATTGGGTGGTGTTCTCAACAATCCATCGTTGACCTTCAACGATGGAGTCCGCACCATTGACTTTGTATTGGTATGGGAAGCTCAAAGCAGTCACCACCGTCATGATTTACATAAGCAACGGTTGATCTTCGAAGGCAACCTGGAGAAAGAAGGACTTCAGCTGGAACGAGAGGCGCCGGACAACCTGTATGGGTTAAGTTTTGTTAAGGTTCGCTGTTTAATTAACTAAAATTATTCGATGGAGTCCTCGCATCAAAGTAAGAATAATATGAGGAACTGCCCTAAAGCCTCAAGTCGCCTTAAGAACAAAATATTAAACATGTTCTTAGCCGTCATATTTTGTTCTCACTCCTTGAGCTCCATTGGTTATAATAATTTTTGTTTTTGTTTGTATAGCGGGCGGTTATCTCTTCTTCTCATGTTTGAAAAGGCGATTTTAAGCCTTAGGGCACCCTATATATAGGCACTATTATACAGGGTGATTTTGAAAGAATGTACTTTGGGCTAATATGAGGTTCGGCTGGTCAAATCGAACTACTTCTCCCATGGAACCATGTGCCGCAAATGAAACAAAAATTTGGCTTCCCCATACTAATTGGTCATTTTAACATTACTAGTTTGTATGGAGAAGGCAATTTTATTTTTCATTTGCCATGTGCCGCAACCATTCCAACGTTCCATGGGAAAAGTTGTTCGTATTGCTCAGTAGAACCTCATATTAGCCCAAAGTACACCCTTTCAAAGTCACCATGTCTATCTGCACGAGTTATATAATAAGCACACGTTCGATTTTAATGTTTTTTTTATTATAAAACTTTAAAATAGCAAAGAAAATAGCTTTACCGTGCCTCAATGTTTTGTTAATGTATCTGACCATCCTTCGTAGACGTCCAAGTACCTACCAATGTCAAACTGATTGCAATACGTTTTTTATTTAATATATAACGCTATTTATATTTATCTTGTGCACTACGCTCCCGGGGTTGGAGTTGAGAGTACTGTATTCTTATCAAAAACAAGGATACTAGTACATATTATATTTTATTAACACCCAGACCATGGCAAACTGTATAGAAAAATCGTACTAATATTTTTTTGCCATAGGTGGTAATCGAACCCACGACCTCCGGATACAATGCCAATGGCGCAACCCCACTAGTCTACGGAGGCGTCCGAAATGAAATGAAACCTGCAGGGTAACCACCGACTCCGATACCATGAGATCTCGTTCGAGTACGATGTTTTTAGTACTACGAAAAGTGAAACATCGTTATTCGAATTAACCACTGCTAAACTAGTTTGAGTACCTAATTAATTACAAAAAAATATTTATAATATTATGAAGTTTGTAAATATTATTTGTATGAAATGACGTCATTTTTGATCTCAACTCGAACGAGAACTCACGGGATCGGAGTCGGTGGTTACCCCCCTGTTAGTGGAACTTATTCATACATGTTATGTTTTGATGAAGATAGGGTGTGGTTTGTTACAGATTCACGCACCAGTTAGTGTTCTGCGAGATTACAGCGAGATTCTAAAACTACGAATGCCTATGAAAGTAAGTATATTATACTATATGTATAAAAAAAAATAGTAGAGCTTAGTTAGTCACTTGAGTAGTTTTTATATTGTATTGTGGTAGAAAGTAGTTAAATCATTATATTATAATTAATTATTTTTTCTCTTCACAGAAACATATTATATTAAAATGTCTGTCCATGTTCATTTTCTACACTGACTAATACTTTTACCCACCTAACATCACTTATACTGTGATTTGGCACAATCGCAAATCATTGGCTTATTAATAATACATATATAAATATTTTAATAGTGCATAAAATAAAATCTATAATATATATTATAAAATAATAACTAGTGGTTAAGTCACTGCGCAACTGGTAACAAGGTTAAGCAGATGACAACAACACCGGCCTGGGATGGGTAACCGCTTTATACAACGAGGCTATTTCATCCCAAACACCGCAACAAGTTTGCCACATGTTAGGTGTTGCCTCCGAATACCATCGGCGAAATGAGGATGGGTTAATCCCTCCGCTGGGTACCCTGAGGCCGTTTAAACGGTTCTCGGGAGCCAAATAGGCACCCGTGACGGTATATAATAACTAACCCTAGAATGCATTAAATTAATATAAAAATTAAGAAAAATTTAAATAGTAATATTTAATAGTCTAAGCTTTCAATCAAATAATTCAGACGACAATTTCATGGACTAATAATTTTGTTTAATTTATGCACGAATTTTTGTTTTTTTTTAAACCAACCCTTTCGCTGCGGAATATTTATGGATTCTGACCATTTTATCTTAGTTACAATTAAAGAAGAAAAACATGGACATTGTCATGGGAGATTATATTAATTAGGTTGGTACAATATAAATTAATAACAAAACATATTCTCAACAAATACAGAAACTCATTTCAGACTCGATAAGTTCTATATAAATCTCCTAATTAAAATTATTTACGTAATAGAGTATATAAATATATTTAAACCACTATTGATCTAGCTAGGTGGATGAATTTGATCAACAACATTAATTTGAAGTTTAGATATATAATATGATTATTAATTGAAATGCATAAATGCTCATTAATTTATTATCTTTATTTGATGTCTAAATTGACATTTCACTAAATAGGATTAGTGGTTAAAGTATATTCATTAGCGCGAAGAACATTTGACACTTTTTTGATAGCTTGAAACAATGGAGATATTTTTAGGATACCGCCCTAATGTCTAAAATCACGTTTCCAAACGTGAGAACATAAGATGGTCGCCGCCATACAAATTCAAAACAAAAAGTGAGAACAAATATTATTATAAGCAAACACTGAACGTTGATTGGTTGAAGTGAGAACACGATATGGCGGCAACGAACACGTTTGACATTTCATTTTATAGGCGATTTTAGGTTTTAGGGCAATTCCATATATTATTCTTAGTTGGCTTTAAACGCAGCGAAAGGGTTTATTCAGTCACGTAGTAAATAGTTTAGTATTGCACATGTTTTGATCGTCCGTTAATGTCGTAGGAATGCAGTAAGATAAGGAAAGGCGGGAAGACTAACGCCATTCTAGATGCTGCTATGTATATGTCCAAGGTACGAACTCCGGTTACCGCTTGGGTTGTATGGTGTTTGGGCCTTTTCCTGAAATTAACACTAAAAATAAAATTGAAATTGTGGAAAGACTACTAACAAATATTGAATTGTTAATCGTATTGTTAATAAAATTAATTACTTTATATCCGCGGCTTCGTACGCATTAATTAGTCTTAAAAAGAGGCGTTTACTTTAGATTGCACCCAAAATTATACTCTCATATATCGATTTACGACTCTTATCGAAATCATGTCGGTATATTAGATGTGAATCTTCCGCAAACAGACAGAGTCTTGCGCTTTTATAATATTAGTAAGGATATATATACTTATATAATACATTAATCAACTTTTCTTTTTCCCCAAAATTTTTTTTTTCTTCTGGCTTTTTAATTCGCTCATCTTGATGCGATAATTCAGCCAAGAAATCCTTTAAAAAAAAGTTTTGATACATGCTATAGCTTTGATCACAGGAACTTAATGATAATATAGGTACTTATACCTACATATGGTTAAACAGCTTATCTTAGTTTTTTTTTAATAATGTCATTATCACTAATTAGCCTAATAAATTAAACGACCGTATCACTTGTGTTAACTGATTATTTGTTTTCTATTAATACGATTTACTAATCACATTTTATTTAGCAAAGTAATGATTTTTATGCTTTCCATAGTTTTAATTATTATTATCCTCAATGAACTGAAAATAATAAAAAGTTTTTTATTTTATTAATCTTAAATGTTATTATAAAATATACTAATAATTATGGGTCTCCACAGAATATCAGCGGAGGATTGCATTGAATGATAGCATTGAAATCCGTCATATATGCTGAGTTGAGAAACCTTTTTGTTTTCTATTAATTACTCTAATTTTGTTTAATATAATCATTTGTTGTAATATTTTTTTAGAGAAAAAATAAACGAATTCTATTTTATTCTATGCTATATGATCTCAAAACTGTACAAGAATGCTATCAAAGTCTGTATTAAAATAGTTTTCACAACTAACTAAATTTTATTTAAACTGGGAGACAATTCTTGTGGTTTCGATATATTCGATTAAACCGTTATAGTTTTCTTTGGTGATGTATCAATTTTCATTCGAATATATCGAACCGATACGCATGTCGAAAGTGCCAGTATAAGGCCCTGAAATGTGATTTAAAATGACTACATCGCACTTTTATATTCAAGTTCATTGACGATTATCACGGAATTAACAAAATTATAGAAGTAGCATGACATGACATTGTAGCTAGGCTAAAAGAGTGCCATTATGGCGTCAAAATTTAAATGGAATACGACATTCTCCTGTCACGATATATTTTGGAAAAGAAAGCATAGAAGCTTAGTTCATCGGACGGTTTTGATCGGTAATTTAGTCGATAAATCAGCCGCACTAGAAAAGCTGTGGCGTGGTATTGCAGTGGACTGTATTTAAGTTTTGTTACACCGTTTTGTTGGCACACAAACGACTCAACTTCACATAAAATATTAGTTAATTACATTTAAAAAGAATAAAAAACCTATACATGACGAGACAAAAATATTCAATATTAATAATAAGTCAAACGTGTACGGTAGGCACACATATATATTGGCTCCGAGCAAGAAGTACATAAGTTTGGCTTAGTGCCAAACATGAATAAGTCTTAACCTGCACTATGCCCGATTATAATATTTTAAGTGGCTGATAGTTTAGTTGGCTCGTCCAATGATTTTAGCCCCATGCATTCATAAAGTCTAAAGGAGGATCTCTGCAATCTACGTAAACCGTTCTTTACTTTCATATAAAAAATATAAATCAATTACGGACGTTAGCTTCATCTGTAATAAATAATATAGGAATAACGCCATTGGTGTTTGGTAACATCGGATACAAATGATAAATGCCTTTGCTACTTCTATATTTTGTTATTCCTGTGATTGTTTCACAAACCTTTATTTAATATTTATGTTGTATTATTTTATTTACAGCCTTCAGTAAGTAAATGTTTGCACTTTTTAACATAATATTACTTATTACATCTTTATTGCTGCGTTTGTATTAAAATACTTTTGTAAGCTATATCTAAATATATTTGTAATTTAAAATGGAAATCTAAAAATAAATAACCCGCAACAAAATATGTAATTGGGTCTACGGAAAATAACTAATAATTATATAATTATATTTATTTAGTTTCTTTGGTTTGTTAAATAACATACTTTTTTTTAAAGTAATTTATTTGTTTAATAATCATAATATACAGAATATTTTTTAAGGGGTGGCCTTTGGGCTGATATGAGGTTCTACTGATCAATCGAACACCTTTTACCATAGAACCATGTGTCGCAAATTAAAAAAAATGTTTTTGGCTTCCCCATACAAATTGATAATTTTAACATTACTAATATGTATTGAGAAGGCAATTATTTTTATTATTTGTGACACATGGTTCTATGGCAGCTATGTTCCATGTTCGATTTGATTAGTAGAACCTGATATAAGTACAACCTTTCAAAGTCACCCTGTATATGTTAATTTAATCAGTTTCTAATTGTGCTCCTAAAAATAATAGGGAACCAATGAAACGGTTTTATTTGTACTGTCGAGAAAAATAAAGCCATCCTATTGGTGGATACGTACAGTTTAAACTCATGGTAGAGCTAACGTTTTCTCTTTATTAACTGCCTAATAAAATATTAATACGCATGGGTCTAATACCTATTACTAACCTCACATTTTTTATAGATCTAAAATATTTTAAAATCAGTTTTCAGCATTAAAAGATGTCCATGAGAAGACTAATAGTGCCATGGAGACGATACACAATTGTTGGGATACAATTATGTCTAAAATCAGGATCGATACCAAAGTGTTTCCGGAGAGAAAGTATAGACTGACAGCTATCTACTGCAAGGATAAGGAGTATTTGTAAGTACACTCAATAATATCTGACTAATTACTGTATACATCCTTAGGTGGGAGGTCTCTATAGATATAACTTCTTTAATAGGCCGACCAAAACGTTTCGTTCATAAAAATGCAAAAAAAATGACGGTTTTAGTCCGGGTCCACAATTTTTTTAGGAGACTACTTCATCCATTTCTTGTCGAGGTGGTCTCCTCTCCGGGTTCAGTTGCGAAACAGACAGTTGATTTAACTACCGCCTATTCGTAACCGCATTAGATAGCCGTCATAGTGGGAGCATCATTGCTGTTAAACCATAATGTGTTGATCGACACCATTTAAGGGCTTTGTAGGTCTGCTTAGCATCAGGTCAAATTGCGTGTTTCAATAAATAATAAAAAGTGCCAAAGTGAGGTATGCCTGTTCGTTGTAGTTTAACAAAATGTGTTTATTAGCCCTAACGAATAAAAGTTCGAAATGATAGCCATTACTTTCAATAAAATGTTGAATTCGCTTTTTCTTATTTTTATTAAAAGAGTTTGAAGAGCATTATTAAAAATAAAACTTTATCACCGTCTAATTTAAGGGTAAAGTAGACAGTTATAAAGTATTTTTTTAAATAAAATATTTTGTTAATTAAAAATGAGCACTTCCCTTTAGTTTGATATTATTTACCACCAGAATTTGATTCTCATAGGGGACATTATCAGCTGTTGCAATAATACAGGTGAGTTTTTTTTTTCCAAATCAACCGGTTTGATTCCCGGCTAGGAAATTAAAAGAAAATAATGATGCAGTTTTAGTTTTTATCAAAATAGGCACCGAGACTCCTTTGACCATTTTTCGATTTTCCTTGTAGTATAAGATTTGGCCTTGAAAGTACACTTGAAAAATTCACCCTGTAGATAAGATAGACATCGTTCATAATTGTTTTATTATTATTTTACTATGCCGGCTAAATGATGTGATTACTAAACGGTAACTGCATCAATTAGCCGGCATAATAGAAACGACCAAAGTTTTTAAACAACAGTTTATCGACCCCTACTTTTTGTAGGTCTACTTACGTAGTTACAAAGTAACATACCGTGTCCGACGCCCCTCGATTTCTGAAAACGTTATCAATAATTTAATAATAAATAATTATATTTAAATAATAAGTTAAAGACTAACGAGGCACTTGATTGGTTATCTTGTCACTATGTACTTATGATTAATCTGTTGCCTGATTAGCTTATACAAAACATTAATTTTATTTAATATTGTTCATTTCTCATACTTGTAAAGTACTCTTGAACGGCTGAAAAGAATATTTTTCGTCCCTGGGAATCGATTTTCCCTGCTGTGAAATTATCAAATAAAAAAAAAACATATTTTGACATTTCGTCATCATTATACAGGTGAATTTGAAAGGTTGCACTTTGGGCTAATACGAGGTTCTACTGATCAAATATAACAATTTTTCTCATGGTACCATGTGTCGCAAATGAGTTTTTTTTTGGCTTCCCCATACAAATTGGTTATTTTAACATTACTAGTTTGTATGGAGAAGGTTTTTTTTTTCATTTGCTAAACAATATCAAGATTCAAGTTGTTATACAAACAACTTACGAGGATTGCTTTTGATGGTTTTAAATTTTATTTTAAAGAATTTTCTCAATAAAACTAGATTTGGTGTATTTAAACAAACAATTTCAACTAAAACTAACCACCTTAAGGGAACGCAGGCAACGTGACCTTATTGAAACATACAAGATCTTAAATGGACATTACGACTTGCAACAGTTTGACCAAATGTTCCAACGAACTGGTAATCCACAGCTACGAGGGCAACCATTTAAATTAGATAAAAGAAGAGCTTTTAATAATCCTCGCAAGCATTTTCTGAGCAATAGAGTTGTGGATGCTCGGGATGCACTACCAAAAGAAGTTGTCTCAGCTGAGACTTTCAATCAATTTAAAAACCATTTGGACATCTTTAAACCACACCAGCTAAGAAATACTTAACACTTAAGAATAACAAAGTACAGGCTTCTATCAGTTGTTTCAACTGCCTGCCTGATAAAATAATAATAACAATAATTTTGACAATATCTTGTGACAGATAATAAACTTGCCAGTAAAAGAAATTGAATGAATAGACGGTGACAAGATCCGCTAGACAAACGCCACCTGCTAAGTAAACAAGACAATTTATTAATTTACCACTCTCACTAGATGGGTTTTTAAGGTTTTTCTATATTTATTTGAAGTATTATTTAAAGGTTTTTAAACAACATTTTTTTTTCATAGGTCTTTGGTTCTGATGTACCCCGATGTGTACCAATGAGTTTTTAATCTAAAAAAATATGTACATTTTCTTAACAATACCACTATAGTGCCTTGGAGAGCACGTTAAGCTGTCAGTCCCAGTTTCAATATACCAACTTATGAAACTGTTTGTAGATGTGTTATAGAGTCTATGGTTTTGTATGTCTGAATAATACAATTTATACACATTAAAAAACCATATTGTATTAAGGTGATTCCTCAGCACGGGTATGGAAACTAATTGCAAGAGATGGCGCTTGTGTCGCAAAATCATGGTTTTTAATTAATTACGGAAATATTATAGTCGCTAGCTTTGAAATTTTGCATTTTGCGATAATCGGAAAACATTTGGAACTTATTTATGTATAAATTTTGCTGTATCAATGGCTAACTTTAGAGATTACAGCCCGAGAAGAAAATTATAAATTTTTAGTATCAAACTCTGCATAAAAAAATAGTTCCGCTATTTAAGTGTATTAGTGGCGCTGCTAACGTCTTGGAAATCATTGGCAAAATTACACGATGGAAGTCATTAGGGGAGAACATAGATGTAAAGCACTTCCTTAAATCATATAAATGAATAATGGTATGGATATCTTTGCTTCTTGGTGTAATACAAATATAGTTTTTTATTTGTTTATTTAACTGAACCTTATATCGTCTGTGATAGAGCCCTTTTATGATTACTGGTATTATTATTTCTTCCGTGGTTATATACAAACATACCAAGGAGGTATAAAATTTAATATTTAGATGCCGTGAAATAATGGATCCTTATGTTGAAGAAACTCAGACATGTTAGAAAAAGGTAATCTTCAATATCTTTCGAAGAAAAAAGTAAATTATCTTATTGTGTCAAATCGATCAAAACAACTTGATAAAATACATTTTTATTAGAGAATAAAACACGTTATAATTGTACCATTTCGTTTATTATTGCCATAATCCACTGCGGCTGCACCCAAAACAACATCAACACAGTGTTCCTTCTAATATACCTATTTTGTCAACGTTATTCAGACTTTTAATAGTGTTAATTAATACTTGTACCTACTTATATATTTTTTTACCAAGTCGCGTACATGTATGGTAACATAGCAGGTATGTTACCATACATGTTCATTCTAAAAGTGAAAATAAAAACACTGTTTCCAAACTCATAATACCTATAACATAATTTGTTATTTCAATATTTTGATAAAGTATAGGTGTTATATTTTCGGACTTCTGTAGATTCGATACACCTTGGAGGTTGAAGGGAAAGTATCCTAAATGTTCATGATGGCATTTTACCGAAAATAAACATTAATTTATTTTCAAATAGATATAAGAAAAACTTCAAAGGTACCTACAAAGATTTAATAAAAAAAATCGATTGGGAAACAAAAAACCACACTCGGGAATCGAAACGACCCAAATCTAAAAAAATAACACCTATATTTTCAAGCGCCAATATAGGAAGTTTAAACAATTTATTAGTTAGGGTTTCAAAAATTTAAACAACGAGCAATTTCCTTTAGTTTGCCATTTGAAGTTACTTTCCACCGTTTATTCATTTTCAGCGACACTATTAACACAGCATTATTTTTTCAAAATCAACCGGTTCGATTCCCGGCTAGGACTTTTTTCTTTTTAAAAATCTAATTTTGCAATTTTAGTTTCTATCAAAATCGGCCCTGTGAGCATTTTAGATATTCCTTGTAGTTTGTGTTTTTCTATATTATTATAACTAACCTAATAACCATCTACAGTTTCACAAGTTGTTATAAGTGAATATATATATATATCTGAGGCGTTTTCCGCGATTTAAGGCAGGCTACATTATAATAAATATATTAGAGTAATACCTACCTAATTAAACATTAGAAAAAACTGAAGTAAACACGTTGGTAATATAAATAATCTATTATTATTAATAATAGTTAGAAGGTATCTAAGATTTGACAAGATCCAAAGATGAAAGATTGGTTCGTTCGGGTGATGAGTACACAATGATTTTATATTATCTAATTATTTGCCTAATCATGCAAAATGAATGATAATATTTTCAATAATACATGGTACACCTAAGCTCCTTGTCGCAGTAATTTATTAATTTAATGGGTCACGAATTATATAACAGAGTTTGCCCTGACTGACTTACTTATCATCGTCCAGCCGAAATTTTTAAAGCTAACTATTTGAGACGTAGCTTTTTTTCGGTAAATAGAATTAGGTTATAAATGTGTTATCTTTTAGGCTGGCTGGACCACCTAACGTAGAGAGTTCTATCATATCTAGGTAGATAACAAACAAATCATATGTGATGGCAATAAATGTTTAGGAACGCGATATGTGACGGCATCCAAAGTAGTTTCATCATCCATTCTAATGCAATACTTTTCGAGAAACCTTTAAAAAAACATGTGGTTAAGAAATGGGCCCCTAAAACACTTTCAGGGCTCAGATCTGATGTGTTCGAACAGCTGAAATTCTGATCGTGTTCTTTGGTCAGCCCGGAATGACATGACCCTTTTATAACTAAAGTTTTCTGTAAGGACTTAATAAGTTTTTTTTTATGAATACCTATGTAAATCTATACCAATAAATATTTTGTTTGTAACGAATAGACTCAAAAACTGATGGAAGAAAAAAAAAAATACTTTTTTTTCCTTCTTATAATATTACATCATAACTGTACGTAATAATTTAGTATACTGTACAGTAACATAAGATGAGTTTTATTTTAAAAAATATTAGGGATCCGTCATACGAAAACTTCGAAAATGTAACCCAAGGTAAAATACTTATAAATTTCTTTACATCGCGTACGCTGCGAAAACTGTTGATGATAGAACAAAATAATGTACATACTACAACTTTAGATCTACAAAATAGTCCGCGTTACCATATGTTAACTATTATAGTTATGTCACTATAACAACTTCTTTATACAGGGTGAATTTGAAAGGATGTACTTTGGGCTAAAATGAGGTTCTGCTGATCAAATCCAACAACTTTTCCCATGGAACCATGTGTCGCAAATGAAAAAAAATTTTGGCTTTCCCATACAAATGGTCATTTTAACATTACTAGTTTGTATGGAGAAGGCAATTTTTTTTTTCAAATGCGGCACATGGTTCCATGGGAAAAGTTGTTCGTATTGATCAGTAGAACCTCATATTAGCCCAAAGTACATCCTTTCAAATTCACCCTGTTTATGAAAAGTTAATAGAAATGCCAGTAGGAACTAGACCAAGGCTTTAGCCTAGTAAATCATTCGTATTCTAGGAAGTTTCAGTACAATGTGTTTTAGTTTTATTTTAATCCAGTATACGTTTTTTAATAAGTTTGTACACTCGTATAATTGCTTGTAATTTCACGTCTACTTTTAGGTAAGAACATCGTCGTCACTGCTCCATTTCAAATTTGATTTATTTTCGGGTATATATTTTATGATTTGTGATATGAATGCTTATATTTTTAGAAAATATAATAGTAGGACTTTAATAACATGTTGGGTTTAAAAATTTTAGCTCATATAAAAAAAAATACTTTTTCTTATATAAGTACATTTTATTTTTCTTAAAATTTAGTGAAATTATAAAACATAAAATTTAATATTTCAACCAAAGATCAATTCTGAAAATCTATAGTCTATACTGGCCTGCTTTCTTACGCTGCTTATGCCTTACTTAAATATTGTTTCTCTACTTGCAAACTAACAAGTTTAATAAGAACTTCACCGAAATTTATTTAATATTTAAGACCAAGCTCGTTTACGAGCCTCGTCTATCCCTGAATCCATTCTTTAGATTTCTTCTCCTCATTCAGGTACTCTTCTAGATAATTACATTTTAAGAATATTAGTTATTCTGCGTCTAGGTAGGTAGTAGCATTTGTTTTTCTCATAACTGCATTTGTGGCACGTTAGTTGGACAAAAAGACATTCTCAGGCATTCTTTCTCAACGACATAAAAAAACCAGCTCTAACGACTGCTAACACTCCATTAATCCTAGAGCCGCAAGGTTAATAATTAGAAATGACGGAGAACGTTCAGTATAACGTTAATACCTTAACCCAATGGCATGCCATTGGTCTGGGATGCGACTTGTGTCGAAACTTTATATGCAACACATATTGTCTCTACAAGTATTCGTCCAGGCTTTGCCGCCGAATAACTAAAAAACAATAAATATTCAAGTTTAATAAATCATTATATATTATTTCCATTCGCAATCGAAACATAAGGTATTTGGTGTTTAGAATCAAGACTTTTTATTGAAAAACTAGGAAAAAAATTGGTAGAAGTTTATGGAGATAGCCGGTCTAAAAATTATTGAAAAAAAAAATGTGTGCAACATGCACTATGCACATGTCATTGTGTTGGTAGAAATTACATAAAAAGAGTTTTTTGTCTGTTATAATTATTTTAAAATTAATAGATGATTTAAAAGCTATATCAAAATTTCACGTCGGATCGCCATCGTCGATCGATATCAGCAAACCGAAGGCCTCTAAATATAAGTATTATAATGACAGTTTTAAACATTGTAAGAACAAAAAATGAAAAACATATTTGAATGCATGATAAAAATTGACTCAGTAAATTTTAGCCGCTTTCTTCACGGAATAAAAATATACGCTCGTATTTACTTTTTACGGTATATCCGCTAAAACGCTTCCAGAATGGATGGACCACAAAATAAACAATACTACAAGTAACCGAACCGAATGTCCCCGTCAGCGCGTTCGCGACTTTTTTTACTGGAGCACGGCATATGATTTTGTATCTACCTGATGGTAAGTACAGTCCAGTAAAAATTTGAACTGGAAAGCTCACATTGAGTATATTAGTGTAAAAATTAGTAGGTTTGTATTTGCTCTGCGGAAGCTAGTTACAGCTAGTAGTACCAACACAGCTGTGATGGCGTATCATGTATACGTGGTATGCATGATCCGATATGATATACTATACTGGGGTAATTCGACCAATAAAGAATTTATATTCAAAATTCAAAAGAAATGTGTACGAGCCATTTGTGGACTGAAACCGACGGACAGTTGCAAATCATACTTTAAAAATTTAAGAATACTCACAGTACCTTGCATCTATTTATATGAAATTGCGATCTTTGTAAGAAATAATCCAGATTTGTTTCCACTGAACTCTGAAAAGCGTATACGTACTCTACGATATGACAATAATTTAAGTGCACCAATGTCGAGGACTACTTTTATGCATAAAAGTGTTTTGTGTATGGCTCCAAAAATTTATAATAAATTGGGTAAAGATTTTAAACTTCTGCCCAATACACATTTTAAAAAAGGTTTTCTGAATTGTTTTTTTTTTTTTTTTTTTTTTTATGAGAGCTCAACATGTGACCTTGCATCCACCTGATGTTAAGCAGTATGCAATATCCATGAATGATAGCAACAAGCGGATGCATACAGGTGCACCGCTGGTTGCCATCATTATGCCGGCTTAAGATGCCTATTCACGCTTTGTTTAAAGGACTCTAGGTTATAAGAGGAAGGAAACACGCAAGCTGGTAGAGCATTCCACATTTTAATAGTACGGCAGATGTATGAATCGCCAAAACGTTTATTGGATAAATGTTACTACTCAGTGCAGGACTTCTTGTCGGATAGATCAATACGATGATAAGATGATGTGCCACGTATACTTGGATTTATAATTGTTTGTGTGTCACCGTAAAATAATTTCTTTGCAGTGTGTGTGTCTGTTATTGTACCCTATTATATGTTATATAACCACTGAAATATTTATACGCCTACGGGCAGGGCATAGAGAACTATTAAGGGAACTGTCATCTGTAATAACCTATAACTAAACTTATGTTCATAAATAAATGCTTTGATTTGAGGATGCGGTTACGAAACGCGCGATAGACTTGTTGATAAGCAGCGAGGATACGACGAAGAATTTGCAATACCTACACATCGTAATCTAAATTCGTCTCTGTCGCGAGTCCCACCTATGTCATAACATTTAGCGGGCATAGTAGGAGCCATCAATGTTGCTAAATAACAATGTATGATGCACCCTATTCATGGACTTTGTTCGTCTGCTTACCATCAGGTAGATACAAAGTCACATAAGTATTAGTTAGGTACACTGTAAAAAATGTACCAAGTTAGTAAGGTATCTCTCAAAATCTTTACGCGTGATTTTTATTTTCACTGGACCTATATTGGCAATGACCTACTACTACTACTACTTGTATTAGGTAAGTACCTGCCACCTGCCTAGATTAGGTAGTACTAGGTACTACCTAAGTAAAAAAATATACCATCACGGGTTCTTTTTTAGCTCCCGGGAACCATTTAAACGGCCTCCGGGTACCTAGCGGAGAGATAAACCCGTTCTCATTTCGCCTATTGTATTCAGAGGCAACACCTAACAAGTGGCGAGCTTACTGCGGTGTTGTTGTGTTTGCCTAAGAAAATTTCTACCTACATAAGTTTAAAATAATTCTAACAATATAAAATCCTATCCTTTATTGAATACCTACCAACATTATGTTATTCTTACGTTTTTTTTATTTATACTGAAGTAGGTATATTACGTTTTACCTATTTGTATAGATACAAAATTAAAATAATTAAAAAAATATTAATATTGTCAGTATTATACATAATGATCCACAAAATAACGCGGGCGAAGCTGCGGGCAAAAGGTAATAAACTAATAGAACTCGTATAGAATTTTCAATATATATAAATACATAAATTTTCTTATGTTTACAAAATGAAATTTATTACCTACCGCTTACAGTCTATATTCCTTCTGAAAAACCTATGCACTTGACTCACGACCTTTTTAAAATCACCAATGCAATCGAACAAAGTTGAAAAATTTTACAAAAGTATTATAACTATAAATAAACATGTATGGCAACGTCGCACTGGCTGTCTCTATTGGATGAGAAGGTACAGAGCGGCAACGTCGCAATAAGCACGATAACAGTAACCTTTTTTTAAATTTATTAAGGCGTAGGAAGTAAGACTATCACCCAATGACAGTAACCAAGAATCGACAAAATAGGATAAATAAATTATAAAAAGCATATATTTAATATTTTGAGCGCTATTGATAATTATTTTATTGAAATAAAAGTACAAAATACAGCAATCCACCATGATAGGTGTCCACACCAATCCGGTCCGGAGCGACGAATTTGACGTCACCGGTCACACAAGTAGGTAAACAAACTTTGTTTTGCTTACTTTCATAAATAATACACTATATAGGGTAAGTAAATTAATAATTTATTTGATACATAATAATTTTTTAGCCCAAAAACACGTAAAATATAATTTTATATGCACTTAAAAGGTTATGTTATTATAATGTTGTTTTTGTAAATAACGACATATACTTACACATTTATTTATTTTAGGTCTTCGTGGGCATCAAATAGTGATGACACTGTGAGCTACGTACAGTTTTAAACGCATTGGAAGTCTGTGCATAATTTTAGGAAAAATATGTCCGGAACAATGTGAAATGCTACTGAATGAAGTCCAAACTCTCCTCGGATGGGAATACTCTAATATGTAGGTATATAATTTCAAAAAAATTATCTAATTGTAAGCCTAGCTTGCCATCAAAAAGAATTTGAAGAGTTTCTAGAAAAACGGAAGAAAATAAAACAACTGTGAGGTAATAAAGTATGAAACAATGATACCTATTTTGTTTTTTATAATATAATTGGTACGAAAAGGCTGTGCTTGTGGTCAAACAGAAAGTTTATTTATGCCTAAATTAGTGCTCAAATCCAAAGAAAAGTTCTGTGAGATATTTTTGCAAAAACTTGTATGCATGAATCAAATATCATGAAAGTTGTTAGCGGATAAGGTAAGAAAAACCCTGAGTACCGCTAGGAAAAATAAACAAAAATGTGGTCTAATGCTTTGCAAAAACTTTCCTATGACAGCAGAATTATCCGATGCGATCTGTAAAAATAGTGTTATTGAAATAAAGAGTCCCATGAGTGCTGAATTTCAAAAATTATGGAGTAAATGGGAAACTAACCCAGAAGTTTTATGTACAGATACAACTATAAATATATTTAAGAGGACTTCAAATTGGATACTTTTGTGTAGCTGATTGCAACTACAGTACAAACAAAAAAGTATAAATAATCCTGTTACATTTAATGACAACTATGTATCAGATTTTCTTTGTTTTATGCCTGATTTTACCAACAATCCCTAACTCTAAAGGGCTCCTAAATAAGAATTTTGCTATGAAATAACTGACTCTTAACTTAGTTAGAGGCTCTCTTAGAGTTGGTGAAATTGGGCATTAGTGTTGTACATTATAATTATTAATTAATTTGAAGTATGATTCCTAGTCTCCCTAAGTTTTACCCACCAGGACCTTAGATAAATTACTCTATTTCTTTGATGGAAGCATTCTCAGTCAAAAAAGTATGGTATTTTGACAGTTGACAGCTATCACTCCTAGAGTACTAACAAAAATCTGAGAAATTTTATCATATTTTTATGAGTTTCCATTATTGGAATCACCCAAATATCTCTAATACCTCCATGCTTGTGGTCCCACTACTATTAAGTTATTAATCAGACAGGTTAGTGTGACCACAAGTCCTAAAATATGTTTAGCGAATGAACCAGGTGGTAATGAAAACTGAACATAAGAGACATGTAATATTTTTATGAATATCAGAATGCCACACCCTAAATTAGTTTAGTAAAGATCTCATCAATGAAAATATGTAATAAAATGATAGTTTACAGTGTTATATACATAAGTTATAAAGCAGTTGTACCACCCTGATAAATGTAAAAATATTGAATGACACCTTATATTTTTTACTTATAATAAATATCATCACAGGGTGCAGAAGACTGCTTCATGGCAGAGGGTTTTTAATCCCACCATGTACCCGATAGATTTTTTCTTACAGTTATACTTTCATTCTTGGTACATATTTTCTGTATTGCCTAGTATAATGAACAAAAACATCAGGTTTTCATTACTTCAGAGTTGCATCATATGAATTAAAGTTTAGCTTAGCATTGTGTGCGTAATTATCCTGCCGATGTTCATAGATTTTTGTAAGAGAGCATTAATCTAGCTAGGAACATGTTGGTGAGCAGCCCTATGTATATAATTTTGGAAAGAACAAGTTATACATGATGATTTGTGGATAAATAAAAAGCGTTAATTATGATAACTTTGTAGTTTTATTTAATTAATTAATCTTGCATCTTAATTAAGCCTGCTGCAGTCTTATGTGGTTCTTCTTGTGTAATGTTTTCTATGTTATCATTTTAAACTGAAAATAAAATTATATATATATTAGATAAAACTAAGTACCTACTAAATATAAATAAATTTCTAAGATTGCACATATTTTACTCCGTGGTCTAGTGTTATGGCTAGTGTCTGTATATAGAGGTTGTCGGTATGATTCCTAATGTTGGCAAAAAATATTAAAAAACTGTAGTTTGTCATGGTATTGGTGTTTATAAAACATATTATATAAACTCCCAGACCATGACAAACTAGTTTTTTTATTTTTTTTTGTACCAGAAACATTGCTACTAATATAATATACATATACCTAGTACAAGCTTAGTATGAGACCAGGGCAATATGTTTGATATGTTCTACATTATTAATATTAATCCTACATAATCATTAATAGGCAAGGTGAGTTTAGTTATGATTGAAACATTAATATGTACCTGAACAAAGTCTCTCCGAGGTCTAAATTTTATTTAAATATTTTTCATATTCTTCAATAATCGTCTTTTTGTCTTGATAATATATGGGCCTTTCTGTAGTATTAGGTTTTGGTGTTCTTCTATCTGATTGCCATTCAAATTTTGTAGGAATACCAACACACTGGTTTTATGCGAACCTCTGACACAGATCCCATCACATGATACTCCTTATAATTGTCCATATCATTTGGCAACTGAAATATGAATAAAGTAAACATTAGGATAACCAGTGGTAGATAAACAAGAGGTGAAACCTAACCTCAAAATATATAAAATAATTATAATATAAATCACATACAAGATAGACAAACAATTACGCACACATAATTTAACGACTTATGTAGCTACCAAATAAGTAAAAACTTACATCAAAGTTATCTGCACACAAATAAATTGGAGAATTTAGACTTAGTCGGATCTCGCCGTGCAAGATTATTAGATTAGCCACTTATTTCACTAGGATTTTTTATTGATAGGTAGTGTCCTAAATAAAGTATTTAGGACACAAAATAACTATAAATTAACCATCATAAGGCTCCGAAATGTTTACTGAGGCGAGATGCCATGCATAACACCGGTGAGCGAGCGACCGAGCGTTTTGTTTTGATTTGGCGAAAAGAAAAAAAAACAATTTAATTTTTTTACTACCAAAACTTGATTTTTGGAAATAGTGGATACTTCCGAACCACGTAGAATACTTTAAAAAAAATAGTCATCATGCCTAATATTGCCTATTGTCTTTGTAAAATTTGTTTTTACTTGCATTTTTAAGATGCCATCTACTGGTTGATAGTTGTACTATTTCTTTATATCGACAAATTTAAAAATAAACATTCTATTCACGGATAGATGGCGCTATTTAAATATTATTGTATTTTATTTATTTAAATATATAATATGTATATTTTAGTGAACATACAAGTATGTTGCGAAAATTATACTTAATAAGGAATCTAATAAAAAATATGTCATTAACATTTTCATTGTATATTACGAGATTACAGCCCACGAAGTTTTGTATGGAAAAACTACTGCTGAGGAATCACCTTAATATAATTATTCCCACAAGTCTATCCAAACATCGCGTCTAGGCGGTCTCAGCCGCGGCAAGGCACCCATGATATTTATATTTATTTTTATTTTTCATACAAATTTAACACGTTACTGCCATTTTGTGTACCTAATTTTTTCAACGTTTTATTATGTTTTTATTATTTTATTTATTTTTATAAGAAAATATAACGAAGTTTCTTAATCAGCAGTGTTAGTATTATTATTAATTATTATTTATTATATTAATTATGGCATCCACAGATTCGACACCACATCAGCGTGTTTCTGGACCCCCTCCATAAGATCTCGCATAGTCCAGTTCATCCTGGACCGCAAGAAGTTTTCGGAAGAGCTCCACGATGACTTCGCTTTTGGAATCACTCGTCTTATTTCCAATAACACTTACACCGCTGCCTACCCCTTACACGATGTAAGTTACCCTTGTTATACAGAATATTAACAATATGAATATGGGCAATAGCTAGTATATTTATTTAGTTTTTTTTTTGCGTTTTTTCAGAGGTTTGGCACGCTTTTAAAAAAAGTTTTGATTATACCTAAATTATATGTTTTTATTATATCTCAGCTCTCTGGAATGATATCAAGATAATAATAATGTGTAGGACAAATTACACATAATGCTCTGGTTACAAACTAAGCTCTAGGCTTGTACAGTCAACGGCAAGGTAATGGTAAACCCCCGTGCACTCTATGCCTTTGTATTAAGAGTTAATTTACTTTAAAATCTAAACTTTACCTTGCCGTTGACTGTACTATGTTTACCAGAAGCAATGATATAATACATATTATATTTTATAAACACCCAGACCATGACAAACTGTACAGAAAAAACGTACCTACTAATATTTTTTTGCCATGGTTGATATTATAAATCCTATGACCCCTGGGATTCAAATTACCACAGAATACATAGTAATATATTAAGATATAGATATATATGAATACTCCTCGATTTTAAGATCAGAGTATACTCTTATCTTAAACCTCGTGCCCAACACTTTGAAGATAAACTGACAAAAGCGTGCGTTCCAATCATCATCTAGCACCCAGCAGGGTTATTACGCGTCTTAAGTTCGCTCGCATGCCAATCGTTATGACGTAATTTTCTAAGATTTCTTGTAGCCATTTTTTGTTTGTAAGTAAATATTACTTTCTTCACTCGACATTGGCAGGACTATACCGTATGTTTACATACGGTCAGGTCGCCATCCTTTTTTCTACCCTAGACCTTTTCCAATTCCTTTCCATCCTCTTATCCCACTTTTACTCTACATTCTTTCACTTATAAATCTACCCACTTCACATTGGCAAAATTATGCGTAAAGCGTAGAAGGCCATTTATTATTATTTATTTTTATTTAAATATTTATTGCATACAAAATTGGACTTAATGCGGCTAGGCATTCTCTACCAGTCAATTCTTCTTATTTAGTTAAAAGAAGAAGAAGTCGTCTTGTTGGCACTTATTTAAAAGCCCTAGATTATTTTTCATGTCCGAGTATGAGTAATTATAACTCGTTTACGCTTCCTCATATATTTTGAGTCGAGTGGCTGAGGTATGCTCTCTACCAAATTAAAATAGGCTCTGTAGATTACCCAGGCTTTAAAATATTAGTATTTAATATGATGTGTGTTTTCAGGGTGATCTCAGAACTCCTGGTTCCATGCGACATCTGTTGCGCACGGAATGGGCCAACGTGTCCAAGTGCATTAATCACCAACCACTGGACTATGTTAAGGACTACTTTGGAGTTAAAATAGGTTAGTTTAATAAGCTTGCTTTTTGGCAACAATTTGACGCAGATGGCGCCACTTGTCTTAGATTTCTCCAAATAGAATATAGCCACTACATTTGATTTTTCGGCCTGTGGTGTAGACAACTGGGACTGCAGTGGTGTTGTCAAACAAATGTACATACATTTAAATTGAAAACTTATTGGTACACACCGGGTTTGAACCTGGGACTTAGAAACTATAGTGTTGTTAAGACAGTGTCAGTCATACCTCTTATCGCATAAAAGTAGAATTTTGACGTACATAACATTTACCGAAAAAATAAAAAACAAGGTTTATAATATTCCATAAAAAATCGCCCTGGGAAATTAATTTCACGTCGAAGTTATCAATATTTTATGCGGTATCTATATTTTTTTTATTTGAGAACTAATTAGCTTTACTTATTTAAAATTTTATTTATTTAAAATTCTTTATTGCACTAAGAAGGTTTGTACCAAGGCGAGCTTAATGCCTTAGGCATTATCTACCAGCTAACCTTTAGAAGAGTGAAAATTGTAATATAATATATTTTATGTAGTTATATCTATGCATTTTGATTTCTCTTTACACTAATCTGTACACCCTACAGATTAGTGTAAAGAGAAATCAAAATGCATAGATATAACTACATAAAATACATAAATAATATAGCAAAAATAAATACATAAATATATGTGTAAACCTAACCTAAATTATGATAATGAGAAATGAGTAATTTCTTTATTAAGCTTTATTGATATACTATATTATTAACCTGTTACAATTTTTATTAAACGCGTATTTATAATAAAAAAAAATAAAAAAGAGAATTTTACTCCATGATTTAATAAATACATTATTCTATTGTATACAATATTTAACCTTAGTGCTATACATAAGGGTGCAATATGTATTTTTATTCCTAGTAAGACACTGCCTTAAGTCTTAAGGTCTAACCAACTCGGCCACCACATATATTACAGTGGTCTTCTATATTGTTTGCAGGTTTATACTTCGCATGGCTTGGGTTTTACACACACATGCTCATTCCCGCGTCGATAGTGGGTCTCATTTGCTTCATCTATTCTCTAGCTACAGTCTTCTCGTTTGAACCTAGGTAAGTAATAAATTTTTTTTTTTTCGACAAGTTCCTTGCATTCCCGGCTTGAACTTTTCTTTAATATTACTTTATTTATTACTCATAGATACGAGTATACAACATATTAGAACTTAACGGCATTTGATAGAATTTATTTAAAAAAAAAGTGCGTTTGGTGAGTCACTATACAAGAGGTAAATAGTTAGTATTTCATAATACATTATAACTTATATAGCGGGTTCGTCTCTATTAAATACCCCTTAAATTTATAATAATATTTGCAGTTAAATCCAACTAGGTTTATGAACACTAATATATTTTAAATTTGATTCTGCCCGCACATTTTTTATTAATTTGATTTATAGTAATTGTACACATTTATGTTCTGGCAATGACAATGGACTTTGTGTGCAAAATTTCATCAAAATTAATTCAGCCGTTAAGCAGTTATTAAGATAACCGCAAATCCAAACTTTTACATTTACAATTGTATAGTAATAATAGTATGTAGGACAATTTATACATATTGCTCTGGTCACAAACTAAGCTCTAGGCTTGTACCTACTATGTGTACCAGAAACAACTATATAATACTTATTGTATTTTATAAACACCCAGACCATGACAAACTGTACAGATAAACGTACTATTTATTTTTCCCCATGGGTGGGAATCGAACCCACGACCGCCGGATACCACGCAAATTGATATATTTTTTTATTTGAAACATAATTATGATACATAATAAGAGCTATTTTAAAACTGCTACAGAGCTATTAAAACTAAACAGTTTGAAAAATGCTCTATAAGTTATTTTTTTAAGTTTAAAACTGCTTATTTTCTAGTAACGACGTATGCAACTACAATTCAACCATCAAAATGTGTCCATTGTGCGACTATTTTTGTGACTACTGGGACCTCCGCGACACGTGCACTCAGTCGAGAATCACTTACCTCTTCGACAACCCTACCACAGTGTTCTTTGCTATCTTCATGAGCTTTTGGGGTGAGTATCAAAACGTGTGACTATTTCTATGACAAATGTGTGACTATTTTTTTGACTACTGCGGCCTCCATGACTATTTCTGTGACTATTGGGGCAGGGTCTGATCCTGCACTTTTTCATTATTGATTATTGCCTCGGTCAATTTCTCAACTTCTTCAAGAGTATTTTTTGTCAGAATTATTATTGATAATGACCTAAATTAGACTTATAAAAACTGACATATTAATATATTTAAGCTGAACTCAGTTACAAGTCACTCTTCAATAACCCTACCATAGATTTTTAGCTACATTCATGAGTTTTTGGGTAGGTATCATAATGTAATTTATATTCATTATGAGAAAACGGACGGTTTCTTAATAACTATTTTTTATTCGAGAAACTTCAGGGTTCGCCAGTATGCAAATATCATATATACCTAAATGTAACAGGATTTGGTATTATATTTAGAATTCATATGTTGGAACTAGGGCTTGAATATATCTGACCATTTTTTAAATTCCGGTTGGGATTGAAAAATGGTCAGAGAGAATTGTGTTTCAATGCTAAGCTATTTGGTTCCGGAATTCCGGAGTTCAAGGCTTCCTTTAAAAATGTTATACAAGGGAAAGCTATCAACTTCTATCGACTTACCGATCGACGCGTCGATTGATAAAAATGTATAGGAAAAGGTATAAGTACTCGATTGAAGAGAAATGTCAAATCCCATACATTAGAGTTTCAATTTCTATCGATCGACACGTCAATGGGCTTCCCGGTAGAACCCCTGCTCCAAGTTCTAGAAATTTGGTTGGTAGTGAAATTCCAAGAACGTGTCAATGCGTTCAAGCTGTTGAAATAACACGGTATGCCTCAAACCATGACAAAATTATATATTTTTTTCGATATCGAAGTTCCGGTTTTAATTCACCAATTCCGGTATTACAAACGATACTGAAATATGTCGGAATTCCGGAGTTCAAGCTCTAGGTGGAACAAATATTAAAAACCAATAACACCATTATGTCAACAGCTGCATGCTTCCTAGAGCTGTGGAAGAGATATTCAGCAGAAATGACGCATAGATGGGACCTGACGGGCTTCGATGTGTACGAAGAACATCCCAGGCCACAGTACTTGGCCAGATTGGCTCATGTCAAACGGACACAGGTAGTTATTTTGTCATATTATTAAATTTATTTTTATCAAGAAAAAAATATATTTTACAATTATTACTTGAATACAAATATAGCTTGTCGATAGATTGCTCTTAAAGATTTTTATTTTTTATTTTATTGCAGCACGGCATGTGACTTTATAAATACAATCACTTTATCACATTTTCAAACATATTAACTTGGTGCCTGAACTAGTACAAAGTACTGTTTTTCTAACACCATCGCTCACTTTTGAGGCATTTAACAATAATTAATAAATAATAATAACAAAAATTGAAATAATTATAATGAATTAAAGAATATAAATGAATTTATATAATAACTAGCTGAGCCGCGCAACTTCGTCTGCGTAACTTTAACCGTTTACGCAGCGTCGGTCTCAAAAAAGGAATAATGTTCCCCCGTTTTTGCAACATTTTTCATTGTTACTCCGCTCCTATTGGTCGTAGCGTGATGTTATGTAGCCTATATTATAGCCTTTTTGATAAATGGGCTATCCAACACTATATACACAACCAAATAATTTTTCAATTCGAACCAGCACTTCCTGAGATTACCGCGTTCAACCAAACTAACTCTTCAGCTTTATAATATTAGTATAGATTCCCTATTATTGAGTTTATTGGATAGTATATTACTTCTTCGATGTGTACGCATAGTATATGCTTAGAGCTTAGTTTGTGTTAATATATGTGTAATATCTAAAAAAAAAAAAAAAATTTGGTGCTTTTGTTAAAATGTTATTTTTTCTCCATCGCTGATAGCTAAACGTGGTAACTGGTGAGCGCGAGCCGATGGTTCCGTTCTGGCGCATGCGTCTGCCGGCCACGCTCATGTCCTTCAGCGTGGTGGCGCTGCTGGTGCTGCTGGCCGTGGCTACTGTGCTGGGCGTGGTGCTGTACCGCATGTCGCTGCTGGGGGCCGACATCCTCAGGCACAACCAGAACGTGCTCATCACCACGAACCCCATACTCTTCACCACGGCCACGGCGGCCTGTATCAACTTATGTTTTATATGCGTTTTTAATTATGTGAGTATTTTATTATTTTATATCTCTTTGTTTGTGAATAAGTTTTATGATCTATGATGCATAAACAGGGCCCCGAACGTGCATGGGGGAAAAATCTTACTTAAAATCTTAGGCCGTACTATCGGCAAATTAAAATTCTTCAATTTTACGTGTAATTCGGTTATTACGGTACTGTTGGTTGTGTTTTTTTTGCTCATCAATAAATATTGTAGACATAACGGGTATATGTTGATTGACGATGTTGTTTTTTTTTCTCATCAATAATTCTGGCAAACCAAAATTCTCAGTTTATTTTATTTTTGCTCATCAATACATATTTTACGAAAAATCTACATTTCGCTTGGGCCCCCCTATACAATTTTGATACATGGCCCCTTTAAGGCAGGTTACGGTAATGTGCATAAGCATGTACTGTTACCGGAAATATAGATATAATAAGGTTATTTTGTAGTGCCTAGAAAGATTAAACTTCGAAGATAATAGTCTCAGAATAATGAATAATGTTTGGTACCATAAAGGTAAAAACCGTGCCCGTCCGCGCGCCCCTACTGGAGTAAGCATCATTCAAATTGCAGGGTGCCGCGCGAGTGACAAATTTGTCACTCACACACACCCTTACATTTTTTACATCCTCAGTCTGATTTGTGCGTTCGGCGGAGAAAGTCGAAAAGAGCTCCGCTTTTATTGTCGGAAAAATGGTTAATTGTGCATTAAAGCTGTGTAGAAACTACTATTAAAAAAAAGTACCTAGTGTCACGTTTTTCAAGTATGTATTTAACATGTTTTTCTTATATTAAACCTTAATAAAAAATTATAATAAAACCCATAATTAAAATACCAAAATCTGACGGTAACTGTTAAACTATGTGCAACAGTTAGAAGTTGAAGAACTAGTGATGTGTTTTTATTTTTAATGAGAATTTCGATACTTTAAAATAATTTATAATCTTTTCAATTTAATTTAATCAAAAGGTATGGCGACAACAGAAGCGTCCAACGAGGTTTGTCAGTTACTATTTAGTGATGTGATTTTATAGTTGATAAACTCGATTTTTGTAAATACTTTCATGGTTATAAGATTTTATACAATTATTGTTTTTTTTATATAATACTAATTATATTTTCTATACATGATACAGTTTCCCGAAAGATCCGGCATTAAAACGTAAATGGGTAGAGGCAATTAAAAGAGAAGAAAATTGGTAACCAACAAGAATACCCGTGTATGTTCAGTACATTTTGACGAATCAAGCTACGATTTAATTGTTTTTCGCCTTTTGTAGTTTGAGTATAACTTCCTCTTGGAGGTCGGTCAAAAATGTTGAGATTGCGTTTAGTAGGTAGATGTAGTTAGTTGTGCATGTGTTTTAATTTAATAAATAATTTAATTTAATAAATTATTTTAACTTATTGTTATATTATTAGTACTACATTTTTTAAATCCACTAGTATTATAAATGCGAAAGTGTCTATCATTGGGTGGATTTGAAAGGATGTACTTTGGGCTAATATGAGGTTCTGCTGATAAAATCTAACAATTTTTCCTATGGAACCATATGTCGCAAATGAAAAAAAAAATGTACTTCCCCATACAAATTGGTCATTTTAACGTTACTAGTTTGTATGGAGAAGGCCATTTTTTTTTCTTTTGCGATACATGGTTCCATGGGAAAGTTGTTTGATTTGATCATATTAGCCCAAAGTATATTTTTTAAAGTTATTGAGTCCGTGGTGGCCTAGTTGGTTAGACCTTTGACTTAAAAACACTTCCTGGTTCGAATCCCGGTGTGTACCAATGAGTTTTTAATAAAAAAAAAATATGTACATTTGTTTGACAACACCACTATAGTGCCTCGGAGAGCACGTTAAGCTGTCGGTCCCGGTTTCACTATACCAACTTGTGAAACTGTTTATAGATGGGTTATTGAGTTTATTCAAAACATCGCAACGAGCTAGCCACTTGTTCGGTGTAGACTTATACCATCGGCTACGACGAGGTGGGATTAAAACCCCTCCGCTGGGTACCCTGGGGCCGTCTAGGCGGTCTCGGGCGCTGTAAGGCACCCGTGATGATACATATTGAGTCTATTCAAAACATCGCGACGAGCTAGCCACTTGTTCGGTGTAGACTCATACCATCGGCTACGACGAGGTGGGATTAAAACCCCTCCGCTGGTTACCTTGGGGCCCGTGATGATATGTGTGTGTATTACAATTGTATATCGATAAATAATTATTAATCTTTGATGATCTCTATAAATCCCAAAATATTTGGTTTATATCAATAAGTAATAATATTTGTTGTCGGTGGCAACACTATCGAAACTATTAAGTATGCAATTAAATATTTAGCTTTTTATAATAAAAAAACAATACACTTCATAGACATGCGCACACATTCATGTTCGCTTGTATCTCTTTTTTTCTCAAGCAGTTTTTTAAGTGTCAGAAGCGTTGAGCTGCCATTTGAAGCCACACCTTTTCCCGTTCTTCATTTGTTCGCCTCAGAAATCGGCGACACCGGTATCGTACTATTATGAAACAATTTATGTATCATGCTTACTCCATTGGCGCGGGGCGCGTTTTTTTAGCTTCATGTTTGGTACAAACAAAACAAAGACTTCATTTGTTAATTTAATTGTTATTCACTTTTTAAAAATTGTGTGTATTTTTTCAATTTTACCCAATTAAATAACCATTTGTAAACTTCTTCATGCCTTCTCAATAACTAGACATTGGCAGAATTACTCGCAAAGCGAAAAGCCATTTATCAAGAAAAAACCTTACAATTTAGTGAAAGAAAAAGTTTTTGTTTTTGGCGAGGGTATGATAATATGATTATGATTTCAATGTTACATGTAGTAGTAAGATTTAAATAATGTGTGTTAATACATGTTTTATACAAGTACATACCTATTTGATTTGTGGATTACCTAAATGTTTTAGTTTTATTTCTATTTACTGTCTATGATGTTATATTTAGGTTAACCTAATAAATAAGTATTATAATAACAGAAAACTGAATGTTCACAGATCTACCAATATTTAGCAGAATGGTTGACCGAGAAAGAGTTACTCCGGACCCAGACGGAGTTCGACGACTCCCTCACTCTGAAGATATATCTCCTGCAGTTTGTCAACTACTACGCCTCTATCTTCTACATAGCATTCTTTAAGGGCAAGTTTGTTGGCCGGCCTGGGGAGTACATTAGGGTCTTTGGCCATAGACAAGAAGAGGTTGGTGAATTTTATTTAATTTAAAATGTAACTGAATTAGTTCGGCAATAACGTACTACGTTATTACCCGAAGCGTTTTGAAAGGATTAGAATGTAGGTACGAGGTGAGGTCCAACAGTTCGTGGAATGAAGGGGTTTTAAATAAAATGAAACAATAAATATATTTTTCTTTTTCAATATAATCACCCTTAAGTGAATACATTTATTAGATCTATGAATTAGTTTTTCTAAACCATGGTGGTCATGTAGGATTCGCAAAATGGTGTTATCTGTAGCCTTAGTGTGAGTTTTTTTAACGTTTACTTTCGCGTTAACTTTACTACTGCGTTAACATTTTGACCAATCACACGCTTGCATTTTTAGTTCTCAAAATTTCCGCTTGGAGCGCTGAACTATTTCCCATACAAATTTTAGTTAACTCAAACGCAAAGTAATAGTTAGAAAACTCACACTAGGGGTACTGATACTAATGCAGATAACTGTTTTTTCCTCAAACGGGTCTCCAGTATTTTTTTTTCCACTTTTTTGACGATGTCTTCCTTCGAGCCTCGCCCAAACTGCTAGTTAATTCGTTAAGAAATTACCATGAGGCAGAACTTGGAGACACCCTTCATCTAAAAATGGATGTTATAAAAGGTTCATTCAATCATGAATATTTATTGGTGTTTAAACGAGTTACAATATTAAAATTTAATAATGTTTAAAAGAAAAAAAAAATGAGGAATTTGCAAAGCCCTCTCAGCTGTGTGGCGCTCGATAACTGCTATATTAATCTATTGCCTAATAATTGATATTAATTAAATTAAATTACGGAACTTTTATATCGAATGTTATATATTCGTGGACAGGGAAGTGCCCTGAGGCCTAATATCGCCTTTCCAAACATTAAAACTCAAGATGTAAATATGTAAATGCCCCGTCATACAAATTAAAACAAAAAATATTATAATCAATCAAAGCTCAAGGAGTGAAAACAATATGGCGGCAACGAACATAATTGACATTTCGTTAGAAGGCGATATTTAGCCTTAGGCCACTTCCGTATTTTATTCTTACTTCCATGTATAATAATGAACTGTGATTAATTTAATAATAAATTAATTTTAGTGTGCTCCTGGCGGGTGCCTGTTAGAGTTGTCCATCCAGTTAGCCATCATAATGGTGGGCAAGCAGGCCGTCAACACCATAGTGGAGATGATGATGCCGTACATCATAAAGTGGTATAACGTGGTCAGAACTATCGGAAGAAAGAGACGGTGAAATATGTTAAATAACTTTTAGCACAGTATAGAAAATAAACAGTATGTTGTCTCGGTAGAGTGCGTGAAGTGAAATAATAATAATATGTGGGACAATTTATACCTATTGCTTTGGTCACAAACTAAGCTCTAGGCTTGTACTATGTGTACCAGAAACAACTATATAATACATTTTATAATTTTATAAATCATGTTGCTTAATGTAATAAATCAAAATCAATACAGTCTATAACTTCGTGGCGTATTTTAAGGAAGTAAATAAATGTAAAACGATCGCGTTTTACATCGTCCGCGTCCATACATTACCGCGGGACACTCGCGACTGTTGTGTACTGAAGTATACCGAGGTTTTGACCGTTTTGTATATATATCTTCACGGGTGCCTTACGGCGCCCGAGACCGCCTAGACGGCCCCAGGGTACCCAGCGGAGGGTTTTAATCCCACCTTGTCGTAGCCGATGGTATGAGTCTACACCGAACAAGTGGCTAGCTCGTCGCGATGTTTTGGATAGTCTCAATAACCCGTCTATAAACAGTTTCACAAGTTGGTATAGTGAAACCGGGACCGACAGCTTAACGTGCTCTCCGAGGCACTATAGTGCTGTTGTCAAAATGAAGACGTAATATTATTAATTTTCTATACTGTGGTTTTATTTTGCAATTAAAAGGAAATTATTATTGTCAATGTGAGAGTTATTTAATTAACGGTTATGATATGTTCCAGAATAATCAGTCCTATGCAGTGGGTAAAAGACTTCAAATTAGTTGATTTTGGCGACATGGGTCTCTTCCCTGAGTATTTGGAAATGGGTAAGTTATATACAGTTTTATTTTCATTTGCCTCTTTTTTTTTGTTAGGTAAATATTTTTTATTACCGCACAAGTTTACCGACAAGTTTTCGGGCGTTTCGTTTTTTTTTTGCTAATGAATAATATACCAATATTAATAACATGTGTACATAGACGGCCTCAAGTTAGCTGTGGGGTTTAACTTCCACCACGTCGTAGCTGATGGTATGATGAGTCTATAAGCTCGTCTCGGTGTTTGGATAGACTCAATAATCCATCTATAAACAGTTTCAAAAGTTAGTATAGTGAAATTGGGACTGACAGCTTAACGTGCTATCCGAGGCATTATAGTGGTGTTTGCAAACCAATGTACATATAAAAATATAGTGTGATACATACCAGGGTTTGAACCGGGGACCTAATAACTGTAGTGATTTAAATGGTAAAGTCTAACCAACTCGGCCATCACGTATATGCTAAATAGTATTTATATTGTGCAACCTATATTATAATATTCACTCTCCTAAACGTTAGCTGGAAATAATGCCTAAGGCATTAAGCTCACAAAATCTTTTAGTGCAATAAAGAATTAAATACTAATAATGACTGCCTCTGTAGACTAGTGGTTGCGCCTGGCAATAAAAAAATATTTGTACGTTTTTCTGTAAAGTAGTTTCGTAGTTTCTCATGGTCTGGATGTTTATAAAATATAATATGTATTATATCATTGTTTATGCTGCTTGTACTATGAGCTTAGTTTGTGACCTACTGCTATGTTTTTTTCTTATAACGGAAACGTTAAAACGTCAAAATAACGAAAACCTTTAAATATGACATTATAAACAATGAGTAACAACGAACGCTGAAAAAGTCATGCATTCTATTACCTTATATCATAGGTACTTATTTGGCTTAAAAGTTTAAGCATTTCGTGTCGTGACCATTGTACATAAAGATTTTCGTTATTTTGGCAAAGTAACGTTACCAGTAAAGAAAACAGGGGCCTGACCAAGAACACGGCCGCCAATCGAATCGCCGCATCGATCGATAAAATGTATAGGAATATTACTCTATGGGTAGAGCCTGATCGACGAGAAACATCAAATCCCATACATTTGGCTTTCGATGGGTATTTCGATTCGATTATCGATTGGCTCTTTGGTAAGGCCCCTGAATATAGCCTCAGAGCAATATGTGTAATTGTCCTATATATATATATATAAGGCACCCGTGATGATATATCATCACGGGTGCCTTATGGCGCCCGAAACTGCCTAGACGGCCCCAGGGTACCCAGCGGAGGGGTTTTTAATCCCACCTCGTCGTAGCCAATGGTATGAGTCTACACCGATCAAGTGGCTAGCTCGTCGCGATGTTTTGAATAGACTCAATAGCCCATCTATAAACAGTTTCACAAGTTGGTATAGTGAAACCGGGACCGACTGCTTAACGTGCTCTCCGAGGCACTATAGTGGTGTTGTCAAACAAATGTACATAATTTTTTTAATTAAAAAAATATTGATACACACCGGGATTCGAACCAGGGACCTTATTATTTTTAAGTCCAAGGTCTAACCAACTCGGCCACCACGCATTAATAATATTTATGTTTATAGTGTTGCAGTACGGATTCGTAACTATATTCGTAGCGGCCTTCCCTCTGGCACCCCTGTTTGCGCTAGTCAACAACGTGCTTGAAATGCGACTAGACGCCCGCAAGCTACTGGCATGCTACCGGCGCCCCGTGCCGCAGAGGGTCACGGACATCGGGGTGTGGTACCGGATCCTCGACTCTATTGGCAAGCTAAGCATTATTACCAATGTGAGTTACACACAAACCATAGACAATTATCTATAGTATAAACGTAATGCACTAAAAATAAGACAAAATGTCTGATTAGTTAAACACGTGACAAAACTAAATACAACATGACGTCGTTTTACATTGAGCACAAGATGGCGGATGTTGAAAAATGGCCGACAACTGACTTTATTATTTGCAAGTTTAGAAAGAAAATAACATTTTTTAACTTGAAAAATATAACGCTGTTTATTTAATTAAAATGACGATGAAGAAAAGTAAGCAATTGTATGTTGTTAATTTATAACTTGTAAAATATTAAATAGGTACTAGTTGTGTCCCGCGATTACACACGCCCACCCATACAGCCTATGTTATGATGCTGAGCTTTTCATTGGTGAAAGATTTTTTAAAAACGGTTCAGTAGTTTTTGAGTTTATCTTCCGGATACAACTAGAACGGCTAAATCACTAGGGCACGGAAGCGGTCAAAATACAATCATCATAAATAATCTTTATTATAGCGCCATGCACTAAAAATAAGAAAAAAGTGTCTGATTGGTTAGTAACATACAAAAAACACAAGACGTTGTTTTACATTGAACACAAGAAAGAACGCGGTCAAAATTGGCCCACGTCAAATATATTATTTTTAATGAATTTGCTCTGCTTCTTTTGATAAATTAATTTTATTATTTGCAAGTTTTTAAAAAATGTGTTACATGATTGACTTGACACAATTTATGACTTTGAAAAACCCGGGACATTTAATGGAAATGGCGATTATGAATAGTTGGCAATTGAATGTTATATAATAGTAGCTGCCCACCCGTGCTTTGCAGTAATGAATGAGATGTTCTGTCTCACTCTGTACTCATTTACTCTTTTTTTATATGGAGATTTTTATCTTTTTCATAGATGGACTTTTTGGGTTTCATGAAAATTTGTTCATTGATTTCGGAATGCATAGAGTACAAACATTGTTTTTTGTTTATAGAGAATTATAAATAAAAATCAATGTTTAGTTAAATTACAGTACTAATATCGCTATTAAAAAACGGGGGTCGGTGGTAGAAGGGTTATAGGTATGTATTTTTTAATGCCAAATAAAAAATATTTTTTTTTAACAAAAAATTCAATTTTTTTTTTGGAGTGATTTTTCATCTATTTGATTTTGTTTCAGGGTTTCATAATAGCGTTCACATCGGATTTCATTCCTCGCCTCGTGTACCAGTTCTCCCACGGCGGCTCGCTCAAGCAGTACATCAACCACACGCTGGCGGACTTCAACATCTCCGTGCTAGAACACCCCCCTATCAGGACTACATATAATGAAACTATGTGCAGGTAACATCTTTTATTTATACTTCACGCGCAATAATACATACATATCATCACGGGTGCCTTCGGTTTTTTAATCCCACCTCGTCGTAGCCGATGGTATGAGTCTACACCGAACAAGTGACCAGCTCGTCGCGATGTTTTTGAATAGACTCAATAACCCATCTATAAACAGTTTCACAAGTTGGTATAGTGAAACCGGGACCGACAGCTTAACGTGCTCTCCGAGGCACTATAGTGGTGTTGTCAAAAAAATGTACATATTTTTTATTATTAAAAAAACTCATTGGTACACACCGGGATTCGAACTAGGGACCTAAGTGTTTTTAAGTCCAAGGTCTAACCAACTCGGCCACTACGTATATACAAATTAATAATTCTTTAAATTTTTTTTTTTTAAATTTTTTTTTAAATGTTTTTAGAGAGAGATTCATTCATAGCGTGGTTGGAAGGTAGTGTTAAAGGCCCATCCAAATTCAACCTTCCCCTTCAATTTACTGTATAATCTTGTCAGCAAACAAAATATTAAATATGAAAAATAGTTTAGTTTATTCAATAATCACAAATTTTCAAACAAGGATCGCTGGCGCCTGAACTAGTACAGAGTACTGTATTTCAGACACCATCGCCCACTTTTGAGACATTTATCATTAATTATTAATATGAAAAAAAAAAAAAAAATTAAAGCAACAATAAATAAAAAAGAATACAAATGAAGTTTAATAATAATACCTACTATTACTTTTATTTGATAGGTACATTACTTTTATACTACACCTGCTCGGAAAGTAGGTTCTTACTTGCGTAAGAATAGGTCAGAAAGTACGTCTTTGTAGTCGTACAAATATGCGGGAGGAAAAAGTGTATGAAAATCCATTGTTAACGTGCTTAAGCGGGAGGAAAAAGTATATGAAAATTCATTGTTAACGTGCTAGTTTTTTTTAAATTTTTTTTCTTCAATTCTTCCAAATTAGGAAAGGCAAGGGTTCAAAGCCATACAGCCTAGTTTTTTTTTACAAGTTCGAAATTTTAATCAAAATAAAATAAAATAAAAATATTGGTTTATTGGCTGTTTACTTTCTTTGCATTTTTGATTTATTAAGTTTTAGCAACTGTAATAATTTTAATATAAACTTTAATTAATAGAGATTTTATTTTTTATTTTCCTCGTAGGTGTAGTATAAAGCACTATGTATCACTCGGCGAGAAAGTGCGATTCCTAACTCGAGCGAATTAAGGCCCTCCGCTTCGCGTCGGGCCTCAAACTTCGCCCTCGTTAGTAATCGGTGACTTTCTCCCCTCGGTGAACAATGTACTATTAATTATACAAAATACAAATGAACTTAAATAATAATACCCACTATTGCACGGCTATTGATTTTAAATTTAAAATATTCGCTTTAATACACTCTAAAGGGCAATTTTTATCTACTTTAAATGCTCAACGAATCTGACGTATTTAATTGGATATGGATTAATACTGTATTGTTTAAAATAGCTTTATAAATACCCCATTATTTTTTAGTAATATGTACAAGATAAAAACAGTTACTGTGGGAATTACAGGAAGAACATATACCATCGCGGACTTTCCTGTAGACTTTTTAAAGATAACAAATTCCGTAGTACAATATTTTGATCTATTTCGTAAGGTTTAGCCAGCGTTAGCAATGTAAGCGCCCATTTTTTTTTTTACGATATTTTTGGAAATTCTCTGCTTTTCTCTACTATAATAAGCATGATAATATCGGTGATTTTTAAATATGTTAATTAACAATATTTCTTTATTCGTGTTCCAATTAAAATTCGCTATCATCCCACCTCGTCGTAGCCGATGGTATGAGTCTGCACCGAACAATTGATAGCTTGTCGCGATGTTTGGATAGACTTAATAACCCATATACCTACAGTTTCTTTTCTTTTCTTTCTTTTTAATATGTAGGACAATTAACACATATGGCTCTTAACACAAACTAAGCTCTAGGCTTGTACCTAGTGTACCAGAAACAACGATATAATACATATTATTATGATTTTTATTAACAGCCAGACCATGACAAAAAGTACAGAAAAAACGTACTAATATATTTTTGCCATGGTGGGAATCGAACTCACGACCTCTGGATATAATCCTAAAGGCGCAACCACTAGTCTACGGAGGCGGTCACAAGTTGGTATAGTGAAACCGGGACCGGCAGCTTAACGTGCTCTCCGAGACACTTTTACAGTACATACATTTTTAGATTAAAAACTCATTGGTACACACACCGGGGTTTGAACCAGGGACCTAAATGTTTTTTAATTGTAAGGTCTAACAAACTCGGCCTCGTATATAATTAGTATTGCAATAATGTTGCAGCTTCCCCGGCTACTGGTACAGTACCAACGAGGGCCAGGAGGATTACTCCCGCACCAACTGGTACTGGCACGTCATGGGTGCTCGACTCGCATTCGTCGTCGTATTTGAGGTAAGATACTTTATTAATATTACAACGAAACCCAACATGTTGTTAAAATTTTTAAGGTATAATATACCATCACGGGTGCCTTTTTGGCTCCCGAGAACCGTTTAAACGGCCTTGGGTACCCAGCGGAGGGATTAACCCGTCCTCATTTCGCCGATGGTATTTGGAGGCAACAGATAACAAGTGGCGAGCTTGTAGCAGTGTTTATGTATAAATTAATAACTAGCACTAGTACACGGTAATACAAAATCGAAATTAACATAAACAAAATGAAATCCACCAGAGGTTGATGATCTATGGGACAATTACAAATTAGAACGTAACAAGCGGGTTGTAAATGTAACTCAATTTTAATTTAATATGTCACAATCGAATCTGATCCAAATGTTATTAGTGATCAGGAAGGTGCAATTATATCTAAACTTATATTTTTCAGGTAAAAAATAGTATATATCTGTAAATATATTTTATATTTTCGTATAAAAATTCCCGGGAATAAGTTTAAGTATAATTGCAGCTGAATTTCCGATCACTAGTTCATTATATAGACGAATCCTATATCTCGAATTCTACGTTCCCAAGGAATCACTTCTATGACAATTGACGCCATTTTGTTGTCTTTATTGGCATTTACGTACGCGCATGTATTATTCACAAGCCACATTAATTCATTGACGCGAACACCAAACCAAAATTTTTCATTGGTTTCCAGAACGTGGTAGCTCTAGTCATGATAATAGTTCGTTGGGCAATCCCCGACATGTCCTGCGAGTTGCGGGACCGCATCCGGCGCGAGGCATACGTCATCAACACGTGCATTATGGAAGAGACGCGCGGTCGCTCCTGCCAGACGCCCACCAACGATCTGGAGAACCAAGATGGCTGCAGAATGAACGAACGAACGAACGAACAAGGTCCCGCTCACTCTACGCCTGTCTAGTTCCCACTAACCATTCGGTCCACGGTATTGTATACGCAAACGCTTTATATGAATGTTTTGTGGTTGTTTTTTACTAACCTTCTTTACAAGTTTACAATTTATTTTACAGAAAAAGATCGAAGTAACTGAGTTTAAGACTGATTATTATTAAGTTTTTTTTTTGTATTTGTGTGATTTTTTTACAGGTTTCTTAGCAGTGATTTGTTTAATTTAGAACTACTAATATTCATTGTATATAAAAAACACAATGACGCTAATTCAAAATTGTAATTGCTAAAAGTAGTTGCCTTTTTTATTTGTTTTTTGTTACTTTTAACAATAAATAATAAAGTACATTATTTTTTTAAATATTTTAACTTAATATAAAATGTCCTTTTTTGGACTTACGAAGGTCGAGGTCAAAAAAAAAAATCGGCTGTATCGACTCAACGTGTGTGACAGACTGGGTATGTTGAATTTGGGATAAATATTGTTTTAACAAGGAATGCTCGCGCTACTACAGTTATTTGTCATATCATACATGAAAAGTTCACTACAATACATTTATAATTGATTAGTTTGCAAGAGAATAAAAGGGCTTCTTGACTACAGTCAGTTTTAACCAGTAGAGGGCGTATCTGGAATTAACATTTTATTTAGTGTAATTGAATAAAAATGCAATCCGGATAAAAAAAATAATGAAAGAAAAGGTAAAATAAGTTTAAAGTTAATTAAGGAGCGCCCTCTAGCGAATATTTATTCAACTGTTACAATTATGTATTTTAGTGAGTTAGAAAACATTACATAGGAGTTTGTTATGGCTATAACAGATCAGCTTTAATCACCACCAAACTTAATACCACGATTATTAATTACACTGAAATTGAAATACCATAGTAAATTTTAACTTTCATAAAAAAACAAAACACCAAAAAAAATGGGGTATTTTTATTTCAATATACACAAAACAATTGCTTTAATAATGCTTTTAGTTTTTAATGGTATTTATAAACAATATATTAAAGTAATATTATTATGCATATATATATATATATATATATATTTATTTTATTATATTAACTTAAGCGAGCTTATAGAAATTGGGTGCTTGTAGTGTTTAACAAGTAATTTAAGTAATTCACCTTTAACAACCCGCACAACACGGAAGAAAACATCAATTACACCATAATAAATTTAATCATAAGTATAATAATATTAGAGTGGTCGTCAAAACGGTATAGGTACCTTTTAATGCCATAAACCCCCTTAGGTGGCGTTTCAATCGCTTGATGTAATTAATACAACTTTTGAAGTATTATTTAAATTTACTCAGATAAGTTTTAATATTCAATACAATATAGGAATCGCTACTCTTGGTACAGTCTTTTAGAGAAGTGTTGTTGTTTATCGTTTTCTGCGTTTGCGCCATGGATTAAGAAACCAAAAAATGGATTTGCGAACTGTAACGTCTAAAATTGTTTAAATGTTGTGTTCAGTGACATTGAAGTATTAAAAAAAAAAGAACGTGGAGATGTAAATATTACTTACTCGATCCTAATTAGATTGTCTCTTTATAAATAATCTATTAAGTTTGGAAAAGACAACCAAAGTTTATAGATTTATGATTCTAAAAATATTACTTTAGTTCTCATTTCAAAACTTAAACATATTTTTATAAAGAAATTATGGATTTGGGATCGTGTAACTAAAAGCTACACCTCCATGTTCTTTTTTTTTCTTTAAAATATCACTGAAAACAACATTTTGATGTTTTTCGACGTTTAAGTTCACGAATCCATTTCTTGTGCATTTAACGCGCTTATTTATTAAAGGACTTTACACGGCAATGGTTTGGGCTCAGCACTAAAGGATTAGCTATATTCACAGTAATATGCTTCGTGAATTCCATCGCGAATACTTAGATCGCCTAAAGTAGTTTTTTCGGTGTTTTAAAATAGCTTTACTTAAGAACGTGAGTGGTGTAGGTACATTTTTATTTAATAATAATATTTCAATAGTTTATTGCATTAACGAGTAACGTTTGTTAAGAAAATAGCGTGTAAATGCATATGTCCACACCCTAAATGCATATTTTTAGTATTCAAAAACGCCATCTGTCTACCGATGGCGTTTTTGAATACTAAAAATATGCATTTAGGGTTTTTATTTAAAACTAAAAAGAAAGTAAAGTGTCATGTGACTAAAAAAGTGAAATATGGCGTCAAAATGGCGTATTTATTAATAGAAAACGAATATCATGACGACGAATACTATTGTATGTTGTTCAAATATACAATAGTATTCTATATAAAAGTATATTAAATTTTGATTTACAATGGACAAAGTGACACTTTCTTACTTTTTAGTTAGCAGTTTTAGCAACTGCTACGACTTACTATTTTTTCACATTAGGTATACTTTATTTAATTTTTTTTTAACGTATCTTTATAAAAAACAGGTGAATCAACAGTGCCTCAACAGATAGACCATCTCCTGTCGTCATCTTTTTCAAGTTGGGACTTCGACTTAGCGGCGCACGGACACACACCCAATGTAGGTAACGTCGATCACGTGGTTGGAGACGTACATGCCGACAAAGAAGGACCCACACATGTCTAGTTTTGCTACGTCGTGAAAGTAATAATAATACACAGAAGTGCCCTAAGCTCTAAAATCGTCTATCGAATGAATTGTTGAAACATTTGTTACCGCCATGTTCTTATTTCAACTAATCAATGCTCAATTGAATATAATAATTTTTGTTCGGCGGCTTTTTTTTGTTCTCATGTTTGGAAAGGCGATGTAGGTTTTAGGGCACCTCCATATTTATCTTCATGTTTTACAACCCTATTTATAAACCAAACTTATAATGCGATTATAATAAATGCAGTGTGAAGTTCGCGCGGAAACCTGGGGACTAAACACGAGCTGCGATTGTCTTCGACGACGGGACCTTAAATAAATAATGAATGTGGAAATATAAGTTCTATTCTGTTAATTATAGAGTTAAAATTCCACTGCTTAAACATTTTCAAACTGGCGAAGAATTCGTGTTTTTCAAGATGGCGGCATTTTCAACCAACCTAAAATCGACTATACAACCATTGGAATATAGCTGATATTTCGATATTTGATTTTTACGTCTTGTCGTCGTAAACGATGGCAGCTTGGGATGAGGCAGTAACCATTTAGTGCACAGGGTTGGAAAATTTTTAGGAGGATTGGTTAAAAATGTTTGGGTTTAAACAATCGCAATGAGCGCATGATTACAACCGCAGTTGTATTTACTCAGCCTCTGACTTTGCATCGCATTGTACGCGTAAAAAATGGCAGACACGTTTTGCTACGTATTTCATTCACAAGGTGATCGTCCATATAAATATCAAATACTAGACTTTCTGTAAAAAACAACAGACCTCATTCAGTTGACTGAATTGATTCAATCTCAGAATAAAGTTAAATATTTAAGGGGATATTTAAAAAAATCTAAATACAGTTCGAGCACAAAAAAAACTAGAGTAGACAATTATTTAAAATTATAATTAATATTACCGGGACTTATTAAATTGCAGGCGTAATAATGGTAATCAAAATGTAACTATTTTAATATCAATGTTTAAATCCTCGCATTTATTTTGTAAATCACAATATTGCCATATTTTTAACGCCATATTTTATTTTTTGGTGGAAACTGTATAGTTGTTGAAATAAAAAAAAACGAATTTAGTGCTGTATTCAGAATCTCAATTTTTACATATTTATTATAAGTATATCAATTAACTGATTTTTAAACGTATTTTTAAGGCTAATAAAAAAAAATGTCGTTGCTTCCTAAATTCTAACCACAGTGTTCGTATTTAATAATATATTAGAATTTTTATTAGAAAATGTACTTAGGATGTAGTTTTTTTTTTGGAAAATTATACGCTCATTTACATATACGTCGTCGATATTATAAAAATCTAGATTCACATAATTTTCTATACTAGAAATACCTGTTATTTTAAAGAAATGTCATAAAGTTTAAACTGTAATATTTGTTTTGTACTTAATTGTAGCATTTTATACTAATACTTTATTATGCATATTTATTAGTTTTTGTGATGTTTGGTTGTAACATAACTATCACTGCCTTGGTAAAGTGCTTTTTTCTTTTTTTTCTTTTTGTTAGCTGTTTCTGTCTGATCTGCAGGGTGATTACGCGCACCAAAGTTAGCTCGCACGCCGATCGCTATGACGCGTTTTCTAAGCCGCCAGGCTTGCACTACGTCATTATGACGTCAAAACGATTCGCGTGCGAGCGAACTTAGGACGCGTAATCACGCCCCAGTGCAGTATATCCGCCGACGTCGATACCGTGAGATTTCGAGCTGAGATCGGGAGCAATGATTTTGGTACAAAAAGTATACAGCTTGGTTTGAATTGACCTTTGAACAGCTAGCTCGAGTACCTAATTAACTACAAAATTATAATATTATGAATTTTGAAAATGTCATTTGTTTGAATACGTCTTTTTTGATCTCAACTTAAAACAGATCTCGCGTTATCGAAGTCGGTGTCTAGCCCTCTGGTCTGATTATTAACTCTTCTACTGAATATCAGTAGATCAGATAAGTTTCAGATGATTTTTGCTGTTTAAAATTAAATAATGATGAAACATAATTTATTGAGTGTTAACTATATTAATAAAAAGCTATAGCAGTTGGTATATTTAGAAGAAATATTAAATAAAAAATAAAATAAGAGATTGCATATTTGTGATAGTCAAAATTTTCCTGTTTATAATATTTGTTTTATAATAATATTAAGTTTAAAAGATAATTAGAATTATTTCAATATCAGAAAAAATATCCAAATATTTTAGGCTAATTTTGTAATTTATTAAAAAAAAACATCGCGACGAGCTAGCCACTTGTTCGGTGTAGGTAGGCTCATACCATCGGCTACGACGAGGTGGGATTAAAACCCCTCCGCTGGGTACCCTGAGGCTGTCTAGGCGCCTTAAGGAACCCGTGATGATATTAGTGTTTTTATATTAAAAAAAAAAAAACTTAGTATTATAAATAAATATTTGAAATTAAAAAGAATCTCAAACTAATACATGCTTTGTATCGGTTTGCTTTAATATTTTAAAATGCTTTTTTTATATACAATCAATTGTTGTTTCAATCAGATTTATTTACTGAAACTTTATTATATTTTTTAGTATAAGTATTTTTTTTTTGTTATTAAAAATATTTGGCCAACGCCTTGCTTTTTTATATATTTTTACTTGTTTATAAGTTATTTTTGGTGCTGTGTTTTATAATAATTTAATCAAATGTAATGTAAGGTGTTATTTCTCATTTTTTAAATATATAACATATATTTAGGGATGTTTTATAGACTTTTTTAACCTATTAGGGTTTTGCTTTATAATAAATTAAAATTGTAAAATAAAATGATAAAAACTTAGGGCACAAAAATTGTACAAAAAATAATACTTTTATCTTTATTTAAATAAAAAAAAAATTAATTAAATATTTTTATAATTAAAAATTTTTTTTTTTATAAAATTTTTGTTCCTATTATTATCGGTAATTTATGGAAATGGTCTTAAACAAATATTATTATTATTAAATGTGTATTGTTTTTTGTATAACTTTTCTTTTAACTAGTCACACTGTAATAAATTAGCCAATAGTTCGGGCTCGATAAAAAATATTTTTACATGTTCTAATTTAATAGCAAATCTAAAATATTGCTTACGTATTTATATTTACCCGGTTCTAGGAGTCTACTGCATCGATTTCTTGTTGAGGAGGTAGTCTCCTTTTAGGGTGCGATTACGTAATCGGCAGGTGATTCGACGACGAAGCTGCGAGAATATTAAAAAGTAGACTTGTGATGAAAATTATTTATTGCCGCCCATTTCGTAACCGCATTATTTAGCTTACCAATGCTGTTAAACAACAATGTATTGATCTTCACAGTTCTCTTTAAACTTCGCTGATTTTCACTTTGACACAAGAAGCCATTAAATTAGGTACTTATTATTTTTATTAGGACTTATTATGACCTTTCTTGATAAAGAGAATATAGTATGTTAAAACAACAGTTTGTCCAAAATTTTAACTCTATTGCAAATAATTAATTCCTAAGTATCTACTATAATATTTTAACATAATTTTATGCTTTGTGATATTTAAAACAAATGAAAAATAGCTTTTAAAAGTAGGATCATAAAACCGTCACAAACAACCATACAGAGTTTTAAACTATGTAGCCAGGAAATGGATTCGTGAACATCAAACGTCTAAATCTTGTTTTTAATGATATCATTATTATTTTTAAGAAAAAAAGAACGTAGAGGTGTAGATTTTACTTACTCAATCCTAATGATTTTTTATTATGCCCTTTCTTGATAAAATTATATTTTGAAAGACACCTAAAGTTTGATTTATGATTCTAAAAATATTACTTTAGTTGTCATTTCTAAACTTAACATATTTTTTATAAATCAATTATGTTATTAGAATCGAGTAAGTAAAATATACACCTCCATTTTCTTGGTTTTATATAAAAAAAAAATATTATCGCTGAAAACATTTTAGTTGATTTTTGTGGTTCGTGTTCGCGAATCCATTTCCTGTGCACTTAAGCAACCTCCATGTTTACTTACCAAATAATAAATATTTATTAGTTAATTTAGTATATTATATAAAAGTTTTATATATAATGTAATTATATTGTTATGTAAGTCAAGTGATAGCTGTTATTTTTAACAATTGTTGGCGTTTCAATTTGTTTATAATTAGGATTTATATAAGCTTTCTGTGTTTCACGTTTATACCGGTGTTTATTGTATTGCCATGCTTTGTATTTATAAATATATCTATTGAAAGTTATACCATGTATTATTGAATTTACCTTGGTATTACAAAATCATTTTTAGACAAAAAAAGTGGCCCAGCCTAGTGGTTAAGAGCGCTGGAGTCGACTTGACGCCCATACAAACGTACTTCCAATATTTACAACTTGGCTGTTGGTTGAAGTTTAATTATTTTTTTATGTTGGTAATTGTATGCAGAAATCTTTCTGTTGTGGGTAATAAACATTTTTGTACTATATATTATATTATTATGTATATTAAAAAAGTTTTTTTGGATTTTGAAAAAATAATGACCCAACACAGAAAGATTAATAAATACAATGACCTATTATTTATTATTTATTTTTTAATTCTGCGACAAACAGTAATCGAGTATTATTGGAAGTGCGAAAGCTAATTTTGTACGGAGAACGCAGCGATTACGAATGCAAAGCCCTTAAGTCACTGCGCAACTGATAACAAGGTTAAGTAGATGACAACAAGGCCGGGCCTGGGATGAGTGACCGCTGTATACATCGAGGCTATACCATCATAAGCAGTGCAACAAGCTTGCCACTTGCTTCCAAATACCATCGGCAAAAAAAGGACGAGTTAATTGGTACCCCTTGGGTACCCTGAGGCAAACGGTTCTTGGGGCCAAAAAGGCACCCGTGTGGTATAGTAGGTAAATATTTACAATTTATTAAATAAAATCACTCACTCGTAATGAATTCTTAGACGCCGTCTATTTTGTTCCTGTATTATTTAGAGTGGTAGAGATCAATGCTGTTAATTGACAGCATCAGCATCTCTATGAAAAATAAAAAAAAAGGCGAATGTTTAAAAACCATTGGAATAAATTATAAATTTAGTAGATAGGTATTTTTTTTTAAATCTTGATATACTTATAGGTAATTGGCTGGCAGGTAGTGAGAGTTCATCCCTTTGCGAACAATTCCTAGTTTGTACAATGTTATATAAATTTTGCTTCAGCCGCGTAAATAACTAGAGTTTGATAACCAATATTCATACGGAAAGTTCTTGTTTGATAACCCAGTTATCTAAGAAGATTTTTTATTCTTTTTGATAATTGGGTTATCTAAGGGTAATTTATATTCCAGTTGGTAATAATCTGCATGGACGTAATATTATGACCAGTGTTCTAGGAAGAATAGGTGATACTAATTATTATTTCGGCACCGCAGTTTCAACAAAAAACATTAATTTTTTAATGACTGTATATAATGACTGTGTTAAAATTTCTGTATATCTAAATATACATAAATTCTAGGGTTTGGGCATGAAATTTGGATAAAATTATAATATATATATATATATATATAGCAGCTCGGATGCCTTACAGCGCTCGAGACCGCCTAGACGCCCTCAGGGTACCCAGCGGAGGGGTTTTTAATCTCACCTCGTCGTAGCTGATGGTATGAGTCTACACCAAGTAGCCACTTGCTTGGTGTAGACTCATACCTCTCTCATACGCTCGTCGCGATGGTGATGGATTGATAAACACCCAGACCATGACAAACTGGTATAGTGAAACCGGGACCGACAGATTAACGTGCTCTCCGAGGCACTATAGTGGTGTTGTCAAACAAATGTACATAATTTTTTTAATCAAAAACATGTTATTAAAGTTATTTTATTAAATAAAAGGCTTTAATTTCTTTAGAAACTTGACGTCATAATAGGTACATATACCTTACCTTTATCGTGCACACCGGGATTCGAACCAGGGACCTAAGTGTGTTTAAGCGCAAGGTCTAACCAACTCGGCCACCACGTATAGCTCTACCATAAGTTTTTGCTAACTGCTTTTTCTATTGTCGTTAATAACTATAGATAAAGATCAACGAACAAGACAGGTTTATTTAAAAAATAAAGCGATTCCGTTTGTTGATTTCTAACTATAAATACTAGCGACTATAGTAAACACAGCAAAAAATCATGGTAGAGAGTTTCACCATCAAATCTCGACATTCATTCACTAGTTCTTGGCAGACTCAATACAATGTGTATCACTTAGTAGTGACTGGCTCTAAATTATTGTTACTTAATTTATGACAGTAAAAAACAAGTGACTGTTTCCTTGTGATATTTAATGTACAGTTTGTAAAAAGCATGAAGCCATAGAGTATAATTAATATACAGCATGAAACTAAAAAGTAATAAAATATAATATTTCATGATATTAAGAAGCCAGTAAAAGGTTTCCTCGATCTCGAACGTCCAATAACGTCTAAATGTTGTTTTCAGTGATATCAAAGTTTATTTTTAATGAAAAAGAACGTAGAGGTGTAAATATTACTTACTCGATCCTAATTAGATAGTATTTTTATTTAAAAAATATTAACTTTTGAAAAGACACCCAAAGTTTGATTTATGATTCTAAAAATATTACTTTAGTTCTCATTTTAAAACTAAACAGATTTTTTATAAAGAAATTATGTAATTAGGATCGAGTAAATACAATCTACACCTCCATGTTCTTTTCTTCCAAAAAAAAACTTTATTATAACTGAAAACAACATTTAGATGTTTTTTGACGCTCGAGTTCGCGAATCCTTTTCCTGCCCACTTAAGAAGCCAGTAAAAGTTTTCGCGATCTCGAACGTCTAAAAACGTGTAAACGTTGTTTTCAGTGATATCAAAGTTTATTTTTAATGAAAAAGAACGTAGAGGTGTAAATATTACTTACTCGATCCTAATTAGATAGTATTTTTATAAAAAATATATAAACTTTTGAAAAGACACCCAAAGTTTTATTTATGATTCTAAAAATATTACTTTAGTTCTCATTTTAAAACTAGACAGATTTTTAATAAAAAAATTATGTAATTAGGATCGAGTAAATATAATCTACACGTCCATGTTCTTTTTTTTCCAAAAAAAAACTTTATTATCACTGAAAACAACATTTAGATGTTTTTTGACACTCTAGTTCGCGAATCCTTTTTCTGCCCACTTAAAGTTATTTTATTAAAAAGGCTTTAATTTCTTTAGAAACTTGACGTCTATAGCAACATCTCATATGAAATTCGAGTCTCTATAATAGGTACAATACCTTACCTGTATCGTGCACAGAGTAAATATTTAATACCGGCCCATATTTTACATATAAATAGATAAACAGACAAAGTCCTAAGCTAATGAGGTGGTTATAAATTTAATGAATATCGTGCAGGCGGGTATTAGTGTGTTTACTCACGCAGTATAACTATTATGCATCGAGATAACAGATAGTTTGCTACCGTACATAGTACGCAGGTATTATAGGCATTAATCAAGGTATTTATAGTTCCTTTGTAGTTTTGTCAAGTCATTGTTTATTGCCTTCGATCAACAATTATTGCAATGATTTATAAGAATAGTATTATGGGAGCACTGCCGTGCTTCACAATCAATAGTTCGCTAAAGTTAGGTCCAATATTATACAAACAGAGGCGTAGCTATAGGTATCCTAAGGCCCTGGTATAAAAAAAGTTATCACCCTATCTGAACTGGGGCCTTACCAAAGAGCCAATCGATAATCAAATCGAAATACCCATCGAAAGCCAAATGTATGGGATTTGACGTTTCTCGGCGATCAGGCTCTACCCATAGAGTAAAATTCCTATACATTTTTATCGATCGATGCGGCGATTCGATTAACGATCGTGTTCTTTGGTCAGGCCCTTTGTTAGGGATTATCGAGTAAAACTATATTTAATAATGCATTGAGTATAATGGCCCAGGGCGCTGTTAGTGGTAAAACCTGGTGGTCAGGGTCCGAGGGCCCCCTGAGCTTGATGGCCCCGCTACTCGGCACTGCCTAGCCCTTTAGAAGCTACGCCTCTGTGTACAAAAATACATTATTTAGATAAAATAAACTGCGTTCCTCACTAGCTACCTGTGCTGAAACTGAAGAACTGACTCCCCAGTTTCTGAAAGCAGAAGTTATTGAAGTAAAAACCAGCTGTTATATGAGGTGGTAGTCGTGGTGTAGGGTGCGGTAACGAAACATGCAGTTTAAAGAAATAAAGAGACTCGTAAAAAATTTTAACGAGTGACTAAAAATAACTCTAATATACAGAGCGAATTTAAATGAATGTACTGTGGGCTAATATGAGGTTCTGCTGATTAAATAGAACAACTTTTAACATGGAACTATGTGTCGCAAATGAAAAAAAAAATGTTGGCTTCCCCATACAAATTTCAGTAATGTTATATTCAGTAACATTACTAGTTTATATGGAGAAAGCATTTTTTTTTTCATTTGCGACACATAGTTCCATGTTAAAAGTTGTTCTATTTAATCAGCAAAACCTCATTGATATTAGCCCAAAGTACATCCTTTCAAAGTCACCCTGTATATTCACGTGTGCTTTTTGCCTCCCGAGAACCGTTTAAATGGCCTGGGGATACCTAGTCGAGGTATTAATTAACCCGTCCTTATTTCGCCAATGGTATTCGGAGACACCTAACATGTGGCGCGCTTGTTGCGGTGTTTATGATGGTATAGCCTCGTTGTATAAAGCGGTCACCCATCCCAGGTCATCTGCTTAACCTTGTTATCAGTTGCGCAGTAGTGACTTAACCACTAATAGGTTGGGACCGCTTTTTTAACTCTGGGGACTCTAATAAAGTTAACTTTATCCATAGATAACAATCCTTGGCATATTTATGTTATAGCTTCACGGGTGCCTCACGGCGCCCAAGACCGTCTAAACGGCCCCAGGGTACCCATCGGAGGGGTTTTATTCCCACCTCGTCGTAGCCGATGGTATGAGTCTACACCGAACAAGTGGCTAGCTCGTCGCGATGTTTTGAATAGACTCAATAACCCATCTATAAACAGTTTCACAAGATGGTATAGTGAAACCGGGACCGACAGCTTAACGTGCTCTCCGATGCACAATAGTGGTGTTGTCAAACAAATGTACATACATTTTTTAATTAAAAACTCATTGGTACACACCAGGATTCGAACCAGGGACCTAAGTGTTTTTAAGTCCAAGGTCTAACCAACTCGGCCACCACGTATTTATGTTATAATTGTTACAATGCTCATAACGTCTATTCTTATTGAAAATCGAAGGTTGATACATCGAAGGTCGTTACATGGATAAAAAGGAATTCTTCAGCGAAGAATACAAGTAAGTATTCTCAGAATATTATTTCAATATACAACTACAACCTTAGTCCAGGTTTTTACTCTATTCAAGATTTTTTTGATCCTTGATTTTTTTTTGGTATTGTTTACTCCATATACCTATGACACACTTGACAAGGAAGTTTCGCGTATTTCAAACCTATATCCGAAACCCTAATTAAGGTTCCTCCAGCCGACCGCGCTGCCATACAAATGTACTTCTCATATTATTAATCCAATTATTGTTAAAATTTTGCACTTTAATAACTACTTTAATAAATATCTTTCTTATTTTGTGATATTCCAAGTTCATTTTCTAATCGGTCAGTCGGCTACCGAAGTTATTAAAATAAATAACATCTTTAACTTGCAAGAATATGGTTACATGCATGAAGCTAAAAAAACGCGCCCGCGCGGACGTGCACGGTTTTTACCTTCATGGTTACATGGGTTGAATAAGTACTTAGGGCCTTAGCACAAAGCATCGATAGGCTCGATAAGTCGACAAAATCGATATGTATGTATCGATTTATCGAGCCTATCGTTGGTGTTGTGCTAAGGCCCTTAATATTAATTAGACTGACATACCTATTAATTAAATAAATTGACTGTAAGTAGTCATGCACCCTCACAACTGTTATCACTTGTCCTGAAGGTTGACTGGTAGAGAATGCCGAGCGCCGCCTTTGTACAATTTTAGTGCAATAAAGTTTTTAAAATAAAAAAATACCTATAGGAATTATAACATTTGAAATATTTACCTACTCAGTTTTTAGGTGGGTTGAAGGTTACTGTAAACTTTGGTAGGTTTGTATGGCAGCACTGTCGAATGGACCCTAAGGACACTACATTCGTAATCGTGAAGTATGCATTCTCCATAAAAAAATTAGCTTTCGCACCAATAATAAGAATACTCGCACAAAAATACTCGATTACTATTTGTAGCAGAATTAAATAAATATTTTTGTCGGTCATTGTATTTGCTAATCTTCTTATGTTGTGTTTTTTTCGAAATTAGAAAAAAAAAAAATACAAAAATATTTATAAAAGAAATTACACTTTTAATTTATGATTGTTTATTTTAATATATTATTAGGTATTTACAATTATGAACTATATACATTTTTTTCGTAAATTAATTGTTAAACTTAAAATATTAAAAAAGATTTTTGCGTACAATATAAAATAAAATACCAACATAAAATAATTATTGAACTTCGACTAACAGCGAAGTAGTAAGTACGTTAGTATACGCGTTAAGTCGACTACAGAGTCCTTAACTAGGTATTCTTTAAGTTAAATTAAGTTATACTTAATTATTAGTTCAGATGTAGTCCCCACAAACCCTAACTTAATTTAACCCCCACCCGTGTTCTGTCTGGGTCAAGCCCCGCCACTGTTTATCAAGCCTACAGTCACTCATTACGCATTGTCAACAGTGTACCCACACAAAATGTTGACACTATATACCATACACCTACCTACCTCATCCCTCAATCGGGCAATAGTAATACCATAGTAACAAGAAAATTATAGAAGGAACAATCAAAATAATTAAATCTTTTTTCTTAAATAGCACGGCATAAATTGTTTTATAACAACATTGAGCAATCCTCTATGCCGGCTTAATGATGCGGTTATGGAACGAGCGGTCATCATCAATTTAACGACCCATTTCGTAACCGTTCAAGACTACCAAAGGGGATTACCATCTCGAATGGGATCTACCAAAGGGGAATATCATCATCAAAAAATCGATGCAGCAATCTCCCGAAAACCGATGAACACACAAAAAACCGAAATATTACTGTTTTTCATTTGTAAGGTTCTAGAGTCCTTTAGGCACCTTTATGAAATACTACACCGAGACAACATTAAAGACATTTTGGCATTAGAATATTTTAGGGTCCGTTTTTAATTTGAATAAATAACGTCAGATTCAGGTATCGCATGTCTGTCCGCATGAATATCTTGACAAGTACTGGTCCGATTTACTTAAAATTTGTAAAAGTTATAGATGTTGTTGAGGGTAGTAAAATAATAAAAAACTGTTCAGAAAAATAAGCCCTAACCTGAGTTTTTGCTTCGTTTAACCGTAACGTTAATACGTTCAGAACCACCATTTGGACCGTCAATTCCGGAATTCAAATATCGGAAAATTCAATATATATTCAATACTAATACAGTATACTTATATATAATTTCGGAATGCAGACCCTATTCCTAAAAGAGCTTTAAAAAAAAATACAAGGTGTTTGGTTTCGCAAGTTCTAAAGTACTAAGTCTATGGTTTTACGAGAGGTACCTATAGGTATACCTTTCCAATTTGGTGGTGTTGGTATTGCTCTCCGTCGACCGTGTTGATATTTAAACGTAATTTTCGTACTCAAAGCACCTGTCGGTAAGCGAGAGTATGCAGCTATTGAAGTGATACATGTTTTTTTGGCTCATTATGTAAATATTTTGATGGGATAAATTATGTATTAATTATTATGTCTGTCTATGTACAATAATTTTATTAAACTATTGTGCTGACTTGTGGATTTTTTTTAGTGCAAATATATACATAATTACACAGATAAAAATAAATTATTAGAAATTAACTCCATTCAGAATATATTGTTTTATTCATATATGGATAAAAAAAACTTAAATTAGGATAATATAATTTTTTACTAAAATGTTCTTAACCCAAGTTATTTTTTCCTATATTGTACCTAAATTGACGTTGCGGGTTTTTTTGCGTGGATTTATAAACTGAGTAACAGGCAATAGAAGTATTCAGTAATAGAGACTACCTAAGTTGTCTCTACCTATATACAGACATTCGGCTTTCCATCTCAGCACATGATATGTGTGGATCTGCAGATGCAAAAGCCGTCATGTTACCTAGTCATGTTTCGGTTTAGTCTGTGGGTTCACCAGAGCCTTCTTGTCGAGGTGGTAGTATCATTTCAGGGCACGGTTAGAAAAAAAAAAACTAAAATGTATTGCAGATTTGTCTTTCTCGCTGCCCATTTCGTAACCATATCATTTAGCCGGCATAGTGGGACCGATCAATGCTATTAAACAACAATGTATTGATCGGCCACATTCATAAACTTTGTACATCTGTTTACTATCAGGCAGATACAAAGCACATGCCGTGTTAAATAACTTAAATAAGTAAACATATATAGGTATTTTGAAAATTCAGTCTATGTCTCTAGGCTCTGAGACATCTCAGTAAAACATCCTTCAGTCGGCAGAAGGCTGTGTCTCGGTTGGCACATATCGTGTTACCTCGCATTTTCAGGCGAAATTCTGCGTGATTCACGTAAAAAGTTAGTGAAAATGGTTCATATAAAATAGTGCATAAACGTGGTAAGTGGTAAGTTATTTAGGTACTTACTCCTATATATAATTTAATATTAAGTAAGAAAAGCATATTTATAGCGTAACTTGTAGATATAATGTTCATTAATTTATACATTTTATTAATCATTTATATTACAATTTAGGTAAACGTACCTAGAGCAAATGCCAACAAGTTGTTTAAACTATTATTAATAAATCAATAATTCTAAATTAATAATAAATACTAAGTATACGGTTATGCAAAATTTATATAAGCAAAAAAGGAGGGTTCTACCAGAAATCCACAATTTTTTATCACGTAGACCTTTTGCCGATTTTAAACCATACCGTACACCCCTAATTTTCTAATAGTATAAGTTGTATAACCGCAAAGTATAGGTGGAAGGGTAGTTAATGAGTTCGACACTCTAGGTGAGTGAACCCTCTACCCGATCAAATAATTTTCCTGCAAGTGAGTCCAAGGAAACGCGTTTCATAATATTTCTTATCGGCGATTCATGGAAGACCGAGATTCTTCAAAGGATGATGCAAATATTTTGCTGATGTTCTTCTTTTAATTGACTTTCACCGCGTTTCTAACAGACTATCGCTGACAGGATCATATAGTATTTGTTTAAGTAGAACCCCTCACACTACTGAAAAATGTTAAGTGGAGTGTTTATATGGGAAAGGCTGTGTTCCTGGACTTGAGACCGCGAAGCAGGGTTGAAACGTTTCGCGGTCTCAAGTCCGGGAACAGTATTCACTCGCCTTCATCTCAAACACGCGATGTATGTACCTGTACGAATATCCATTGATAGAATATTTTACATTGTCTCATAGTTTATTCATAAATTATACGAAAATACATACATTCAAATTTAAATAAATACTAATAATATGTAGGATAATTTACACATATAGCTCTGGTCACAAACTAGGCTCTAGGTTTGTACTATGTGTACCAGAAACAACGATATAATTACACAGATTATTTTATAAACACCCATACTATGACAAACTGTACAGAAAAATGTACTAGTATTTTTTGTCATCGGTGGGAATCGAACACACGACTTGCGGACACAACACCAAAGGCGTAACCGTATCTACGGAGACCGTCAACATTAATTAATTACATACAAATTATATGAATTATGAAAGTTAAAAAAGAATGTTAATATTAAACGGGTATAGGCACATGTGCTTTAATAATATCTAAAATCTCGTCGATAATTAGTATTTTTAAATTTTATAGATGGTTGAAGCTTTCGGTGTATTTAATTTCCTGTATATCTAAAATATATCTGTCTACCTAAATATATATATATATATATTTCGACTTTTTTTCTACCTGGCGGTGAGCAGACCTACAAAGTCCATGAATGGGGTCGATCAATACATTATTATTTAATAATAATGATCGCTTCCACTATGCCGGCTAAATGACATGGGCGGCGACATGGACTTATTTGCATTACGAATTCCTCGCTGCTTTATCGTCTAATCAATCGCCTGTTTCGTAACCGCGCCTACCACTAAGGAGACCCGCGCCTACCACTAAGGAGACTACCACCTCGACAAGAATATTGCGTCGGATTCTCCGGAAAACTGGTAAACCCACAGACTAAAACCGAAACATGACTATGTACTTCCACTTCTATTATTTTTTTTTCCCGCCGCCTTACTCAATTACTCTTCTTTTCCCTACACGATCAACAACTTGTATGCAAATGTAATCATTACTCACAGACCACAGAGTATATACTATATACCTTGGTATTAATCCTTATCCAAATAAATCACTTCGTGTTGAAATTGTTTTAGTACTTATGGATTACTTTTTGAATTATTCAAATCGGACATTCCATTCAAAGATATCATGATTTAATAAAAAAAGTGTTTACATTTTTGTGTTAGAAATTTAATAAATCCAGAACTTTCCAAATTAATTCATTATAGCTGGGTTCCATGTCCGTCAGGATTGAGGGGCCACATTTTTATAATACGAATTTGCTAATAATTTTTACGCCAGCAGTTAGTAAGTATATATTTTTACAAACTATAGACAAGTTTTATAAGTTTGCAGTTTACTTTAATGAAAACATCAGCACGGAGGGACCAACTAAAACCCTATATAACTTTTTTATTTTAAGTTTTACAAACTTGAGACTTTTTTTACAAACTTTAGATCGATTTTTACTAACTGCTGGCATAAAAAATATTAGCAAATTCGTATTATAAAAATGTGTCCCCTCAATCATGACGGACATCTGGGTTCCGAGGTTGCACTAGGTTTTGATTAACTAGGCGATAATTTGACTCTCGATAAAATTAATTTTAGTGAATAAATATTCATTCATTAAATCGATATGTATCGTTTTTGTCGTTTTATCAAGGCTATCGATCCTAAGGCCTGTGTATTGATTTTTTAGTTTCTCATATAAGATCGACATCGGAATTTCGTATAATATACCTAATTGTTTATTAAAGTGGAACCACTAGGCCATGGCTGAGATCAAATATAAATAACTATTTAATGAGTAGGTAAGCAGTCCCTCTGTCTGGTAGAAGTGGATAAGTTGCGAAGAAGTGGAGATTCACTAATGGCAGAAATAGCCTTGTTTTTCATTGTAACGTAATTATGTAACTTTGAAAATTGTGGTATTCGGGCATTTACTCGTCAACAGGGGCGGATTCAGGGTTTTATATCTACGATCTTCTGTTAATACTGGTAATAAATTAAATCCTAAATTGACAAGGTTTAGAATTAGTTCTACACGTAGCAGGTCAAATATTTCGCCTGCATATAAAAATATTTTAATACAAATTAACACAGGCAAATTGGCAAATGCTTAATTTAAATTCACTTGTAGATATATTTTTTGATATACCAAATAATATTCTTCATATTATATTAATAATATACAGGGTGAATTTGAATGGTTGTACTTTGGGCTAATATGAGGCTCTTCTGATAAAATGGAACAACCTTTCCAATGGAACCATAAATTAATTTAAAAAATGGGCTTCTCCATACAAATTAGTCATTTTAACATTACTAGTTTGTATGGAGAAAATATATATTTTTTCATTTGCAACACATGGTTCCACGGGAAAAGTTGTCAGTAGAACCTCATATTAGCCTAAAGAACAAACATTCAAAGTCACCCTGTATATTATATAATAAAAAAAAATAGCGTACCTCCCCAAACCATACCATTTCTTTTTGTCTCCAGAAAAGCGATATTAAACAAAGACTGTAATTAATTAGTCACGTAGGCAATTCTGTAAGTTCTGTAACAAAATTAACGATAGGTAGGTAGTAACACAATATAGTTAACTGAAGTTATCTACTTGGTAACCAACCGTTTTTAGATTACTCCTGGGAGGCCGATGGTTCGTTCCCGGTTAACGCCTTGATTAAGTACGTTTTTAATTAAATTAACAAGGTAGAGAGAAATCAATAAATCGTTGGTTGTTTGGAATAACATTTTATAACATTTTTTTTTGTGCTTTTATTATTATACCACTGCATTTAACTTTGTATCTGCCTGATGGTAAGCCGATCTTGGTCGAACGAGGCAGCTTTGGTGTTTGATAGCGCACTATGCCGGCTCTAGGTTGTAGTTATAAATTGTGCGGTAACAAAGGCGACTTTTCATTACGACTCTACTTTATCATCCTTGCTGCTTTATAATCATATTCACTGCCGGTTTCCCTTTTTCCACTAACAGCATCCTGATAAGGGACCACCTACCACCTCAACAAGAAATAGACGCAGAACTTATAGATTCTTGAAAACCAGTGGAAGCTACGGACCAAAACCGATTATAAACTTGACGGATTTGTGCTTGTACAGAAACCGATCGGTTGGGCGAAGTTACAGAGAGACCTTCCTTCATAGGTGAAAGGTGGTCTTCTTATCTTATCTAAAATATTACAGTTTAGTGATGAAGTAGTAGGTTTCCAATCAATAGCCAGAAGGTCATCTAGACGTTGTTCGAGATATTACCTCGGAGAACACGTTAACCTGCCGGTCTCAGTTTTGCTATACCAACTTGTTACTCTTGTTAGATGTATTATTGGTCTGCAAATATTGCAACGTGCTGGCCACTTGTTAGGTGCAGACTCAGAATAATAAGATATATAAACTTATAATAAGACACCCGTGATGTTAGAGAGCTGCCCATATAATTTACTGACTGGTAAAGAAACCGTCTGCTGGGCATGAAATATCATTCTTAGTATTGTCCCAGTAACCTGGACGTAGTTTCTTAAATTTTCCACGTCATGGACCGGGAGGGGCGGGCGTTTGACCAGTCAGTGTGTAAACCCTCTGCTGGTAGATATTTTAGTAGATATTATCCTGGACATAACTTCTGCCAAGTTTGACCCGAATGAGGTCAAAATCCAGAGTAATGCCCAAAAAACCGTGATTTTCGTCCATTATGAGTATCACATGAGTGGAGTGAGGAGGTTATACGGAAACCGCTCAAAACCTTTGTGCTGTGTTAAGGCTTACTAGAGGTATAAGAAAATATTTCCAGCAGACGCGCAGCTGGTTAAGATCTGGGAGGGGGTGGCCCTTCCGGACCTTGACCTTCGAAAACTAAATCCAGGCTACTTAGAGCAACACTAGGAAAGATATTTCATGCCCATCAGATGGGTTTATTTATTTATTTAAGCCATTTATTCCTTATAATTATTAACATTTTCAAACATATACATTTATAAAGTCCGTTTTAGGGTATAGGCCTCCTCCATGGGTTTCTTTATTAGTCAGTAAATCATATGGGCAGCTATCTAAACACTGAATCCAACAAATAATATAATAATAATTTTAGTTAGGTACACGGATAAAAATAAATTGTAGGATGAAAACAATATCCTCGTCGTCAAGACAAATATTGTTTCATATAATTTTGGCAGTTATCCATACAAGTTAATTATCATATAATAATATTATAATAATATTTTGAGATTTTTTTGAAGAATTTCTTTTGATCGGTGCTCACTTCACATACTTCATATACATACATACTTCTTTTGTCTCATCTTGCTATAGCATCTCCCCTTTTTGTCCATGTAGACTAGCTCTTATTTTATATAGATGAGCGCGTGATTCCCAAACCAACCGATTCTTCCCAATCACCATTACAAGCCTCAGTATTGAAGATAAATTGATTGGAAGTACCATCAAGGTATTAATTAGTCAAAATTAATCTTGTAATCAGAGTTTAATTTATAGCTGTACGTAGAGCCAATTAAAATGTTAACAAAGTAAATAAATAAGTTACTATTACTATAAATGTTATAGTAAATCTCCGAGACGTATTTTAGATAAAAACTTTTTAACAAAAAACGACTTCAAAATCAATAAATGAGGTTTTCCACATACCACTTCCAAAACCCTTCTTCCAATCATCTTAACTAAATTTATATCAAACCAACCTGGTGGACAATTCTCGCGCTTTCGACATTCATCTCGATTCGAGATTTTTAAACGAAAAATGACTAAATATGCCATTTTTCGTTCAAAAATATCGAACATTAAACGAAATAAATAATAAATATTAATTAATAAATATACAAATATTGAACGAAAAATGACATATTTAGTCATTTTTCGTTTAAAAATCTCAAATCGAGATGAATGTCGAAAGCGCGAGAATTGCCAACCTGGTGCTTACAATCATAAAAATCGGTTTAGATTTGACGATATGAGCAAAACTCTCATAATTAGCTTAGATTTTGAGGAGTTTGTCTCTCGAGCTTCGGCAATCCTTATCAGTTCTTCACAAACATTTTACGGGACCAACTTGTTGACTAATTATTTAATTAAATAAAAATCTAAATCGGTTTAGATATTAATAAGTAACAACCAAAAAAAAATTAACATACGCGTCGAATTGAAAACTGCTTCTTTTTTGAAGTCGGTTAACAGTGGCGAATGTTAACCAAGCTTTGCAGTGATATTTTTTGTCTAAACCCTGCTAAACCCATATTATTTATACATATCTTACTTCTAATTAATTAAACATCTATCTACTATTTTCCTGCAAATATAAGGCATATGTTTGACCACAAATCCTCTATTAAAACAATATATATATATTCTTGCTTGGCCATAGAGATTCGAGCTATTCTCACTGTGTACAGGGTGAGAGGCCCATAGTAAGCGAAAACTTAAGTGGCAGTGGGCAGGCCACATAGCTCGCAGAACGGACTGCCGTTGGGGTATTAAGGTTCTCGAGTGGCGACCGCGTGCTGGAGGACGCAGCAGAGGCAGCCCCCCCACAAGATGGACCGACGACCTGAAAAAGGTCGCGGGAAGCCGATGGATACAGGCGGCGCAGAACCGGTCGTTGTGGCGATCCTTGGGGGAGGCCTATGTCCAGCAGTGGATGCGTTAAAGGCTGGTATGATGATGATGATGACAAGGTGAGAATAACTACCAAGTAAGACAATACCTATTTTTTTAACTAAAGTGTTCAACGAGGACTAAATAAGTTTTTATGAATAAGACAATAATAATATTTTTTATTATTATTGTCATTAATTTTGTTATACCTATTATAAAATATATTGTAATTTAGCACAAGTATTATTTTCTATACATTTTTTATTTAAGAGCTCTTTAGTCAACTTAACGCCTATATAAACTTCAACTTGGCTGTTAGTCGAAGTTTAATTATTGTTATTTTCAGTTTGGTACGCAAAAATCTTTTTGGTGTAATAAATATTTTTGTATTATTAATAATATAAAAAAGGTTTTATTTCAAGTCCAACACAGCAAGATTTATATACAACGACCGACAAACAGTAGTTGAGTAATACTGACAGTACGAAAGCTCATTTTGTATGGCGAAAGCAGACTTCGCGATTGCGAATGCAGTACCTTAATACATATTTTATTCTATTTACGTAGAACACATGACAGTAATTCGTCGCTCACACAGTGAAGGTAGCTGCACTGCAGTAACTACTAGGCCAGCACGCATTCTAGGTCGCAACTATGTAGAGAGTAGAGATAATGTAATCCAAAACGTCGCGTCCCTCTACTGCATGTAAATAATATATAATATTACCATCACGGGTCCTATTTGGCTTCCGAAAACCGTTTAAACGGCCCCTAATTTCGTCGATGGTATTCGGAGGCAACATCTAACAAGTGGTGAGCATGTTGCGGTGTTTACGATAAAATAGCCTCGTTGTATAAAGCGGTAACCCATCCCAGGCCGGCCTTAACCTTGTTATCAGTTGCGCAGTGACTTAACCACTAGGCTGGAGCCGCTACTGCATGTAAGCACCTGCAAATGATGGTATAGAATAGACGCAAGGACCTCATCGTTTGTCCTATCCGTATTCATGCTGACTCAGTCACTCAGTCACCCACCAGAGGGATACGAACCTGGGAGCACGTTTTAAGGACACTGGGGCTCTAGAGAAAAAGCAGGCGAGGCGACATGTCGCGTCGCCTCAGTCAAAAACGTATGTATTTTGACAGTGACAGTAGGCGTGAGGTACGCTGTCACCTGCCAAAGTCTATACAGTTTTGATTGAAGACGACACGACACGTCGCCTCGCCTGATTTTTCTCTAGAGCCCCAGCGGCCATATTCTGTTTCTTATAACGTGATCGTTAGATTGTCAAAATAACGATTTCCGTTATTAGCGCGCTCTCCTCCAATCAGAGTAGTTTTTTAACATTTGTTGATTGAAGGAGAGCGCGCTAATAACGGAATTCGTTGTTTTGACAATCTAACGCTCACGTTATAAGAAACAGAATGTGGTCGCTGGATTCGCAATCGCGAAGTCTGTGTTCTATACAAAATGAGCTTTCCCACTTTCAGTATTACTAAAAATAATATATCGTTTATTTCCTTTAAAGGTTTATAAAAATACTAAGCAGAAGCAAGAATATAAAAAAAAAACAAATGATTGATCAGTTTCAGAATTTTTGATTAAAATAAGCTTGTCATCAAAACTGCGCCGCGAGCGTTAATATGTTGGTATGGTAGACTTAAAATGTAAGTGTGTATTTAAGAAATATATAATTATGTATGTATCATTTATAATAAATACATATGTATGTTTGTATTTAAGAAATAGTATGGCTATTATACAGGGTAAAATTGAAAGGTTGTACTTTGGTCTAATATGAGACTCTACTGATCAAATCAAACAACTTTTCCCATGGAACTATGTGTCGCAAATGAAAAATGTTTTTGGCATCCCCACAAATTGGTAATTTTAACATTACTAGTTTATATGGGGAAGGCATTTTTTTTTTTCATTTTCGAAACATGGTTACAGTAAAAATAATTATTAACTTCGACTAACAGCTACGAGTATAAGTTGTAATATTGGAAGTACGTTTGTATGGGCGTCAAGTCGACTGCAGACAGCAACCACACATTGAATAGCACCTTTACGTTTAGTGGTGGGGCACGGTTTTTGTATTAGATGATCTCTACTTGGCTCTGTACTTACACGGACTATTATTTAAATGTAATAAACAGATAGACTAAGGGTAGTACTTTGTTAGCCATCACTCGGGCGTCAACCCCAGTTTGTGAGGGGACAATTTTTCCGCTCGTTGCCTGTTATACGCCATCAGATGTACTTGGAAGGGAATGAGTTTGTCCAGCTCTCTGGTTTCATGAAGATTACCTATGCTCCCGTTGCTTTCGTATTACTGGACTTGTTTTTCTCGTTATTCTTAATTGGTACCTACCCACTCTTTGTTAGATAAGATTTACTCGTACAAGCAGGGAATTATGTAGACAGCGCAGCGTTCGAAAACGTTTACTATGTCACCACCTTCTCATGGGAATTTATTTGTTTCTCTCATAAGTACTTATATTTGATAATAATAAAAATAATATGTAGGACAATTTACACATATTGCTCCGGCCACAAACTAAGCTCTACGCTTGTACTATGTGTACCAGAAACAACACTATCATACATATTATATTTTATAAACACACAGATAATGCAAACTCTACAGGAAAACGTACTATTTTTTTTTGCCATGGTCGGGAATCAAACCCACGACCTCCAGATACAACGCCAAAGGGCACTAGTACCAAATATATTCGTATGAATCTATGGGCAAAAATGATTTTCAAGCATATGGTCAGCGGTGTTATTTTGTATCTAGCGTCGGCGCCGATGTTATTAAGTCTACAGCGAACAAGTAGCAAACTCGTCGCTTTCGCTTCTCGTTAGTTGTTATAGACTCAACAAAATGAATATTAAAAGATACCAAAATGTGTAGTTAGTTAATAGTTTGTTTTATTGAATTAAAAAAATACTTTAAAACTGTTTTTACATTTTAGAAAAGTAGGTATAGGCTTAATTTTATATAAATAATATTTTTATCATCCGCAGAGGGCGGAATACGTTTTCGGCATTTATTGTGTTGAGATTATAATAAATCCCACTGGGTGACTGGAAACACACAGGAGCTGACATTTTAATCAAATTATGGGTCAAACTTTATAAGTAACCTATTGGTGACTGCACTAAAAAACTTGCAATCTTGTTAATTCAACATCCGTTAACGTATTAGCGGAATCTAAACCTTAATTTAGAATGTAATAACTCCTCATATACATATAGATACAACCTATGTAGTACATAATCGTTATCGAAGGTCCTGAATATTGCGCAAAAACAAAAGTGACACGAACCAGCGGTCCTGTCAATTGATGATAGATGATACCACAGACCGCAGCGGAAGCAGTAGATAGGGAGTCTCTCGCCTCAAGCAGACATCGCTGGTCTAAAGTATATTCTGTGAGAACTGATAGTGACGTCATCGCGTCTAAACGTACTCCGTTATACACAAGAATGTTACTATCGTTTTGATGTCGCTTATTATCTATAGTGAACAATGTCAAAATGACATAAGCGACATTTTGTGTTACTGGTCGGTGTTCATCCATGCGTATACCTGCATTTTCTGTTAAAATCTGATGACGTCACTATCAGTTCTCGTTGAATAAAATATAGTAGAGATTTATTTTATTATGTAATGAGTCTCGCACTAGGAATACCTGTATCGCGAGTTCTCAGATTTCAATGTGTCAATTAAAAAATAATTGAAATATTGTTTTTAACAATGAAATTAAACGTTAGGTACCTAGGTACATATTTTTAGCCTTTGTGACAAAGTATAGACACTTCATAAACCAATTTATATGGAGTGACATGTATGTTCCATGGTCATCGGATGCCAAAAAGATCATTAAAGAAATCGGCACAAAACTAGTCCACGTCTCAACTGAGGGCAGCGTCGTTTTTCTCGCAACATGTGAGTCTGACCATCCAGAGAGGAAACGCCGCCAGCGTCCTTGGCTGCGCCACTATGCTGTGGCTGCAACACAGTTTTAGATTAATTTTTTGGCTGTAGGTTTTTCCTCCTATTTTATTATTATTTTGTAGTTAGTAGTTTTATTTCTAAATAGGGTATAATTTTAATTATTTATACGAATAGATAATATTTATAAGAATCAATAAATAATTGATGGCACACAAAATACTATAAGAATAAGTACCAAAAGCGTTTAGTGAAATCCTTGATTTATGTATCGTAGTAAGGGCACGAATGTTGTGTTCCTCTGATCTGTCTAGCACATTATCCATTGCGATGCTTTCACTCACACTTTTTAGCCAAAAAACATTATTTTCCCGCAAAAATTACTTTAGGTCTTTGACCCTTCTTCATATGTGTATCTATACATGGTGACTTTGAAAGGGTGTACTTTGGGCTAATATGAGGTTCTACTGATCAATACGAACAACTTTTCCCATGGAACCATGTGTGATGAAAAAAAAAAATTGCCTTCTCTATACAAACTAGTAATGTTAAAATGACCAATTTGTATGGGGAAGTCAATTTTTTTTTTCATTTGCGACACATGGTTACATGAGTAAAGTTGTTCGTATTGATCAGTAGAACCTATAGATGTGAAGCTGGTTGTTATCATAGTCAGCCAGCGGGTTACCCGCTCTTTTCGCTGACTACGGTGATCACCCATGAACCGCGCCGGTCTACGGTTGAAAACATGTTATTATGTTTTATTGAATCCGTGTTATGTCCTAAGTTATTATTTTTGTTTATCTACATACTACGTACACGTATACACACATATATGTAGTTACACGTAACATGTTTTTTCCGATCACGTTTAGAGACTACTAAGAAATGTTCCCAAACTCAATCAAAAGATCGCGGAAAATTGATTTGCAATTCAACATTTACCGTTCGTAGTATGTAACACCAGTCGCAAACTAACAAAACACACCGTCAGTTACGATGACGGAATCGCTGCTGAACCAATGGCATAAAAGAAATAATTGCCAATGGCGCGGTGGCAGGCGACATACATCAAAGGTTTGTTTGTGCGAATAACGCTGCAAACAAAATTTTGACTTACGCCGGACGAAACGCCAAGCTTGCGAGCCTTGCCTTACCTAATTATTACGATTGTAATACAAGTAGCGGAGTTAAATACCAATTATGTATCGTGTAAATAAGTAGGTATATTTATTATCTGTCGTGTTGAAGGATATTATAAAATAATTCATAATAATAAACAATTTAGGTATTCCTTAAACAAAAGAAAATATTTATTCAATTTAACAAAACATTAACAAAAAAAACAGACAAACTTAAAATAAATAAATAAAAAAAACTTAAAATTAAAAAAAACATTAACAACTAAATTACCTAACTAAAAAAAAAAAATACAAAAAAAATACTCCTGCAAATCGCTGTCCTGTGGCATGGTGCCCAATACGCTGGCAGCATTCCTCTCTGAATTAAAATAGTTAATTTTTGACAGAAAAAACTGCCAGTTTATGATTTATACCATGATAGAAGAGGTAAATAATTTAGTAAAAATACCTATTAGTATTTAACGGCTCGTATATTATAACAATTTCGAGTCAGAAACTGTAAAAATTGTAAGACCTTTTTGTATTGAGTCGGATAAGCAGATGGTTGTCAGCCGCGGTCTATACGGAATTATCGGCGGCTTTGGATAACTATCCGATAACAACCGCGGTTTTACATCTATAGTAGAACCTCATATTAGCCCAAAGTACATCCTTTAAAATTCACCCTGTATAATATCTACATATAGGTAATATTTATAAACACCCAGACCATGACAAACTGTACACAAAAACGTGCTAATATTTTATTGCCATGGGTAGGAATCGAACCCATTAGTTACAACGTCAATATGTATTGGTCGATTTTTTTTGAAAAAATATATAAATTGGTTGAACAAAGTAAAGGGATCGTGGGTTCGATTCCCACCCATGGCTAAAAATAAAATAATAAGTTTGTCTGAACAGTTTGTCATGGTCTGGTTGTTTAAAAAACATAATATGTATTATATCGTTGTTTCTTATATGAAATTTTTAAAGATAAAAATGCAATGAAAAAATCATTCCTGGTGGGTGGGACTCGAACACGAACCTCGCTATCGCGGCAAGGCGCTCAACCGCTGAGCCAACCAGGGTTCAGTCACCCCTAACGAATTTTGTCATTGCTTGTTATCTACTTATACACAGACGCCCTCTATTAGCTTTCTTCTATTAACTCTATACAAGTGAAGTTAGAAGTCCTGAAACTAGATGGCAGAGGAGTCTGTTTTGTTTTGATCGTTGTTTCTGGTACACATAGTACAAGCCTAGAGCTTAGTTTGTGACCAGAGCAATATGTGTAAATTGTCCTACATTTTTTTTTGTTTTTAAATATAATATGGTAATGTTCAATTAATTTTCATTGTGACCATGCCATGGCTCGGCGTCACACTAATTCTAACATAAAGGAGGGTTACAGTACCTACTCACCCTTTTAATTAATAACAATATTATCCCACCATTGAAACCAGCAAGTACCATTAGCGTTCCAGACACGAGCGAAGTGGAACACACTGTGTCAAGCACTATCAACTAAACCGAATCGCATTTCGTAATCTAAACCCGACTTCCTTGAACCCTTTGTCACAAAAAAAACAATCTTCGCTACAAAATGCCACGGAATATGAAACTATATTCCTGTTTGATAGAGTGCTAAATGGATCAATTGTTTTACCCAGTAAGGGGATGTTCCGGAACATACTTTATATTCTACAAGTGCTTCGCCCTTAACCAAATAAGCGAAGTGGGGAAAAACTTTAGCCTATTTGGATAACGTATTTCACATATTTCTCATTTTATAAGTAGTTGCTCCATTTGATACACGCTTCTTCTTACTCAATTTATTATTTTTCCAGCTACGGTTTTTGTGCCCGTAGGAAAAATATTAAAATAAAAAAATCCTTTAGGATTAGAAAGATTGATTTTTTTATAAGATTTGTTGTTGTACACGCTGGGGTTTAATGTATTAATTTTGTTATTTTGTTACAACGCACATTTAATTTATATTATACGTGTAAACAATATAAAATAAATTAAATCTAATCTAAAATAAAGTATATACGTGGTGGCCTAGTTGGTTAGACCTTGGACTTAAAAACACTTAGGTCCCTGGTTCGAATGCCGGTGTGTACCAATGAGTTTTTAAATTAAAAATTTATGTACATTTGTTTGACAACACCACTATAGTGCCTCGGAGAGCACGTTAAGCTGTCGGTCCCGGTTTCACTATACCAACTTGTGAAACTGTTTATAGATGGGTTATTGAGTCTATTCAAAACATCGCAACGAGCTAGCCACTTGTTCGGTGTAGACTCATACCATCGGCTACGACGAGGTGGGATTAAAACCCCTCCGCTGGGTACCCTGGGGCCGTCTAGGCGGTCTCGGGCGCCGTAAGGCACCCGTGATGATACATACATATACATACATATATTTGTTGTGACTTTTCCTCAGAGTCGTTTATTTTTAAATAAATAATTTATTTTACTATAAAAATAGTGAGTACTTATCTAATATGAAATAAATAGGAACACCGGTCACGCTTTACGCAATGAAGTTTCTAACTAAGTTTTAAAAATAAAACAGATAAGTACAAAAAAGTAGTCTATGAAGAAAAGTTGTTAGGTGTATTAAAATTACATAAATCTGCATTAAAAAATAATAATTTGTATTTACTTGTTGAGATTTTTTTTTCTTTAAAATTAATATATTATGTCATCATCATATTGGCTACTTAAATAGTTGGGTAAGTAAGAAACTTAAAAGTTATCTTGTAACAAATTTTTATTTTTGTTTTCATAAAAATAGCTGTCAGTACGAATGAAATTCGAGCACTTAGGTTCCGTACAACAAAATAATTCAGCAACTATTTTAGATACAACAAAAAAAAATTAAACTAATTAATGCGTGCGTATCCGTAAAAGCTGTTTTAATATTTAATTGAAATTTTATTAGCGTTAGGTGGGGGTAGATGAATATAAGTTGTAAATATACAGCCTCCGTAGTGATTGGCGTTGTATCCGGAGGTCGTGGGCGTTTATAAAATATAATATGTATTATATCATTGCTTCTGGTACACATAGTACAAGCCTAGAATTTAGTTTGTGACCAGAGCAATATGTGTAAATTATCCTACATATTATTATATTAAATAAGGAACGAAGATGGGCCAACAAAAGCTAGTTTAAACTAAAGTTTAAAGTATAAAACTAGTAAAGTCTAACAAAATAAAAATATAGATATCCACCTTATATTATACTTATATAGTAACAAAATAATTTATCATTCTCATCACAATATAAAATTTTTCACAAACCTATTATTAAAGGTGTAATATAAAAATGTAATATCCATTTTATACAATGCGCTTACACCTCGTTTATTACGATAATAAATATTTACAAATGGGTAATGCTATAGTTAAATATATTAAAGCAATAATAATGATAGGTAGATACAGATAGTTAATGAATGAGAAAAAGGGCTCTGAAAAGTGTACTCGCATTTTCTAAAAATAAATACCTACACTATAAAGGGTATGTACCTACTTGATTGGTTTAAATAATTATAGTATATTTCGTGTTTTCATTCATTTATTAAAATGTTTATAGTTTCAGTTGATATTAAATAGTCTCATAAGTCTATGACAATGAACTAGAACAATGATGGTATTTGTATAGTTACAATATACAGGGTGAATTTGAAAGGATGTACTTTGGCCTAACATGAGGTTCTGCTGATCAAATCGAACAACTTTTCCCATGGAACCATGTGTCACAAATGAAAAAAAATGCTGGCTTCCCTATACAAATTGATCATTTTAACATTACTATTTTGTATGGAGAAGGCAATTTTTTTTTTCATTTGCGGCTCATAGTTACATAGGAAAAGTTATTCGTATTGATCAGTAGAACCTCATATTAGCCCAAAGTACATCCTTTCAAAGTCACCCTGTATACTGTATAGGTACCTACTATTAAAAATAATGTATTAGTTGAAGACTCCACCTATATATATATTACTATATAAGTACAATCGTTTATTGTTCACAATATTGTTTAAAAAAAAAGCTTTCAAGCACCAATATAAAAAAACAAATAAGTGCGCTTGTTTATCTCATAATCTATAAATATTATGTTTTAGCATCGTTGTTTCTAGTACACATAGTACGAGCCTAGAGTCCTTCATATTACGAGCCTAGAGTCCTTCATATTACGAGCCTAGAGTCCTTCATATTAAGAGCCTAGAGTCCTTCATATTAAGAGCCTAGAGTCCTTCATATTACGAGCCTAGAGTCCTTCATATTACGAGCCTAGAGTCCTTCATATTACGAGCATAGAGTCCTTCATATTAGGAGCCTAGAGTCCTTCATATTACGAGCCTAGAGTCCTTCATATTACGAGCCTATAGTCCTTCATATTACGAGCCTAGAGTCCTTCATATTAGGAGCCTAGAGTCCTTCATATTACGAGCCTAGAGTCCTTCATATTACGAGCCTAGAGTCCTTCATATTACGAGCCTAGAGTCCTTCATATTACGAGCCTAGAGTCCTTCATATTACGAGCCTAGAGTCCTTCATATTACGAGCCTAGAGTCCTTCATATTAGGAGCCTAGAGTCCTTCATATTAGGAGCCTAGAGTCCTTCATATTACGAGCCTAGAGTCCTTCATATTACGAGCCTAGAGTCCTTCATATTAGGAGCCTAGAGTCCTTCATATTACGAGCCTAGAGTCCTTCATATTACGAGCCTAGAGTCCTTCATATTACGAGCCTAGACTCCTTCATATTACGAGCCTGGAGTCCTTCATATTACGAGCCTAGAGTCCTTCATATTACGAGCCTGGAGTCCTTCATATTACGAGCCTAGAGTCCTTCATATTACGAGCCTAGAGTCCTTCATATTACGAGCCTAGACTCCTTCATATTACGAGCCTGGAGTCCTTCATATTACGAGCCTAGAGTCCTTCATATTATGAGCCTGGAGTCCTTCATATTACGAGCCTAGAGTCCTTCATATTACGAGCCTAGAGTCCTTCATATTACGAGCCTGGAGTCCTTCATATTACGAGCCTAGAGTCCTTCATATTACGAGCCTAGAGTCCTTCATATTACGAGCCTGGAGTCCTTCATATTACGAGCCTAGAGTCCTTCATATTACGAGCCTAGAGTCCTTCATATTACGAGCCTAGACTCCTTCATATTACGAGCCTGGAGTCCTTCATATTACGAGCCTGGAGTCCTTCATATTACGAGCCTGGAGTCCTTCATATTACGAGCCTGGAGTCCTTCATATTACGAGCCTGGAGTCCTTCATATTACGAGCCTAGAGTCCTTCATATTACGAGCCTAGAGTCCTTCATATTACGAGCCTAGAGTCTTACATATTATTATTTATTGATTATATTAACAATATTTTTAAGCGTCGACAAGATAACGGTTCAGAATAAAAAAAACTTATTAGGAAAAGTTTCATAAAATATTGCCTAGTTTGGGAGTAAGATAGTCCTCCGTGTATAAATCACTTGTTTATAATATGGATAAAGTGATTTTAATATAAATAATTAGCTTACTTCCTTAAAATAATTGATCGCAGTTACATTTTAATAGTTAAATTTTAAAGATTGAAATTGTTTTCAGTAAAATTTATTTGAGCCAATCACAAAAGAAAATAATACCTGAAATAAATTGAAATGCATTTGCTGTAGACAATGGTTTTCACATTTTTCATCCCACACGCTATTGGATCTGCAAAAATAGCAAGGTTTTATTTTGCGGGAAAATTGTTAAAGTTTGTAAAAGAGTCTGTTTGAACATTTGTCAAGTGTCGGCGCCTGTGAGAAAGACAAAGGCAACTATAAATCTTGGAAAAGTACTTCATGACACTTCTTTTCGTAGGGAAATCGAAAACCCTTGTTAGGGTCAGATATTGGGTAAAAAAATAGATAGAAAAACCTACTTATTAAAAATGTTTATTTAAAAAATTGGTCTCTAAAAATATTCTTATAGTGAAACTAAAGTGTTAGGTACCTACTACTATCTGTCAACTCCTAGTCTGTTTGTTTTAAAAAAAAAAAAATGGATCTTGTTGACCAACAATAATTATAATTCAAGTCAAAAAATATTAGATACAAAGAGGGTTTAAGTAGGTTTAAGTCAAAAATAAAAACACACAAACAGGGTGGGGTGACCTGTTTACTTATAGTTGCTATTATTACATAGTCTGGCAATACCGTTACAATAAATAAAATGCATTTGAATTTGTCATTTTTATACGATTTTTCTTTGTGTTTTCTCATTTTGGCGCCAATACATTGTACAATATTTTGCGATATTAAAATGGAGTCGGCGAAATGAGGATGGGTTAATCCCTCCGCTGGGACCCTGAGGCCGTTTAAATGGTTCTCGGGAGCCTAATTGGCACCCGTGATGGTATTTTTTTTTTTTTTTTTTTTTTAAATGGAGTGGGGTGAAAAAGATAACCGAATCGCTTTGATTGCATTACACAAAGTAGGTATGGAGCCAAATGCAATTTTTAAAACTCTCCATACACTTGGTATTAGTCAAATGTTGGTGTACCGGGCTATTAATAGGTATAATGAGACCTTTTCTGTTGTTTGTGATAGAAAAAGATCTGGCCGTCCACGTAGTGTTCGTACGAAAAAGGTGGTCAAAGCAGTACCTAAGGGAAAGAATTCGAAGAAATCCTGTCCGAAAGCAAAAGATTTTATCTCGGGAGATGAAGATAGCACCTAGAACCATGTCGCGTATTTTAAAAGATGACTTAGGACTTGCAGCCTATAAGAGCACTGGTCATTTCTTAACTGATAATTTAAAAAAGAATAGGGTGGTAAAATCGAGTCAACTATTGAAGCGGTACGCAAAGGGAGGCCAGAGAAAAAAAAAAATTACGGATGAGATTTTTACAATTGAGCAACATTTTAACAAACAAAATGACCGTATTTATGCTCAAAGCTCTAAGGACGCTTCCCAATTAGTCGACAGAGTGCAACGTGGGCATTATCCGACTTCAGTAATGGTTTGGTGGGGTGTTAGCTATGAAGGAGTGACTGAGCTATATTTTTTTGGAAAAGGTATCAAATTATCGGCACAAGTGTATCAAGATACCATTCATGAGAAAGATAAAATGATAATTTGGAGTCCCTAAAACAATCCATACGATATTTGTTTTTTATTTGTCTAATTGTATAATGAATATTTATTTTTAACAAATATAAAAACAAATTTCAAAAATACATATGTTATATTTGTATAAGCATAGTTTAGTTATAGTTCGTATTTACAGTATACTATCTGCTTTTCGGCATACAATTAATATAAATTTATATAAACACAGAGCGGGTCAAATACTTCAAAAATTTTAACAAGGTCGAGCCCATGCAAATAAAGACATGTAGTCTATACAAACCGCAAGTGCTATTATTAAAGTCTAGACTAGTCAAATTTACTATTTAAGTATACCTATCTATCTAGCAGACATGTTTATAGTAGCACATGATAAATGGGGGTTTTAATCGAAGTCTTTCCAAGCTTTTGTTTTAGCATATTACCAATAAGTTATAATATATAGTGGAATACAAGGTTTTACTATATAAGATATGATATTAATTATATTAGAGAACATGGCACGTGACTTTGTATCTATCTGATAGTAAGCATCGTAGTTCGATTAATATGCAATAGTGTTGTTTAAAGCATTTGGTGTTATATAAAAAGTGGTAGACTTTCATATAATTTGAGCATATTTTTATCAGAATAAAAATACCAGTATAAACATATTATATCAATAATATTAATATATTAATTTATCATCACGGGTGCCTTTACCGGAGACCGCCTATACGGCGTCAGGGGTTTTGTAGAAGACGCCACTTGCTAAAGAAGTGTTTCATTTGCACGTTACAATAATAATTTGTAATTTGAAGTTATTCCGCTGGCACGGTTCTCGCGTGTACTACGTAGTACCTACCTAATACGAGCATGTGCATTCTTCTAATTACTGCGTATTAGAGTGAAGTTAGAACAGACATATGGACATAGAAGGCGTCTGTGTATTAATAGGTAAAAACAATTCATGAAAAAATAAAAATCCTCACAGTTGTCGCGCGGCATAGTGCCCAGAACGCTGGCTACATTACCTCTTTGAATGATCAAGCTTAATCTTTGAAAGAGGTAAGAGCCAGCCCTCTGGTCACCGGTGACGTCAATAAGGTCTGATGATAGTTTTTTTATAAATCCTAATGTATTTGGGCCCCATGAGCCCATAGTCTCTACCGCAAACGACACAAATATATAATTGTTTGCTATTTGACTATATTCACGCCGTTTGAGGTCTTCGGCTGCGTTGCCAGCCCCATTCATGGTCCTTAGAAGCTGTGAAGTTGCTAAGGTGTCTACGCAAGTAGCATCCCAGACTAAACAACGACCCATCGTCCAAGGCACTAAATGTTTTAATGATTCATGAAGTGTGACTTGTTAACTGACTTGACTTTGTAAGCTCAGTGAATGAAACCTTGGACGGAAGCATACCTAAAATGTGCATTGCACATTTATCTTTTAAAAAATTCAATATGAGAATATTTTGGTAAAGAATTAACAAATAATAATAATAAATATTTTGAGGTGCCTATAACCTTTTGAAAAAGTAAAAGGCCTTAAAGCAGTTTTATAGGTGAGTACTAAATACCTACCTATTCCGTGGTAATAAAAACTTGTGCCTACGTATTCCAGGGTAACGGGTAAGACCCGTTCCATGACCCGGTCGTAAAATGTCCATTTATCGAATCTTAACGTGATGGGCATCTTTTTTGCTTTGTAATCTTTTAGGGGCTTTTAAAGCTGACGGGTTGTGTCATGAAAAGAGGGGTAGTGGGTAGAGTCCTTAACGAAACGTGACTAAATGACAAAATTGTTATTTTTATTGAATTTAAATACTTTACAGTGGTTTAGTCGTTTATAATATGTAATCTAATCCCATTTTTGCGGCGTTTGCAGTTCAAACGCTCGGCCCATGGTCGTCGGATGCCAATTATTTTTTTAAAGAAATCGGTTCTTGAATGGTCCACGCCTCGAGAAGAGCGGCGGCATTTTTCGCTTAACAGGTGAGCCTCACCATTCAGAGGGGAAACGCCGCCAGCATCCTCGGCAACCTGTTAACTTGAAATTTGCTAATGTGGGATAATAATAATAATAATAATATGAATTACACACATATTGCCCTGATCACAAACTTTGTGATTAGGGCAGTAATTTATAATATTTTATTATTTTATATATTTTGTAATTTTAAACACTAATAAACAATAATTGCATAACAAAATTAATAACAAAATATGATGCCTAACTGCGGTAAGGGTTCTGTTTTCTCCATCAAAACAGTAAAATTTAATTAAAAGCACAAAACAAATTGTTAAGTCTTCCGAAATAACTACAAATGAAATATATTTGTTTTACAGCTACATCCGTATAGGAACAGCGGAAAAGCTATTTACAACTTTACGTAATAAGTCATGGATTCATAAATTATTTAATTTATGGTTAAATAAGTGTTTTTTTTTATTTCCCAATTATTCTACATCTTTTTTCAATGTTATATTTTAAAGTCTATTAGATATACTTAAATATAAAATTAGATACCTATAAATTGCTGTTTTTATTAGCACAATGATTCCAGTCATATTATATTTATTAAGTACTAACTATTTTATTTAAAAAATAAAGAATTAGTTTGATAATAGGTAAAGTATAGCTTTCTCCGATTTCTTATTCTTAGACTAATGGCCTTATTCATAAAAACTTATTGAGTCCTTCTAGAACACTTTAGTTATAGAAGGTTTTGTCTCTTTTATTTAGCAACAAAAATGAATATGTGTAATAGAGTCGAAACATTCCAGAACTAAAGTGTTCTTTAAGGCTTCAGTAAGTTTTTATGAATAAGGCCATTAGTCTCATTTTCACCACTCTATATGTTTTTGTTAAATTTTCACCACTCTATATGTACCCTTTTGGTATATGATGGGTGGTATGTATATGTATAAGTGAATGTAATTGTTAATGTTCTTATGAAAATAAAAAATATAAAAAAGGGTTTTCATGCCCATTGTAGCTACGAGTATATAGCCAGCTTGCCTCTCACTATACCTAGCGAGAGTTGCAGACAGCGCGGACGGAATCACACAATCCTTGTAAGTAGGTGTCGCTACATTAGACTCAATTAGATCGACAGCTGTAGTGAGTGCAGTCTAGACAAACACTCGGGTAATACGATCTCTCCCACTCGGTGTTTGCGACTACACTTCAATATTGAGAGGTAATAACAACAATTCTACAATCGGCCTTTTTGTACCTATCCTTTTTTTTACCGGAGCACGGCATGACTTTGTATCTATAGACCTTCATAATCCATGAATGGGGTCGATCAATACATTGTATTTTAAACAGCATTGATGACTCTTACTATAAATAAATAACATTACAAAGCCTTTAATGTTTTCTTTAAAAAATACAGCTTGTTAAACATGTTTTATTTATTATTTATTTAAATCTTTGTTGCGTACAAAATAACGGACTAAATGCTCTACCAGTCAAACCTTCGGGACAATCAAAGCAGTTAATAAGTAAGTGAATTTACAGATTTAAAACAAAAATATTTAATTTTTAAGGACCCCTTCTTTGGGTGAGGGCCTTCTCCATTTTAAAACATTGGTCTAAGGCTTAAGGCATCTAGTCTGTGAGACTCTTACTATGCCGACTACGAAATACCACAAAGACAAATTTGAATTATGATTCCTACTTTAATAGCTTCGCTGCTTTATTTTTAAATTAACTGTCATTTCTTAATCGCGCCCTGAAAGGACCATCTCGCCTAGAAAGCGATAGTATTCTGAAAACCGGGTAACCAACAGACTAATCCGAAACATAACTCGTTCATTTATTGCATCTGTATTGGCGGCAGTAACGGTTATTGCATCTGTATTGGCGGCAGTAACGAAACGCCCCTGGGCGAAACCCAAATCCAAACCTTAGATTTGGGTGAATGCATTTTATATTGTGACACAAAAATCCAAAAACAGGTATTCGTGGGAGGAAAAAGTATTTTCATTTTGTTTTTATTCCATTTTCAGGTCAAATAGAGAGCGACAAAATAGCAGCAATATTGAATGGCGCTAAAGTTATTTACAAAAAGCTTTTCATTTGCGCCATACGTATGCATCATTATTAGTGATCGGAAATTCGGGTGCAAATACTTAAACTTCGCATTTATTTCACAGGAAAAAATGCCTTTCCGAATATTTTTTAAATATTTTTATATAAAAAATGTCAGATTCCCGGGATGAATTCAGAATATTTTTTTATATGGAAATATATTTTTAAAAAGTTTAGGTAATTGCACCCGAATTTTCGATCTAATGGCGGGTATACACTTTGATTAGTGTTTAGTGCAAGTGCTTTGTTTAGTGTGTAGCGATTAGTAAAAACACGTTCGGACAGTGTATGTTTAGTGTTAAGTGTTTAGTGCTTGTTTAGTTGAATTTAGCGAAGTACAGTGTTTAGAACGCATTCTATTTTTTCTGCGAAGTAGCTTCCTCGCGCGCCCTCCTTCATCCCTCACTTGCAGCTAAATACGCACTAAACACGCCAGGACAGGACTGTTAAGTGTTTAGTAAAAAACTCGTGTTTATTTTTGGTTGTTTTTGTGAATAACATAAATGTCTACAACGGATTTTCGAAGACCACTGCGTCGACTTCTTGTCAAAGTAGTCTCCTGTTTAAGTGCGGTTATGAAACAGGCGATTAATTTTACGATAAAGAAGCGAGGATACTCGTAATGCAACCGCATCATTTAGCCGCCATAGTAGCTATCACTCAGCGATCAATATTGTTTAATGAATTGATCGACCACATGCGTTTGCATTGTGTCATTTCATGGTGCGGTTACGAATCCGGCGATTAATTTGGCGGTAAAGCAGCGAGGATACTAGTAATAGAATTTTTACGTTTCGTATTGCTCATTTCGTAACCGCTACATTTTGTATAGTAGGGGCGATCAATATTGTTAAACAATAATGTATTTCACCCCACAATGGACTCTGTAGGTCTGCTTACCACCAGGTAGATAACGCATGTCGCACGACAAAGTCGCTTGCCGAGCTTCATAAAAAATAATTTAAAAAAACTGTCCGAGGTTTATTATGAACTAAACACCTTCTACTAAACAGTGTAGGACAGAACCTGCTAATCACTAAACACTAAAAAAGGCACTAAATACTAAACACTTGGCACTTAACTAATCAAAGTGTATACCCGCCATAATACATTATACAGATTTAAAATGTTAACTTTTATTAATAAATAAACCAGATGCACTGTAGGATTAACAATTATATTTTAAAACTAATTATAATACCAATAAAATTTAATAGTTTATTAAATTCCTAAAATAAATAAAAAATAAATACCTAATTACTAGAAAATATCCTCACAGAGAACGCGCGGCATTGTGCCCAGAACACTGGCTACATGTCCTCTCTGTATAATTAAGCTTAATCTTTGTGAGAGGAAAGTGCCAGCCCTCTGGTCTCCTGTGGCGTCAACCAATTTTTAAAATCAAACACTCTACACTAATCATTATACAGATTTAAAATAAAATGACATCGCCTTCTCTGACATTTTGTCCATATGAATTGATTATTTTAACATTAAATTATTAATTATTAGTTTGTATAATTTTTTTTAAATTTGCGAAATTTGGTTCCATGGTAAGAGTTGTTTGATTTGATTAGTAGAGTCTCATAAACCCAAAGTACAACCTTCCAAATTCACCCTGTAATAGCAATTGTGGGAAAATCTAGCACCCTTAATAATTATTTTAATGGGATTTAAAAATAAGCACCACATGAATCTACTGAAAGTTAATTAAGCCAAACATTTAGGTCATTGTGGTGCTTATTTATATATACTAATATATAGTACCTGTTCTTTCATCCTTATTCTTCACATTTTGCATAAATTCCTGACACCCACACAACACGCACGCATCACATACCACACATACACTTTATACCTACTATACCACGAATACACTAAACACACATTTTATAGGTTCTTTAATTTTTCTCGTATATAATCTAGGGCTAATAGGTATCAATATTGTAGATTTATTAAAAAATATAATTTTATGGAGCGATTATTACTGGTCCTGTAACACAGGGCATAGGAACCAGGGATACAAACGTCAATTCTTAGGTGTAATTTTTTATATATTATTTTCCATTGTAAATTGTTACTTAATTGTGTGTCAAAATAAATGTTATTTTATTTTTATTTATTTAATGACGCACTATTTAGTTAATATTATTCTTTTATCCAAAAACAATGTCATGTTTTTGAATTTTAGTTTTATTCCCATATCGTCGAAGCCGATGATATTCTGAGTCTACACCGAATAAGTGGCACTTGGATAGACTCAATAACCAATTAGGAAACAGTTTCACAAGTTGGTATGTGTAGATTTACCTTTAAAAATGAATTATTAACAGAGTGAAAATTTTTAGAAATGGACCGAAATATAGTGCAACTAACGGAAAAAAATAAAAAAGTCGACCCGAGCTACTCGTACAAATGGAAAATGGGTTTTCACGTTTTCCAGCGAAACAGACTTTCTATCGAAAAAATCAGAATATAAAAGTTTTAGGTAATGGAAATATCTATAACTACTGTATGAATTATTTTTTCACATAAGATTTTTTTAAATCTTTTTTTTTAATATAATTACGTAGGTACGTTTTTACATGTTTTTTTATAGTTATCTAAAAGTAGATGTTTCGACGAAAATAAGGATAAATTTTTTTTATAAGCTGTTTCCAGCAATATATCAAAAACACAACAGTTTCTAATGGAAACAGTTAGAATTTTGACTGTTAAAATCAAGTTTACCGTTACTACTTATAACTTCGTTAGGCTGACCGACAGGTGTCGTTACATCGTTCATATCCGGAAGAAAACACCGTCACAGGTCATTTAACGTTTTGCATCTGTATTTTTTTTAGTCTGTGGGTTCACTAATTTTCATGAGACAGCAATTTCCTGCCGAGGTGGTAGTCTCCTTTCAGTAAGCAGTAACGAATTGATTTGACGATAAACCCTCGTAATGTCTTTACTACCGGCTATTTCGTAACCGCATCATTTAGCCGGCATGATGGGAGTTATCAATGCTGTTAAATAACAATATATTGATCGAAGTCATTCATGGACTTTGTAGATGTGCTGGTGTTACCATTGGGTAGATACAAATCATATACCTACCGTGCTCCAATAAAATAAAAAGTAATCTAAGGTAAAAGAGGCCCCAGCTTAGTGTCACTGCGCAACTGATAACAAGGTTAAGCATATGACGACAAGGCCGGACCTGGGATGGGTGACTGCTTTATACAACGAGGCTATACCATCATAAACACCGCAACAAGCTCGCCACTTGTCAGTGGTTGCCTCCGAATACCATCGGCGAAATGCGGACGAGTTAATCCCTCCGCTGGGTACCCTGAGGCCGTTTGGTATGATGGTATTATCTGAGGTAACATACTTCGAGGCTGGAGGTAGTTAAAAGTAAAAGCTACTTGGATACAAAAGAGCTTTGAATATGATTATATTATCTATGAAATATTTTCCTTCGTTTTCATTACGGTAATTGTTCAGTAATTATGTAAATGTGTTTCATTTTAGCTCCAGTGTTCATTATAAATACACTTCCACAATCATGAAATTCATATATTTTATGTATTTTGTTTTTAGAGAAAAAAACTGAACAAGTGTAAATAATCGCTAGCGGATCTATGTACTCCTATATTTTTCCCATTATTACAGTAAGCAATATTTTAAATTATAAATAATTTTAATAAGTACGTAATTTTTATTTAAAAATCTTGTTGTATTATTTTAAATATTAAAACACCATTGGTAATATAACCAATGAATAATATTGAATACTACATGTAGAAACTGACTACATTAGTTCGTAGTCATTTTAATTAGTTGTTTATTTTTCGATGCGCTACGAAACTCAACATTGACTATTATTTATAATATATCACTTGATTGCAATAAATCTGTAAATTCCCATTTATTTATTGGCATATTACAGAGGCTCTACCATGGGTTTGCGTATTGTAGCAACGTAACGTATACGTATACGTGAGCAACAACCAATAGTGCCGCTTTATTTTTGGTAACAGAATTTGAAACAAACGTTTACGTATACAAATACGTTACGTTGCTACAATGCGCAAACCCATGGTAGAGCCTCTGGTCATTACTGCCCGTTACTCAATAATTTGGACGTAACTCGGCTCAAAGAGGGTACGTATAGCATTTTTTATAGACAATATAAAATGTTAATGTGTATTTTGTTTATTTGAATAAAAAAAATATATAAGTATTTTTTATCATCATCAATCAAATGCTGTTTATGTTTTCTTTAATTTTTATGGTAGGTCTTTAGTATAATATGTTATAATGTGAATCACTTTTTTAAATGTTTTGAATTATGTTCCTCTATATTTTACTTTGTAATTACATATAGTTATGAATTTTGTAATCTCATGTTTTTGTTGTCCAAAGCCTTAAATAAATGAAAAAAAAAAACCATAGTTGGTGCTACTCAACTAATATAATTATATAATAACAAATGCGGAAATTAAGTGAAGTAAATTGAACGTGTATTTACGTATAAAAAACAAGGTTTTACGTTCGTTCTGACAGATTTCCCCCAGGATTTCTAACTCGCACATTCTCATATTTGTTCACCACTCATTGGTTTTAGACGTCGCAAATTCGAAAAATGTTCTGAGAAAAAGTAAATTCGTAGGTATTATTGAATTTCAGGAGTCTAATGTCTCTCTCCTCGGAATTTCCCGGTAAAAAATATCGTACATTTTAGGAGTTTTATGAAGTGGGTATATCGGGTAGGCATTATCAATTTTTGATGCGTGCGGTTTACCAATTTGTAAGTATTTTATTTCTTAAATTCCTTTTCGCTTTAAGCAGATTACCAAATTAAGTAAATAATATATAGAAATACATAAACTTATTTGCAGTAACGGTCCGTATTCTGCCAACAAATAAACGTCAAAAGTATAGAAAACGATTTGGTGCAATCAAACGTTAGGTATATTATAATAAAAATAATAATCATTGGAGAACATTAGGGCTTCAATAGAAAAATGCTCTTCAGCCGCGTAGATAACTAGAGTTTCATAACCAGTATTCAAAGCCCACAACAAAATATGGTCCTTCGAGCCGGATAAAATAAAGATTATGAAAACTGATTTCCTTTGCCTAAACTTTTATTTTCCCAAAAGTTTGGCTTGGTGAGATAACTACTACTTATTTAATTAGGTATATAACTAATATTTTTGATAGATATTTACCTGGGTAACTACAGAAAATTGAACTAAAGTAAGCTTTGATCAACAATTGTTGATCGAAGAAAGTAGGTAAGGATTGTTTCTATAGCTATTAACCATCAAGATCGACTATTGAGAGGTCTTACACATTTGCAATAGGTTTGAAATTTCTTTAAAAGTAATTATTTTACTACATATTTTATCACTTATTATTACATTTCTTGCATAACTTGAAAAACAGACATAAAAAATAAGGGCTCGTTTATTATCATTATTTAATAATAATAAAAGTTTATTTCTTTATGGGATTGGGGCTGATATTTTCATATACCAAGGTATACTACTACCAGCGTGTTTTTAAAATTATAAAATATTAGGGATTTAGTTTTTATTGGTTTTTTAATGTAAAATACTTTTAAATTGATTTAGCGCTCGTAAACGATGTTTCCAAATTGTTAGTATTAGAAATTTCCACCCACTTATTTTTATAGCCGACACCCATAGAAATCATTGCCGACACCAGTTACGTGCACAGGGTTTTAATATACGGTAGGCAGAATATAAAGCCACATACCTAAAAAAATAGTTTTCTTTGTGATTGATGTTTGAAATTAGCAATTTCAAATCTACAAAATGACTTGTCACGAAATATATCATTTTTATTTTACTGCTTATTTACTTTTTACTTTTGGCAATTCTCTACATTATTTCAATTATAATTAAATAATTAGTTTTTACTGCTTATCTTTCTAATCTCTATTTAGTTTTCGTATATTTCCACTTTTACACAAAATTACACCCATGAATAGCTGAACGAGGCCCTCAATCGAAGAAGTTGATGTACAACTTCTTCGATTGAGGGCCTCGTTTAGGTTTACCGCCCAGACTATGACGGGCTTAGTTCGCTACTGGCTGGTTGGTGGCCGACGCATGCCAACTTAAACGCAGCTATAAAACGTTCTCCGGGTTCCGTGGGTATTACTAGTATCTTGGAGACTCCAGGTATGTATCTGCTTTTGGCAGTGTTGGAGGTGTTGGTCGAATGGTTGGTCGTTAATAGGGTACGCTGTACGAATACATTCGCCACATCAAATCTACAGCTCACCTCTGGTTCCTCTGAGGCCGCAGCACTGAAATCCAAAACTATATAAAAGGAGAAATACTCCTATCTAACGAGATACTTTCAATTTCAGTTGAAAATATCAGGCTCATGATCGCTATGATTTTTTTTTCAATTATTTATTAAGTATGGAAAATTAACTTGGACATTCAGAAATAATGTGCGATATTATAATATAATAGATATTTCAACCACTTATGGATATTAAACCAAGTTACAGCTTATAAATTCTTTACCCAGTATATATTTTTAGCCTAAAACTTGAATGGCCGTAACTTGGAGACATCGTCCAGTATCGTGACTTGATATACTTTCTGTTCCCCATTAGCGAAGACGGCAAACATCAGGGTCCCGACCTACGACCACATGTCTGATGACCTCTTCTCATAAACAAAAGTCCAGCGGAAAATTAAAAAAAAAACCTAATACAAATCTATTCTCTGACTAATAGCAGCCTTAAAACTCAAAATCCGTGATGTAATTAACGAAATAGTCCTGCCATTTTGTCAAAAAGTGAATAAAAACTTTGATGAAAGAAATGCACATCTGTCAGCGTGCTTGTGGTGGACATTTGCCAGATATCATTTTGCATTCATAATTGCCGAACTTTTCTCTTTGTAATTCAATAAAAATCTTAATAATTTTCATCTAGATTTTTTGTTTTAGAAAACAAAGTTCTTGTTGAAAAACTCATTATAACATCACGCCACGACCAATACGAGCGAAGCATCAATGAAAAATGTTGCAAAAACGGAAAAATAAATCCTTTTGAGAGCTTCCGTTGGCGCTGCGTAAACTGTTACAGTTCGGGTCGGCTAGTAATTAATAAATCAGAAATATCGTTTCTTAAATTTGTGCACCCCGACCCAATTATCTAATTAATACCAACATCAAAATACAACAGTTCAATTCAAATAGAAATAAACTTTAACAGCTTGTTTTGTGTTTACCCTTTCAGAAGTTTACCCGCATTCACAAACTTGGTCGGTATAAACTTACAAATTTGATGGCTATTTCCAGTTATAACAGTTGTATATAACCCCACCGCTCGGTACCCTGAGGCGGTCTAGTTTCAGGCACTTTAAGGGCACTGCATTCGTAATCGCGAACTCCGCGTTCTCCATACAAAATTAGCTTTCGCACTTCCAATAATAATAATAATAATAATATTTAGGTTTAAAGAATCTTTATTTCCAAAAGAATACCATTTTGTTGACAACAGACTAAACAATACTAATACAACAATAATGGGTAAGTACCTAATTCACAACAATCGACCCACCCCTCCCACTGGACAATAAGTAACCCAGTTGTTGTTATCAAATAATGCTAAGTTATTTACTAAGCATTTTTATTGATTCCTACTGCACAATAAAAAGGGGTGAGTCGGCAGATGGGAAATATTTTATAGAAGGCATATGGAAGGCACCCGCCCGACGCACAATTTACACATATTGCTTTAGTCACAAACTAAGCTTTAGGCTTGTACTATGTGTACCAGAAGCAACGATATAATACATATTATATTTTATAAACACTCAGACCATGACACACTGTACAGAAAAAGCGTCGGTACTAATATTTTGTTGCCATGGGTGGGAATCGAACCCCAACCTCCGGATACAACGCCAAAGCAAGACCACTAGTCTACGGAGGCTGTCCAATAATACTCGATTACTGTTTGTCGCAGAATTATAATATTAATTTTGTCGTCATTGTATTTATAATTTTTCTGTGTTGGGTTGGGGTTTTTTTTTTCGAAGTCAGTACAAAAACTTTTTTAATGTTATAGTACAAAAACAATACCCACAACAAAAAGATTTTTGCGTACAATTACGAACATAAACAAAAAAATGAACTTCGACCAACAGCCAAGTTGTAATATTGGAAGTACGATTGTACGGGCGTCAAGTCGATTCCAGCTTAATGCTTTGATTTATTTAGAAAAAAATCAAGGTTAGTAACATTCTTCAGAAAATAATATAAATATAATAGGTACGAGCTTATGAGCGAATATGAGCTTTTAATTTTGCTATAAATTAATTAGATTAATACTATAAAAAAAAAACAATACTAATACATAACTTAAAAAAGAGTTAACTTATATATAGTTAAACTACCTAAATAAATAGTTAGTGTAAATAAATAAATACAATAATACAGTTTAAATACTACATGTCCACTATGTCCAACATATACATATATCACGGGTGCCTTACGGCGCCCGAGACCGCCTAGACGGCCCCAGGGTAATCCCACCTCGTCGTAGCCGATGGTATGAGTCTACACCCAACAAGCGGCTAGCTCGTCGCGATGTTTTGAATAGACTCAATAACCCATCTAAAAACAGTTTCACAAGTTGGTATAGTGAAACCGGGACCGACAGCTTTACGTGCTCTCCGAGGCACTATAGTGGTGTTGTCAAACAAATGTACATGTTTTTTTTTAATTAAAAACTCATCGGTACACACCGGGATTCGAACCAGGGACCTAAGTGTTTTTAAGTCCAAGGTCTAACCAACTCGGCAACCACGTATATTTTTTTTATAGCTGAAAATGCTGTAAGTTATAAAAGTTTTAGACGTTACAATTTCCGTCTGTTTTCGAGTAAAAGCCTGGCGTAACCCTCCTGATATAATTGTTTATTTTAACAACATTTTTATCGCCGCCGTGCTTTACGATCGATAATTGACGTTGTTATTAGTATGCCGATGTTTTTATGAATCTTCTAATTAATTTGCATTTTTATGAGTTTAATAACAAACGGTTTCTCGAGCTTTACCGATAAAATATTTGAAAAAGGCTGCCTTTTTTTATTTCCGGCATAGTATTTCTGTACCTACAAAGAACATTTCACTTCCAAATTGTCTATTACTTTCACGTGATTAATTATAATAAAATACTGCACATATAAATGTAAATCACAAATGCACAGTCCAATGTCTCGGCCTCCTCGTCGGTCCCTGGTTCGGCCGCTGGCGCTGCGGAAGCGCGTAAGCGGTTGAAGTATAGGGACTTGACTCAAAATTATAAGTTTGTGGCTTTTGGTGTCGAAACTTCGGGAGCACTCGGCCCCGAGGCTAAAGAATTTCTCCATGACCTCGGGAAACGTGTATTTTTCGAATGTGGAGACCCCAAATGCCACAACTACTTCAAACAAAAAGTCAGCATTGCCATTCAACGTGGCAATGCTGCCAGTGTTATAGGTACTCTGCCAAGTGGTATCCCATTTAAGGAGATTTTTTATTTAATTTAGATAGTTTTAATTTTTTTTTCTTTTTTTATTAATTATCTATGTTTAGTAATATATTATTTTGTAATACTTACAATACATCTATACATACAATGTACATCTACATGTAACAATTTAGCAATGCGTTATGGTCTATATATTTATTTGTTTATAAGAAAAGTCCACACAAATTAATTCTTCTTTAGAAGTTCTTCAGGTTTCTTAGGTCGTAATGTACCTAATATCTTTAATCAATATTCTATTTTGAAAAAAGGATAGATGGTTTTAAAGTTAATAAATAAAACAAATAAAGGTTAAAACTAAAATTATAAACTAAGCTATAATTACGTGGTGGCCGAGATAGACCTTGGATTTTAAAACACTTAGGTCCCTGGTTCGAATCCCGGTGTGTACCAATGAGTTTTTAATTAAAAAAAATATGTACATTTGTTTGACAACACCACTATAGTGCCTCGGAGAGCACGTTATGCTGTCGGTCCCGGTTTCACTATACCAACTTGTGAAATTGTTTATAGATGGGTTATTGAGTCTATTCAAAACATCGCGACGAGCTAGCCACTTGTTCGGTGTAGACTCATACCATCGGCTACGACGAGGTGGGATTAAAAACCCCTCCGCTGGGTAACCTGGGGCCGTCTAGGCGGTCTCGGATTTACAATGGCCTTTTCATAACTTAAAATAAATATCCTATTTATATAAATAATATTAATAATATCATACACCCAACGCCATCATGCTTCGTAAAGGTTATTATAATAATAAAATAAAAATACTTTATTGCAAATTAAGGTTACATGGTTTCAATTTATTAAATAACATCATTTAAAGAATTGAGGCTAAGATATAACCACAAATTGGCCCTGAACACCCAAACTAGGATTCCCTGTACTATGTGTGCCATGGGATGATTGCTGTCGGTCTGACGTTAAGTTATTTGTTACAGTATACCTCAGAGAAAAAAAAAAAAATATGTTTAGGAAGCTTCTATTATAATATAATAAAAGTAATAACAAATAGTGTACCATAATAAGTGTATATAGGTATATATGTCGTAGCCCACAGTGACCAGTCATGCAGTAATCTTCATATCTAATCTTTATGTAAATAATGTTGAACAAAAATAGAGATAGCCGCAGGTACACACGAGGTCCTGAAAGCTAACAATAACCTGTATAGTTAGAGCCTTATATATCTGAAAGAAAAAAATGCTTTTACTCGTATTTTTTTATTTTTCATCATGGGTATATATAAAAGTACAGGTGTTATTTTTCTTTTGGATTTCAGTCAGTTAGAATCCCGTGTATATTAATGGTAAACATATTTTCTAAAATCTTAAATTACAGTTTTACTTATTTTCTAAAAAAAGGAATGTTTCCTTTCATAAAAACTTGCCTCATTGTTAAGGTACTTTCCCTCCAACCATGGTCTTATTTTATGACACAATGCTGGTGTGAAATTAAAAAAAGAGCAATATACCTATAGTATTCAACCAAGTGGTTGGTATCACCCCCAAAAAACGTGTCAATTTAACCATTGATTATTATTTAACAATAAAAAAACATCTAAAACTCTTGAAACAAGGCATGTGGTCACATTCTGAGGCTCTACCATGGGTTTACTCTTTTTAGAAACGTAACGTATTAATTTACGTATACGTGAGCAACAACCAATAGGATCGCTTAATTTTGGTAACAGTATTGAATAAAGCGATCCTATTGGTTGTTGCTCACGTATACGTAAATGAATACGTTACGTTTCTACAATGCGCAAACCCATGGTAGAGCCTCTGTTTTATACAACGGATACGTTAGCTTGTCAAAATAACGAAATCCTTTAAAAAATACATTAAACAACCAACAACAACATAAAAAAGGCAAGTACCTACTTTATTCCCTTGTATTACAGGTGCTATTGCTATGACTGTTTTTAGGGAACTACCCCATTGAAATCATGGGGCCGCCCCTGGTACGAACCAGACAAATACTTATTTATGCTAATGGAAATACCTAAAATAAAATACAGAAGTTTTTGCTGAAACAAATAAAAGTTATAATGATGTCGGACCGTAATACGAGAGCTTAGCGCTTATCGGAGCTTACTCCCAACTTAATGATGGATGCTGATAATATATCCATTACGCATTTACTTTGTGTACAGTGGGCAGCAAGCTAGCACACCAATACACCTAATACACCTTACAAATTACACATTTGGATCGGTACAAAGTTTGGGTTTGGTGGACGCACAACTTCGTCTGCGTAACTTTAACCGTTTACGCAGCTCAAAAGGAATAGCACTCCGCCTGTTTTGGTGAATCTCCCATAGGCTGGTAGATAATGCCTAAGGCACAAAGCTCGCCTATGCACAATAGTATTCATAACTTTTTAAACGTATTAATTAATAGATTTTGTCAATAAATATGTTTTCATCCATTCATTCGTAGCGTGATGTTATTGTAGCCTTTCTATATAAATGGGCTATCCAACACTAAAATAAATTTTCAATTCGAACGTGGGCAATTCTCGCGCTTTTGAAATTCATCTCGATTCGAGATTTTTAAACGAAAAATGACTAAAAATGTCATTTTTCGTTCAAAATGTTTATGTTAACAAAAACTTAAACTACCTACAAGTACCTACCTATCTAAAATTAAAAGAAAACTCACATTATAATAAATAAAATAAAATTGTTTATTCAGAAAAAAGTTACAAAAATAATTTTAGCGCGCACCACTTTGGGTTTCCCTGTGTTGTGGGTTAATTAAATTATATCATTACTTAAAGTACACAATGTATAATATAACCACGTATATATAACCACGAAGTTAATGCCGGCTTTCTCTACCAGTCAAACTTTTAAGTATAGCCACAGAATAAATAATAATGATCTTTATTTATTCTAATTTTTAATCAGTGCAATGCGAGGATAATTTTCAAGATTAGTTTACCAAGACTTAATCTAGTCATAAACCTAAATACATCATAAACCGTAGTGTCTAGTCCACGTCATTCGTTACATCCGCTGGTGACATCGTTCGGAAACACGTCCATACGCCATAATCTAATTTTTCCCATAGTTTATTATACCGGGTAAACATTGATTGATGTATGTCCTATAAAATTGTTGATATTGGAGCGCTATACATGCAAATTTACATAGAATGGGCATCAGGTTTGAGGGGCCACATTTTGATAACACGAATTTGCTAATAATTCTTATGCCAGTATTTGGTAAAAACTAAGCTTATTAAGTTTGTAAAAAAGTTCTTTAGAATTTCTTTTTATTTTATTTTATTTTATTTTATTTAGGAAAACAAACAATTGCACATAGGAACTTAAATATAAAACGTATTACAATAACATTATGTAGATATGTGTGCAACCCGTTTCGTAATCCACAGATAAGGTATATATAGCAAAATAAGTAAGTCGATCAATTATATAATTTAAAAGCACGTAATAATGAATAGAAAAAAAAATAAAACAGGTAAATATTAACTAATAAGGACAGTTATATAAAAAAAAAGTCAATGTTAAGTTTAAGTAGACAACAGTAATCAATAATCATTTATTTTACCTATAACTTGACTCTTATATCTGTGTCTGGGGCACGAGAAAATGTCTATATCCACCAGCTTTTCATTATAGGAGCGCACCACACGTCTGAGGGGAGCTCGCTCACCGGCATTTGTGCGGATCGCTCCGGTTAGGAAAAGCCGGTGGGGGCGGGCCTCACGTGGTAATATGTTAGGGATTTTATAAGAAAGTTTATGGGTTAGGTACATGCAGTCAAACCTGTGGTTGCAGATGCCATGTAAAAACATTGCATCCAACAGTTCACGCCTATTCTGAAGAGTTAATAAGGAGTAATTGTTTAATAAATCGTTATATGAGCGACGCGGACGTCGACATATATAATTCATAGTGCGTAAGAATTTACGCTGCACTAGTTCAACCTGATCAACATACTTTACATAAAGAGGGTTCCATACTTGTGCTGCATATTTTTGGTATATATCCGTTAATACTAAACGGGTTGAAATGATATTTGCGTGGTTCGAGAGTATTTTTTTAATACAAAGTAGACATATTTTATGTAACTAGTGTAGATTTAAGATATCGAAGTGCACTTTAATTAAAACGTCAACACGGAGGGGCCAAGTGTAATCCCATGTAACTTTTTATTTTAAGTTTTACAAACTTGACGACTTAAAATCTCATAATTTATTATATAAGCTTTTATACTTTATACAAATAAAACCAGTCTTGCTTTACCATCCGAAGAGGTTTTCGATTCACCTAGTGTCACCTACAACAAAAGGTCCGGTCCCAATACGGACAGTTTCCAACCGGAACTGTTGACAACCAGGAGGTGGTCAAAGACTTTATTCAATTGTGATAAAAAAATTTTCTTACTTTAGGTTACATTGAAACAATGATAACGAATATATCATCGGGGTAAACCCACAGCCGGGGTTTAATTTACATCGCGTAGTCGATTGTTTTATGAGTCTACACTGTACAAGTAGCCAGCTCGTCGCTGTTTGGTTTTGATTACCTAACTAAGTAAAATAAAGGCATTTGATTCTTTATATTTTGATTATATTCACTAGAACCAAATGGGCGCTTATAAATACACGTGATCACGCTTGTATCCTCGTTAAGGGGGTTGGTGGTAGAGTATTATACGACATTTCACAAGGACTCTACATACTTCCCTAGCATCCTCCACATCCATGCACCGATTCACACACACGGTTTCTATTTTAGACGTTTTAGGGACCTCTTTTTCTGTAGTGGTTGTGCCGTTGGCGTTGTACCCGGAAGTCGTGAGTTTGATTCCCACTTAAGAAAAAACAATATTCCTTAAGTAGTACGATTTTTCTGTACAGTTTGCAATAATCTGGATGTTTTATTAATATAATATGTATTGGTATCTTTGTTTCTGGTACGTATATGTTCGTGAAATGTCCTATTTATTTATTTATGTCAAAATAACAAAATGTAGTAGGTATACATTATATTTATACGATCTATATTTAACTACCTCATAATTTCGACTTAATAGGGAAAAAACTTTTACTGGATTGTGGTTAAAATATAGTATAAGTATACTTTTATTACTGTAATATATTTTTTGTGCTACTGATAAGGGGACGTGAGAAGTCCGAACTCAGTTGACATCGGCGCTCGTTGTGAATGCACGTTGTTTCGCTCACCCGGCAGTTCGCGTGCCCGGCGAGAATATTCGCGCGTCTGCATATTGCGGGTGTTTGGTGACAGTGTTTAGGGTGAAAGTTCAAAATGTGTTGATTTTTATTTTATTAATATTTTTTTAAAAGGTAAGCACGTTATTTTTTTTTATCATCCGATATATAAAAAAATATCATGAAGAAGGTACATACTATTTATTATTATATTTTACTACTTGTTCTTATTTACATATTTTTTTAGGATTAGGTACCTAGGCTTTTTTTATTACTGCTACGAATGGTATATATTTTAATTTATTTATCTAATTAAAAAAAATATAATATTTATAGCAGTACAATTAAAATTAGTACCTAGGTACTGCGACCTAGCTAAGTTATAGAGTGCTATATCGCTAGGCCGATCGACGGTTTTGTTACCTATCACACGCCGCCGCTCACAGATGCAAAAACCGTCAAGTGACCTAGTACAGGCGCATATCTGTGCACACGATTTTTTGTCGAGGTGGTAGTCTTTTCAGGTTACAAAACGGGTTACGTGCGGTTACAAAACAATAAATTGGTATACAAATTCTTTATTTGACACGGTCTGGGTGTTTATAAATATAATATTTTATTTATTAATACATTAGGTGGGAGGTAGGCTTCTATAACTTCGCTAGACCGACTCGTTACCACCGTCCATACAGATGCAAAAACCGTTAAGTGACTTAGTCATGAGTTGGTTATAGTTTGTGGTTTCACCGGTTTTCCGGAGACTACTGCTTCGGATGTCGAGGTGGTAGTCTCCTTTCATCGTGCGGTTACGAAACGGGCAATTGATTTGACGATAAAGCAGCAAGGTTATTAAAATAGACTCGTAATGCAAATACGTCTTCGTCGCCCCGCATAATTTATATGCCGGCATAGTGGGGGTGGTCGCTATGTATGCGCTATGTATGGTGTGTTGTTTGACAACAGTGTATTGACCGACTTTGTTTATTATGAGATAGTTAGGAATTCAAACGGATAACGCTCTTTATAAAAATACTACTCTTTATGTAGAGTCATTCAGCCATTTGTTCTAATATTTATTACATTATTTTCCCATTCCATGATTATAAAAGTAATAAAATGGTAAGGTTTATTCACTCGAGCATATTTATTTAATCAGTTGTCCTACTGTACGTGTACTGTACATTCTGTTTACTTGTCGGTTACGGCTATAAATTTACTGCAAATATTATATTTGTTTGACAACAATACTATTTTTTTTTAATAAGAGCTCATCATGTGACCTTACATCTACCTGATGTTAAGCAGTATGCAATATCCAGGAATGATAGCAACAAGCGGATGCATACAGGTGCACCGCTGGTTGCCATCATTGATGTCTATTCACGCTTCGTTTAAAGGACTCTAGGTTATAAGAGGAAGGAAACACGCGAGCTGGTAGAGCATTCCACATTTTAATAGTACGGCAGATGTATGAATCGCAAAAACGTTTAGTACGAGTTGGTACATCCGCCACGGTATACATATGCATTTTGCAACCAGTGCAGTGTATAGTGTTTCGGAGAGTACGTTAACCTGTCGGCCAATGTCATGGAGATATGAGGGCACCTGCTATTATGTAATAGCCCTAAAATCGTATGTATGTATCATCACGGGTGCCATACGGCGCCCGAGACCGCCTAGACGGCCCCAGGGTACCCAGCGGAGGGGTTTTTAATCCCACCTCGTCGAAGCCGATGGTATGAGTCTACACCGAACAAGTGGCTAGCTCGTCGCGATGTTTTGGATAGACTCAATAACCCATCTATACACAGTTTCACAAGTTGGTATAGTGAAACCGGGACCGACAGCTTAACGTGCTCTCCGAGGCACAATAGTGGTGTTGTCAAACAAATGTACATACATTTTTTAATTAAAAACTCATTAGTACACACCGGGATTCGAACCAGGGACCTAAGTGTTTTTAAGTCCAAGGTCTAACCAACTAGGCCACCACGTATATATAAAATAAAATCGTCTTTCCTTATATAACAACAAAAAAAAAACGCCCCCGCCCCGCCATGCAGAATTAAACAAAAATAATTATAACCAATCTATGCTGAAGAACTGGTACAGGATATGGCAGCAATGAACATGTTTGACATACAATTTTCAATCGATAGACCTTAGGCCACTTCCGTGTATATTATTCTTACTTTCAAGGTCAATGTCAACCCCCTGGGTCTTAAAAAAAAATCAGGCAAGGCGACGTGTCAAAATTCATACTTTTTGACTGAAGGCGATAGAATGGAGTGGTTTTTGTCTAAGGCCCCAAGAAGCCACATCGACAAGTCGATTGAAAAAAAAAAAAAAATTGTCTAATGGTAGAACTCGATCGACGAGAAGCATCAAATCAAATACCAAAACCGTATAGGTAACCGTATTTTTAGGTGGGAGGAAGGTCTCTATAACTTCATTAGACCGACCGACTCGTCTCGTTGCCACCGCCCATATAGATGCAAAAACCGTCAAGTGACATAGTCATGTTTTGGTTTTAGTCTGTGGGTTAACCGGTTTTCAGTAGACTACTGCATCGATTTCTTGTCGGGGTGGTAGTCTTCTTTCAGGGTGCGGTTACGAAATGAGTAGTTGGATTGACGATAAGGCAGCGAGTATATTAAAATATACTCGTAATGCAATTCGTCTTTGCCGCCCTTCATTTCGTAATCGCATCATTTAGCCGGCATAGTGGGAGCGATAAATATTGTTAAAGAACAATTATTGATTGACCCCATTCATGGACTCCATAGGTCTGCTCCCCACCAGGTAGATACAAAGTCACATGTCGTGCTCCGATAAATAAATATATATATATATGTATATAGGTAGTTAGTCAATAAAGTAAATTCAATGGGAATAATAATGATATGTAGGACATTTTACTCATATTGCCGCAGTCCTATTCTAGTAATTTTGCGCCGATTAAACTTTCCGAGCTAGTTCCCGATCCTACATTAGTTATTGTCTCCGTGAGGTATTCTACAGATGTAGAAAGTGGAACTAGATTGCATCACAATACAAATTGATAAAAAATATTACATGAAATACAAACAGTCTCCTAATACTTTACAAATATAATAATAATATTATTATTCAAGTAAAGATACATAGATAGTTCTTAATTAGGTACAATTTTATAAAAATATATATTTATTTATCCCATTCTATTAATGTATATATTTAAAACTAATAATAAAATTATAAATAAAATATTTGCCCTAAATCGCTGCCGGTGGGAAGCGTGCCCAGAATGCTGGCGGCATTACCACGTTGAATGGCAATGCTTAGCCTCTGGCCGAAATACAAACCAGCCTTCTGGTCACGAGATGCCTCATAAAGTCTCAGTGATATTTATCCGAAGACCTTGTGGGCACTCGGGCCCCACGGCCCCAACGTCTAGACTGCAAACGGTTCAAAAACGTTACTGTTACAGACAGTTTCATATTTGCGCCGTTTGAAATCTTCTGCTCCTGTAGCAGCTGCGCCAGCTCTGACCGATGTCGTTGGAAGATGAGACGGCGCAAGGGTGTCGACGCATGTTACATCCCACACTAATGGCCGTCCCACCCGCCAAGGCACAAGAGTCATTCCATCTGGTCTTTTTCCATCAACACGAGCCAATTCAGCGGGCTCCAACACAGCCGGTACACCTGCTGGAACGAGAGCGCGCCGGATTAAATCATTTAGGCTGGCGTGTCGCGGAATCCTACCAGCACTTCTGCTACAGGAAAGGCCGTGATGACTGAGACCCCCGACGGCATCTCCGCATCGGCAGCTATGTGGGACATTGCAGGACACTCCTAAGCGGATGGATAAAGCCAAACGAAAAGTGGTACGGTCCAGCATTGTACCTATACTTGAAGATGGCAAAGCTCGTAACCAAAGGGATGTAAAGCTTAATTTGCGATTTATTTATTTCCAACTAATGATCCTCTAAGCGAGGAGTACCTCGTTCAAAGGACCAGCATTGCTATTCAATGGGGTAACGCCGTTAGTGTCCTTGGCATATTACGTCTGTCTCATATTCATTTGTTTATATATCTCGGTATAGGTACGAGTATGTAATATATTTTAGTGGTTAATATATTTTTCATTTATATTTTGTGGTAAGCAAATTTTTTTTCGAAACTTTGCTTAATTTTAATTAGCTTTATTATTATTCTAGAGTTTTATTATATTAACCATTTACAAATTGTATTAAATACGTATATATAAAATACTTACCTGCTAAATTTCTTAAAATATATTAATATTTTTGGTTGTGAATGATAACACTTAGGACGTGGCACTATAACATATTATGACGTCATACCTGTCGTAAAATTTGCAATAAAACATTTTATCATACGTTGGTAAATGTATTTTACTTTTATATGAGTTCTAATATATTTTTAATGTTTTTTTTAATACAGTAAAGTAACTAGTATAACTAATGCTGTTCGCACACTTACACAGGTATTCATAAAAACTTATGGAGACCTAAGAACACTTAAGGGCACTGCATTCGTAATGGATTGCTTTATTACACAAATACTTTTGACAAACACATTTGCATATTATAATAGTATATTCTTATTAGTGTTTTTGGCAAAAATTGGTATTAATTAAAATAAAATACTTTATAAAAAATCAAAAATATTGTCTTTTTTTTTATATATCCTGTTTAATAACAATATTGTATCATGAGGCATGAAGTCGTAGGTTTGATTCTTACTCAAAGCAAAATTATATTAGTACCTTTATATTATAAAATACTAACTGTGCCCCTGGTTTCACCCGCCTTTAAAAGAAATCTGATTATACATAAAATAGAGCCCATGTTCCTCACTAGAGCTTTCTTTTGGTGATTTTTTTAAAATCGGTTCAGGAGTTTTTATTTTATCTGGAACAAAAAAACAATCACATCTGATTCTTATCTCTTTATATAATAGTATAGATATATGCATAAGTATCGTGGTCTCTGGTACACATAGTAAAAGCCTAGAGCTTAGTTTGTGACCAGAGCAATATGTGAGAAATAAAACACATATATCGAACAAAATAAACATATCTATTGACATAAGCAATATTAATATCGTCATATATCTCAGATACCTACTGTGCCTGCTACCTACCTACGTTGTTATGTTCACATTATCATAACACACAAAAAGAGGAACACTTTTACACATTTTAATAATATGCTTATCCTAGTAAACTATGCTAGTTTGCAAGAGTAACTCACCGTTGGGATGGGCGCTCTATGCCGAAATACAGGTGTTTACCTAGTTCGGCGGCAGATACCATTTGGTCTAATTTTGTAACATTTACATAGCTGTAAGATTTGTAAGATCTTTGTAATGTAAAAAAATAATGGAAATAAATATATTTATTATTATTTGTATTATTGTTGTATCCGAAGGTCGTGGGTTTGATTCCCACTCATGGCAAACAATATTGGCACGTTTTGTACAGTCTGTCATGGTCTGGGTGTATTAGCATCGTTGTCTTTAGTACACATAGTGCAATCCTAGAAATTAGATAAACAAAAAACAGGATGATTTTGTTATTTTTTTAATCAGAGGAATATGCACAAATTACGTTTTTCTCCAAATATTAAAAAATCAGTTACAAGATCTATATATATAGGTAGTTATTGAGAAATGTAAAATGTAACGCATTTTTTTTTATAGTTTTTCAATACCCAGTTAAACATTCTAATAGCAGTTATTCTATAGTTAACAAAAAAAAAAATTAAAAATCAAACGCTACTGATAAAATATAACGCTCTCTTTCTAACATGTAACATTTTTGGTAAGTCATTCTCGCTCTGACAAAGTTTAATGTGAAGTTAGATACAACAATCCTCAGTTAACTAGCTGACTGAATAAACGTGATTGTAAAATTCAAAACCTTTATTCCGCTGTTAAACAATCAAATAAATTAAACAGGCTCATAACTAACTAGCGAGTTATCAGGTGATTGAAAAATGGAGCCTAAATCTGACATGAGGATTAACTTTTTATTTATCGATTCACATAAATATGACTAAATTCTGGGACTTTGTAGAAATATTTGGTTCATAAAGGAAAAGTAGGATAAAAGATATACCTATGAACGATTTTCCTTAAAATTAATTACTTTATAAACATTATTAGGTACTTATTATTTTTATTAATATTATTATTTAGATTAAAATATATATGTGCATGGTATGGTTATATATATATATATATATACACCATTATGATAAATACACAAGAACTGAATGAAGATCGAAATTAACCACTAATAATACTCTATAAGTGACAATTAATTAATTTAATAAATTTCAACATTTTTTTCCGTCCAGCTGATGGACGAATGTTGAATAAACACCAACTAACAAGCTAAGGGAGAAATAACTTCTCGAGGAAAATTATATATATGTAACCTATAGTAAATTACATAGTAAACACTTAGAAATAATAATTTTGTCTATCTATATATATTTGACTAGGTGTCATACTGTTTCTTTACTATTAGGAAAATACCACAAAAAACTAAGAAATTCACAAATACTTATAAAATATAGGTAAACAATTCAAAATTTGTATTATTTCTATTTGGGTTTAATTCCTAGTTTCAAAAGTTATACCTAGTAGACGGAAATGGATTTTAAAACAAATAAAAATGCTTTTTTTTTATAAGAGCTCGGAATGTGGCTTTTAACATCCACTTGATAGAAAGCAGTATGCAGGTCTAAGAATGAATAATTGCCAGCATTTACAGCTGTGTTCTATGTGCGTGTTTGCCACCTTAAGATGCCTATTCACGCTTAGGGCCCGTTCGTTTTGGGAATGAAATATGTTCACAATGATCATAATGAAATTATGCGAACTTGCGTTTATTTTTTGTTAATTTCTAATCACAATGCCACAATTATCACTATCCAAATCGAACGCATTTGTTGTCACGAATCTGTCAACTGTCACTTGTCAAGTAAAATATAGGTTAAATCGTACAATCTACTAATTTTATATGCGAAATCTTTCTAAAATCATTTCGATTTAAAATACAATAAATTTGATCCAAAAAATATAAGACAGCTGCGACGTTTAAAACAACCACAAATGTCAAAATATGTTCACAACGCCTCACCTATCGACTGGGGTCATTGTGATCAGTTCACGGTAGCATTCTGGGCCAAACAAAACTGCCATTGTGGCAGATCACATCGCCACTTTTGCGCCGAAATCTCAAAAAAACGCATAAATATACATCGTGATCGTTGTGAACATGTTTCTATCCCAGAACGTGCGCGCGCTCAGTTTAATAAAATATAGTCAATAACTTCGTCCCACCGCTGCACCGTATTGAGGAAAGTAAATAAATGCGCGGGTGATAGTAGCTTTTAACTTGACAATCTATTAAAACTGCATAATTATTATTTTCCGTTCGGGTCCGTATATTAAATAACAAAATGAATATATTTTCATTGTTCACCAAAATTGTAAGCTGTCCAAATTAAGTGCTACGCATTTCGTAGTAAATTTCGTAGCGTTTATGTACGAGTAAACATTCAAGTTAGCAAATGTAATTTTTCCAAATCATTAAATTCTACAAGTGAATATGAAAGGTTGTACTTTGGGCTAATATGAGGTTCTACTAATCAAATCGATCAACTTTTCCCATGGAACCATGTGTCGCAAATGAAAATAATGTTTGGCTTCTCCATACAAATTGGTCTTTATAGGTTATCGGGGCATAATTTAAAAACTGTTGAATAGCTGTTAGCTCTGCGGGTTAATACGATAAATTATATTTTTATAATTTATCGTATTAACATTATATACGTAATATTATACGTAAAGACTCTTGCACACCACACGGCGGTGTTGCCATAGTTATAAATAAAAACATTTCTTATAAAATCATAGACACCGATTTTGATTATAATTTCCAAAATATATTATTATATATACAGATTCAAAAAGATATTATTGATATTCTTTGTGTTTATTGCCCTCCCTCGCCAAATGGAAAATTTAATATTAAGTATTTAACAAATAGTTTATCAAAAATAACCACATCTAAGTTTCTAATTATTGGTGATTTCAACGCTCATCATATTTCTTGGGGATGCAACAATAATGACAAAAGAGGAAATGATTTATATAATTGTTCATCTAATACACACCTAGTTTGTTTAAATGACCAAAATCTTACTACTCTTGCACCATATGGTAGAAACGGCAACGCTCTTGATCTTGTATTCTCCTCACAATCTATTAGCTCCAATTGCACCTTTTCAGTATCCGACGACCCTATTAGTAGTGATCATTATCCCATTTATATTAGTATATTATATGAATCAAATTCTGTTCTTTCTGAAACAATTAGTACTCATGCTTCTACTTCACATCTATTTAGCAATAACTTTTCAGAAGTCAATTTTAATAAAGTAGACTGGGACGAATTCGGTAGTGAATGTGAACGTTCATTTGCTACTTATACATTTACAAAATGTCCTTTAGCTAACTATAATTCTTTCTTTAATATTCTTGATGATGTAATTTCTGTATTTCGTAAAAAAAAAACACACCATAAAACTGTAACAAATAAAGCTAATAAAATAAATTACTGGTGGAATGAGACCTGTGATCAAGCAGTTTGTAAATCTAAATTAGCTCTCCACTCATATAAAAAATATCCATCTCTGGAGAATTATTTAATATATAAAAAATTTGATGCCGAAAAAAAATTAATTTTAAAAGAACAAAAAAGAAATAGCTGGATAAATCTGTGTAATAGCTTTAATCGTTGCACTCCTGAAAAAATAATTTGGAACTACATTCATCGGTTTAAATTTTCAAAATTTAAATCAAACAATAATATTCCTGGCATTTTTTTTAAAGATGATATAAATGCTATCCGCTTTTTAGATAAAATAGTAGATTCTAATGATGATACTTTTAATCAGAACTTTAATAATATTTTCCAATCAAAAGGTAATACTACTACTAGGTGGCTTTTAAACCCATATACTATAGAAGAGTTAAACGCATCACTGGACAATAAAAGAAATACAACACCTGGTCCTGACAATATTCCGAATAGACTTCTTAAAAAACTACCTACAAATGTAAAATCTATATTACTAAATATCTACAATGACTTATGGTTACAAAATATAATACCGGATATATGGAAATATCAACTCGTAGTACCTATACCCAAACCCAACAAAGACGTCAATAGTGTAGATTCATTTAGACCAATTGCTTTAACATCATGCGTTTCTAAATTATTTGAATCAATGTTTAAAAGCAGATTAGAATGGCATTTAGAAAGTAATAATTTATTAACTAGATATCAATTCGGATTTCGTAAGGGGAAAAGTACTATGGGTAATCTCAGCTGCTTGATAGGCGACATTAATAACGGTTTTGCTAATAAAAAAAATACTTTAGCTGTATTTTTAGATTTTAAAGGCGCATTCGATAATATCAAACACGCTTTTATAATTAATAGTCTTTTTAAATTAGGTCTTCCGGGTCATTTAATACAATGGATTTTCAATTTCTTGCATAATAGGACTACCTTTTTAAAAATTCGAAATAAAATTATTGGTCCCAGAACAACTTATAAAGGTACCCCTCAAGGATCTGTAATTTCACCTTTATTATTTATTATAAGTTTATGTTTTTTTAATGAGGAAATTACAGATAAATCTATTAAATTTCTTCTATATGCGGATGATTTAGTACTTTATACTCAATCCTATACTACTACTGAAGCCCAAACGAGGATAAATATTAGTTTAAAGATGTTACATAATTTTATTAGTAAAAAAATGAAGCTTGAAATTAATGTTAATAAAAGTTCTGTTGTTTTGTTTTCAAAAATTAAAATGCCATGCCCTAATGTATTATACAACAATAAATCTCTTCCTATTAAATACTTTCATAAGTACTTAGGTCTTATTTTAGATTCCAAGCTTTCATGGAAACCTCATATAGATCACATAAGTAAAAAATCAGAGCTAGGAATAAATATTATGAGATCATTAGCCGGTTTAAATTGGGGATCCGACCCAACAATTCTTAATATATATTTCTACAGTTCGCTCACACTTTGATTACGGATGTATGTTCTATACAGGAGCTGCTAACCATTTACTTAAAAAACTAGATTTAATTCAAAACCGAGCCTTACGAACTATTACAGGAGCAATGATATCTTCTCCAATCAATTCATTAGAAGTAGAAGCAGGTGTTGTTCCATTAAAAATTAGAAGTAGTTACATAATTGATAAATTTTGTCTTAAACTAATAAGCCAAGATAACATATGTGTTTCTCGCTATTTAGATCATTATGAATATCACAATTCTGACACATACACTATAAACACAGCCACATCTTTAAGTGAATCCATTGCGTACTTAAACTTTAAATTTCAAGATACAATTTTCTGGTCTTATTCTCCTCCATGCTTCAGCAACCCTTACTTTAGTAAAATCATGTATATATCGATTATTTTGGACAAATTTGAAAACAAATTTGAATATCAAAGTCAAAGTCAAAGTCAAAATCATTTATTTCATGTAAATCTTTACAGATATTTATGAATAGTCAAAAAAAAAAAAAGTTTAACAATGAGGTCTTAGAGTGCGTTAGGTTAGGCAGCTATTCATTAACAAAATAACGACAATTTTTTAGTTTCGATGAATATAATGAATTCATCGAAACTAAAAAAAACTTTGTAAAAATTTTTACTGACGGTTCTATAACCAAAGACCGCACAGGTTTTGCCTTTTATGATTACAACTTAGATATTGGATCTGTATATACATGTAGCAATTATTTTACTATATTTTCTGCCGAATTGTTGGGTATTTTGTACGCCGTGAGATATATTAATTCTAAAAGTTTATATTCTAATAAGTTTATAATTCTTTCTGATTCCATGAGTGCTCTTCAAGCTATAAAAAATAATTCATTTAATAAAAATCTAACTATATTATATCTGAAATACGTACTATAATTTTTATATTAAATAGTAAAAATATATTTGTTGAATTGTGCTGGATACCTCCGCTAATTTTAAAACTTTGACTTACCGACACGATCCATTTACAAAGCAAAGGACGTTGAGTTGAAACTTGGTAAGTATTATACTAAATGTAAAACGGCTTTGTGTATGGACGTCGATTGCACGTCGTATGCACGTCGCTTGCTCGGCTAACCTGTCATTGTAATACTCTTTTTTATCTGTGCCTGTCATATTAGTATGTATTATTTTTTTAAGTTTTGCTCTTTTTACATGGCATAGCTGTTATAATTAAATAATATATCATTTAAAAGTGTATTCTTATAATTATACACTTTATATTATACTAGACTGTTTTATTATTATAAAACTCACCAAATACATTTTGTCCTGCGCATACCATAGAGTATACAATTATTAGATATGACAAAATATATCATAGAGTAGTAATCATATTTAGAAAGGACAATACAATATTTTATAATGCTTTAAATTAATACCAATCGAAAATTAAAGACTCAATTCTAACGTAATAGTGTAAGACCTGTGGTAAGACATAAAAGTCCACCTTGCTCACTCTAAATAAAACTACTAATCGCTTTAGGTTGCTTTGCCTGAAAAGGTTACACCTAAATATGATTTGTTTGTTCGTTCCGAATAGGTATTTTTCCAAAATTATTGTTGTTAAATCCGACGTTTGCCCCAAATACGTCTTATGGCCCGAAAAAAATACTAATTTACCTACTTTTCTTCATAATAATTTATTTAAAGTCGGATTTTTTTATATAATTTAAGACTGAAATATTGACAAGTTCAACGATTACCCATTGCATTAATAATTGGAAAATGGTCTTTTAAAATCAAAATTTCATAAATGCAACAAAATTAAAATAATTTATACGAAAATAAATTACAAATTATAATCAGACATAACTTTTTAAATAACATCTATAAAAATTACAGCGCCCAAGACCGTCTAGGGTATTGAGTCTATACGGAAAAAGTGGGCAGCTATTCGCGATATTTGGATATTTTTTATTATTGGAGCACGACATGTGACTTTGTATCTACCTGGTGGTGATCAGACCTACTAAGTCTATGAATGGGTCAACCAATATTGTTCTTAAACAATATTTAACGCTCCTACTACGCCAGCTAAATGATGCGATTACGAAATGGGGGACGATAATGACGAATTGCATTGGAGACTACCACCTCCACAAGAAATCGATGCAGTAGTCTCCTGAAAACCGGTGAACCATACTCATTAGCCCATCTATAAACAGTTACTCAAGTTGTATTATGAACTCAGAACAGCTTAACGTGCTCACCGGACCACTATTTATTATAGTGGTGTTGTCAAACGCATGCAGCTATTTTTTAATTAAAAACTCATTTGGTAGACACCGGTGGTAGTTTGAACCGTGGACCTAAAACCGTAGTACTTTAAATATATTTTCCACGTTTCGTAAACCCTGCCAGCATCAGAAACGCGGATGTTCTATCTCTGGGCCATTTCTAATGTCTTCAAACTTTGGAGCCACTGCGAAATTAACGGAAATCCAATCATTTTTATAAAATGTTTTTACACAATTCACAAATAAGCAACTTTTGTAAAATGACATTATAACTGAAGTAAAACTTTTGAGAGAACGTTGATATCAAGTTAAACTAAACGTCAAAAAATAATAGAATACCATTAAAAAAACCTTCCATACACGATTGGAATAGTAGAATACCTAATTTGTCAAAAGTCGATACAACGTTCAGTTGATATCCAATCGATGTCCAATTGACAGCTAATTTTGTTAGTAGACTACCAAAAGTGTGAAATGACGTATAAGCTTAGCCGTTGATATCCAATCCATACAACGTTGATTTAGCGGAATTGAGCCCCTGGTCATGCTGGTATTCATGGAAACGAATTGGTTGATAATTTAAAGTCATTAAATCATAATAATATTTGTAACGACCCAGTACCATTTTCAGATTTGGAGTTTTTTGTTAAAAGTAATATGCTAAAAAGATGGACAATAGATTTGCAATATTCTCGACAAATAAAAGGTAAATGGTTAGAAGAAATTCAACCTATCCCTAATACTACAGTTTGGTTTCAACTTCCAAAATATTATGTAGGCAGAGACTGTATTACCACAATATGTAGACTCCGAATTGGACATTGTCGATTTCCAATGCATCTAAATAGGTTAAATTTAAATGAAAATATTGTGACTGTAAATACTGCGACTTAGACCACCTTTTTTTTGTTTGTCCCAAATTTTCGATTCAGAGACTACTTTTTATTGAAAAATTAATGACATAATACTAGATAGTAATTTAAAAATACCTAAAGTTCCCAGTAATCTTCAAACATTACTAAAGCAGCCAATGTTTTATAATTTTGTGAATAATACATTTGGTAAACTGTAAATAAAGTCCCTACGAGTATAATTACTTGTTTTATGTTAATCTAAATATAGATAGGTATTACTGTATAAAATTTAGTATTTTATTTTGGCATGTACATATTTTGTGACCGAGTTAGTTAATATTATGTTTTTTTACTTTTAATTTCTTAGATTCAGTGCTTTTGTATTGCAATTTTGTTAACAGCAATGATTATATCACTTCTTAGGTTAATCTTACTCTTTTCTTCTTTATTTTTAACATTAATATTATTTAATTTTTAAACAATTTTTGTATTTAATGATCTGTATTTTAGTTTGTTTTTGTGTATTACTATAAGGAAAAATGTTTTTGTAATTTGGTTGGGGCTGATGTCTCATGAAAATGCCCTTTAATAAATTAAAAAAAAAAAAAAATTGGAATTTGTCGTTTTTATACGATTTTTCTTTGTGTTTTCTCATTTTGGCGCCAATACATTGTACAATATTTTGCGATATTAAAATGGAGTGGGGGTGATAAGAGAACCGAATCGCTGTGATTGCATTACACAAAGTAGGTATGGAGCCAAATGCAATTTTTAAAACTCTCCATACACTTGGTATTAGTCAAATGTTTGTATACCGGGCTATTAATAGATATAGTGAGACCTCCTCTGTTTGTGACAGAAAATGATCTGGCCGTCCACGTAGTGTTGGTACGAAAAAGGTGGTCAAAGCAGTAAGGGAAAGAATTCGAAGAAATCCTGTCCAAAAGCAAAAGATTTTATCTTGGGAGATGAATATAGCACCTAGAACCATGTCGCGTATTTTAAAAGATGACTTAGGACTTGTAGCCTAGTACGTACTGGTCATTTCTTAACTTATAATTTAAAAAGAATAGGGTGGTAAAATCAAAACAACCACTGAAGCAGTACGCAAAGGGAAGTCACAGAAAAAATTTGTTTACGGATGAGATTTTTTTTATAATTGAGCAACATCTTAACAAACAAAATGACCGTATTTATGCTTAAAGCTTTAAGGAAGCTTCCCAATTAGTCGACAGAGTGCAACGTGGGCATTATCCGACTTCAGTAATGGTTTGGTGGGGTGTTGGCTATGCAAGAGTGACTGAGCCATATTTTTGTGAAAAAGGTATCAAAACATCGGCACAAGCGTACCAAGATACCATTCTTGAGAAGGTAGTTAAGCCCCTTAACAACACCATGTTTCTTACAGTGTGTTAGTTTAACACATAAATATAAAATAATTAAAAATATAAATAGCTTATTTTTTGAAGTGGTCTCCATTGGCTGCAATACAGTCCTTTAAACGTTGAGGCCAGTTATCAATAGAAGCACGCACTCTTTCCATGGGAAAATTCTTCACTGCCAATCGTATGGGTTGTATTAGGGACTCCAAATTATAATGGCCTTTAGAGCAAGCCGTACTCTCTAAAACTGACTATAAATCACTTATCTACGGTGACTGGTAGATAAATAAGTACTAAATAAAATACAAAAGTATACCTATAAATCGAAATTTTATACATTATGAAGCGCGGACATGGTCAACATGTTTACTTTACCTTAGAAATTTATTATATATATATATATATATCTATTGAAAAACAGATATATATATAAATAGCAAATAGTTTTGTTTTGTTTTAAAACCAACGTATAATTTAATAAGTTTTATTTATTCGTTAAATTTAAACATGATTATAAATTAAAACTATTAAAATTATTTAAACTATTTAATTAAATCTCCTATCAAATTACAGAAAAAAACTTTCTCTTTTTCTTCTTCTTGTATTTTTTATGCACAAATCATCAAAAAAACATTTAATAAATAAATGTTTTTTTTTCACCTATTATATATTTTTTTAATTAAATAAATACCTAAACATTACTTTATCAACCTAACCGTTTTTCTATTCATTACAAAAATAAACCACGCAGCAATTATTTGGTAGGTTTGTCGAAAGCCGGAATTGTTTTCCCGGAATTTGTCCGAATTCCAAAAGCTTTCAATTTGGTCACTAAAAGGACAAAACAATACGCTGCTATTTTTCACTAAACCTCTTATTGGTTCCGAACTCAATGTTATGTACTCGTAGGCCTCGGAAGTATTTGGTATATGTGGTGTATATACGCATATACACTACACATACCAAATAACACGAACACGTTTTCGTGTTATACAGTGCTTAAAGCGTATTTGATATAATGTCATAAAATACATTATCTGTACTCGTAGTCCTTTTTTTTAAGCAATAAAAGTTTTATATATATATATGTCGGTAGGATGGGTGGGCTTTCGTTGCCGGACTGGTCGTCTTCCATTATGGTACCCGAAAATAAGACTTGATATCCACTCAATACATTATGTTGTATTATTTTAATAAACAATCCACTTGAAATAATCACACAGGGATCGGATGGATACGGATTACTATTGAAGTCGGAGCGAGGTTGCGCCACGTGCCTTTAGTTAGATGTCTAATCACAAAGTGTGCGTAAAAATGCCGGAACCTATAATGACAGCTCGCACAGTGTTGCCAACCCCCGTCCCAAATACGCCCAAGTCGAATGGTTCGTATCGACTTGACGTTCCTTTTCGAAATCCACGACATAAATATCATCACGGGTAGCTTACGGCGCCCGAGACCGCCTAGCAGGGTACCCAGCGGAGGGGTTTTAAATCCAACCTCGTCGTAGCCGATGGTATGAGTCAACACCGAACAAGTGGCTAGCTCGTCGCGGTGTTTGGATAGACTCAATAACCCATTTATAAATAGTTTCACAAGTTGGTATAGTGAAACTGGGACCGACAGCTTAACGTGCTCTCCAAAGCACTATAGTGGTGTTGTTAAACAAATGTAAATATTTTTTTAGATTAAAAACTCATTGGTACACACCGGGGTTTGAACTTGGGACCTATGTGTTTTTAAGTCCAAGGTCTAACCAACTCGGTCACCACATTTAATTTGTATTAATTATAAAGGACACTACGTTTGTAATCGCGAAATCTGCGTTCTCCATATAAAATTAGCTTTTGCACTTCCAGTAATACTCGATTGTTTGTTGCAGAATTAAAATAATATTTTTGTCGGTCATTGTATTAATTAATATTTCTGTGATGGTCATTATTTTGTTTTTAAAATCAGTATAAAAACTTTTAAAAAATTATAATCCAAATTATTTATTACCCACAAGAGAATTTTCGTTTAAACGGTTCTCGGGAGCTAAAAAGGTACTCGTGATGGTATTTATTATTATTTTAATGAAATTATTTATTACAAATATATATATATTTATATATTGCGTACAATTACCAACATAATAATAATAATTGAACTTTAACCAACAGCCAAAGTTGTAAGCCTCCGTAGACTAGTGGTTGCGTCTTTAGCGTTGCATCCGGAGGTCATGGGTTCGATTCCCACCCATGGCAACAAAATATTAGTACGCTTTTTCTGTACAGTTTGTCATGGTCTGGGTGTTTATAAAATATAATATGTATTATATCGTTACTTCTGTTACACATAGTACAAGCCTAGAGCTTAGTTTGTGACCAGAACAATATGTGTAAATTGTCCTACATAAAATATATATATATTAGATTTACGTTTGTATGGACATCAAGACGACAGCAGAGACCTTTTTTTTTTTTTTATCTTTGCCGTTTTAAAAATCTGAATATAGCGTGTAAATCACATGATAGTTATTAATATCTTTTCAATTTGAAACGAAATTTTAGCGTAAAGTTATTGATAATTTATATTAAATAATTATTGATTTTGTTTGATTAAATAAATAAATAAGTATATGCCCTGATAGCGAGTGTCGTGGGTTCGAGCCCCCCACCAGAAATATATATCTATAAGTACGAGCTGATGCGCGCAACTTCGTATGCGTGTTTATATAAAAAAATATTAGCAATTAATATTTAATACATACCTATTTTTTAAGGTAAATAAACATGATAACTATGGCTACCATGCCCGCTCTTTATAACTATGTAATAATTTATTTCATAAACTTTATACGAGAAAAAAATTGACACAAAGTTAATAATATCTATATAAACACGAAATTATTTTAATGCAGTTTTACGAGTATGTCATTTTAATTTTTTTTTTTTTCGTCGTTGAATACTTTTTTCTATTTTATATGGTATACTTTAATAATCAAACGAACTTACCTGTAAGTGAAGTTCGATTGAAATTATACCTCGTAGTCTCTCCGAAGACAATGGAAGTTCACAATGTAGTATCGATTCGATGCTAGCGGCGTCACATAAGTTTTAAGTAAATTAAAAAGCAATAAAGGTTTTGGAACGCATCCTCCACTATCGCTCTGCACTCCCGCGCATTGAAGTGTCATTCGTTTCGGATGCTGCTCCAGATTCTACAACGCTTATGGGGTAAAGAAAATGATTAAGGGAGGGTGGGTTCCATCGCCTTCGGAGAGACTACGAGGTATAATTTCAATCGAACTTCACTTACAGGTAAGTTCGTTTGATTATTAAATTATAACCTCATAGTCTCTCCTCGACGATGGAAGTTCACAATGTAGATGTTCAAAGTCAAGTTGTAGAATCAGTCTTTGTTTTACTAATTAACAAGTATTATTCTATATACTCGTACACTAGACTAAAGTTTTACAAAAATGTGAAAAGTCTTAAGAAAAAACTATTTAGGTATTATTAAAATTACTGCTTAAGAAAAAACTGATTCCACAAAGCTAAAAGAGTTATAACGAATGTAAGAATTGGGCAGTTACTAAACCACCAAGAACATGTTGAACTGGCCAGTCCAACCAGCCGTTCTTCTTATTTTATGATTAGTTTAATTGCTCAACTCCTCAAAACTGCTGATGTGGCAGCATGTCTGGTGCAATGGTCTGTAAAATTAGTAATGTTGATGCCATTATCTTCTACGATTTTTATTATTATTATTATTTTTTTATCTTTAGCTGATTGTACTGAGAGTTACAACATGTGAGGTTGTTCAATTTAATTAGTTTGTCTTACTTTCTTAAACTTTTTGCTACATTTTTAATAATTGATTACACCTGAGCAGTACCTACATACATTAGGTCTAGAATTAAAGCAAGACAGAGTTATAAAAGGCAGACGCCTATTTAGGCCCAGATGAGTTAATTATTAGATATTAATACTCCGATAAATTTTAATGTCATTAATTAATATTTATTAACCCCAAAATTAAGCCCTTTTATCCGGTAAGTTTTCTTAGAACATTTTTTAAGATTATTCAGGTCTGTATAACTATTTCTTTTTTTTTTTTTTTTTTAATTATCAACAACTATTGTCAAATCCCACGCGAGTATATTCATATTTTACCCCTAAATCATAGTTGGAAGAAACCCTTAATTATTTGATTTTATTGTAAACACCCACTTTGGGTCCTACATACAATGAAAAAACAGATCTAGTATTGATAAATCTATAATAGAGATATACCTTGGTTGGTATTTTTCTGGTAAATAAGTAATTATATTGCTTATTTCAGTATTATATTTCTTATTTATATACACCGCAATATTTGGAAAATATTACTATAAAATATTATCTGACAAAGACCTATACCTAATATTAACTGCCTTGGCATTCAAACCCCTATTTATATATATTTATTCCTGGCTACCAACCAAGCTGACTAACAGGGATAGGTGCGGTTATCCGGAAATGCACAAGGTAAGAAATTTTGTATCCGGGAGAATTATTGACGGTGATAAAAACTCTATCACCAGGTTTCGTAAATAATGGATCCCAAGGTTGAGTCTATCAATATAGTATAAGAACTATTCTATTTGTACTGACTGTATCATTTCAAGGGTTAGGTAAAATCATATAATGGTTTTTTTTTTTTTTTTTTTTTTACCATTGGTAGTAATTCTTGAACAAACAGGTATATCTCTGGTTGTCTAAAATTTGTAATAATTTCTTGATATTATTATTAATATTCTTCTTTTTTTTCTTAGGTCATTAATAGGTAATGTTTTCTTTGGTATTAATGAATAATGCAAATAATGTAAATGTTATGGCTTTCACACCTTTGCCAAATATCCTTTGCTATTCTGTGTAGGAGGGGATTGAACCCCTAATCAATTGTGAAATGGCTGATGTATTGTTAATATGTAAAAGTGTCTTACAGTTACACTTATTTTTAGCAAAGCAGTGCAAACCAAAACAGGTTGTCTTAATGTTCTAGTGTTTTTATAAGTAAGTAATCCGTGTTTATTGGTCCATGAGCCGGACGGCCCTATTTGTACCACAAGTTGCGCCCCAACCTAGCCTTGAAGTACATGTGTGTGTATCTCCATAAGGAATTAATATTTCCTTTTTGGGCATTATATATAAACGAGTATGAGTATGAGATATCTATTAAATAACAGCTATATTTATATATTTTATGCATTATATAGAGCCGTAATAAGAATCACTTATATAAGGCAGTCATCTAGACATTGAACAGCATTGAAAGCTTAGTCATTATTAGATTCAATAATTTTGAAAAAGTATATTGTGCACACAAAAGAAAACCTTATAGTTTATAAGAATAAAACAGAAAAACTGTTAGTTTGTGAAATCTAAAAAGGATTCAAATTCTACCATGATATTTTTATCACATAAATTGGCATATTAGGATTAGTAGCCAAAAAACCCCATTACTATTTATTAACTTACATACAGTAAGATATAATTTAATTTAAAATGACTAGTATTCATATTATTATTGAAATCGGGGAGCAACAATAATTTGAATTTATTGGACAGGTTTTATGGCTCCTACATTATATAATGTTTAATATATTGCAGGTTTAAATTTTTTAAAGTTTTCTCGATTCTGTCTGCCCTATGCATTCCTGTTAAAGCAAGGAGGGGCCCACCAGTTTAAAGTTGGATGATTGAGGGGTCTCAGGGAGATTTAGTTTAGTTATTTGTCCATTTTTGGTTGGTAGTACACAGCTCCTGGCTGGATCTTTGAACAGTCCTAGCTGTTTTTATTATTTCTAAATTCTGTTCTATTTGATTTCCGTGAAGACATTCAAGTTTTTATTAGAGCAGATATTAAAAAACCTCTTAGAATATTGCACAGCAGTTTGACTGCCTCATGAAGACATTTAATAACTACATTGTAATTTATTAAATGAATATATATTATTTATTTTCTTTTGCAAGTGAAAATGTAGGACCTTACTTAGTGCTACTTTGCTGGTCTTATATTACTACTTTGTACAGGGGAATGTACAAAGGATGTCTGCTGGTCCGTTTTGGTTGGCCCCAGTACAGCAAATATTCTACATCTTTTTGGGTTAAAGTATGTGTATTCTCATGTATATGAGTTTCTAGTAAAGACTGTTAAGTTTTCACAGAACCTGCTATATAAAATTCTGATTGTATTGTAAAATATTTTTTGGTTTATTTAAAATTGAAAATGAATAAAAATTTTGTAGGTATTCTGAATTACACTACTAGGTTTATTATGAATCATTATCATTCAATACTCTTAACAGTATAGCAATGAGATTGTATTATTCACAAATTCTGCTATATAAAATTCTGTATTGTAAAATATTCTTTTACTTAATTGATCCTGAAGATGCAGGTATAAATTGTTTTTATCAATTACATACAATAATTTTTATGAATTTGTAGGTATTCTGAATTACACTACTAGGTTTATTATAAATCATTGTCATTCAATACTCTTAACAGTATTGCAATGCGAATGTATTTTTCACAAATTCTACTATATAAAGTTATTTGTTGTACAATATTCTTGGACTTAATTGATCCTGCAGATGCAGGTATAAATTGTTTTTATCAATTTCATAAAATTGTTTTTTTTTTGAATTACTTACCTACATTTATTTATTTTTATTTTTTATAATTTACAGCACCAGACTGATTATAAAAGCCATTCAATACTCTCAACAGTATTGCAATGAAATTGTAATTATTATTTTGAACATATTTAGCTATATAAAATTCTGACTGTGTTGCAAAATATCTTGGACTCAATTGATCATGAAGATACTTACATAGCATTACGGGTGCCTTACGGCGCCCGAGACCGCCTAGACGGCCCCAGGGTACCCAGCGGAGGGTTTTTTATTCCCAACTTGTCATAGCCGATGGTATGAGTCTTACAGTACTAGACTCGTTACAGAAGTCATTCAATACTCTGATTCAGTATCGCAATGATATATAAAAATGAACTTTTAATGTGAAAATTATTTTTACCTCTTAACAGTGAAGCAATGGCGAAATATCTAACCTTATACATTCCCAAAGAATGTCCCAGGTTACAAAAGTCACTCAATACTCTTATTCAGTATCGCAATGATATATAAAAATAAACTTTTAATGTAAAAACCATTCTTAACTCTCAACAGTAAAGCAATGGCGAAATATCTAACCATATACATTCCCAAAGAATGTCCCAGGTTGCAAAAATCATTCAATACTCTGATTTAGTATCGCAATGAAATAAAGTTTTTCTTTCTTTCTTTTCTTTCAATGATATATAACATTCTATAGCAATGGCGAGATATCAAACCATATACATTCCCAATGAGTGTCCCAGGTAACAATATGTATTTCTCAACAGCACAAAGTTGATTACAATAATAGTTGAGCCTTATGTATTTTCGATAGGATTTTAATAAGACGAATAGAAACTCACCTTTGGTTTCATGATCGCTTTGAGCGAACCATTTCTTCACTTTTTTAAAGAGTTTCCTTAATTTTTTATTTTCTTGTATTTGAAACTATTTTCTTTTTCCCATTTTTAATGCTGAAACACAACTTAAAATAACTAAATCAACTAGAAAAAAATAAAATATTTTTTGTAAGATGCGACGCCAACTTGACATAAGAAACGAATGACACTTCAATGCGCGGGAGTGCAGAGCGATAGTGGAGGATGCGTTCCAAAACCTTTATTGCTTTTTAATTTACTTAAAACTTATGTGACGCCGCTAGCATCGAATCGATACTACATTGTGAACTTCCATCGTCGAGGAGAGACTATGAGGTTATAATTTAAAGCTTTTTCTAAAAGACTACACCAACATCCTGTATATAGCTCCTTGTAGGTATAGCGAAATATAATATATCGTCGCTGCGCCTGCCAAATTCCATATGTGCATTTTTGCTTCTTTCACTAAACATAATCTCCGTTTTATTCTCTATGTGTGTATAAAATCCTTTTTCTGATATTCGTACTAGAAACAAGTTGAACAAATTCCATATGTATTTTGACCGTTAAGAAGAAACTAGTATGTGCAGAAAAAGGATTTGTTCCGTCATCAGTCCCCGCCAACTGTGTAAGAAATGTCAGTGTTGTGATGTAAACAACATTATAAAATAGTTTTTAGGAGTAAAAACATAGCGAAATCGCTAAATACATAGTTAATTTACTTCATAGTTGTTGTTTTTCATATAAGTTATAACAAAACTTTAAATAGATAATGACCTAAGATATATACTATTAAAAAGAAGCCTCCAATGCTTACATCGATGCTCGCACTATGAGCTCATCCGAAGTGTTTGTCCAATCTGATCCGTTCTCTTTTGTCCAAAGATTTTGGTATCAGTTTTTGCTAATAATAGCAAAAACTTCAGAGGCTCTACCATGGGTTTGCGCATTGTAGAAACGTAACGTATACGTAAATGAATACGTTACGTTTCTACAATGCGCAAACCCATGGTAGAGCCTCTGGTTCACAATTAATCCATTTACATTAGATAATAATAACAGTCATAGTCATCTATAGGTATTTTGGTACGAGGGAGCCAGCTAACGAATTTATAAGTTGCTTAATTAATTTAATTGATTCTCAATTAAACTATAAAAAAAAAATCAGATGGATGTTCTTATCACAATAAAAAATAGTCTCCAGTGCGTAGTGGCATTATTTTACCAGAATCGAGTTCATCTGTTTGTTCTTCAATGCTACTAGTAAGGCTGCGCTGTCAGATAGTATGCGTATACCATATTCTTCTATGTTCCTTGCACGTATTGCCGCTGTTGCTTCTATTATGACTATACACTCGGCTTGGAAGATGGAAGCATGTGTGCCAAGTGCTGTTTGAAATTATAATGTTCAAGTCGTGTGAGTACACTCCTGCGCCTGTTCCGTGTTCATTTTTGATCCGTCCGTGTAAATTCTGACCTCGTGTAAGCCATATTGATTGGTCGGTTCTTTTTGTATCTTGATTAAATAGTTTCTCACAAATATGTGCATGCGAGGACATCTGTCGTTCACTGCATTAATGAGTGGTTGTGTCTCAATGAAAAAATGTGTTCGTTTAATGACTGAGTGTGCCTCGCTCGGTTGTCTATTTTACATTGTTCAGAGGCTCTGAGTCTTATGGTAGCGACAGCAGCTTCGTATTGTATGTATAGATGTAAAGGTGTCAGGTCTAGTAAGGTTTCGCTGCTGTCGTTTATATCCTGTTGTGGTTAAACAAGGCAGTCTTTGAAGACTCTGTAGGTAACCGTGGTTTGAGTGGTTCTAGACCACCACACCAAAGCTCCATATGTGATAGTGGGTCTATTGACTGTAGTATATAGCCACATGGTAAACTTGGGTTTGAGTCTCCATATTTTTTCCAGGAAGTCTTCTGAATTGCCACATTGTGACGCAGACTGTCATCACTTTGTTCTCCGAGTGCATACTCCAGTACAATTTACTGTCTAGCGTTATGCCGTCACTTAGATTCTGGGACATCACATGAGCTCTTGTTGCCGTGCATTATCATGCATCAACTGTATATCCTGCCCGATATACCCTACTTAAGGTACCACATCGTCTACGAGGATTTAAGTGATGTAGCGATGAGAAGTCAATCCACGTGTATCATCAGTCGATTCGATGAAAATATTGTGCAGTTAACGAGATGCCGCCCCAGACCATTACAAATCCTCCTCCATAAACAGTTTTCTCAAAGTCAAAGTAAATGCTTGGCCTGTTGCAGCTCCCTTTGGAGTCAGGTTCGGTTCAGCAAGTTTCCTTCTGATGGTATATGAGCTTATGACCAATTGGGTTCGTCACGCAGACTTTCCTCGTGGTCCAAATTGGGCTTAAATCTAAAACAGAAATGAAATACGTTTATGAACGTATTTCATCTCTGGTTCAATTTGGTTTTAGTCGAACACGTTTATTTCTATATTCAATTTGATCTGGTTGGTATACACTGATAGCTGAATACATTGCTCTACCTACTTTCCGTGACGTATTCGACTCAAAGATAATAATATATGCGATGCGTGTGACGTCTCTCGAAATATGTTCGAATATAAGAGCATCTTGAACCGGTGTTTGTTCTTATAAATATGTGTCTTTGAATATGTGTTCAACATAAGCGCAAATTTGACCGCCCGGTTTATTGGTCTTGAACTGCGTTGAGGTGGTAGTTTCTCAGAACAATTAGTAGGTGTAACGATCTGCTGCTGATGTAGCCCTAACTCTGCCCGAACCTGAACGACGCGAACGATCGAATTTTCCAGTCTCTAAGTATCGTCTGTTAACTTGTTGCACCGAAGAACTGCTGATTCGAAGTCTTCGGGCGACTTCACGTTGCCGAAGGCCTGCTTGGAGTAGTGCACCAGCTTGAGCTGCTTCATGAGGTGTCGCATCCATTATTGACCAAAAAATTAGCAAAAATGCACGAATCTGATCAAACGATGGATAAAAACTAAAGAAATGATAAGAAATATCCGAAATTACTTTAATAAAAAAAAATATAGTCATTTTAATTGTTATGAAACGCGTTTGATAGTATGTTGTAAATTATACTTTTCGAGAAAATTGGATTAGAGTTCCAAGGTAGCAAGAGGCTGTATTCGTTTTTTTATTTTCTGTTTCGTATAGCCCTAGTAGATCCTAATATTTTTTTATATTTTTTACTCTAACAAAACCTAAGGATCACATAATGATAAGCTTAAAATAACAAAAAGTCAATGGTCACATGCCAAATCCTTCTTGTGCAATAATGCACATACATAATTTTTTTTGGCTGTTTTAAACCAGTTATTTGCAGTTTTTAGCTATAAAAAAATCTAGCTTCTTAAATAACTAAAATTTGTGGTATATTTTATATTCCTAATATGTCTCAAATAAATGTGTCTTTGATATTGCATTAACAATTTTGCAGTGTTACTGTTACTTTATTTAATAACACGTTTTTTGTTGTTTTCCAAAACCTTACAAAAATCACATATGGAACCTGTCAGGCGCAGCGATGATACCCTCCAGTGCAAATTGGTTCAGCAGCTTTTAAGTTATGCCGCTTACAAACACCCAGATAGACACGTATTTAAAAAATGATTTATGTTCTATGCCTATTTAGCGTCCATATTTTATAATATCATTGGGGTGAGCCCAATGATATTATAAAATATCATTGTCCCACACACATAATCTTTTCTTTCATTATAACGTAATGACATCAATGACCTATAGGTATAATATTACAGATATTAGATGCTTTGGTTTGCTATCTGTATTAATTCCATAGCAATAATAAGGATATTATATTCTAATAAAAGAACGAGGTAAAATATTTATTATTAGATAAAACACAGAAATAAATGTATATAGAATGGGATTATCAGACGGTCTTAATTTAATTTCACACAATCACTAACTAAACCACAATACATCAGTTAGTTGATTTGACGATGAAATGGCTAGGATATTGACGGGGGGTATTCCAGATTTACCCATTTTTAAATAAGTTTTAACTGTGAAAATGATACTTTTAAATAGTGAAAAAAAAATCACAAAAGAATTGGTATTTTTCAGGGACTTAAGACGACTGCCTTTTAAATGGATATAACCTGCACAATCCTAAATATTTCAGGTTTCAGATATTTTAGGAGTGGCAATGGCTCCTAGTCAGTAATAATTTTCGAGGTAACCTTCTATTCTGATGTAGGTATTTATTTCTGTGATCCTACCGAAGTTAGGTCAAAGTATTGATTACACCAATACGTTACGATTGTGTCCGAGCAGACGCCTTACAAATCACAGAGCAGAGGCGAACACATTTATTTTATTATATATAGACTTTTATTTATTGAGATGGACTAAGGTTTTATCTGAGAAAGAAGAGAATATCAATGTATCAAGGTTTTGTAGAATAATAAAATAAAATAATACTTACATAAAAACGGAATAATAATTTACCAAAGGTTTTCTGAAAAACTTAGATGGACACGTGGGTTACTTTTTATTTAATATACAGGTTGAATTTTTCAAGTTTGCCTGAATAGCGCCAAGGAATAGCGAAAAATGCTTAAAGGAATCTCGGGGCCGAATTTGATAAAGACTGAAACTGCATCATCAGATTTGAAAAAAAACCATCTTTTAGCCGGGAATCGAACCGGTTGATTTTGAAAAAAAAAGTCATGCTGTATTATTACATCAGCTGATGTATAGCTTATAATGAATAAATGGTGGAAAGTGACTTCACACGGCAAACTAAAGGAAAGTTGTAATTTTTAAAATAATATGTTTAAAATTTTGAAACCCAAACAAATAAATTATTCGAAATTATAGCAATTATTTTCAATACATAGCTGAATTCGTTTTTTATTACTTTTATTTAAAGAAAATATGTTGTTGTATTTAATGAGGATATGTTATGAATAGCATTATTTCAAACACATTTATTAAGTAAGCTAGTTGGTGGTAAAGTATCAACATTAATTAATTATTTTTTTTCCTAAAGGAAATGTCGTTTGATATTATACACATACATATCATCACGGGTGCCTTACGGCGCCAGAGACCGCCTAGACGTCCCCAGGGTACCCAGCGGAGGGGTTTTAATACCACCTCGTCGTAGCCGATGGTATGAGTCTACACCGAACAAGTGGCTAGCTCGTCGCGATTATTACTTACTAGAATTTTATCCTAATAAGCGACATTATTAGCTGGTGCAAGAAAACAGGATAAGTTTTTTTTTTCAAAATCAACCAGAACTGGTTGATTTTGGCTCCCCAAAAAAATTGTTCATTTTAACATTACTAGTTTGTATGGAGAAGCCATTTTTTTTTCATTATAAAAACAGCGCGAATTCTCCATTGTCAAGAGAAGCACAAACAAGCGCTAACCATCCTTTACTTTTTTTAAAATATTTATTTTTCACCTAAAAAGGCAATATATACTCGTATTTACATAATCTCAGTGTATTGTATCATTGAGACTTCGTAAATACGGAAGGAAGATATAAGAAAGTATAAAGAGATCGTGCGTAGAGTCATACACTATAGCCTATCACGACTTGACTTATATACCTACGTAAAAAGTAGGTATATATCAAGTTTGCAAATCGCAAGTCTTATAATTAAATAATTTGTTTGTCTCTTCTCTTTTTTGCCGATTCCAGAACGGTTTTTAAAACGCCAGTAACAAACCGTCTTGCTTACAAAATCTCACCGTATAAATATCATATTTATTAACAAAAAAACTCGTAGTACCTACGTTACAATGTCACACCCACGCCATGATATACAGATATAAAAACATATAGATATATTAGCAATTAAAGATAACATATCTATAATAATTTATAACATGACAATGTGACAGACGTCCCGCCAAGTTGGGGCCGTGGTAATCATGAAATGGATCCATGGTGGAGGCATCCCCGTGGAGTCTATGACAACTAATTATTGTGAAGACGTCGCTAATGGACAGTAATGTTGGGAAAATATTGTCCTGTAGATTAGGTATGGGTTGGTAAAACCCTTATTTTTTTCTCTGAAATATAATCCTTAAAAGTGAGTAGGTACTTTTTCAAGAAATCGTTGATTGTTTTTTTTTATATATTTATTTTGCAAGAATATGGTGTTTTGATCACTGCTTTAATAGTTTTTATTATTAATAAACTTCTTTATTTGTATTTCTTAAATTGTTTCGAATAAATATTACATTTGTACCTATTAGTACAAATCTAAAACTCAGTTAATCCCTAGTTTATAAATTATGACCAAATATTGTAAATTGAAAATTATTGAAATATTTATATTATGTATAAGTATAGGTTAGGTTAGGTTAGGTTACCTAGGATTTACACTTATCTAAACTAATATAATAAAGCTGAAAAGGTTTGTTTGTTTGTTTGGTTGAACGCGCTAATCTCAGGAACTATATACTGGTTCGAATTGAAAAATTATTTTAGTGTTGGATAGCCCATTTATCGAAGAAGATAACACGCTACTATTTTATTTATATTTTTAAGTATGTTTTTTTATATAAATTAAAAAAAAAACAAAAGCAAAAAAAAACTTTATGTGACCCTAGTGTCTGTCCGCATGAAATATTTCGAGAACTGCTGGTCTGATTGACTTGAAATTTAGACAAAGTTTGATTTTCGAAAGAAATTCTTATCTTAGTAACCATTAAAGATAAACACAGGAACTGATCAACACTTATTGAGTCCTTGAAGAACACTTTAGATAGAGAAGGTTTTGTCTCTTTTTTAGCAACTAAAATTAATAATAAACAAAACCGTCTTATAACTAAAATGATCTTGAAGGAGAGTCCTTTTTATGGACAAAAACCGTTAGAATGTTTGTACATATTGGGGATCTCCACGTTAAAAAAACAAAAGGCCCCACAGCTTAAATGCCCCACCAGCGCCGGATTTATACTTCGGCGGCCCAAAGGCAGAGCATGTGGTGGAGGCCTTCAAATCGTGTGTAGTTAACTTAACTGTTGAAAGTTTCTATTATGGTCAAGGTAAAGAAGACAGCAACTGAATAAGTTGGCTAACATAAAAATTATTCAAAATTAAACTTAGTTACCTACAAGCTAAATTATTTTTCGTCTGACTTATTTCGTGCTGCTTGATCTCAGATTTTTGAATGTTAACTTTTCCCGCTCAAAGAAAAAAATAGATTTTTCGTCTAACTAAGTATTTGTAACAAAACTCAGTATTTTTTTATTTCTACTAAGCCTATCGATTTAATTAAAAAAAATAATGTGGTGTGGTGGCGGCCCCCTTGTGGTGGCGGCCCATAGGCCTATGTTGCCTATGCTTAAATCCGGAACTGTGCCTCACAGTTTAGTTAGACCTAAAGTCTAATAATATCTGTCAATGACAGCACACTACTCATCTCTGTCATTCACGCACTGTATTTTATTCTTCCTCTCTCACATCCGCACATTGACAAGACATTTTTTTTACTTTATAGCAGTTATACAATTTTACGATTTCATTTCTTTATCGGTCAAGATTGAAAAAGTTATGGCATTGATAGCTGGAATCTTTATATAACTGCCATAAAATCTAGACATATCTATTTAGATTCACAAGAAAGGGTATCACGTTCGCAACATTATATAAAACCCTATAATTTTATGAAGATATAATAAGAGGGCTGTAAAATAATTTCAAATTTATTACATAGGCACTTCAATAAGTAGTATTATTATTAATTTATGATTATTCGATCTACGAGTTTCTAAAAAGATGATTAAGTGTTAACCTATAATTAAATGATATTATTAGATTGCTTTTCGGCGGGTTGTTAACAAGTTTTACAACCACCAATGTGCAAGTATAAATTATTAATTTGTAATTAAAAGTACCTAACTAACAAACTTGTTTTTAAATATTACTTTCATTATTTTTAACTATTTTATTTATAAGTGTGGCATATAATAATTAATTCAAAAATTAAATGTACTTAATTGTATCGGCCCCGAGACCTTTACTCCATTATTTATAAAAAAAAAAAAAACTTTATTGAGCTTTTTAGTTAAAATAATATCTCTTTCTTACCAATGAAAATGATCTTTGACCTAAATAAGATAAAACATAATATTAACCAAAGTACTTAATACAGTTTTTATGAATAAGTGGATAAGTATATTAACCATGAAGCTAAAAAAACGCGCCCCGCGCTAATGGGTAAGCATGATACATAAATTATTTCATAATAGTACGATACCGGTGTCGCCAATTTCTGAGGCGAACAAATGAAGAACGGGGAAAAAGGTGTGGCTTCAAATGGCAGCTCAACGCTTCTGACACTTAAAAAAACTGCTTGAGAAAAAAAGAGATACAAGCAAACACGAATGTGCGCGTGTCTATAAAGTGTATTGTTTTTTTATTATAAAAAGCTAAATATTTAATTGCATACTTAATAGTTTCGATAGTGTTGCCACCGACAACAAATATTATTACTTATCGATATAAACCAAATATTTTGGGATTTATAGTGATCATCAAAGATTAATAATTATTTATCGATATACAATTGTAATACACACACATATCATCACGGTAACCAGCGGAGGGGTTTTAATCCCACCTCGTCGTAGCCGATGGAATGAGTCTACACCGAACAATTGGCTAGCTCGTCGCGATGTTTTGAATAGACTCAATAACTTTGAAAAATATACTTTGGGCTAATATGATGAAATCAAACAACTTTTCCATGGAACCATGTATCGCAAAAGAAAAAAAAATGGCCTTCTCCATACAAACTAGTAACGTTAAAATGACCAATTTGTATGGGGAAGTACATTTTTTTTTGCCATAGGAAAAATTGTTAGATTTTATCAGCAGAACCTCATATTAGCCCAAAGTACATCCTTTCAAATCCACCCTGATAGACACTTTCGCATTTATAATACTAGTGGATTTTAAAAATGTAGGTTATTTATTAAATTAAAACACATGCACAACTAACTACATGTACCTACTAAACTCAATCTCTACATTTTTGACCGACCTCCAAGGGGAAGTTAGAAGAAAAACAATTAAATCGTAGCTTGATTCGTCAAAATGTACTGAACACGGGTATTCATGTTGGTTACCAATTTTCTTCTCTTTTAATTGCCTCTACCCATTTACGTTTTAATGTCGGATCTTTCAGGAAACTGTATCATGTATAGAAAATATAATTAGTATTATATAAAAAAAACAATAATTGTATAATATCTCATAACCATGAAAGTATTTACAAAAATCGAGTTTATCAACTATAAAATCACATCACTAAATAGTAACTGACAAACCTCGTTGGACGGTTCTGTTGTCGCCATACCTTTTGATTAAATTAAATTGAATAGATTATAAATTATTTTAAAGTATCGAAATTCTCATTAAAAATAAAAACAAATCACTAGTTCTTCAACTTCTAACTGTTGCACATAGTTTGACAGTTACCGTCAGATTTTGATATTTTAATTATGGGTTTTATTATTATTTTTTATTAAGGTTTAATATAAGAAAAACATGTTAAATACATACTTGAAATACGTGACACTAGGTACTTTTTTTTTAATAGTAGTTTAATGCACAATTAACCATTTTTCCGACAATAAAAGCGGAGCTCTTTTCGACTTTCTCCGCCGAACGCACAAATCAGACTGAGTATGTAAAAAATGTGAAAGTGTGAGTGAGTGACAAATTTGTCACTCGCGCGGCACCCTGCAAATTGAATGATGCTTACTCCAGTAGGGGCGCGCGGACGGGCACGGTTTTTACCTTCATGATATTAACGCATATATGCCTTATATTTTGGGATTTGGCCATGTGTAAATACTACTTGCTTTCCTAGATAGTTTTTTTTTATCAACACTAAAACTGTCAATTTATTTCTTTATCATTATTATTAGTATCTTAGCCTATTTATGTTTCTTGTATAGTTGGTTTTAGATTTAGTTCAGTTATTCATTCAACTTTGTTATATATTTTCCTAAATAGGTAAATATAGTTTTATTTATTTTTGTTATTATTTAATATATTACATTATTTAATATATTATGTCTAGGCGGTCTCGGGCGCCGTATGGCACCCGTGATGATACTTTTTTTTTTTACTTACATTCAATTTATCTTTAAAATATATAAATCTAAATTAAATTTAAAAAATCATAAAGTTCCTCTGAGGCCGCACACATACCGAGAACTCCAGCTGCATTGCCCCTTTGAATTTCTAGCCCAATTCGTTGTACAAAGTAGGCCCTAGCACGTCGGTCACCTGATTTTTCAATTAGTAATTTTCCTAGTAATTGGGAAAATTTCAAAGCATCAGGTGACCATGGACCTAATGTTTCAACTGCAAAGGCCAGAAATTCAAAGTGACTCGCTAACTGGGAATATTTATCTTTTTTTAAGTTTTCGGATTTTAGTGCTGCGGCCCCAGCGGAAATAGAGGTGAAAGGAAATTTTCCTAAATTACAATAAATAACATAATTTCCTTTTGCAAATATGCAGGAAAAATATATTGTTGTTTTAATGACTATTGATTTTTTTTTTATTTGCGACACATGGTTCCATGGGATAAGTTCTTCTCGATTTGATCAGTAGAAACTCAAATTAGCCCAAAGTAAAACTTTTCAAATCTAGTCTGTATAATATTTTATAAACACCCAGACCATGATAAGTTGTATATACATAATAATATAAGTATCTCTGTTTTCGGTTAATAATATACGCCTAGAGCATAGTGTGTGCTATATATATTTTACCTATTAATAATAATTACTGTTTCTACCGACTTTCTATTAATATATGTGGTATCAAACAAAATACAAGGAACACTTGAACAACAAAACAACAAAAAACATTATTTGTGTTTGTTTATGTAACTAACGTCACTGAGTTTACAAATAACATTTAGGGACGTGTTTTATCATTTTATGAATGAAGAGGAACTACATACATACATAGGTAGGTCATTATAAATAATGACGTCAGTCTGTTGTGGGAAATACTCGCTGATTAAATTAAATTAACTTACCTAATAGACTGTTTTGTTTATTCTACTAATTACCAAGTGTAAAATACCTATTGGGTATTTTGGTAATATTTGGGTCAACTAATAACTTTATACGTGATGGTATAAAAACCAACTTAGGTTTTTATTTTAATTTTAATTTTTATTTTATGTTTTGTACTTTTTTGTTTTTATGAATAAATGATTAGAGGTCTCTGTATAATAATAATAATATCTAGGACAATCTATATATATATAACTCAAAGGTGACTGACTGACTGACTGACATAATGATCTATCAACGCACAGCCCAAACCACTGGACGGATCGGGCTGAAATTTGGCATGCAGGTAGATGTTATGACGTATGCATCCGCTAATAAAGGATTTTGATAAATTCTACCCCCAAGGGGATAAAATAGGTGATGAAAGTTTGTATGATAAAAAAATAACTATTCCACGCGGACGAAGTCGCGAGCACAGCTAGTTTATACATATGGCTCTGGTCAAAAACTAAGCTCTAGGCTTGTACTATGTGTACCAGAAAGAACGATATAATATATGATATTTTATAGATACCCAGATCATGACGAAGTGCGTACAGAAAAAAAAAGTACCATATTTTTTTTGCCATGGGTTAGAATCGAACCCACAAATACAACGTCAAAGGTGCAATCACTAGTCTACGGAGGCGGTCTAATACCTAATATGCATTTTTAGTTTTCTATATAACTAAAATGATGCCAATACAATGTAATAAACTAAACCTAAGCGACCTATTAAATAAATAAGTGTAACTAACTCGTGCGTACAATAGAGTTTTATAGTTGTCCTTCATAACACATACTGCACATTTATCAGCAAACAGTGGACAGCATATAGCAGGCTACAATGTAACTAACAGCTACAGAGAATTATGCGAAGTTTCAGCTCTGTTTGGACATAGACTTTCAGCAGATTAGATACCAGTCGAGGTTATTTATACGCGGCGCGTGTTAACTTATGCACAATTAAACTTTATCTAAGGTCAAATGCTTTTTAGAGGAATATATTTATGACGTTAGATCACGGTCATTGATACAAACATAATATTAAAAGATAACATATAGTTTCATATAGTATAGAGTAGGACAATAGCGGAATTTTTGCATTTTTGGTGGAGTGCTGTTGTACAAATACCTATCGAAGCGTGTTACCATTTAGATTACAGCTATGTAAATATTTTTTTATTGTTACTTATTTCTAAAACATATTCTAGATAATTAAAAAAAAAATGGGTTTCATTAGTGTCATATTAAAGGGCGCTTGTAAAACTGACCCATAGAAGAAACCTGTAAAAAATTAGGGCCTTTTTCTAGTCTTTTCAATAACAATGATTTACAACAGTATAGATTATACCTAATCCATTATTGCACAAATTAAGAAATTATATTTATCTACATCAAGTATTTACTATATGCATATTAATACTCCCTGCATATACATACATACTAATACTTACATTATAATACACATTAATAAATAAGGTTTATAACATAATGCAATATAAAGGTATATACATAATGTAATATACATGTAGGACATTGCACACCTATTGCCCTGGTCACAAACTAAGCTCTAGGCTTATACTATGTGTACCAGAAACAATATATTCACCGGTATTCATAAAACTTATTGAGTACTTGAAGAACACTTTAGTTATAAAAGGTTTTTGTTCAACAAATAATAATATACGTAAAAGAGACCAAACCTATTTCAATTAAAGTGTTCTTCTAGGACCCAAGAAGTTTTTTTAATGAATAATGCCACTGATATATATTTAATAATCCCAAGAAAGTCGTCATGAAGGTACAATCAAAGAATAAGATGTGGCCATGTTATCCGCTTAGCAAACGGCGCTGTACTGCGTCCGGGGCAGGCAGTGTGAAATTGGTTACCGGCCATGGCAATGTAGGAAACTAGGCATCCCATGGAAATTGGAAAATCACGCATTCTTACTTTCTTTGGACACGTGTCGCGGCGTGGAGATGCATCCATCGAGCGCCTGGTAGTTCAGGGCAAAGTCGATGGCAAAAGAATGCGTGGTAGGTCTCCAATGAGATGGACTGACCAGGTCAAGGCAGCTATGGACCACCCCCTACATGAGTGCACCAGGAAGGCTGCGGTTCGAGATGAGTGGCGACGGCTTGTTAAGCGTGCCACTGACACTCAAGTGACGACCACGACGACTCTGCCAAGAGTGTTAGCGACTAAGAAGAAGAATTTAATAATCAATCGGACAATGGTAAACTGTACAGAAAAACGTACTAGTAGGTATGGTTTTGCCATACCTTTATTTTTTCCGTGAGATAGCACGGGTGATAATATTTAAATTTTGCACTACCACCCGGAAAGTTCAGAGACCATGGCAAAAAGGCCCGACGGTAAAACACTCATACCATGGTTCATAGGGCGTGCCCTGGTGTGGGACGCCACTTGTGTGGATACACTAGCGGCGAGCCACATTCAGGACACCTGCCGTGAGGCTGGAGCTGCGGCCGGCCACGCTCAGACACTCAAGCGTCGCAAATACTCACAAATAACTGCAGATTATGAGTTTGCGGCGCTTGCGTTCGAAACACTGGGTCCGTGGTCGTCCGACACAATTTTTTTTATTATAGACCTCAGGAAAAGACTGGTTCTCGTCTCAGGTGACCCAAGGGCTGGCAGTTACGTTGCCCAAAAACTTAGTATTGCAATAAAAAGAGGCAACGCTGCCAGTGTTTTCGGCACCATGCCGCATGGGTGTGACCTAGACGATGTATTCGTTTTGTAAATATAGGTAGGTAAGTTTTTTGTTTTATATAATATTTTTTTTTTTTGTTTAGGTAGTTTTTCTTTTTTGCTAAATTAGGTACTTGTTTATTTTTAGGTAATATTTATTTATATTTAGTTTTTTTTTGTTATTTTAGGTTTATGGTTTATATTTATTTAATTGTACTTACTCCTAGTTAATAAAAGTTATATAGATCATGATAGCATAATCCCTAGGGTATATTATTTTATACTTTCCAACAATGAAATGATCACAAACTGTTGTTCTACTGTAGCTAAAACTAATTTAACTATAAACACATAATCCCGGCGCAAATTATAAAGTTCCCTCCCACCACTATTGTAGAACAACTTAATTGTCTTATACTAAATTGTATTTTATTATTATTAGCCTCCGTAGACTAGTGGTTGCGTCTTTGGCGTTGTATCCGGAGGTCGTGAGTTCGATTCCCACCCATGGCAACAAAATATTAGTACGCTTTTTCTGTACAGTTTGTCATGGTCTGGGTGTTTATAAAATATAATATGTATTATATCGTGGCTTCTGGTACAAGTACGTTGGATAGTAGAAGCCTAAAGCTTAGTTTTTGACCAGAGCAATATGTGTAAATTGTCCTACATATTATTATTATTAAAAACAATTGACGTATTATAATAAAACTAGCTGATCCGCGCAACTTCGTCAGCGTAACTTTAACCGTTTACGTATACTCTCAAAAGGAATAACTTTCCCCCGTTTTTGTAAAAAAAAACATTGTTACTCCGCTCCTATTGGTCGTAGCGTGATGTTACGAGTATGTAGCCTTCCTCGATAAATGTGCTATCTAACATAAATATATTTTTTTAATTCGAACTAGTAGTTTCTGAGATAGTTATATATAAAAAAATTAAAATGTTTTAAAAATAAATAAAATAGAACTGAGTAATGTTAAGTTTAAGTAGACATCAATAATCACTTAGTTTATATCTGTGCCTGGGATATGAGAGGAGTCTTTATCTGCTAGTTTTTCATTATAGGAGCGTCGCGTCGTCATTATAGGACACGTCTGTGGCGTTTGTACGGATCGCTCCGGTTACGAAAAGCCGCCCGGTGGGGACGGACCTCACAAGCTGATTTGTTAGCGATTTTATAAGAAAGTTTATGGGTATTATAACTACTATGACGTTTTATTTAAAAAAAAAAGTAGTTAAATTCTGACGGACGAGGCTAGAAATCTGCCAAATCGGCGAGCATGTTTGATTATGATGATGGAATAGACAAAAATAGAGATAAATAAAGGTGGCACTAGCAAGGAAACTGACGTGAAGGTATAAGTATAAATCTAATAAATATACAAAATTTGTTAAAGTATATAGTCTGGCCATAAATGCTGTTACAATAAAAATAAATAAAAAAATACATTTTAATAGCGAATTTGAATGCCGTAATAAAACGTGCCTTGGGTTCCGCGGGTATCGCCAGCATTTTAGAGCCACCAGGAGTGAGTCGTGACGATGGCAAAAGGCCTGACGGCATGACCATAGTCCCGTGGTCTAAAGGCCGATCCTTAGTGTGGGACGCCACCTGCACGGACACATTAGCTCCATCTAATTTACAGCTCACCTCTGTTTCCTCTGGGGCCGCAGCCCTTAAAGCACAAAATTTGAAATATGATAAATATTCCCAGCTCGCAGACCACTTTGAATTTCTGGCCTTTGCGGTGGAAACTTTAGGCCCCTGGTCACCTGATGCTTTAGCATTTACTCAATCTTTGGGAAAATTGCTAATAGAAAAATCAGGTGATCGACGTGCTAGAGCCTACTTTTTCCAACGCATAGGGCTAGAAATTCAAAGAGGCAATGCGGCTGCAGTTCTCGGCACCTGCGCGGCTCCAGAGGAACTCAATGAATTATATTCATTAATTTAATTTCTATTATTATTATATAATGTGTTATAAAAAAAAAAAAAAAAAAAAAAAGAAAGACAATTTGGAATCTGTCATTTTTATACTATTGTTTATTGTGTTTTCGTATTTTGGCACCAATATATTGTACAATATTTTGCGATATTAAAATAGAGTGGGGTGATAAAGAGAACCGAATCGAAATATTACACAAAGTAGGTATGGAGCCAAATGCAATTTTTAATCGCAAAGGCAGGTCTCAGAAAAATTTTGTTTACGGATGAGATTATTTTTACAATTGAGCAACATTTTAACAAACAAAATGACCGTATTCTTAGAGCTCAAAGCTCTAAGGAAGCTTCCCAATTAGTCGACAGAGTGCTACGTGGGCGTTATCCGACTTCAGTGATGGTTTGGTGGGGTGTTAGCTATGAAGGAGTGACTGAGCCATATTTTTGTGGAAAAGGTATCAAAACATCGGCACAGGTGTATCAAGCTACCATTATTGAGAAAGTAGTTAAGCCTCTTCACAACACCATGTTCAATAATGTATGTTAAATGTATGGTCCTTCCGGCAAGACTCGGCGCCGGGTCATAAAGCTCGGTCCACGCAGTTTGGTCGCTTTATTCAATCCTGTTATCAAAAATAAAGCGATCCTATTGGTTGTTGCTCACATATACGTAAATGAATACGTTACGTTTCTAGTCCCGATCTTAATCCACTGGATTATGATTTATGGTCAGTTTTAAAGAATACGGCTCGCTCTAATCGCTTTGATAATTTGGAGTCCCTAAAACAATCCATACGATTGGCAGTGAAGAATTTTCCGATGGATAGAGTGCGTGCTTCTATTGATAACTGGCCTCAACGTTTAAAGTTTTGCAGCCAATGGAGACAACTTCGAATAAGTTTTTTTTATATTTTAAAATTGTTTTATATTTATGTATTAAACTAACACAATGTAAAAGTAGTAAATATTATTTGAACGTTTAAGAAGCAGACCCTGCAATTAAAAAATATTTAAAAATACATACATGTACAATAATAAATAAACACTAATAAAGTTTTCTAAACTAAGTTAACAAGTTTTATTTAAACTTACTACAAACGCATAAATTATACTCTTAATCAAATTAGTTAATTATATAAATCCAGGCGGACCCTTCTCCAAACTTTAAATATAATTATTCTGAGGAAAAATTTACATTTTAATGCCCAAAACTAATTCTGTCTGTACCTAATGTAAGTGACATTATGGGTGTCTTCAGAGGGCGCCTGAAGTTAATTTTCAATTAGGAATTTACAGAAGTAAATCAACTTCTATTAATATTTATTCAGTAAGTACAGATTCAAAATCCAAAAGAGCCTGCGAACTCATTTGAATGTTTGCCGATTTTGAAACAACAAAATATATACACTACTGTTTAAAAAATTAACAATATTTTTGGGCACCTGATTTGTAATAGATTTTTAATTTACTTTCGCCTTTACCTGTCAAAAAATTACGATAAAAAACTCTTATTTCTGGAAGGTAAAAATCCTTCTTGTATCAAACTTTGATAAAGCCTTACTACTTTATACATATAAATATATTTTCGTACGTATCTTATTTTTTGCAGGTGAGATCAGCTACTAAATTATGGTATTTTCCTCATACTAAATGATAATAAAGGTAAAACCTTTAATAATGTTAAGTATATCGGACTGTATACATTTGTAACCAAAAACTAATTTCAGCGCGTTCTAGTGATGAAACGAGACGATTTAGCACTCAGTTATTATCATCTTTGTGAAAATATTGTCTAAATAATAGGTTTTATAAGGTATCTAATAATAATATTTCACCTTCTTGCAGTCACAAACTAGGCACTATAGAAATACATATGATATGAATGAATGAATGAAAAAATATTTATTGCACAAAGCTTAATACTATTGCACATAGGCGAGCTTAATGCCTTAGGCATTATCTACCAGCTAACTTTTGGTAATAACTTAAAACTAACTAACTTTTGGTTTGGTTTTTTGATATGCCAACTATTGTACCATATACCAGATACAACTATTGTTACATTTTATAAACATCCAGACAGAAGCAACCCGAGGCTCTACCACAAGTTTTAGCTTCGTATTAACGTAATGTTAATACGCACGTTATTTAATAATAACGTATTAACATTACGTTAATACGAAGCCAAAACCATGCTGTGCAATCTTCGAACAAAAAATATGGTAAAAAAATTCTACAAGGAGAATAATGTAGTTCGGGCTTTTCGTAATAGATGTCTCTGATTTTTTTTTAAACTTGCCAGTTTAAAAAAAAATACAGTGACATTACTAATTAAAAAAAAACAAATCAGTTTCCGGATCCTGCCGAATCCGTCGTTCGGCCGTTCGGTAAACTTCGGACGACTTCGGTCAACTTCGGTGATTGTTGTGCGCTTGAGTGCTTGAGTCTGTAACTCTGTAAATATATTATTTTAAATTACGTACTTTTAGTATTCTTAATTCGTCTGTGTTTGGTGTTCGTATACTAGTGTATAGTGTGTATAGGCGAGTCGAGATTTTCTCCTCCGTATTCACTGCTTCAAAAACATTTTTTTAGAGTTAAGTGAAGTTATTGTTGTTGAAATCATGCCAAATAAATCAAAATGTTGTTGCGTGGGTGGTTGCAAAAGTTGTCGTAGACTGTATCATTATCAGCACGGTAAATTTATTTTTAAAAAACTATTGTAAAAATATAAACAACATTATATGTGGCAAAAGGCAAATTGAAGACGAAAACGATTATGTGCAAACTTTAGCCAAAAATCATTTTAATAAATCGAGAAAAAAGTATTTGTTTGTTTTATTTTCTCTTCAACAGACTTACGTAGTGCCTTTTTATAGTTACCTATATATTATATATAAATATTTTATGAAACTTACAAATATAAGTTTCATAAAAAAAACATTTAAGCTGATTTGTACCAGCCTGTTAATGTAATGTAACGATTAAAATTAAAAATGACGTCGAATTTACCTGTTGTCATTCGAACTGCAAAATAAATTTGGTACTTTCGACGCCATTTTTAATCGCTACATTACATTATCAGACTGGTACAACTCAGCCTTAAGATCTATATATATATGTATATATATATATACGTATATAAATAGTTGACCACCAGCGCCATCTATTGAAGCATGGTCTAAACATTTAGATTTTTTTTCTGTTGTTCGGGCTAAAAATAAAAGATGTCGCTGCTGTTTCGTTACTCAAAAAAACCCTTGAGTTATCACTCTATTTCTAGTATAACAAAGTACTCTTTGGCCAAAACTTATGGTACAGAAACGTAATTATAATATTTGCCATGGGTGGAGATCAAATCTACGACCTCAGGATACAACACCAACGGCGTACCTCCGTGGGTAAGCCCACGGAGGTAGTATACGTACCATAAACCTACCTGAGGCTCTACCATGGGCTTGCGCATTGTAGAAACAAAAACAGAAATAAGATCGCTTTATTCAATCCTGTTACCAAAAATAAAGCGATCCTATTGGTTGTTGCTCTTGAATACGTAAATGAATACGTTACGTCGCTACAATGTGCAAACCCATGGTAGAGCCTCTGATGGAAGATACAAAGTAGATAAAAAAAACCCTCTCCCTAAAAATAAGTCATGTTTAAGTTTTTTACGATGTTTTTACTCTTTTATTCTATGTATTTATAAAAGTAGACTATAAGCTACAAAACTGTTGAAATACATAAAGCAGGAAAGAGTTATTTTATTTATTCCTTCCTCTGAATTTTAATATCTTATGTTATTAAAAAAAAATACACTGACAAGGAAAACATGGCAAGCATCCACTTTGAAACTCATGTAGACATGAACCGATGTAAACATAACTTAATACTGTATGCAAACTCTCCGAGATTTTGTAACTATGTAATAAAGTGTAAGTTTAAACTAGTGGTGCAGCCGATACCGACACTATATATCGGATATCGGCGTATTGGAGCTTTTGCTGATATACAGGACACATAGTCCCATGGGAGAAGTTGTTTATTTATTTAAACACTTTATTGCACAGTAAACAAAAGTAATGTACAGAGGCGAACTTAACATCTTAGGGTTTATCTACCACTTCTACCAGCTAACTTTTAAGATTGTACACGAAGATGAGTGTTCGATTTGATCAGTAGAGCCTCATATTAGCGCAAAGTCAGGGGCGTAGCTACCGCCATATCTGCCGTATCAATAATACAGGGCCCCCGGGCCATGAGGGGCCCCAACGTGTGTAAGCAAAAAAATAAAAAAATTAAATCAAAGAAATGACAAAAGTAAAAAAATGCATATTTTTTTTCCCGCGTAAAGTTCAAAAGTTGGCAACACCCTACATCTGTTATCGCGGGCTGCGGGATTTCCCCGTTTAAGCCATTTACTCAACGGCAGTCAACGGGGGAATTAAAACTGATAAAAAAATACCTAAGAACTTGGATGGGAGATGAACACCTGTCAGACCTGTTACTATTGTCCATAGAGGCGGAAACTTTAGAAAAACTAAAGTCATCATCAGCTATAAATGATTTAATAAATCGGTTTGCCGAAAAAAATGCAAGGAGAGTGTATATTTAACTTGAATTGTTTGTAAAAATTGTATAAACATCCGGACCGAGCCAACCTGAGCCTCTACCATAAGTTTTAGCTTCTTATTAACGTAATGAAAAATAAAACGATCCTATTGGTTGTTACTTACGTATTAACATTACGTTAATACGAAGCCAAAACTTATGGTACAGAAAACGTTTTAATAATATTTGCCATGAGTGGAGATCAAATCTACGCCCTCAGGATACAACGCCAACGACGCAACCACTTACCCACGGAGGTAGTATACGTACCTATATTCGGTTATTTATACGAGTACTCCTGTGCCAACGCAACTATTTTTTTAATTCCATAAGAAATTTTAAATATTATTTCAATGTATTAATCGACCCCATTCATGGACTTTGTAAATCTGCTTACCATTAGGTAGATACAAAGTCACATGCCGAGCTACAATAATAAACAAAAACCCTTTTCCTAAAATAAGTCATGTGTAAGTTATACTATGTTTTTAATCTTTTATATATATGTATTAATAAAGGTAGAGAGTAAAAGCTACAAAAAACTGCAATATATAAAGCAGGAAAGAGTTGTTTTATTTATTCCTTACAATGAATTTTAATATAAAATACACTAACAACGAAAACATGGCAAGCATCCACTTTGAAACTCATGTAGACATGACACGATGTAAACATAACTTAATACTGTAGCCAAACTCTCCAAGATTTTGTAACTATGTAATAAAGTGTAAGTTTAAACTAGTGGTGCAGCCGATACCGACACTATATATCGGATACCGGCGTATCGGAGCTTTTGCCGATATACAGGGTGAAATTAACAGGTTATATTGCAGTTCATTCCCCTGCCTTCCAACCACGCGATGGACCCGGCACCCGCACGGTGAATCCATGGTTTGCTAAGAACATTCTCTTGGGCTAAATTTGAGGTTCTACTTATCTAATCGAACAACTTTTCCTATGGAACCATGTGTCGCAAATGAAAAATAAATTGCCTTCTCCATACAAACTAGTAATGTTAAAATGGCCAATTCGTATCCAAACATAATTTTCATTTGCAACACATGGTTCCATAGGAAAAGTTGTTTGATTTGATCAGTAGAGCCTAATATTAACCAAAAGTACAACCTTTCAAATTCACCCTGAATATCGGTATCGGCGATATATGAGACGATATGCAGGCCGATACATACAGTCGGGTAACATTGGAGAGGCTGTTTTTAACAGCTGGTATCATGCGTTTGCATGAGACCAGCAGGGTGATTACGCTCATTAAAGTTAGCTCGCACGCCGATCGCTATGACGCGTTTTCTAAGAATTTTTAAAGCCGATAGGCTTGATTTACGTCATTATGACGTCAAAACGATTCGCGTGCGTGCGAACTTAGGACGCGTAATCACCCTGCAGCTGTTAAAAACAGATCTAAGAAATCGTTTGACTCAATTTGAAAATTGAAGATTTCAATTTGAGAAACAATTTGAATATGAATAATATGTTCCTGCCTGAATATTTTTTTTGTCAAATTAATAAAATTTTATCTATTAAGGTGGTCGCTATGCTAATGGCTTGTCTAACTTTTCATTGGTGCAGTAACGAAATGGGCAGCGACAAAGACGTACCTATTTGCATTACGAGTCCATTTTAATATCCTCGCTGTTTTATCGTCAAATCACCCGTTTCGTAACCGCACCATGAAAGGAAACTATTACCTCGACAAGAAATCGTTGCAGTAGGCGCCAAAACTTCGGAGAACCCACAAACTAAAACCGAAACATGATTAGTCACTTGACGGTTTTTGCATGTGTTATAGAGGCGTTCCTCCCACCTAAAAAAATAATTATTTACACCTATTATTTATTTATTTAACCTGTTAATATATGCCTCTTTTGTTTCAGGAGGAGTTGTGGTGTGACCAGTGAGGAGAATCAATTATGGCGGCACCCGGCACGCCGCGGCACGGTCAGTAACTCTGCCCGCGGGATCCACATAAACCACTGAACTTATGAGCTAATATATATCACACACATTATAAAGATAGAACAGACATGGCCAGGAAAGACTGAAAAACTAACTACGACTACACTGTAAAGGGGCAATAACCTTAAAGGCCCGGGTATTTAGAAAATATATAGCCTATGTCGTTATCGTAACGCAACTTTACACAACTGACTACAGTTTTATTGCTTCGTTACATATTATAGTTACGAGTTAATCCCTCCTGCCCCATTCCGATATCGAACATTACGACGCGGATATCGTTGCTATCCCACCAGCTCGCACACTGTTGTGTTTCCTAACACTTATAATCTGTATGTCTTAAGTTAAGAGTGGGCACTTACATAGTAAGCATGCTCCCTCTTCGTCCTCATTGTTGCTTTCCATTATACAAGATTGAGATCAATAGCAAAAAGGTGTTGCTTTAAAAAAATAATCGGACGATTAGTTATTGTTTAAATAAATATGCTGCAAGCGGGTATAAAAATGAGAATACTAATAGTAATTTACTGTAATAAAATAGATATTGTATATCAGGCCGGGTACCTAGCGCAGGAGTGCACATCGCCATAGCTGTTGCTACTCTGAGTCTACACCGAATAAGTGTTTTTTTTTGCTTCACCGACGAGCTCGCGCGGTGTTTTTATAGACTCAATAAACCATCTATTAACAATTCTACAAGTTGGTATAATGAAACGAAATCCACAGCTTAATGTGCTCATTAACGTATTGTCAAACAAATGTACAACTTAAAAAAAACTAATTAGTACACACAGGGAAACCGAATTTAATAATAAATACCTTTCTTTAATAAAGGCGCTCTTGATGAAAAACTCGTAAGGTATACAAATAATTTTGTAATTATTTATTCTACTGATAGTGAATTATGCCGCTTCTATATTTTTATTATTTGTGTGTAATAAAGTATGTATGAGTAAACCAATTCGCACGCGTTATTTATTGTTAACTGGGATAGACAAAGCAGTGGCCTGTCTCGTCAGTCTTTATAGTTTGTTGAGGCTGAGGGAAAAATATTTAAATAACCTATTATCTGTTCAGCTGGATTGGGTGCTAACCGAGCTAACCCTGAATGAAAGGGTTAACATTTTTATTAAAGTTTTCAAATTCACTAGCTGATCCGCGCAACTTCATCTGCGTAACTTTAACTGTTTACGCTCGCAAAACTAATAATTTATCCCCTTTTGTAATATTTTTCATTGTTACTCCGCTCCTATTGGTCGTAGCGTGATGTTATATAGCCTTAATATATTAATAAATTCCAAGACAAAAATATTTTTTTCAATTCAAACCAGTAGTTCCTGAGATTAGCGCGTTCAACCAAACAAACTCTTCAGCTTTAAGATATTGGTATAGTAATATACTACTATCTTTATAAGTTTGATAGAAAGTTCATTAAATTACTGACTTTTCCAAAAATCATTTTTTATAATAATATGTGAAAATGCAGTTATAATGCTTTAAAACTTCTACTCCTAAAATTCTTTAAAAGATTGTTGAGATCATTGATACTTATATCTATATATTCCAAATTTACTATCTATTGTAAAAGGTGACTGTGATAATAAAACCTTTCTGAAATAAATCTTTCCCCTTTTTAATTTATTAATAAATCTTTCCCCTTTCGACTTTTTGTTCTTGGTAAAAAAAAAAGATTGGATACCTACTTCTAAAAACGTATAGGTCTAGACGTTTTAAACATTCGAGCCAAGTGTATTACATATGTCTGTATGTAAATAGCTTGATTTAACATCTACACAAGTCGTACAAGATTTGAGAAGTAAATTTGTTACCTACAAAATGAACTGGCGTTAATTTTGCGCAATTTCATTATTTACATTTAATATTGTTAGGGGAGGCGTTCGTGCTTAGACTTACAAGGTACATAGGTTTTTGTTTTATATACCTACCTATACATACAGGGTGAATTTAAAAGGATGTACTTTGGGCTAATATGAGGTTCTGCTGATCAAATCGTACAACTTTTGAGCATCCATTGAAGCATGTCGCAAATGAAAATAAATTTGAACTTCACCATACAAATTGGTCATTTTAACATTACTAGTTTGTATGGAGAAGGCATTTTTTTTAAACAGATCAGTAGACCTAGTGCGAGTTTTTTTAACTTTCTCGTTACAGTAAGTGAGCGTTCTCCACCAATCAGATTAGCTTATTTTGGCAGGGTTAGAAATTTAATCGATCCTATTGGTGATGAGTACTCACTTAACGCAGCGAGAACGTTAAAACAAACTCGCACTAGGGCCACAGTACCCCTAGTGTGAGTTTTCTAACTATTACTTTGCGTTTGAGTTAACTAAAATTTGTATGGGAAACGGTTCAGCGCTCCAAGCGGAAATTTTGAGAACTAGAAATGCGGTCGTGTGATTGGTAAAAATGTTAACGCGGTAGTATAGTTAACGCGAAAGTAAACGTTAAAAAACTTACACTAGGACTACAGAAATCTCCTTTTAGGGATGGATATTTTTCATTACCCGACGACCCGTTTAACGCAGTGGTTTAGAGCGCCGGTTGAGACGCAAGGGTTGCGGGTTTGATTCCCGCACCAACACATTTTTTTGTTGATAAAACAGATATTTGTGTTGGGTCTGGGTGTTTGTGGTACCTTCGTTGCTCCTGGTTTCCATAGTACAAGGGAAAACCTTAGTTTGGGACCAGGACATATGTATGTGATGTCTCATTTTATGATTATTTATTAACGCTGCGGGCAACGGATACCAGTTACTGATGCCGGTATCCGTTATCAAAATGTTTGTAATTCGATGCGCGATGGCGAAGCAAGCAAAACGAAACCTCAAAACTCTTCTTATTCCTCAAACTACTTTTTCGAGTCATCAAATGAGCATGAGCACCCATGAAATTTTCCAAAAGCCGGCCCTGATTGGGAATAAAAATTAGCCCGGTGGTAACGGTTGTGGTGATGTTTTTTTCTTTATAATAAAAAATACGCACACGAGATGTTGCGGGCATCTAGTTTTTAATAAATTCCTATGTCGACAGTTCCGATTGCTTGTTTTTAATGGAGCACGGCATGTGACTGACCTACAAGTGCATGAATGGGGTCGATCAATACATTGTTGTTTAACAATATTGATCGCCTCCACTATGCCGGCTAAATGATGTGGTCACGAAATGGGCGGCGACATGGACGTATTTGCAGGGTCGGACTAAGCCGAAAGGGCCTGGGTGGCTGACCACAAGCCCGGAGCCCGATGGTAAACGGGATACTATCGGAAAATAGTGAGATACCCAAATAGGTGAGTTTCATATAACTTGAGCTCAGTTCAAGGTCAAAGTATAAACCTGATAGATATTCCAATAATTATTAATTATATTAAACACACATTTAAAAAAGGCTTTCTTTGTAAATTGTTTAACACAAGAGACTATTGAGAGATATTAATAATATAGTCTCTCTTCTAACATTAATGGGCAGTGTTTTTGTTTTTAAATTTCACTTACATAGAATTACATTAAATTTCACTTAAATAAAGAAGAAGACGACGAAGATGTCTTAGACTTAGACCAAACAGCAGAGGACGCCATGCGTTTTTCCAGAAGTGGTTTGAAAACCTGTCAAAGTTGCATACCATGTGCATGTAAACTTTTAACACAGTATAACAAGCATATCAGCACGTACACCACCTTATATGTTGCATATTGTGTAATTCTCACAATTTCATTCACGCAAGCGACTTGTGAGAGACGATTTTCAGCGTTAAAGCGCATTAAAACGAGACTTAGCTCTCTATTGGGGCAAGAACTGTTGGACTCGTTGATTATAATATTAAACACTGAATCGGATCTAATCAAGGATGACGAAAACAGCAGCTTTTACGATCGAGTCATTCTGCTTAGCTGAAAGTTCTCACATATCATCATGCCTTACGGCGCCCGAGACCACCTAGACGGCTCCAGCGTACCCAGCGGAGGGGGGGGGGATTAATCCCACCTCGTCGTAGCCGATGGTATATCTACACCGAACAAGTGGCTAGCTCGTCGCGATGTTTTCAATAGACTCAATGAACAGTTTCACAAGTTGGTATAGTGAAACCGGGACCGACAGCTTAACATGCTCTCCGAGGTACTATAGTGGTGTTGTTAAACAAATGTACATATTTTTTTTTATTAATAAATCATTGGTACACACCGGGATTCGAACGTTCTCTTCTAGCTTTATACATTATTTGTTATTATTTTATTTTATTATTGATTAAAATATCCAACAGCTTATTAAATATATATGTTAGAATTGTGTTTTAATACAAAAGCCAATAATAGGACATTATTGCCAAAGTAACCAAGCACTCAATGGTTGCTATTTTATGTAAGTGATTTAGAAACAAAAACACTGGCCATTAATGTTAGAAGAGAGACTAAAATGTTGCAGTACCGAATCAATCGAGTTTTAAAAAAATCTAAAAAATATTTTTCGTCGTTTAATATCTATGAAACAATTTAAAATGTAATGCGCTATAACGATACACGTCTAAATAAGTTGATTCGATCAAAAGTTATTGCCGTTCAACAAAAAAATCAAATTTAGTTTCTAGGGGTGGCTTGCTTATGTTCAACCATTTCATTTCTCCATAAGTGTATGAACGAACTATCTGATCTAGTTTTACATTTAGGTCGTAAGAGCTGAAACCTAGCCTGCGCGGGCCCCCTATCATACGGTTGCCGCAAGCCCCGCAAGCCTGGCCCGTAGGGGGCCCGCGCAGGCTAGGGCCCGGCTGGCAAATGCCACCCTGACTATATGGCCAGTCCGACTCTGCGTATTTGCATTACGTGTCAATTTTAATATCCTTTATCGCCGAAACAATCTCCCGTTTTTTTCACATATATCCATAGTATCGTATTGTCTATGATTTCCAATAAATTGAAAATGATTTACTTATTTATATAATAAGAATGCAAAGCAATATTAGAATTTTCCAATCATTTAAAATGTATATTTCATTCTTCCTGAATAAATGCAGACTATTAAATTCCGTATAATAAAAAGAAAATAACAAATCTATAAGTAAATATTCCCTCGTTTGTAAAGTTCAGAATGCGACAAACAAGTATCAAGATTGTTTTTGTAGAAGTCATCGTTTCATAAGTTCCAGAGTAAACAGACAAACACCATAAATATCAAAGGCATGAAGCCAATGCTACAATATGTTATTTTCATCCGGACCATAGATAAACAATCAGGCTAGAGTGACGGTGGGCATGATTTAACGTGATTGTAATAAGGGTCTTAATTCAGGAATTTAAGTAAACTAGGCACAATGCCAAGTGTATTGTTTTTTTTGCTATGGTGTTTACCTAGTCGAACAAAGGTCAAAGAAATTTATTTACAATGATTTTTTTTTAAATATATTTTTGTATGTATCGCACACACATTTCCTTGACGCAAACTAATCTGTAGGCTACATAGTTGTTATATAAAAGAATACAATTCAGAATTAATATTTAATTTACTATTACTACCATTTAATATTTCACGTCCATTACTTTTGACTTCCCAACGTGCATGGGATTTAATAAATATTTTAAAAAAAACACTCTCAACTTTTACAAAATAGCTCGTCTTCAAGCTACCTCTACATTTAAGTCCTAAAGCTACATTTGAATCAGGTGCATGGTTGGAAGCGATACCTTACAGCTGGCAGGTTTCCGCATCATCACCATGACTTAACTGATGCCATTAAGGGCATTATCAGCGGCAAATTTTCCATCTGTTCTAGAACCACCTGGCCTTATGGGAAGAGGGCAGATGGATTGACTCCTCCCATATTAATGGCTCCCTTATCAAAGCCGGATCAGCTGCGGAATATGCTGCTAAGACCAAACACCTTAAATATTCATGTTTGGAACAACATAATTTCTTCATTCCTTTATCCGTCAAAACTTCAGGTGTTTGGTCTTCAGAAGCCAAAAATTTTGCTCTTGAATTAGGTTCTCTCCTTAAGGAAATGTCCGGTGATGTCGGAGCTCACTGCCATTTTAATCAAAAAATATCTTTCATCATCAAAAATTTAATGTGGCGAGTATATTAGGTACTTTTAGTTCTAAAAGGAGCTAGGATATAGAGGCCTTTTAAATATAGGAATAGTTTTGTTATGTTCTATATTTTGTAGAGTAAATAAAAATAATGTTTTTTTTTTATAATATATATTCTGCGTTGTCTCGTTAAGTGTCTTTGGATCCTTTTTGTTCTAAAAGAACTGACTTCCACCCTCAACCAAATGAAAACTGTTTTGCCGCTTTCAAGCACCCATCCGTCTCCAATGAAGACTCTCCACAATATATTTGAGTGTATAATATTGGAATATGAATAATATTTTATAAACACCCAGACCAAGGCAAGCTGTTCTGATAAATGTACTAATATTATCTGCCATGTGTAAGCAAATTTAAAGTATGTAGTTACTGTCATGTAGATTTGGTATTAAAATGTTAGTTATGAGGCCGTCTTCACAGTCTCGAGTGCTATAACGCTAGCAAATTTTCATTGCTACCAAAAGTAAGGCACAGTCCATTTCTTCTACTGAACTACATTCCATTCTACTGAGACGATATTAGGAAGTCTGTGGCGTTATCCCTTTCGATCATCGACGATATGTAGTCATCGAAGTGGCAGTCTGTACGTCAATACATTATTTTTGTAACAAATAAGCAAGTAGTAAGGAGTTTGTTTTGATTCACTGCTTTTGTATTTAAAAAAAATATGCTTTGCAACTATTTTAGTAGATACTGTTTTCGTCAAAAGCAAATTCCCTTGATAAATAAAGTATTCTGTGGGTTGTGGAATTTAGGTAAATATCACTAAACACCGTCTACCTATGCACAAGCATAATTATATTTTTTGTACGTAGTTTCCTATATATTATATTGTTACTATTATCGCCGAGAACCTATCGTCCTGCCAGAGGCACCAGCTGAAAATCAGCGCCATGACATCGCGTTATGGCATGTGCTGAGCTGGTTACCTATTTCTCGTCACGCAACAAGCTCTGTATATGTTGCAAATATAAATATATATTTTTATAATTTTAGTTTTTATTGCCTATTTTTGTATCATGACTCTTAGGGTGAGGTCTGCGGCCGTGTTTTGGGCAAGGTTTTACTATGGTACAATTTAAACAATGTAATTTTTGACATTTCAAGGAGCAAACTTTGCCTTGAGCACCGACTAGTCTTGAGCCTATTTAAGTTATCGTGTAATGTATATTTTTTTAAATCTTGTTGCTGTGACGATGAATAAAGTCTTTCTTTCTTTCCTCCTTGGCTACTATTTTAATGTACCACGGATGCCTTATGGTATCCGAACCGCCCATTCGGGCTCAGGGTATCCAGCGCGCATTTGAGTTTTGTTCCCACCTCGCCGTAGCAGATCCAGTGGCTAGCAGCAACTAGTCGCAGTGTTGATAGACCCGATAACCCATCTATACAAAGTTTACAAATTGGTATAGTGAAACTAGTACTACTACTACTACCTACTCGGCCACCATGTATATATTTTGTATTGTTTAATAATACTTTTATAATTGTCACAGCGATCTAAATTGTGTATAATAAATTGATTGAAAGAAAGAAGAAAGAAAAACTTTATTTGAACACCACGCACAGAATACACACAAATAAAATTACATTATTATATAATATATAAATAATTAACAAAATACAAAATAAGTTAGAGGTTTGTTATTGTTAGTTCTATTCCCATTATTGTCTAATTCTTTACCTCTGTATGGAAGTCAGACATTGGTATATCAGCCTATGTGGAGGATGAAAGCAAAATAAATGCATTGGAAATGGGCTCATTGCGACGAGTAAAATAACAAAGAAATCCAAAATGACGTAATTCGAAAATGAGGAAAAATGAGGTAGAAAGTATGAGCGATGAAAGAATGACGAACCAGATATGTACCTATATCTTAGGCGGAGAGTAAGCATTGGGGATACGGGAGAAGAAGCCCAGAATTACAGTAACTTTTAGAATATAATGATTTAGAAAAATATATGGTAATATAATACAGTATTACTTTTAGTACTAGATGAAGTGAATTTTTATTTTATTTTGTTAATAATTGGATTAATAATATTAAAAGTACGTTTATGGCTTATATACGATTATTACTGGCACCACTGCTTACTGTAGAAATATTTTTTTTTTAAATGTGGTAAAATGGCTTATGTAAAAATTTGTAAACTGTGTACTAAAAATTAAATAGAATTTTCATTGTCAAAAGTATTTTGTCAAAGTCTTTTTTCCTCCGGGCTACGGAGGCGGTGACATGTTAAAAACTTTTAACAAAGGAGCCCTAGAACACTTTTATGAATAATATTTTTTGTAATAAAATATAAAAGTGTCCGGTCGACTCGGCATCGTTTATCTTCGGATTTCGATATTACTTACCTTTGTTGCCAATGTTTACATGCTCATGGATCAGAAAACTGTTAAGTCACCTATTTTCATAAAAATACCTTTTCTTGCTGCTTTATTGGGTTTTGAACCGAACACTTACTTTAGGCTGAGTTATAATAAGTAATATGTTGAGAATAAAAACATATTGTCAATTTTGATTGATTGAATATAGATTTAATTTTGATGTCGGATAAATAGTTGTTTTATTTTAGGATATTGAAATTATAATCAATATAGTGGCGACCGTGCTTAATAAAATATAAAAATGCTAAAGCTAAAAAAGGATCGAAGTATTTTGAGACGTGTTTACACCGCGGCCGAAAAGGAGTTGGAGAAATCTCTTTCGATGCGGAGAGTAATGTTCACGCAGACTTCGATTACTGTAGCAGCAAAGCGGAGGCTTTATTTAAAATTGACTCCGAAATAAAGGATATGTGGTTAGTAGATGATTCAGATGAAGACGAAATGTTTGCTGATATTGTCACCACAGAATCTTATGTAAAACGCTGGTATAAAATCAGCACGAACTATCGACGTAAATTCACCACGCCACCAAGCCGGGACGAGGTTGAAAGCGTTGCAAGTGGTGTTACAATCAAAACCAACGTTTCTGAAGTCACTTTGCTAAAACAAAGGCGATTTAATCTACCAAAAATCCAGCTACGGCAGTTTGATGGTAATATAAATAATTTTCTTTCATTTTGGGGACAATTTCAAAAAATACATAATGACCCAGATATAGACAGTAGTGATAAATTTCAATATTTAGTACAAGCTACTGAGCAGGGATCTAAGGCTAGGCAGCTGGTAGACAGTTTTCCTCCTTCGGGAGAAAATTATGAATCGGCCATAAAGTAATTAAAAGATAGATTCGCCAGAGACGATTTATTAATTGAAAATTATATACGGGGATTATTACAACTGATATTGTCACAAAATAAAGTAAACATGCCATTGAGAGATCTTTATGACAAGCTGTCAACTCAATTACACGCTCTTTCTACACTAAAGGTGGCAACTGACAAATATGCTTCTATATTGATGCCTATGGTAGAGTCGGCAATACCGACAGATATACTTCGCATTTGGGAACGAACAAGAGACAAAGAAGAAAAAAATCAGTTGGATAAGCTATTAAGTTTTATTAGAAAGGAAGTAGAAAGTGAGGAAAGGATTGAGGCAACGAAAAGCGGGTTTGGCGTGATTGAGACAAAAATATTCGAACCTACGTCATCCTGTATAGTGGCAAATGAGAAGATAGAAAATGTATGCATATGGTGTGACAAGCAAGGACATTCAAATATCGAATGCTATAAGTTAAGTAAACTTACATTGGAGCAGAAGAAAGATATTTTAAAAAAGAAGAATGCATGTATGATTTGCTTAAAACTAGGGCACTACGCAAAGAAATGTAAAAGTTTTCCAAAATGTTTTGTATGTGGTAAACGCCATCTGATACTGATTTGCCCTGATATAAAATCTAATAATAAAAAAGAAGAAAAGAAAAATCAGGATGTGTTATCTCAGTGTCATAATAATATAACTACTTATTTACAGACTATTTTACTACAAATTGTATATTCTGGTAAGAGTGTCATAACACGTGCACTTTTTGACAGTGGGGCTCAAAGGTCCTACATTAAAAAAGATATCACACAAAAATTAGGTATGACACCTATAGACCAGGAGTTGGTAAGTCACTATTTATTTGGTGGTCATGAAACTAAGAGAGGTAAATATAATAGCTTTCAATTTATTATAAAAAGCCTTAATAATAATTTTCAACTTAATATGTCAGCATTAGATCAACACAAAATTTGTGGTCCATTACCTTTTGTACATAGTAAAAAATTGGATGATAAGTTAAAACAATTAAACATTAATATTAATGACAGAGGTAATAAAGAGACAGAAGTAGGCATTTTGTTAGGAGCTGATGTATTAGGATATTTAATGACAGGTAATATAATTGAAATTGAAGGAAGTTTAGTAGCGATAGAGTCTAAATTAGGTTGGACTCTACAGGGACCTTGCTTAAACAATAATGAGTTTATTAACTCTAGTACTAGTATAGTGAACTTTACCTTAACCGAACTTTGGGATTTAGAGTCTTTAGGGATAAGAGATCCTAGTGATGTTAAAAATAAAGAAATGATTGAAAATGATGTCATGAAGTTTTACAGGAATAATGTTACAAGACAAGAAGATGGACGTTATGAAGTAAAATTACCTTGGAAGGAGGGGTATCCAGAATTTTTAGAACATAACAACAAGGAATTATCATACAACAGGTTAAAATCACTAACTAAAAGACTACAACTAACAGGTAACTAAGAACAGTAACGGTTTATATTTACCTCACCATGCAATTTTTAAAGAGACAAGTTCTACTACACCCATACGGCCAGTATTTGATGCCTCGGCAAAAACACGTAGGGGTAGTTCTTTAAATAATGGCTTGGAAAAGGGAGTAAATTTAATAGAATTAATACCCAAGTTATTAATAAATTTTCGTAAATGTAGTTATGGTATCGTGTCCGACATTCGTAAAGCTTTTTTACAAATTTCAATCCATGAATCGGACAGAGATTATTTACAATTTTCGTGGTGGGAGAATATTGACGATCAGAAGACAGTTATTTCTTTTCGTCACAGAAGACTAGTTTTTGGATTAACATGTAGCCCGTTTCTTTTGTCAGCAACATTAAATTACCACTTAGAAAATATAAAGGATGAAAGAAAGGATATAGCACACATATTAAAATCTTCATTTTATGTAGATAATTGCGTCGTCAGTATGGATTCCGAACCTGAGTGTGTAAATTTTATTAAAGTTTCTAAAGATTTAATGAATCACGGCAAATTTGAATTATGCGAATGGATAACAGGACCGAGTAAGGTTAACAAAAATGTGTCAGTACTCGGTATGATTTGGGATAACACATCTGACTGTTTATTTGTTAATCCACAATATAACGATTTGAACGATAATAATATTATAACAAAAAGGATTCTATTGTCGTTTTCACAAAGAATTTTTGATCCTGTGGGATATACTAGCCCAGTTGCGTTGATACCTAAACTATTATTACAAAAAAGTTGGAAATTACCTGATTGTGATTGGGATCATAAATTGCCTGACTATATAATTAAGGAGTTTTTATTTTGGTTAAATAAATTAGACGCATTAAGAGATATAAATATTCCTCGTCGTGTAACAAAATATCCCATGAATGAATGCAACTTATCATTGCACACATTTTGTGATGCATCCAAAAATGCCTATGCTGCATGTGTTTATTTAAGATCTGTGTATAAAGATGACATTAACGTGCAATTAATTTTAGCGAAGTCTAGGGTGGCTCCTATTAAAGAAGTGACCATACCAAGATTGGAATTAATTTCTGCAGTTATTGGTATCAGATTATACAAGCAAGTAGTAGAAGCTTTAAATATTAATTGTGATTCATATTTTTGGACAGATTCTTCAGTTGCGCTATCATGGATAAAAAAAGAAGGCAATTGGTCTGTTTTTGTTAAAAACCGGGTCAAAGAAATTAGAACCACTTCTAGTAAAGAACAATGGCAACATGTTTCAGGCTGTGATAATCCAGCGGACTTACCGTCACGTGGTTGTCATGCTAACAAGTTGAAGTCTTCAAAATGGTGGTTGGGTCCTGATTGGTTACGCTCACATAAAATCAATTGGCCAAAACCTAATATAGAAATCGATGAGGAGCAAGTCAATAAAGAAAGTATACAGTCAATACAAGTTACTACAGTTTTGGACAATTGTATTTTTAGTAAAAGATTTTCATACTTTTCTAAATATACAAAGATAGTTCGTAGTATGGCTTGGATTTTAAGATTTATTCGTAATAGTAGATTTCGAAATGATAAGCTCAAAGGGGATATTTCTTATGATGAGTATATATTAGCGGAGTTATCGTTAATTAAAATTTTACAAAAGGAATCATTTGAAAATAAAAAATGGACTAATATGAAGACTATTGTTGATTTATCTGGAATTATAAGAGTACAGACAAGATTAATATTTAGTCATGAATCAGAGAATTTTAAAACGCCTATACTACTTCCTGGAGGTCATTTCATTGTACAAAGACTTATATATTTTAGACATTGTCAATTACAACATGCTGGTACTGCTATAACTGTCACTAACATACGAGAAGATTATTGGATTACATCTGCCAGACAGAGTGTGAACAAAGTCATATCGACGTGTATGATTTGTAAGAGGTTTAGAAGTAAACCAGCATGTGTACCGACCGGACAACTACCTGAAAACAGGATAAAATTAACAAAAGTTTTTGATGTGGTTGGGATAGATCTAGCAGGACCGTTAATATTAAGATCACGAGACAAATGTTGGATTGTTATATTCACATGTGCAGTGTATAGGGCTGTACATCTGGAGCTCACAATGTCACTTTCCACAGAAAGTTTTTTAATGGCCTTGCGTCGTTTCATTGCTCGAAGAGGACGAGTAAGTGTCATCTATTCGGATAATGGGACTAATTTTGTGGGGGCATATAACCTATTAAAAGAGTTGGATTGGGATTTTGTAAAAGCCCAGTCTAATATCCCACAGATAAAGTGGCAGTTTAATCCTCCAAGTAGTCCTTGGTGGGGAGGATTCTGGGAGAGATTAATCAGGACTTTAAAGGATCTTCTTCGTCGGATGCTGGGAACTGCATCCTTAACTTATGTAGAGATGGAGACTCTATTGATTGAATGTGAAGGGGTACTCAATTCGAGACCGCTAACTTATGTTCCAGCCAGCGAGAGTCTTGAACCATTAACTCCAGCATGCTTTCTTCGTGATAATATAATATCAGATGTATGTGATCTTGACCAGATTGACTCTACTTCACTAAATGTTCGGTTAAAGTATGTTCATTCATTACGTTTAAATTTAAAAGAACGATTTAGGTCTGAATATTTAGCTTTACTAATTCAAAGGGATTTATCCAAAAATGCAACTCCTTTGAATGTAGGTGATGTAGTGTTGATAGAGACAGATAGAAAGAGACAATTCTGGCCTATAGGTGTCATTCAGGAAGTGTTCACGGGTCGTGATGGTTTAAACAGAGTAGCAAAGGTTAAAATAAGTGGAGCGATTTTAACCAGACCTTTTCAGCGTTTATACCCACTTGAATTGAGACACTCAGATAACACTATTATAGAAGTGGGTAAAAAGGCTATAGAAAAGGAAGTGATTACAAGAGCGGGTAGAAAAATAAAACCTGTACAACGTTTAGATATATGATTTATTTTTTCTTAATATTGTTTTTGAAATTAATATAAAATAACTTTTTGATTAGAACTCATAGGTTTCTTTGTTAATTTCGGCACCGCCAGGGTGGGGAGGATGTTGAGAATAAAAACATATTGTCAATTTTGATTGATTGAATATAGATTTAATTTTAATGTCGGATAAATAGTTGTTTTATTTTACGATATTGAAATTATAATCAATAAATAATTTTTCATTGACATATCATTTAAGCAGGTAATAAAAGCAATTCTGGGTCAAAATTGTTTAAAAAAAAGTCTATTTTAGTTTTTTTAACTGACTTTAATATTGAACAATCCTACCTATTGTAGGTCAGCAACTATTTATATTATACTATAGAATAACATATTGCTCTTCCAAAATTTTATCAAATTAATAAATGAACTGAATATTTCAAGACCTTTTACAGATAGTTTTTCAGATTAAATCATATACTTTCATCCGGATCTTAAATTAATGTGCAAAAGAAGTAATTATATTCCTTGTTTATGTTTGGTGAATAATGTGTATGAGATGTCATTGTGTATATGATGACAAACCAATCTAGAATACCTTTCATGACATTGAAATATTGCCCAGTTTTGCATGACTTCTAAATATTCCTTTGATTCTGGATACTATACTAACATATCTACTTCTGAAAAACGGGACGACAACTACTGCAACATAATTTGAAACAGGCTTGACTAAATATTTATTTTCCTTGCTTTTTTATTTACATTGATGTCGTATACCTACCATTATTCAAGTCTTTGATTTACTACTTATTGAAACAGATAAATGTTGAATCAAGAAGGATTATTACTAATATCCAGATAATAATATACTTATCTAATTTAATTGAAAGGATCTGGAAATATTGACTCGAAGAAAAATATAAATATTCAGGAGGATTCACTAGTATATACATTTTGATTATCTATTAGTTATTTTTAATATTATTGTTAGGTACATAAATATTTACAGTTCTATTAGTTAATTTTAATATTATTTTTAGGCACATACCTATTTAGAGTTCTTATTTTATTTATGTTTTTATGAAATTGTATAGGATTTTTATTAACTGTTTGTAAATTTAATTTATTGTTATTTTTTATGTCTCAGCCTGTAGGTCATGACCATAACTTACATTTCGATGATAGTAATGCTGTGAGTTCTTCACTAGAGAATTTGTTACAATGCCCTAAATGCGTTCGCCCTCGGTTTTTTAAAGGACAAAGGGGATTAAATGTTCACATTGGAAAAATCCATAAAGTACCAGGTGAATCTAATCCAGTAACCGTATCTAACACGCACCCTTTGTATAATACTGATACATTAAATACTGAACTATTTTGGAAAATTCTGTCAAATTTTAAATCATCAACACCAATTGTGAAGCGTATCCCTAGGGGAGCACGAATTACAGTGGCGCGTACTTTTTCACAATATATACAAATAGTCTTAAATGAAAATTCCCAAAAGGCTTGGGAAAATCTACTTATACTACCTTTCAAAATTTTAAATGTGAAAAAAGAAAACAGCAAATCCTTAACTACTTTAATTAAACAAAACTGTAATAACATTCGCAATAATCCTGAAATACAATATTCTAGCACTTCAAAACGAACAATAAATTTAAATAATTTGGTGGAAACAAAATTAATTGAAGGTGACATTAATGGAGCAGCAAAACTCTTATTCTCTAGTGACGTCTTTGCACCAAATACCCCAGATACTTTGTCTGCCCTACAAGTCAAACATCCATCCTATAACCGAAATGATAGCCTTTGGCCTGATCCACCAAATACTTCGGATCCAACACTACAAGCAACAACAGACCAGATTATAAGAGCAGTTATATCATTTAGAAATGGCTCAGCCGGCGGTCTTGATGGGTTAACGCCACAACACTTAAAAGACTTACTTCAAGGCAGTTGTGGCGACGCCGCCGAGACACTTTTGAAGGATATAACTGCTCTTGTTAACTTAATGCTTTCTGGAAAAGTAAATGAAAATATAATTGATATTCTTTATGGTGCTAATCTTTGCGCGTTATTGAAAAAAGATGGTGGTATTAGGCCCATAGCTGTCGGCACTACTTACCGCCGACTTGCAGCAAAATTATGTGTTAAATGTATAAACCTAACAGACTATTTACAACCTCACCAATTAGGCTTTGGGTCCAAAGGTGGCTGCGAGGCTGCGGTTCATGCTCTCAGAAGTTTTTCTGATAATAATAGTGAAGATATTATACTAAAAGTCGACATATCAAACGCATTTAATTCTATAGACAGAGGCGCATTGCTGACACAAATTAGAGATAAAATACCCAGCGTTTATAATTATTTGTGGCAGTGTTATTCCCAAAATTCAAAATTAGTTTATAACAATAATTTATTATATTCGTCTATTGGTTGTCAGCAAGGCGATCCCCTTGGGCCAGCTATCTTTAGTCTAGCTATTCACCCAATCATTCAAAATCTTACTTCAAAATTTAACGCGTGGTATTTGGATGACGGGATCCTAGGAGGCGATGTTTATACAGTTCTAAATGACTTGAATACATTAATAAATAAATTTGCAGATATTGGTTTGAAATTAAATTTTTTGAAATGTGAACTATATTTTCCAAATTTTGAATGCACACAATCGCAAGATTTATTTAATGAGTTTAATAGATTAGCACCCGGCATCAAAATTATTAAAAAAGATTCTCTTCGCCTCTTAGGGTCTCCAGTTTTTGATGAAGCTATACCCAACTTTATTCAGGAAAATATTCAACATTTTAATTCAGTATCCGACCGAATATTCCAAATTAACACCCATATGGCTTTTTTCATTATTAGGCATTGTCTTTTCGTTCCCAAATTTATTTATTTTTTACGCTGTTCGCAAATCTGGGAATATAAAAGCATTTTGGAAAATATTGACAACATAATTCTCAGTTTTTTATCAAAATTATTAAATATAAATCTTGACGAACAAATGTTTACCCAAGCCTCCTTGCCAATTCGTTTTGGAGGTTTGGGTATTCGCAAAATTAGTAGTGTATCTTTACCTGCTTTTCTCTCTTCCGGCTATAATGTGAAAGATCTCGTTGGTAAATTACTAGCTCCATCGCTTATCGATTTCGAGATTTCACACTTAGCTGAAGCTAGAATAGCATGGTGTGAACAATACTCCATAGATCCACCTTCTATAGAAAAGTCTCAAAAATCATGGGACGAGCCGTTCTGCAAAATGGTGCAAACTGAGTTGCTATCATCAGCATCTGCAGAGCGTGCTCGGCTCTTAGCTGTCGCCCAATGGGAATCTGGGCTTTGGTTGCAGGCTTTACCATCATCAAAAATAGGTACATTACTGGATCAAAACACTTTACGTTTGGCAGTGTGTCTGCGGCTGGGTGCTCTTTGTTTTCTTCCACATCGCTGTCAATGTGGAATGATGGTCGACCAACTTGGTCACCACGGCCTTTCATGCTGTAGAAGCGGCGGAAGACAATCCCGACATGCTAACCTTAATCAAATTATACGTCGGGCTCTTGCTAGCGCCTCTATCCCTGCCGTTTTAGAACCAGTAGGTTTGGCTAGGGACGATGGCAAGAGACCGGATGGTATGACGTTAGTTCCCTGGACGGGTGGTCGGTGCCTCGTATGGGATGCAACATGTGCCGATACTTTCGCGCCGACACACCTGCCAGGGACTTCTCAAAAGGCTGGCGCCGCCGCTGCTACATTAGAAAATCTCAAACGGCGCAAATACGCAGTCCTCAGTAGAGACTACGTATTTGAACCGTTTGGGGTTGAAACCATGGGGCCGTGGGGATCAGGGGCTCATTGTATTTTTAAATATATTTCCAAACGGCTGGTCGATACATCTGGTGACCAAAGGGCTGGCTCGTTCCTTGGACAGCGCATAAGTATCGCTATACAACGGGGTAACGCAGCCAGTCTTTTGGGAACCGTCCATAATGATAGCGATATGGAAGAAATTTATTATTTAGCCTAATTTTTTAATGTAAGATACAGAAAATAAATTGTACAAAACCTTATGAATAAACTATAGACTTAATGTTGAATATAAAAGTAAATATACACATATTACGGTGCGCCGTTTTTTTTTTTTTTTTTTTGACTGACTAATATAGGGAGCCTGAGGGGCATTATCTGTTTTCAATGGTGGCGTGACTGCGAGGATTCGCTAGCCGAACGGTGCGCCCTGTAAACCAGCGCGTGTCATACTGCAAAGTATCACGCACAAGCAGAGGGTGTAACCATTTCAATAAATATTCAATATGTTAATATTTAATCCGACCTATAATATAATGTTAGTCAAAAATTGTTATATATATACTTATTTTGTATTTTATTGAATAAATAATTTACTATGAACTATTCTATATAATAAAATTGTAACTTAAAAATTATCTATATGTACATTGATCTAAATAAAATAATTAAAAAATTTGGCGAGGTAGACTCTGCAAATATATACGTGGTGGCCGAGTAAAATAACCTTGGACTTAAAAACACTTAGGTCCCTGGTTCGAATCCCGGTCTGTACCAATAAGTTTTTAATGTAAAAATTTATGTACATTTGTTTGACAACACCACTATAGTGCCTCGGAGAGCACGTAAGCGACGAGCTAGCCACTTGTTCGGTGTAGACTCATACCATCGGCTACGACGAGGTGGGATTAAAAACCCCTCCGCTGGGTACCCTGGGGCCGTCTAGGCGGTCTCGGGCGCCCGTAAGGCACCCGTGATGATATATATATAGACTCTGCAAATAGTTTTTTTTTTGTTTTAGAATAAACACGCTATTAACTTGCGGACACCAGCTTATATATAATACAAACCTTATTATTCAAAATATTTGAATATATAGAGGTAATATTAATATACATATTTATACTTTTAAAATTATAGCATTAAAATTTGTGCAAACTGCATTGAGGAGAGTTATCAGCCTTTGTAAAACCAATACATGGTCTAAACCTATCAGAATACAATTTGTTCTGCGGTTTTTACTACAAAAGCAATCAAGGTTTGCACAGAGAAACACTATTCCGATTCTTTCACTCAATATTTTAATTACCTATCTAAACATTAAAATGTTGCAATATTTGATATGATTTTTATTGATTCTTCTAAAAAGTCCATTAAAAACGATTAACCACTCTAAAACTTGTTTATATAAATTGATGATTGATATTTGATGTTTATATAAAAGTTAACAAATTAAACGAAGAAAATATTTTTAAAAAGGTTAAGGTAAAGGCTAAAGGTTAGCTGGTAGAAAATGCCTAAGGCATTTAGCCTATGTACAATTTTGTGCAATAAAGAATATAATATCTAACACATAAACTTTGAAAACTGTGTAAACTCCATAAAATAATACTACAAAATAATAAAAAATAAGCGTAAAAGCGTATTAACATAAAATTAAACAAAAACTAATTAACAAATAGAAAAAAAAAAAGGAACTACACAAAACGAAAACAAAAAAAACTTACAAGGTATACAAAATATACCTATGTGAAATTAACACACAGAATGATCACAAGGTAGTTTTGGCAGTTACTGCACAAATTATTAAATTATATATTTGTTAATGAACTAGATATTTTAATGCCAAAGCAAGACTAAGCCAGTCTTGGTCTCGTTAAGAACATCCCTTATTACTGTCGAGGGTAGGTAACATAAGGTTTAGATTTATATCACTAAAAACACTTCTAATATGAATTTATTCAAAGAATAATTACTTACCTAAGTAAAGTACCTACTTGTTATGTACCTAACACCAAAAATTAAAATTTATTTGAAAGCCGTTCGTAATAATTCATGAATAATGAATTCATTTGGTCCAATATGATAATCATCAAAACTTTGACAAACTTCAAATTGTGAGCTCCGCTAACCTAAACTCTGACAACTTATATATTTTATACAAACATAAACAATAATAATAATAAGTAAAATACAGTTCTCTTGTATAATTTGTCACTAGATATTAAATTAATATTTTTTTTTATAACGAAACCAATTCATACAGTTTACAAGACAGATTAAATTAAAAACTAGGGTAGCTATACAAAATATGTAAAGATCACCGAGGCTCTACCATGGGTTTGCACATTGTAGCAACGTAACTTATTTGATCTACCAATAGGATCGCTTTATTCAATCCTGTTACCAAAAATAAAGTGGCCCTATTGGTTGTTGCTCACGTATACGTATACAAATACGTTACGGTTACGTTGCTACAATGCGCAAACCCATAGCTTTGCATTGGCAGCTAGAACCTCTGTTCTCCAAAAGACGGCAACTTGTGTCTTGGGGAAAATTTCCGATACCTATTATTGGTACCATATTAATACTTATAGTATTAATTGTTGTTTTTATATAAGAAGACAAACAATCAAATTGCCGATTTTATAAAGGAATAAACGACTTATGAATGAAGATGCTCTATGAAGTTCGAATCACTACATTTTTTGAGACAATATAATTATTACAGTTGTTATACAGTCCATGAATGGGAACCACCTAATTGGTTCGTAAGTAAACACGCTAATTTTATTAAATTAATAGATTGTTCATAATTATGCAGTGTTACAAGTTCTGATTAATATAAAGCGGATAAGATAGAAATATGGATTTACTGTACGGGTGCTGAGTCCTTCGTCTGGTTGGTAGGCACAGCAGTATTCACGGTCTAGTAACCGCGAAATAGGGACATTGTTTTTTTTTTTACCATATTAACATCACCTATTGTGTTTATTATTACTTGTTATTCTTAAAAATATAATGTCTTTTATAAAAAAAAAATGATAGATTGGTCATGACAAATAAATGGGAGGGCATTGTCAAATTAATAACGTGGTTTGGTTTTGTATCTTTAACTAATTAATATAGGAATACCTGAGATATTAAGCCCTAGAGGCGACTGTATCATTAAATTCCACACAAATATTATAATATCCTGTCAACGCCGCCATCTTGGAAACGCATTCCACGTTAGAGTTTAATTAAACAATGCTATAAGACTTTACCTTTTTACTGGAATCCCTTCAGCACCGACATACAATATTATATTTGCTCTTTCAGAACATTTGCTTTGATATAGTGAGATAGGTATATCGTAATTTTTAAAATACGACGGAGAAACCCTACGGCAAATAAAGGAAATATATACTGGTATATATAATAAGGGTCTGTTGAAAAATAAAACATTATGATTTCGTGTTAATGAAAAAAAGGAAAATTGTTTCTATACCCAACAAAATATTATGATATCCTGTCAACGCCGCCCGCGCCGCGCCAGTGTTGGAAACGCGTTCCACGCTCGAGTTTGTAATACAATGCTTTACTGGAGTCCCTTCAGCACCGACATACAATATTATATTTAAATACATACGACATATACATAAAACTTATATTTAAAGTTCAGTTTAATAAATATTTCTAGGAATTTCATTTGTGAGATAATGCTCGTAGTAAGTAAGCCTCTAACGAGAACCATGCCAATAATCGTGTTTGTGCAAATATCACATTGATTTTTCTTCTAACCCAACCCCCGTGTGTGTTCGCCGCTCATAAAATATATATTTAGGTGATTTAAGTCTTGACTCGATCTTATACGCTAATGAGTCTTCCGTAATATATTGACGAACTCCATTATACTGTTCCTACAAGCTCGATTTTTTTTTTGGTACCATTACATCTTTTTCCCATAATATTCGTTACAAAATATCTGTACCAAAATAACAGTTACCCATAACATTTTCACAAAGACTCTTTTTCAAGTTTAGTTATGCTAAACAATCCGTTTCCATATAGATTCGTTTCAGACTCTTTCGGAATCTTTCAAAACATTTGTTTTTGATTTAGTAAGGTGTGTTTCCGTGACTTTCGAAATACCACGGAAAACACTAACGGCAAATTAACTTAGCAGATCCTAAACTTTGTTATAAATATATATAATGGTCTGTCGAAAAATAAAACGCATGATTCCACGTTAATTAACGAAAAAAAGAAAAAATATATAGATATATTATATATATACGAATACAGTTATTCTTTGAATGAACGGAACTATAAAAAGTAATGCATATTTGCCAGAAGACGGTCGTCGGGCAATCTGCGAAACGTATGTTTGGGAAACGGATGTTTAGGAAACATATATTCTAGGACGTATGTCTTTTGAGAAATGGATAACTTTGGAGGGGACATTTTGGCAACGCATGTTGTGGGAAAAAAGGCTTTGACGCTCCGAAGTGATTAAACCTGAGACCTTCATTGTATATTTTCGAAGTAGACAGTCTCATTACTCGGTATGACCAATATGATTAACATTTGTCTGTCTGTGTGTGCAGGATGCTGCCGCTTGGAGACCATGGCTGAGGTGCCGTCCACCACATGTGACGACGACGCAACTGACAATGTAAATATGTATAGTGTTATATCGCCTATTATATTTAGACGCCAAAGAATATGTACTTTGTACAAGATCCACTTATTTAAATACTGATTGCCGCCACGCGAATTTTGAAAATTCCCTTCTCCTACACTTAAAATGTGAAATAAAAAACTTTTTAACAAAAATAATAAACCGACTTCAAAAACACTAAAAAGTATAAAATAAAGAATATTTACAAGTGTTATTTAGTCCTACTGGATTCTCCTTTATGAAGTCGGCACTAACTTATCAATAATAGGTATGATTTTTGAAGCTTAAGGTACCTACATTTGTGAGCCATCCAAATGACGCAATAGGAGACTGGAACATCGCAAATTTTAAGAGGTTTCCTTAATATTACACCATATATTTGCCAAATGTAAACATTTTTTGTTATCGTTTCTTTATTTAAAAGCGTGGATCACCGGGTTGGTCTCATAAAAAAATGGTTAAGATTGGAAGAATGGTTTCGGAACTGGATGGTGTGGAACACCTCAAAATGAAAAAGTTCATGTGTTCTACAAATATCTCTGAAATCTGAACTGATTTAAAGATTCTTGTTTTATTTTAAAGAATGTAAGTACCATGTTTTATTTTAATATAGTTACTAACTGAAGAAAATCTGAGACTTCAATTAAAAAAAAAAAAAAAAAATGAATTTAAAAGCCTAATGTGAAGTTTGTCTCAATTAATAAATTTCCAACTTTATTATAAGTTTCAATGAAGATAATGTATTTTTATATCAAAATATCACAAGAACTCTTTAACGGCTAACAGCATAGCATGGTGGCAAAAACCATATTTGATTAAAATCATGTCATCTTCATCATCATCTACACTTATAATAACTTTTTAACATAAAAAATAAACCGATTTCAAAACAGTAAAAAGTATATTTACAAGTGTTATTTAGTCATCAGATCTTCACTAAAATTGTATGGGACCAACCAGGTGACCAACTCTTTCAATTAAACAAATATTTTTCAAAATCTGTTAAGATTTGGCAGAGATATGAGGTATCATGCCGAAAAAAAAAACATACGCTTCTAATTGAGAACCTACTCCTTTTTTGAAGGCGGTTAAAAAGGAATTGGTAGGACTTTCCTTTATGTGACGTCAGAGGGGGGTAGAGGGGGTGCGGGAGGGGAAGAGGGGAGGGAGGGGAACCTGCCCCTAAAATAAAAAAGTTAGGAGAGGGGTATTTTAGGAGTTATTGTCATTTGAAAATTCACATTTTACCCAACTTTTGTATGTGTAGGAAGCCTAGCTGGCACTCGCCGGCCGCTACCGCGGCACGCTTCGCTCGGCTCGTGCGTATGGTCATGTACTAACACTAACCTAACCTATCCTTTACCTAGTCTGGCCATTTTTTTTTAATAAAGAGTCTTTTGGGTAATTATTCTCGTATGTGTAGGCAGCCTTTCTGGCACTCGCCGGCCGCTGCCGCGGCACGCTTCGCTCCGCTCGGCTCGTGCGTATGGTCATGTACTAACACGAACCTAACCTATATATATAATAATAATAGTTTTTTTTTAATAATAATAGTTATTTATTTTCTCATTACAAAAACATCAATATAATGAAATAATACAGAATCCATGTGAGACTGGGGCCCGAAATAGGCATAAGCCTGTATCTCGGGTCTCCAGTGCATATATATATATGCCCGTGATACTTTGCAATGTGCACGTAGATGCAAAAGTGCTGGAGGCCAAACTGGTTAGGCCTCAGACTTAAAAACACTAAAATTTTTAGGTCCCCGGTGTGTACCAATATATTTTTTATAAAAAAAAAAAAAATTGTTTGACAACACCGCACAATAGTGTCACGGTGCGTGACACTATTATGGTGTTGCCAAACAAATATACATATTTTTTAAACTAGCGGGAGCACGTTAACCAGTTTCAGTGGATCCCAGTTCATTATACCAACTTGTGAAATTGTTTAATAAATGGGTTAAAGAGTCTATCCAAACATCGCGATGAACTAGCCACTGGTTCAGTGTAGTGTAGTTATACCATCGGCTACGCCGACCCCTTCACGTTACCCTGAGGCCGTCTCGGCGGTCTCAGGCGCCATAAGGCACCCGTGATGATATTTATTTACCAAAATCAATCCCATTCCGCGTTTTCAGTCATAAATAAATATGTACCTTTAATGAGAATCATCCAAATACCTAAAATTCAAAATAACAACAAAATAATAAATCAGGCATAATTTTACTGATAATGGCCCGAACTAGGCAAAAATAGCCGAGTTACAGGCTATTTTTGCCTAGCTCGGGCCCCAGTCTAATATGAAATTTTGTTACCTACTTATATTTTCTTTGTTTTTTATAACTTTTTATTAAAAAAAAAAAGATTATTATTATGAATGGCAAAAAACTATTATAATATTATGCAATAATATTTTATAGCTTTAATTTATATATCTTACGTAATAAGAAACTTCTAACATACTTTATTTGTTTCATATAATATTAGGTAGGCATTTAATTATAATACCTAAGTAATCTCATAGTTATATACAACAAAAATGTATTCAAAGGAGCCCATTCCTTTAATATAAAAGTTCGTCAGATATTCATGGATACGTATTTTCTTAGAGAAGTTTGGGCATAAAGGCTAAAGGGGTGAGAGAAGTTTTGGAAGTGTTTTTATAATATATATAACCCTGGACCATCCGTTGGTCCGTTTGTCTCCGGGTCAGTGAGATAAATATAATAGAGAGTCGCAAGTGCAGAGGACTAAATAGAGAAATAAAAAGGTGGACATTTCATTCCGTGCAGAGGAATAAAGCGCCCACCTTATTTTTGTTTTTTCGTAAATCCAGTAATGTATTTTGATTAGCAGATGAATTAATTTGTGGTTTTATACCATAAAAATAAAATATATAATATAAAAATAAAGCTTGATTTCGGTGACTAAAGTCAAATTCATCCCGAAAAAATGGGTACCTACAAAAATTAACATCTAATAATAAAGTATGATATTTATTCATACGTGCTGGCCGTTTTCTCTAGATGGGTTCAAACTGTTGCGTTCGAATGAGTTATTAATTGTGTACATTTTATATACGTGGTGGCCGTTATTGTTATTGAGTCTACTCAAAAAATCGCGACGAGCTAGCCAATGGTTCGGTGTAGACTCATACCATCGGCTACGACGAGGTGGGGTTAAAACTCCTCCGCTGGGTACTCTGGGGCCGTCTAGGCGGTCTCGGGCGCCGTAAGGCACCCGTGATGATATGTATGTATATATGTAAAAATAATACTATAATAAAAGAAAAACCAAGCAAGAAGAAGTTAAACTTTCAAAAACAAAATGGGATATAAGGGAGGATTTTTTTAAGTTACGTCTCCAGATATACAATCTCATTGGCTGAAGTTCAGTCGTCCGAAAGTTATTTGCCCAATATTCTTAGAAGCGGGAACAAAGAGTTTGTATAGTCCGTCTCATTATCATATACATAGGTACTTTTGATCTACTTCACTTAACTCCTCTTTTTGACCTTGTTGGGACAACAATTTTTCCAGTCCCAGTATTTGGGATAAGATCCCAAATGTTGGGACTAGGACCTGATTCTACTACGAATTTAATATAATATATCAACTGGAATATTTCCCACACAAAGTGGATCAAATCTTGCCCCTGATATCGAATGAAAGCGCTGACATAAAATCTATTATCTAATAGGTATTCTCATAGAGTAGCGCTTATACTGTTTCTTGACCTCATTAGATTTAAACTTTATAGAGAAATATAAAACAGAGAACAGTCATCGAATGTTACTCAATTTTAACTAACCATATATTATACTCTCAGTATGACTAACCTAGAGCTCCTAGGTGCTCTAGAGAAATTGTGGCGATAACATTTATGGAAACACATAAAGTATTATGGATTTGACAGTTTTCGGTCGGTACTCTAGACGAGGTGAGATTAAAACAGGCTCCGCTGGGCACCCTGTGGCCATCTCAGGGACCGTAAGGGACCCGTGATGATATTTATTTTTATTAATTTCTATAGGGAGTGCAGACACATACAGTGTGTTGGTGTTTTAAAATTCTCTGTGGAAAAGTTTTTAAATGCACCACCATTAAAACATTTTTGAATTTATGTTTACTTTATGAGAAATATATTTTATTTTCTTTGAAATTTATTGACATTTATTCTCATTTTTTTGGCTACGTAAATAATTTGGTAGGTAAGAAACTTACTAAAACAAAATAACTTATTTTTTAAAAAGTGAAAATTCTGTTTGCGCACTTAAAAAAAGGGGAAGAATATGAGGGAGGTACATGGGGAAATCTTATTACAGAAATAATTTAATGGTAGGTCAGCAGCAGCTTTAGATAGCAACTAGAAATTTGAAATATAAAAGCAACACACATTTTTTTTAACTTATCGTGACTACGCGTACGAAGCCGCGGGCAAAAGCTAGTATTAAATAAACCTTTACCAAAGATTTCAAGCATAGCTCACGCCCAAAATTGTTGACCAAACAATAGGTGGTTGTCTCCTTTCAGGGTGCGGTAACGAAACGGCGTTTGATTCGACGTTAAAGCCGCGAGGATATATATGGTCGGATTAATAGTCGTTGCTAACCAATGGCTAATGCTTAGCCGATGCTTCGGACTATTAAATGGCATATGAGAAATCTAAATTTTGACAGTTCCAAGCAATGGCTCAGGCTCAAGCAACGACTATTAATCCGACCAACAGACTCTTAGTAATGTATATATTCGTATTTTATATCGTAACCGCGTCATTTATGCCGTGCTCCACTAAAAAAACATGTTTTATTTCTTTTATGATTTAACAACTTTGTGATTGTACATGGAGTGTTACCAATAGAGTAGGGATACAATGTATGACTATTACATTGTTGTACGCGCCGCGCCGGTATCTCTACTTCGTTCAAATTTTATTAACTTCCGAAGCTTTTACCGTTACGAATCTTCTGGGAGTTTATCTCTATACACCTAAGCTCGAGTCCTTTTCTGCTTTTAGACATTATGTTAAAATAATTAAGTAGCTCTACATTTTAAATTACTAGCAGTATATTATCTTTAAAAACATGTCCAAACCATGACAGGATACACAGAAAAATGTACCAATATTATTTGCCATGAGTGGGAATCGAATCCACACCGTATAATCCTATTTCATTGCAGGTACAGTCGGCCAAAAATGTGGTCTTCTACATCATCTAAATATAGTGACGTTTACATATCACTCAACCTTAGCGACATTGTGATGACACTAGAAGTTTTGTAAAACTTGATAGACTACTTTCTTGGTCGACTGTACCAAAAATGTATGAAAATTACACGGAGTAACTGAGGTACTTCTATAAACACAATACAATATAATAAAGTAATTGGAAGCAAAGCACATAGAGGGCGCTGTGTATAAGTAGATAAAAAAAACATGACAAATTTCGTGAGGGGTGATTAGAACTTGGTTGACTCAAGTGGTTGAGTACCTTGCCGCGAAAGCGAGGATCGTGGGTTCGAATCCCGCCCCGCCAGGAAAGGAGACCGACCAAAAGCTGTTGCGCTATAAAGGGAAGTAGTATGGTAAAACATTATTCATAATTCATGGCTATATTTTAAACAACATTTACATTTAACTCGTTGAAATATTTTGTGGAGTTCGTTTTTTCACTTTATTAGTCAAATATTGATTTCCGTTTGAATTATCTATTACTAGACGCAGTAATGTACACCCCGATAATGTTCGCTATCCGAAACTGAAAACTATAAATCGAAATATTTATATTTTTTTACTATAATACTGTACCCATTATAGGGTTTATTAAAATAATACGGCCTCATATAACATATTGGGTTAAACAAATATATAAAAACATACGAATACGTTAACAAGTAGTAGCGTTTTTCTAGTCTACACATTTGTAAAACAGACTGAGTTGGGGTGCGTACTATTCAATGCGTACGCAGATTAAAAAAAAGTATCATTAATCAGTCAAACTAATTACTATATAATCTGTGAGTCAAACAAAACTATGGTCTGGCCAGACTATAGTTTTGTTGTCAGAGATATAGGAAGACTCTATTTAATCTGTGATAGGAAGAGTCCTCTCGTAAAGTCATTTATTTTTGGTTTTGTTTGGTTAATTATCTTTCTTTCGGGTGTCGAGTCGAGTCTTCGGATCCCTCCACTTTCTTGTAATTTAAATATCAAGATAATGGCAGGTACATAGCTCGGAAGAAAAAATAAAAACCATTCGAATAGGCTTATTTGTTACCAAATGCCCCTAACAAAAATCGCCAGCTTTACTTAGGTACTTTTTTTAATGTTACCTATAGCCTTATTTCTTAATATTTTATAAGAGACTTTACAGGGCGGATTTTTCGGCGCGTATAGGTACGAGTACATACGAATGTTTTTTTTCTGTACATACGAGTGTTGTTTCAAATGAACGCCTATTTATTAGCTTAGGCACGTATAAAAACGAGCTTATAGGCATCGAAGTCCAGTCTGTATGGGCAGTTACAGTTGTCTACTTTACCCGAGAATCGTTTTGAAACGCAACACAACACAAGACATTATTTGTTTCAATACTAACCTCAAAATCTTAAATAAAAATGTAAGTTTACAGAAAACCCCACAAAAAAAAAAAATATTGTATATTAAATTAATATTTAATAATATGATATTTATCCACTTTTGTGTCTAAGTTGGGCTATCATACAAAATTATTTTTAGCGCGACCGCCGCCCATACACAGATCTCCTTATTCATTGCATTTTATCTTTTAAAATTTCAATATACAATACAATATAGTAATATAGCTGAAATCAGTAAGCTAATGAGATAAAATACCTTCAGGATGTTTCAGTAATAACATATACCTACATTAAAATTGAGTAGGTACAGCTTTTTTATTTAAAAATAAATACATAAAAAATATTTATGTCGCCTACATGACACCATTTTCAGCAAATGAATAATGACTGACAAGATAAAGCGTACCCAAATTATACCCCAAAAAATATGTAGAAATATTTTTCTTTAATTTTTTTATGGAAGTCCGTTTCATATTTTTTATTAAATACATGATACACTGATGAAATTATAAAAAAATGGTGTTTTAAATATATTCGCTCTTACTATGCCGACTAAATGATGCGATTACGAAATGGGCGGCGATAAAGACGAATTTGCTTTACTACGATATCGCTGCTTTAATGTCAAATAAATGTCCCATTACATAACCGTAACCTGAAAGACCACTTCCATCTCAACAAGAAATCGATGGTGTGATCCCTGAAAACCGGCGAACCCACAAACTAACCGAAACGTGCACTTGAAGGTTTTTATGTCTATACAGATAGTAAGGAAACGTTATATTTTATCACTTTGTAAATATTATTTAAATTAATTATATTCTTGTCTACAATAAAATTAATTAAACAAAATGTTGTCTACACGATAAATTTTGTGGTGTATATAGTTATATATTTATGGTTTAGACGTTGTTTCAAAGGCCGCGCCGCTAGAGGTCTCACGGTTCGTTACACTTTACGAGAGTTAAGTGACCGGAAATCAAAACCCCAAAGCTTCTGCTTTTCCACATTATACAAAATTTACAAGACATCCCCGATATGGCCCAAAATTATCGAATATTTTCCCTTGAATATTTTTTTTGTCTTAACATGATTTTATATTTTTATTTATTATGTTTAGGAGGGTAGTGAAAAGGTTGTGAAAAGAGGTCGTGAAAGTAGGTCTAAAACCCATGTTCGGTGTTTGGATCATTTTATGTGATCCTTTGAGTGAAATATCTATGTATGTGCGAGAAGCTAGGAAACAAAACTATTCAGTCCAAGCTTCTCACACGCGATACTAGATGACCAGACCGAACGTCTAGTAGTTTCATTTTTTCCTTGTGTCAAGAAAGAAAAGACAAAAAGGTCTTTTGCTCATACAGCCTTATCAATACCGAACAATATATATAACTTCTTCCTTAGGCACATGCGAGATTTGCGTGTAGAATAACCACAATATTTTAGGATGACATTCAGGTGGCATACTTTTATTTTGTAAAACGATGCATATTCACTCAAAAATATCCATAACTGTCTGTAACAAATAAATCGGTCCTGAGATTCTCAATATATTCATGTATATACAAAGATAGGTAGACAGCGGGACAGACGAACAAAGCCTTCCATAAGAGTTTTGTTTTATTGATTTTTCTAACTAAAAAAAACGTATTTTATTTGAACATTAAATTAAATTGCCGTCATAGAAAAACTAACTTCTTGCTGACGACAAAAATCTTTTGTATATCTTATGCTCTAATAAATAAATACAATATGTTAAATAATACCCATACGTAATACATTTTACTACCGGAAAGTTATTTATTGGAAAAACGCACAAATCTGTAGTACGTACGTTTTTATCTTATCTTATACCTAATACCTAGTATATTAGGTATTTTTTCTGATCAACACGTTATAATGAAACATTAGCAGTATACTTACAGTAGGTAATCAATAAATTCAGGATTGAACACAAAAATCAGTCGTTTTAGGTAATGCCGTTAATTCACTTAAGTCACGAAAACCTGTTGAGCTAGACATTTTAAATGTGCAATAGGTTCTACTTATTCCAAATACACATTTTAGTACAGCTAATGGTATACCCCCATGCACTCTATGTCTTTGAATTAAGTGTCAATTTACTTGCCGTTGACTGTACCTTCTTGGACCCGAAGTTTCAATTTTTTTTTTAAATTACAAAGGGGCGTGAAAGTTATATTTTAATAAATTTTATCTCAGTGACCATTGCGGAGAAAAAGTTGAAATTTTGAATATTTTTTACGTATACATATACCTACTGCACATTATTATTTTATGTTTTAAAAGAAACAATACTACCAAAGGCTTCGATTATAAAAAGCTTCAAGATATATACAGGTTGTTTTCTTTGTGAGTTTGCTGAAGGGGTTCGTCCGGTGTATCACACTGACAGGTTCGTTGTGCAAACGCATTAGCGAGATGTAGCCGATATGCCTTATCAGAATACCGGGCATCGGGGATCAATGGATATACACAGGTGATATTTATTTACTACTTTTTTTTTCTGTGGATTTGATTAAATAAATTAATTAATAGATGTTCATTTATTAATTAAAAAACTCAAGTAGGTACACATTTTGTGAAAGCTTTATACAACGAGGCTATACCATTATAAACACCGCAACACCACAACAATATCATCGGCGAAATGAGAATGTACCCTGAGGCCGTTTAAAATGGTTCTTGGAAGCCAAAAAGGCGCCTATATTTTCCTCTGTTGGTATTTATTTATTTTTATTAAATTTATAAATAATATAATAAAGATAGGACGAATAAGTAAACCAGATTACTAAACGTTTAATAATATGCGTAAAAAAACATATTTCACTTTATTTTAAACTAAATTATGTATATCTTTTGTAGATTACACGAAATAAAATTAAATATTTTTTACAATTTTATTTATAACAAAAACATCTTTGATTGGTTGATGACTGGTGACGTCGCACGCAGGTAAACAAAACAATACACAGATTATAAATCATGTGGATGAAATAGAATAGAGTATAATATATAGGAGATTATTTAATCTGTGCTTGTTTATTTACTTGCGTGTGACGTCACACTTGCCATAGACTGCGAAACAGCATTTTTAGCGCCATTGTGGAAATTCAAACTTAAAACGTTGATTTTTATTAATAATAGTGTAGACATCCCGAAAATATCAATGTAGTGTGATTATTATGTAATGAAGAATCATATAAAACGAGTTTCAATAAGGAGTCAAATACCCTATTGTATGTCAATTTATGCAACAGGCAATGAATTTATGCAATCAACAAAAATTGTCTATATAACAATTTGTTCTAAATTGAGGAGTGAAAAAATATATCTAACATACTTAAATAGTAAGTAACTGTCTACAACAATTTCGTTAGCAGACAAATATAATTAATATGATATAACAATAGAAGTAACAGATTATTTTCGGGTGAGTCTTGTATTAATTTGTTTCATTACTAACTTTCTCTTTTGTCACATTTTTCCATCTCTGAATACTCACTTACTATTCGATGAGAAGATTAAGGAAAGAACTTTCTTTATGAAAAGATACTCGTACTTAACCCAATTACCGCTGTCATTAAGTTAATAACAATTTGTCTTAATTTAATTATCCACTAATATGGACACGTTTAATTGTATTAACCGCAAAATAAAACTGGAATTAAAAAGTGAAGTGATTTTAATTTAATATAACTGCCCTACTAGCTGCCGTCCCGGCTTTGCATGGGTGTACTAATGAATAAAATGTTCTGTCTCACTTTGCACTCATTCTCATTCTCATTTTTAAAATGGGGATTTTTTTATCCAATTTTTTTTATTTTTTCATAAGAGTTTTTTGAGTTTCATGAAAATCTGATTATTGGTTTCGGAACGCATAGAGTACCACAAACAGAGTACATAGAGTACAACAAACAGATATATAAATAGGTATATATTTATTAAATTATCAATTTATTTAGAAAATAATAAAGGTTGGTAAAACTTAATAAATAAAAGAAATGTATTTGCGAATAAATATAATTTTTGAAAAATCTAATCGATTGATAATTGATTAGTTATTGACCAATGAGAGTTGAAGATAAAATTACATTATTATTATTACCACTACACTGACTAGGCGTCAGTATAGTGGTGACCTTGTGCACTATCCAAATGTGGATCAGCCTGTAGCTGTTACTAATATAGTTATGGAAACATTAGCGTGGGCAGTGACCAACCACCACCTGGCAATAATATGCAGGATCAATCATTTTGTAATGCTCTGTACTCGCCACGTTTACACCTTAATGTTTCACGCACATATAATCTAAAGGCACTTTTAATAAATTATAAGTTTTAATATAATAACATACACATAATCTTATTTGGAAATTAGTTTAAGAATGCAAGTATTTTAGGTGCCATTGGAAATAAACCTGGACTGGAGGAGATTTACTACCTATTTAAAATTCCTTTTTATTTTTAAATTTTATTTTACGATATAGGACAAATTCGATAATATACGTAGGATAAATACACACGTTTCTGCATGAAGCGAAAAAAACGCGCCCCGAGCGGCGCGCGGACGGGCATTTTTACCTTCATGTGTTTCTGTCACAAACTAAGCTCCACGCTTGTACTATGTGTACCAGAAACAACGATATAATAATTATTAAATTTTATAAACACTCAGACCATGACAAATTCTGCAGAAAAACGTACTATATTTTTTGACGTAGGTGGGAATAGAACCCGCGCCCTCCGGATACCAAGCCAAAGGACTACGAAGGCGGTTAAAGAATATAATCCCTTTTCAGGGTGCGGTTACGAGACGGGCAGTTAATTTTACTATAAAGCAGGTTAGGTCTCGTTACCACAGCCCATACAGATGCAAAAACCGTCAAGTGACCTAGTCAACTTGCGGTTTTATTGAGTGAGAGAGTTTTCAGGGGAGGCTACCACCTCGACAAGAAACAGATGCAGTAGTCTCATGAAACCGGTGAACCCACAGACTAAAACCAAAACATGACTAGGTCACTTAACGGTTTTTGCAGTTTTACCTAAAAAAAGATCATAATATAAAAAACCACCAGTATAATATTGTAGGTATAGGTATAGATAATTGTTTACTCATTTAGTAGAGTAGTAGGTAATCTGGGAAATAAACGCCGGATCTCCGGCGGATTAAGCAAGATCCTAGGTACGACCATGTGAGCACGCGACCCATTTATTTCTTAATCACATTATATACTTACGTCTCCATTATCACATTAGTTTTACATTATTTATATTGCTATATAATAACTGGGTGGCAATTAAATAATGTTTTTTTTTCTATTTTAGATTCTACACCGAACATGTTGCCAGCTCGTCACTTTATGTCATTAGGTGAAATGATTATGAGAATGAAAATAATCTTTATTTACTTTAACGGAAGTATTATTAGGTACTTAAACAATTATAATAATAGGGACCATCTATTTAGTATAAGAATACATGTGTAAGATGATACCTCTCTTTCATATCTAACAATAATATGTAGGATAATTACACATATTGCTCTGGTCACAAACTAAGTTCTAGACTTGTACTATGTGTACCAGAAGCAACGATTCAATACATATTATATTAATAAACACCCAGACCATGATTAACTGTACAGAAAAATCGTAGTTTTTTAAATTTTGTTGTCATAGGTGGGAATCGAACCCACGACCTCCGGATACAACGTCAAAGACGCAACCACTAGTCTACGGAGGCTGTCAAATCTAAAAAATCGTAAGTACCTACTAGTAATATACCTACAAGTGTAGGTATATCAGTTACTTCATTAAACTATATTATCTTAATTTTTATTTTTAAATATTATGTTATTGATATAGTAATATACACACACCGGCATAATTAGCGGAACACAAAAAAAAAGGGAGAGTATAAAATAGTTAGCTTTATTTTTAAACAAATAATAATTAAACATGAAACAACAATATATATGTTATTAAATTTAATCGTAAATTATATTAAATTAAACTAATAAAATAAACGACCTAATATAAAATATAAACTACCTAAAATTAAATCCTACAAAATTAACATAAAAATTAGGCTAAATAATAAATTTCTTCCATATCGCTATCATTATGGATGGTTCCCAAAAGACTGGCTGCGTTACCCCGTTATATACTTATGCGCTGTCCAAGGAACGAGCCAGCCCTTTGGTCACCAGATGTATCGACCAGCCGTTTGGAAATATATTTAAAAATACAATGAGCCCTGATCCCCACGGCCCCATGGTTTCAACCCAAAACGGTTCAAATACGTAGTCTCTACTGAGGACTGCGTATTTGCGCCGTTTGAGATTTTCTAATGTAGCAGCGGCGGCGCCAGCCTTTTGAGAAGTCCCTGGCAGGTGTGTCGGCGCGAAAGTATCGGCACATGTTGCGTCCCATACGAGGCACCGGGGAACTAACGTTAAACCATCGGGTCTCTTGCCATCGTCCCTAGCCAAACCTACTGGTTCTAAAACGGCAGGGATAGAGGCGCTAGCAATAGCCCGACGTATAATTTGATTAAGGTTAGCATGTCGGAATTGTCTTCCGCCGCTTCTACAGCATGAAAGGCCGTGGTGACCAAGTTGTCGACCATCATTCCACATTGATAGCGATGTGGAAGAAAACAAAGAGCACCCAGCCGCAGACACACTGCCTGTGTTTTGATCCAATAATGTACCTATTTTTGATAATGGTAAAGCCTGCAACCAAAGCCCAGATTCCCATTGGGCGACAGCTAAGAGCCGAGCATGCTCTGCAGATGTAGAAGCTGATGATAGCAACTCAGTTTGCACCATTTTGCAGAACGGCTCGTCCCATGATTTTTGAGACTTTTCTTTAGAAGGTGGATCTATGGAGTATTGTTCACAACATGATATTCTAGCTTCAGCTAAGTGTGAAATCTCGAAATCGATAAGCGATGGAGCTAGTAATTTACCAACGAGATCTTTCACATTATAGCCGGAAGATAGAAAAGCAGGTAAAGATACACTACTAATTTTGCGAATACCCAAACCTCCAAAACGAATTGGCAAGGAGGCTTGGGTAAACATTTGTTCGTCAAGATTTATATTTAATAATTTTGATAAAAACTGAGAATTATGTTGTCAATATTTTCCAAAATGCTTTTATATTTCCAGATTTGCGAACAGCGTAAAAAATAAATAAATTTGGGAACGAAAAGACAATGCCTAATAATGAAAAAAGCCATATGGGTGTTAATTTGGAATATTCGGTCGGATACTGAATTAAAATGTTGAATATTTTCCTGAATAAAGTTGGGTATAGCTTCATCAAAAACTGGAAACTCTAAGAGGCGAAAATAATAATTTTGATGCGGGTGCTAATCTATTAAACTCATTAAATAAATCTTGCGATTGTGTGCATTAAAAATTTGGAAAATATAGTTCACATTTCAAAAAAAATAATTTCAAACCTCTGCAAAATTATTTATTAATGTTTTTCTTCAACTAATATGTTTTTCAGCTCGCCCAGATTGTTAGGTGGCATTCTTGATTTGACACTCCTCTTTAGCTAGTCCCAAACGTGTTCAATCGGATTCATATCCGGGGACCGTGCTGGCCACTCCGTCAACGTAACACCATGTTGGTTTAGGTATGCCTGTACTGAGCGAGCACTGTAAGCCCGAGCATTATCCTGCATTAAAATGAAGTCGTTACCAATAAATGGGGCAAACGGCACAACGGCAAACGGCAAATGTTCCTCTAAAATCTCCCTGTAATACCGATCAGCATTCAGATTCCCGCCGTCGACTACCACTAACTCCGTGCAAGCTCCTAAACATATCTCTCCCCAGACCATAATTGAGCCGCCGCCATATGCCACTGGATTTTCAAAATTAGACTGTAAATAACGCTCTCCTTTGCGTCTCCATACTCGCTGCCTTCCATCAATCTGATTTAACAGAATTCTACATTCATCAGTAAAGAGAACCTGTCCCCATTCGTCAAAGTCCCAATGATGACGTTCACGAGCAAAGTATAGTCGGTTTGTGCGGTGGTGTCTCTAAAATTTTGGTGCTTTGGCGGGTATAAATGAGCCTATACCAACTTCCTCGAATTTTCTGCGAACTGTCCGCTCACTCACTCTTACTTCTCGAACCTCCTCCAATGCATTTCGGGCCTGCACCGCCGTAAGTCTCGTATTCCGACGAACTTGAAATTGTAGAAAACGGTCATCTCTCCTTGAAGTACACCTTTTCCTGCCTTGTCCTTCTCCTCACTAGAGAATTCGTCAATCTGTACCGTTTGATGCTACGATAATTCGTTGATAACGATCGACGAAGTCTTGTTTCAATCGATCTGTAGGATTGACTATTTCTTCTCATTTCATCTGCCCTGATGACTTATGATAGCGTTAAATCAGGCATACTTAGATGTTTGTAACTTATCAATAAGCAAGAAAACACAAAAGTCTCATAAAACTATCCCCACCCAGGGCACCCAGCTATCGCTTTTACCTTCCCTCAATGTTCCTTGGTTTAGATATACGTTCCGATCTTAACCACCGTAATTATATCGAGAGCATTGCAAAAACAGCTTCAAAAAAACTTGGCATCATAAATAAGGTGCGTCGGTTTTTCACACCCAAGTTAAGAATAATGCTATATAAGGCTCAAATTCGACCGTGTGTGGAATACTGTTCGCATCTTTGGGACGGATCTGCCAAGTATCTGTTATCTGCTCTCGATACCCTGCAGAAGCGAGCGACTAGAATTATTAGACACGAAAAGCTCAATAAAATCTTGGAGCCGTTGCAGATTCGCAGGGATGTGGCATCGTTGAGAGTATTTTACCGCCTATACCATGGTCAGTGCTCTGAAAGATTTTCAACATTATTCCCCCTTCCCCTTTTCGTTACAGAACAACACGCACAGGTTGCAAAATGCATGTGAATACTGTGGCAGATGTACCAACCCCTGTACTATTAAAATGTGGTACGCTCTAGCTTGCGTATTTCCTTCCTCTATAAACTATAACCTAGAGTCCTTTAAACGAAGCGTTAATAAGCATTAGTTAAACAATCTCGCACTGTACAGTTTAAATTGTAGGGATCCATCAATAGGATCTCTTTATTTTTTTACCCTTCCTATTGGTATAATAAGTGTAAATTGTACACTATGTGAAATATTGTTTAGCAAAAACTTGAGTTTCTTATTCAGTGATTACATTATAACTATAATTTATTTGTAAGAAGAAAGATTAATGTGAATTTTCTGTTTTATTTTGTAATTTTAATTAATTTCTGTTTACATTTATAATTAATGGATTATAAATGTAAACAGAAATTATCTCTTTAATAATATTAAGCCTATAGAGAGAAACCCAATAAGTAAGCACCCTTCATTACTAAATGCGTTATAATTCAGAAAATACTAATAATACAGAAAATTTACATATACGTGCTGAAACGATATTAAATTTGCTAAGGAATTCTATATATTACCCGTAGAAAAATATTTTACATTAATGCGTAAACTAAGCTCAAAATTTACAAAAATATATAAATGCTGATTTCTCTATACTTATATTTTCATATATAACGGCATTTCGCTCTGAACCGACGATATGAGGGGTCATATATCAAACTTTTATGTACTTTTTACACTATAAGAGGTCAACCAAATGTTTTTTTTTATTAAAAGTTCTTTAATGGCAAGTGTTATGATGTAGGTTTGAATATATGTATGAGTTTATAAATTCTTGTATGGATATGTTAATATAATCCCCACAGCTCTTTGGTACTTATCTCTTGGGTTCGAATCGGGGAGCTCAAAACCATAGTGTTTTTATGTCTAAGGTTTAACCAACTATGTGAATCAGAGAAAAACGAACATAAACTGTACAGAAAAACGTACTAATATTGTTTTGTCATGAATGGGAATCGAACCGACGACTTTCGGATACAACGCCCAAGACACGGCCACTAGACTACGGAGACGGTCAATAATACCCATGAGTACATACATATCTCTACTTACTTACAAATTGTAAAATAAACTAAGTCATCCATGGGTGGACACCATGGGTGGATATGACATATAGTCTCCAATATGCAGGCAAAATTTCCTCTCTGCATTAACATACTAAATTTTTGAGCGTAAAGAAATTCTATAGGTCAGGTTTGTTTCAGGGCGGCGATGGTGACACACCGGCTGACGATGAGGATATCAGGGCTACCATGGAAGAAAGGCTGCCGGGAGATGGAGCCAGCTGCTCAGCTCCTGATGATCAGGTCAGCATCTTTTTGAATCTTATTTTCGAGCTTTTACCAAGCATATACTGTATGTTAGGCAAGATCATCAAAGGTTTGACTGGTAGAGAATGCCTAGCTGCATTAAGTCGGCCTTTGTACCAAATTTATGCAATAAAGTTTTTTTTAAATAAAAAAAATATTAATTAATTCCTTCCTTAGTCCAAGGAAGCAAAAACTTCTGTTATTTCTTTGGGTAAAAGCTTAGATAGAATACGGGGTTCTAAGCCGTGTTTTCTAATCCACTTTCACTTAAGGATAGTCTGTCTCATTCTATCTTTCTTGATCAAATATTTGGTGAAATGAGAAAGACGTTCCTTGTGCGATTTAGAATACTTGGGTTAGAGAAGTAACCGGGGATCCTAAATCCGGATTTATTTTAGGACAAAAGGTATCCATAACTATCCAACGCGGAAACGCAGATAGTGCTTTGGGTACTTTTTCAAGAAATCCTCCATTGTTTTTGGTCACTCCTTTAATTATTTCTTGCAATTTATTAATAAAAATATCTTTCTAATATTTATAAATAAATAAAATCATCTTCGTCATCCAATAATTAACCGATAATGATATATTTAATACTAGCTATATAATACTAGACTTTCCTTGAAACTAAAAGTTGAAACCACAACTATAGTTTTCTCGGTTAATACAAATTTGGTAGCGATCCGATCATTTTTTTTTTGTTTTGGCTCTCATTTGCTTTTAATGAAGTTTTTTTTTATAGGTGTAGTAAGGCACCGTCTTCTATTATCTACTAAAACTTCGTCACATGACCGCCCTCAACCATCCACCAGAAGTCATCTGTAGGCCTAGTGTGAGTTTTTTTAACGTTTACTTTCGCGTTAACTATACTACTACGTTAACATTTTGACCAATCACACGACCGCATTTCTAGTTCTCAAAATTTCCGCTTGGAGCGCTGAACCATTTCCCATACAAATTTTAGTTAACTCAAACGCAAAGTAATAGTTAGAAAACTCACACTAGGGGTACTGGTCATTGATAGATGCCGCTAGTATTCTATTTTATTTACTAAATTTTTAATTCTTTATTGCACAAAATTGTACATATGCGAACTAATGCCTTAGGCATTTCCTACCAGCTAACCTTTGAAAGAGTGCCTACATATTTTAGGTTAGGATGCAAACTGTTTTGAAAAAGAAGAAGAATTAGATATACCTAATATTCTATAATATGTAATACAAAATTGTATGATTTATTTTTCAGCGCACAAGTGAAGATGAACATAGTGTTACAGCAAATGCAACGGACGTATTTAGATCTGAAAATGAACCAGGTTTGTTTTAAAATCATTAGAAAACCAAACTTATCTTATGGGTTTTGGGATCTTTTGTGTGTTACCCTATCCCTATTCACCTCACACCTCAGTCCTATCCTCAAATAAGTTGTCGACGCATTTGAGGATATTATTTAGGTTGAGGATCCTGAAGCTTTCCGGTTCCGGGTATGCTTGAAATAGGACGTTATTCTCTGGATGGCCTTGCGTCCAGAGAATACAGAGAGTAGGCGTCTGGTAGCATCAACTTGGCCTAATTATCACACAATCGTTATAAGTACATCGTTATACTTAATTCTAAAGTTAAAGGCTATAAAATATACCTTTAATTTAACTTTTAGGATCAATAAAATAGGAAAAATGTTAAACTTTATTAAACTGTTCATTGCAGTAAAATGAGAGCGAACGATTATTTTTATGAACAAGCTAACTGACACGATACTTAATGCTTTTAGAGCTCCATAATCTCTTCAATAAAGAGTTTATTAATGCTAGAACCATCCAGTTACTAATTAAATTTTGTAAGTAAGTCGTCGTTATAATCTTGGTACTTGCAAGCATTGACGTAATACTATTAAAGACTCTGCTGTCGTCTTGACGCCCATACAAAGGTACTTACAATCAGTGGCGGACTTTCCTTAAGGCCGATTAGGCATACTATATATAATAAACCATATCCTGGTGAGAATTTGAAAGCTGAAAAAATTAAACTAAAGAACCGAACTCAATGTTGTTTTCCACACAGAACAATTTCACATTTCTACGCTGCAAAAATATTAGAAGGAGCTAAACTACAAACTGCTTCCAATATTACAACTTGGCTGTTAGTCGAAGTGCAATTATTATTTTTATGTTGGTGTTGATGTAACAATCTGTATAATATATAAATCTAATGTTTAAAACTTTTTTTCTGATTAAAAAACAAAACCCAAACAGAAATATTAATTAATATAATGACCGACAAAAATATTATTTTAATTCTGGGACAAACTAGTCGAGTATTACTGGAAGTTCGAAAAATCTGGGTATGAAAAACGCAGATTTCGCGATTGCGAATGCAGTGTCCTTAAGTCTATGCTTTCAAGTAAATAATCAACCTACAAACATATTAATAAGTAGGTACCTATTTAATATTTTTTTGTTATAAACGGATTCAAATCTATCCAAATATTTTATTTAAATTTAAATGTACATTTGATTACACACAATAATACATCCATCGAGGTAGAAATAAAATTCTTTTACGGGATAATTAGCTTGTTTATTTTTATTAAATAACAAAATACAATCCTTTATTAACAATGATATTATTAATTGTATTCTGTTGTATTACAAAATAAATAAAAATAAAAGAAACCATTATTCACAGAACGTTTATTTTAGTTATTTTCATAATTTATTTTGCATATTTAAGGGTAGGTACTTTGTTAATTTTCAACAGCCATATTTAAGTACCTAATTTATATTAATTTGAGACACGCAACCAAGCTTTCCGCATATAGCTAATATATCTTGCAAAGGACATAATATTATTATGTTTTCAGACAGCACCGAGGGCGTGTTAATAACGGGCCGGTATTACAAGGGGATCTACTGGCCGTCTACCGCTAATAGCTTTAAGGTAAGCCTTTATGTCGCTTTATTAACTAATATTCATTTATATATATTTTACTTACATTTATTAATACTTATATATTGGAAATTGTATGCTCTATTTTGAAGAAATACGAAACCCTTATTTAGCCACTTGGTTTGTCTGTTTGATTTTATATCGTATTTTAAATAGATCTATAAATGCTGACCTTAGTGTCTTCTCGTTGCCCGAATAATTTTAATTATTTAAAAAAACCTCAAATGTAAAGGGAAAAGTTAGAAACTCAAATTTTTTTTTTTAATACATTTGTTCAAAGGTTTTTAGTATTGTTATGTAGGTACTAAAACTAATTAAAGTAATTTCGAAGGGCAGTTAACATATTTAGTGTGACTAATATGAAGTTAAAGATCTTCTTTTTTTTTACGAGATGAAATAAAAACTAACATTGAGTATAAATTATGAATCGCCGACATCAGTGCTGATTTACGTTTTTTTAAAGGACAAAATATTATTTTATTTTTATTTTATAAATAAAATAATATTTTGCCCTCAAACTTCTATAAGTTGCGCTCAAAAACCTGAGCGGTTTATGTGAGCGCAGCTGAGTCGCATATGGTAAATTAGGTACATTTTAAAATTATTTTTCATTTGATTTTTAACAATTTCTCAAACAGCATGCACTGCATCTATTGAAGTACATGTTGTCCAGGTCTTAGAAAACATAAATTATAAGATATAGGAAATACACTAGCTGGCAGGGCGTTCCACTATATAATAGTACGGCAGATGTAGCAATTACCAAAACGTTTACTTCCAAATTGTACACAAGCCGCAGTATGTGGATGCACTTTGTTACCAGTGCGAGAGACCCTGTGTCTGAAAGGGGAAGGGGTATAATATTAAATAGTACACTGTGCGTTATATAGGAACACGGTAAATTACGCAGAATATTATATGGACTAGTCTTAGAGTTATTCATTAAAAATAATAATAATCATAATAATAATAATATGTAAGACACATTAAACATATAGCTCTGACACAAACTAAGTTTTAGAGGCATATTATATTTTACTCCGTATATCTTCTACTGTATGGAACCCTAAGATCGCTTTCTTTTATTTACATTTGAGACCGTCTTTAATAAAGAGTTTGCTATTGTACGATCCTAGAGCTACTTTTGACTGCCTCCGTAGACTAGTAGTTGCGCCTTTGACATTGTATCCGTGCGTTCAATTAGCAGCCACGGTAATAAAAAATATTACATTTTTCTATACAGTTTGCCTTGGTCTGGGTGTTATAACATATAATATGTATTGGTATCGGTGTTTCTGGTACACATAGCACAAGCCTAGAGCTTAGTCTGTGGCCAGAGCAATGTGTTTTAATGTCTTTCATATTATTATTATTATTAGCTAGTCACACACTAGTTCTAGGTTTGTGCAAACCTATTTTGTCCTCAAATAACTACCTACCTACACTCTGTAGGGAGAGTACCACGATGTTTTAGCTCTAGCGGGGTGATTACGCGCACAATGCTAAGCTAAACTTTAATCATATATATTTATATGATTAAAGTTTAGCTTAGCATTGTGCGCGTAATCACCCCGCTGTTGTTGCAATTCTGACGTAATGCACACCTGGTGACATTGGTTCAAATTTAGCTTCACGTTGTGCGGGCTAATAGGCCTACTGGAAACCGGTGAAACCACAGACTAAAACCGATACATGACTAGGTTACGGTTTTTGCATCTACATGGGAGAAGGTTACCGGTCAGTGGGCCTAGCGAATATTATAGACATCTCCTCCCATCTATACGGAATGACAACCGTTTATATTACATATTGTCAATATCCTTCATTGTTACAGGATGACAATTTAGAAGAATCGTACCAAAGATATTACAGGAGGCAGCGGCAGAAGTCACTCATTATGGTCAACATTTTTGATTTAGGATTAAAAGTGAGTACGTACTATATTTATAAAAATAATAAATAAAAATAATGTTTTGTTTTCAGGTTATTAACCCACTTCTTTCTAATTATACAATATTTAAGAATAAGATATTAAAATAATTAATAATAATAAATAAAAATTAATTACAGTCCAACTGTACATACTATTGTCGCATACCGATCTGTTTGTCAAAGTAGCACGTTAACAAACAAAACAATACCAACATGCAATAATACAAAACTACTTATTTATAATTGACTCAATAATATAAGTTTTTTTATATAGATATATAATTACGCACAAAGTATGATTATTAGCGAACACGAACTACAAATAATATCTAAACTTTGTTTTCAGCTATTTTTTTTTTACCATAATAACAACGTGGAGGTGTAGATTTTACTTACTTCATCCTAATTATATAGTCTTTTTATAAAAAGTCTGCAAACTTTTGAAATAACAAATAAAATGAGGTTTTTAAAATCAAAAATAGTTGTCTTTTAAAAGCTAATACATGTTTATAAAGAGATTATGTAATTAGGATCGTGTAAGTAATATTTTCACGCTAAATTTTTTTTTTCAAAAATACCTTTAATATTACTAAAAGCATCGTTCAGACGTTCAAGTACGTGAATCCATTCATAAACTCCGTGGCTTCTTAATATCCTAAAATAATTTATAATCAAAACCATACTTATTTAGTTAATTCAATAATTATTATTTTGCTTTTGCAGATTGTATTATCTCTAATTTGGTATTTAACACACGACGGCGACAGCGACGACGAATCAAACAATGGTAACTTTTTCTTTCTATTTTTTTTGGAACAAACAGTATATATATATATATAATATGTATAAAATATTTTTTTATTTCAAACTCAAAAAAGGCCTACTATGCGATCAAGACTGTTTAAGTCTTGATCGCTATGCCATCTAAATGATGCGGTTACAAATTGTGCTAGTTAGTAGCAAAGTTTAGCAACTGCGAAGGACTCGTAGCGCCGACCTTTTAGTTAGTGCAGGTTACCTCTCGTAGCTCGGACCACTATTTCGTAGCAATAATAAAACTAAGTAAGTGTTTCATATTGTATATTTTGTTTATGTATGTGTATTTCGGTGAAATATATGTGTATTTTTTTCCACATAAATAACATATGTGTAGTTGAGTGTATTTGGGTGCGTATGTGTTTATTAGTATGTATGTGTGTGTGGAAAAATACTCGTAAAAAAGTATGTTTGGGTATAAAGATATTTATGTGTGCACAAACGCGTATGTAAAGCATTTTCAATATAGCAAACAGTGTAAGTATAATACAGGTAATGATAAGTGTAATTACAGATGAATAATTTTGCATATTACAAACTAATATTGCCTTATAACAAAAAGATATAGTTTCAGTGTTCAAAGTAGTTAGTTTATGTATGCAACATTCAGTAAAATAACTAAGTAAGAAGGATATGTTTATCACATGGGTACAAATTATTGTAGCCAAAACAAAAGGTATAGTGTATATAAAAAAAATATAAAACAAACTAAAGAAACCTAATATTAGCTGAGTGGGAGTAATGGATATACTCGTATTATAATGAAATCTGACCAGTACTAGTCAGATATTGTTTTTGCCTAGGGATTTTAACACACCTTCATTCTTTATCCATATGTGCGGAGATCCAGATTCCTTGCGTAGAAATACTCTTCCACCCGTAACCCAGCAAAACTCTTAGTTTTCACTCTTGGCAAATTTCCGCGCGAGGAAAAAAATGTTTTTTATTTTAGAGGTAAAATTATCTGATATGTATATTATATTATTAGAGGGCTCCAGCTCTAAATCCCCCGCGTTGAGATGTTTCGTGGGATTACAAGAGTTATATTTTTTGGTAGCTTCTAAGATGTTTTTCTTCATTAGAGTATTTGCAAACTCAACAATAACCGACGATGTGGTGCTGTCCTTGGTATTAGGAATACGATAAATGTCTCGGATAGCTTGCGAGGTTGAGAACTTCATACCCATTTTTTCTTTGAGACTATCCAGGATACGGATTAAATCATTTTTGGTTTCACTCCCTGTATTCTTTCGAGGAACACATCTAACTTCTATGTTTGTCTTGCGTGTAAAAGATTCCATTTGTTCATCATTGCATTTAGCTCTAATTTCACGTTTCCCACTTCATTCTCTAAATTAGTTATTTTTGTTTGACACTCTTTAAACTGCTCTAATAGGTTACATAAGGATTTATCAATACCATTGTTGGTTTTTTGTATCTCTTTATTTTGAAATATAACATCGCCAATGTGTTGCTCTAATATATTAAGGCGCGAATTCTGTTGTTCTAACATTTTTTGAAACATAAGTCTCATTTCGTCGTTAAAAGTGTTAAACGAGTCCTCAGAAAGGTTTATAATACAAGCTCTCTTATTACTTTGTATAATATTGATATATGGTATTGTAGTAGTGAGATCCGGGTTTGATGTAGACATTCCAGATGGGGGTGTTCGTTGCAGATTTATGTTTGTATTCATTGTATAAGTATACTTCAAAAAATAAAAAAATATACAAATTCTAAATAGTTTTTTAGTTTGCGGGTATTATTATTGTTTAGGAGATCCTTATTAGTTACCTTACGATATATAAAACAACACACTTGTCGGGGCGTGCGCCTCTCCGCTGCCCGCAATGTAGTTGCTGTCAGTTTGTCACTGTTTCTCCGCGATGTCCACAGGCGCGAGACTAAATCAATGCGTTAAAGTTTATTTTTATTTTTTATAATATGTAGGACAAATTACACATATTGCTCTGGTCACAAACTAAGCTCTAGGCTTGTACTATGTGTACCAGAAGCAACGAAATAATACATATTATATTTTATAAACACCCAGACCATGACAAACTGTACAGAAAAAAACGTACTAATATTTTTTGCCATAGGTGGGAATCGAACCCACGACCTCCGGATACAACGCCTAAGGCGCAACCACTAGTCTACGAAGGCCGTCTTTGTTGTAAGGCCGCCGTCTAGGTTATAAGTACTTTAAATTTAGACACAGCAAAATTCACTTTTATTATACTCGAATAGGCTTTATAATACTTGTACGCTTCTCCTGTTAATAATAAAAATATGTTAAATCAAAAACACGTCCGCCGTCTTCGGTTGACTAGAAGAAAGAGGTAATTGTAGCGCGTATTCTAGTTGGGGCTCTAGTGCGTAGGAAAGTTTAGGAGCTGTACCCCTACCAGCGTGAACTACTATTTCGTAGCAATAATAAAGTAGCTACGTAGGTATTGTAGCACGTATTTTAGTTAGGGCTCTAGTGCGTAGGAAAGTTTAGGAGCTGTACCTCTACTAGCGTGAACTACTATTTCGTAGCAATAATAAAGCAACTACGAAGACTTGTAGCGCGCCGTCCTCCAGTTTGTAGCAAAGTTAAGCAGCTATGAATGTCTCGAAGCGCGGACCACTATTTCGTAGCAATAATAAAGCAGCTACGAGGATTTGTATGGCGTACTGTATTTCGTAGCAATAATTTAGCAGCTACGAGGACTCGTAGTACGGACATCTTGTTCGTAGCAATAATTTAACAATACATATTATTTATTGGCGCTTACCCACGGTTGATGAAGTTTCTTCTATTGATAAATGCACGTTCAAATTGTCAGCTTTCTAATTATAGGTAGATTTATATTTTTCACTATTTATTTATTTTAATTATTTTCTGTTAATTATGTTTATAGACAGGTACCATATAGCATGGACGCTTTGCTTCGCGTGTCTGAACGTTGGAGTGTGCCTGCTCGGCTGGTGGCGGTGCTTCGCCAACAACTACCTGCACTGGGCTGCGGCGGCTACGTGGATCCTATTAATTGCTCAAGGTATTTTTTTTTTATATCTAAGGCCAACATTTTTGCTATGCATCTTTTTCAGTTATTGGTGTGTTGTTTCAAGCTGTTTTAACAGAAAATACATCAACTTAACTTAAAGATTTGTCTTTTAAAATTGTAAATGTTCCATATTTTTTGCAAAAAAAAGTACTGGATTTTTTTAACATCTAAGGCCAACATGTTTACTATGCATTTTTTTTCAGTTATTGGAAATTATTTAGAGAGCATTTGCGGAGAAATAAGTGTCCAAGCATTGTTTTTCAAGCTTGACAAATCTTCAAATAAAATTAAATCGTAGATGTTCCATAATTTTTTACAAAAAAAAGGTACTGGTAGATGCGAAAAATAAGTAGTAATAGAACGTAAAAATATTTGCCCCTTTTTCGGGTTCGTTTGTGCGAAAACATTGGATTTAAAAGAAAAAAAAAACGAATTACTAAGTTACTACTACTAGAATTTCTTTCAATTGCCGCTTTATTAATCTACTCGTAGCTAGAATTAAAAAGCTTTATTGATAGGAACATTTAGCATCAAAATTTACCTAGACAATCTAAATGTGTTATTTTTTTATTAAGTTAGAAACCTCATAGCGCAACGTGCCGTTCCAAATCACGCGTGCTTTGTGATCATTGTGGTGTGTATAGTCAGTATCTCTAATAATTAGCATATTATATTGAAACAATGTCAATGCAATGTTTTAACTATCCATAGATTGATTACCCGTGGGGGTGCCGGGTCCATCACGTGGTTGAGAGGTAGGAGAATGAACTGCAGTGTCCCCGGTCTTGAGACCGCGAAGTAGGTTTAAAGGCTCCCTTCACTGTGTTCACTAACTCTACTTAACCAATAAAAAAAAATCCATTCATCTTAATGATATTTGACCAAACATAATATGTTTATAAATTCGCAAAATTGTTGCCTCTCTATACTATGAACAAAATCTATTTTTATGCGAATTTATTTTGATAATAACACGACTCTATATACAACGAGGCGTTTAATGACATAAATGTTGTTTGATCAAGGTAAAAATGTAACGCCGTATTATATAAGTCACCCTATATGAGGAGCATGTCCATGTTCCAGTGATACATGCAATGATGACTCAGACAAGGTGTTGTTTACGGTTCAATTACTCTAAGCGAAGTTATAATAGTTAATAAAGATAATGCGGCAAACTTCCCTGGTGTCACTACGTCCTATATTGTTGTGTCGCTAAATACATGTCATAATTCAAATACAAACAGGTAACTGCGACATAATGTTGTTTGTGGGTTGGTGGGTCATTATTTTTTATTTATAATATACTTACTCGTACTTAAAAAAATAATACTCTAATGTACGGTTATATTACTGTGAACTTTACTGTTTTTAATTACGTTGTTTTATTGAAAGATTAAATAAGTATTTTAAATGTATCCGTGTCCTCTATTTTCCGTTTTCACTTAAACATTGATTGGTTATAATGTATTTGATTACTTACTACTACTACTTTAATTACTTTATGGCATTTACAAAGCCTTTCATACCTTTGTAAATACCATAAAGTAGATTTATATAAGTCGCATGCCGAGCTCCATGAAAAAATATATGGATATTTTAGGGAATCCAAATTATCTTAGCGTTTAGAGCAAACCGTACTCTCTAAAACTGATCATAAATCATAATCCAGCTGATTAAGATCGGGACTAGACGACGGCCAGTCTTTAGCTCTGCTGAAGTCCGAAACGTTCGCTTCCAACCAAGATTTTTATTAAACATGGCTTAAGTACCTTCTCGAGAATGATATCTTGATACACTTGTGCCGATGTTTTGATACCTTTTTCACAAAAATATGGCTAAGTCACTCCTACATAGCTAACACCCCACCAAACCATCATTGAAGTCGGATAATGCCCACGTTGCACTCTGTCGACTAATTGGGAAGCTTCCTAAGAGCTTTGAGCATAAATACGGTCATTTTGTTTGTTAAAATGTTGCTCAATTGTAAAAAAATTGTAAAATTGTTTACGGTTGAGATCAACCGTAAACATTTTTTTTCTGTGACCTTCCTTTGCGTACCGCTTCAGTAGTTGTTTCGATTTTACCACCGTATTCTTTTTAAAATATCAGTTAAGAAATGACCAGTGCGTCTCTTATAAGCTGCAAGTCCTAAGTCATCTTTTAAAATACGCTACATGGTTCTAGGTGCTATCTTCATCTCCCGAGATAAAATCTTTTGCTTTCGAACAGGATTTCTTCGAATTCCTTCCCTTACTGCTTTGACCATCTTTTTCGTACGAACACTACATGGACGGCCAGATTTTTTTCTGTCACAAACAGAGGAGGTCTCAATGTACCTATTATTAGCCCGGTACACAAACATTTGACTAATACTAAGTGTAGAGAGTTTTAAATACGAGCATTTGGCTCCATACCTATTTTGTGTAATGCAATCACAGCGATTCGATTCTCTTACCACTCTCACTCCATTTTAATATCGCAAAATATTGTACAATGTATTGGCGCCAAAATGAGAAATCACAATGAACAATCGTATAAAAATGACAGATTCCAAATTCAAACATAATATTTTTCATTGTAACAGTATTTATAGTCTGGCCATAAATACTGCAGCCAATGGAGGCCACTTCGAATAAGCTTTTTATATTTTAAATTGTTTTATATTTATGTATAAACTGTAAAAGTAGTAAATGTTATTAGCATAGAAAAAAATCTTCCTTCAATAAAACTAAATATATACAATTTCATAATAAGGGCACAGTAACCAATAATCTTGACATTAAACATAATAATGAAACACTAGAAAAAGTTAACACATCAAAATTTTTAGGTGTAACAATTGACGAACACTGTAATTGGCACGGACACATGAAGGGTGTATGCACAAAAATTAATAGGTTTATTCATGCACTTCGTAGATTACGCCACATAGTATCAAAGATCACTGCTATTATGTCCTATAGCATCAAATTTACGTTATGGCATAATTATGATAATTATGTGGGGAAATTCTTCCGAAATACAAAAAGCTTTCCTTGCACAAAAAATATGCATAAGGGTAATTGGGAAAATAGCGCCATACGAGTCTTGTCGACCACTGTTTAAAAAGTTCAAAATATTAACATTGACGAGTATATATATATATTTACGAGATTATTATATTTATAAAACAGAATATGCATTTATTTACAGTAAGAAAAGATATAGGCTGCCGTATATCTAGGTACCCTAATAAATTGCAAATAACAGAAAATATAACATACACACATACACAATTTACGGGTGCCTTACGGCGCCCGAGACCGCCTAGACGGCCCCAGGGTACCCAGCGGAGGGGTTTTAATCCCACCTTGTCGTAGCCGATGGTATGAGTCTACACCGAACAAGTGGCTAGCTCGTTGCGATGTTTTGAACAAGTTGGTATAGTGAAACCGGGACCGACCGCTTAACGTGCTCTCCGAGGCACTATAGTGGTGTTCTCAAACAAATGTACATAAATTTTTAAATTAAAAACTCATTGGTACACACCGGGATTCGAACCAGGGACCTTAGTGTTTTAAGTCCAAGGTTTAACCACTCGGCCACCACGTATATAAGGACCTCAGTTTATTATAACAATTGTTATATAATGGCAATAAAAATATACAATACAGTTCCACAAATTATAAAAGAATTGCCCAAAAATAAATTAAAGATCTTTTTGCGAAAGTGGCTAACGGCAAAATGTTTTTATAGCTTGAAGATTTTTTTTACTATGAATGGAATTTATTACATACTTGGTTATTTGATGTATATATATATATATATATATATATACATATATATATATATATATATATTTATATATATATATATATTTATATATATATATGTATTTGTCTTGTACATCTACTATAATTGTATATTTGTATGCCGAAAGTCGGAACATAGCGAACTGTAATTAATGATAACAACTTCTTTTATGTACCTTTGTTCACAAGTAAAGATCATTTCATGTATATCATTGGTTGTCTAGCTCTAAGCGATCATGGCCTAGGTTTTCAGCCAGCAGAGCACCCACAGCAGCATTGTATTAGTTTACTTACCAGCTGTTTTGATTTCCTAGGTCTGAGCGACCAAGGGCTGGGGTTTCAACCGCCAGAACAGCAAGTCTGGTATATGCTGTTCATTGTTTTCGTGCCGTACGCCATGCTGCCGCTATCGCTGGGCTGGTGCATTGCTGTGGGCTGGCTGTCATCTTTCTCACACGTGCTGGCCACTGCTGTAGTGTTGGAGAAGACTAAGGAAAAGTGTTATGTAAGTTTGTTAATCTGAAACTACCTTATAATATCATTCAAAAAGTATAGCGCTATAAAGTTACCACAATTCAGCTTACAGAACCGACATCCTGTGGGGTAAGGCAACTGGTAGCCAACGGGCTGTTGTATAGCGCCGTAAATTTTGCGGGAATGTATGCGAAGTATTTAGCGGACTGGGGTCAAAGAAAGGCTTTTTTGGAGACACATCGATCCATGGTCACGCAACAGAAGACGCAACGGGAGACTGATAGGTCTTGGAAGCTTATACAGTCAGGTTAGTAGAGGATTAAAAAAGAATGTGTACTTCAAAATATCTTCTTAATTTTTGTTTTCCTTTCAGTGATACCAGATTTTCTAGCGCAAAAGATAGTAAGAGATCTTTTGCACGTGGGAGAATTTAAGGAGCAACAATTTCAAAATTTCTACATTGAACGGCACGAGAATGTGTCCATTTTATATGCAGATATAAAGGGGTTTACAGGTAAGCAAAATTATGTAATATTATATTTAGTTTCTTATAGTATTCAAATTATTTTTTTTTTCATATATATTCATAAAATATTTCAGAATTATCAAGCCGATGCAGCGCGCAAGAACTAGTGAAATTATTAAATGCGCTTTTTGCAAGATTCGATCGATTAGCCTCGGTAAGTAGTTTAAAAATGTTCTTGTTTTTTTATGTATATTTTACCATATAGCTTAGCTGTCTATTCATGGGTCAGAAAATTGATACTATACATACATACATCTTGCTTTGTAAATTGAAAAAAAAAATTAGATAAACAACTCTTTATATATGGATCCCTCATAGTCTTTTAATGCAGGAAAACCATTGTCTCCGCATCAAACTGCTGGGAGACTGCTACTTCTGCGTCAGCGGTCTGCCGAAGTCCCGGCCGGATCATGCGCACTGCTGCGTCAATATGGGACTGCACATGATAAGGGCTATCAAGGACGTCCGGTATCATTCTCAGGTAGGACCAATAGAGAATATGCATGATTTTTATTATTGCTGTATTAGTGTTGATAGTTTTTCTTTATATAACTAAAAATATATAATACTCCAAAATAAATGTGATAATCCTTAAAAAAGGGATTAACATTTATCATTCTTTAATATATCCGTAAACAAACAATAGTTCTATCTCTTCTTTTACACGGTTAGAAGTATATTACAACCGTAAATTTTGTTTGTTTCGGACGTTGTGACGTCATCACGTCAGAAGTGTCAACTCTCGGCGCGTTCTGTTTTTGCAAAAATTTTTAGCATTGCATTTTTGTTTTGAAATTAGAAAATAATGGAAAAAAATATCTGTCAAGTGTGTTTCTAGATAAAAAAGGCACAACATAGGTATATAAAATATACATATTTTAGAGTTACATGCATATTCCCTATTGTAATAACTAATGTCTCTACATCAAACTTCTGGTTGTTAGCTACAAAGACTACGTCAGCGATCTGCTGAAATCCTTATGTATTACGAACTATCAAGGACGTTCTGTAGGTATACGCTGTAGACACCGTTTCAAGATGCTGTTATATTCGAGCACATATTAAGGCTGTATTCTGAAAATCTAGAACTACAAAACTAAAAATGTTTGTTAAAGAAATTTACTCGATACTCACAGACAACTATTATTATGCAAATAGTAACTCTTTAACTTGAAATGTATGAAGAGATTAATATAGTCTCCCATATATTATTTCAATAAAAAATGTATTTATATTTTCCAAAACATGAAAATTTTGTACTTTTTAACATCGCTGCAAGCGACAAAACTACAACAATTTATAGTAGTAAAAAAATAGATATCAATAGTTTATTATGTATTCTAAAAATGTATGGAGAGATTTTTGCAACTTTAATAGAAAATTATTAATTAAATAATTACAAAAACTTGCCAGACAGAAATCTTCATACAAAATCCATGACAGGCCCTCATTGTGCGGGCGATCCCGTCTGTGAAAGGTGGCTCCGCGTCGCTTTTTTCTATTTCACTATCGGAACACTAAATATTCACTATTGGGAATTTTATAAGACAAGTACATATTTATTTTGGTTATATTCTATGTTTTTACGCCTTTTAACACGATTAACTACAGATTCAGCTAAAATAAATATGCAATTTTCACCAACTGTCACTGTCAGTATAACCTTACAAAAAAAAGACAGACTGTCCGATGTAACTAAAACTACGCAACAGCTATTTATTTTGGTAGCTTTTATATTTTGAATAAAATGTATCGTCGGGCGCACATTATTTTACAATTTTTAAACATATTTTACCTATTTATTTTAATTGTTATTTTTTTTAATAAAGTTTTTTTTAATATCTGTCCAAAGCAAAGCTCAATAGGGTTCCATCCATTATCCAAAACTTTATTTTTATAAATGGCAGAGTAGTTCAACAATTTTATTATCTACCTAATATTTAAATACTAACATAATAATGTATTGTCTTATTTTATAATCATTAATATTATTACAAAATCAAAGTTTTTTTTATTATAGCATGTATGACTGTTTGTATCTAACGCATGACAAACATACAATATTTATGAATAGGGACCAATACGATGTAATTTCTATAGAATTAGACCGATTTACTATGGCCTATGGATTCATTTGGCCAATGATGCTGTTACCAAATGGGCGGCGCTAAAAAAGAACAATACAAAATAATAATAAATAATTTGTAGCATAGAATAATTCGAACTGTGTTTTAGAAACTGGCGTGGGCAATTTCTAGAACATTGTTTGATTTATTTTACGCTAAGTATAAAACTAAAATACATATTGAAAATATTACGCTAAAAAATAATTATTATCATTCCACTTGATTGGTGGAATGCCAGGTCTCTGAGTTTTCAACAAATTAACTGCTACTGCGTTTTATAACTACCCACACCATGAAAGGAGACTACCGTCTCGATAATCGAAAAATTCCACGCCTGATCCAAATCATAACTAGCGACCGTTCTCTATAATCAATCTATATTTTTTGACGGATAATAAATGGATAGTTTATATTATATTTGTCTGTAAATGTAAATAATCATTTTTCATGTATTTATTGGTGGGTATTGTCATACTTAGTAGGTGGTCTCACACCTACTAAGTATGACAATACTTCTGTTAGACCGAGAGCTTGTGTCTAATACAACTATAATAGTAACCAATTTTTAATTTTTTAAATAGTGACAGCTGCTTTTATAAAATAATATTGCATTTTACACTATTTAAATAAAAAACATTTTCCAACGCTGAAAATATTTTATTATTTATTTTTTACAATTTTATACATATACCTACCAGCGGCCACATTCTATTTCTTATAACGCGAACGTCAGATTGTCAAAATAACAAATTCCGCTATTAGCGCGTTCTCCTCCAATCAGAGTACTTGTTAACCTTTTCTGATTGGAGGAGATCGCGCTAATAACAGAAATCGTTATTTTAACAATCTAACGCACACGTTATAAGAAACAGAATATGGCCGCTGGTAGGTAAGTAATTAAAGTTTATAAGAATTATTGATAAAAGTGAATGTGTATGGGTGTAATATGTGTAGTGCACGTCTGTGTGTGTTGTATGTATGGTGCGTATGTGTAATGTATGAAGAGTATATTTTTGTAGGCTATGGTGTAACAGTAAGGTCAATTTTATGATAATTAATTATGTTATGTCAAAAAACGATAGACTAATTATTGAGAATGGACATAGGTATAATATCTAGGTGATCAAAACCGGTAAATAGAAGATATTTTGTAAAATGAAAGAACGTGATACTTAACTTGCATAATTTAGTACGTGCAGATTTTAAATGTCAATTTTCGTTTCATATTTTCCTACGTATCTTTTTATATTTAAGCTTTATGAGTGTTAATTAGAGACAAGTTCAAAACAAACGGACAGATAATTGATATATATAATGTAGAGATTATGATTGCTTTGAATACCCTGAGTCTAGGTACCCTGAGGCCGTGTAGAAGTTATGTATATAAATTTAAATGTATGTGTATCTAAATTATTTTACTATAAAAAAACTAATTTATTTAAAATAAAATATTTTACATAAAATTATTCCAATTAGGTAACTCCGGAATATTTTTAATGTAGATAGATGGGTAAGTAGATTAAAGTGACGCAGACCCCAATCCTTAGTAATGTCAATTCATATGACAGCATTTTTTAAATTAAATACTTAGACTGGCTGAATTAGTCCAAAATAAAAAAAAGTTTTGTTTAATATAAATTAGTTTATTACGGAGTCTAGTAATAGTCACTCTTAGCCTTATAATAAATTTAAACTGTTAAAATTAATATATATTAATAAAATGTACCGGTAATATCACACTTTGTACGCATTTCTGGAAATTATAGTAATACATCAATTTTATTGAAACATTAAATCCTTGCATATAAAATTACATTACTTGACTATTTCGACAATACATTACTTAAAATAAAATAGTAAGATTTCTAAAAGTAGATATCTAAAATAATGAACTGTAACACTCCATACAATGAAATTTCAACAGAGTGACTTTTGGGCTCAACTGTCCATAGTTAGAATAAATTGAAGAAACAATCTCAAACATTTTTGAGTGAAATCTGACAGAAGGTGATGACGTCACATATACGAATTCCCCCTTAAGTGAAGTCACTCGCATTGCGTATTTTTGTTTTATGTGATATTAAAATCACATATTACTTGACAAGAATCTTTATATATATATTTTTTAAATGGGTTTGGCTAAAGACACTGCTGATAATGATAACGCTAGTTATAAACAAGCGTATCCTAACTGAACTAAAATTGATTCAAAATATTGTCTGTAATTTTATCAAGATTAAATAAATATATTAATGGTCTTCCAGGTGGACTTGGACATGAGGATAGGTATCCACAGCGGAGCAGTCCTCTGCGGAGTTTTAGGTCTTCGCAAGTGGCAGTTTGACTTGTGGTCCTATGACGTAACTCTGGCCAACTATATGGAGAGTGGAGGGCTGCCTGGGTAAGAGATGAAACACACACTAATGGTGTGGGGAATAAGTTGTCAAATCCGTATCTGGTATAGAAACTATATCAATGAGTAGAAACAACAGTAGAAAATTATATTATGCATTTACTTGTAACAGAAGAAAATAAAAATCATATTATGAAAAAGAAAATAATCTTTCACAATAAATTTTAATAATCGTAGACTTTTGTAAAAAATCGTTTTTATTTATGATATATCTAAAATAACTGTTGGTAAAAATACTATTTATATTTACAGTCGCGTCCATATCTCGGCAGCTACACTAGATTGTTTAGGAAATGCTTTCGAAGTGGAGCCTGGGGAAGGTGGTACTAGAGACGCATACTTGAAGGAGCAAAACATCACCACCTACCTCTTGAAATCCACTGAGCTACCCAGAAGAACCAGGCACCGGTCTAGGGCTTGGTAAGAAATATTATATTTAAATACTGTACAGCCTGGATAGGTGACGCCTAAAAAATAACCGTGTAAAGAAAAAAGCACACGCTATGAACCACAGAAACAATAGCTATTAAAAATAATATATATTATAGTATTGCCCCAATACTTAAGGAAATCCTTATAAAAGTCACATTAAATAATCAGGGGCCTTACCGGGAAGCCACATCAATAAACCGATCGAGCGCGTCTATAGATAAAAATGTTTAGAAAATATTGTCTATGGGTAGAACTCGATCGATAAGATACGTCAAATCACATACATTTATTTTCGCTTTCGATCGATCGTTATTACGATCGGTATTTCATCTACCTTCCAGTGGCCTTATTCCGAGCTTGCAACCGCTAATCACGACAAGACGTTGCGCAAACTATAAATATGGAAATATAAGCTCTATTCCAATGGTTATATAGTATGTATTAGGTTGGCTATAATAATGCCGCCATCTTGAAATAAACGAATTCTTCGCAAGTTTGAACATGTGTGGAGCATTGGAATTTTAACTTTATAATTAACAGGATAGAACTTATATTTCAATACCCGTACTTTACGCAAAATGTGCGACGGTGAACGTGTCAAAACTCGGAATAAAGCCCCAGGGCCGTGTTCGTAAACTAACACTTTAACACTGGGTAATGTCACTACACTATATGCATCTCTTCTTCTCTAAGCATTTTTCAATATTTTTATCGCACTCTGTAACACTACCCAGTGTTAAAGTGTTACGTTTCCGAACAAGGTAGGGCCCCAGCATACCTTTGCCTATCCAGCCCGTAAAACAAATAAAATATGTGCTTTTGATTTGTATTTTTTGTGTTCTTGGCCATTGTAATAAATACCTAAAGTACTTCGTTATATTGATATCCTATGACAAATAAATAATAGGTATGGGCGCTGATATATTTCCATATTTGTTGGCAGTAACCATTCTTCCCAGCCCGCTCTCATGGATTCCCCTCCGCGACGATCCAGCAATGGGGTACAAGAAGACGAGACTACCACCGACTGGAAACCTGAGATGCCTTTTGAAGATGTAATGTGATACATTTTTGTTTAATTACCCATTTTGTGTATTCTTATTATTTTGTCTTCTCTAAATAGGTTATATACTTATCTAGTCCATTCGACTGTGAACGGACTAGACACATGCACACTTATTTCGCGGAATTTTCCATTTTCAATTTAAATAATTAGGTCGGGATTGTCGTTGGGGGGGGGGGGGGGCACTTATTGCAAATAATACTCGTATCTTTATCCTTTCAGGATGTAGTTCCGATATAGGTATTTGATTTGAGTGATAAATCAGCGAGGATTTTAAAATAATTCAAATTCCGTAAGAGCATCATTTAGCCGGAACAGTGGAAGCTATCAATTCTGTTAAACTACAATGTATTGGTCAACCACATTCATATATTTTTTAAAGTACATGTGTAGGGTTTAAAAGTTCAAATAGACATAGATCTCCAGTTATCAATTATTTTTCGACATTTTCTTTAAAGTTTAAACCAACCACGTTTAAATAACGTTTATACAATTTCAGCTAATTTTATGAGTTATTCTATATAGGTTCCTTGATAGCCCAATAAAATAAAGGATCGTATCTTTGAAACCTTTACAAATGTCGTCATTTCCTTAATCCTAACATTTGTTTCCGTCGTAAGCCTCGACTTAGTACTAATCCTCCTCCAATTAATGTACTACGAGTATATTTCAAGTTGATATACTTAACTGGGCTTTGAGATTTTCTACATATCATTCATTTCGGTGTATTATTCATTTCGGTGTACCATTCATTTCGTTGTATGTTACAAGATATTGATTGAACTGGATTTCACTTGTCTTTTTTCATTATTCTGTTTCTTATAACGTGAGCGTTATATTGTCAAAATAACGAATTCCGTTAGTAGCGTCCCCTCTCCTCCAATAAGCAAAGGTACCCTGATTGGAGAGCGCGCAAATCGTTATTTTGACAATCTAACGATCACGTTATAAGAAATAGAATATGGCCGCTGAGAGAGTTTTTACAGTTATGCCACCTTAGCCTATTGGCTATTATTATTAGTTATTAGTAATTACTAATAATATCTATAATCTCTATATATAAATATAACTAATAATATCTTATTACTTATGGAAACATATTCATGTCGTTATAAACTTGATGTTACGATTCCTTTGTGAATTGGTGATGTTATTTCATAACGTCAAATCCATACTGTATTTTGTTAAAAAAGATTGAATGTATAGATAATATGTATGATATATATGTCTAATTGGGGGTGACACAAGAAAACTTTTTTAATACTTTGTTTAAAACTTTGTTATACTTTATATTAAAACTGATATTTATTTGTCCCCAGTATTATTCGAGCCGCATGATGAACGGGTCAGTTCGAGGCAGCTTTCGAAGTAACGTCGATCCAGAACTTGGCGTAGATGTGGAGGAACCGCCGCCATTACCCGAGGCAAGTTATTGTTTTAAAAAAAATACCTGACTCAACTTGATCACCAAATAGATATTCTAGGATTCTCTGGTATGAAGTATTGTTATATTTCGAAATATTTCAAGAAAATACGCTTCCAAGTAGCTATATATATGAAGTAGTTATTTGTATAGGTGATTGCCCACCTTTTCTATCAGACTCAAGCGATATTCCAATTTTCACTAAATTTTGGTCTGTATTTTCACGGATACATATCTGATGCTAAGCGTATAGGTAGGTACGCTTCGGTACGTGTTATTTTTAAACGATTTTTTGAATTCTGAAGAGTTGAGCTTTAAAATCTAATATATTTTTTAACCTTCCCCAGGATGATGATGATATAATAAACCACTCTATAGAAGTGGACAGCAATCAGCTCATGCGGGTTGAGAAGATGCAGACCTGGACGTTAAAGTTCAGGGAAGCACAACTGGAACTAGACTTCGGACAGCTCACAGAAGAGACCTTTAAGTCCAACATCATGAGCTGCTTGGTGCTGTGGCTCTTCATCGTGGCCGTTCAGATCGTTGTGCATTATAAGTGAGTAAAGGTTCACAAACTCTATTTTTTTATGAGGTGAATGTAACTTTAAACTATACTTACATACTTGGTCATAAACAGACTTAAATGAGAATGACTAATACATTGCTACTTTACAATAATAAAAAGTGGTATTAGTCATTCCTATGTCAGGTTACATAACGTTCTTATGAAATGATCGGCATCTGAAATGAATTTCATTCTTGAACGTATTTTCAAGATGGCAGGGTCTTATAGTATTTGGTAGAGATCAGAAAGGCCCTTAAACTTACTTCCCACGCTGAAGACTGCGTTTACTTCTTCCCTGCCTTCTATTCACAAGATGGATCTGGAACTAAATCTGTAAATCTATGGATATATCAATAATTGAAATGGCCTCTTATTTAGCAATTTTAATTTAAAATAAGACTTCTTAGCTTGACCATTAATTGATGCAGAAGTCTCCTGATAATCGGTAAACTATATTTTAAGTAAAGTATAAGACTGTTTTTACATTAATTAATACTTACAGCTGCACAACCCTGGTGATAGTACTAGTAGTGATGACGGTGCCCTTTACCTTATCATTTGTGGTGATAATGTTAGAAGAGTTCGACATCAAGCTCCCTCGCCTTCAAGTGGTGTCCTCCTGGATTTGCAGTGCTAGACTTAGAAGAACCCTCTTTATCTGCGGCTACATCACCATGATGTCTGTCTCCAGGTATGTTATCACACTGGAAGGGTTATTGATTGGTGTTGTTCACTAAAATGTACAGCATTAGATTGTGATAAATTATTTTTGGTGATACCAGTGCTAATTATGTTAGAATATAACTTTGTTGGTCACTCTTGACATAAGAATAATTCCAATAATAAATTGAAACAGGATTTGGATGTACTGTTAAGGATTTATCAACTAAATTTCAATATATATATTTCTATGAACACCTAGACCAAGACATAATTATAAATCAAAAAAATATAAATGCAAATTGTTACCTTCTTACTAAGTAAATATAATAACCGTTGCATGCTGCACGCAGTTTAACTACTGTTAATCTGATATAGCACAGGGTTTCCTAGTATCTTATTCAAATGTTTTTTTTTAATCACAGAAAAACGTACAATTATTTCCGTTCTAAATGGAAGTCAAACATTCAAAACCTCCGGATACAGTGCCACCTTCGACATCGGCTACAACATAATGGCATTTAACTGAAAATGCTTAATATAATCTTGCTGGGAAACAAAACAACGAGTACAAAGTAGTCACTGTTAGGTAAATAGATGTGCCACGTATATCAGAAATAACGGTACTACAATATAGGTATAATAATATGTACAATCTTAAGAAAATTGAAGAAAAAAATGTCACATTACATCATAATTTAATCATATTTTTCTTCCAGCACAGTCAAGCTCTACATCTGCCCAAAGTCGTTTCCTCCCCAAAACTGTAACGTCACAACCACCGACTCGTCCGACATATTGAAGGGAGAATGCTTTAAGCCGGAGTATGTAGTGTTCACGTGGGTGCTTTGCCTGGTTGCCCTCACCTCTATCCTGAAGCTATACTACCTCATCAAGACTCTGCTGGCTGTCATCAACGTGATCATGTATACCGTCTTACTCCTGATCTTTTATAACGAACGGTATCATAGTACGAGAGGAGGAATGCAGACGTAAGTGTTTTTTTAACAATTTAAAAGTTTTTTCAATTATAATTTTATCTAAACATCGCAACGAGCTAGCCACTTGTTCAGTATAGACTCATACCATACAGCTACGACAAGGTGGGATTAAAACCCCCTCCGCTGGGTACCCTGAGGCCGTCTAGGCGGTCTCGGGAGCCGTAAGGCACCCGTGATGATATTTATTTTGTTTTTAACCATTTTAGAATTTTTGACACACTGGTTACTAAAATGAAATTTTTGATACTATGATATTTTATGTGTATAGGTAAAAAGCTAATTCTTGAATCTTGGAATTTCTACTAGGTCATCAGATCTAGTAGATACTCGTTAATTAAGAACCTACTAGAAGGTATATATAATTTGTATTTACTTCAACAGAGAACTACCATTCTATGTCCAAATGCTGATTCTAATGGGCGTATTTCTGGTGATGGTGGTCTACCACGCTCGTCTGGTAGAAGTGACATCCAGACTGGACTTCCTGTGGAAGCTGCAGGCGGAGAACGCCCTCCGAGAGATGTTGAGCATGCAGTCTATGAACACTTACGTCCTCAAACACATCCTCCCTGATCACGTGGCGCAACACTTCTTGTCTAAGGAAAGGTGTCCTGATGTGAGTTTCTATAGGGAGCATACTTACAGGGATTAAATGGTCGACTTTTTATGGATGGAAAAACAAGCATGTAGTATACTGTAGACTGGTAAAATAGACAATTTTTTTCCATGGATGAAAAGAGATAGATTTTCACCACATTATGATCTATGTACAATTATTAACGTCAATGTTCTTTTAAATTACCAACATATACTATGTTTCAACGCGACATTTGGGCCGGAGCTTATTGAAAATATAACATTCACCTCTTTTTATTGAAATTCCGGGGTGAACATGGCGAGATTTTTATTTATTTATGACACGCTCAATCCTTAGGGAGAAAAAAATGTATTGAATTGAGTTTTTTATACAGGAGCTGTACTCCCAGTGGCGTGACGAAGTGGGCGTCATGTTCGCGGGGATTCCCAACTTCTACGAGTTCTACTGCGAGGACGTCAACAAGGGCATCGAGTGCATGCGACTGCTTAACGAGATCATTTGTAAGATAAAGTCTTTATGTACTTTGCACACGTTCCTATAATCAAAATGGAAAAACAAATTAAGTACTATTTTAGTTATTTAGGCGGAAGGAACGACTCTGTAACTTCGCCTAGTCATGTTACAAGTTAAATCTACGACGATTTATTTTATTATGAATGTTTCATAATGAAATAAATCGTCGTCAAATCTGCAAATCAAATGATTACTAAATATAGGTAACAAGTATAACATTAATTTTACTGGGTTCTATGAATAAAATTTTTCAGGTGACTTCGACAGACTACTAAATCAGCCGCGTTTTAGCTGTATTGAGAAAATCAAAACCATAGGAGCGACTTACATGGCAGCTTCTGGACTTAATCCTGAAGAGAGGGTAAGCTGCAGAGTTTTAGGGCAAAGCAATGGAAATTCCAATATAGCTATATCTAATGTTATCGTTTTGACCTCAGAATAGTGAGAAGGACAACGATCACTTGTGTGCGCTGGTGGACTTTGCGTTCGCCATGAAGCAGGTGTTGGACAAGATCAACCAACATAGCTACTTCAACTTCTCTCTCAGAGTTGGTGAGTAACGCTTAATGTTTTAACAATAAAGTTTGATAAATAACACATTGGCTCTAATTACTGAGTGTCGATATTTTATCAGCTTTCATGTTTAAATCTCCACGCAGGCGACTAAAATGCTAACACGCATCACCAAATGAGAATTCCTATATATAATTTATTAATTCTTAAGAGTATAATGACAGGGATAGTTGCAACGCTCCACCTCCTATGGCTCTGTCATTTGTTCTACATACCCAATCTCGGAACATAGGGTACCGGTGCACTCTTTAATAAAGGAGAATTTGTATTATTTTTCACAGGGGTTTCACAGTTTGTGTTTTTTGTACTAGAAATATGACGAAAAGCTTTTGTAACCCGGGGCCTTACCGGGAAGCCACATCGACAAACCGATCGACGCGTCGATGGATAAAATTGTATATGAAATATTGTCTGCTAGAACTCGATCGCCGACAAACGTCAAATCACATACATTTTAATTCCGCTTTTGATCGATCGACGTGTCGATCGATATTTCATGTGGCTTCCCGGTAAGGCCCCCGACCGGATAACAAAAGCAAATAAACCTCTTACTAGTATTTATAGCTTACGAATTCGTCAGTCGCTAGACTAGGAAAAAAGTTCCTGTCTCCAGGAATACCGTTCTGTAAGTCCATTCTGGAGTGTTTATGGACTTCTAAAGCATCTTACATTTTATTTTTCAGGAATAAGTTGTGGCCCCCTGGTAGGCGGGGTGATCGGGGCCCGCAAGCCGGTGTACGACATCTGGGGCAACACTGTCAACGAGGCCTCGCGCATGGAGTCCACCGGCATCATGGGCAAGATACAAGTCACCAAGTACACCAAACAGGTTCGTTTACTACATTACATAATAATCTACGTTATCATTAAAATGTTTAGAAATATTAGTCAGATAAATACTAGTCGAAATATTAGTCGACTAGTAGATGCATGCGATTTGAAGTTTCTCGTCCATCGGGCTCTACCCGTTACCCTACATTTATAGACAAATTTTCCTATTTTTTCATATTTTTTATTATTAAGCCATTTATTTCCTTATAAAATTACAATTAAGTTAATTAAAATTAAATATACATTACAATATAAATTATTACACAACATAGTTACTTTTTTAATATATTTTTTTTAAATTATTATTTACAAGGTCCCTTTGAGGGTATAGGCCTCCTCCAATTTATTCCACTTAAATCTGTCTTTTGGTGTCTCCATCTATTGTTCTCCCACTGTCTCCTTTATGTCATCTAACCAACGCTTTGGTGGTCTCCCCTTTGGTCTTATTTTTTTCTTTGGTCCTGTCCTATATATATATATAAATGTTCCTATACATTTATGTAAATCGATGCTTCGAACGGTTTGTCGATGTGGTAGGGCCCCAGTCTTTCGATAGGTTTTTCTATCGATTGACTTGTCGGTGGGGCCCCTGTGTATCAAACCCAGGAATTTTATGTCTAGAAAAAGGATTGTCAATAATTTTTAAGGCCATTATTTATTATAATAAAAAATAAGTACCTACTTAAATAGTTTATCATGTATATTTTTACTTACCTGGTTTAATTGAACAGCTTCTAGAACGTCACGGCTACGCTGTAGAATCGCGAGGCTGGGTAGAGGTGAAGGGCAAGGGTCGCATGGAGACGTTCTGGGTGATGGGCCGCGGCATGTCCCGGCGGCCTACGCTGGCGCCGCAGCACGCCGCACACCGCTCGCTGGCGGCGCTCGTGTGGTCCATGCTGCAGACCAGGCGACGCATCTTCACACATCCCATCGATGGATCTAGAGGTGAGGATGTAAACCACAAGAGTCGCATGGAGATGTTCGGGGTGATGCGACATGTATGTAAGGAAAGATGTGAAAACTACAGGAAGACACTATGCGATTGGTTGAAATTGAACATCTTCATCAACCAATGAGGAAAAAAAATCAAATTTCTGCTACTAATGGCGCTTTGTCGCTTAACCCAAGTTCTCGTTCAAGTTGTATTTGATTTTGCATTCAGCCACGGAATTCATTCAGCCATGAAATCATCATCAATATTTTTGTTATTTAATTTGTATTTCTTGAGAAAGTAATATATAAAATCATTCCTCATGCTTTTTAAACAGAATCTAGGTAGTTACTGTATATAAACATTACCCTTTATATAAGACCAAAAAAAATATTAAATAAAATATCTAAAAAATACGGAGTGAAGCTATTGCAGCGCCAACAATTAGCTTTGAGTTTTCTTCTCCATTGTAATGAGTTGCACATGAATCCCTGCAGCTACATTGGCTCAGCCGCAGACTTATAATAATCGCACTGTGTGTCCTCAGACCCGCACCGCTCTGGCTCGGTGCGGGCGGGCGGTGCGCGCGCGCCGGAGTTCGGCTCGGACCCTCCGCAGGCGGGATCGCTACGACTCGACAGACTCAAGCGCCACGCCACGCAGAGACACCGCTACCAACACAGGTATAGTTCAGGGACTTAACCATGGAGAGTTTCAGCATGTAAAACTGTTGGCGTGTAATTTTCACTTATCTTCTGCACCCTTAATTACAATTTCTCCCAAAACTTAGCTGGTAGGTAGATAATGGCTAAAACATTAAAATTGTGTACCTACAAACTTTATGTAGATATGTACCTACATAATAACCACTGAAAAATGTAATAGAATTTTGTCTAGAGGATCTTGTCACCAGCTATTTATTCAATTTATTTTCCTTGCAAGTTTAGTATCTACCTAAGCCAGTTTTATTGTAAAAATACATTAAAAGAATATGTGAAACCAACTGAAAAGCAGGGATCGTAAGTTGTTATTTTCAATAGTGAATAAGTATGGACAGTATAAAAGAGAAAATCATAAAGCTTGTCAAGAAAATTCAAAAATGCTATACCGGTGCCTTATATTTTAGCTGCAGGCAACTCAACCGTTTTGATACATTTCTATAATAGCTAATCATGCTCATGTTAAAAAACTTAGAAGATGATAGCAGTCTAAAACAATATAACGTGAATACCTATAGTAAAACAATGTTCTTAGTAGTGCTTACGTAACATTTTATTGAAACAGTTGTAATAAATTACAAACAAATGTATTGTGTAAGTTATTTCGATAAACTCATTGGCACGATATTTATATTTATGTGCTCATTGATTCTAGTAGACTGGTATATAACGTGTTTAAAATCTACGAATATATTTAATGTTTCAAATTAGATTTTTTTAGTTGCAGTGATAAGATTCATTATCAAACTCTATCAATTAAATTTTGTTAAAAACTAAATTGATATTAATCGAGGTTTTCCTATCTCACTACCCAGTTATCACAAAAGAGGTTAACTGCTGCCGTGTTATAACTACCTACCTAGATATTACTCTTTTTTTTGTTTACTCAGAGTCCTAACCTAAGGCAGTGTTCAATAAAGTAACGTACTTTTAGTAAAGTAACAAAAATATATTCCCCCAGCATGAGCGAGGCGCCAGAGTCCTTCCGCCCGCACGCCAGCAGCCTGGTGGTGCGCCGCGCGCCGCCCGCCAGCCTGTCCGCGCCGCACACGCCCACGGCCGCGCACCCGCCGCCGCCCGCCGCCAAGCCCAGCATCGGCGCCAGACTCAAGGCCGCCTCCTTCTCCTCCCGCACCAGGGACCGCTCCCCCAAAACCAGGGACATGTCCCCGAAGGAAACCGGAGGAAGCAACGGCGTGAGCGCACACAAAGCTCACAGGCTTCGGTCCGTCACTACGGGCTCGTTCTTCAGGGGACGAACTAAACCTAAGCCGCCGGAGAATGAGGATAATGTTACTGCTACTACTAAAATGTAGACAATTTATATAAGGGGGTTTATAAGACTTTAACAATTTAAGCAAAAAAAAATTCATTTGTATTAAAAATATTACAACTGTAAATTCATATTTTGAGAATTTATAGTGCAATGGGCTTCCGAGAAAAATGAAATAAAGTATATTTTTTTTAAATGGTTTTAAAGATATTAATGTTTGATCTATTAATTTTGTGATACGTCATTATCACGATGGCAAAGAAAACAGGCTGCTTAAAAAAAACTGTTGGAAGTTGACATGTCAATGTCACAAGCAAGCGTTTCTATTGGTTACCGCGAAAATAATGAAAATTTGGGTCCGATAATTGTCTCTACAGTTTTTTAAACATAGGTACGTGTTTCTAGAAACTCATCTTTTATACAAGAAATCTTGTGAGGCTTTATTATTGTCATTACTTAGAAGAATAGCACTAAAACTTAAAAATAATACTTTTTTCTTATTACCATGCTAACAGGATTTAAAAAATATTATATGACGAATTCATTTAATAAAGGTGCATATCCCACCACATTTATCCAATAGTTTATTTTCAAGGTCTTTTGGTCTATTAAAGCGTGCTTGTGACGTTACGCAGATTTTTTAGATTTCAGGTTAAAAATAATCTCAAAAACCAGTTAACTATTTTAAAAACAAACGAAATTCGTTTCTTATTTTAGGATATATTTTCGAATTAAAAAAAATTATTAACATTTATTTATTTTCGGAAGCCCATTTTCAAACTAATACACTACTTATATGGTATATTTATTGTAACAGAGCAGTACCCCTAGTGTGAGTTTTCTAACTATTACTTTGCGTTTGAGTTAACTAAAATTTGTATGGGAAATAGTTCAGCGCTCCAAGCGGAAATTTTGAGAACTAAAAATGCGAGCGTGTGATTGGTCGAAATGTTAACGCAGTAGTAAAGTTAACGCGAAAGTAAATGTTAAAAAACTCACACTAGGGCTACTGATATTTCCATTCTTATATATTACTTTATAATTTTTGCCGAAGACGATTACATCTTGTACCTAATAAACCCCCTTTAACAAGTGTTTTTCTGCTGCACCGTAATGTTATGGGGGAGCAAAAACAATGGATGGGTGTAAGAAAGTTATATTATTGGTTGTATTATTTTGCTTTGTTGACTTTTTATGAAAAGTATTTATATCTGGCACAAATTGGTAAATCGGATATAAATAGATCTACCGCTAGTCAAGCCACTATTTGTAAGCATGATTTCAAGAATATGTTTTTCTTGGTCTTTAGAAAGGGGAATTTGTTACACTTATACAAATAACATTATATTGATAAAACCTAGTTTAATGTTAATAAAAAAAACTTACCTTATTTAATTTATATTATATAATGCCAAAGATTTATTTAATTAATTTAATTTATAAGTATAAATAAATTAGGTTTTTATTATTATATCTACATGTGCACAGATCGTTTAGGGTAGGTGATAATAAAATAGTATTTATTACCGCAATGGGTTATTATTATAGTAGATAATGTATCATATGTAGGTGTTAGTCTCGAATTATATTTGATATGTGCCAATTTTAATTGCTTTATGAGGGCATATTTTTATAATTTAACATTAATCTTTTGTATAAAAGTATTTTTTTCCTATTAACTGTATTTTTTTTTTTTATTATATTACACATTAGGTGAGTATTAGAGAGTGGAAAAAAACCCAACTGTAGAACTAATACACCTACTTATTATTGCTCTTTTATCAGATTATTTGCACAAAAATAATGTTTTATTTTTTATTGTCCTATACTAACCATCGCCAAATGGTTTATTTTTGGTTTAATACCACTCTGGGGTGCGATTTTTGAATATCAGCGGATGACTAAATAAATCACTGAAATATTCTCGATTTCGAAAGTTCGTATTTTTGAATCTCATCGGGTGACTAAAATATCATACCTATGATATCAATACGAGTGCCTCCTACTACTCGTAAATAAAATCACCGATGGCAGATAATAATGATCACAGATAATCTATGTTAAGTTCCGTACCACCATTGAGTTTTTATGTTTTAGCATAGACATCAGTTATTATGAGAAACAAGAACGACATTTTGAACGAGAACCAATTATTTATTCGTATAACGAAACGCAAGTAGCTCTAGAACGAGAACCAATATTTTATTCGTATAACGAAACGCAAGTAGCTCTAGAACGAGAACCAATATTTTATTCGTATAACGAAACGCAAGTAGCTCTAGAACGAGAAATTATTCGTAAGTTGGTACCGCACTTATGACTTTCAAAATTACGACTTTTGACCATTTGTGATTTCCTAGTCATCGGTGATATTCCTCTCACTGTGGATATCAAAGACATCGTTGACATTCAAAAATCTCACCCCTGGTTATAAGTTATATTATTGTAACTGGTTATAAGTTACATACCTACTTTATATAGGTACTTATGATAATTTAATTTATATGCATGTTTGTACGTGCGTTCGATTAGGTTGCTCAAAACACTTCCAAAAGTCGCACATTAACAATTGTTACTATTTAACATTGAAAGGGATGTCTTTCAATATATTTAGTTTTAATATTTTGCCGCAATATGGCGACGGCGTTTTTGCTGCTTTTGCCATTATTAGTAAAAAGAACAACCTATTTGTAAGCAGCAGCCTATGAAGTTGTTTATAATGTTATTTGCCTTGTGATGTGAAAATGGTATTTATGAATATTTGGAATATAATAATAATGGTATTTATTTACCTTTAAAATTGATCGTGATATTGATGTTAAGATTATATTTTATAATAGGTAGTGAATAAAATCATGAATATATAATTATGTATATGTTAGAAGTACCATCTCGGGTACGTCGGAAGACGGAGTGTTCTTGTGGACTTAATATTTTTTTTTTATGAATACCGGTGTTAGAACAGACATAATAGCTTGTCGCCAATATATTATATTAGGCGTTTCTTTAATATATAACAAATATGCATAAAAAAATACGATTGAAAAAAAATATATACAGGGTGAATTTGAAAGGTTGTACTTTGGCCTAATATGAGTAGAGCCTACTGATCAAATCGAATAATTTTTCCCATATTTTTTTTAATTTATTTTTTTTAAATTGGCTTCCCCATACAATTTGGTCATTTTAACATTACTAGTTTGTATTATTTTTTCGTTTGCGATAAATGGTTCCATGGGAAAAGTTTTCTATTTGATCAGTAGAACCTCATATTAGGCCAAAGTACAACCTTTCAAAGTCACCCTAGTATATAATATGACATATAATTGAAATAAGCATTTATTTTAAATAATTAAACCATTTTATTTTATTTTAATTAGTTACCCACCGTTTCATAACTAAGTCATTTTTTGTATATTATGTATTTAGTCATACTTATTGTAAAAACATTTTTTATTTTATGAGACACTTTAAAATTAAGTTAAATTAAAAGAAAACCTTGTATTTAATAATTAAATATCCCTAAACTAAATTAGATATTTGTATTAATTGAATTCGGTTTAATAACAAATCTGTAGCACATTTTAAAATACTGCAGCACATTTTTAATGACTAATATATACCTCGAGATTAATTAAATAAATATATTTATTTTAAGGATCTGTATAGTTATTTTAGAATTTAGTTTTTTATATGTCGTAATACCAAAGAATTATTATGATCTCAATTATCTAAGCACAAATATATCAAAATATAAATATTATTCCTAAAAGTTATATCTGTAGAAACTAAGCCATTATTTTTTTCTACAAATCTTTGATTATATTGAGAGAACCTCATTTATTTATTTGCGAGTATTGAAAATCTTTATACGATGAGGTTACGTGTATAGATCTTGAAAGATTTGATCGATTAATTTGTTATGAGATCTGATGTATCAATCAAAATAAACTTATTTAAAATAACTTTCCTTTGTCTTTATTTAAAAAATCCTAAACTACTCTATTCTGCGAGAACTGATAGTTACTCGTAAGTCACCAGGTTTTAACGTATGAATACCAACCGGACCACGAAATGTCGCCGTTCATTTAAACGTCAATTTGACATTATTTAGTATATGCAATTAGCGACATCCAAATAAATATTTACACTCTTGTGTATAAAGGATTACGTTTAGACTATCAGTTCTCGTGGTATAGACTGTAGTTCATTCTTAAAAGAGGTATGCGTGTGCCGTAATACCTACTATTACGTATTCATTGGTGCGGTACCATACATAATTACTAAAGAAAATGAAATATTTAGTGTGAGAGACAGAGAAAGGAAGGGAAAGAACACCTCAAAATATATAATATAGATATATACTAATAATACAACAATAAAATACAAAATTTGCTAAAACAACTTATTATTTCGCTTTGTATCGTTGTTTATGCCGCATTTTTTTTTGCTCTACTTCCGTGGCGTCATGTTTTTCTCTATTTTCTCTCATGTAAAGACGACCTGTGCCTAGACGTGCATTCATAAAATTATATTCTCAATAATTCTCGTCCACTTATCGAGACTTTGGAATGAATTACCAGTCAAAATAAGACAAGCACCAAATAGAGCTGTATTTAAAAAGAGTCTATGATTATTATCTAAATTCATAGGTAGTTTTTCTTTTTCTTCATTCATTATTCTATTTCTTTCCACTTTATACAATATATAATAATAATAATATGTAGGACAATTTACACATATTGCTTTAGTCACAAACTAAGCGCTAGGCTTGTACTATGTGTACCAGAAACAACGATATAATACATATTATATTTTATAAACACCCAGACCATCACAAACTGTACAGAAAAAACGTACTAATTAATATTTTTTTGCCATGGGTGGGAATCGAACCCACGACCTCCGGATACAACGCCAAAGGCGCAACCACTACTCTACGGAGGCTGTATATATATGAAGTATTTCGATTTTCTAGGTCGTTGTGTAGTAGGTATATGTAGTTTATGTATGTATATATATAATATATATTATAGTAGTGTATATTAGATTGTAAGTAATTTATTTATTACGACGTTACGATGCGATACAGGGACGGGAGGGGGTTTTCGAACAACATATTACGTAACATTTTTTTTATTTAAATTTAAAAAAATGGGAATTAAAATCTCCTAAGTTGGCAACCCTTTTTTATTTATTACCGCAAACGCGTTAAAACAATAACGAAGGTATTTTAGTAACTTCCCGGTACCTTGCGCAACATAATTGTAACTTTTATAGGTAAAAATGCTCATTTGGGTGTTATGTAGCGTTTAGGTAGGGGGGGGGGGGAGGTTCAAAAATCTTCAAGAATTGCGTTACGTATTCTACTTCACCATATAATAAAATCAGCACCCATTCCATAATATTAAGGTATCATAACTTCGCCACTCGAACGGGACCATTACCACCGCCCATACTAAGGCAAAACCGTCCGGTGACGGTGTTTACGGTTGCGTTGGTGCACAAAACTGCAACGTCGTTTATGCTATGCGTCGTCGTACCGCAGCGTAGTGTACAGTCCGTACTGTTACGTAAATAAATTGTAGGTTCATTTTGGTATAACTAAAAGAAGAAAATAAAACCAAATACTTTTAAAAAAGTTATTCGTATATTCTATTAATAATTTTACAAATCTTATCATTTTACCTTTGGAGATTAAAACATTAATAGAAGTCTATGTTCACTTTTTAAAACAACGCAATACACACTAAAAATAATATTTTGTCTTTATATTATCTTGGTCCAATTTTGGCACAGCCGAATATATTAAAATAATATACAACTATTTAATTAAATCTAAGCTATAATTTACAATAATTGTAAAATGTGTGAAATGTTTAAGTCGTTACAACCCGTCGTTGTGACGTCATTATTACTATAAAGTCTAATAAAATATTGTTAAATTAACAATAACGTAATTGTTTTTTAATATCTGATGAGTGATTTTTATACAATTCGTTTACTAAGACATATGACCATCAAAATTATTCAATATATTTTCAGCAGAAAAAACCAATCAAAAAAATGTTTACCTATAGAAAAAGAGTACTTATCTCGGATATAATTTATTTAGTCATAAAAATGAACTGTCGTTTTAAAAATATTTATGAAAATTTAACGAAATTATATTTTTTCATTAGAAAAAAAACTATATAAAAGTAATTATTTGTATTTATAACTATTAATCGTTGCATTTCTCTTTGATAGCATTAAATAATAATTTACAACAAATAGACATAATAATAAATAATAAGAAGTTCGTTCTGAGAACTTACCAAAGAGCCAATCGATAATCGAATCGAAAACCAAATATATGGGATTAGACGTTTCTCGTCGATCAGGCTCTGCCCATAGAGTAAAATTCCTATACAATATTGGCGATCGTGTTCATTGGTCAGGCCTCTGTACTATTAACAAAAAAATATAAAGCAAATATTTAGTTGCCATATTGTACCGCAACATGTCGACGGCGTTGTGTGTAAGAATGTTCAAATATAAACATAAATGTTTATATTTGAACGTTCTTGTTTAAATATCGTACATGACAATAAATTTAATATATGTAGAAAATAAATAATTAAAATGTATACTTAATTAAAACCTACTAAGGCCATGATTTAAATATTATCTATAAAACTATCAGACAAAAGTCATAAAAACCGACATAGATATTATTATAAAAATATATGTTTGCACATATTTTTGAAATGTTTATACCATGGGCGAATCCAATTTTACAGTTTGCAGGTATATAATATTTTTATCACATTAATAAAACACTTACTAACCTCTAAATATGTGGTTTGAATTGTCTAATTGGCTAGGATTCAGTGCCTATCGCTTTTTTTGTACACACACCTAAAATATACTATTTACTATTAACTCGTACAACGTGTTTTCGAATTAACTTTCAATTAACCTCATACACTCACCCTAATTTAATTTGAAATTTTATAAAGGTTATATTTAACTCAATGTTTGATATCAAATATATATATCACTGACCACATACAGAGACCGCCTAGACAGGCCCCCAGCGGAGGGGTTTTTAATTCCACCTCGTCGTAGCCGATGGTATAATTCTACACCGAAAGTGGCTACCTCGTCGCGATATTTGGATAGACTTAATAACCCACCTATAAACAGTTTCACAAGATGGTATAGTGCTCTCCCAGAAAAGTGGTATTGTTAAACAAATGCACATATTTTTTTAGATTAAAAACTCGTTGGTACACACCGGGGTTTGAACCAGAGACCTAGTGTTTTTAAGTTTAAGGTCTAACCAACTCGGCCATCACATATAATAATATACCTAAGTGTATAAATTAAACTTTTGACAAATTAGGATGCGAGTCAGTAACCAAAGTATCTTTTTAAATGTTTTGATTCGCAGACACAACGCGTTGTCAGATACCAAACGTCTCTTAAAAAAATAATTAATTCAGAAACACGCTGTATAATTATTATTTACATAGGTTCATTTCGTCTGATTTATTAATATTATATATATATATATATATTGTTGTAAAAATTAATGTATAATACTTCAGATCACAGTTCAGCCATTGTTCCATGGCAAGATTCGCATGGGTTTAGTATGGCGCCCCATGGTACGGTGCATGGTACATTAATCAAGCTACCTAAATATATTTTATTTTGGACAAGCTACCAACAAAAGGAAAAATTACTATTTTATTACATTACTCAAAACATAACATCACTGAAAAAAACAAAACGATGGTTTATAATCTTACCTACTTCTAAACATTAAAAAATATATATATTATATATTTGATAATTCGGACTTTGTAGATCTGCTTAGCATCAGGTACGTACAAAGTCAGCCGCCTTTTAAACTATTAGGTATTTACATAAAACGTACTACCGTTGGGTTTATTCGGTTATTCGGTTCCAAATAGGTGTATGGTCCAATATTTAACCGCTAGAGGGCACACATAAATATTTAAATATTTCATTTATCTATACACATTTATAGTTATACAAAATGGTTTTCAGTCCGCTGGGAATTTATTTATTCATTATATTCTATGTTAATTATTTAGCGTAGTTAAGGAAGGTCCAAAGTTCGATTCTAGTAGCGGAGCACGTCACAGTTTGTTGTCGCTTGCCGAAGAGTGTCCGTCCATCTGGAACAATAATGCAATCACTCAATAATAAAGGGATACTTACGAAAAATCTCATTATTGAACTTAAAACGTGTCAAACTCAAAACTAAACTTAGAACCCACAAGATGGCTGCCATTAGTATGTATTTCTGGATCTGTATCTAACTTAAGTAACAATACTACATAATATAAAATGTCCCAAAACATGGCTTAGCAGCCTATCATAGACGGGCGCTAGTACATCGTGCCATCTCCTTATAGCTAATATATTTATCTATATACCATATTCTTATCCCAGTGCAATACTGAATGAAAGAACGAATGATAATATTGTAATGGTAGTCCTAAATTTGGATGCTCTAATTCAAATTAGTTATATTAACCTTACGTTATTTATTCAGGGACAAGGAAGGCTCGATTTCCACAATATGCATTGTTTATTCTCGATACATTTTAATTATCAGTTAGTTCCAAAAATGACCACTCAACAAATGAGATTGTGGTGAAAAATTTAATGGCGTCATGTTTGATATAATTTTAACAAGTTGTTCCAACGACAATTTCTACATACATAAAATTTAAGCTTTATCCAACTTCGGAAAAACACAAGAAAGCGTTTTGCTTGCACGTTTTTGACGTTTTACGGCAGATTTGGAACTCCCAACTTCTGTTTTTCCAAATAGTTACAATCTGATTAATTTTAAGTGTAGAGTTAAAAATCTCATAAAGTAAAAGGTGCTTAAATTCGACTTCACCGATGCTTTCCATCAGGGGCTTTATTCCGAGTTTTGACACGTTCACCGTCGCGCATTTTGCGTAAAGTACGGGTATTGAAATGTAAGTACTATCAAATTAATTATAAAGTTGAAATTCCAATGCTCTATACATAACCAAACTTGCGAAGAATTCGTGTATTTCAAGATGGCGGTATTATAATAGCCAACCTAATAACCATTGGAATAGAGCTTATATTTCCATATTTATAGTTTGCGCAACGTCTTGTCGTGATTAGCGGTTGCAAGCTCGGAATAAGGCCCCTGGCGTGTTTGTCTTCAAACGCATACTCTGCCACTTATTAACAAATATGCTTTAAAAAAGTATAAGTTTTCTTTACGTTTATAATATTATTAATTGGGAAAGAAATCGCGTTTACTATAGCACTCATACCTGTTATAAGTGTACTGGCAGTCGGCCCTGAAGAAGTACACATGGCTTTTATGTTGCAGTTTGAACACGAAGTCTTTGCTTATGCTATCCTGCTCGCTGGGCACGCCCACAGAGTACCTGCGCACCAAACTTATTATTTACATATATCCAACATTGTATTATTTTGTCATATCTTCACCCCAAGTGTGAGTTTTCTAACTATTACTTTGCGTTTGAGTTAACTAAAATTTGTATGGTAAATAGTTCAGCGCTGCAAGCGGAAATTTTGAGAACTAAAAATGCGAGCGTGTGATTGGTCAAAATGTTAACGCGTTAACTTTACTATAACGCGAAAGTAAATATTAAAAAAACTCACACTATGATTGTGTTTACTGATCATTATGATTGTAATATGGAAAATATTAAGCTTAATTAAAATATAGATTTTTGCAAATAAAAAAACTGGTGTTTGATATACAGGGTGAATTTAAAAAGTTGTACTTTAGGCTAATACGAGGCTTTACTAATCAAATCGAACAACTTTTTCCATGTAACAATGTGTTGAAAATGAAAAAAAAAATGGCTTTCCTATACAAAATGGTAATTTTAACATTACTAGTTCGTATGGAGAAGACAATTTTTTTTCATTTGCGACATATGGTTTCATGAGAAAAATTGTTCGATTTGATATTAGCCCAAATAACAACTTTACCGAATATTTAATATATACACGGTGTCTTTGTACACCGTGTATTTATTATTGAAAAAGTGAGTTGTGTTGATTTCACTGTTTTTTGAATAAAATATAATAATTAAATTAGTTTCAAAGTCTTTAATTTTGGAATCTATTCTAATATTATAAAGCTAAAGAGTTTGGGTGAACGCTAATCTCAGGAACTACTGTTTGGAATTGAATAATTCTCTTAATGTTGGATAGCCTATTTATTGATGACGGCTATATGCCATAATGAGTTAATATGACAGCACACTGCGACCAATAGGAGCTGAGCATCAATGAAAAATGTTGCAAAAACGAGGAAATTTTATTCCTTTTGAGAAATTCCGCTACGTGCGCTGCGTAAACGGTTAGTTACGCAGACAAATTGCGCGGGTTAGCTTGTGTCTAATAAAAAAATATTTTTTTATAATGTTGTCGCGCTTGCCAGTATTTTTTGTCACGTGACGCTGCTCCATTAAAACAAACATAATACATTTTGTTTTAATTTAATAATAATAATCATCATCATTTATTCAATAACCAGATTAACACAATACTGTACAGCTGGGCTGCTTCTTGTAAGTTATAATAACCTAAGGAGCAGCCAGTCTCCCTAGTAGTATACAATACTTATAATTAAGTACCTACCATGTAAATCCAAATAGTAATTCTAGTTGTAACATTACATAGTTGTAGTACATTTTGTTAACTAATCAAGTATTAGTTTCAGTGAGAAGAATTAAGCATAAAGATTGAGCAACTGCAACACATTTTGTTAGATTTAGATTTATTTTATATTCTATAATTTTAGGTTTACCAAGTATTAATATATACCTACATTCAGACAGTAATTCCAACTTTTCAAACAATTTAAGTATTCGTTTAAAGAATTAAGTATTAATCTATACATATAGACAGATTATTTAACATATTTGACCAACTATTACAAAGTTAATTCTGTGCAAATTAAAACTCACCCTAACATAGGCAGAGAGGCGAGCGGCTCGGGGTCCAGCCAGCTCTTGTAGAAGTGCAGTGTGCACGTGGACAACACCACCCAAAGCTTTTGCCATCCGTGAGAACTCTTGAACTTGCGGAGCAGGTAGCCCGACAGCTCCGTCTGAAATTGTTATGCATATACTACATTAGCTACGCAAAATCGTTTACTTAACTACACACTATTCGTGCATCAAAGATTACGTTCATGTTCGACCATGCGATATCGTGTCTTGAAATTTTGAGAAGCGGCGAACTAGTTCTTGCTGAACGTTTTAGCAACTCATGTATACCAGACCAGCGTTTCACTCCGGCAATGAATGTCGCCCTAAATAATAATACGATAAATAAACAATGAAATATACTAAAATGTTATTATCACATAATTTATGATGAACCCATAGCAATTGCCTGGCGACAAACAGGGAATCAGCGCAGCACACATATAGATTTTTAAGCATATTTTAACTGATGACTAACTATGGCAAGAGTTATGGTAGACAATGATGACTAACTATAGCAAGAGTTGTGGTAGACAATGATGACTAACTATGGCAAGAGTTGTGGTAGACAATGATGACTAACTATGGCAAGAGTTGTGGTAGACAATGATGACTAACTATGGCAAGAGTTGTGGTAGACAATGATGACTAACTATGGCAAGAGTTGTGGTAGACAATGATGTTAACTATGGCAAGAGTTGTGGTAGACAATGATGACTAACTATGGCAAGAGTTGTGGTAGACAATGATGACTAACTATGGCAAGAGTTGTGGTAGACAATGATGACTAACTATGGCAAGAGTTGTGGTAGACAATGATGACTAACTATGGCAAGAGTTGTGGTAGACAATGATGACTAACTATGGCAAGAGTTGTGGTAGACAATGATGACTAACTATGGCAAGAGTTGTGGTAAACAATGATGACTAACTATGGCAAGAGTTGTGGTAGACAATGCGGTAGGTTAAGCACTACTAATGATTATTTTCAATAAAATATATAAATCTGAGAATTGTATGCTTAACAATGGGGATACAGTACGTAGTTATAGGGGCGTAGAATCAAAGTATTGATTCTGCTCCCCTATTTCATACATAAACCTGTAGTGTAACATCTATAATTTTATTTCATATGTATCTATTAAAGCTGGCTTAGTATTCCGGAGGTAGTGAGTTCGATTCCAACTCATAGCAAAAAAAAATAGGTTCTATTTGTAATAAATAATCTGTGTGTTTATAAAATATAATATGTATTAGTACCGTTGTTTCTGATGCACACAGTTAGTGAACTGGGCAATATGTGTGCAATAATCATATTAGTATTATTATTAAATTCAATTTCCGATAACAAATTACAAGTATTATCTAATTCGCTATGCTCTGAAAACAAAATCGTGCGTACATGTGAACGGAACGATGCATAATTTAATTTGTCATGATCTTTATCAACTGTAGTATAGGTATGCAGGCAATCTTTTATGCAAAAAGGCTCAGTTTAAAGACATTTTTTTCTCAAAAGAACATTATTGCTCACTTACAAAGAGAAAATAATATAAAATGATAATAAAAAAAAATAGTTTTATCCCGAACTGAATGTTGACATTATTTTAAAAAGATTTTATGTTTTGACGTGGCAGTTATTATTTATTCATTAGTTCTTTTTCTCTTTTTTAATTCACATGTATTATTTTACTTTTAATTTAAAATACATTAAAGTTATAGAAGTGCTTTTATTTTACTACAAGACAGGCACATATTGATAATGCAAGAACTTTGATGCAAATATGACGTCAGCCTTGTGTGCCAGGACCGTGTTCGGTAACTAACACTTTAACACTGGGTAATGTCACTCACTATATGCATCTCTTGTTCTCTAAGCATTTTTCAATTTATCGCACTCTGTGACACTACCCAGTGTTAAAGTGTTAAGTTTCCGAACACGGCCCTGCATAGTAGAATACCGTCTGAGAGTGTAAGTGTTAGCAATACTCACGCAGAGCACGGTGTGCAAGTGAGTGGCATGCAAGGAGCATGCGCGGTGCCAGCACACGTGCGCCAGCGCCACGCCCGCGGCGCACGCCGGCGACGCACTCGCTGGAACACACACACTAAATAAATAATCAGCCCGCAGTTCCTTAAATGATGATCAAATTACTACGCAAAGTGAATTTTTGAAGTGTGGCTTCAAGGCCAAATCCTAAACTATAAGGAATAGCAAAAAAGGCTCAAAGAAGTTTCGGGGCCTATTTTGGATAAAAACTAAAACGGCATCATTAGATTTTTTTATTATTTATTCTCCTAGCCGGGAATCCTAATGGTTCTTATATGCAACACTATCGCTTGTGCTACAGAATGAGTTTTTTTTTTCTAAATAAACCAACCGGTTTATTTAGAAAAAAAAACTCATTCTGTAGCACAAGCGATAGTGTTGCATATAAGAACCATTAGGCCTATTATGCCGCACAATATTAAGCTAAACTTTAACTAAAATGACGTAGTTGTCTGTCAATTTTTAATGTCACCCGGTTTGCACTACGTCAGAATCGCATCATATCGATTGAAGTTTAGCTTAGCGTTGTGCGCGTAATTACCCCCCATATTCTGGTAAATAGGTAATATCAAGCGGTAAACTAAAGGAAGGTGCTTATGTGTTATTTTTAATTATAAAAAGTTGTCATACTTTACAACCGTCTACTTTCCCAACAAAAGAAAACTTGTTTTCAATGAGGATGGGTTTTGAAGAGTATTACTTCAAACAATTTGTATTTATAAATATATACTGCTGATTTCGTCGATTTATATTTATTATAAATTGACGCCATTTTAGTTTTTGACTGATGAATGTATGAATGATTTTTTATTCTTAGTTTGAGTTTCACCCGCCATGATATTTTCATAGCAATTTTATTTTTACCTTATGCATATTAAGATATCCTAAAATAACTCTTAGACCTTCTACAAACAGACCAACATACTTTGAATATCAATTACTAAGTTTTCATAACTGAAATTGTATTGAATTATTAAAATAATCCGGGCGCGAAAAATCAGCAGTATATTCATAATCATACTTATTATCTATTGGTATAAATTATTTTTTTCCACGCCAAATCCTGTCTTTCCTCGAAATAAGGACTCGTTTTTCCCTGCGGTCCACTCCATAATCGTTTTTATTGCTGAATTTCAGAATGCTTACCGTCTCGTGTAAGTACAAAACAAAAGAGACAAAACACATTATGACAAAGTTAAAGATGCTTATGGCATGATTCGGACCGCGGGGTATTCCCATCTTGCCTCATATAGAGTTGTCTGTACCTGTATCAGAGTGGTCCACGGTGAGGTCTACATCGTCTGTGCGCGGCGCATTGTCTATGGTTTCCCGCAACACGTTCATCCATGCCAAGAACTCTTGCTCGTTGCTCGCACTTAAAAGCATAGACATTTCGTCATCTACAAATAAAACGTATAATTAAAAAAAGTATACGAAAACGGGTTATTAATTTATTGATAAAGCAGGATATTTAAGTTGGAGGACTTTAGTGTGCGGTTACGAAATATTGATTATATTGCTCGTAATGCAAATTCATCTTATTGGCACCCGTTTCGTAAACGCATCTTTTAGCGATGTCATTTTTAAACCATGTCTTGGTCGTCCTAATATGGATTTATGTCAGTTTACCACAAGGGGCCTGATTCCGACTGATTCTACTAAATGAATTGGATAATATCTGCGTGTCAAAGTTAAAATTTTACACAATTCCCATGCAATCCAATCTATACTATAATATAGTGAGGAGGTAAAGTTTGTGAGGTTGTCGGGATCTACATCTAGATCTACTGAATCGATTTTTAAAATAATTTTAGTGTTGGATAGCATTTATCTATAGAAGGCTATAGGCTATATAAAATGAATAATGTTGGGAAAACAGGGAAAATTTGTTCCTTTTGAGAACTTCCGTTGCGTGCGCCGTTTTGGTCGTTACTAATAGTAATAATCAGCAGGTCTTTGATGCAAGTTAAACAGAACCAGTAGTGGTCTGCGATGGTCTGATGACGGATACTGACTGTGCAGAGTGAAGGAGTTGGGCAGGTTGGCTCTCTCCAGCGTGACACCGCGCAGCCCCCACGCGGAGACGGCTCGGAACTGCGCAGACACTCCGGGCTTCGACGCCACCACCATTATATCAGAAAACTGTACACAATTACACTTGGATTAGCTATTTTAATAACTACAAAACAAATATGTTATATTTTTTGTAATAACTATATAACTTAGCAATTGCTATATTGTATTTTATTCTAATACTAACATTTTAGGAGTGAGTAACTAGTATAGCATTTTAGAATCGTTTTATAGGAGTAGTAGTCTCCTTTCATGGTGCGGTAAGAAATGGGTGGTTGAATAGATAATAAGGCAGCGAGTATATTAATAATGTAAAAAATAATATGTATTATATCGTTGCTTCTGGTACACATAGTACAAGCCTAGAGCTTAGTTTGTGACCAGCGCAATATACGTAAATTGTCCTACATATTATTATAATGCAATTCGTCTTTGTCGCCTGCCTAATTCGTAATCGCATCTTTAACCGGCATAATTATTTATCGACCCCATTTATGGACTTTGTAGGTCTGCTCACCACCAGGTAGATACAAAGTCACATGCAGTGCTCCAATAAAAATATATGGAGTATATTCTACTATAAGGAGACTGTCCCTTAGGCCATGGTCTAACCATAGTCCAACCAATTGTTATTTAGTTAATTTCCGTTTAATTTCTGACAAATATCAAACTAATTATATATAATTTTTAAAATAATAGACGACAATTGAATAAGAGGTTTTCGAGTTCTCAGCCATTAAAATGACAGAGACGTTACATTTGATGATAAAACAAAATTGAGTATTGTTTTCATAAGAATATCAGAACACTCACCAAAAATATCATCCTTTGCTGCAACCCCTTGCTGGAATGTTTGTACAGACATCCAAACTGGACGAACTGCCGGTCCGGCACCAATAACTTGTCGTAACCTGATAACAAATATCACTGTGTACTGACCGTCATACATGGTGAATTTTGAAAGTTGGCCTACGTGAAATGTTTAAAGTCCGAGACAGTATATTAAAATATGAACTTTTTTTTAATTCGGCTTTTATAATAAATGGTTGGTTGATTTCTCGGATAATTTACCATAAAATGTTAAAATATATTAAAAATTAAGTTTTTAAAGAAAGGTCAATTTTCCCGCCATTTTTGTTAACACTCGACTGTCAGTGCGACCTTCTTCTTTTTTTCTTCGTGGCTTCTACGCCGTATAGGCGTAATTTTGCCAATATCAAGTGCGGCGGTAGGTAGATTTATAAAGAATTACAAAGTAAAAGTGGGATAATATGATAGAAAGGAACCGGGAAAGGACTAGGATAGAAAAAGGAATAGCGACATGACCGTATGAAAGCATACGGTATAGTCTTGCCAATATCAAGTGAAGGATGAAAAAGAAATCGACAGTAAAATGGGTACCGCCACTTTACTGAATATTGTGGGATTATTTGAGATAACACAAACACCAAGATCAGTGCGTAAATGCTACACTTCTCACACTTAATATTACTACACGAATGATTATTCTACAAAATTAGTACACTTTTGCACAATAATATTCAATTAAATTAAATTAAAAAAATATATATACACGCGTCTACAGTGTTCGGGCTACCCTCAAAGAATCCAGTGCGACCTTACCCGTTTGAAATCACGGTTCAATATTGAACTTGTCAGGGTAATCTCTCGGTTACCTTCGGCCGCACTCGGCTAATTATGGAACCACTTCGAGTGACGCAATCATCCGGATAATAATTGACGCGCTTTAGAACGCATCCTAGTTATCACTGTGATTCAGAATAAATCTAATAAATCATCTAAAAGAATCATAGTCTAAAAGACTATGTTTTACATCATAAATATGACCTCGTAAATTATCAACATTATCCCACTTCTATTTATTTTTCTCACAAATAATAACACTTTAACACAACCTAACTACTTCCCCCAATTGTGTCGGTTAGTAAGCAAACGTACTTTACACAATTTATTATTTATTATAAATAAATAATTTGGTGAGAGTATGTGTGTACATACCAGTGAGATCCCTCTGCAGTTGGCATAACGTGGCATGGTTCTCTACATGCCGCAGCTCGGCGGTGGCCGCCGCACACAACTCTGAGCACGTTTTACGTAACTCTGACACCGAAGCCCCGCTTGCGTGTAACACTGGAAATATAACTAACATCAAAACACGGTCCTTTGTTACAATATGCATTTGAAGTTGTCATTTTTTTTTATTAAATATGTCAAAGACAAAGTTCATGCAATATTTACCCAAAGCTGTTTAAGTTTACATACAATAAATTGTCCAAAGTTATCCAACCCTATATTCATATGAATCTAAGTTTTTAATGACCTTATACATTAATCAATGTATTTGAAGTTGTCAAAGACACCATACATTAATCTAGGCATCTGGAGTTGTCAAATACACCATATATGAGTCTATGAATCTGAAGTTGTCAAAGACACCATACATGAGTCTATGCATCTGAAGTTGTCAGACACCATACATTAATCTAGGCATCTGGAGTTGTCAAAGACACCATACATGAGTCTATGCATCTGAAGTTGTCAAAGACACCATACATGAGTCTATGCATCTGAAGTTGTCAAAGACACCATACATTAATCTAGGCATCTGGAGTTGTCAAAGACACCATACATGAGTTTATGCATCTGAAGTTGTCAAAGACACAATACATGAGGCTATGCATCTGAAGTTGTCAAAGACACAATACATGAGTCTATGCATCTGAAGTTGTCAAAGACCTCATATTTTAATCTAAGCATCTGGAGTAGTCAAAGACCTCATACATAACTTATTAGAATATCTCAAAGACCACATGCATGGACATATAAATTGTTAAATATTCTTTGAGCAACCCAACGTTTTTTTTTTAAAGGCATTAAACAGTTAACATCTGAAGATGTCAATCGCGATATTTTGATTGATTACCATCGGTTAGCAGCATGTAGTGATGGTGTCGTTGCAGAGGTCTGTGTATGACGTGTGCAGGCGGCGAGGCCTTGGGACAACTCCTTCTGGCGCTCTCCACTAGCGCAAGTAGTCCGCCCGCGCGAGACATGTACCATGTGTACTCCTGTCAAATTATATCACAAAAATGTATACTTGGGCAACCTCAAATTAGAGCAGTAAGATAACTGTTTTTTTTTTTATTGAAGCACGATTTGTGACTCTGTATCTACCTGATGATAAGCAGACCTACAAAATCCATATTGATCGCTCCCACTATGCCGGCTAAATGATGCGGTTACAATTTTGTAACGGGCGGCGACAAAGACGTATTTGCATTACGAGTCTATTTTTATATCCTCGCTGCTTTATTGTCAAATCAGTCGCTCGTTTCGTAACTGCACCAAGAAAGGAGACTACCACCCCGACAATAAATCGATGCAGTAATCCCCGGTTAACCGGAAAACCCACAAACTAACACCGAAACATGTCTAGGCCACTTGGCGGTATTTGCATCATCATAGAGGACTTCCTCCCAAAATTTCAGCATTTTCCTAATATATCTCAGCCGTGAGAGAATTCAACGCGATATCGGCACGTTCAATCACAAAGTAATAATTGAAAAAAAAAGTATCTTTAGTATCTAAGTTGAGTTTCTTTACCTAGGGTGTTGTTACAATATACAAAAACTATATTTTTATAAAATTTTAACTTGCAACAATAAAAAAATATTAACCTCAAAACTGCTGGAGAGATAGTCCAACAATATATCACCAATTTTTTTGTACTCCGGTTCCATTTCTTCTGTGTCTAAAACATAAAAAAACGGCATTTTTTTTAACCCATTTTTTTCATATACACGGCACATTGCAATGTTACAAAGTAAAAGGTAACAAATCAGTAAATGTATTGGCCTATTCAGTTATTTTATTCTAAGTGTTGCTTCGTTTGTGTGTGTACATGTTTATTAATCAATTAAAGTTTAATTTTAATAAAAATAGACACAAACGTATAAAAAAATAAACAAGAATTTTCAATGTTATTATTATCAAACAACGGTCTCACCAGTCCGAGAGACTTCAGCGAGACACCGTTCTAAGGTAGCCAAGAACGCTCCCTGTCTCAATACAAGAGGTTCTAGCGCCAGACAAGGCCTCCCGAAAGCCTCCACTATGTCTGCGGGCTCTCCTTCCCCTGCCAGCTCAGATACTTGACATGACCATGACTGTAACAAAATAAATACCAGTGGCGTGCAAGTGGCGGGTTTTAGCATACGGTGGGCAGAATTTATAGTAAATTAAAAATGAGTTTTCTTCTTTGATTTTAATGTTTGAAATTAGCAGTTTAAAATGTCTACAAAATCACAACGTAATGTCTACAATAAAATATTTCGCGGCATAGTAAATTTGCGGATACTTGAAAAAGGTTTTGCACTTCAGAAAATAATTAAAATTATCGGCATAAATATGACTAAGAATGCGAAAGGGACAAAAAAAACAATACCTTTGAAGTTAATGACAAAGAGTCTTGTGATACTTTAGGTAAATTTTATTAGCATTACGTAACACTGCAAATTAGTAGGATATTAATTAATAACTCAAGACTTCAAGCTCTATCCAAGCGATTTAGGTCTGCACGCGTCATGTGAGCGGGACAAATGTGCCTACCGATTTGCTACCTACAATTTCTGCGCTCCTAGTCCTTTTAGATTTAAGTTTATCAAAAATATTTGATTGTTTATTGAGTGAGTTATATTTACACATTCTTCTTTTTTTTAAACTTTGATATCACTGATAACAACTATTATACGTTTTTAGATGTATACTATAGTAGGTAAGTCGAAACGATTAAATATAAAATGACGATTATAATCATATTATTTTTCTTAATCATTTTAATTTAAATTCCAATAATAACTTTTTTTTTATTTTACACATGGCGTCGATATTTAAAGTTATGAATTAAAGCTCACTATTTCGGTTCCTACAACAGCAAAGTCCGAAATATTTTTTGTGTAAGTTTATTGTCATGAAATATGAAACTTGTAAGGCGTGCAAATGTCAAAAGAATGTCAATTTATATTGGCATAGCTTTTACGATTTATTACTCAATAGTAAAAAATATAATAGGACGTATTTTTTTTTCTTTCTCACCACAGTAATAAGTTCTAGGTCTCGTTTGTAGGTCCTCTCAGTCATGAGCAGTTCTTTCGCCACACAATAGAAAATATCTTCAGCGTCACGACGATGGTTTCGAGCTGACTTTGTGATCTCTTCTAACGCGGAATGTATACTGTAACAAACATATATAGGGTGAATTTGAAAGGTTGTAATTTGGAATAATATAAGGTTCTACTGATTAAATAGAATAACTATATAAAAAATGGCTTCCCGATACAAATTGGTCATTTTAGCATCACAGTTTGTATGGAGAAGGCACATAACTATATTACTTACTAAACTCTGAAATTAAATTGTGAGTTTAGAAAAATAAACAAAAAAATGTCATATGTTGGAAAAAAGTGTAATGTCTCTTACAATTTGTATTTCGAAAACCTGTTATTTTTGAATTCATTCTGTTTTCAATTAATTTATAACTGATTTTTTATGAGGCTTTGTTTTAATATGTGCGTAAAGTTTTAACACGTTAATTCAGTACTTTAAAATATGCAACAAACTGTTTTTGTAGTATTTCTTTAGCTTTTTGATTTAAATTGAATTTAATTTGAGAAAATAGCAAATAAACAAGAAAAGTAATAGCATATATAATAAATAGTAATATGAAAATATTATTATTTATTTATCAGTAAATATTATTTGTCATTCTATTGAAGCCATCTTGGTTTATCAGTGTAATTCGCTGTAACTGATATAATCTTTAATAGTTTTGTATTCTACATACCTATTATTATTGTTTTGTTTAGTTCTGCTCAACGTGTCACAGGTGTCGCTTTCGGCGCCGCTTAACACATCCACGGCGCTGTTTCGTGATTCCAACACTATATTCACTGAAAACAAAAACAATATAAAGTTTTGTATCCATTCGAAGGCATATTGTATAAAATACAGACTCAAACCCCGATTAAAGAACCTAAAACGGAGGCCTAAAACCAACTTTCCAAATATGAGAACAGAAGATGGCCGTACAAAACAAAGGTGAAAACAAAAATTATTATAACCACCAATAAATGATAAGGAAGTGAGAACACAATATGGCGACAACGAACATATCGAAAGGCGATTTAAGTCTACCCATTTATAAGGTACATCCATGATAAAACCATGCAAATAAATATCAGGGTTAATAATATTAACATGGACGGAAACATATACGTGGTGGCCGAGTTGTTTTGACTTTAAAAAAAAACACTTAGGTCCCTGGTTCAAACACCGGTGTGTACCAATGAGTTTTTAATCTAATGAACATTTCTTTAACAACACCACTATAATACTTGGAGAGCACGTTAAGCTGTCGGTTTTACTATACCAACTTGTGAAACTGTTTATAGATGGGTTATTGAGTCTATTCAAAACATCGCGACGAGCTAGCCACTTGTTAGGTTAATTAAAAGCCCTCCGCTGGGTACCCTGGGGCCGTCTAGGCGGTCTCTGGCGCCGATATATGGACGGAAACACAGAGAAGCAGAGATCTCGAGTCACAGGTTAGTAAATAATACAGATAAAACATGTCAAACCATTGGTTTTGGCAGGTTCCTCATAGTTGCTGTTGGCGTCACATTTCTTGTTGTCTACTTGGTCCACTCCATTGTGTTTGTAGGTGCCAGCAGACTTGACCAAAGGCGTGGAGGCGCACAGAGGCAAAGGCCTCGGGTCTTCTGTCCTGGGAGACATACAGAGACTGGCTGTAGAGACAGTCGCGTCTTCTGGAGACGTTTGCTCTGCATCTGTAAAGTATTTTTTTTAATAACTTGTCTTAAATTGATCAGTCGGATATTGAACTGATTTAAGTAGAATACCAAAAGAAAAAAAAAACGAAGTTTTCCAATAAACAACTTAAATAATAATTGCAATTGTTAACGTTTGTTAGATACTTTTGTCGGATTTTAAGTTGGGCTATAATATAGAAGTTAATATTTACCAATGTAGCCTTTAGAGAAGTAATACCTAGTAGTAACAAAAATATGATATAAAACAAACCCCTTGAATCAGTTCAATTTCCGATCAATCATAAATTAAATTATTTTCACTACATTACAAAACTTAAATAAATAAAATAAATTAAAAATAATTTAAAAAAAGGAAAAGGAAAAAGGAACATAAAATCTGAAAATAAAAATTAAACTTAAAAACTAAAAATAAACAACAAAAAATACTTTTACATGAATAAATAAGAATTATTATTGCATTTAAAATAACTTACACAGATATTCCCCGCGGCATATTTTTATATAGGGAATAAACTACAAAATATATACAATACAGCTTTACCAGTAGTATATATTATTATTATTTTTTTTTGTTTTTTTTTTAATATTTTTACTACTGATTAGGCTTTAAATTAAAATAGCAATATAATTAGTTTTTATTTATTTATTATTTACTAGCCTCAATCATTCCTGAGGGAGGGTAGAGTCGTGTATAGGGGATTATACTAAATATTATATTAAAACGAAGCTCGAAAACGATTCCATTGTCAGCTTTAAAAACATATCATTAAATACTTATAACACGGTAGAGTATTTTAGAAGGTTTAAGAATAAAATATTTTCCAACAAATGATTGATAACTATATATTAGGTAATACCAACAACATAATAATATTAATATATCGAATATAATATTTACATGGATTTTTAGAAACAAAAAATATATCTGCAATATGCATGAAAGTATGAATAGGGGCGGGGCCCTGCCTGCACTCTTAACCGGCTGTGTATAAAAATTTGAATAGATCATGGCTGCCACACAAAACCCAAACATAAACTGAGCATAAACATATGAACTAAACCTAAATAATAGAAAATGGCGGACGTTTATAATTACAAACGTAAGGTAGTTGTTTATCTCTTTCCCTCAATAAAAATAGACATGACAACAATCAAAGGCGTGTTAAAAGTTCATGTAGAGAATAGTCCCGGACATTGCAGGTCCGAAAGTCCCAGATAATACCAGGGTTCGGCCGTAAAGAACCGGGACCAAAAATTCTAATCCCGGGCATTTCAGATCTTTCGGGACGAAATTAAAACCTAATAATTTAAATTTTATACGTTAGCATTGAACGATGAGTGGAACGCTCGTGCGAAGAGTGGTGTCGTTACAAGACAACTAGAAACTAGTCCCAAAAATTCCGCGACTTAATGGCAGTTCCGATACTGCATTCCTTGGTGTTAACGATGAATGAGAATTTTTAAGTCGCTTGATCTCTGCCAAAAATAATGAAACCGCTGACAATGAAAACGTTCTCTTACAATTCTAAAACAATGCCGCTGAATCAAAAGTCAATTCGTATAATGAAACACAGTCTATTCCGATTGCACGAATCTTACATCGAAAAGTCCTTCTTACAACTATCAACAGTTATTGCACTAACTATACCCATAATTGGATTGTATAATTATAGCTAGGTACACAAACACAAACCAAATATTGACATTTTACTAAATCAGGTTACACCCGAGTTACACCATCACTCCATACGGTAACATATTTTAAAATTATGATACTTTATATATTTTTCAATATTTATGCTAATATTTTAAAGTGAACTTATGAATTACTTGGCATAATTTTAAGCCGAATATAATTTGGAAAATTAATAAAATAATACATTATAATTCATATATTTTTTATAAGATTAAGCAGAGATACACGTGTATAACTTTATAATTCATGTTCTAGGTAAAGTTAACATTAATTGACATGATAAAACTTTTTTCAGGGATATAAACAAGGATTTTTTCTATATTAAAATTCTTCATTAATACCAAAATTCTATATTATTTTACGGTACCCATTAAAAAAGCAATTAAATATTGCCTCTAAAATATTTTGACATCATTCCATAGTTAATTATATTTGCTCGGTGTAGACCATTAGCTACAATTAAATGGAAATAAAATCCCTGCTTGGATACGTTAGATGGCTTCAACGTGATGGTACATAATATTAGAATTTTTGGTACTCTTGTTTCTTTAACTGTAGTTTTTACCGTCACCCAATAAATTCGTATGATGATGTAAAGAGGGCACTATTACTGACAAATTCATATATACCTAGTACCAATTATTTGACAAACAGACCATTAGTTTACAAGTGATAATGGTTGTAATCATCACGAAAAAGCTCTGCTTGAATGCGTGATAACATGTTAGTGTTTCAGAGCGCTGTTTAGAAGATTTTTATTTTTCATAAGTGATATAATGAATAAAACATGATTTGTTACATCGCTTCACTCTAGAGTCACAATTCGACGGCAAGAATGGCAAAATTGCACGATATGCACTTTCAAAGAGTGATCGAAACAGAAGCGTATTTTTTCAAAATTGGACAAACGTTAGAAAGGCATAGAAATGATAAAAATCGTTAACGTAATTATAGACTAGGTAAAGTGGAGTTTAGCATAAAATGTATTGTTTTATTAAGTGATCTGTAGAAACGGAATACTCTTGATTAGCTTAAAAGTAAAATGGTGCAACTCGGGTTTAGTAATCTCTTTAAAAAAAGAGTACTCTTCTGACTTTAAATGGATACTGCACTAAAACGACATCTGTTGGCAGGATAGAGCTTTGTAAAAAACAAAATTAAAGATATTTAACTTGAGTACAGCGTAAGGTACTTGTATTTACTTATAGATATTTTTATATCTGTGTTATTTTAGTGTAGGTAATTTGTAATACATAAAATATTTTGTAAATAACTAAAAAAATAATTTTATCTATTTTTAATACATTGTTTATCTAATGAATTGAGATATAAGAGTCATTGTTCTATGTGAACCTTATGTACCAAATACAGTATATATTTTTTTTAAATAATATTTCCTTATGGCAGCATTTCCTTTCACTGCATAGTCCACCTATATGTTTCGTAATGCCAAGTTTCTTTATTATTAAATATTATTTGTTACAAAATATAGTATAAATCTTTAAACAGCGTGTTTCCGAATTAACACAACATGATCTCTTTTTTTTTACTTAATATTTAAAAACAAAATCTTTAGTAGGTACTTTTTTAATAAGGATTTAGTCAATTCTATTTTCGGATTAGTGTTTAGTCTATATAACCGTAATGTGTACTTTGTGTATTTTCGAACCATCGACTAAGGCAGAAAGTATGGTATAAATATCGGACTTTAGATGTTTCAGTGTTGTACTACGCATGCTACTATGTTTTAATGAGCGTAATAATAAATTTTAAAATAACCTATTATTTTATTATTAAAAGAAAATCTATTATCGAAATGAAACATTTTTTTTTCATTATGCGTGAATTCGAAAAAACACTAAACGAATGAATTTGAAATTTACCTATGAGGCGTTAAAGTTTATTTTTATATAAAAAATATATCATCAGTATTTAGTACAATGCGATTAGATTCATAAAATCATAGAGTAAAAAACAGTGTTATAGGTATGAATTTATTATTATTAATTGTTATAGGTATGATTTTTTAAAATAGTGTGTAAAAGGTCATGTAACTTTTGAATGATTTGAGGTCATACTCCCACAATATATTAATTTTGTCGAGAGTATGATATATATCTATGCTAGGATCCGATAGATGGCGCTGTACTCAAGTCATTAATTTCGGAAAGACATTTAGCTACAATTAATAACAAAGGCCCTTAAATTTTCAATTATCTAATTTTAACAGTAATAATAATATATTATTGCTCAATATAATAAAAAAAAACATTTATACGTGACAAATAACTTATGTTCATTAACTTTAAAAATAGTTAACGTCTATACTAACCCTACGAAATATATAAATAAATAAAGCCTGGAACAATAGGAAAGGATTATCACATTCACACAATTTTAATAATAACCAGTTAAATTGACTTATTAACAATTACAATAATTAAGAGAATTACCGTTTACTCTATGACTAGCTACATTATTATTATTATTTAATCATTAATACTAAATAATTTTAATAAAAAACAGGGACCATTGTGCAAGTTATGTTTACTATCTAACACTCCCAATCACTGAAGGTTATTTGTTTTGTTTCAGAAAACTTTTTTTTTAATGTTCATTGTTTGAATTTTATACCAATTGTATAGATTATTAACTATTAATCTATGCATTTGTGACAATTACAACTTCTAGGTAAACCGACTTTATTATATTGTTTTTGATTTAATCTATTTTGCCTGTAAATTGTGAAATTTTAATTGGCGAAGTGACTAACTAGCACTCTGCAATTGGATCGATTTATTTTCCTATCCAATACAAATAATTTTATTCAACTGGTTGCTCGAACGACACCACAGTAAGAACGTAACTGGCACTAGGTCACAAATAATAAATCAAAATTTATTAAAGTTTCACTAATTATTAAAAATGTAGAACTGGCATAAGGGTTCCCCTAGTTAAAAGTAACACTTTCGTTTTGAACACAATATTAGGATTAATATTGTGTTCATGGTTTAGGTGTATATTTTAGTGTTCATTTAAGGACACTGCATTAGCAATCGCGAAGACTGCGTTCTCCATACAAAATGAGCTTTTGCGCTTCCAGTATTACTCGACTACTGTTTGTCAAAAAAAAAAATTGTCGACCATTGTATTTATAAATCTTTCTGGGTTATTTTAATCAGAAAAAAAAATTGTCTAATATTATTAATAATAAAAGAAAATATATTACAACAGAAAGATTTTTGCGTAAAAATATTACCTAATTGAACTTCGACTAACATCCAAGTTGTAATATTGGAAGTTCGTTTGTATGGAGATCAAGACGACTGCAAAGTCCTTAAGAATATGTTAGCAAGAAACCCTCAAGGCTATGCCACTTCTATCATTAATGATCTTTGTGCTACTTCATAAAGGGAAAATTCGCTGTTGTCGCGATTTTTTTAATTTAAATCAATATACCTAGTCTAATAATAAAATTCAAATATCTAAATGTGTTTTTCAGTCACTAAATAAGGGTTTTATATAATCAATTCTTTAACATTAATTTTTTACTTCCTATACTAATACATTTGTCTATATGAACTACTTATATATTATAAGGTATATTTTACTACATTAATATGGGTTTTATATTTTTTGTAGTTTGGCAAAAGGAATTTAAACCACAGAAATATACAGTATATACGAAACGCCCCATCAAGATAAGTTCGACATGATAGTTATGAGCTATTTTAAATTGTACTGAGTGCACTGAATATCTAATATGTAATAAAATACAATAGCTTTTGTATTTATTTAGATTTATTAAAGAGAGAATCGATTCTACAAAACTCGTAAGTTTTAATCTAAGATTGATAAGCCATATGTACAAACATTTTGGCTGGTGGTATTTTTTTTTTTTCGGGAGCGGTGATTTATGACATTGAATTTGACGTTTATATCTGTGAATGTTTATTATTAAATACATTTAGTTTTATTTTTAATTACTCTATGGATATTGATACGTTGGCCGCTCATAAACATGGCGAGACAAGAGTACCTATTTAGAGTTTGTTTTGTTGGTTAAAAGCGCTAATCTCAGGAACTTGGGTTTGAATTGAAAAAATCTTTCAAGTGTTAGATATAGATAGCCCATTTATAACATCACGCTACGACCGATAGGAGCGGAGTATCGATGAAAAATGTTACAAAAACGGGGAAAATGTACTCCTTTTGAGAGACTCAGTTGCTTGCGGTAAACGGTTAAAGATACAGTAGATATATTTCTGTGGTTTCATACAATAATATCAAAGCATTTAGTATAATACGATACCTACCATTTTAGATGGCCTTTAGCTTCAAGTCGTATAAGAATCTCCAAAAAGGACGTTGACAATTTTGAATTGATCTAAGCTTACAATATGTTTGGTCGCTTGTTCGTATTTCGCAACTTATATAAAAGCAAGATAATCTATCCAAAACTGAGGTATAATTTGGCCATCATCCCTTTATACAAAATTCTGATACGTGGTATTAAAATGGTGGTATATATAAGCTAATACGTAGTACTAAGCTATGTGAATTAATAACGATAGCGGATTAAATGTATTCTTAGGTAATTGTATTTATCTAATAATATAAGTAAATTATATATTATAATTATGTACGAAATTCACTAACACTTGACTAAATTTGACTAGAATACACATCGAATATAAAGTTTTATCTTTGTTTTAATGCCCTTAAACCTCGATTTAAAAGTACGGTTTAAGAGACACCTCAGTGAAAATTACAACGGTTTATTAAGGGATCTAACGAAGTAAAGTTCGACTTTTAATTTTATGCACAAAAATAACAGATCGTAGTTAAACCAATAAGATGTTTTGCATAAAACTACTATTGATCTAGCTAGACTCTATGTTTTAGATATTAGTATCTCGTTTTGAAGTGTAAGCTATCATTTTAGTGCATAATATTAAAAGTTCTAGTATAAGTCCACAACAAATATAAAAATTAATAAATCGAAAATTCGATATAACTATACCGATTCGTTAACAGGTTTTAAGCTAATAGTTTCTAAAATCGATGTTAAGATTTAAACATAAAATATAGTTGATTCTATCAACATAATCTATATTAAAATGAGCAACGTTTAAAATATTTAAATACATAATAAATTTTAAATTAAAACAAAGATCTATTTATCTAAAATTAGATAAAATAAACATATAAAAGATCTACAAATAAAGAACAATTTCTTTTTAACAAATTTATTAAATGCTGTTAATAGCAGGAATAACAGGTTTAACATGAAAATACGAAGTGTCGTTATAATAAACGTGCAATAATATCAAATATCTAAATAATAAAAGCTAGATTCTTCATATAAAACACATTTACAAAATAATGTAAATTAATGGTTTAAAAAAGGTTTAAAATTGAGCAGATTTGGCACTGAAATTATTATTTTAAAATAGTTATGAGTAAAATATCTAGTTTAGAATCCGTTTCGCTTCAGCCTATTTGCGGTTAAACTGCCTTTTTTTGGTAAAAAAAATAATTGTTTTATTGAATAGTTTTAATCGGTATGATAATCTAATGTGACACTAACAATACTCATGTCTCAATTTGTGAAGTACTAGATAATAAGGTAATAAAAAAATCACAGCCTTTAGATGTAAAATTCTTATACTTTTTATAAAGCGAAATCTTTGGCACACAGATGGAATAGAAACAAGTAAAATAATACTAAGAAATGCTTACGTTGTTTATATTAAATTAAATAGTTAATATATCGTACTTAAACCTACGACTATAGTTATTGGGTAGTACGAATGAGTCGGAACTGCAAAAGGCAAACGATAGTGCACGAAACTCACGCTCGACGCTAACACGCTCGGGCACCACTAAATACTTCCGAAGGGATAACTTTAATATTATAATGGGTTCAAAATATTAATAACGATAAAGAGTAATGGTTTCAAAAATTTGAGCTCTATTAGCTCTAAATAAATAACGCATCGTAAGCAAATCGCTCACTCGTCCTCCTTATCGTCGTCGGAGCATAGCGGCGGCGGAATGCTCGACATGTCAAACTTTTGCTCGGGGCTATCGCTGGAGGCCTGCGAGTCTACGTAGTGGCTCGAATAGAACCGTTCGACGTTGTTGAGACTGAATCGCTGCTCCATGTCGCGCGAGTAGCCGGGAGATGCGACCGGCTCCTGCGGGTAGGGACTGCCGCGGTAGTCTGCCCGCGCGTCCGGCCGCGGCGACCGCTTGATGGTGTCCACCGGGTACGCGTAGTCGTCAGAGTCGTCCCGGTCGCTGTAGTACTGCTGCGGCTCGCGGCTGTCCAGGTATGGGTGTCGCAAACGACCCAGACGATCGAACCGAGGAAAACCCATCTCGTCCTCGTCGGCCGACGACCCGAACCCTTGGAACTGCGCCGGCGTTATGTCCGCCGGGAACTGAGGCGCCTCGTACAGCTCCCGCTTGTACTTGGCGTACTCCTCGCGGTCGTCGTCCTCGGAGTAACTCGCCGGATCTTCGCGGTTGTCCTTGGACATTTCGGATGAATATGATTCGGCTTCGGGGATGTAGCTGTCGGAACATTCCGAGCTTTCCATGCGACGCAGCGGATCCTCGACGGTTAAGAACTTAGCTCCGTGCGCTTTGTCGCTCTCGGACGAGCACTGGCTCTTGGTGGAATCCTCCTCGAGCACGTCTTGGATGCGTTCCTGTCGCTTTCTCGCACTCGTAGCTTGCTTCTTGCGTCGGAATGTCCGCATGCGTTCCCTCGGATCTCGTATGACATCGAGGGAGCTGTCGGTGTCGTTTCCGCTAGGAGGACTCTTCATGGAGATGTTTCTGACAAGGAGAGACTTCTTGGTAGCAACCTTGTGCGGCTGGATCGGAGGGGACTCGGAGCTAAGGCTGCTCGAGTAGTACGGAGAGCAACGAGACAGAGGTGTCTTCGCCGATCTCTCAGCGGATTTCTTCTCCGATAGATCTCTATGAATATGTGGCATCTCTGGCACGGATATCACGGGCAGTTCGGGCGACGTCAGGTAATGCTCGTGGAACGACCAACTTTTTGGTTTACAGCGGTACTGTTGGGACGTTTTATACTCTTTGATTTGGTTCTTAGAGAGTGTCTTGTCGTCGTAACTGGCGTGCTTCGCGAGGGGTTTGTAATCGGACCGCATGAACTGTTCGTTTTCTTCGTCGCGAAAATTGGAAAAGTCCTGACTCTGGTAGCGTTCGCTGTGTTTTTCTTCTTGACTATAAAGTCTAGAAGGAACGTCTATATCGATTTCCCTTTGCGGTCCGACGGAATAAGATTTGTAGTCGTTGTCTTCACTTTGACATCGTAACGTCGGTTTTAGTCCATATCTGTGGCCTTGTTCTTCGTAACTCAAACTCTTGGGCGGTATTTTCTCTCGGGGAAAGTATCTCGGCAATCTTTGATCAAATCTTAGAACGCCCACATGTTTCTGCAAGCTGCTCAGAGAACTCGAGCTGGACTTGTCCGATTTGTCACTGTAACTTATAGAGGACGATTTATCTTTATCGGTCTTTCCAAACATTCTTAAATCATGATCTTTCGGATCGTAATCGCCATTGGGAGAAGAGCATTTAACATCATCCTCAAAAGCAGCTGGCACTTGACTGTTTATAACCATATCTTCTGATATAACGGCACCTCCGTCAGGAAGGTCCTCCCGAGCGGTAGCGACCAGAGTGTGACTGGTGCTCGCCGACCAGTCCGATATAGATTGGGCCAAAGTAAGGGTACTGTCACTTTTGGTACCCGAACTTGAATCCACCTTTTTAGAATTTGTTTCAGAGCTACACAATTTATCATATCTTATTTCGCTGGTCTTATCTGTACTACAGCTTTTTGAGCTAGGGTCCGCTTGGGAATTAGTTTTCGAACCCGATTTAACTTTTTGGCTAGACTTTTTACCCGAACTCGCTTGCGAAGATGAAAATTCATTAGATTTAGTAATATTACCAGATTTATCACTTTTATGCACGGATACAGCAGAGCAGCTTTCGGATGCCGAAAGATTTGCATACTGGCGAACAGTGTTCGTTCCGGTGGACCATTCAGATATACTTAGACAAATAGATGTGTCCTCGGAATGGGAACTATGTGTACATTTTTTTGGAGGTAAACCAATTTTAACAGTGCCGTCGAGGTCGGTCCCGAACGAACTCGTTTCTTCTTCAGAGTGACTGCTGTGGCTGCATCTTTTGCAGGTTCCAGGACTGCCACTACTGATTTTCGACACAACGCGTACAGTGTCGTCCAAATTGGAGTGAGACAGAAGGTCGTCTATTGACGTATCAGAGTTATTTGATCCGAAAGAATATTTATACGTACTGGGTTGGGAAAACGGTCTGTCAAACTCAGGTGACACTGATTTGCTATCACCTCCAAATACATCGTCACCAAATAGATTGTCATCGTCGATAGGGCTGTGATTGGTAGGGGACTTCGTAGGCTGATTAATTATAACTTTTTCTTCAATGTCACTTTTAGTATTGAATGTTTTTTGTTCGTTTCGAGAACAACACGACACAATGTCCAAACTGAGGCAAGAAGCTTTACTGATGGTTCCACTGAGACAAGATTTCTCATAATTCGGAACCACATTTTTGGAACCAGAATCATCTGATTTTCCTAAAGGCTCTACCATATAACTCGATTTATCATACGGAATTATTTTTGAAGACTTAGATGAATCGACTATCTCGCTATTAGATATTTCAATATGTGGTACCAGAGAATCCTCCCTGTCTAACTCATCGTCATTATTTAAAGTGTCGCTGTCGTCGTCAGAAGCTATATAACTATCTTTAATGTTATAGCTATCTGGAAGTATAACTTTTAAAGGGCGTTCAGGTTCATTATTCATATAATAAATATGGACTTTTTCAACAATTGGAGTCTCTAAAAGGCTCGAAGGAGGAGACGGCCATTGTTCAACATCTACGGATTGCCGTCTTTTAAAGTCGGATTTAGGTTTTACTTGTGGGGGTAATGCAGGCAGCGGCCAATCTTCAGATTCTTGACTTTCACTTAAAGAAGATTGTTTGATGGGTCCTTTCTTGGACGCTCTTTTCTTTCTAGCGGGGCTTTGTTTAACTCCTTTGGGGTCTAGTGTATCATCTATAATTTTGTTTATCTTTTCAACATCTTTTTTTGACTCCGCGTACATTTCGCTAATTTTAGTCTGATCTATAGGAATATCGGGCATTTCTGCAGAAGTTCTTCTATCTGTATCAGAAATATAAGCCACATTAGCATTGCTCGGTGGATCAGAACTCAGACTTGCTTGATGATCACTTGAATTAAGTGATTCTTCATTAATACTTTCGGAACGGGAGCAGGCCTTGGTAGAATCTTCCTCGTCTGCACTCGTTTTTTCAGAGCCGGTACTACGTTCTGATATACGAGACAGGGTTCGACCAAAGTTTTGTCCATAACCAATGACAAGGTCATTACCGGTAGATTGTTGTGCATTCGGATATGCAAAGTTAACAGGAAAGTCATTAAGATCGTCAGTGAAGTCTGCTTCGGTAGAATCCTTGGAAGTGTTAGCAGATAAAGGAGGGTTCTTAGCAAAGGTCTGGAAATCGTCCAATAATTTTTGATTATTGAATTCGTACACCTCTTTATTCATGACTAAACTTTCATAACCCTCATGATCTTGAGGAATCCAGGCCTCTTCAATACTTGTACTGTTTTCGCTACCAGACGCACCGAAAAATGGTCGCCATGTAGGCTTTAACTCTTCGCCCCTGCGATATGCTTCTCCGAGCGAACCAGACGTTGACTCGGTGGTTTCAAAAGAGCCCCTGGACTCGACGCTTAACGATCCTCTAGAATCGATACTTGACTTCGAAGAACTCTTTTGATCTTCAACTAAACTTCGTTTACGTCTAGATGAAGAATCTTCGACACTAAGAGAGCCCTTCGACGTTGTAGTAGTGTCTATACTAGATTTAGATGAACTTTTTTGGTCAGAATCCTTTAAAGATCTCTTTTTTAATAATTCTCTTTCAAAAGAAGAAGTGACTACATTTCCGTCATCATCGAGATCTATAGTCATGTTCGAATCTTCTTGTGAAATAGTAATAGCAATTTTGGTTCTTCTATGTATAGGTATTTCCTTATTCTCTGGTTTGGATGCAGCAGATTGACTAGATTCGGATTCTTCGACGACGCATTTTCCGATCCTATCTAAAGTTTTCCGAACGCCCGATTTAGATAGTTGTTCGACAGTTTTATCAACACTTTCAGAACTAGAATCTGAATCTGACGGCGCTTTCTGTGAATCTACCGGGCCCTGTTTTTCAAGAGTTGGTGTTGGTGATTTCCTCATAAACTGCGAAGGGCTTCGGGGGCTACGAGGACTTTCGATACGACTTATTTCTGCTACCGGCGAAGGCGATTTAGAATTAGACTTAGAATGCTCGCTAGATAAATTATGCTGTGAAAGCAAATGCTCTTCACCATACTCCATCGATTGTTTTAATTCTTCTAAACATTCTCTATCCTTTTTATTTAACTTTTCGATATCTTGAGATATACCGAGTGGTCTAGCGATTGAACAGCTTAGACTAGACTCATCGTCGATTGAGCTCCCTTTAATATGCGCACTAGAAGGACTTATATCTTTTTCGATACTCGTCCAGGAGGTTGATTCCGAACTCCTAGACCTTTCTGCGCTGAGTTTTAACAACTCGCTTCTCTTCGATTTGGCAGTTAATAAAACTTTTGAAGCGTCCACCTTCTGATCTGTGGGAGACATATCTAATGCAGGACTTTCAGAACTTCCATTTCGGTCGCCTTCAGACTTGGTAGATTTAGAATTACAAGAATCAATAAAAGGAATGTTTTCTACAGTAGGACTGTTTTCTTGTGGGGGAGTAACAATTATTTTATTCTTCCACTTCAAGTTTAAATCCACTTTTCTTTCCCTATGGGATTCTGAGGACTGTTTCGTGTCTCTTTCTGTGTCGGTCTCAGAAGCTTGCGTAATAGATTCTTGCCTTAAAAATTCTGCTAAACTTGCGGATGACTCATCAAACGTGCTTTGTGGATCGAGAGGTCTTCGTGACGTGCCGCGTTTATTGCCAGTATCAGACAAAGTTGCTTCTTCGAATTCTCCTGTAGGAATAGAACCGGTATCGTCACTAATACCCCGAGCCAATTGGTGTTTAGAAAGTCGTTTTGAGCTATCTTGATTATCTGATGAACTATCAGCATCAATAAAAGGAAATGAAATCCCTAACATATTACTTTCATCTGACACTTTTAATTCGCTAACTTCAGTAATAGATTCTTCTTCACTGGTAAGCCTTGTTAGAGATTTTGAACCTGAAATAGTTTTATCTAGTCCCTCCGATACTTGTTTTTGTTTATTAAACATATCAATCTTTCGACGTTCCATAATAATCGTTTGAGTATCATTCTCAATCACTGTATTTAATGAATGTGAAAGCCACTCCATTGAGGAATCATTTTCTGTTTTATCATCGTAAGTTAATGAGGGTGAGTCGGCTTTATCTAGGCTTTCAGCTGATCGCACCATCTTTCTGTACTCTTCTTTTGTATGAACGTCTACCTTTACCACTTCTTGTATAAAGTATTTTTCACTATTAGTTGGTGATAAATCTGTAGGCATTACATAATTGCGGTCTAAACTTCTAGATTTAGCTTTTGCATCCAAGTGAATATCGGCCTTTCTGTCTAAACTTTTTGATTTAATCCCAGATTGTCCCTTCTGATAAACAACTTTTCCTTCAATTAGCTGTTTAATTTCCTGTTTCTTGGACAAAGTTTTTGGAGATTTCTGAAGAGACTCTATTTCATCATATTTATCTTCCATAGACTTGGTATTTCTATCATCCAAACTTTTGTTTAATTTATCGTTGGCTTTATTAGTAGATTTTTGATCTTCAAAGCTTCTGCTTATCTTACCAACAAGTTTATTGTCAAGTTTTTTAGGAGATTTTGCAATAAAAACATGATCTTCAGCTTTACTGTTTATTTTAGTTTCAATAATAATTTTGTCCCCTTCTGTTTTTACTACGATATTGTCTTCAGGGGGCGGAAATGGTGGCATGGTATCCTTAACTGGACTTATCAATGTCTTCGTTTGTTTTAACGCTGCTTCGAATAACTGCTGTTGTTTTTCTTTTCGTTTAAATATTTCAGTATCGCTTTCATCTTGTGACTTCGTGCGTTCTTTACTATTGCCTCGTTTAATGTCCATTTTCTCCAGTGATTTGGATTTCTCTTTTGAAACTTTCTTTGAAATCTGTTCTAGTTCTTGACTCTTAGCTCTAGACATATCTGACAGAGGCACTGTTAAGAAATCAGGTCTGTCTTTGAGCGAAGAAGGTAATGACTTTTGAGTCTGTAAAGCTTTAATTTGAGTAGCGTTGGTATCCAGAGAACCACCTTTATTTAATTTTCCAACCTTTTTCTCATCGCCTGGTTTAATTTTAAGAGTTAATTTCTTTTTATCTTTTCTTTTAATTCGTTCAATGTCTGGGACTATTTGGTCTTCGCTCAAATCTGATAATTTTCGAATACTTCCACGAGGAGAGTTTAAAGAAGAAGTTGGCGATCTTGACGGTGATTTGGATAAAGGAGATCGAGATAAAGGCGACCTACATAGTGGTGACCGCGAAGGAGATTTGCAAGGTGATTTTAATTTAGTTAGATCGTAAGTTCTTTTAAAAGACCGAGGCCTACGATGGTCTACAAGACCCTGTAAAAGTTGCATTTCTTCATTATCTATTTGAACAGATTTCAAATCATTTGGTAAAAGTGTTATCGATTCCTCGTCTAACTCATCAATTTTTTCAATTACTTCTTTTCTGATCAAAATGTGTTTTAATGATTTCTCGTCACATGGGCTTTTATCTTCTAATGTCTCGGGTTCGTTAATATCGCCGACCGTATCATCCTTGGACGAAAATGCATTGGTCGGCGGAAGCCGATGTAACTGAATAACCGGGGTATCTAAACTTTTTGCTCGACGACTTCCTATGGGTGAATCAAGGGTGGCTTTTTGCCTTTGTAAAGCAAACACTGACCCTTCTGAAAGATTTAATCTAGCGTGGGCAAACAAAATAGGTGTGCCACCAACTTTACGTAAAACAGGAGATATTAAATCTTCTCTGTTCCTTTTTACTTCTAGTTTATTATCGTTGGTCAAGTTATTATCTTTTGGCAAATCCTTTTCTTTTCCTGTAACTCTTTGAACTTCCATATCAGCAAGATGTTCTTCCTCGGATTTAAGGAATTCTGTGCTTTCTAAAATTGGTGATGGGATATTTTCATTCATATGATATTCTCTAGTTGATCCTTCTTTTGGTACTTGTTTGTCCAAAATTTTGGGTATAATGTCATCTTCTGAGCTCGGTATAGATATGGACCGTTCAGATATTCTCCTTAATTCGGTGGCATTACCTGCAACAACACTATCTAGTATATGAGGATTGTACCTCGCTTCTAGTTCAACTAATTTCTTGCATTGTGGCGGCGAACCTTCAATTTCGGTCGAACTCATAGTTTGCCCTCTGTGCCAAACGCCTGATACCATTTTATCGTATTCTATTTGCAGGATTGGTTCCAATTCCTTCCTTGATTGAGGAGGTGAAAATTCTAATTTAGGAGCGGCCTCTGTGGTTCCAAAAACGTCATCTGAATCTACACTTTCATCATCAGAAGAAAATGATGTAATTCTGATTTTACTGTTTTTTCCCTTTATTTTACTACCAGAACCTTTTTTCCCGGTTCCCCGAGCTTTAAGTCCTCGCTTTGGAGGAAATTTGTCTGACTTAGACTTTATATCCGCTCTTAATTTTTCAGCTGCAGATAACTGTTTTGAATCTTTGCCTAAAGGTGCTTGTGGAATATTGCGTCCGTTTAAGACAAATTGAATATCAGAATGAGGATATTGTGAATCGTTTCTAATACTGTCTGTTTTAGAGCTTGTTGCTGAGTCACTTTCGATTTGACTTAGTTTTGAGTTCAGGGTTTCCAACAAAATTGGATCTAACGACTTAGTTATGTCTCTTTTCGGGCTCGACATATGTTGTAACTGGCCACTTTTATCTACTTCAAGCGTTATTGGATCCACTTTAGACAAATCAATATTTTGGGTGAACAAGAAATCTCTGTTCTCGACGTCCAAATATTTTGATGTTGGGTCCAAATGCATACTGCTTTTAGGAGATTTTGGAGACTTAGGTGACTTGGGAGACTTTGGAGATTTTGGTGATTTTGGCGACTTTGGAGATTTTGGTGATTTTGGTGATTTTGGCGATTTAGGAGAACGTGGTGATTTAGGATGATCGTGATATTTACATCTGCTGTGTGTATTAACAACATGCCGTCCGTTTTGAGGCGGCAACATTACTATGTCTGGAGTCTGCCGTTTGTCGTCTAGCGGAGACGGCGCGGTTCCATTCATCACATGTCTCTTATGTAACACATAGGGAATATCGTAGTCGTCATCAATGGATTTTTTATTGTCTTTAAAGCCAGCTTTAAAGGCATCAAACTCTTTGAAATAGTTTTTAGGTAGATCAAAAGGACTAGTGTTATGATTTACTGGTCTCGCCATGTTACTGGGTAGTTCAAAGTGTGACCTTTTAGTTGCTATAGGAGGAGCGCTGGGTATTTGTCGAAACATGTAATCTTCGTCACTCGATTCGGCAGGGGTTAGGTCAATAGACTTCTGATGCATTAGAACATGTCTTCTAGAGTTCACGCTGCTAAAACGTGGACGATTAGCGAGACTGTTAGGGTCACTTTTAGTGCGTTCGACTGTTGGATGAGTGTACGATACGGTCGTGTCGGCTAAACGACTGCTGGAACTAGTTTCAAATATCAACTTAGGATTATATTCGTCGAAATGAGTTTTTGCCATCAATTCTTCCTTCAAACTATCTTTCTTTATGTGAACATAAATTTTTCCTCTCATAGATTTATCGAACTCCGATTCGAGTGCGGAAGGTATTCCCGACTGGAGAGCAGACTGTTTGGCTTTATTTTTGGCGTATTCGATACTGTCCATCGCCGGCAGAACGCGAACGTTTACGTCGGATTCGTTGGAAGATTCTTTCACTAAATGAGATGGCTCTTTATTAATAGAGTTCGTCAGCGACTCAATTTTTTCCTTGTCAAAACTAAACACAGTGTCGGACGATCGTCTTCTCTGATAGTTTTGAATTTTCATCGCTCTATTGTCTAACAATTCCGGCGGATCGACGTTAGTTATTTGGTCTTGCCACATATCTTGAATTTCCTCCTCTTCAGTCGAAAATTCGTCCATCTTTTTGTTTGGACTTACACAAGAGTATTGAACGTATGGGTCGAGGTCTACGTGTTGCAAGCTTGATGTATGTAAGGGGCTGTGATCTTTATGTTTATTGTTACTAGGGAAAGTGGAGTACGGAGTGGGGATGTGATGGTAGTAATTAGTGGTGTTGGCCAAGTTAGCGATCAAATCCTCATGAGATTTATCAAATATGGTTTTTTCTCTATACTCTGGTTTTTCCATACCGATAAAAGTCGATTGCGTATCGTAGTAATCGCGAGTCGATTCCGGACTTGACACCGGGGAAGCCGCATCGAACGGGTCGGCATAGGCGGCGTGCATGCTGGCTATGCTTCGACGTCGCGCATTCAATTCCTCTACTTCGTAAAGATTTTTTTTACAGTCATAATAATCGGATTTGGAATCTTGGCTCGACGTTCGCGAGCCGGAACGGTCAGAGCTCTTGCTTTTTAAAGTCTCGCGTGATTTTTTACTATCTGTATTGTAGACGCTATCGCGTGATTTCTTGCTAGATTCGGCGCTACTTTTAGACAATTTAGAATCGTAAATCTCGCTCCTAGATTCCTGGCTGGAGGTCCTGGACCCTAGCACACGTTTGATTTCCTTGTAGAAGCTCCCGTCGGACCTGACGGAGAGCTCGCGTGGTAGCTCGTCGAACATGAAGGGGTCTACGGGTTCGCTGTCGTCGTCGTCGGAGGGCAGTTCGTTGCCGGAGTCGAGGGAGCCGGCGAGCTCGTAGGAGTCCTGCGAGAGGTCGTCTTGGTCGGGGTGGGTGTGGGCGAGGGAGGCGGGGGGGTGCGAGTGCGCGCGCGGGCGGGGCGCGGGCGCGGGCGGGGGGGCGCGGAGGTCGGCGGCGCTACGGGCGCGGGTACCTGTGTGCGTGCGCGCCGGGAGACCAGCCGGCGGGCTCCACGCGCGTTCCTCCATATCCTAAGGTACAAATAACCGTGAGCATCAGGATTGAGGGGCAGATTTTTTATAATAACAATTTGCTAATAATTCTTATATTCGCATTTAGCAAAAATCGAGTTTAAGTTTGTAAAAACATCCTCAAGTTTGTAAAGCTTAAAATAAATTATATGGTATTATAGTTGGACCCTCTGTTCCGAGGATTTTATTAAAGTGCACTTCAATATCTTTAAATGTTCACTTTAAAAATAGGCCTAGTTTGTAAAAAAAATACACTCAAACCATGCAAATTCATATTATCAAAATATGGTGCCTCAATCCTGATGCTTATAAATACACTGCGTCAACAAATACCAAGTCCACAGAAAGCATTGGACACTACCGGCCAGCTGTTGCCGCCTGCCGTTGCCCTCGCGGTTCTATTGCCATGTAGTTCCATGTTTATATATGGATCAATAACTGTTCAAATAAACTCCTTCATTTAGAATTCCATATCGTGGATTTTGATAACAAATGGCAACTGGCAGTAACTATAGTGGAGAATGCGACAAGCTGCAACTTCCGCACCGCACAGATCTGCCGTTAAGGAGACTGCATTCGTAATCGCGAAGTCAGCGTTCTCCATACAAAATGAGCTTTCGCTCATTTTGTATAGTAATACTGGATATCTGTATGCCGCAGAAGTAAAATAATATTTTTGTCGGTCATTGTATTTATTAATATTTCTGTGTTGGGATATTTTTTTTTTTCCAATTCAGTTTTTTTTTATATTATAATACAAACATATTGATTACACACAACAAAAAGATATTTGCGTTAGCAACATAAAATTAATATTTGGACTTCGCCAAACAGCTATGTTTAAAACATAGCGGTTTGGCTGTATTGGAAGTATGTTTGTATGGGCGTCAAGTCGACTACAGAGTCCTTAATGGCTAATAACGGAACGGTTAATGGCTAGCCGATAGTGCGAATCGAAATATAAATAAATACGATTATGCAAATAATGTACTGCTGTCTGCAGTAAAGAGTAATGGCCTTATTCATAAAAACTTATTTACGCATATTAATTTTTGTTGCTAAATAAAAGCGACAATACCTTCTATAACTAAAGTGTTTTCGAAGGAAGTTTATATGAATAAAGCCATAAGTATATAATAGTAAACACTTACCGATGGTATCATCATCCGATGCTGAAGAGGTGAATCCTCCGTAGGATGATGGTTGACTTCTGCATGGGTCACTAGTTCTGGAGCAGTTACCTAAAAGTCACGGGAAACATGTCGGGTTTTATAGAAGGCAACTTGTAGTTACCGCCAGTGTAAGCAGACATGAAGGTCCATGAATGAGGACAAAATAATAATAACAAAATGTAAAATTCTCATATTTAAATTATTCTTATTAATGGGATGAATTTTTTAGTGATGTTTTACAATTTTGCTTAATCATTACAAATAAGGGATGTTAAACCATAAAAAAATCCAAAGCAGGGTCACATTTAAACCATGCTTAGTGCATTTTAGTGCAAAAATCATTTATAAAAATAGGGATCTGTGCATGTAAAAATTGTTGTTGAATTAAAAATAAATTAGACACAAAAATGTTAAACACATATAAAACAATGCAGTACAAAAATAAAAATATTTTTTTTGAAAAAACCATGGGTTGCGAATAGATTTTTGACAGGAAAGTTAATGCAGTGTTCCGATCTTGTGACCAGAATATAGTTTTGACAATGATTCTTATCGAAGTTCATCTACTAAATTTACACTGCAATCAATATTTACTCTTATTAAAAATTCTTGACTAATATACGTATTTATAAACGCACTAACTTAGTGGAGTTTATTAAAACGTTCCTATATTAGGTGTTGTTTATAAATACTGGGTTTACAGACCAGTGACGGATAGACAGATAGACAGACAGATTAAAGAAAATAATAGTTAACGACAACATGCCAATTAACAAAATCCCTTACGATATGTTCGTGGTAAATTTTCGTGAGCTGAAATAAATAAAAGGAAAATTACAATGCTAAGTGAATATAACTTTAGGAAGCCTAAAATCTACTTTATTATAATACAATACAATAACCGCCTTCGTAATAGTGGTTGCGACTATGGCGTTGTATTCGGAAGTCGTGATTCGTTTCCCAACCATGACAAAAAAAATACGTTTTTTGTAGTAAGTTGTAATTGTTATCATGGTCAGGGTGTTTATAAAATATAATATGTATTATATATCGTTGTTTCTGGTACACCTAGTACAAGCCTAGAACTTAGTACGTGACAAGAGAAATATGTGTGTAATGTCCTTCATATTAAAAAAAGTAAAACAATAAATAGATTATAGATTTGGTATATTAGTTGTACTGTGTAATTCCACACCCACAACAAAAAATATAAGTTTTTTGGTGGCAGAATTATCAATTTATATTATAAATTGTGTAAGGGATTTAGGCTGTGATCACACTAGTGTAGTAACTACTAACTAAATCACTTTGATTTTGGTTTTGCAACGTTCTTGATATAGCGCCAGAATCAAGTCTTTTTGTCAACAATTAATTTTCAATGTGTATAAAATATTCAATAAACTGCCGAATTACATAAGGGTAAATCCCTATTTATTCATTCTAGCGTACTCAAATGGTTGCTGGATAGGACATATTATTATGTTTCTGAGTACCTAAACGTTAAATAATTAGATTTTATAATGTTCAGTTAGCTAATTTATATATTTGCACGCCACAATATGGCTGAATATAACGAGCCATTATAAGTATCCTGTATTTATACAAAAGTTTTGAGTTTGAGTGTGTCATACCCGCTGCCTCATGGCCGCACAGGTAGTAGCCGGTAGCGGAAGGCGAGCCGGTCTCCCGCGCGCCGCCCGCTCCCGCGCCGCCTCCGGGCTGTATCCCCTCATCATCAGAGAAGCCTCCAGGTAGTGAGGTTGCTGCTCCCATTCCAGGGAAATCGCTACAAAATACACATACTCACTGACAAACCAACAACTAAAAATGTCCCAACATATTTACGCCATTTTGTATTTTGACACGTAAACCCTTACATGTGTTAGTTCATGGTATTCTTCACACAACTTATTGTTAAACATTATATCAATAAACTATCTATTTGCGGGAAAACTCTACAAACTACAACACTACAATTGACAACTAAAATTTAAAGTTATTTTATTTTTAAATAGCAGCACTTTAGAGGAAACTTTTATAAAACGCAGGTACAAATAAAAATGATGACACCGATCATGCCAAACCATTAAAATTTTTATGATAAATACCGCAACAAGCTCGCCACTTGTTAAGTGTTGCCTCCGAATACCATCGGCGAAATGAGGATGGGTTAATACCTCCCTGAGACCGTTTAAACGGTTCTTGGGAGCCAAAACGGCGCCCGTGATGGTATTTATTATTATGTGGTAGTTTATTATCAAATATAATAAACTTGGTAATTTCTTGATGGATTTTGATTTATTTTTTATTATAACAAATTCAATAATAGTTGTGTTATTACATAATTATAAATTTGTGAAGAGAGTTGTAGATGTGAAGGAAGCGAGTGTTGTAGGCAGCGCTCCCTTGTACTCTGCCTATCTCCGTGGGAAAAAGGCGTGACTATTTTAGTTAGTTATACATACAAGCGCTTACATCACACTAATTAAAATATAGTTTGTTGGGCATCTGTTCCTCGTCCAAATGCGCATACGTACCATCAGAGCCAGGCGGTAGCGGCAACAACGGGTGCGCCGATATGGACGCGCTGACCGTCGGCTGCGCCACGGACGCGCGGGATGTCCGCAGCGAGCGACTCGCGCGAAACGAACCCGACCTGCGATCAGAGGATGGCTACAGGCTTACACCGCACCACTACCGCGCCTCTACCGCACACTACCGCACACTACCGCACGGACAGCGTAAACAACAGACACTTGTGAAACTACGGTGCGTGTTAGTGAGTCACTTGAAAAATACCGCTTTTAACTAAAATCTAGGTACACAATTTGTCGCACAATTACTAACTAAATAAGTTGCTTTTTATATTTACTTGATTATTAATCATTAGTGATCGTGAATTCGGGTGCAATTTTATTTAATTCGGCTATAAAATAACGGGTGCCAAATTAATTAATTGAAATTACGCCATTGGTCATTTGTAAAGTACGGTCGATATGCAGAAACAATTCGTGCGTGAGCGACAATAAAAAGTAGTGTCGGATCATTACACTACTTTTCTTTGTAACTCACGCACTAATTTATTTACCACTAGCGGTTGTCGGCTGTATAAATAGTTTTGGGTCATCGTACGAGATGAGATGAAAGAATCATCTCATCTCGTCATTTGACCTGCAGGCCTTTCATAATGCTGTCGCTATAGATGACGGTTGGAAATTCGGGTGGAATTATATTTAAACTTCATTTTTTCCGAGAAAAAATGTCTTTATGATTTTTAAAATATATTTTCATATAAAGAATACCGGGAATCTGGTTATTTTTAATGAAAATATTAAAAACATATTCAGAAAGGCATTTTTGACTCGGGAAAAAGTTAAAATTAGGTATAATTCCACCCGAATTTCCAATCATACTAATTGTCTATAGCGACAGCATTAAAAAGGCCTGTCAAATGACGAGTTTGGATTAAAGAATTTCGTACGATGACCCGAAACTACGCTATCGCTCGCACACAAATATACAATCAACAACGTGGGGAGTGGTCGGTAAATTAGTGTGTGAGCGACAAAGAAAACTAGTGTCGGATCATTGCACGAATTATTTCTGCATATCGACCATACTTTACAAATGATAAATGGCGTAATTTCAATAAATGAATATGGCACCCTTTATTAATTTACAATTGTACTTGTATTGCAATAGTTCATTAACATTTATATCACAACTTTATTAACATACAAATGTTGCTATATTTTTTTCCAAGTGCAGACATTTGAAGTGCTGTGTTTTTCATTTTTTTATTATTATATTTTTTTATAGCAACTTTATTTCTTTCATCTAGAAATACTTGTGATAATTGTGCGAGAAATCCGTCTATACACAGAACGCATGGGCATACCGGGACCGACACCTAGCTTTGTACAGATATCACAAACAGAGGAACGGTTTCATCCTATAAACTGATTTATTTCTGGACCGTGGGAACATTGTAACCATAATTTGATGACTATAAGGAATTTCGCAAAAGATTAAATACGCGTGTTAAATGCACCGAAAAAATCTTTTTTTATGTTTCAAAAACTCAATTACTCGAAGTTTGTTTGACAGAATGCTATTCAATTTACATGTGGAATGGCTTTTTGCTTTATGCGTAATTCTGCCAATGTCATCTATGTATCATATTAACTTGTACTTTAATATGAAATAGGGTCCATACAATGTCTATACTATTATTATATTCGGGCCAATTTAATTATTAACTTGTCAGTTACAATGTTACCAAGTTTTTATTTAAAATAAACAATGTTAGGTTAAAAATTAATGTGCAGAAATAAATGTATTTAAATACAATGATTTATTTTAAATTAAAAATAACTTTGATAACATCTCAAACAAGTCCAGCCTAAAACAAATAAAATTCAATTTATTTAACGACTCTGGATACAAGACCTTTAGATAAAATAAATAGATATGTCTGAATGTTGCCAGTAAATAATAAAAAATACAGTGTACCCACTTAAAAAAACTTTTGTTTGAATAGATATTATACAGCCAAAAAATAAACCTCTCCTAGTTTGATTAATCTGTACTTAAATTAAATTAAAGTTAAATTTATTAATCTCAAAAAAAAATAACCGCACCATCCTCCGAACGCGCCGAGTGGCAAAATAAACCGCGGTAAATTTTGAAAAAGCGAATTTTAGAAATACCAACAGAAAATGGTACATGCTGGAGACTAAATAATATATCACCACGGAAACAAACTATGAAAGCGGTCAAATTATACTATGTCCCCGCGAAACTAGGCCGACTCGGCTGTGCCCGTGTTCTACTCTCAATTCCTTCAAGCTAAACTATGCTTTCAATTTGTTTCATTTAATTTTACATCAAACCATATCAGAATACATATAAAGATATTTACCGCCGACAAATTTCTTAACCTGCAATGAGGATAACTTTTATTTACTCCCACGCTAGGGGTCGCTTTCAACGAGTTCATAATAGCCATAATGGCATACAAAATTAACTATTTGTAAAAATATGACTACTATACAAGAATAATGAAAAAAAAATGCTTCATTTAGTTATACGTACATTCCCGTTTTTCATAAAAACTTTATAAAGCATTTTGTAATAATAACGTAAAGGCAGAGAAGGGTATATATACTAATATAAGAAAAATATATAGTAAATTTATAACTAACATTTTAATTAATAGCATAAAATATTATCCCGTCATATATCTAACAAATTATATACTGCATATCTGCGTAACGGCGTTTGCTAGTGCAGAATGCAAAGTAATGTAAAAAAAAGTGCAATATTTTTTTAATTTTGTTTTTTTTTTTTTTTTTTTTTCAATTTTAGTAAAATAGTGCCTTATCCCTTTCTTGTCAAAGGTGATATTATCAAAACTGTATTTTAATACTAAAATGCTTTACAAATTTTTATAAATAGGGTGTCTGTATAACTACAAAAAACTTTATTTTTCTCATTTATTATCCTCGTATAGTAGTCATATATTATTGTAAATAGATAATGTTATTAGATATAGGTAATGTCTTTATTATTGCTTAACTCAAATTCCAATTTCACAGAAAGCATATTTTAGCTTGATTTTGAACTAGAGTCTAAGTTTTGGCGATTAGTTTAATATTACTAACACGTTTGAGTATTTGATTTTTTTAAAGATTATTATTATAACTCGACCAATAGGAGGCGCTGCTTAGTTTCCGTATTTTATAAATCAAATACCGAAACGCATTAGTAATTACTTTGGTATCCATTTGCCTCGGGATACCGGTTCATGCAATACCCGATTCGACAAAAATATATACCGATATATGTACAAAGACCCACAAACCAACAAAGCTAGTGTCTCTCAGCCCATGCTACCTTGTCATAATAATTTATTATAATATGCTTAATCGTTATTTAATATCAAAGTAATTAACAAAATATTAACGCCTCGGTTTAATCGACGCGTATTTTACGAGTCATCCAACTGTTATTAATTAACTAAAAATGACTTGCAAAAAATCTGTATTAAGCTTCATCTTTTAGAATATTAATGTAGACTATTTTATAATGATATTTGTTTTTTTTTAGTGTAACAAGAATTAGATTAAGTTTTTGTGCAAAATCAAAAGGTCCATTAAGTATTTTGCAAGTCATTTAATTATTTTAATGAATTTAAATATATGCTAAGCTAAAAGATTTTTTTACATAAAAAGCTAGTGAAAACGACTAGGATTCATATAACATGCACAACTATATTAATGTTTAATTAAAAGAATTTCCATATCAGAAAAAAAAACTCATTTTTTTTATAATACCAAGAAAGTATGCAGTATATTTTAACGTTTTCGATTAATAAATACACAGCGACAATTATTATCAACCCTTAGTTGCAATTACATCTGGTACTTTTATCAGTGTTTTTTTTTATTATTTCACAGATTTGCTGATGAACCCCTGATCGGTGAACCCCTGGAAGTCGAGACCCCCAGATAAAGAAGCAATGGTCTAGCTAGACTATTTCATCAAAAAATGCCTCCCAATGAAATGAAATTAAATTTAAAAGTCCTGACTGTAAGGATAAAATATGGAAACCCTTATTTGAGTCCTACTAAAGCTTGGAAGCTTATTCATAAAAACTTATTGAGTCCGAAATATAACTAAAGTGTTGTTCCCTCAATAAGTTTTTATGAACATATATGATGTGTTAGTGTTAAGCAATTGGCGTCCGACACACAACACTCACCTCTGAAACGTTTGCCTCTTCACGTAGTTGTCGCGGACGAACTCCACTATTTGCTTTTGAGTTTTCCCACTGTATCTGTTAACAAAATTAATACAACATATTTTATTTGTTTAAAATACAAAGTCTCTTAAAATCTATATTATTATTTAAATCTTTTAGATAATTATTATTAATAGATATACTTGGTGATTTTGAAAAGATGTACTTTAGGCTAATATGAGGTTTTGCCGATCAAATTGAACAACTTTGCCCATGGAACCATGTGTCGCTTCTGTTGTTGGCTTCCCCATACAAATTGGTCATTTGAACTTTACTAGTCTTTATGGAGAAGGCAATTTTTTTATGACCCGTGGTCTAGTGGTTACGCAGTTGGCGTTCCTAAGGATGATCTGGAGGTCGTAAGTTCGATTACCATTCATGGCAAAACATTTATTTTTTTTTTTTCTAAAAAGTTTGTTATTGTCTGGATGTTTATAAAATATTTGATATAAGTCACGTTGTTTTGTTTAGCCAAGTGGCACTATTGTGAGTCTTCTAACTATTACTCTGCGTTTGAGTATTAAAATTGGTATGGGAAACAGTTCAGCCCCCCAAGCGGAAATTTCAAGAACTAAAAATGAGAGCGTGTGACCGGTGAAAATGTTAACGCATTAGTATAGTTAAATCGAATGTTAACGTTAAAAAAATGGTCTCCATAAAAAAATACTGCTGTAAAAAGACGCCACGAGGGTGGCTTTTTTATCATAGCCCCGGCATCGGCATAAGGTGTTATGTAATAAATACCTAAAGGAAGAGCCTCTGGATATGACCCTAGCGCGCTGCCTGGGCGCGCGCGGCACGGCGGAGCACCGGAAGAAGCCGTGGTTCTCTACGCATTTCTTCCAGAAGTTCTTGCACTCATTGCGGCTCTCGAAGAAGAACTCCACCAGGTCGCGATGGTAGGCCTGCTGTGGACATCACACACAAAGTTACTTTTATTTTTATTTTTATTGGAACAAGCATATATAATATACCCTAAATTGACCCCCTGAGCTGATAGCTATTTAACAAAAACAAGTGTATATAAATTGGACCAGTAGTTAGTAAGTGATGCTCCGACAAACAAACAGACAGACAATTATAAAATTCATAGATTATTGTTTTATAACCTATTTAGAGTCGATCCCGCCAAATTTTCTTTTTAAATCAGATCAATGTAAGATTTTTTCATTTACAATTTTATTATATGTATAAGTAGTTGTCTATCTACAGTATTTTTTTTATTTTATTAAAACAGTTACACCTAGAACAAATATTACTCACATTTCCTTCCGGGTGTAGTTTGATAAGGAACTTCTTCCGCTTAAAGGATATCTTGCGGATGCGGGCCCAGCTGAACGTGCTGATCTTGGTGAGGTTCTGAAACACGAGGATGCCAGTGTGGCACACCGCCAGACTTAGCGGCACGCTCGAGTAATCCTTTGCTGGGTGCATTTTTATACCTGCAATTTATAATTAAAATTAAAACTAAAAAAAATCACATTGAATTTGCGGCCTTGTCATCAGAAAAAAAAACTTTGAACTATGTTAGGTTTCTATATTTTGTTAGGCCTACCATTCGTTATCACCGCCTGCCTATACAGATAAAAAAACCGTCAAGTTGTTTCTACCGTCTTGTCCTAGTCATGTTCGGTTTTAATACTACTTTCAGGGTGCGGTTACGAAACGGGTAGTTAATTTGACGATAAAGCAGAGCGAAGCCATTATAGTAGACTCGTAATGCAAATTCGTTTATATCGCCGCCCATTTCGTAACTTCATCATTTAGCCGGCATAATAAGAGCGATCAATGGTGTTCTACCACAGCATAGATAGATACAAAATCACATGCCCTGCTCCAGTAAATACATACATAATATATTATACATATATAGGCTTTGTGCCTAATTCAGGCTTCAGTCTCACAAAATTGATATTGTGAATTATCAATAAGCTTTTGTGAGAAATAAATGAATTATTATTATTATATATAAGAACCTTTTCCATTATTGTTCGTAAAATATAAGAAGTATTGGGACAGTATTTACCGACATCAGTGGAATTTTTTTTTGTCAAGTACATAATACACATCAAAAACAAAACATATCAATCCTTTCCTTGTATTATTAAATTAATAAAATCCATTACCATATAATTCACATCGCCGTGTATCATCGTTTGAGTATAAAAATTTGTATGAAACAGTTCAGCCCCCGAAACGGAAATTTCGAGAACTAAAAATAGTGGACTAGACATCAGTGGATTTTTTTTTTGTCAAGTACATAATACACATCAAAAACAAAACATATCAATCCTTTCCTTGTATTATTAAATTAATAAAAGTCATTACCATATAATTCACATCGCCGTGCTGTTTCCAATAAATTTAAATCTGCTTCAGCAGGGCTTTGTCCTCTGAAAATTAAAAAAAAATGGTTATAAAAAATTCATTGATATTCATTTGTTGTTATTAATTATAATATTAAAAAATTCTCATTAAAATAATAATTTCAAAAAATTACCGCAACAGAAAGATTAATAAATTAAATGACTGACAAAATATTATTTTAAGTCTAAGGCAAACAGAAGTGGAGAAATACTGGAAGTGCAATTTAGCTCATTTTGTAAGGGGAACTCACACTTTGCGATCAAATCAAATTATATGAATAGTAAAAAAAACTCACATGTGTTTTTTGTGGTTCTCCATGATTCTTCTTTCTGACTCTGAGTCTTGGCCTGGAAAGAACTTGTATCCGCTGAGATAAGTGTGGTCGGGGTAATCCTCAGGTACAAAGTCTCCACATTCCGCTGTTAATAAAAAAATAAAAAAATTTACAGATGTATTCAATACAGAGGGTTTAACAACAAGAAAATCAGTATAGAGAGCTTCTGAAATAGATCATATGTTTTAAGAAATATAATATCAAAATATTTCTATGTAATATATAAAAATAGGCCATTGATGTGATTACTAGTAATTATTTTTAATGTACACATAGTACAAGCCTAGAACTTAGTTGAAATCAGAGTAAATGTGTACATTTTATAAACACCCAGACTATGGCAAACTGACTAAAGTAATTTTAGAGGGGGGAGGAAGGCTCCAATACTTTGTTAAAGCGACCGACCGGTCTCGTTACCACCGCCCATGCAGATGAAAAAACCGTCAAGTGATCTAGTCATGTCTCGGTTGTGGGTTCACCGGTTTTTAAAAGAAGAAGAAGCATTGATTTATTGTCTTCTTTCAGGATGCGCTTTCGAAACGGGCGGTAGATTTGACTATAGAGCAGTAAGGATATTACAATAGCCTTGTAATGCAAATTTATCATTGTTGATTTCCATATCTTAACCGGCATAGTGTGAGCTATCAATAGTTGTTGTAGACAGACAGACCGACCGACATACAGACACATTCATACTTTCATTCATACAGATAGACAGAGATTGGCTATAAAACCATCCCGACGAGACTTACGACGACATTGACTTGACATAATAAGACAGACAGATAGACAGCGGACAGCTAGACAATAAATAAGTAAAAATAAACAAGTTACCGACAAAGTGCTAGTTTTATTCACCAAAGACACCAACTCTTTCTAACAATATTTTTTAATAATAATAATACTACTACTACCATCAGGTAGATACATAGTAACATGCCGTGCTCCAAAAAAACCTACTAATATCAATTTACCATGAGTGGAAATCCAACCCACAACCTCCATTGATAACATTGCTATTAAAGCTGTTATTTTAGCATCACAAACAGACACTTCATTTTTATATATTTGTATGTAAAGAAGATTAATTAGTGTTGACAATATTACCTTGTATAATATAGCTGGCCATGAGCGCGGAGGTGTTCTCGTTGCACTGTATGGTGCCATAGGCCAGGTCCCGTTTGACCTGCAGACAGAAGAGGTAGCGGGTGAACTCCTCCTCCAGCCTGGCCGGGTCTGGCGTGTAGAACTTCACGCAGAACCGGAGCGTGGGCTCCAACATTGATAGACCGATTTGTCTGCAGAGTGGTTTCTCTACGTCCAACCAATACTGAAACAATTTCATTACAAACATTACATTTATAAACCATTCGTAGTTTTTTGGTCCTCTTAAGAATATTTATAGATATAAGCCGAATTGGTTAACCTTAGACTTAAAAACACTTACGTTGTTTCAATATGTACATTTGTTTAACTATACCACTATAGTGCCTTGGAGAGCACGTTAAGCTGTCGGTCCCAGTTACTAACTTGTGAAACTGTTTATAGATGGGTTATTGAGTCTATCCAAACATCGGTTTGCCACATGTTCGGTGTTAATACCATCGGCTACGACAAAGTGGGATTAAAAACCCCTCCGCTAGGTCCCTGAGGCAGTCTACGGGGTCTCGTGAGCCGTAAGGCACCCGTGATGATATATATTTTTTTATTTATAAGAATATTTCTGATTATAGTTTTTTTTACTGCAGCACGGCATGTGATTGCGTATCTACCTGATAGTAAGCAGACCTATAACGTCCATGATTGGGGTCGATCAACACAATTGTTATTTAACAACATTGATTACTGCCTCTATGTCAGCTAATTGGCTGCGACAAAGAGGAATTTGCACTACGACTCTATTTTATATAGATACATTGCCGCCGCCCATACAGATGTAAAACCCATCAATTTATTAATTTTGGTTTTAGTATGTGGGTTTACTGGTTTTCAGGAGATTACTATATAGATTTATGGTCGTGGTAGTAGTGTTCTTTTAAAATGCGGTTCCGAAACCGCAGATCACTTAAGGGCACTATAAAGCAGCGAGTATATTAATATAATCGTAATGCAATATAGTCTTTTTCGCCGCCCAATTCGTAATTGCATCAATTAGCCACCATAGTGTAAATCGCTTCTTGTACACGTAAACATAATTATATTTTATTTGAACAACAAACTTTTTTTCCTTTTTTATTCTGAACTAATTCTAAAAAACTAAGTTGTTGATAAATACTTAGATCCTCATTATTTGATCTCAAAGAGACAACTGATTTTGTTACCTTGATTTTAATATTATATTTAAAATATATAAAGCTAGTTAGAGGTATATAAGAATAATTATACATTTTTGTTTTAAAGTTTTTTTTCTTCAACAAATGGTGTCCTAGCATGATGAATACAAAATAATAATTAATCATTTAGTACTTTTAATCCCTGAAGTAACCCATAGGTATTTAAGACTACGCGCGACTGCTGCCGTTACATATGACCGCGCGCCCTGTATATCTCTGTTATTATTTATGATCATTTGTTTTATAATCTAAAAATAACTTATTGTGTATAATTGTCACAGTAATCACAACATACATAAATACCATTTCTTAACAGCTTGATTGCATACATTCGAGCAACGCCCTCTTATCTAATCTCCTAATTTTGATATAACACACCGCAGATCGTTGCACTTATCTTTATAAAACAATGTCAGATAGTTTTGATAAGTTGATAACAGATGAATCTAGGACATATCTTTTTTGTCACTAACAGGATATCTACGTTTACAAACCATACTTGAAGTAAATTAATAGTTCCTAGAACGATAATAAATATATGATTAAATTTCCTAACTAACAAGGCTTGGCGAAATGTTGCATATCTCTCAATTTACACCATTCGTGTCTTGTTTGCTAATTTTGATTATAAAGGGTGTTTTTTTTAGAGGTTAGGTTTTCAAATCGGCACTATTTTATTCGTAGATTGTCTTTTTGACAGCTGTCACTTGATTTATGCTCAGTTTAGTTTGCCATTTCATAATGAATAGACTTACACCTGAACAACGTTTGCAAATCGTGAAAATTTATTACGAAAATAATGGTTCGGTTCGCGCGACGCATCGCGCGCTGCGTCTTTTTTAGCGATGAAGCTCACTTTTGGTTGAATGGGTATGTCAATAAGCAAAATTGTCGAATTTGGAGTGAACATAATCCACAAGCCATTGCTGAGACGCCGTTACATCCTCAAAAAGTCACTGTTTGGTGTGCTCTATGGGCAGAGGGAATTATTGGTCCATATTTTTTCAAAAATGAAGCCGGCCATAATGTTACAGTTAATGGAGAACGCTATAGAGCCATGATTAATGAATTTTTCGTGCCTGAATTAGACGATGTTGATGTGGACGACCTTTGGTTCCAACAAGACGGTGCTACGTGCCATACAGCCAACGCAATAATCGATTTATTGAAGGAAACTTTTGGTGAGCGTATTATCTCGCGTCGTGGACCTGTGGAGTGGCCTCCAAGATCGTGCGATATAACACCGCTGGATTATTTCTTGTGGGGCTATGTGAAGTCGCTTGTCTACGCAGATAAGCCCGAGACGCTTGACGTCTTGGAAGAGAATATTCGGCGCGTTATTGCTGACATACGGCCCCAATTGCTGCAAAAAGTGGTCGAAAATTGGGCCTCTCGCCTGGAATTTATTCGAACCAGCCGCGGCGGCCACTTGCCCGAAATCATTTTTAAAACATAATGGCAAACCCTTATCTTTATAATAAAGCTAAATTCTTGGCCATACCATTAAATTATATGCGTTTTATTTCATCTTGTAAACCTAACCTCTAAAAAAAACACCCTTTAGAATCATTTTATTAACGTTTAACTGTTTTCTCCTTATCAAATTATTTAAGGTTAAAAATATTTTCTTTTATTCTTTAGTAATTTGATATCAAATAAGAACCTAGTGAACAACAGTATATGTACAACATTTGTTGACGACTTGGCGTGTGTGGAAGGAATGGTTGCCTAGACAAACGCACACTTAGACCATTTATAAGTTAATAATATTGTTAAAACATTTTTGACGCCTAATTGTAATGCCTAAATGTAAAGATTTACGCAAAATAATTATTTTTACTTTTTACAAATTTGTAACTTATTACAAATGCTAGGAGGTTCAGATTCCATTCTCGGCGACTGTATTTCAGTAAATGTTTTTAGAATATTCATTTAACCAAAACCGTAAAATTTTTAAAGAAGATAATTGGAGTAGAAAAACAGTTCAAAAATACCAACCTTGGTGCCGTTAGCATCGAGATACTCCAGGCCGAAGTAATCTGCTTCCAGTAGATGGAGCTGTCTGCAGACCTGGTCGAAGAGTACCCGACCAAATGCCTTCGACTGTAAACAAATATTTTTAATTAGCTATTATTACTACAAAACTGTTACTTCTTCTTTTCAAAACTAAAAAAGTCTGTTTCAAATCTGATTTAACAGCAGATCAGCTGCGGCGTAAGCAAATGCCAACTGCGATGGTTTGGTTAATATACCGTGAACCGTTTTATTTTACCCCAAGAGCCCTACTACAGTCGGACCCTAAATAGGGTCCGACAGTAACATAGACCCCTAGCTTTGCTGGTGACATCTGGTAATGTGTTAAATACAAAAACAAATTGAAAACCAGAAAAAAAAATGTAGAAAATATCTCTTGACAGTGCAGATCCAAAAATTGGTTAAAACGGACACGAAAAAGGATTAAAATTCAAAATTATTGAATTTTAATCCTTAATCCCAATTGGGATCAAATCAAAAACCACTAAATATGTCGAAAATCTAGTAGGTAGGTAGTTCTGATAAAAAAAATACCCTAAAAAATCTTAAAAGAAGTCCCGGGGCCCCAAATTAAAATTAAACAAATACTAAATCCGCCCCTGTCTCCTGATATTATGCTGGTCTCCCCCATACAATTTACAACGTTTATTCCCTAATGTCCTAAGTGAGAATGTGTTGACCTTTATTTATTGAAGGATCTATTGGAGAGGCAAAGGAGACCAACAATCAATGACGCGCGACGGCCGAGGGACACTGCACGCTCCAGATATAAATACCTTCGTCATGGACTAGTGGCCACACGCATTTGTGTTATACGGAGACTTCTTATCGACCTCATTATTTTATATGACGGCAAGGTCGTATATAAACACGTGCATTAGAAATTATTTACAGAAGTATTTCGTCCTGAAAACACGTGTAGACAAAAGTGTTCCTTTGTTGTATGTTAGAAATAATTTAGTATACTAATATCTTAAGCGGAATAATTGCAAAGTAATATTATAATCATTTTATAATGAACTTCCGCAAAATACTGATTTTTTAAAATACTTCGCTTCCAATTTAAGTTCAAGATTTTTTCATTATTACAAACAAAGATTATTTTAGATAGTTGGGATAATATTTTTAACACTGAGCATTTAATATATTATTGATAAAAATGCTTATAGACGTTATAATTGCCGAAATAAAATAAAAACATAAACCTGATTAATAGTTTATTAATGACCAACGTCAAAAACTTTTACGGGCCACTCAATACGACTTAAAGCCTATGTCTGCGTGCTGGGTATCCAGTTGATATCTAAATCATTTAGAAGAATTAGGCCCCTGCCCTGGACTAAAGTAAAGTGAAGTTGAAACGACTGGACTGAAGTAAAGTGTAATCTACTTCATGGTCACCCTACTTATTTGAACAGTTTACGCCTGTATGGAATATTGTTTTTCACAGGATTAATTCGCACATGCCCTAGTCACCTAGTTATAAATATTGAATATTTTATAATGCTGCTTAGAAAGCGGAATTAATTCATTATACAATCTAGGGTTATTTATAATTAAATTCAGAGTTCATTTAATTTAATACCAACCTAAATTAATTTTGACGATGAAGTGCCAATACCTCCTGTGTACATGTTAATTTAAATTAAAGGAATTATTACCTTAAAAAAATATGTAGGTGCTTACTTGTTCATTTTGTACCAAATTAGGTAAAACTTAAAATTAATAATTAATAGTTAAAAGAAATTTATGTCCATTGAAATAAAAAAATAGTTCTAACATTATTACCTATATATATATATGTATAAAATATTTAAATACAAAGTATTGATATTGCAAGAAACTGTTTTAGTGATGTAACCACAATATAATATTTTATAACTTATTTTATCACACCCATGGCAAAAAAAAAATTAGTACGTTTTATTCTGTACAGGTGTTCATAAAATATAATATGTATTATATCGTTGCTTCTGGTACACATAGTACAAGCTTAGAGCTTAGTTTTTGACCAAAGCAATATGTGTAATTTGTCCTACATATTATTATTATTAATAAAAAAAACTATGATTTAAATTAAACAGTTCATATTTCTTATACACGGTGACTTTGAAAGGATGTACTTTGGGCTAATATGAGGTTCTACTGATCAATACGAACAACTTTTCCCATGGAACCATATGCTGCAAATGAAAAAAAAATTGCCTTCTCCATATAAACTAGTAATGTTAAAATGACCAATTTGTATGGGGAAGCCAAATTTTTTTTTCATTTGCGACACATGGTTCCATGGGAAAAGTTGTTGGATTTGATCAGCAGAACCTCATATTAGCCCAAAGTACATCCTTTCAAATTCACCCTGTATATTAATTTTATATCAGCTACAAAAGACAACATGTGTATCACGTGAAGGATCCATTTCCGTAACTGATTTATTATCAATTCATAACACTTCCATGAAAACAATGACACAACACCTTTCGATAACACCATTTTATTAATAGTTATCTATAAGACAAGTGTCGATAACAAAACAAAGATAAATGGATTATATATATCTGTATTAGAATGTATTATACAATGATTATGTATTAGGTATGATATCAGAGTTATTTGTGTGTAACGTTTTTTTGTGTGAGACTAATCGGCATGTAACTTTGTTATAACCTGTTTGTGTAAGGATTCGACAGTTGTAAATACATCTTTATCGCCGTCAGTTTCGTAACCGCATCATTTAGACGACAAAGTAGAAATGACCATACTGTTGTTTAACAACAACGTATTGGGCATGTTAACGTATTGGACAATTATGGACAAGCGGTTACGAAACGGGGGGCGATATAGATGAATCTTAATAATAATATTATGTTGAACATTTTACACATAATGTAAATTTTACAAAACTAAAAAAATGCAATATTGATTTGCTTTAAGTGGGAATCGAACCCACGACCTCTGTTGATAACACCATCACTGCAATGACATCTCTCTTTTAGCATACAGATGCAATAACCGTCAAGTCTTCTAGTCATGTTTGGGGTTTTAGTCTGTGTGTTCACCGGTTTTCAGGACACTACTGCATCGATTTCTTATCGAGGTGGTAGTCTCCTTTCACGAAACGGGCAGTTGATTTGACGATAAAGCTACTAGGGTATTCAAATAGACTTGTAATGCAAATTCGTCTTTTTCGCCGCTCATTTCGTAACCGCATCGTTTAGCCAGTATAGTGAGAGCGATCAATATTGTTAATCAATAATTTACTTACAGACCTCATTCATGGACTTTGTAGGTCTGCTTACCATCAGATATAAGGTCACACGACGTGCTCCAATAAAATAAATCATTAAACTAAACATCTGTCTCATACGTAAAAGAATAATACAGTAAAAGAATACTTCTCCCTAGACAACACAACAGTGCATGCGTGTTCTGAAAATGTATGATATTGCTTCCTTTTCCAGAAAAATATGTTTATTACTCGCTTCAACTAAAATAAACTATGTCCAGTTGTTAATTTACTTTCACAACCGGCTTTCATGATATACTTTAGAAGTTAGTCATTACTATCCCCAGATGGGAGATTAGGTAAATATTTGTTTTGGATCGCTCCACGTGAGACGGAAATAACAGAAAAGTAAACAATATAAGTCATTCGACACGTGCTTCTATCCCGACACTTAGGTGATACATTACGGAACTTCATAACTGTGACGTTCCAAAATAAATAAAAACCAATAAATCAATACAATAAACAGGTGTAACCGTGTCAGTACGAAAAAAATACGCTGTTGAATATACAAGCGGTCTGATTTTACTATGAACAACAGCATATAAAATTAAGATTTCCCATACAAAATGTGTAAAATTTTTACTTTTAATATCCAAATCATTTTGTAGAGTAAAGACCGAGGTAACTATTATCTAATTTGCGCCCGAGATGGAAAAGTTAGTGTGCCCAATCCATTCATTTCAAATAAAATACATGTTAACAAGCTTAGAAATAATATTTAAAGTACTTTGCCTAATGACTAAAACGACATTAAAAACGTGTAAATATAAGAATAGTTAAATAGGCAACGATCTCTCGAAGTAAATATCATCACGGGTGCCTTACGGCGCCCGAGACCGCCTAGACGGCCCCAGGGTACCCAGCGGAGGGGTTTTTAATCCCACCTCGTCGTAGCAGTTGGTATGAGTCTACAACGAACAAGTGGCTAGCTCGTCGCGATGTTTTGAATAGACTCACTAACCCATCTATAAACAGTTTCACAAGTTGGTATAGTGAAACCGGGACCGACAGTGTGCGTGCTCTCCGAGGCACTATAGTGGTGTTGTCAAACAAATGTACATAATTTTTTTAATTAAAAACTCATTGGTACACACCGGGATTCGAACCAGGGACCAAAGTGTTTTTAAGTCCAAGGTCTAACCAACTCGGCCACCACGTATATATAAATAAATAATATAGGTTTTATTATTATTATTATTATACTTAAATCGTTCTCTTACAATAAATGATCCTCATATTTATGAAATAATAGTCTGGACACACTTTACTTTCACATCCACCCTGTTGCTATGGCCGTATGATGAGTTTTTAAACTTATTAATCGTTTCCATCAAACCAATAGAATCGCTGGACTGTCAAAATATAAGCTTAGGTGGTAGTACTGACGGTAAATAATAATAAATTAAGAATATGCAGGACATTACACACATATTGTCCTGGACAATCTAAGCTTTAGGCGTGTATTATGTGTACCAGAAACAGAGTACAGTATTATGTGTAATACAACTTCATAAACACCCAAACCATGGAAAACTGTACAGAAAAACATATAATACTAATATTTTTTATGAGTGGCATTCGAACCCAAGACTTCCGGATACAACGCCAACGCCAGCGTCACCCTAGTCCACGGAGGCGGTATAATGGTAATACTGTCCGCTTAAGAAGGTTTTGATAAAACACTTACCTGAACTTGGAACATAGAGATGCTGTCATCCAACATCTGGACCCTGATGGCGAGCATCTTGCCTCCCTTCTTGGGGGTGGCTGGGGGAGTTCTGGAACCCCCTCCGGCGCCGTCCACCCCGGCTGGGGTGCTGGTCGAGTGATGCATGCGGCCTACAAATATACACATTGTTACTGCTACAATAGGGGCGTATTTAGGGTCTCAAAGACTTTCACGTAGTTGGCACCTTCAATTACAATAATGTCGTTATTTGTCCCGGGGTATGTACCCATTTGTTTCTATAGATAGAGATGACCTGACAGACCAGGGGCCTAACCAAAGAGCCAATCGATAATCGAATTGAAATACCATTCGAAAGCCAAATGTATGGGATTTGACGTTTCTCGTCGATCAAGCTATACCCATAGGGTAAAAATCCCACCGATCGATGCGGCGATTCGATTGGCGATCGTGTTCTTTGGTCAGGCTCCTGTTTGATTTTGGTTTGAGACCAGATTTGTGGAGATAGTAGTTTTAAGAACTAGATGGAACCGACCAACACGTTAACTATAGGAGTAAGATGTTAAGATATCAACAGTAGAATAAAGCAAATAATAATGAAAGAGGAATTTCAATAGTTTTTTGTAGCACTTGTTTAGTTTCCATATTATTGTTTATATGAAAAGCAATATGATTCAAGAATGGATAACCAACAATAAAAATACTATGTTCTTGCATCCACTATGCCTGGCTTATTTATATATTTATATTTACACTTCGAGGTTATAGAATAATGAAATCTCGTAATCATTCACAGAAGTACCAATCACTAAAATGATGTAAAAGTCTAGGTAAGTCCATTTTTAAAGGTCCTCAAGGGCGAACAGGGTCGACTGTCCCGGTAACTCTATAAAATAGATATACATATATTGATTTTATCAATGAATGTTTGTTGCTAAACTTAATTTTATCGACATTGTCATGCCCCTTAACGTTATTCGTGATTTAGTTTTCTAGAACTTTTAAAAAAAAATTCAAGGTTTTCACCTAATATTTTTTTAGGAAGTGAGCGAACGCACCTTTTAAAGACACTACCTTGCTAGACTTAAATAGTAATGTGAGCTATTAAACCAGTAAAACAGTCAAGCATACCCATATCCATAACCCACGCTAACAAAAGGAATCATATATCAGTTAAATAAGATGACCTCACATTTGATCGTTGTCAAAGATCGACACGGTGGGATCTATCACAACGTGCTAAGGTACAATTTTACTTAAAACTTTTGAAGAAATAAGTATAATTTCAGTCGCACGTTTTAGTTTATTGAGGAAGTCAATAATGGTATGCATTTATTGTGTCGGATCGTATTCAATATGTAAGCAAGGGGCAAAGTTAAGGCTGCTAAATATGTGTATGGATCAATGGCTACGGAGGTAGAGATCCTCTAATTTAAAACTGAACGCCCCTCCACTAAATGTTTGGGTATTGTCGATGCGTGCTCCTCTAAATGTTTGGGTATTGTCGATGCGTTATATCCATAATGCGGTCCAATTTGCGCATACGTTGAATACGTATTTAGTATACGCTGTAAACACCAATCGGTCCAAATTGAATTCAGAAATTAATGCGTATATACTCGTATTCGACTAAAACCAATTTGGACTAGATATGAAATAGCGTATTTGACTGTATTCGTTGTAAGCGCAATTTGGACCATGGACCAGCCGGTGGGTGAATAACTGACCAATACTAACACCAATTATGACATCCGCAAACATACATGCATGTGCGTGCATTACATGCAATGGAGGGGCGTTCAGTTTTAGATTGGACGATCCCTACTTGATAGCGGCCACTGGAGATTCAAAACATATGTATGGTACAGTGGTCATTTCACGTAAGTAGAGTAGTGTAGTGCCATTTGGTTTGAAATAAGGTTATACGTAACAAAATTGCAGTAACTACATGACTAGAATACAGGTCAATGAGTCTTGGACAACGTGAATGTTATATTACAATAGTTAATGCAAAACAAATAGCGGTCTGTTCGAGCAACTTGTTTTTTTGCATTCCGAAAAAAGAAAAAAAAACTAACACTTGTAAGTCTCAGGTGTCTCTATATGCCCCCGCATGAATATTTCTAGAACTATTTATCCGATTTACATGAAATTTGAAATAGTTATAAAATATTGTTGAGCGAGATGGTAGAACAAGGGATACATCAAAATGTCTTATAGGTTCAGGTAAAAAAGAGTATAACCAAAGAAACTATCTGTGCCTATTTTTAAACTTTTAAAACAATATTTTTACATAATTAGTTTTTTTCGGAAAAATATGATTACCGTAAAGTAAAAGGTTTTTGTAAGAGCAAACAGATCAAAATATTCTTCGAACAAATTCTTGCGCTTCTCAGATTTTTATTTAAATCTGGCATGAGAAAATATGATTTCAGCAAACAAACCTAAAAGCATAAAATATTCACATTATCTTATCACGTTTTACTATTAAAATGAATGTTTGGAATGCAATGATAATCATTAGCTATTTATCCAACCTACCTATATATTCGACAGCCTCCGTAGACTAGTGGTTGCGCCTTTGGCGTTGTATCCGGAGGTCGTGGGTTCGATTCCCACCCATGGCAAAAAAATATTAATTAGTACGTTTTTTCTGTACAGTTTGTCATGGTCTGGGTGTTTATAAAAATATAATATGTATTATATCGTAGTTTCTGGTACACATAGTACAAGCCTAGAGCTTAGTTTGTGACCAAAGCAATATGTGTAAATTGTCCTACATATTAAAACAAAAATATTTATACCTAAACATGTTTGTTATTTAAAGCGCTGTTTATGTTCTCCCAGTGTAAACTAATCCCTTTTGGCTTTAAATATTTTAGTACGGCGTGGGCGAGATAACCCTGCTCTAACTTAGGTAACAATAGTCATTTTTACGACAGAGACAATGTTCTTGGCTATCCAAGGATCTCCGTGAGAGTGCCAGGTCCAATGACGGTTGGGAGACAGGGTAGTGAACTGTAAATCTACCGCGAGTTTTCGCAAACTGTTATTACTAGAGTCGCACCTGCCTTATTGGCTGATCCCTATCTATACCATAGTAAATCCAGTCAATAAAAACTCATCTACTCTCTAGAGCTACGGCGCTATACCATCACTTTAACCATTTTAAATGTGAAGAAAATCGGACTAGTAGTCCTAGATGTGTATGCGCACAAATACGCAAACAAACCTTGAGTACCTACAACAGGTAACTTTTATAAAAATAAATATAAATTTGAAACCCTAAAATGAGAAGTTAATATTTTAGTGTATTTTGTTTTTTTAATTTTTGGCGTTTCTTGTTCATCTCATCTCTATCATTAACGTAATGTTAATACGTAAGCAACGACCAATGGGGTCGCTTTATTTTTGGTAATTTAATTAATAAAGCGATTTTATATTGGTAATTCTTCACGTTTTAACGTTACGTTAATACGAAGAAATAACTCATGGTAGAGCCTCTTAGTTGGACTTACGCATAAAAACTGAATTTTTAAAAAAAACAAGGCAATAAACAATTGATATTTATGTAAAAAATAAAAAACTTTATAAAAGATTTACCTTTTTTTTCAAAATAGGATAAAATAAGTATTATAAAAACAGATAAGGTTTCTTGAATTGTCTGGTGCCCGTCTCAATTTCCTACCCTATAAAGTAGTTCCGTTAGCCTTTATATGCTATTTACTACACAAGAGATACAATAAACATATATGACAAATTAACATTTAAGTAGGTTAGACCTAAACACTTAAGTTTGCACTGTAGTTTTTAGGTCCCCGGTTCAAAAATTTCCCGGTGTATAAAATTGAACTGTTAAATAAAAAATGTTTGTAGGTACATTATTTCGTTTGACAGCACAACTACAGTGCTTTGAGGAGCAAGTCGAGCTTCGAGTGCTATTGTTCCAGTTTCATCAAACCAACTTTACCCTTAGGACGTAAGGCACCCGAATACAAATTAGCTAAAAACTAGCTATACTAAGGCATTATTAACTCAAGCAAGGTGTCTCTTGTTGTTTGACCTCTGTTCCCGCAGCCACCCGCCAACTTTCTTCATTAAATATGCAAAAGCGACCGACTACCTAGCTATTTTAGGTTAAGCAACATTAAGGCTTTAAACGGAGAAGCGACATATGCTGTGTCAAAGTCAATTTGTTTATTAAATCACATCACGGATGCCTTTTCGGCTCCCGAGAAGCGTTCAAACGGCCTCAGGATACCCAGCAAAGGGATTAACCCATACTCGTTTCGCCGATTGTATTCGGAGGCCTAACAAGTGACGAGCTTGTTACGGTATTTACGGTAGCCGCGTTTTATAAAGCGGTCACCCATCCCAGGTCCAGCCTTGTCATCAGCTAACCATGTTATCAGTTGCGCAGTGACTTAACCAATAGGCTGAGGCCGCTTTTTTATGCTAAAAGATTACGAGTTACTCCATGCCACGTTAAGCTTGTGGTCCTGATTGCACAGATGAAATATCGGGCGACAGGTCGCAACGAGCTTGTAAGATGTTGTTTTGCCTCAAATTACCATCGTTGTGGGAAAGCTCAAAGTAATCCCCATATATTAAGTCGTATCTCATCTCCACTTTTCACTGAAGAAACAACTATCTTTCCAAAAAAATGGGGTATATCTACGAATACGGGGGTAAACTTTGTTACCCAAAGCTACGCCGTATGTATCAAAAGCACTATTTGAATACTAGATTTATAAAACTCTTTATTTAAAAAAAAATTGAAGTTGTTTGTTGTTGTCCGTTTGAAGAAAAAACAGTTATCTGCATTAGTTGGAGTATCAGATACCACCATTTTGAGAATCCTACATGACCACCTGGGTATGACAAAAGTCAGTGCAAGATGGGTCCGAGAATGCTCACGCCGCTTCAGAAACAGCAGCGCGTCGATGCGTCGAAACAGTTTTTGGAGTTGTGTGGAGACGAACCTGCACAGATTTTGGAGCGGATTGTTACCGGAGATGAGACATGGGTTCATTACTTCGAGCCTGAGTCCAAGCAAGAGTCCATGCAATGGCATACAAAAGGGGACACCACCGCCAAAGAAATTAAAAGTGTCAGAGTCAGCTGGAAAGTTGATGGCTACTGTTTTTTGGGATTGTGAGGGGATAATATTGATCGATTACAAAGAAAAGGGAAGCACCATAACCGGAGAGTACTACGCAACGATATTAGAAAAATTAAAGGAGAATCGTCGAGGAAAATTGACTAAGGGTGTGTTGCTCTTGCAAGACAACGCGCCGGTTCACAAGAGCAAAGTTGCAATGGCTGCTCTGCACACGCATGGCTTCGAATCACTTGTTCACCCACCCTACAGTCCAGATCTGGCACCAAGTGATTTTTATTTGTCTCCAAATTTAAAAAAAGAGCTAAGGGGAAAGAAATTTACCGACGACAATGAGGTAAAGGCGGCAATTTCTAATAAATGATCTAATAAATGTATTAAGCTTAAGGGGGATTCTATTGAAAAGGAAAAATAAATTTATTGTTTAATTTTATTTATAACACTTTCATTCCGCGAACTTTTGGACCTCCCCTCGTATATGGATACAAGATGTAAACCATGTTGCCTATTTGTTCTCAACCCCTATACTAATAGGCACTAGCATAGGTTGTCTGCGGTAACACTATACGCAGCACCTATGTAACAAGATTATAGTTTGTGATTCTGACAGGGCCGCACTTCGCTCGCAATATCATTATATAACTTCCCTGTTGTTTACTTGCGAATTTTTTACTAACTGTGCCCAGCCGTTTTAACCAGCGCGGCCGCAGCGTTGTTTAATTACAATAATTTCGTAGCTCAACTTGAGTTGTTATGTATTTTGTACAGCCGCTTGTAACTAAGCCGTGTTCAAAAATAAGACAGATTTATTTAAAAATAAAGCGATTCTATTTTTTGATCCCTATCTATAGTTACTAGCGAAGTAAACACACTTAGCAGAGCTCATGGTAGAGCTACGATTGCGAAATAATATACAGCCAATGCTACTCGCTGATAATAGAGTTTTATATTGATGAAAGATGAATTTAAATTGGTTCAGTAGTTTATCCGAAACAAACAAACAATATTTATTACATATATACCTAAGTATAGATGTAAAAATAACTATGTCGCCTGTAGGAGGTCGTTTGGTGGTTAACTAGGGTTAACTTATTTCGTTAAAATTAATTTTAATTATATCGTGCTTTTCTCAGCTTGTAAAATGATTTCATATTTTAATTTATGTGGGGAGAGCTAATAAATTGTAGGTATATTATCTGTAGCAATACAAGTGGCCCTGTAGGATCCTTAAACCGTAGAGGCCTCAGGGTACCCAGCGGAAGGATTTTATTACTACCTTGACTTTCCGATGCCACTGTGAATCTATACCGAACAAGACAGTTTGGTGCAGGTATTTTATACACTCACAATCCTTCGTGCCTAGGCACTATAGTGGTGTTGTCAAATAAACATACCTACATATTTTTTTAGTGAAATTTGGATGTTTGTTTCTTAATAATTCTAAACAATTTTATATAAAATCTTCCACACAGGTAAGCACTTTATATAACTGTAAAAATATCCCTTGGAATTACTAGGACATAAATATAATCAGACCTTAGTGCCAGCAATCAAATTCTAAACAGACAAAGTTGCAGGCAGAAATTAGTATTAAATAAATTGTATATTATAATTTAGTTATTAGTTACAATAACATTATTACTGTTAGATGTGATATCAAGACACCAGTTCAACAGTAAGTAAGTTAGGTTTACGGCCACGAGTTAAAATTAGATACTACTTTATGTACATGCAAGTCTTCTAGCTAGATAGTATCAACTGTCAAAGTCAATTAAGCAAAGTTTTATGACGCCTGTTAAAAATATATTAAGTAGGTACATGCATTATAAATAATACAAACAAAATGTTGTATTGTGTGTGACTAATTTTATGTTTAAATAAAATAGGTCTTAAGCTAAAAAAATATAGTAACTTGGAATGTAAAACAATAATTGATTGGAAACTAAAGGAGTGTGGGACGTGGGTGTTCACCAAACAATAAATGGTTAAAGTTAAATCCAAAGTGTGGGTGGCTGGGTGGGGCCAATATCTATCATTTAGATAAAACCATTATTCCATATATGTTAAATGAGAACAGGATTAACTATTTCATATGTATATATTTGATATTAAGGCTGATGTTTACTATTAAGTTGAGATGGTTATAAAGTAAAAATTATTAAATAAATGAATATGATTTAAAACTTCACAACAAATACTCGATACAAAATGCAACTACTGCAAGAGAACTTTCTTGATGACATGCTACTTGTTGCAACTAACACTATTTACAGCAAAGTAAAAGGTTTATTTAGTGCCTATCACATACAGATGGTGTTCAGCACCATCTCTATCACAGAGAAGTGGAATGTTAATATCGGGAACGGCTTTCAATCTGGCTTCAAGAACTTAAGTCTAGGAATACTGCAGTTCACACAACATCCATGGATAGCTAAGAACTTTGTCTCTCATATTAAGAATGGCATTTAATAGATCACTAGTCGGCTAAATTACATTTGTAGACATAGAGGCTTAGCATAACAAGTTTGACAGTTGATAAAATAAATTTTATGAATGCACAATTATTCATAAAACCGATATGTATCAATTTTGTTGATTTATCAAGCCTATCAATGCTGTTGTGCTAAGGCCCAGTATTTGATTTGTGAGTTTACCTGGTAATGTATGATATCCTATAGTAGACAGATGTCCGATAGAGTTGAAGCTTCCTGGAGGAAGTTCTGATTCCATCATTGTGGTAGTCCTGGAATTTTATACGCTGTCTCAACAGTGGTTACACTAATAGCCATATTTCACACTTTGGACAGTTCTGGGACAGTTTGGGCATTATACCTGAAACAAAATGATTTTAGTTATTATTTTATTTATAATTGAAAATCCTAGTTTACAATTACTCTTATTAATTTATTCTTGTAAATTTTAGGGCCTTCCAGCAGTTATCCAGATTTTAGTACAGTAAGGAGGTTGTATAAAAGTTGACTAGTGCTTGCGCCTTTGGCATTGTATCCGGAGGTCGTGGGTTCGATTGCCAGACAAATTGTACGTTTTTCTGTACAGTTTGTCATGGTCTGGGTGTTTATAAAATATAATATAATATGGATTATATGATTGTTTCTGGTTCACCTATTACAAGCCTAGAGCTTAGTTTGTGACCAAAGCAATATGTGTAAATTGTCCTACATATTATTATTGTTATTATTTTAGTATGAAACATGCCTATATTTATGTAGAAATCAATTTCATATTTGATTATTTAATTACACTTTTTGTTTTCCCATTCTGGGATTTGAATGAGTTAAACCATATTTGTGCACCAATTCAATTGGACCCCATTTATGGATTTTGTAAGTCTGCTTAACATCTATAATCATGTAGATACAAAATCACATGCCATGCTCCAGAATATATATATATAGCAATTTCTATACAAAATTCAATGAATAATCTGAAATATTTGGACCTACTTTAATTTGTTTTTTATATTTATTGACATGTCCATCAGATATCAAATGAAAATATTTCTTTATTAAAGGATCACCAACAAAAGATACATTACATTGCAAACAAACAATACACAAAACAAAAAAAAAATAGTAATAATAATATGATCATGCCGTCCGAAGTAAATTTAACACATCACAAAAGAACATTGAAATTTAACCATCCCCACATGATCTGAGCCTGAGTACAAGGTGAGCACAACTTTTTTCTTAAATTCGGGCAGACTATCGTGAAAGAGGTCAAGTTCGTTACACTTAGCCGTAAGCTTGTTGTATGTATCAGACCAATGGGTCACCAGTGAGGTTATTGCATTATTTAATATGCAATAGGTATTTTCCCTAGTCCAGCCCTCATTTCATAATATTATTTGAATAGCTTCTACAAATTGTATTTATTATACATATTGTTACTACATTGTTTTCTGCATTATATCACAATTTCTGACTCATTGCTGTGTAATATAAAGGAAGTACAATGTTATGTCAATAATGTTATCAGTTATTACTATTTGATTAGTTTCTCGATGTATAGAACAACTAAAAGTCATGTTTTGGTACCAGTTGAGTTTGCCAGTTTGTAACTTGTGTTGTTACCAGGGTGTAGTAAATCAACTGCCAGTTGGCAGTTGATTTACTAAGAATTTTCAATCAATGTTCTTTTATCTTAATAGGTTCAACCTAATGCTCAAAATTTTGCAATGTTAAAAGAGTAGTATTTTAATTTTATAACTCAATGGTAAATGAGTTGAAAAGGTAATGGACTAAGAGGTAATAAGTATGGCAACATGACTATATGCAAACATTACGGTACTTTTGCAAATATCAAGTAGATTGAAACCAAATACAATGTTAACTATTACGGCTATTTTATTATGATTGAAGGTCCCTTTGAGACTACACAAACCCAAAGATCTCCTTACACTTAAGATGCCTAGTTACTCTACAAAATAGATAAAAATGATGTACAATAAAATACTTAAAACTATGAAAGACTTGAGTAGACTTTATAATATGAATTTGCTCATCAATTTGCCATTTACCATCCCATTTCTTAAAATGTATTTTCTGACCAATAGTGACCAATATTCAAAACATAACACTCAGTCTTAGCATAACCATATTGATATAATTTGTCAGCCAATAAAATAAAATAAATTTATGAACATTCATTCTAAAATCAATATTAGATTTTGTTAATTTATGAAGGCTATTGAAGGTATTATGCTAAGGCACTATATAGCTGTTGTATGCCATGCCAAAAGTATATAAATAAATCATATTATAAATAATAATACACTTATAAAGATATTATAATATAAATACTTAACTATTTTTCTTATATATATTTGTTAATCCACCCTAATGGTGTAACAATGTTGAGATTTTTTAATGAAATTAATAAAAAGTCATATATAATTAGGTAAAATCATTTTATGATGTTACAAAACAGTCATTTTTATACCTAGGTGGTAGGTACCTTTACTTTTTTTAATTAGTTTAGGGTGGGTTAAGGTAATCTACTTTAAAATAAAATATAAAGAGCACATATGCTCTTTTTTTAAGTGAAACTTAAATAATTACCTTTAGATATCTGCATGTTAATCTAAATTTAATACAAATCCAATAAATTTTACTTCAGAGCTAACGTGACCTGAGAATTCGGTCGGTGCACTTTGATTTAAAACCGGCGATTGCGCCCTCGTTCGCCCCTAGAGCACAAATAGTTAAGTTCAATGCAATACTCAGAAAATAGGTCAACGGAGGTGTGCCTCAACCGCCCTCTGCGTACGCCAGGATCATAACAGAATCTAATATCAGTAATAAGACTTCATAAATTTAATTAACGTCATACATACCGTTTTCACAAAACACTTCACAGCTCAAAATTATTAGCGGGTAAAACTACAATAAATAAACAGAAATACTACTATTTATTTTTACAATCGAATCTTGTGTTACTTTCTTACATTTGGCAAGGAATGAGAGGGACAGCGACGGGAACACTTTAGGCACAATTTCATTGATTAAATTACAAATTTTGCAGACAATAACACAAATCACACTTTCAAAGTATTAAGAAGTATTTAATTTTATATATTTTTTTAATGCTATGTATTTAAAAATAAACAACTGTTGCAACAGTAATTTATAAACATTTTATTTTAAGATCTAACAAACATCCGCGCCGCCCGCCGCCATATTTATTTACTTTTTGCACAGATTAAAAATCTTACTCCGCCACAGGCAGAAACTCCATTAGCTCCATGGAAATAAAATAGGGAGGTGCCAACTACGCTAGATACACTGTTCCTAAAACCTATTAACGAAATATTTGCCCGTCATCGCCTTGCTACACGAAGGCACCATGCGGGAGAGTCTATTGATAATTATTTACATGGTTTAAATTTAAAACTACTTGCTAAAGACTGCAATTTTGTTGCTGTAACAGCTGATCAAAATCGAAATGATTTCATTTGTGATGCATTCATTGCTGGTCTTATTTCAACTAATATAAGACAGAGATTGCTAGAAAGCACCAAATTACAATTAGGAGAGGCCTATAATCAAGCGCGCTCTTTAGAAAGTGCATTATATAATTCAGAAACATTCAAGAATGATTTTTTACCATTACCTCAAGTAGCTTCAACTAGTTTAGATAATACTCAGCTAAAAGTAGCTCCTATTTATAAAAGAAAATCCATATGCTATTACTGTGGTAATCAGAGACACCATAGAAAAGAATGTCCGGCACTGGATTCTGTATGTTCCAATTGTAAAAAGAAGGGTCATTTCTCAAAAGTATGTCGTTCTAAATCTTATGCTGCTGTTATGATGACTGACAGTCTATCTAGTACTATCTGAAAGTCAATTTGGTTTCCGAAACAAAAAGAGTACTCAGGACGCAGTAATCAGCCTAAATGATACCATTAGAGAATATCTAGATAAAGGTAATAAATGTATAGGTGTGTTCCTTGACCTGGCCAAAGCTTTTGATACTGTTTCTAGACCAATTCTGCTCCGTAAACTAGAAACATTTGGCATTCGTGGTTTGGCACACGATTGGATTAAATCCTACTTATCAAACAGAGAGCAACGAGTAAGGATTGGTCTTGAGACAAGTGAGCTGGAGGATATAGAATTTGGGATTCCGCAGGGCAGTGTGCTTGGCCCGACCCTATTTCTCGTATATGTGAATGACCTTTGCGCACTGACAATTCCACAAGCTACTACTTTCGCTTACGCTGATGATACTGCAATTATATTTCATGAAAAAACTTGGAAAGCTGTGGAGTCTAGTGCGCAAAATGGCCTCAGAATGATAGCAGATTGGGTAAATATGAATCTCCTAACCCTAAATACTAATAAGACCAAGTACATTGCCTTCTCAATATCTTCGCGCTCAGCACCCAAAAATCCACTACTTGTCAAAATTCACCACTGTCAACGCCAAGAAAATATCTGTTGCAGCTGCCCAACTCTTGAACAGGTTGATAGTATTAGATATCTCGGAATTCAAATAGACCAATATCTGTTATGGGATAAACAGATAATGGCTCTGGGTAATCGAACCAGGAAATTAATGTACATTTTTAAGCGTCTAGGTCGAGTTGCAGATAAAGAGACCCTCAAAACGGTATATCTTGCATTGTGTGAGTCAATTCTGACCTACTGCAATGTTACCTGGGGTGCAGCTAGCAAATCCCTCTTAATTTCTCTGGAGCGAGCACAGAGAGCAGTACTTAAAGTTGCTTATCGAAAGCCATTTCGATATCCAACTGACAAGCTATACAGTGACTGTCAGGTATTACGCGTAAGACAACTATTCATTGAAGCAGTCTTATTACGTTTTCACACATAAGCTTTTATATAACTATAATTTATTTACAAATAAATTTTATTTACGTATTATTTATTTATTTATAAAGGTAGAAATTTGTACTACCTACCATTCGTAACAGTGTGTGTTGTGGCGATAAATTATAATAATAATTTTCTTAATGGCCTACATGTACAATATAACATCTAACAACATTTTCAACAAGCTTTTAATATACTTGAATAATGAAATGCTAATATAGTTAAAAGTAACAAGGAGCCTTACGGGACAAACACATTGTGGTATAAGAGTGGGTATTACACTGTCAATTAATTTTATTCTGTTGTTTTGTCTGAAGTCGGAAGTGTTAAATTGGTCTGAACAAATGGCACTGTTCTTGAACGGGACCTCACTCGACGCTTTTTTACAAAATCGTCTCCAGATTTCTTTTAAAGAAAGATGGCATGTAAAATTAAAATAAAGTAGGTAATTCAACTGATTACTTTGATAAAAGAATATTAATTTGAAATAATATTACTAACATATGAAAAGTAACACCATCCTTTTCAAAATTTGATGTTGTAGACCGCTTTTTGCACCAAAAAACTAAGCAATAGAGCAACTTTGCTTAGTCGCGTTCTCTCGAGAACTCGATCTGTATACAACTAATTTTGATAACGCAGGGACACATTTGTGCCCGTAATTTTACAGAGGGGAAATCATGCGAATGACTACTCCAATCCGGGCTGCGGTGGCCGCGTTGCTCTGTGGCTAGTTATAAGCGCCGCGCCGTGGCCGCTATCGACGACGCCATCCTCTCGTGATAGGCGCGCTGGCACAGATGAGATAATATAATAATAATAATCCCCTGGGGTCGAGGGTGTGGGATACATTCATTGCCGAGGCATGGACTCGGTGGGCTAAAAAAAGCTAGTCATCTTGCGGTGTAGGAAGCTCACCGCCAAACTCTTGAGAGAAGAGCGACATCTACTATCAGTTCCATTGTAGATGTCGCTCTTATTTCCAATACAATAAAAGCTATTACAAATAACGATTTTCAAAATGTATTATTATATGAAATATAAATTTATTTCATATTTATTCATAATAAATTATTCATAATAAATGGTTTTATTTTTATGATCTGTGTGTGTGCGTCAACGTCGTGCGGGCTTTATTCCGAGTTTTGACACGTTCACCGTAGCGCATTTTGCGTAAAGTCCGAGTATTGAAATGTAAGTTCTATCCTGTTAATTATAAAGTTGGAATTCCAATGCTCCATACATGTTCAAACTTGCGAAGAATTCGTAAATTTTAAGGCGGCGGCATTATAATAGCCAACCTAATACATACCATATATCCATTGGAATAGAGCTTATATTTCCATATTAATAGTTTGCGCAACGTCTTGTCGTGATTAGCGGTTGCAAACTCGGAATAAGGCCCCTTGCGGTCCGATTCGCGACAAAATCGATGTCAGCGCTGTCAGCGCCCCGGTCCGATTGAGCGTAAGCACGCTAACGATAGATGATTTGACATTAATAGTGACGTCATAACAGACGTCATATTGGACTTACAGTGATTTTGGTTCTGGGTGAAATCGCTGTGAGCGCTGTCAAAATGACATTAATCTAGAGACATGTTTTTGAGGAAAGTATTAAAATTTCTAAAATAATTATTAAGTAGATAGTTAAAAGTGTTGTGTTCTCATTTATTTTGGTATTTATGTAAACAAATATACAAAATACATTAAAATTCATTATTTTTTTATGGCGTTTTTTTGACATTCAGTTTTAGTTGCGAGTTAAAGGGAGATACAAGGATGTTCTTGTGAGCGCGCTTAATCACTGGTCCGATTCATTAGCACGCTAATAGCGCCGTGAGTGGTCTCATCGCGATTTTGAATCAGACCGGTGATTATGAACGTCAGCGCTGAAAGCGGTGTTATCGCCATTCGGACCGTGAGGCGTGACAGACTGTTATTTATCTGTGCAGACTGGACAGAAATGTCATAACAAAAAATCAAATCAGAATTTTCTAGCCCGTTCCAACAAAATATAATATCATTTATAATTTTAATAATTGATGGTAATTAATGGTAAATATTGAAGATAAATACTCCTAAAACTGTGCTTATAATTATATAATATTATGTCCTAAGCCCCGTATTAATCATGGAGTCTACACCATTGTTGTTTAAGCAAAAAAAGAAATCCTTATTGTCAAGGTAAGTAACGAAAACATATCTTTGTTTCCTTTTCATTGTTTATCAAATTAATATGCTAATACAATAAATATGCTTTCAGGTTAAATCCATTTAAATTTCGTAAGCGAAAATTGAGTTCTCGCGTAATTATCATTGGAGAAATACCAGAAGATGGGTTTCCACCGAACTATATTTGCAATCAAGTAAGTTTTTATGTATATATAGATAGATATAAATGTAGTCCTTATATTCTGGTTGTCAATTTTATTTCCTTTTAATTTTAAAATAGGGTTTTATTTTTTTATTTTTTATATAATGTTATAATAACAATGAGAATGTATAGATCTAATAATACTTTGTATACCAGAAATAGCAATATAAATACATATAATATTTTTTAATATTAAAATAAATATCATTATAATTGTTTTTATTTTTATAGAAATACAACATATTAACATTCCTGCCATTGGTGTTGATTGATCAGTTCACCTTCTTTCTCAATTTCTATTTCTTGATGATGGCCCTCAGTCAGTTTATTCCCTGTATTAGAATAGGATCTTTGTATACATATTGGGGACCTCTGTGTTTTGTGCTGTTTGTGACCTTATTCCGAGAGGCTGTGGATGACTTCAGAAGATATAGGCAAGTTTTATTTTCTATTACATACTAATAATATATATTACAAAGAGTAAATTCAGAACCTCAATTATCTTAAATTTACTTTAGCTTAAATTTGTATGTATTGAAATCACAAATGCTTAATTTGTAACATTTTATATTCTGATAACCAATTACCCTTAGAAAAAAGTGTTTGTGAATATATTATGTATGATGCAATTATGGTAAGTTAATTTAAAATAACCGGAGTCCAGTGATATTAGTATCTGTAGCCAAGCATGCAGTTTTACAAGATTTTAAATTTCAAAATCTCTATAAGAAATTAGAACCTAGAGTTTGAAATGTCTTTTCTGATTCATTGAATGCTATTTTATTTTAGGATCCAAAAGTATTAATAGTATATAGGGTATTTAGGAAGAGCAGAGCCAACTGACACAGGTATTGGTATTATATACTTTAAAGTTGGCTCCAATAATTATATTACACTATATTGTATTCCAGGCGAGACAAAGAAGTAAACAGACAAAAGTATGAAAGAGTAGTATTAGAAAAGTCACCTGATGGCTATCGTCCTTACCTTACGGATAATGTCTCTGCAGCATCATTGAGAGTTGGTGACATAGTGATGCTGCATAAAGGACAAAGGGTGCCAGCTGACATGATACTGCTGCGGACCAATGAGCTCATGGGCACTGTCTACATTAGGACTGATCAGCTTGATGGCGAAATTGATTGGAAAGTCAGGTACAATATTGGATGTAATGCAAAAATCTTGAAATATTGAAAAATTGTCAATATGAAAATAACACTGTCAAAGCAAAAATAAATAATAATACTCTCTGTATATATAACTAGAGTTGTCCCATGGTTTTACTCGCAATAAAGCTGAACCATTGTTGCTCATATAGCTTTGCTTTTTTTCTTTATGTACCTAACTAAAACATTAAGTTTAACATCTGTACTTCAAACAAACCTGTTTTGTGAGAGTCTGGTGTCTTTATCTATCTGTCCACATCAAATATCTACAAAACTATTGGCCCAATTTCATTAATTAAATTTATATTAACCTCACAAACTCACAAACTTTACCTCTATATTGTATTAGTATAGCTAGATGAACCTAACTTTACAAGTGCCTTACGCCTGAGACCTAAATGGCCAAGTACCCTGCAGAGGGGTTCCACCTCACCATAGCCAATATTATTCTGAATCTACAACAAACAAGTGGCTTTCTTTTGTTTTTGAACAAGTTTGTCTACTTCAGGTGACAGCATTATGTGCACTATAGTGTCCTACATATTTTTTAAATTATAAAGTTAATCATAAACATGGTTTTAACCCCGGTCTATGCAACTCGGTTACCACGTCATCTTGCTATACTAATTTTCTCACAAAATCTATGCTAATACTTTTGTTTGCATAGGCTATTTGTGGCATCTATTTTGTTTATATGTTTGTGTGGCAAATATAATTTTTAATCATAATTTACTATTACAATGTGTTTGTAGACAACAATGTCTTTATAGTTGATTACAAAGTTTAATGACCTTTGATTATGTTATCGTTATGCCACTTATTTAAAATATCTTACCACAATATTCACATTTTTTAGTTCATAATATATATTTTTTTTTAATTTGAGTACGGTATGTGACTTTATATCTACCTGATGGTAAGCAGGCCTACAAAGTCCATGAATGGGGTCGATCAATACATTGGTGTTTAACATATATATATATATAAACAACATAAAGATCCCTCCCACTCTGGCGGCTAAATCATGCGATTACGAGTATAGTTTAATATCCTCGCTGCTTTATCTTCAATCGTCCATGTCGTAACCGCACCTTGAAAGGAGACAAGAAATCGGTGCAGTAGCTACGCAAAACCGGTTAACCCCCAGACTAAAACCGAAACATGACTAGGTCATTCAACGTTAATGTATCTAATATATTAAATATTGGTGAACATTACGAGTATATTTTAATATCCTCACTGCTTTATTGTCAAATCAATCGCTCATTTCGTAACCGCACCATGAAAGGAGACAAGAAATCGATGCAGTAGTCTCCGGAAAACCGGTCATTTGACGTTATTTTATTAAATGTAATAATAATAATATGTAGGGCAAATTACACATATTGCTCTGGTCACAATCTAAGCTCTAGGCTTGTACTATGTGTACCAGAAGCAAACATATTTGATTTTATAAACACCCAGACCATGACAAATTGTACAGAAAAAACCTAATATTTTTTGCCATGGGTTGTAATCGAAACCACGACTTACATATACAACGCCAAAGTCAAGTAAATATATAAGCATAATTATCACACAAGTGCATCTTAGGTTATTTTAGTTTTGCAACAAAGATATTTTGCACAGATTTTGGTTTTTAATTATTATTTTACTTTGTCATATACCCGCTTCCTATCTGTAGAAACACAGTAGAGTACAACTATTGTCGACGATAGGGTGGGACCGTATGGGTAGTCTCATACCCTACAAGATAACCGTAATAGATGCAACATAGATATTGTTCAAGCATTACTATTTAAATAGGTTGTCAAAGAAGAAATGTAACACCAACAATAATAACAATTTGATTATACCTATAGTGATATTTCTAAAATTATTTTGTACCTATATTAGCGAGCCTTTAATAGCCAAATTCTGCACTAAATCCTGTAATTCAACATCTTGTAAATTTCAAATAAATTAAAAACTTTCTTTCAAACAATGTTTCTTATTCCGTAAATAAGTTTCATTCATTCGTTCATTCAATATGTGCCTTTTAGAATTCCCTTGGCTTCCACACAAAAGCTGCCATCAGATGCGCACCTCCTGGACATCAAAGCACAAATATTTGTTGAGAAGCCCGAGAAAGACATCCATTCGTTCATCGGGACGTGCACGAGACTAGACGAGGAGGAGAATGACTCTATTGAGATCGAAAATACTTTATGGAGTGGAAGTGTGGTGGCGTCTGGTCAGGCCACCGGACTTGTTATTTATACTGGTTAGTATAATGTTTAGTATTTTTTTTATAATAATTTTATAACTTAAAAGCAAAGGCAAAAGGAGATCTGGCCGCCGCCATAGAAATTTGTATTATTTATTGAATTATTACTATCCTATGTATGGTTGAAGATAACAATTTTGTTATGCCCGTTTCAGGGTATTCGTATTTTTAATAGCCAGAAATAGAGAAAAATGGTATTACAAAATATTTATTCTACACGTTATACTAAACGATTTGTTTCGTAATCATTACAAGCTTGTAAACGACTCAGATTAGATGTTATTTTAGATTAGAGCTTTTTATTCAAATTAAAATTCTTAATACATATTTACTTATTCGATCCTAATTTTGTTTTTTTTTAATTATAAATTAACTATTTATAAAACCGTATACTTAAAAAAATAAAAACGCCATTTGTATGAGACAAATTTTGTCTGGGCGCTTAAGTACTCTATTAATTTATAATATACCTATAGTATCTTGGCCCTTGTTTGGTTTATATTCAAAATAACATCGGCGACACGAGGTGTGAACAAAACCTCTCTGATGGGTACGCAGAAACATTTTGAATTTATTTGACAGTTTTGTTTTATCCAATGTGTGCAACACCTATATAGTCTGTGTGCAACACAGAAAAATCTGCTCAGACTAAGCCAAACTATACAGAAAACTTACTAAGAGGGTGTTTGGCGAGACCCCGTAAGGGAAGGTCGTGATTATGATTTTTTTTGTTTGTATTTTTGTATCCGTGAAAGTTTATTGTTCGGAGTGTTGGTCATTTCGTGGAATATTCTCTTTAGAGAAACATAATGTGAAAAACAATAAAAGGCTTTGATTGAAAGAGTGATGAATAAAACTCATAAGAAAATTTGGGATGTGCAAGCGGGATTTAGGAAAGTTATGGGACGCATGGATCATGTCTTCTCTTTAAGATACGTCAGTGAATAGATGCCAACTGGCGATGTTTGGATTGGGGAGCCAAATGATCCGTGCACTGACAGCTCTTTATAAGGATTCCAGTGCATGTGTACGAATTAGCGGGGCGTTATCCGAACGGTTTGACATCTGCAGAGGTGTCAGACAAGGGTGTGTGGCGTCTCCGTGGCTCTTCAATCTTTTCATGGACGGCTGTCTGAAAGAGTTGCGTGAAAGAGATTGCGGTGTGAGAATGACTGAGATGGTAATCAAATGTCTCTTATATGCCGATGATCAAGTCATCCTTGCATCATCGGCATATGAGTTACAACAATTGGTTAACATTATGAACGGAGAATTAGAAAGAAAAGGCATGAAAGTGAATGTAGATAAAACCAAAGTTATGGTTTTGGAGAGAGAGGATGACATGACAGAATGTGAGATAATGATAGATAGTAAGAAAGTGGAACAAGTTACACAATTTGTCTACTTGGGAAATGTGTTTACAAGAGGTAGTAAGTGTGTGGTAGATATTGAAAGACGAGCACAAAAGGGTAATGTATTGAATGGCGCCCATACACAGCATAATGAGCAGCCAAATTATGTCGAAAAAGTCTCGGATGGCTGTTCACAAAGCGGTGCTTGTTCCTACATTATAAATGTATGGAAGTGAATGCTGGGTATCGCAGAAGAAGCATGAAAGTAGGATTAATGCAGTAGAAATGCGGGCATTAAGGAGTGCTTGTAGAGTAACAATTGCGGATAGAGTGAAATATACAGCTGTGCGTGATATGTGTGATTTGAAAGACAAAGATTGAGAAAGGAATGTTACGGTGGTTTGTTTTATGAACAGAGGTGAATGAAAGGATAAGGCGAGGACCAACCAGAAGAATGTTCCATGACCAAATCGGGGACATTCTCAAAAAAAGATGGGATCCGCAGTGCACATAACTGTAGAGCTTGTATGAAGAGAGTTGTGGATGTGAAGGAAGTAAGAGAGTTGTGCCAGGTTCGTTGTAGGTGGCGCTCCCTTGTCTTTGCCTCCCGTGGGAAAATGGCGTGACCATTATAGTTAGTTAGTAAACAATAAAACCAGACTTTTCGTGTTGTCGCCGAACTCCGCCCTATGTTGCAATAATGGGCGCCTTCCCATTACTGTAGCACGTGTTTGTGTTCGTCCTCACTTTCCACTGGCAGAAGGATCGTATACTTGTATACGACCGTGTTGCCATTTACTTATAAACTCTCACCGTACAATATTCAATACTTCTTGACACTGGCACTGGCAGAAATATTGATTAATGACGATATGGTTGATTTTATAAAAAAAAAACTTACTAATATGATTTTTCTTTTGGAGGGAATCTAAACCACAACCCCGGATACATTGACTACGGCAAAACCTCTAGACCACAGAAGCGCCAGTAAAGATTGGACATATTTTTCCAGGTATAGAAACTAGGAGTGTGATGAACAACGCAGCTCCCAGATCCAAGCGTGGCAAGATGGATATCCAGCTGAATGGGTTGACTAAGATATTGTTTGGCGTGGTTGTATTTATATCGGTTCTGATGATAATCCTCAAAGGCTTTGGCGGCCCTTGGTACGAGTTCCTCTTCAGATTTGTGTTGCTGTTTTCCTATATCATTCCTATTAGGTATGTGTGTGTTTTTAATTATAGCGAAATTAAATAAAAAAATATACGTGGTGGCCGAGTTGGTTAGACCTTGAACGTAAAAAAACACTTAGGTCCCTGGTTCGAATCCCTGTGTGTATCAATGAGTTTTTAATTTTAAAAATTATGTTTGACAACATCACTATAGTGCCTCGGAGAGCATATGTTTGACAACATCACTATAGTGCCTCGGAGAGCACGTTAAACTGTCGGTCCCGGTTTCACTATACCAACTTGTGAAAGATGGGTTATTGAGTCTATTCAAAACATCGCGACGAACTAGCCACTTGTTCCACTTGTTCGGTGTAAACTCATTCCATCGGCTACGACGAGGTGGGATTCAAAACCCCTTCACTGGGCCCAGGGTGGGGCCGTCTAGGCGGTCTCGGGCGCCATAAGACACTTGTGATGATATATATATTAAATATATATGAAATTAAATAAATATAATTGATGAATGCATTCCCATATGAAAAATCTGATCTTAATTGGATTCGTCACAATTTTCTGCCGCGTTTTCACTAGGGGACATGTTGTAGAGACATAGCCCGACATTTACGTGGTATATCCCTGCGAGTTTGTGGGACAATGTCGCTGGAAATTTGCTTTGACGTTCAAGCGACATCACAAACGACGTCGCGGGACACGTAAATTTGGTGTCGAACAGTAGAGTCACTGGAACAATGTGAAAACGAGGCTTTATATTTAATTCCCTATAGGTGATAGGGGGGACCAGTTTAGCTCAGTATCTCCAGCTACTATTTTAAGGAGCTTTTATCATTGTTTTCTTTTCTATTTGGAAAACATTTCTAACATTTGTTTCCAACATTCATTCCAGTTTAAGAGTAAACATAGACATGAGTAAAGTGTACTACTCGTGGCGGATCCAGCGGGATAAGTTGATCGAAGGCACCGTGATGAGGTCCACCACAATCCCCGAGGAGTTGGGTCGGATCCAGTACCTGTTGGCAGACAAGACCGGAACGCTTACCAAAAACGAAATGTTCTTCCAGAAGTTACACCTGGGGAATGCTTTGTTCCAGCAGTCTAACTTTCATGAGGTATATGAACTATATTATTGTAAACTATCTTTAGTTCTTAGTCGAAAAATCTTTTTTTTATTTATACTGTTATTGCTTCCGCTATGCCGGCAAGATGATGCTGTTACAAAATGCGAGCGGCGAGAATCTATTTTAATAGCCTCGCTGCTTTATAGTCAAATCAACCGTTCGTTTGTATGAGCGGTGGTAACGAGACCGACTTCAAAAATGTTTGTTACAAGTGCTTTGAGTCATTAATTAAATTATTTAAAAAATAAGTATAAAAAGTTGGTTTTACGTTATAATTAATATTTTAAGCTTAGCAAAGGTCCTTTATAACTCATATTTCCCTCTGCAGGTAGAGTCCTTGGTAACGCAGCACGTGACACAAGAAGAATCCCCACCCGAGTCTCCCCAAACCCATGGGCCGCCTCAAGTCTCCGAGTCCCCACAAGTCTCCGAGTCTCCACAAGTCCCCCAATCCCCGGGCCTCGTGTCTCCTCTACAAGTGTACGACGTGGTATTGGCACTGGCATTGTGTCATAATGTGACGCCGGTGTATGAGATTAAGGAAGAGGACAATGTGGATGAAGCGCAGTCGGGTATGTTATTTGATATAGTAATATATAAATTAAAATATTAGCAGTCCCTATTGTAATGTATTGTTCTTAAAGCCGAGACTCCAACCTCACGATCCGAATGGCGATAACACCGCTGTCAGCGCTGACGGTCATAATCACCGGTGCGATTCAAAAGGCGCGATGTGACCACTCACGGTGCTTCTAGCGTGCTAATGAATCGGACCAGTGATTATGCGCGCTCACAAGAGCATCACTTGTATCTCCCTCTATCTCGCAACTAAAACATATGCTCCTCTCACTCTGTTTTAATGTCAAATAAAACGCCATAACAAATTAATGAATTTTAATGTATTTTATATATTTGTTTATATAAATACCAAAATAAATGAGGACACAACACTTAACTAGTAGATAGTTAATAATTTTTTTAGGAATTTTATTACTTTCCTCAAAAACTACTTTCTAGATAAATGCCATTGTGACAGCGCTCACAGATTTCATCCAGAAGCAAAATCACTGTAAGTCTAATATGGCGTCTGTAATGGCGACACTATTAATATCAAATCATCTATAGTGAGCGCGCTTACGCTCATATGGACCGGTGATGACAGCGCTGACATCGATTTTGCCGTGAATCGGACCGCAAGGCAAGATCCATATCAGTTTAATCGAGAGAAATAAAAACACTTATTTGTAGGAATATTTTAACATTTTAGTGTTGTGCATTTTACATTTTTCGACAATCGCGTACCTACTAATAGCATCATCGTCAAATTTACTGACCGTTTCGTAACTACACTCTGAAAGGTATAACAATAAAACCCTCGACAATAAATGTATAAAGTAGTTTCCTGAAAACTAGCGAACCAGCAGACTAAAACCGAAATATGATTAGGCTTTTGCGTCTGTATGGGCGGTGTACGCTGATCCAAAGCGCGACTGCCTGAAATACTTATCAACTACTAAGACCACTTCTACTGGCCATTACCACTTCGGCTTCCAAAGACGGCTCGACAACCGCGGTTATCTATTCTATGACAAGTTCTTTGTTTCCACGAGTTTACTTCTTGTTTTCACCAATTTTTATTCCAGCATATTCTTTTCAACAATTTGTTCTGTCATAAGTACTTTTAAAGTAAATTTTGAATTTTTGTTTTAAAACACGAATTAAGGGCATTGGATTCGTAATCACAAACTCCGCGTTCTCCATACAAAATAAGCGTTCAATAATACTCAATTTGTCGCAGAATTCAAATAATATTTTTGTCCGTCAATGTTTTTATTAATCTTTTTGTTGGGTCATTATTTATATTTTTTTTCAAAATCAGAAAATATTTTTTAATATTATAATATTTAAAGAAAAAGTGTACAATTACGAATATAAAAAAAAATTAACTTCGACCAACAGCCAAGTTGTGATATTGGAAGTACGTTTGTATGGGCGTCAAATGAAATGAAATATTTATTCGCAGTAATTCCGAGTTTACAAGATGGTACAATATAAAAAATGTGTCTACAGAATTAGCCCATCAGGCATGCAAAACAGTCAAGACGACTCCAGCGGCTCTACCATGGGTTTGCGCATTGTACCTAACGTATACGTGTGCCAATTCTGTTACCAAAAATAAAGCGGCCCTATTGGTTGTTGCTCATGTATACGTTACGTTGCTACAATGCGCAACTCCATGGCAGAGCCTCAGCTGTTCGCAATGTAGACAGTCGCATATTTTTAATGAAACCGCAACAGGCGGTGGTAATGAAACCAGTCGGTAGGCGCGGAGAAGTTATACAAACCTCTCCCCTGCATAATTTTGGTGACAAGATTCCTTAATTGAATATTCAGTTAAGTAGCATTTTTAAACGGGACTAAAGTTTGATTCCTTTCGGCCCAGACATGGCGAGCTCGGTGGTGTCAGAGAGTTGTGGCGGCGCGGTGCCTCAACAGCAGCTGTGCGACTACCAAGCCTCCAGCCCTGACGAGGTGGCTCTAGTCAAGTGGACGGACATGGTACTTGTTTTTATATATACGTGGTGGCCGAGTTGGTTAGACCTTAGACTTATAAACACTTAGGTCCCTAGTTCAAACCCCGGTTTATGACCATTTGTTTAACAACACCACTATAGTGCCTCGGAGAGCACGTTAAGTTGTCGGTCACAGTTTTACTAACCAACTTGTGAAAATGTTTATAGATGGGTTATTGAGTCTATCCAAATATCGCGAAGATCTAGCCACTTGGCGGTGTAGACTCATACCATCGGCTACGACGAGGTGGCATTAAAAACCCCTCCACTGGGTACCCTGAGGCCTTCTAGGCGGTCTCGGGCGCTGTAAGGCACCCGTGATGATATTAATTAATATTATATTATTCATTATTTTTAGAAACATTATTGCACAAGTACAAAAGCTGACTTAATACCGAAAGAAATATGGAGAAAACTAATTTTTATTTTTGATTTCAAAAATATAGGCAAAAATAAGATTTAAAGAAACTGGTTTTTAAGATATTCTTGTTTGAAATTTTTTATTTATTATTTTTGTGATACCTCATTATCACTAGGCAAAGGAAACAGGCTTCTTTAAAAAAAAAAAAATGGAAGTAACATGTCAATGTCAGTGCTATGTTAAAATAAATAAAAAAAAAAAACATGTCAATGTCACTAAACAAGCTATTACTATTGGTTACCACGAAGTGAAATGATATTTTGGGTCCGATAATACAGTTTATTAAGCGGTATACGTATTTCTAGAAACTCATCTTCTATACAAGAAAGCTATTATTGTCATTACCTATAAGAATTGCAATAAAATTAAAAGACTTTTTTCTTATTACCATGCTGTAAGATACTTAAAAATATTATATTATATTACGCATTCATTTAATAAAGGTGAATATCGCACCACATTTATCCAATAGTTTGTTTTCAATGTCTTTTAGTCTATTATAATGTGTTTGTGACGTCTCGCAGATTTTTTAGTTTCCAAATATATATAATATCTTAAAGACCAGGAAATTATTAAAAAAATAAACGAAATTAGTTTCTATTTTAGGCTATTTTTGTTAAATAAAAAATAGAATTATCATAATTTTATTTTTGTCGGAAGCCCATTACAGTAAACATAAAATATAATATAAAATGTAAGTGTAATTATGAAAGTAAACATATAACATACTTCTACATATAGCTACTCACTATCTACCTGATGGTTTGGTACCCAAAGTCCATCAATACATAGTTGTCAACACCATTGATGGCTCTAACTATGCCGGCAAACATCAGTGTATAAGATCATTGTAATAATTGACTATTTGATAATGTATCAGCGTGTCATTGCGTTATTATTGTTTGGCAGATGGGTGTGTCGCTGTACAGAAGAGACCTGCATAACATATCATTAAAGCTAAGGGCAGCCAATGAAGTTATGAATTTTAGCATTTTGCAAATGTTTCCCTTTACCAGCGAATCTAAAATGATGGGAATCATTGTCCAGGTAAATGTACTTTTTTTTTTAGTTACAGCCTATAGACCCAACATACTGGTATACTCTTATTTTATACTAGCTGTGCTCCCGACTTCGTCCGCGTGCAATAGTATTTTTTTATCATACAAACTTTCATCCCCTATTTTATTCCCTTGGGGGTAGGATTTATCAAAATCCTTTCTTAGCGGATGCCTACGTCATAACATCTACCTGCATGCCAAATTTCAGCCCGATCCGTCCAGTGGTTTGGGCTGTGCGTTGATAGATCACAATGTCAGTCAGTCAGTCACCTTTGAGTTATGTATATATAGATTTTATTTTATTGGAGCACGGCATAAGACTTTTGTCCTGATGAATAGCAGACAAAGTAGGCAGCTACAAAGAATGCCCGTTTCGTAAAAGCACCTGGAAATTAGTTTTTCTCGAGGAATAGAAATGGAATAGCAATAAAATAACCATTTTAAGTCAAAGCACTTATTACGTCTATGCGACCATTTTAGAAAATATTTTTTGTTATTTATTCAGGAAGAGGACAGTGGAGACATAACTTATTATGTGAAGGGAGCTGACGTGGTGTTAAGCAAGCTCGTAGGATCTGCTTGGTTGGACGCGGAATGTCAGAAGTTAGCCGCGGACGGGCTACGAACCTTGGTCGTCGCTAAAAAATCTTTGACTAAGGAACAATACCTGGAATTTGAGGTAAATATGGAACATATATTTTTACTCACCTACCTATTATTGGATTGATTGTGGAAGTATACCTTTTTCGCTCTTCTCCAATATATGGCGAAATATCAATAAATAAAAAAGTAGCCCCATCCTAGTGGTTAAGTGAAACTGATAACAAGGTTAAGCAGATGACAACAAGGCTGGACCTGCGATGGGTGACCGCTTTATACAACAAGTATATACAAACAATTCATGCTATTCTTATTACAGAAAGAATTCAAAGAAGCTCGATTAAATACAACGTCACGCAACGAACTGACTGCCAATGCCTTGGCCAAGCTACAGCTCGGCTTGTCTTTGTTGGGACTGACGGGTGTTGAAGACAGATTGGCAGATGATGTGCCGAGGACTTTGGCCATGTTACGCACTGCAGGAATCAAGGTTAGTTCTGAAAAAGTATAGTGATTTAGTTACATACATAGATGAACCAAAGCACTATACTTAGGTTTTCCATTATGTCATCTAACTGGATGATGACATAAAGGAGACAGTAGGGGAACAATGGATGGAGACAGTAAAGGACTTAAGTGGAATAAATTGGAGGAGGCCTATACCCTCAAAGGGACCTTGTAAATAATAATAATAAAGTAACTATGTGGTGTGATAATTTATATTGTAATATATATTTAATTTTAATGAACTTAAATGTAATATAATTATTGTAATTTTATAAGGAAATAAATGGCTTTATAATAATAATAATAATAATAGGGCTTTGGACCACCGTTCTAGTCAATTTAAGACGTGTTTTTATAAAACGTGTTTCCAAGATGGCGCTGACAGGATCATATAGTATTTGGTTGGGTAGAAAGGGTTGTGATCACAGTGAAGGGGAGAGTTGAATGGAGGCCTTTAACCTTACTTCGCGGCCTCAATTTGCCTCAAATGCATTTCACTCCCTTGTCTCTCATCCACGCGATGGTCCCGACACCCGTACGCACAATCCATGGATAGTTAACAAGAATGTCTGTCTCTCTCTCTCTAGTCTGTGATTATTATAGTCGTAGAAATATATAGCACTGAGGTTTTGCCGTTTAATTTAAAACATTTTTTTTATTTATTAAAATAAGATATAGCCCATAATATATAAGTCGCTGATAATAGAGTTTTCTATTAGTGAAATAATGTTTTAAATTGGTAAGAAAGAAAGAAATATATTTATTCATAAATTAATTACGCCTATATATAATAACTGAACAATATAATATACTTTATCTTAGTTTTTGAGTTTATCTGCAACAAAAAAACAATAAAAATTACGTGGTGGCCGAGTTGGTTAGACCTTGGACTTAAAAACGCTTGGGTCCCTGGTTCGAATCCCGGTGTGTACCAATGAGTTTTTAATAAAAAAAAATATGTACATTTGTTTGACAACACCACTATAGTGCCTCGGAGAGCACGTTAAGCTGTCGGTCGCGGTTTCACTATACCAACTTATGAAACTGTTCATAGATGGGTTATTGAGTCTATTCAAAAACATCGCGACGAGCTAGCCACTTGTTCGGCGAAGACTCATACCATCGGCTACAACGAGGTGGGATTAAAAACCCCTCCGCTGGGTACCCTTAGGCCGTCTCGGCCGCGTAAGGCACCCGTGATGATATGTATGTAAAAAAACAATAAACTTTTTTCTCTTCATATTATTGGTATAGATTACACCTCTGAACAGATTCTAAAAATATAGGCTGACGATATTTATTAATGCTACTTGTATTGTTAGACAAAAAAAAGTATACTTAGTATAATTTTGGTTACAAAATTAATTTAATTAACATTCTAACTGGATTTATCTATTTAACTAAGGGCCAATTCGACCAAAAGTGGGTATGACTTATACCGACATTAGTGATGTCAAATCACATACAACTAATTCTTAGTATGAGTATTAATAATTTAATCTATGAATAAATTTTTGTATGAAATTTGACATTACTACCCCCCAGTATAAGTTATGCCTTCTTTAGGTCTAATCGGCCCTAAATTATTAATAATAATAATAATATGTAGGATAATTTGCATAACAATATGCAGTGGTTCAAAAACCCTTAAGTTGATATTTGTCTGAGGCCAAGTTTTTTTTTTAGCTAAATTGTGTTAGCCAAACGTAAAGATAAATACAATTTATATCTATAGATCTGGATGTTGACCGGAGACAAACTGGAGACCGCTCTGTGTATCGCGCGGTCCCTACACCTCGGGGCGGGGACCAACTGGCATGTCGCGATACCGGCCACAAGTCGCAGAGACATCCACTTGTTACTAGACACTCTGCGACATGCGACACACACTGATCTAGTCATCGAGGGAGACACACTTCAGGTCAGTAACTGACAACTGGCATGTCGCGTTACATTCCCTACTAGAGCTAGCGCGGGCAGTTTTTCGTGGTGACAACAAAAACCAGTGCAACCGCCCGTAATTTTTTTTAGCGATGCTAAATGCAGCTCGTAAACGATCGGTGTTGATTTTTGATGCCACTTTTTGACAAGAAGCACTATTTTGAATTAATTAATTGAAATTAAAAATTTTACTACCTTATCATTGTATAATACATCAATATTTTTTAATTAAATATTATTTAAATACAATAATTTTATAATATCACAATATTAATTTAATTAACAACCTCAAACTAAACATACCAAAGCTGAATGTAGTTACACCATACTTATTTTTTAGGTTTAATCGAACTTTTAAAACTAAAGCAGATATGAATATATAAAATAATTAATTAAATTCCAATTTGTAGATAGATATTCACATGTAAACAAACATCTGTAAAAAGTAGTAGCCCGGCTAACTTTTCGTGTTAAAATTTCTGGTCGCGGAACGATTGATGGTAACTTGAATTGCTAACATTTCCGCGCGGTGAAACGACCTTGGCTAAAAAAACCACCGATCCGTGGCAGCGATGCTGAGCTCGAAACGCGGTGAATGTATCTAGAATGTATTTGTACTTTAAATTAAAAAAGTAGTTGAATATCACTGCTCTAGTTGGTAGACATAATATTAATACAACTGGATTGGCCAAATATAGGCATAAATAACTAAAATTAAATATTAATCAGTTACACACAAGCAAATAAGTATTTATGTATATACCCTTAAAAAAAAGCGGTTAAGTCACTGCGCAACTGATAACAAGGTTTAGCAGATGACAACAAGGCTGGACCTGGGATGGGTCACCGCTTTATACAACAAGGATATACCATCATAAACACCGCAACAAGCTCGCCACTTGTTAGGTGTTGCCTCCGAATACCATCGGCGAAATTGGGTCGGGTTAATCCCTCCGCTGGGTACCCTGAGGCCGTTTAAACGTTTCTCAAGAGCCAAATAGGCACCCGTGATAGTATTTTTTTTTTCATATACCACTTTTCCTAAAACTTCAAGTACCTACCATACTTGGAATAAACCCCAGTCCCTCTGTCTCAAAATGTGCGTCTGTGTGACACAGTGCCATATAGTGTAATCCTAGTTGTGAAACACTGTGTTAAAACCCTAAAGCGAACAGTGCCGGGATACCCTTCGCTCTGCAATAGGGCACTGAACACCCGCATGTTCTTGTGGATGGTGGTGCCGTCTACCGCAGAACCAGCGCCTCTCCACACCAGGTGCATCCTTTTTATCAACCATATGTTGGTCCTTCGAGCCGGATCCCTCTTACACTCCTCTTTCCTATAAGATGCACGTCGGATATACATTCACCGTATACCGCCAGGGGCGGATCCAGGATTGTTTTTTTTTTCGTTTTGATGGGGGACCAAGCGCTTTTTGACAAGCATTTTAGAGTATTTTTTTTAAATAACGGCGAAATGAGGACGGGTTAATCCCTTCGCTGGGTACCCTCAGGCTGTTTAAACGGTTCTTGGGAGCCAGAGAGAAACTCGTGATGGTATTTTTTTTTTATAGATTTTAAGTAAATTTTGATGGTTTCGGGGGAGGGAGCATAGTCTCCTGGATCCGCCACTGATACCCGCACTTACCCAACGATGATATTATTTTAATATCAGTGTCCCTCACCTGCCAAGTTATTTTTTAATCATTAATTTTAAAATGTAGTGGTGGCCTAGTTGGTTAGACCTTGGACTTAAAAACACTTAGGTCCCTGGTTCGAATCCCGGTGTGTACCAATGAGTTTTTAATTTAAAAAAATATGTACATTTGTTTGACAACACCACTATAGTGCCTCGGAGAGCACGTTAAGCTGTCGGTCCCGGTTTCACTATACCAGCTTGTGAAACTGTCTATAGATGGGTTATTGAGTCTATTCAAAACATCGCGACGAGCTAGCCACTTGTTCGGTGTAGACTCATACCATCGGCTATGACGAGGTGGGATTAAAACCCCTCCGCTGGGTACCCTGGGGCCGTCTAGGCGGTTTCGGTATGTATGACTAACAGCCAAGTTGGTAATATTAATAGTTTGTACGAGCGTCAACGCGACTGGCGAAACCTTAATGACGCTTTACGTCGATGCAGGCTTGTTTTGGGGCGTACCCGGACGACACAGTGGAGTTGCTACAGCAGTGCACGGGCGTGGTGGTGGCCCGATGTTCGCCGACGCAGAAGGCTCGCGTGGCGGCGCTGCTGCGGGCCAAAGGACATTGCGTGGCCGCCGTGGGGGACGGGGGAAACGATGTGGCCATGATACAGGAAGCTGATATAGGTAATGAATGACCTTATACTGCCTCGTATATAATAAAAACATAATAAAATAAGTGTCTATTCATTTTATATTAGATCTAGCTAAGGCATTTTGACATAGTTTACATTTATCAATAATAATGAATAAATTGATGTAAGAAAGGAGTTCTATTAAAAAAAAAAAACATCTCTTACTTATATGATACAAAGTAAAATAAACAATTATTATAGTTTAGTATCTTACTCCAATTAACTCTACGGTGTTCCTCAAGGAACTATATTTGGCTCCACTCTATTTAACATGTGTTATATGTTTATGAGGATGGATGAATCTTTTCATTTTTATTACTATGTAGGAAAGGTGACAAATTAAAAGAAAGCTATTCCTAGTCACTACCTACATTTTATTTACATTTAGTAAATTAGAAAGAAAGAATTAGAAAACACACAGATAGGATATTTTAGGGAGCGCGAGGAAATATATAGATAGGAAATTGTTTAACACTGGGGATAATCATTTTAGTATGTACATGAACGTGAGACGCGTATAAGAAAATTCACTCGACTGCTAGGGTTGCTGAGCTACTGAGGGAGCTCTGAAAAAACAAAAGGATAAATAAAATTCTGGAAGGTTTAATTTTTTTTTTTTGACGATAAATGTAGAACGCGGGTTCTCGTTGTGGACAATTCTCATGGGTTATTCCCATTGAGGTGGATTTCTCCCACAACTATATAATAATATTATTATAAGTATTATTATATACTAAAATGAATCATCACGGATGCCTTAGTGCACCCGAGGCTGCCCGTAACTAGCCGAGGGGTTTTTATTTGTAACCACCTATCTCCGTCGCCGATGGTATTTTGAATCTACATCAATTAAGCGGCGAGCTGGTGGCGGTGTTCATGAGATTCCCGTCATAAGACCCTCATGTATGTGTTCCCCCTAGGCGTGGGCATCGAGGGTCTGGAGGGTCGCGCGGCGTCGCTGGCGGGGGACGTGAGCGTCCGCTGCATCAGGTACCTGGCGCGCTTGCTGCTGGTGCACGGCCGCCGCTCGTGCATGCGGTCCGCGGCTCTGTCGCTCTTCATTATACATAGGGGACTCATCGTGTCCACCATGCAGGTAAGTCTTATCCAATCTTAGTATAGGATGCATCGTTACTGGGGTTTGCAAGAAACTGTTTCATTAGTCAGATATGCAAAATTTATGACAGTGTCTTATACTGTTTTGTACTGTAATAATTTTGGCAGCCATTCCTATTCAGATATTATAACAACCACCAACTCAACACAAAGAGTAAAATTATATTTTAATGTTTTATTAAAATAATAAATTGATATACAGTTAATTATTTTTAAAATAAGCCAAAGTAACCTTTCATTGGATATAACCTATTTTTTGAATAAGGTATTTTTTTATTGTTTACCTTTTTGATACATCAACAAATATCCTAATTTACAACTAAATCGGCCAGTAGTTTAAAATATACTCAAATGTCCAGAAAGGTGTTTTCCAACCCCTTGTTACTTAAATTAAACCAGAGTTAATTACGTGGTGGCCGAGTTGCTTAGACCTTAGACTTAAAAACACTTAGGTCCCTGGGTCAAATCCCGGTGTTTAGCAATGAGTTTTTAATCTAAAAAAATATTTTCACTTGTTTAACAACCCACTATAGTGCTTCGGAGAGCACGTTAAGCTGTCGGTCCCAGTTTCACTATACCAACATGTGAAACTGGTTATAGATGGGTTATTGAGTATATTCAAACATTCCGACGAGCTAGCTACTTGTTCGATGTAGACTCATACCATTGTCTACGACAAGATGCGATTAAAAACCCCTCCGCTGGGTACCCTGAGGCCGTATAGGCGGTCTCGGGCGCCGAAAGGCACCCGTGATGATATTTATTTTATATCACTTCTGGATATGCTGAGCATGTGTGGAAGGGTAGTGAAGGTTTCCGGCCTTATGACCGGAGAGTAATTTTAAGAGGCCTAATTATGAACCTATCAATATCCTCCACTGATTTTACTATACTGTGTTCACGATAAGAAAGGTCCCCTGAAGGTTGACATAGACGATAGATTTTTGTAAAATATCTTTATATATTGTTGTAAAATAACTGTAGTATATAAGGTAATTAATTATATATAATACAAGTATAAGTTTTTACGTGAAGTAAAGTGAAACAACAATGTGAGGGAAAGTTTCATGTGACACCCAATACACGACGTACAAACGTTTTGAAAAGGAAATGGAGAAAAGCGCTTTAGGTTTCTTGATGGATGACTAATTGTTAAATAATGACAGATAAATTCCTAATGATTAAATATCGAAAAAAAATGTGTTTCTTGATGTATAGTTAAAATGACTATCTTTTAAATATAATAAATTAATAAGAATTTATCATTCAAATAGTTAATTTCACTACTCAAAAATTAGTGGTTAAAGAATAAAATAAAATTCATTTCTCGTCAGATACGAATTTTGTGTTATAATTAAAGAGATTGCGTTGCTTTTTTTTTGCAAATTATAATCAAAATGAATTTGAACATAGAAATATTTTACCAATTATAAAACCGGATTGTTTGGATGAAGATTGCTTAATGGCAAACAAGCGTAAAATCACTTCCGTCCCAGGAAAGATCACTAAAATTTGGAATGAATTTCGGATAAATATAAAACATATCTGTGGCTCATAAGATAATTTTAAATGTTTCATTAATGCCGAACAACAAGGTTCAAAAATAACTTTATATTCAAAGTGGTATATTATTTATAAAATTTCCGGAAACTGAATGTAAAAAAGTGCGAAAAAATAATATCAATTTATAATTTTGCTAGCATAATATTTAATAAATGGTTAAGTTTTGCTGATAACCTATTGCTAATAACAATTTTTTTTTTCAAGAAACATATTTTGCTGATGCCATTAAGAAACCGGCCCTGAGTCGTAAATCCAATAGATTGTTCTTAAACGAATAATTAAAACATTCGATTCACTGTAATATTAATAACATTTTAAATTACAAAACAAATTATTGTCTTTCGTGTAGCATATATCTTATTATCAGACAATTACTCTCAAAAAAATATTCAATTAAAAATAAATTCAATTATTTATAAATGCCCATCTCTAAGCACAATGCTTCAGGGGGCCTTTCTTATCGTGAACAGACTATAAACAACCAAACAATATAGAATAATGCAATCTTAATAATGCGTTCCATAGTTAGTTATTTGAATGAAAGAAAATATTTTTATGCGTAAAAGCTTAATACTATTGTACATAGGCGTGCTTAATTATTATTATTATTAACTTATATTAATGGCCTCTACGCGTGCGCGTAATTTTGCCAATGTCACGTTGATTGAGGGTAGATTAAAAAAAAATCGGTTGATAAAGTGAAAGTGGGATAATAGGATGGAAAGGAATAAGGAAAGGACTAGGTTAGAATTAGGAATGGCCACATGACCGTATGCAAACATACGGTATAGTGATGCCAGTGTCAAGTGAAGGAGGAAATAATCGACAGTAAAATGGGTACCGCCATTTTACTGAAGATAAAGGGATTCGTTGAGATAGCACAAACACTGAGATCACTGCGTAAATACTACACTGCTCACACTCAAGATCACATAAGAATGCTTATTCTATAAAATTGGTACACTTTTGCACAATAATATCCCATAAACTTAACTATGAAAAATATACTAGAAACACACGACTACAGTGTTCGGGCTACCCTCAAGGAATCCGGCGTGCTTAATGCTTTAACACATTATCTACCAGCTAACCTTTGGGAGACAATACATAAATAAATAAATAAATAAATAAATAAATAAATAAATAAATACGGATATGGTAAAAAAGAAATGTTAACGGTTTTGATTATTGAAGAGAAAATAGTGAAGATGGGTTTTAAAATTGATTATTTAAGTATAATTCAGTGTACCTATTAAATTTTCAGGCCATATTTTCATGCGTGTTTTACTTCTCGTCTGTGTCGCTTTATCCTGGATGGCTTATGATTGGCTACGGCACTATCTACACCGTGCTGCCTGTATTCTCATTGGTGAGTTAAATATATTATACTAATTACTAGCTGGCCCTCGCAACTTTGTCTGATTAACCGTTTACGCAACGGAAGCGCCAATAAACTATCCGTGTTTTCGCAACATTTTTCACTGACGCTTAGCTCCTATTGGTCGTAGTATTTTTTTTATTTTTATTGGAGCGCGGCATGTGACTTTGTTTGTCTGCTTATCATTAGGTAGACACAATGTAAATAAAATAAGTTCGTTTGCACCTGCGAAGAGAGGTCGCATCGTTGAGCGTATTCTACCGCCTATATCACGGACAGTGCTCTGAAGAACTGTTTGAACTCATCCCTCCTTCCCCATTTCGTTTCCGTACTACACGCACTGGCAATAAAATGCATCCACATACAGTGGATGACAGGCCCACCAGAACAAAAAGGTATGGTGACTCTTATATATGTCGCACGATAAAGAAGTGGAATGCCTTGCCTGCGTGCGTGTTCCCTTCTTTTTTTAATCCAGAGTCCTTTAAGCTTGGCGTGAATAAGTTTCTCAAGCAGACATAGTGGAATCAACCAATTGAAGCAAGCATCATTACTACTATTGGTTGAGAACATTCTTGGACGTTACATTGCCACTTACCATCAGGTGGATGTAAGGTCACGTGTCCTGCTCTATTAAAAAAAAAATCGGAGACATTTTTTAAATTATATTAAAAACTGAGTTGATCTAATATCTTTAGGAAGTTTGTTGTATAATTTAGCTCCTTCGTAATTTATTAATGTTTTCCCGTGAGCAGTTCTTGGGTTAATGTGAATAGTGCTTATATGAGCAGCCCTTCTTAGGTTGTAGTGTCGGATTTAATATTATAGGTATATTGTTTATGTATCTTACAGCATGGTACATACATATCATCACGGGTGCCTTACGGCGCCCGAGACCGCCTAGACGGTCCCAGGGTACACAGCGGAGGGGTTTTAATCCCACCCCGTCGTAGCCGATGGTATGAGTCTACACCAAACAAGTGGCTAGTTTTAAATAGACTCAATAACCTATCTATAAACAGTTTCACAAGTTGGTATAGTGAAACCGGGACCGGCAGCTTAACGTGCTCTCCGAGGCACTATAGTGGTGTTCTCAATAAATGAACATATTTTTTTTTAATTAAAAACTCATTGGTACACACCGGGTTTCGAATCAGGGACCTAAGTGTTTTTAAGTCCAAGTTCTAACCAACTCGGCCACCACGTATATCATGCATTAATATAGTGTGTTGTTTACCCGCAGGTGCTGGATAAGGATATATCCAGCGCGACGGCGCTCGGGCACCCACAGTTGTATAAGCAGCTCACGAAGGGCCGGCAGCTCTCCTACAAAACCTTCTGCATCTGGACCGGAATATCTATATATCAAGGTGCGATTTTAACCCGTTTTGTTGCAACTGTGTTTATTTATATCCGTAATGGCATACGTGAAGCTACCAGTATTCTCGTACTATCGTTATGCGTGTACGTCGACCCATAATATACTTAGGTCCGACGGCCAAGAATATGGTCTATCACCTTAGGGTTGGAGTTAAGGGACGTCATAAAACACTAAGGTGTTTTTTCCCTTGCACAACATTCTGTCAGCTAATGCTATTTTTATTATATAAATTTTAAGTTTTGACCCAGCCTAATGGTTAAGTCATTGCGCAACTGATAACAAGATTAAGTAAATGAACGAACCTGGGATAGGTAACCGCTTTATACAACCAGGCTATACCATCATAAACACCGGAACAAGTTCACCACTTGTTAGGTGCTGCCTCCGGGTACCATCGGCGAAATGAGGACGAGTTAATCCTTTCTTCTTGGATATGCTAAGGCCGTTTAAACGGTTCTCAGGAACCATAAAGGCATCCGTGATGGATGGTATTGTGTACTTTTAGGTGCGGTGATAATGTACGGCGCGCTGTTGTTGTTTGAGGACCAGCTGATCCATATCGTGGAGATCAGCTACACGTCGCTGATCGCCACGGAGTTGATCATGGTGGCGCTGACGGTGCACGGCTGGCCCGCGCTGGTGGTGGCGGCGGAGCTGCTCAGTCTGCTGCTCTACACCGCCACGCTGCTCATCTTCACCACTTACTTTGGTGAGTCCGTTTCTATAGACTAGTGGTCGCGTTTTTAGCGTTGGCATTCGAAGGTCGTTGGAAAATGTACAGTTTGTCTTAGCTAAGAAAATGTGTATGTCGGGTCCATAGCGTTGTTGGAATGAACTGCAGTGTTCCCGGACTTAGGAGCGCGACCGGGTTAAAGGCCTATTAAAACTCCCCTGCACTGTTTCCACTACCCTCTCTGCTCAACCAAATGCTATATAATCCTGTCAGCGCCATCTTGTTATAAAAATTAAATATAATATGTATTCATATCGTTGTTTCTGGTACACATAGTACAAGCCTAAAGCTTAGTTTGTGACCAGGGCAATATTTGTCTAATATCCTTCATATTATTATTATAGTCTGGTCACTCATTTTACAGTATGGTGACCATGAAAGTAACAATAGTATTTTTATTTGCAAACTACATGTAACATTGTATCCACCTGATGGTAAGCAGACCTTCGAAGTCTATGAATGGGATCGTTTAATACATTGTTGTTTAACAATATTGTTCGCTCCCACTATACCAGCTAAACGATACGGGTACGAATTGGTGACTAATAGAATTTGCATTACGTATCCTCGCTGATTTGTCATCAAATCAACGGTCACTTCGTAGCCGCACCTTGAGAGGAGACTACCACCTCGACAACAAATCGATGCAGTAGTCTCATGAAAAACCGGTGAACCCACAGACTAAAACCGAAACATGACTAGGTGACCGGACGTTTTCGGGCGGTAACTTAAAATAATCGCATTGTATGGGCGGCCACAACTGAGAATGCTATTTTTTAACCAATGAACATCGACAGATGGTGAATTCATAAAGCAGTGGAGTTTCTGGTGGAAGGTGTCGCTCATAACGCTGGTGTCGTGCTTCCCGCTCTACGTGGTCAAGTTCACACACCGCAAGTGGCGAGCGCGCCAGTACAGGAACATTCGGAAGTGAACCTTACCACCATTATACTAAGGGGCAAATCTCGCGCTTTAGACATACATGCATGACTTCTTCGGTTTACGCGTAATTCTGCCAATGACAAGTAGTTTGATAATGTAAAGAAGGAATTGGGAAAGGACTAGGATAGAATAAGGAATGGCAATATGACCGTATGTAAACATATTGTATAGTTCTGCAGTGTCAAGTAAAGAGGAAAAGATAAATGGCCTATAAAAATCGGTGCCGCCATTTTACCGAAGATTAAGGGATTATTTGAGATGACACAAACACCGAAATCACTTAGTTTATGCTTCACTTCTCACACTTAAAATCACTATGAATGCTTACTCTACAAAGTTTATACACTTTTGCACAATAATATTCTATAAAATTAAATATTAAAAATATAACACCAACACGCGTCTACACTCAAATAATTCCTACATGCATACATACAGGCTCGATGTATTCGAATGAAACTGACAGATTTCTATGGAGTTACTTTTCACTCGAATATATCTACCCGACACGTAAGTCGAAAACGCCAGAATTAGGGCCCCTGTATACGATGCATTATTACTTAGTGGCTGTACAGGTTATCCCGCCTGGTCAATTCTAAGTAATTATTCTCTAAATTACTAGTTATTTTTTCTTCTCAAATGTATAGATATGTAAGAAATTATGCATTTATTTATTAAATAAGAATAGGTATTTATTAAAATTCGGTACTTTCACGGAGTAGACACTTTTCTAAATTTGACAAATAATGCTATAAATTTAAAAACTCATTCAGATGGTGCTAAGTAATAAAGTACTAGAGATACTGCAAAATAAAATTGTAACATTTTTCGTGCAATAACTACCCTATTTAGTGTTCTCCGTGAGTACCACTGACTCATTGATATTAATTTATAAAATATGATTGCACTTCACTAACAGGAATTGTTAAATGTTAACTAAAAAATAAACAGTCCAACAAGGATCAAAACTAACACAAAGTAAAACGGAGGAACTAACGCCGCCATCTTCTAACGCCGCCATGTTGTGAACGTTTTACATTTTATTAACTTATATTTCCTCAAACTTATCTGTTTACGGAAACGGATGTCGCATGATAATTAATATATAATAATTAATTTAATTTGACCTTCGAATAATATTTTTGAAAGCTAAATATATTTGTAAATTCTGCATATTTAATTAATTGTGAAATAAACATAATAAAGGCAAAATAGACCTCAAGTTATAAGAAAATATAATTTCTTTATACATTGTTTAAATGAGACCTAAATATCATAATAAAGAAGAAATTCAAACTTAAAAAAACCTACAAAAGCCCTAAAAGTCTTGGAATCCAGGTTCAGGTGAACCCAAAGTTCCAAGAACGTTTCCCCGTTGGACGGCAATACTGATCCTCTGGGTAAGATATTCCTTACTCAAAGGATCATCCGATGCTTTTATGTTTAAAATAAACATTTTGATGTTTAAAATATTCTTTTGATTAGTTTCAAAAACAGCTAAATTGAAAAACTTGTAGCAGCTTATATATTAGTTGTTTTTGTTAAAATTACTATTGCATATAAAATAGCATTTTGATCCTTGTTGCGCTATAAATTAGTATAATTATATTTAAGATATTAAAAATAAATATATTGTAGCTTATTATTATTAAACTAATAATTAATTGATAATGCCAAGAATGCTAATTCAAATATTAGTTGCCTACACAAGTACCTATGTTATAAACACAAACATTTTTTTTTTATATATTAAGATAGATTTATAGGATATTATTGTTCTATATTATTATACTGGATGATTAAAACAGAATTTTTTTATCTATTTATTTATTTAGATCATCGACGAATAAACAATTATAAGTTTTAACAAAAAAAAAAAGTGATTATTAAATCACACATATTGAAATTAAATAAAAATTTAAAGAAACCTTGATATGAAAAATGTAAACAAAACTTGATATGAAAAATGTAAACAAAGATTAAAGACGTACAATTTTTATATAACTAAATAAATATATGTTATTTTTGGATTGTGTTTTACATAACTTTATGCTAAAAATGACTACAATTGTTTTCTTGCCTTTTTTTCATGAGCAAAATTTACCAAATTTCTAGTCTACATTCAATATTAATTTTGACAAAACAGAAAGCTAAAAAAATAACAGTAACGTTTATTGGCATTTAAAATGGGCTATACTCTTCGATCAAACTTCTTTTATTTGATCATTACAACATTGTTTAAATAAAACTTCACTATGTTTTATACTTATTAATATGTATTTAATCTTCTTTGATTAGTAAACTAAAAATGCACATGTGCTTAGATATATTTCACATAACATAGACAAACTTCCCTGATCATAAACCATCGGTCATCTTTAGAATAAGGGATGCAACACATAGGTACAAACATTTCTTAATTGACTCCTAAATTCCCAAACCAGTAATTCTCGGGATTTAGATTTATTAAAAATAGTTTATACCGCGTTAAACCGTACATTTAGTCGAATACATATGTTACTGATATACAGGGTGACCTTTAAATGTTATATTTTCGGCTAATATGAGGCTATACTGATCAAATCGAACAACTTTTCCCATGGAACCATGTGTCGCAAATGAAGAAAAAAATGTGTTTCCCATACAAATTGGTTATCTTAACATTAGTATGCATTTCTTTTTTTCATTTGCGACATATGGTTCCGTAGGTAAAGCTGTTCGATTTGATCAGTAGAACTTCATATTCACCCAAAGTACAACCTTTCAAAGTCACCATGTATATGTATTGTATGTAAAAGTACAACCTTTCAAAGTCACCATGTATATGTATTGTATGTAAAAGTACAATTTTAGAGATATGTTTTGTTATTTATTTATTTGCCTTTCGTTTCTGGCACTGGTAGTAGCATTAACGTGAGGGTGTTTTTCTTCATAAAACGTGTCCAATGATTGATGATTTTTTTCAAAAAAAATAAATACATTGTATAAATTTTGGATAAAAAATAAATAATAACTCAAAAGTGTTTTAAACACAATAAAATGGAAGGGGATTTGCATTATTTTATAGTCTTTTTATTACTTTTTAGCTGTGTTTATTTGAAAATATATTAATATAAGTAAATACAGCCATGACAAATATTATTTATTATAAATCTTTCTGTGATTATTTTTCATCAAATGATAAAAAAACTATTTTTATTTTTTTAATTGTGTTTCTCCAGTAGATAATTTTATTTTTGTGATTGTTTAGAAAAATATTTATTGTGTTGAATTCTCAGATTGGTTCTCACCTCTCAAATAATCCTGGTGGAAAGGGGATTTCGTACGTATAAAGCAATATTAATGTTGTATAGACTGTCGAGTCGTCATTTCAATCTAATAGAAGAACTTAATGGCACTATAGTCGACTTGACGCCATGCAAACGTACTTCCAATATTACAACTTGACTGTTAGCCGAAGTTCATATTTTATTTATATGTTGGTAATTGAATGCAAAAATCTTTCTGTTGTGGGTAATAAATATTTTTGTACTATAATATTTAAAAACTTTATTTTCTGATTTTGAAATTAAAAACCCAACACAGAAAGATTAATAGATACAATGACCAAAAAACAGTAAGTGAGTATTATTGGAAGTGCGAAAGCTTATTTTGTATGGAGAACGCTCAGACTTTCCGATTACAAATGCAGTGTCCTTAATAATAATTGCTGAATTCGAACGAAAAACGTTTTGTATAAAAAGCTATTTGTATAACAGTATATTATGTATCATGATATAACTTTTTATATGTATATATTTTTAAGATAAAATTGCAATGAAAATATCCTGATGGGTGGGACATGAACCACTGAGCCAACCACGTACAAGTGTCCCCTCGCTTGTCATTCCTTTTTACGTATCTACACACACGCCCTCTATGTGTGTATTCTTGTAATAGTATTAAAGTAAAGTTTTAATTATATCTACTAGATAACAGAAAGGTTTACTATTTGTTTTTACTTATTTGGTATTAATTTTTTTTAACTATCAGGATATACGTATTATTGAAGCGAGGGTCGTGGGTTTGAGTCCCACCCACAAAAAAAAACTATATATATTTCTGCAATAATAATATAATTTAATAATAATAATTCCACTAGCGATAGATTTAATTTATATAATTAGTACAAATTATTTATTATATGAGATGTATAAAGGACTTTCCTTTTTGGCTCAAAAAAGTACCGGCAAATTAAATATGCTGTATAATATCATTTCATTTATGTTTTTTTTTTTTTTAATAATCCAATATATATGTACTAAAATATGCCAAAGGGATACAAACTCCAACTCTTAAACATAACTGTTTACCAAAAAGAGATACTTCAATGTAAATTTAGACAAATAGAAAACACATACCTATTTATAAAACAGCCCTGTAGGCCTATTACGCCGTACGACGTTAAGCTAAACTTTAACCAAAATGACGTAGTTGTCTGTTAATTTTTAATGTCACCAGGTTTGCATTACGTCAGAATTGCATCATAACAATTAAACTTTAGCTTAGCGTGGTGTGCTTAATCACCCCGCTAAATGAATTGCTCATTAACAGTAACTATATCTGAACTCAAAATTGAATTTTTTTTTGGCGGCACAAGCTTTTGAGCCAATTAGGTAAAATGTATAAAATCAGAATGATGCCCTTTAGAGAGTTTATATAAATATCACAAATAATATATATTAAGTACTTAGTTGTAAAGATTGGTGTTTTTTTAATAAATTATATTTATTTTAAATTTTATTTTTTAATAATTCCACAATAAGTTTTGGTCCCGTTTTTATTACGCGTATCCGAGTAACTTTAACCATTTACGCAGCGTACGCCCTCAAAGGTATAATTTTTGCAACATTTTTCATTGTTATTCCGCTCCTATTGGCCGTAGCGTAATGTTATGTAGTCTTTAGCCTTGCTCGATAAATGGGTTCGAATTTTTTATTCGAACCAGTAGTTTCTGTGATAAGCGTATTCAACTAAGCAAACAAACTCTTCAACTTTAATAATATACCTAGGTAGGTTTACGAGTTTTTGCTAACGATAGTTGACTATAGTCGATAGCCACTTAAAGTAAATTAAGATAGTCATTTATAGTAAAGGATAACTATAAAACATCTTGGTTTTTACTGTTCGGAAACTTAGCGTTCCTATTAGTGCATACATAACTATGGTGGCTAGCAACCATAGTTAACTTTAGTAGCTCTACTAGGACAATCTTTCACTTACTCTACAGTTTAAACTGTAGTGATCGACTAATAGGGTGCTTTACTTTTTTCGCAGTTATATATAAACGGGTAATAACGGGTACAATCCCCAGACCCTTCCTATTGGTGGATCCCTATAGCACATAAAAGCTAAAGCTGAAAACCCCCAAAGGTTTAAATAAGTTGTTGGTGTGTTTATTTTCATTTCAATGTGCGAAGTGCCGTATATTGCTCTCTGCTTACCCCTTAACAGGGATACAGACTTGATGGTATGTATGTATGTATATAATCTTCATATAATTTTTTTTTTTCAATAAGTACCTATTGTGGTCCTGTCAGAACTCGTTACTACTGCTGAACCACCCCGGTAATCACCTGTAGCTCTACCACAAGTTTAAAATTTTACTATAGTCGCTAGTAACTATCGATAGGTTGGAATCAACCAATAGAAGAGGTTTATTTGAAAAATAAAGCGATCCTATTGGTTGATCCCTGTCTATGGTTACTAGCGACTATAGTAGAACCTGTTTGCAAATACTTGTGGTGTGATCCTATATTAGCAACCTGCGGTTGGATACGTAGTAATAATATCTCTATATGTTGTATACAAGAGGTGTTATTACGATTGGCACGGTAGCGACGTATTGCGTCGTCCGACACGGCCGCTTAGTCCACAACAAAAAATACTAGTTATATCAGAATAATTTTATTTAAAATACCTATAAACTAAAAACTTAAATATAAAAATATTTCTTAAACAAAAGTCAACTAAAAACTGTTATTATATGAAAATTTTGTAAAAAAGTTAGAATAAAACATCTTTTAATTTATGGTAGTACCCCCTACATGAGTGCTAGAAGTAGAACAGTCCGGCGGCCGGGACCAAGACGAGCCAGCGCGGCCGCTGCGGCACGTGAGCGATCTACTCGAACTGCCCGACGAGCCCGACCAAGCAGACTCTGAGGCGGCGCGGCACCGCCCGGACCCCGAGTAACTACACGTTGACGAAAACGCAGGAACCTGTTGCTTTCCCACACCGGAAACCCTCCCGAAGCGCTGAGAGATCTTCGGACGTATCACCGGCGGACTGCTAGATCTCCGCTTGAGCGTGCCATCCGAGATCTCGCGCTCGTCCGAATCGTCGCTGATGATCTCCTGCACCGACGGCTCAGACAACACTTCATCGTCTCTCGCTCTCTCCTCGTCGCTTAGTATTATCGACATTATTTTCTCCGTATTCTCGTTTAAATCGTAAACTCTTTGATTCGTAAAGGACTCGAGGGATGTAGCTTTTGATTTTGATGATTTCCGGCGAACTCGCTCATGGTCGCTCACGAACATCGCGCTCTGCGGATGCTGAGGCAAGATGGCCGGGAAGTTGGAGTCTACCGCGGTGTACGCCACGTCGGTGGTGCATCCGCGTGCGTTGCGCATCTTCGTCGGCGAAGCAGAACAAGTACATGATTTGGTAAAAACATAATGCTGGCAAATTTGGAACAGACATATAGCGATGGCAGCTATTACTACAAATATTACATAGATCTGAGGAGTCCAGTCATAATCTAAATACATGAAACTATTATTGTTTTCCTTCCACGGTCTCCATGCGTCGAAGCTGTTTTCCGACTCGAATAGGTTCCGGCGTGCGAGTCCCCTTCCGTAGGTCTGCACGGCGGCCGCCACTCGAAGGACATTTCCGTATGCGGTATATAGCCGTTCATTTCCCAAATGAGGCGCGACATCTCTTTTCAGCCAATGCCAAAGGTCGTTATTAAAAGCTTCGAAATCAGAATGGCGGCATTTTCTAGGGGAATTACGTAAGATGCACTTAGAGGCGGTCGTATAGTATTTTAGAACGATGTCTTCCGCCCGAGCCGAGGTAAGCCCATACAGGCCGTTACGTTTGAACGGCAGAGCTATGGCAGAGGGGTTTTTGTCGTCATCTAGTTTAGGCTTCGGAAAGTGAATACAAGAGTTAGCATCTCTTTTAAATATTAATTTATCGCAGGGATCATGTAGCAGGCTTCTATCTACCTTTATCTTAGCCACGGCCATGCGTGACCAGCGAGGAACTTGCGGCGGCCCCTTCCACCCTGACCCTTGCGTGTTCAGATACCCCTTGATGCTGTCAAAGAAGTCGTGCAGCTGTCTCACGGCTCTGTACGGAACATATCCAGCATAATATGCGAACCTGCTAGCCGGTAGGATTTCGGACCTTAAGTGACCACCAATGAAGTCCGCCAAAGAGTCCTTTAATATTTTTGCAGTTTTTGGGTTATTTTGCAATGTGGCACTCCGTAAGGCTTTACCATAGTAATCAATTACATGTGTTATGTATTTGGCATTGATGTTATGAGGCAAAGGGGGAGGTACAGCCAACCCCTCAAACACCCTGCGAACGCGTATTTTTGCAAGATCTGACTCTGACCAACACTCGCATTTAAAACGGTTATTTTTAAATAAAGACGTACCTACGTTACTAGAATACACACTTAATGGGTGGGCAAAACTTAATAAACCAATATACAACAATAATATCATTGGTGCAATAAACATTGATATATTTTAACATTCTTATTTTTGAAATGCCCTCTGATTGCCTCCATATCCATAGAGTAATTAATATTACAGTTTCTGTATATATTAATTATACTCTATGATATACAATACCCATTAAGCCAATACCTCTGCCTGGGGCTAGCTAGTCACAGAGTTGGCTCATTAAGCGGCTTTTGGCACTTATATATAAGCCACCCACGAAAAAAAGAAAAAAATATTTGACGGCCGAAAAAAAACCAGAAAAACAAATTCAAACTCGCGGCATTGTTTATATTTGAAAAAAACACCAAGAAAATATGCAATAAATACAAAATATATAAACAAAATAGAATATTGAACATGTCGAAGGTAAGTCGATATAATAAAGGGTACTTGATTGTCTTCTTTATAATGTAAATAAAGTTTAAACGGTCAATTAAATAAGTACCGACCAGCGAATTCAGAATTAATTTGTTAATAGCTCGCGCTACTTCGTCGGCTCTAACTCGAAATAAACTATAAATATTCTAAATTTGTTCTACTATTGTTTACTTCTTTTTTTTTTAGGTTAGAATTAATTTTTATTACATACCTAAATTGTATTTTTACCTAAAAAGTATAAAGACGCGACTAGTAAATGAAAGGAATAAAGAATATTTCTAATTCTTCCTCCAATTTTATTAATAGATGCACATTAGGTACCCAGAGGCGGTACCCTAGTAGTTTCGGCCGGCCTAGGCCATTTAAGCGGCCGCCCCAGGCCGTTAAAGCGGCCGCCCCATTCTAATATTTTTGCAGTGTAGAATTGTGAAATTGTTCTTTTCGAAATACAACATTGAGTTTGATTCTTTTGTTTAATCTTTTCACCTGTAATATTCTCACCAGGATATAACTTAGGTTTGGGAGCTGATTTTCCACCCCTGGGTACCCTAGGCTCCGGCCTAATTGGCCTTAAGGAAAGTCCACCACTGTAGGTACCTTTATACCAAGTAAATTATCTTGCCTTTTGCCTACTTAAAATTAAAGATCACTGTGAACATTCTTTTTTTTTATTCATCAAACATTACAAAATATATTTTTTTATAAGAATTATAAAAAAACTAAATATAAAAGGTAATATTGTGTCTGACTTTTATTTACAAATATTGTTAGAAAGAGTTGAAGTCAGTTCTTTAATGAATAAAACAAGCTCATTGCCAGACACTAATAACATAAACCATAAACTAATTTAATTTAACTTATTTGTCTAGCTGTTGCTAGATAAATAAGGATCTTGAGCTGTCGGCTGTATGTTTTAATATTATTATTGTTATGTTTTATATATACAAAATATGGTTTTATTTAATAATTAGTTAACAATACATTAGTTTCTAACCAAAACTGGTTTTTACGACCGAAACTGAATTTCGGCAAGTCTCAGTTTCGGCCGAAACCGAAACTTCCTTACAAGGATCATGTTTTGAGGGAAAAATAAAGAAAACGCTATTATAATCAGTCAGTATGTTTAATTGTTTATGAACTTGATTCTACTATAATCTATGTAATAGTTTGTTATAATGAATTATTTTTTGATGTTTACTACCTACTCTTGTGCTATATCACTTAATAAAACTTACCGAATTAAAAATAAATCACACAAAAACTCACAACAAACAAAACAAGCTCAGGGTGGCCACTTTCTGGAAAACATGGAAAACCGGGAAGAGTCCGCGAATTTTCGGAGACTGGAAAAGTCGGAAAATATTTAAAGTAAACACACAATTTGCTACTATAAACGAATGGCAACCTAAGCGGAGCGATTCCATCTAAGTTCGTTTTTTTTTACTCTATATTTTAAAAATAATTGTTTCTATATTCTAATAATTTTTATCTCAAATACTATTTTTTTCCCAAAAGTCAATTAACCCTAGAAGCCTTATCTACGCCTGCAAGGCATACATGCAATTGAAAATACTTTATACCTTTCTAACGGGTGAAGTTAGCCCCTGGTGCTGTTTAGACATCCCAGAATGGGAGCTTGTCAATAGTGTATGTGTACTAAGTCCCACTATTTTTGACTTATTGAGGTACCGTACGCCCGTGAGACATATGTTTAAGCTTTGTGTATCTTTTTAAAAATTGTCAAAGATATTCATAGAACATTACGTGCAATAACTGGTTCATTTCTGTGCTACTGGCTAAAAATCTACTTCAGCAGCCTATTAGGTACTCTAGATTCTAGTAGGCACTATTTAGATCACCACCTGTTGTTGTCAGTTGTATGTTTTGATTTGAATTCTTTGACTTTCTTCAACTTATATCTTACAAGCCAAAACCTGTAAAGAAGTATACCTCTTATCCTTTTGTGATGTCAATGCAGTAAATAATAATTCAAGTGGCAGCAAAAGAAGTATAATCATTTGATGAAATATGTTATTCAATGTCGTGTAGACGAAAGGCTAATAGATGGTCATGCTGCCATGGGTTTCATTACTTATGCTGCAATTAGCGGCTGCAACATGTTCAGGAATAATAATAAAAAACTCTTGAATAGAAGAGGATTAATGAAGCAACTCAGCACAGATTTGGTCAAGCCTTGGATGAAGAAGTGACTTGAAGCTCCTACTTTACATAGAATTTTATGAGAGCCAAATTATGAAAAAACTTATTGATGCACGTAATGAACTTCAGGCAGCAGAATCAGAGCCTAAAAAATGTAAATAATGCGCCTTTTGCTCCTACAAAAAATTAAATTTTGAAATTAGGGTCCAAAAATTATGTATATTTCGAACACATACTTGCTGTCTGTGCAGATTGCTCTAAAATAATAGCTAGTCATTAAAAGATTGTCTATTACTTTTAATATGTATCCTAATAATTAAAAAAAAAATTCATATTTCAGTTGATTTCTGAGAAGTTGATTTTTAGGCCGAACATTCGGTATTTTTATTTATTTTCTTGTAATAAATAACTGTGATTGTAGTAAAATCTATTTGACTATTAATAAAAGTATATTTTATTATAAATTATATCCTAACCTTAAATTTACTTTAAACAAATATATATAATTAGGTATATTTTAGCTTACAGGCGATCTTTAATATATATACGCCTCAGAGACGTATGTTAAGGCTTTATGTACCTCCAAAATATATTAGGCTTCTAGGGTTAAAAAAAACAAAATAATATATTTTTCGATTTTCTTTTTTACCTTTTGAAGCTCATTGAGGTCAGGAAAAGTAAAAATATTCATAAGCTCTAAACTGTCACCTTTTGTCATTAACATAACTGATCAAGTGGCCAGTTTGTTGTTATTTTTTACATACACCAATCATGTTAGCAAATTTTTATCAAAGATTAAGTGGATCAACATTCTAAAAACTTAATAAAATAAAATTATATCAAAATATATAACTAGATAACAGCTTGCTACAGATAGTTCAACTCAGTTGTGCGCGCGGCCCTATGTGTGCGTGCGCTTGTAAATATACAACTTTGTACCTATCCTATTATCATAACTAAATTACTATGAATCATGAGCGCATAAAAAGCCTTACCACCTTCAGCAGGCTGACTTCAATACAGTAAGATCTTGTTCGAGTTGATTGAGAACAATGTTTTTGGTATCACGAAAAGTGAAACAGCATTGTTTGAACTTATCATTGCAAAATTAATTTGAGTACATATAAATTACAAAAATATAAAATATTTATAATATATTAATTAAAAAATTTTCACATGTATGATATGATCTCAATTCTAACAACATTTTAAAGGTATCGAAGTTGGTGGTTACCCTACAGGTAGTAGTAGTGAAACGGGAATGAGTGGTTCTACAATTATGAACACAAATGGATACACATAAAATTTTGTAATATGTAGGGAATAATAAATAAATATTATATTTAATATATTAATGTAATATAATTTTAATAAAAATAATTACTAATGGAACCTTAAAAATAATACCTACAGTAATAACTGATATAAGTTCCTGATTAAAAATAGATAAGCATATAAGACAATCTGATAATTTAGACTAACAATAACATTGTAATAGTAAGCACTTGTTATAAGTACTTTTGTTGATTTGATAATATATATTTTTATAAATGGATGAAATTGTTAAAATTACGAAAAACATTAAAGTGAAAGTATGTATTTTGATTTATTGTTGGTTTTAATTTCTTACATAATATATAATATAATTAAATTTTATAATAAAATTTTCTTTAAAATATATGATTTCAGGATATTCGTAACTTTTTCAAACCAAAATCTAGTCAAAAAACTAAACCTACCGCTACATTAAGTGAAGATGATGTGATACCTGAATCTCCAGAAGTTGTGATAGCAAAGAAAAAGGTATGTTTATTTAAATACACACTAAATATAGCAAGTGGGTGTCTTTTGGTACAATGTAGATACCTAAATATGATACCTAACGCAACAATATTTCTTATAGTTTAGTATAGTTACAAAAAGCAATCACAAAAATCAAATAAGTGGTTCTTCAGTTATAAACACACAAAAACAGACAGGCAATTTATATGTATTAAAGAATAGTAGATAAATCATTAAAATGTATTTTATTATGTATAAAATTGGAATAATAAAACTGCATTTTGATTAAGACACCTACTTGTAGTTCTTTTTTCATTAAGAGCTTATATTATTTTATAACTATAGTTATTGTTTTGTATAAATATTTTGTTTGCCAATTCTAAAACTGAAATGTTAAATATTGATGTTTATTTCATAATATTTCAGAAAAAGACAAAAGCACGGGCAGTATTTGATGATTCATCTGACGAAGAACCTACTAACAAAAAACTAAAACCATTAAATAAAGTTAAAGACAAAACAACACCTAATGGCAAAACTAAAAAAGATCTAAAGGAAGTTAACCTATCAGACATTTTTAACAATAGCAAAATAAAAAGGACAGAACCAATAGTAAAAAGTGAAAAAAAGAAACTTAAAACTGAAACTGGCATACATTCTGATGAGGAGTTAGAAAAAACCCTTTTAACGCTTGATGTTTCAGAAGAGATACTTTCTACAAGTACAAGCGAAATTGTTAGGGATGAAGATAAAACGACAAAAAATAATGCAACTAACAAACTTAAATCTCCTACTAAGTCTACTAATAATGAAGCATCTAAAAGTAATGACAAAGCTAGCTTTTTAAAAGAGGCGACTACTTCAAATATACAAAAAGAAGTTATTAAAAAACGTGTTAAAGATAATAATAAATATACTAACCAATTAAAAACTCCGACAAAATCTACTAATGACTTTGAATCATCTAAAAATAAAGACAATGCTTTAACTAATAGTGCTTCCAAAGCAAAGACTGCAAAACAAGTTAAAGAGGATATAAAAAATGAAAATAAAAGAACCTTTTCTGAATTCGTTGATGAAGAGAAAGTGGTAGACACACAAAAAGACGGCGGAGAAGATGAACATGAATCTAAAAATAAGAAGAGGAAACTTAATAAAACTCTAAATGAATCAGGTAACAGAATTAAGAATAAACATTTATAAAGATTTAAAAAAAAAAGTTGGCTTTATTTAAATGAAAATAGACAGCAATATTGGCATAAAGCAAATTTTTACAATACCTACATAGTCATTTTAGTATATGTAATAATTAATCTTAACTTCCAGTAATTTCCGATGAAGAGCGTCATGAAAAGAAAAGGCATTCAGCAATGCTGTATCAAAATTATCTTAATCGGAGTGGCCCCAAACATTTAGGTACCAAAGAAATGCCAGAGGTAATATAAGAATTAAGATTTTATTTAGATAAATAGCTTCGCAGTGTACCATTCTTAATTTTAATTATCCGATTGTAATTCTTATTTACAGGGAACAGCAGATTGTCTTAAGGACTATGCTTTTCTATTAACCGGCGTATTAGATTCTTTTGAACGAGAAGAAATCACAGAAACTGTAAAAAAATACGGAGGTTGCATAAAGTCTGGAATTAGCAAAAAGGTATAAAATAATAAGAGTATTTTTTTGTATTTAAAATCTAGTAGAACACATTTTTCCTTTTTAATTTATAAAAGTTTTATAAATTTTAGTTCTATAATTATGTTTATTAGGTAACCCACGTGTTAGCTGGAGAAGACGCAGGTCCCGCTAAATTAGCCAAAGCCCAAGATCTAAATATTAAAATTATCAATGAAGATGAATTTATAAAAATCATCGCATCATCAAAAAACAAATATCATGACCTAAGTATTAATAATAAAAAAGATACATCAAAAACGAAATTAAGTAAAAAAAATATTAACAAAGATAAATCAAAAAATGGAATTAGTATTAAAAGTGAGAAAGATTTACTTGAAAAAGAAACAAAATCAATAAAAAGGGATGTTGAATTTAAAACTAAAGTAGAAAAATTAACACCTAAAAAGGAAAAATCCGATAATCAAATTAGTACTAAAAGTAATAAAGAGTCTGGAGAAAAAAATAAAATTGAAAAAAAATCGCTTATAAAAGAAAAATCTCCACAAATAAAAGAAACTCAAGAGGTGAAGTCCAAAACATTAGAAGAGATTGTACAAGCAAGCTTTTATTCTAAAACAAATAAAATAAAGGAGGAAGTTGAAGTAACAGATGACAAAGTTAAAAATGGTAAGAATTCTAATTAATTACTTGGTGGTTTTAATGCATTTATTACTTTTAATAATGATATCAATTAAATAAATTAACTATATTTCCAGATAAAATATCTAAAGAAGATCCAGTTTCTATTGTAAACAACGGACAAATTTGGGTAGAGAAGTACAAACCTCAAAATGTCAAACAAATTATTGGTCAACTCGGAGATGGCAGCAACGTCAAGAAGTAAGCATATTGAAATTAGTGTAGTGATTGATTTTGTAGTAAATTTTAATAATATAAAATAGTTGTAATTGTTCTAATTCACACAATATATTTCTTTGTCGGGAAGATGGTTTATAACTATATAGAATTGTTACGGGTTCTGCAGTTGTGTTGATGCCTATACTTCGTATATTCTTTTTTTTTTTTTTTTTTTATAATCGTACTTCTAATAACTTGGCTGTTGTATTTCAATTATTATTTTTATGTTGGTAATTGTACGAAAAAATCTTTGAGTTGTAATAAATATATACTTTTGTTTATACTTATTATTAATAATATTTAAAGAAACAAAATCTAATTAAAAAAAAATCCAAAACAATGATTAATAAATACAATGATCTACAAAAATATTATTTTAATTCTGCAACAAACAGTAGTGCGTTTTATAAAACTTATGCTATGTTTTTCTGTATCAGATTAACAAATTGGCTCTCAAAATGGTATTTGAAGCGAAAGGAGAAGCTCCCAAAGCCAAGTCCTTGGGCCAAGAACGATGACGGCGGTTACTTCAAAGCTGCTCTGCTCTCCGGACCGCCGGGTATAGGTCAGTTACAGTTACACCTTCCCGAATCCCCCAATCGTCCGTTTCGTAACCTCGCCCTTTTAGAGGAAAGTATTTAGGATTAGGTTACACTATAATAACAGTAAATCAGCAGAAGAGATAATTTCAGAAGTCACTTAAACCATTTAATAAACTATAATATACTGATGACTTTAATTTCTATAATTTGTATGGACGGTCACATAAATTCTACAAAGTTAATTGCACATATCCTCAAAAGGATTTAATATTTGATTTCGAAGTTCGGTTAACTTTAGATAATTTATGTGAGCGCCCTGTATAGCTTTGTTTTTTACCATACAAAATTTATATATTTTTTTAAACTATGAAATATATTTATTATTATTTTCTTGGGTTAATGGCGTCTTCGCATTACGCGAAATTTTGCCAATGTCTATGGGGTAGATTTTTTTTTTTTTAATTTATAGTAAAGGAGGGATAATAGGATGGAAAGGATTACGGTAGAGAAAGAAATGGCGACATGACCTTATGCAAACCTACGGTATAGTCCTGCAATGTCGAGTGATGAGTAAAATGGGTACCGCCATTTTACTGAAGATTGTGGGATTATTTGAGATAACACAAACACTGAGATCACTGCGTAAATGCTACACTTCTCACACACTATACGAATGCTTATTCTACAAAATTAGTACACTTTTGCACAATAATATTCAATAAAATTAAATTTAAAAAATATAATATAAACACGCGTCTACAGTGTTCGGGCTACCCTCAAAGAATCCCTATGAAATCTATTATTATTATTATTTTTGGTGAATGGCTTTTCGCTTGACGCGTAACTCTGCCAATGTCAAGTTGTTGAAAAGGCACATAGGAGTATGAATTTAATATTACAGTTATTATTGTTTTATAAAAAAAAAAGTCAATAAATATTAGTTAAGGTTAAACATTTAACACTAGGTATAAACAGTACAATACAAACAAAGAAATTCAACATAGGGGAACACAAGGGCCAGTGGACAATACAGGACAGCAGGCAGATCTGATAAAGAAACATATATTAGATATATAAAGTAGTTAAAATTTTAATTTAACTTCTATATATATTAAGGCACAAACTTATACAAGGGGCCCCTGAAACTAATAAAAACTGGATCCCAAACTGGAAAATGGTCCAGAAGTAAATATTCATAGGAAGTATAATAGGAATATATTTATAATTAGAATCTTAATTTGAACTTTTTTAAATATTTTGCTATAGCCAGTATTCCATTATAATGAGGAGTTTTCCAGTAGTTATTATTTAACGCAACAGATGGCGTTTAGTCGCTATCTACAAAAACTGTCAAATTAGATAGTGGTAACCTGTGGTGGTAACATATATAATACACCCAAAATTTTGTGTAAATAGGAAAGTAAATACCTTTATACGAATAATTTATAAAATTTACTTAACTTTGTTTAATATATTTTATACACTAATATCCTGAGCACTTTGCCTTACGGCACTAACTTTAGTATTATTTTTTCTATTAAATATCATCATTTAAGTAATTAAATTTATATTTCTAAGGTATCTTGGTCTTTTTACGAAGTTTTTCTTGACAGGGTATCTACTAAAGATTATAGAGTGCAAAAATATAGAGTAAGTAGATACATACAAAAGTGACAAAATATGGTAAAAAGTATATAACACGTCTTGCAATACCAAAATTTAGTTGTTAGTCAAAGAGAATTTAGAGTCTATATTTGAGTAGTCTATATGAAAATATAGACTACCTAAGTATAGAAACAGCCTTTTTGACAGTTTTTGTGGATATCTCTCCTGCTGCCATCTAGTGAAATATTTTGGAACCGTCGAAAAGAAAACTCCTCATTGGGCAGTGATAAGAGGAGAGTAGTTGAATTGGTGGGACGAGGGATTATGGGTGGAAGAATATCATATAGGGAAATATTCTGTTTGGGACAACCAAATAGAGAGTGTTCTAATGTTCCCAAATCTGTCCCACAGTCACACAAGGGGCTCTCTCTAACCCTGATTCTATGTAGGTGGCAAGGTAGTCTATTATGGCTTAGTCGAAGTCGACAGATAGTAGAGGTGATTGTCTAGTAAATTGTTTTAATGTAAAAAACCAAGGTTTAGTGAAAATGGTAGGTTGGATTGATCTATAGTGTTTAGCCTTAGTGGGGTCAGAATTCCATATACTCTCCCATGAGGCAACTTGATCCCTTCTAGCCATAGGGATCAAGTCCTGCGGGCACAAAACAAAATTGTCCATTGAGCCAGTGGATGAAGCCTCCTTGGCAAGTAGGTCAACTGCCTCATTAAATCTATTATTATTATCTTATATTAGTGGCGTCTACGCGTGCGTGTAATTTTGCCAATGTCAAATTGTATGAGGGTAGGTTCAAAATTTTTTTATTACAAAAGTGAAAGTGGGATAATAGGATGGAAAGGAATAAGGAAAGGACTAGGTTAGAATTAGGAATGGCCACATGACCGTATGCAAATATACGGTATAGTGATGCCAGTGTCTAGTGAAGGAGGAAAAAATCTATAATAAAATGGGTACCGCCATTTTACTGAAGAAATGAATTCATTGAGATAGCACAAACACTGAGATCACTGCGTAAATACTACACTTCTCACACTTAAGATTACTTATACACTTTTGCACAATAATATCCTATAAACTTAACTATGAATAATATACTAGAAACACACGACTACAGTCTTCGGGCTACCCTCAAGGAATCTCATTAAATCTAATTCAATTTCTTGTTTGTATGGCCTCTCGCTTTTCGCGAATTTTGCCAGTGTCTAGTTATGAAACAGGCACTATCACTAAGGAGTTAAAATAGTTAGATTATGATAAGTTACATTAGATTAGTCTTCTATTTTAGAAAAACTGTATTAGTATAAGACGAGACAATACATAAAATTGATAATATGTTACGATTAAGAGCCCCCTCTTAATCGTAACATATATCTACAGCACAAATTAGGATTGAAGTCATAAGGGCCAAAAGTTAACGAACACAGGACGACACAGACATCTGAAAAAGAAAGAATTAGGAATTTAGAACAAAAATATATATACAGAGTTTAAAACACTATTTTATACCCTGTTATATAGTTATATAAAAAACATAAAAATGTAAAGTCAGAGATGTCAACCAAATTTTGAGAACCAATGAATCTATTGTACCTCACTCTTTCCAAAGAAATGGTGGGGCAAAAAGCAGTATTTTTTTAATATATTTATGGTTAGCATCTCCGACTGTCACCGGAGGCCCTTGGGTAGGATTTATCAATAATAGAACTCTTATAGTTTTAATTTAAACTTCTTTATGTATTTAGCTAAGGCACATAGGCCAGAATAGCTAGACAATGTCAGTAGAGTATTTAGGTTTGTGGGGAGGGGTACATCAGATGGGAGAATGTCATACAATGAGCAAGTATGTATTGGACAGTTAAAAAATATATGTTCAAGGGTTCCTAACTCAGAGCCACAATCACATAGAGCGCTTTCACGAACTTTAATTTTGTTAAGATGGATTGGAAAGCTGTTGTGCCCCAGCCTAAGTCGACAAATTGTAGAAGTAATTTGTTTACTAAAATTGTTAAAAGTAAAAAACCAAGGTTTTAAGTTTATAATTGGTTGAATTCTTCTATAGAATTTGGCTTTTTCTAGATCTTTATTCCAGGATGTCTCCCACAGCGAAGCGAGATCTGATTTAGCTAAGGGATTCAGATCCTGTGTGTATATGGCAAAGTTGCCATCAATCCATCAATCCAGTGACTGTTGCTTCCTTAGCCAGTCCATCAACAATCTCATTCTCTTCTATGCCACAATGGCTTGGAATCCAAGCCAAAATGACATCATAGCCAGAGTTATTACATTGGAGGAGAAGGTGTCTGATTTTAAGGGTAATAGGGTGAGGATTATTTGAGGAATAGTTTGATAAGGCCTTTAAACAAGTTTGGGAATCTGAGAATATTATTGATTTTACAATTTTATGTGAGTATACATAAGAAACAGGCAAGTTCATATATGGCAAGGGATTCCCCAGTGTATATTGAAGACAGAGGAGGACTTCTAAAGTTTAATATAATAGAATATTTAGGTATCCACACTGCGGACCCAACACAGGTTTCGGAATCATATTTTGAGGCATCGCAAAAAATTGACAGTCTATCAGACCAATGTTTTTTAACTTCTCTATTAAATATGCTATCCGCCCTAAGTGATTTTTTGTCAATATCAAGATGATCTATTTTTGGATGGTAGAGCAATGAGTCATATGGGATGTCAAAGGAAGGAAAGCATGGAGTGGTATATATAGGTAGATCAAGCTTACGCAGTTTTATATAGCTAACCAGTAGGCATGGCAGATCCTTATTTTTCCAATAAGCAGATTCAGAGAGGTTATATAGAGCTTCCAATTTTGATGTTAGGGGATGGGAAGGGGTAGAGGCTATTTTATATAGATAACGGTCAGAGAGGTACTGTCTTCTGACAGACAGAGGAGGCTCAGCACATTCATTTTGTAGGGCCACAATAGGTGATGACCTCATGGCACCAAGAATGACGCGTAGGCTTTTGTATTGTATTTTGTTTATTTTATTTAATGCAGCTTTATTACAGGGAGTTAAAAGAAAGGAAGCATAGTCCAAATTACTTCTAATAGTGGCGTTGTACAGAAGTTTCTGGCAGTATGGGTGAGACCCCCACCATGCCCCAGACAAGCACCGAAGAATATTAAGAGATCTCTCACACTTGTCTGCAATGTATTCAAAGTGAGGAATACCTGTCATTCTTGAGTCCAAAATGGCACCCAGAAATTTGAATGATTGAAGTTGAGGGATGAGATGATCATTAATTTTAATATTGAGGGTAGGGATTTTGTATTTTCTAGAAAAAATAACTGAAGCACATTTAGATGGGGATAGCAATAATCCATGGGAATCAAGCCAGTTGTTCAAATAATACAGAGCACTATTCAAAGGAGCCTGGGAATCCAGAATGTTATCCACTGATATGTAGAGAGCCAGATCATCTGCATATTGGAGAATATTACAGAAAGATGTGACAGATAAATCTAGATCAGAAGTGTAGATATTGTAGATCTAAGCCCTCTCCTCTACAATATCTACACTTCTGATCTAGATTTATCTGTCACATCTTTCTGTAATATTCTCCAATATGCAGATGATCTGGCTCTCTACATATCAGTGGATAACATTCTGGATTCCCAGGCTCCTTTGAATAGTGCTCTGTATTATTTGAACAACTGGCTGACAGATCCCTGTGGAAGGCCCCTCCAAATTGTTTGAGAAGGAAGATGGTAGCCATGATATCTTATATTAATAGTACGGGCAGATAGTAAGTTTACTATGACCTGAACAATCCTCACCGGGATGCTCAGCTTGAGCAATTTCTGCCTGAGCAGGGGAAGAAGGACACTATCATAAGCAGAACTTATATCGAGAAAAACCCCTACAACTGATTTATTATTTGAGAATGCAACTCTAATATCAGTGGATAAAACTCCAAGGCTGTCTGTTGTACCCTTACCTTTTCGGAAACCAAACTGGGTTTTAGGAATAATGCCTCTATTTTCTATTATCCACTCTAAGCGGGTTTTAACCAGATGTTCCAGGATTTTACATATAACTGGAGAAAGAGCAATAGGTCTATAGGAAGTAGGGAGAGAGGGATCTTTATTAGGTTTTAATATGGGAATTATGATTTGATTTTTCCAAGGTTCAGGAGCAATACCATTGGAAAATGTTTTATTTATTATTTGAAGAAGGATATTTTGGAAGTTTAAACTAGATTTACATATAAAAGAATAAGGAATACTATCAAAACCCGGAGAGGAGTCATTGAGCTTGCTAAGAACGCAGTCAAATTCAGTCCTCTTGAAGGGTTCGTTCATAGGATCTTGGCTATTAAGGAGGGCAGATAGTGGGGGTAAATTATCAAGGAGGGGGTCCAGGGGAGGGGCCATGGATTCAGAAAAACTTTGTAACCACCCTGATGGGTCATTAAAGGATGAGGAGTTGTTTGTGGATATGGCTCCACGAAACTTTTTGATATGTCTCCAAATAAAGGATGAAGGAAATTGAGGAGAAAGATTCTCACAGAATTTAAACCAGCTAGCTTTTTTTTTAGAGGAGTCATCGCTGAGTTATATAATCTTCCTGCATCCCTGCGGCACTTGACCATTTTTGTACACTGTGAATCCCACCAGGGGGGGGGGACAACACTCTTAGGCTTCTATTTACCTTTTTAGGTATACATTCATCCGCTGCAGAAATTAAAGATTTTACATATCATAAATAGACAAATAGTCATCATTTACTATATCTAACAAATTACCTTTCTGTTCTGTAACTTGGGAAAATTTTGCCCAATCTGCAGATTCTAACTTATATTTACGGAGGGGATCAAAATCCAAAGTTATGGGGGAAGGAATAAGAGATGATATTAAAATTGGGTAGTGGTCACTCCCAAAAGACTCAGATAAGACTGACCAGGACAAGGAAGTGGACAAGGAGGGAGAACATAGGGACAGGTCTACAGCACTTGGGTGTTGGGTGGGATTAGGACGGCGGGTAACAGAACCATCATTTAAAATACAATAATTTAATGAGTCAATAAGTTCTAAAAAGTCAGAACCAAAAGTGTCTGCAGGGCGAGGGCCCCACATTGGATGGTGACAGTTAAAGTCTCCACAGATAATGACTGGAGGAGGAAGAGAAGAGAAGAGAGATTCAAAAGTAGAAATATGGGATCGGTTGGGATGGGGAATATAAATAGATACAATAGTAATATCACCGGTCCTGATGGCAACAATATTGATATCAGGTGGATGAGGAGCAATGTGTATTTGGTAGAAAGGGATATGTCTACTAATAAAAACTGCACTACCACCATATCCATCATCTCTGTCTTCCCTCACACTAAGGAAGCCTGGGATAACAAACCTTGACCCTGGCTTAAGCCATGGTTCACTGATAGCTAATATACTAATATTAAACTTTCTAATTAAATACAGTATTTCAGTTTTTTTGTTTCTTATACTATTCACATTCCACTGTACTATATGTTGAGTCTGGGGCATTTTGTTGAATAATATAAAGAAGTTCATTTATTTTTTGTGAGATATTGTTCGGTACAGTATTGTTATATTTGGTAGTTATATTTATTAGGAGTGTTAAAATAAGTTCCATTAAGTTCTCCTTTGGGGAATTTCAATTAATTCATTAAATCTATAAATGGCGTATTATTTTTATTATTATTTAAGATAATGGCTTCTACACATTGCACGTAATTTTGACAATGTCAAGTGGGTATACTAACTCTCGGTCTTAAAAATATTGATCAAATTAATTTATGATGTTAACACAGAACATGAGATTGGTAGAAAATAATTCTAATATATTTAAAATAATGTCTTCACAAATTTTATCATAAACTATCCGCGCAACTTCGTCTGCGTAACTTTAACCGTTTATGCAGCGTACGCTCTCAAAACGAATATTTTTTCCCCCGTTTTTGAAAAAAAAAAGATTTTACTCCGCTCCTAATGATAGTATGTAGCATGTAATGTGCCTATAGCTTTCCCCGATAAATGGGCTCTCCAACACTAAAATTATTTTTCAATTCGAACCAGTAGTTCCTGGCGCGTTCAACCAAACAAACTCTAGCTTTGTAATATTATAGTATAGATTAATTTGATCAACAACCCTTTACGATAATTGCGTTAATACCTCACTTTTCACAGTTACGAATTATGCTTATTCTATAGAACCGGTAACATTTCTGCACAATTTCCTATAAACTTATAATATATAACTCGCGCCTACTTCCTTAAATTTTCTTTTTTATATAGTGTTATTGCCTATAATTTGTTTATTTATATTGCAGGTAAGACCACCACGGTGTCGCTAGTGTGCAAGGAGCTGGGCTTCGACACGGTGGAGTTTAACGCGTCGGACACCAGAAGCAAAACACTCATCAAGGAACAAATCACAGACCTTCTCACTACGTCCTCTCTGTCAGCTTACGCGAGAGGTAAGGTTTACTTGTTACCTTATATACATGGTGACTTTGTAGGATGTACTTTGGGCTAATATGAGGTTCTGCTGATCAAATGGAACAACTTTTCCCATGGAACCATGTGTCGCAAATGAAAAAAAATATTGCCTTCTCCATACAAACACGTAATGTTAAAATGACCAATTTGTGACCAATTGAAAAAAAAAATGCGACACATGGTTCCATGAGAAAAGGAGTTCGATTTGATCAGCAGATCCTTATATTAGCCCAAAGTACATCCTTTCAAATTCACCCTGCATATTGATATATTGACGATAATATAGCTCTTACCCATTTCATTTCAATGAGTCATAAACATATACAATATGTTTTATTATTTTTAATTAAAAACGTGTATGAGGTTTAATAACTGTTTTAATTATTTTTTTTTCAGTCAGCGATTTATGTTTTTGTGTTTCTTTCTGCGTTAAGAAGGCAGGTGTAAGCAATAATAATAATATAGTACTAATAAATATATAAGTATTAATTATGTGATTAAAGGTAATACAGGCAAGCAGGCGGTGACCAAGAAACATGTTCTGGTGATGGATGAGGTGGATGGAATGGCTGGCAACGAGGATAGAGGTAACGTACATACATAACCATGAAACTATTAATAAATACAAAAGTGTCCAAAGGTTTAAAGAGAGAGGCAATGTTCTTAGCTATCCATGGATCCATCGCGTGGTTGGATCGCGAAGTAGGTTTAAAGGCCTTTTGAACTCTCACCTGCACTGATTGGCTAGAACTGCTAGTTCGTCTGGAATTTTGTAATATATTTTGAATGAGTCCATTAATATTTTCCAGTCCTGTATTTATATAGTTTCCCCATACAAATTGGTCATTTTAACATTACTAGTTTGTATGAAGAAGGCAATTTTTTTTTCATTGCAATACATGGTTCCATAATAAGTTTTCTGTTTTATGATATGTTTTATTATTAAGCCAGCAATTAACTATTTTTGTACATTCAAAATATGTCATAGGATGGTTAAGTTATTAATTTTGTAATTGCAGCTGTAATTAATAATTAAATTCATGTTATTTGTATTTAATATATTATATAACATAGGGTAATTTAAAAACAGTAGAAATTATTGTCATTATTTTATATTGTCATAGCTCCAAGATCATTAAAAACAATAGCAAACAGTGTTTTGTTTTAAAATAACACTAACACGAAGTTGCCGACAACAGCTACATTTTTGGCAAGATTTAATGAGTGTGTATATATGAGTGTGCATGTGTATATAGGAGTGTGTATGTAAATATGTACCTATAAAATTTAGCAAATGATGTTTATAGGGGGTCTCCAGGAACTGATATCTCTGATAAAGTTGTCGGCTGTCCCTATCATTTGCACGTGTAACGACAGAAATAGTCCAAAGATGCGAACCCTGGTCAACTACTGCTACGACCTCAAGTTCTCCAGACCTCGCGTGGACCAGATTAAGGTAGCTAGAACAAGCATCTATTTAATGTAAAATAGGGTGCATTATCCATTGATATCTACAGAGAGCACGGATACGTGTTTGTGTTGTTGTTTTACACTTCCTAGAAATAGTTTTAAAGATATTGAAAAAAAGTTAGATATATGTATGTATTATTTTTTATGTAGATATTGTATTATATATATATATATATGTATTTATGTATAGTATGTATTATTTATTATGTATATATTGTATATGTTATTGTATTACTATGTTCTAATTTATATAAGTTTATTAAAATTTTAATTAAGCACTCGACTTCGAACACAATCTTAGCTGGTAGATAATGCCTAAGGCATTAAGTTCGCCTTTGTACATAACTTTTGTTTACTGTGTATTAAAGTGTTAAAATAATAATATATTAAAATAACTAAAACGGCATTACAATATTTTTGATTTTATATTTAATTTTTGAGATTTTTTTTTCTTTTAAAGTTATGTCAACTTTTTGGCAAATATTTGTAAAAATATTTGTTGTCAACAAAGTTATTTTACCTCAGCCGTGGTACTATGAAAAATCTATAGGAAATAGTTTTTTGTTTTTGTTTGTTTTAACATAGGATGCACCCAAAGTTTCAGAAACAAGCTTGCTATTATTGAGCAACTAATTTATAAATAACTGTCTGTGATCTATTTAGATATAATTCGCATAAAATTGAACTAAATAAATAAAGTGTTATGTATATTTTCAGGCTGCAATGCTATCCGTGTGTTACAAGGAAGGAGTAAAAATACCGCCTACATCTCTCAGCCAACTGATATTGGCGGCCAATCAAGATGTGAGACAGACCCTTAACTTGTTATCCCTGTGGTCTGTCAACTGTAAGGACATGGACGCGGATCAGGTCTCTAAGGACTCCAACAATGCTAAGAAGGATATGAAATTGGTGAGCCACTAAAACATAACTGTCTATTGGATTGGGAGTCATTGTGAATGATTGCTCAATTTACATATTCCAAATTACACATAAATTTTGATACTTACCTATTTATATACACACAAACATACCTGCATACACATAGGACGATAAGAACATACACACAACACCTGACAATACACACATACACGAACTTAGACATACTACCAATCAACAGATACGCTAAATATATAAATACCTATCCTAAATAAAATTATTGAATGGCGACGGCAAAGACGAATTAGCATTAAGAGTTTATTTATAATCATCACCGAATCAACTGCCCGTTTTATAACCGGACCCTGAAAGGAGACTAAAACGATGCAAATGGTCTACTGACCACACAGACTATAACCGACACCTGACTGGGTTACTTGACGTTTTTTGCATCTATGGGCGGTGGTAACGAAATAAATAAAACTTAACTACGCAAAACAAGAAATGGCTCGTCCCGGTGTTTTTAAAGCCTCAATAACCCCTCTTCAAGCCGATATGTGAAACTATTAAAAAATCTCTCAGAAACTGTGTGCAGAGACAAGCCTTGTACATACTCGTAGATAGATGTTTCTTTACCATAAAATATATAAATGTTTATATATAATTGTGAGTTAACATTAAATAGATATAGTTACGACTTAAATAACAATTACGAATATTTTTAGGTCCAAGTTAAACTATACCCCCACACTAGGCAAGCCTGTCTCGTGGGGGTCATATAATTATATTACCTACTAGAAATAACTGCATATTACATACACTTATAAACGAACAAATATTTTAATTTAAACAATCACTGGGAGTTTTTTAATAATGATATAATTTTTTTGATGCCTCCAGTATCACTTAGAACCCATTTTTAAAATAAAAAAGGTAGGTAAGTAGTTTTTTCTTCAAAAAAAAAGTCCGATAAATAAATTATTATATGAACAAACGTCTATATGCTTAATATTACTCCTACAAATACATAATAAGTCTTCGTATCTAACAAGTAAAACACAATTAGACAAGTGATAGGCTTTAATTCGTGAGTTTAGTATGAAAGTTAACGTGATTTGTAGAATTTTTTTGTACTGTTTTTGTATAGCCAACATTAAAAGTAAAAAATACGTGTTTCATTATTTTCATCATTTTATGATGAAAATAATGAAACACGTATTTACACAGTATAATTTTTTTATCACCGTGACAAAAAACATCCAGTATATATATATACACGCACACACACATACATTATGATAACATGTTTTAAAATTATTACAAAATCAAAACCAATAAGATATAAATTAAATTAATAAATTATGAATTTAAATAATTATCGAAAGTATATTTTGAGTTTCCTTGTGTGTCCAACCCATACGAGTGCTAGCAACGACTCGTTTAGCTTCAGAAACAGAAAGATACCTAATATTACACACATTGACGGTCTGATTGTAAACATAAGAAGCCACATAAGGTGTGCCACCTACGGACGAAGGAAGTTGTTACATAAAACAAAATATTTGCAGGGACCGTGGGAGGCAGTCAGAAAGGTGTTTACTGCGGACGAACACAAAACCATGAGCATTAACGATAAGAGTGATCTGTTTTTCTACGACTACAGCATCGCACCATTATTTGTACAAGAGAATTACTTGCACGTCACTCCTAAGTGCCCCAAGTAAGTTAACTACTTTGATGGTCAACTTTTAAATCTAAGAAATCTTAATTTGTTTCTGTAAAATAATTACATTGGTTTAAGGGTCATGATTTATATTTTATAATGGTTAACCCTTAAGGAAGTTCTATAATACATCAGTCTGGCTGGCACTCTATCATACCTACATAATATGAAAAAAAAAATACTACTTAAAGTACGCACAGACCAACGCGTTCAATCTGCGGCCGCGGTGGCGATCTCAGTCATTCACACCAAACACGCGATCTACGCGTTCAGGATGTTTGCGTTCGGGCGGAGTGAACGTCCTCTATTGAATTTGATGACAAAATGGAAAATATTTAAGACGAAATTCTTTTACTAGTAGCATTTATTGAAGATGACGAAAGGGATAAGATGTAGGTATTTAAGTATATTTGGATTAAAACATATTAAAACATATTTTGTTCACTGATATTTTCAGATAAAATAGAAGGTTTTGGTTACATAGTATAAATACAACCAATAAGTTTTAGGTTTTTACTATTTTAATGTTTAAAAATAAGTTAATAAAGGTTTAATAAAACTGGAGGTATTTAAATTTGCTTATTGTCCATTTTTCCATATTGGTCATTTCTTCATAAATCTCTTCTTTTTTCCATTATTTTTATAACACTGGTGTGATGTATCGGATAATATTTTATATTTTTACACTTCAGCAATAATCTTTCGGTCTCCGACTTGCTATAAAGCCGACAAATCCCTAGAAATTATTTTCGTGCAGCATTCAAATAGTGTCGACAGCAAATGATCGCGGCCGCTCGTGATCGCGCGTGCAGGCGCAGAACGCGTTTTGGTTTGAGATACAAGTACTATTGCAGTAACTGATCGCCACCGCGACCGCCACCACCACCGCGTTGGTTTGTCTCAAGCTTTATTGTTTTTTTTTTTAATTTGGTCGTTACCGTAATTCTTGAGCATTGGTTATAATCAAGGCCATCTTCTGTTCTCATGTTTAGACTGGTGATTTAGACCAAGGTACTTCCATTTTATTGGTGCTTACAAATAATATATCATTTTAGAGAAGAAATACTAAGCCGATTAAGTATGGCCGCAGACAGCATCAGCATGGGAGACGTCATAGAGAAGAAAATTAGGGAGCGGAATGTTTGGAGCTTACTGCCAACACAGGTATGCTATACTAATGGGCCTCTCCACATTAACATTTCAACAGAATTTATTAAGGAGAATCTGAAAAATATATGAAGCCTGCGGCCGTATTCTGGAGGTCTACTCCGAACGCACGAAAAACGAAACTTCGGGCGTTGTATCGGGCATTTCCTACTCTTAACACTTTCGGGCCCGATTTCGTTCACGAGAGTCGTACTTTGACGTCTCGCGTCTCACCAATAACCGAAACCCTACTCTGAACGCATTTTTAACGAACGAATATTCGACTTTGACAGTTGTTTCTTCGGGAATTTTATGTCAATATTCACGAGAGCTTTGTAGGTACCTTATAATTATCGGATAATCTAATTTATTCTCAAAGAAGTTATTTTTCTTCATAAAATTAATTGTATGTGAAAGTACATTTTGTGTGGATAAATTAGATATATAGATAGTAAATAGAGAAGACTTGTTCGAAGAGTGCGGGGCGGTTTTCACGGCACAACCTCCTAAACGATTTGATTCGCAGATGTCTTGCCGTAATTAATATTCCATCAATAAACGAACCTTGTGGTCTATTACGCGATGACGGCAAGAGACATGACGGATTAAGTATATTCCCTTGAAGATGGGTAGCTGCTTAGTGTGGGATGCGACATGTGTCGACATCTTGGCAGCTACACATCTTTCGAGGACTAAAGATGAGGCTGGTGCCGCTGCTCCCTACGCTGAAAACCTCAATCGGCTACAATATTGTCAAATTATTAATAACTACATATTTGTGCCGTTTGGGGTAGAAAAAATGGGACCGTTAGGCCTCAAGCAAAAACATTGTTCAAAGAGATTGCATTAAATTAGGTGGACGCCGCAGGTGACCAGAGGGCTGGCGTATTCTTTTCACAAAGAATAAGCCTAATCATACGAGAGGCGTGTAGCCAGCGTTCTGAGCAGTGGGCACTACTTTGCCGCGCGACCACTGTGAGGATTTTTTAAAGGTGCTTTGTAGGAAAGGTGACAAATTAAAAATAAGGAATATAAATTAATAAAAGGTTTATTATTTACACAATTAAATCACTTCCTACATTTTATTTACTGTTATTAATTAGAAAGAAAAGATGAATCACATATTTTAGAAAGCGCGTGGAAAGATAAAGTAAAGGGTTTTATAAACACTAGAGATAAACATTTTGGTATAGGAGCGTAGGTCGTCTTCAAGAAATTTCACTCGACTGCCAGGGTCGCTAAGGTACTGCGGGAGCTCGGCGACTCGATGTTCTCGTTCTGGTCAATTCTCAAGGGTTATTCACATTGAGGTGGATTTCCCCACAGTATTTTAGTTATTATTTTACCACCGTAGTTATTATTTTAAAGGTAAAATAAATAATTTGATCTCCAACAAACAACTAACTTAATGACAAGTAATAGTTATGTTTCAGTGAAAAATGTCAAGATTTTATTTATTTTTTAAGTACTAACCTACTAATTTAAGTTATAAATTTCTCTATTACGGCTAATACCAATTTCATGGTTTTAAAATTTGTCGTATAGAACGTTGTCAAAAAAAAGGTTTTTTACATGTCATGAGTAAATTTTTACTATATTTTCTAGATTAAAATTTACAAGTTAAATGCATTTTTTTATATAAAATATCTTTTAATTGTTTCTTACTTTATAAAAAGTATATTATTTTGGCAATAAATAGTATAAATTCAAGACATTTTAGCAAAACATTTTAATTGAATTCTACGATTTGTTCCTATGTAAAAAAAACCTAATGACATCCCTAATTATTCATTCAATCCTTCGTTCACGAAACTAGTCTATGGTTCCAACCGAATGTATGTGGATCCGTAAGTATTTCAGAGTAGGCCACATTTTCGTTCATCGTCTACGTATCGGCCCGACCGAAGCCCGAAACTTCGGTATTTCGGAGTAGACCTCCTGATTCGTATAACGGAAACTTTATAAATAATAAAATATATCATCACGGGTGCCTTACGGCGCCCGAGACCGCCTAGACGGCCTCAGGGTACCAGCGGGGGGTTTTTTATTCCACTTTGTTGTAGCCGATGGTATGAGTCTACACCGAACAAGTTAAGCTAGCTCGTCGCGATGTTCGACTCAATAACCCATCTATAAACAGTTTCACAAGTTGGTATAGTCAAATGGAAACGTTATGTTGTCAAAATAACGAATTCTTGTAAATATGACATTAAAAAATAAGCATCAACGTACCCTAAAAATGTGATGCATTATTCCCTTATATTATATTTGGCTAGAAAGATGTGTTCTTTCAAACCAAATAGCTTGAGAGCATTCCAAGTCGTGACCATTGTAAAGGATTTTGTTATTTTATCAATCTAACGTTACCTTTAAAATTCTTGTTATTACGCTGGGTACCCCGAGGCCGTTAACAATCCTCGGGACCCTAAAGGCTCCCGTGATGGTATTATTTATTTATATATGTCATTACAGATGTATGTATGTAATAAAACTCTAAAGTACAGATAGTCAAGTCTCAAGCCATATTTGTTACCAACATATCATTGTGTAAAAAGTTCAACATACGAGTATATACATTTGCAATATGTAAGATGTATACAATCATAGGTTAACGAAATTAATGTTTGTCACACTGTATGTATGTTTGTTAACTGTTTTGTGTAGAAAAGTTATTAACAAAATAAATATTAATAAAATGTGTATTTATAGGCAATGTTAAGTTCAGTGATACCAGGGCATCATATGTCAGGCTATGTGTCTGGGCAGATCCAGTTCCCCGGCTGGCTCGGGAAGAACTCCAGCCAGAACAAGATGAAGCGCCTCTGCCAGGAGATACATGCTCACACCAGACTCACGTGAGTACTATAGACAATATACAGTCAGTGATACCAGGGCATCATACGTTGGGCTAAATATAAGCAAATATATTATTTTAAATAATGCTCACACAAAGTTGCGGCAAACATCTAGTTTAAAATAACAGTAAACATTTTCAGTACTTCCGGGTCAAAGTCATCAATTTACCTGGACTACTGCACCCACCTGCGCGACGCCATCATAACGCCGCTCATACAGCACAAGGCAGACGGGGTGGCCGGCACCATGCAGGTGCTGCAAGCCTACAACCTGCTGCGGGAAGACCTGGACTCCCTGACTGCCCTGTCCCTGTGGCCTGGACAGAGAGATCCTATGGTTTTGGTAGATTCTAAGGTAAGTTTTACTTTCATTTTCGTGGATTTTTATCTCTGCTAATATTGTAAAACTGAAGAGTTTATTTATTTGGTTGAACGCGTTAATTTCAGGAACTAGTGGTTCGAATTATTTTAGTGTTGTATAGCCCATTTATCGATTAAGTCTATGGGCAATATAACATCACTAGCAATAGGAGCGGAGCTTCATACAGAGAGCAAAATTTACTTCTTTTGAGAGATTCCATTGCGTGCGCTGCGTAAATGGTTAAAGTTACGCAGCAAGTTAAATAGTTAATAATAATAATATGAAGTATATTACACCCATATTGCCCTGAACACAAACTAAGCTCTAGTCTTGTACTATGTGTACCAGAAACAACGATATAATACATATTATATTTTATAAACACCCAGACCATGATAGACTGTACAGAAAAACGTACTAATATTTTTCTGCCATTGGTGGGAATCGTATTAATAAGAAATACGATTTTATTAATAACAATAATCCCTTTTTTTTCCATTTTTGATGTGTTCTATAATTTAATTAGCTATGAAGAAATATTTCGCTAAACTAAGTATAGCCTATGTACTGTATTCTTAATATATTTTATACTATTTTTATCTAACACAGCTTGCTTCGTTTTGGGACAGAAACATGTTCACAACGATCACGATGTATATTTATGCGTTTTTTTTGAGATTTCAGTGGCAAAAGTGGCGATGTGATCTGCCACAATGCCCGTTTTTTTGGCCCAGAATGCTATCGTGAACTGATCACAATGACCCCAGTCGATAGGTGAGGCGTTGTGAACATATTTTGACATTTGTAGTTGTGACAGTTGTTGTTGTTTTAAACGTCGCAGCCGTCTTATATTTTTAGGAACAAATTTATTGTATTTTAAATCGAAATGATTTTAGAAAGATTTCGCATATAAAATTAGTGGATTGTACAATTTAACCTATATTTTACTTGACAAGTGACAGTTGACAGATTCATGATAACAATTGCGTTTGATTTGGATAGTGGTTATTGTGGCATTGTGAATGAAATTAACCAAAAAAAACGCAAGTTCGCATAATGTCATTATGTTCATTGTGAACATATATCATTCCCAAGACGACCGGGCCCACAGAGAAAACAAAAGTGTATTTTGCCCCCTATCTATAAAGGTTACTTTCGACCGATTACTAAAATGTTCAATAGTCTAACCAAGTCGCTGTAATAACGACTGTAATATACCTAAACATGTTTGTTAGACTATAGACTTAAAGCATTACAAATTAATGCATAAGTAATTAATTTTTATGGTTTAAACCCTGGTTTGTACTATTATTATTATATTTTCATTAATGGCGTCTACGCGTATTTTTGCCAATGTCTAGTGGGTAGTTTTTAATTCTTTATATTATTTGAGGGATAATAGGATGGAACGGAAATGGGAAAGTACTAGGGTAGAAAAAGGAATGGCGACACGACCGTATGCAGATTTATAGTCCTGCCATTTTCAAGGGAAGAAGAGGAAAAAAACCAACGATAAAATGGGTACCGCCATTTTATCAAAGGTTAAGGGATTCATTGAGATAACAAAAACACTGACCACTGCGTAAATGCTACACTTCAAGATCAAACGGAATGCTTGTTCTACAAAATGGTACATTTTTGCACAATAATATCCTATAAACTTAACTATGAAAAATATATCAGAAACACACGACTACAGTCGGGCTACCCTCAAGGAATCCGGTGGTAAAAGTATGTTGCATTAAAGCCATTATGTCTAAATCACTCAAATATGTTCAGGTAAAAGCAGCTATGACTAGGACATACAACAAGGAGGCGATGGCGTTACCCTACGCGCCCGGGACTGTGAAACGTGCGCGAGCGACCAACGACCAAGACGACCTCGAACAAGACCAGGACCAAGAGCAAGACGAGGACCACAGCGACAGTGATCCCGAGCATGATGCATTGATCAAGGTCCGTATTTCATGTTTTAGTTTGTCTGTATGTAACGAAAAATGCATGACATATATGTCTAATAAGTACCTATTAGACATAAAGTTTTATTATTAGCATATTATGCTGTGTTCTAAATAAAAAAAAAATATATTTATCTTCACGCCAGGTCCCTTACGGGGTAGGAGACCACCGAGCGCCACTTGTCGCTATCTCTACATTCTTCTTTTGCCTCGTCATAGTCATAACTCTTCGCATACATGCACGCCGATTTCGGAGACTTTTAATTGAACCGTATTTTAGAACCTTTTTTACGATCATGGACATTGAAAAGGAGCGAATGCAGGCAATTTTGTCAATTGCGCACTGCGTTATTTGGTGGGTAGTTCAAATATTACTGCAAAAGCAAGACTAGCCATTCATAATGCAGTGCTTGTTCCAACACTATTGCATGGGAGTCAGACTTGGGTGTGTCAGGAGAAGGATGAAAGTAGAATTAATGCTGTAGAGTTGCGCTCATTGCGACGAATGTGAGGTGTTAAAATAACAAACCGGATCTGCAATGAGGTAATTCGAGAACGAGGACTGAATGAAAGTATAGGCATAAAAATGAGGAAGGGCATAGTTATAATATTTAGATTTACTCATCAGAAATTTGGGTAATGGCTGGTCAATAACTAGCGCATATCATAGTTTTATTTGGATTACTGGGATATAAACGCTATATTAAACGAAGGAGGAAGCTGAGATATAAAATCTATTAAATAAACACTTCCTAAAAGTAAGAAACATAATAAATAAATAGACACTTGTTTATTAGAATTTAAAAATTCCACCTACAGTTTACTTTATAAATATAATTATTACAGAAAAAGAAGAAAACAACTGAAAAAAGCAAAGATAGTGAGAAACCCAGCACAAGTAAAGCTAAAGAAGGTGTGGCGAAGAAGGGTAAACGTCAGAAGAAGTCTTGAAATCATGTCTAACAGAAATTATTTTAAATCATTCATTTAGGTATTTTTATTTAGATATTACGGAATAAAATAAAAAAACACCTAATAAGTGCAAAAACTAGACTATAAATGGGCCCGATTTTTTTTTTCTTAAAACCTTCCACTGTTGGTATTGTTTTTTCCTATTCAATAATAACACCTACACTTTTGCATGTTTTTAGAGTATACATTCACCTAAGCCCATTGTGTTAAAGAACTTACTGTACAGTAATTTGAAGGGAAACTAGCTATATTCAATAAATGACAAAAGAAAACAATGTTGAATAATATTATTTAAATAAATATAAATTAAGGCAACAAAAGAGTTTCCCATTTGTTTATAAATGTAATTAAAAAGTTTGGCAAAACTATACTTAAAATGTGAAATCAAAAATAAGATGAGTACCTTTAAAGTTGTGTGGATATTCTCGGGAACGGACCCGTCCTAGTCTTAGAACTTAGACTTTAAATTCTATTTATCCCTTTATTCAACCTAGTATGGTATATATGTGGTGGCCGAGTTGTTTAGGCCTTGGACTAAAAAAATGGTCCCTGGTTCGAATCCCGGTGTGTACCAATGAATTTGTAAGTAACAAAATTTATGTACATTTGTTTGACAACACCACTATAGTACCTCGGAGAGCACGTTAAGCTGTCGGTCCCGGTTTCACTATACCAACTTGTGAAACTGTTTATAGATGGGTTATTGAGTCTATTTAAAACATAGGGGCAAGCTAGCCACTTGTTCGGTGTAGACTCATACCATCAGCTACGACGAGGTGGGATTAAAACTACCCCTGGTACCCTGGGGCCGTCTAGGCGGTCTCGGACGCCGTAAGGCACCCGTGAAGATATGCATGTATTCAACCTAGTCTAGAAGACAGTCCTGAAGTATTAAAACTTTGTGATTTTTTTTTTGTAAATAGTTATTAACTTAATAATTCAATAGGTAGGTATGTTTTGTAGAATGAAGAATTTCTAAGCAATAATCAAAACTTTTTTTTATATTATAATACAAAAAAAAATATTACCAACTGAAACAGTTTTGCATATAATTGAACTTCAACTAACAGCTAAGTTGTAATATTGGAATTATGTTTGTATAGGCGTCAAGTTGACTACAAAGCCCTTAAATTATATAAGACCACACTTTATTATTTTCTTTTTGTAGCTTCACAATAAATAATATTTAATCCTAGTGCTTAAGTAGTTTAAGAGTTTTCTTTTAAAAAGTAAAATATCATGTTTTAAATGGTTCTGTGATGCTATATATAATTTATGCAATGATTTCTTGTAGTTTGTTGTTTCTGCAGCTATTTATTAAAAGATATTACATTCCCTTTCTTTGTTTTGTTTTAACAAAATCTTTAATTAGTTCTCATGATTGTTTTTAGTGACCACAATTTAATAAAAAACTCATAAATTATTAAAATTAATTACAGCTTGTATATAAAATTCATAGAAGTCATTGCATTTACAGCATCTTTGTTAACTATTATGTATGACAAAAATATTTTTACTTGCCTAATTAATAATTATTTTGGTTATAAAATACTTTTTAGAAAAAGTTTTTATTTTGTTTGGAAACATTAACTTGTACTAAAGATATCAAAGTAAAAATTTGCAACATTTTTCATTAATAGTCCGTAGCCTTTTTGAATAAATGGGCTAACCAACTTAAAATATTTTTTTTCAATTTAAACCAGTAGTTCCTGAGATTAATGCATTCAACCAAACAAACTCTTCAGCTTTATTATATGAGTATAGATTATTAACTTTTTTGTATACTTATTACTACTTTTACTATTAAATAAAGTTAAAATTGTAGCAAATATGTTTATTTTCTCTAAATGTACTTGAATATTTTCAAGGTCTTATAAAAGTCCCTGTCAGTATTGAGAATGCTATGGCAACCCAGGTTCCATTACTGAATAATTGCTCTGAAAGTGCCTAGGAACTTCTTTCTGGAAATCCTTAAGTAGAACTCTAATGGCCGGATTAATAGTTGTTGCTAATCAATTGCTAATGCTTGGCCAATGCTTCAGACTCAAACTGCATATTAAAAAAAAATTTGGGCTGTTCCAAGCAATGACTATTAAACCAGACATAAGTTTTCTTGACTTTTTAATATTTTGTACAAACTAGGAAAATAGTATCAATAGTACCAACTAGTGTTACATTGAACAAACTAAACATCAACATTTTACAAGATTTACGCAATTAACGAGATCTATTCCGATGTTGCTATTTTTTAATTTTATGAAATGTCAGGCCAAATCTTAAGTGGCCTGGGTACTGACAGGATCTATGAGCATCAGTATTCAGGGGCCACATTTTTTATGCCTGCAGAGAATCAAACTTAGGTTTCGAAAACTTAAAATAACTTTTACTTCGCTAACTGCAATAATCAACTTATTTTTTTCTCCCTTCCTCTTCCAAAGTTCAAAAAGAATTGCACCATAGTTTTGCTGGCTGTTTAAGTGTAAGTCTTACTGGCTAACCTGCTAAACATAGGGGTTACCCTTTCAAAAGAGTTCCCTGTATATAATAGGATAGCAGTTAAATTGGGTAAGCAAGTTCACAGGGTAATTCGTTGTAAGAGGTACACCTTTTAATACTTATGCCCGGGAATGGGTTTTCCATAATAAAAACAATAAGTTAACAACCAAGATGTATAGGTACTCAAAGAATGAAGGCGATTATAGAATGCTAAGAACTTTATCATTATAATTTAAATATACCATCTATATACAATAAAACACATTATTTTCAAAAAAACTTTATTACATAATTACCTCTATGATGAAAATTACTACATGGTTTAGTCTTTGTGGACTAGTTTTGCTCGTGGGTCGTCGGATCTCATTATAATATAGGTATTCTTGTATTTCCTGTTATCGCCGTCGCCAGCATGGTATCTATAGAGGCCCAAAATTCCGCATCCAACACCCACCAAAGCAAGACCAGTACCTGCAAGAATATCCGGGATTTCTGTCCAACCTTGCTTTAGCAGCTGTGCCAGTGTTCTGCCTCGAAGAGTAACAGTCATTGTTTCGATTATTACTTTATGTTAGACTTTCTTCCTATAATTATCTTTATTTATTTTGAAAGCATTAAAATGTACATTTGCAACCACAGACGAATTCAGCAATTCAGACGATAGATCATAGATTAATAATATAATAGAGAACGTAGTCACAGATTAATTAACTCACGGTCCGAGTGACGATAACACCGCTGTCAGCGCTGACGGTCGTAATCACCGGTCTGATTCAAAAAGTGCGATGTGATCACTCACGGTACTATTAGCGTGATAATTAATCGGACCAGCGAAAAGAGCGCTCACAAGAACATCACTTGTATCTCCCTCTATCTCGCAACTAAAATATATGCTCCCTTTGTTTTAATGTCAAATATATAGTAATACAATACTTTTATAGATACGTTAAAAGTATACGTTATAAGACCGCAAGGTTAGTAATATCACAGAAGAAATAATAGAACAAGTACAGAAGAAGAAATAATAGAACAGAAGCTCCTCTCCGAAAGATCAATTAAATAAATAGCGTCTCTTGCACCGACACAATAAAGTTCAGGGGCCTTATTCCGAGTTTGCAACCGCTAATCACGACAAGACGTTGCGCAAACTATAAATATGGAAATATAATCATTTCTATTTCAATGGTTATATAGTATGTATTAGGTTGGCTATTATAATGCAGCCATCTTGAAATACACGAATTCTTCGCAAGTTTGAATATGTATGGAGCATTGGAATTTCAACTTTATAATTAACGGGTTAGAACTTACATTTCAATACCCGTACTTTACGCAAAATGCGCGACGGTGAACGTGTCAAAACTCGGAATAAAGCCCAAGATCGCACAGGGGCTTTATTCCGAGTTTTGACACGTTCACCGTCGCGCATTTTACATAAAGTACGGGTATAGAAATGTAAGTTCTATCATGTTAATTATAAAGTTGAAATTCCAATACTGTAACTTATGGAACAGCTTCGGCACCATATTTAGCAACCAGGTGTCTGTTAGAATTGGCTTCTGAATGCAAGGATGCGACTATTGAAACTATTATTAAACGTGATTTTTATATGGATGACTTGCTAACTGGAGCTGAAACAAAGGAACAGGCAAGTGAGATATGTAAAAAAAATATTTACGAATTGAACAAAGGAAAATTTGAGTTAAGTAAGTGGAGATCCAACAATGAAACTATTTTACAGGGACTAGTAAGCGCTAACAACAAAAAACTATTTTTAGGTACATCGAATGCAAAAACACTAGGTTTACTATGGGATCAAGTTAACGATACTTTCAAATTTACAGTAAAGAAATTAATACTAACATATCAACAAAAAGAACAATTTTATCTTCTATATCTTAAATATTCGATCCGTTGGGGTTAGTTGCCCCGTGTGTCATGCAAACGAAAATATTACTTCAAAATGTATGGCTACAAAAAGTACAATGGGATGAAGAATTATCAATTAATATAGTACGAAGTTGGATAGAAATAACAAAATCTCTTATTAGCTTAAATAGTTTAAAAATTCCAAGACAAGTTATGATTTCAGATATGCAACATCTTGAAATACATATATTTAGTGACGCGTCAGAAACAGCGTATGGGGCGTGTGCATACACTCGTTCTAAAGACAGAAAGGGTAACATAAGGGTGCGATTATTATACGCCAAAAGTAAAGTGCGCCTTTAAAAGTTTTAAGCATACCGCGATTGGAATTGTGTGGTGCTTTAACAGCTACACGACTTTTCAAGAAAATAACACAGGCACTAAGATCAAAGGTCAGTATTTGTACATTTTGGTGTGATTCCACAATTGTGTTGGCGTGGCTTAAGACACAACGGAGTCAATTAAAAACATTTGTCAGAAACCGAGTTTCTGAAATGTAAGTAAGCACTAGTTCAAGTACTTGGCGACATATTTCAAGCAGTCAAAATCCTGCGAATATATTATCGAGAGGTTTAAATGCGACAAATATTTACAATAATGAGCTGTGGTGGAACGGACCGTCATTTTTATCTTTAGACGAATCAAATTGGCCTAGTACATCTGAAACAAGGAATACAGTTCAATCAATTTGTTTACCTGAATTGAAAGAAATATCGCTAACAAATGTCGACATAACAAATTATAATTTTATCGATTTAATTATACAAAGATGTTCTACTTTAACTAAGATTAAGAGAGTTATTGCTTATGTTTTACGCTTTACGGTAAACATACGTAATAGGAACAATAAAATTACTGGACCCCTATCTACAACTGAGTTAACCAACGCAATGGCAGTAGCAACCATTTTTATACAGTCTAAACATTTTAACAAGGAGCTGCATTTATTGAAGTCTGAGTCTGTTTTGCCAAAATATAGTTAATTATTTAGATTAGATCCTTTTATATGCTCTAACGGTTTTATTAGAATTAGAGGTAGGTTAAGTAATTCAATGTATTCTTTTAATACTAAATATTCAATCATATTGCCAAACCATTTATTTAAGATTAGAATTTTTCAAAGTGAACATGTTAAATTAATGCACGGTGGGCTCCAATTATTATAAGCAAACATTAGACAAAATTATTGGCCTATAGGAGGCAGAAATTTAGCACGTAAGACAGTCCATCATTGCGTCATTTGTACCAAATTATCTGCACGCATAGTCAATCCATTTATGGGTAATCTTCCATCGGTATGCACTAATCCATCGTCACCATTTTCTATTTGCGGCATTGATTATGCTGGCCCAATATTTATTAATAGCAAAAAAGGCCGTGGTGCTAAATTAATAAAATCTTCAATTCAATTTCTTGTTTGTATGGCCTCTCGCTTTTCGCGAATTTTGCCAGTGTCTAGTTATGAAACAGGCACTATCACTAAGGAGTTAAAATAGTTAGATTATAATAAGTTACATTAGATTAGTCTTCTATTTTAGAAAAACTGTATTAGTATAAGACGAGACAATACATAAAATTGATAATATGTTACGATTAAGAGGGGGTACAGCACAAATTAGGATTGAAGTCATAAGGGCCAAAAGTTAACGAACACAGGACGACACAGACATCTGAAAAAGAAAGAATTAGGAATTTAGAACAAAAATATATATACAGAGTTTAAAACACTATTTTATACCCTGTTATATAGTTATATAAAAAACATAAAAATGTAAAGTCAGAGATGTCAACCAAATTTTGAGAACCAATGAATCTATTGTACCTCACTCTTTCCAAAGAAATGGTGGGGCAAAAAGCAGTATTTTTTTAATATATTTATGGTTAGCATCTCCGACTGTCACCGGAGGCCCTTGGGTAGGATTTATCAATAATAGAACTGTTATAGTTTTAATTTAAACTTCTTTATGTATTTAGCTAAGGCACATAGGCCAGAATAGCTAGACAATGTCAGTAGAGTATTTAGGTTTGTGGGGAGGGGTACATCAGATGGGAGAATGTCATACAATGAGCAAGTATGTATTGGACAGTTAAAAAATATATGTTCAAGGGTTCCCAACTCAGAGCCACAATCACATAGAGCGCTTTCACGAACTTTAAATTTGTTAAGATGGATTGGGGAGCTGTTGTGCCCCAGCCTAAGTCGACAAGTTGTAGAAGTAATTTGTTTACTAAAATTGTTAAAAGTAAAAAACCAAGGTTTTAAGTTTATATTTGGTTGAATTCTTCTATAGAATTTGGCTTTTTCTAGATCTTTATTCCAGGATGTCTCCCACAGCGAAGCGAGATCTGATTTAGCTAAGGGATTCAGATCCTGTGTGTATATGGCAAAGTTGCCATCAATCCATCAATCCAGTGACTGTTGCTTCCTTAGCCAGTCCATCAACAATCTCATTCCCTTCTATGCCACAATGGCTTGGAATCCAAGCCAAAATGACATCATAGCCAGAGTTATTACATTGGAGGAGAAGGTGTCTGATTTTAAGGGTAATAGGGTGAGGATTATTTGAGGAATAGTTTGATAAGGCCTTTAAACAAGTTTGGGAATCTGAGAATATTATTGATTTTACAATTTTATGTGAGTATACATAAGAAACAGCTTCATATATGGCAAGGGATTCCCCAGTGTATATTGAAGACAGAGGAGGACTTCTAAAGTTTAATATAATAGAATATTTAGGTATCCACACTGCGGACCCAACACAGGTTTCGGAATCATATTTTGAGGCATGATCGCAAAAAATTGACAGTCTATCAGACCAATGTTTTTTAACTTCTCTATTAAATATGCTATCCGCCCTAAGTGATATTTTGTCAATATCAAGATGAACTATTTTTGGACGGTAGAGCAATGAGTCATATGGGATGTCAAAGGAAGGAAAGCATGGAGTGGTATATATAGGTAGATCAAGCTTACGCAGTTTTATATAGCTAACCAGTAGGCATGGCAGATCCTTATTTTTCCAATAAGCAGATTCAGAGAGGTTATATAGAGCTTCCAATTTTGATGTTAGGGGATGGGAAGGAGTAGAGGCTATTTTATATAGATAACGGTCAGAGAGGTACTGTCTTCTGACAGACAGAGGAGGCTCAGCACATTCATTTTGTAGGGCCACAATAGGTGATGACCTCATGGCACCAAGAATGACGCGTAGGCTTTTGTATTGTATTTTGTTTATTTTATTTAATGCAGCTTTATTACAGGGAGTTAAAAGAAAGGAAGCATAGTCCAAATTACTTCTAATAATGGCGTTGTACAGAAGTTTCTGGCAGTATGGGTGAGACCCCCACCATGCCCCAGACAAGCACCGAAGAATATTAAGAGATCTCTCACACTTGTCTGCAATGTATTGAAAGTGAGGAATACCTGTCATTCTTGAGTCCAAAATGGCACCCAGAAATTTGAATGATTGAAGTTGAGGGATGAGATGTTCATTAATTTTAATATTGAGGGTAGGGATTTTGTATTTTCTAGAAAAAATAACTGAAGCACATTTAGATGGGGATAGCAATAATCCACGGGAATCAAGCCAGTTGTTCAAATAATACAGAGCACTATTCAAAGGAGCCTGAGAATCCAGAATGTTATCCACTGATATGTAGAGAGCCAGATCATCTGCATATTGGAGAATATTACAGAAAGATGTGACAGATAAATCTAGATCAGAAGTGTAGATATTGTAGAGGAGAGGGCTTAGGACAGATCCCTGTGGAAGGCCCCTCCAAATTGTTTGAGAAGGAAGATGGTAGCCATGATATCTTATATTAATAGTACGGGCAGATAGTAAGTTTACTATGACCTGAACAATCCTCACCGGGATGCTCAGCTTGAGCAATTTCTGCCTGAGCAGGGGAAGAAGGACACTATCATAAGCAGAACTTATATCGAGAAAAACCCCTACAACTGATTTATTATTTGAGAATGCAACTCTAATATCAGTGGACAAAACTCCAAGGCTGTCTGTTGTACCCTTACCTTTTCGGAAACCAAACTGGGTTTTAGGAATAATGCCTCTATTTTCTATTATCCACTCTAAGCGGTTTTTCAGGTTCCAGGATTTTACATATAACTGGAGAAAGAGCAATAGGTCTATAGGAAGTAGGGAGAGAGGGATCTTTATTAGGTTTTAATATGGGAATTATGATTTGATTTTTCCAAGGTTCAGGAGCAATACCATTGGAAAATGTTTTATTTATTATTTGAAGAAGGATATTTTGGAAGTTTAAACTAGATTTACATATAAAAGAATAAGGGATACTATCAAAACCCGGAGAGGAGTCATTCAGCTTGCTAAGAACGCAGTCAAATTCAGTCCTCTTGAAGGGTTCGTTCATAGGATCTTGGCTATTAAGGAGGGCAGATAGTGGGGGTAAATTATCAAGGAGGGGGTCCAGGGGAGGGGCCATGGATTCAGAAAAACTTTGTAACCACCCTGATGGGTCATTAAAGGATGAGGTGTTGTTTGAGGACATGGCTCCACGAAACTTTTTGATATGTCTCCAAATAAAGGATGAAGGAAATTGAGGAGAAAGATTCTCACAGAATTTAAACCAGCCAGCTTTTTTTTTAGAGGATAAAAGTTTTCTAGTTTGATCAGCTATTTTCTTATAATTAATAAAATTGGAAAGAGTCATCGCTGAGTTATATAATCTTTCTGCATCCCTGCGACACTTGACCATTTTTGTGAATCCCACCAGGGGGGGGACAACACTCTTAGGCTTCTATTTACCTTTTTAGGTATACATTCATCCGCTGCAGAAATTAAAGATTTTACATATTCATCATAAATAGACAAATAGTTATTATCATTTACTATATCTAACAAATTACCTTTCTGTTCTGTAACTTGGGAAAATTTTGCCCAATCTGCAGATTCTAACTTATATTTACGGAGGGGATCAAAATCCAAAGTTATGGGGGAAGGAATAAGAGATGACATTAAAATTGGGTAGTGGTCACTCCCAAAAGACTCAGATAAGACTGACCAGGACAAGGAAGTGGACAAGGAGGGAGAACATAGGGACAGGTCTACAGCACTTGGGTGTTGGGTGGGATTAGGACGGCGGGTAACAGAACCATCATTTAAAATACAATAATTTAATGAGTCAATAAGTTCTAAAAAGTCAGAACCAAAAGTGTCTGCAGGGCGAGGGCCCCACATTGGATGGTGACAGTTAAAGTCTCCACAGACAATGACTGGAGGAGGAAGAGAAGAGAGATTCAAAAGTAGAAATATGGGATCGGTTGGGATGGGGAATATAAATAGATACAATAGTAATATCACCGGTCCTGATGGCAACAATATTGATATCAGGTGGATGAGGAGCAATGTGTATTTGGTAGAAAGGGATATGTCTACTAATAAAAACTGCGCTACCACCATATCCATCATCTCTGTCTTCCCTCACACTAAGGAAGCCTGGGATAACAAACCTTGACCCTGGCTTAAGCCAGGGTTCACTGATAGCTAATATACTAATATAAAATTTTCTAATTAAATACAGTATTTCAGTTTTTTTGTTTCTTATACTATTCACATTCCACTGTACTATATGTTGTGTCTGGGGCATTTTGTTGAATAATATAAAGAAGTTCATTTATTTTTTGTGAGATATTGTTCGGTACAGTATTGTTATATTTGGTAGTTATATTTATTAGGAGTGTTAAAATAAGTTCCATTAAGTTCTCCTTTGGGGAATCCTGTGATATATTCCCCAACGCACATCCATTAGCCGGGGGAGGAGGATTAAAGGTTCCAACTATGGAGTTGTGGGCCTCTTTGTCATACCCTTTAAAAACCTGTTTTTGTGGTTTCTTTAATATTACAGTATTTTTGTAGGATTTTCTGGGAGTTAAGTTAGAGGAAGTTTTTTTGGAATTAAATTGAAGGGGAGTTAATGGAGTTAGAGGGGTTTTTGTGACCTCTGCAAAGCTACGCAAAGGGAACCTGGCAGAAGCTTCCAAGAAGGATATATTATCCTGTGACATCAGAGTTTTGATGGATTTTTGTCGTGTATGTTCAGGACAATTCCTGTCAGTAACAGAGTGAGAACCCCGGCATAGGAGGCAAACATGTTCTACAGCTGGAGAGTCACATTCATGGCCAGAGTGAGATTGAGCACATTTGTAGCACCTAGGTTTAGATCTACATTGGGATTTAATATGGCCAAACCTGCAGCACTGTAAACATTGTATAGTAGGAAGGATATAGGGGTCTACAGGGACAGAGGAGTAGCAATAATAAACCTTTTCAGGCAAAATTTGTCCTTTAAAGGTTATAACAACTGTCTGGGTAGGTATCCATGTAGGTACATTATTTTCGAAAGATTTTCTATTTAGCCTACGGGCTTTAAGAACTATACCACAATAAGAAGGTAGAACTAAGTTTTCTGATAAGTCTGTCATCGAGACCTCTAATGGGATTTCTCGAATGACACCCATACGGGATATTTAGAATGATGGTATGGATGCGGAGTAGTTGGAGGATAGGAGACTAGGATTATTGAGGAACTTATTTGCCTCCTTTGCAGAGGTGAACTCAACGGAGACCCTATTTCGGCCAACCATCTTTACACCTCCCATTTTGATGTTAGGGATGTTGTTTTGCACCAAAAACTGACCAAATCTAATTCTATTTATAGAAATTCCTGAGTCTGGAGAGGTTTCATTACGCACTACGTGAACAAAGAATGGTCTTTGTCATTGTCTGAGTATTTGGGTTGACCCATTTCCAAACTAGGATGCGAGTAGATCATTTGGATAGACGGGCGAGATTCTTGCGACTCTTTTAAGAGTTTTTTAGGTTCGTTAGGGATTGATTCCATTGTTGAGTCTGATTGTCTTTTCCGACTATTTATAAGTATAGGTTCCGGCGAAAACATTGACGGTGACTCTGAGGGAGAATGGAATTCCATGACAGGACTTAAAGGAGGATCAGGGGGTTTTGGAGGGATCTCCATGTTGAATATTTATGAGGGAAAATATAAATACAAACCCTCACCGGACAAACACACAATCACATGGGTTGTTATTTCTTGAATTAAAGACTTTTTAAAACACAAAAGCACTAAAATTAAAAGAAAAACTCCAAAGCACGTGCGTCAATCATAAACGTCAACACCGACCTCACCAACCAGTTATTCCTGTAATAAAATCTTACATCTGTCTGTTTGTGTGCTTTGCGACGAAGGCAATTGTTGTCAACTGATATGTCTACGGAAATATTTTTATTAGCTCTAAGACGTTTCATTTATCGTCGCGGTAAACCAGATCATGGGCCTTACCAAAGAGCCAATCGATAATCGAATCGAAATACCCATCGAAAGCCAAATGTATCGGATTTGACGTTTCCAATCGATCAGGCTCTACCCATAGAGTAAAATTCATATACATTTTTAACGATCGATGCAGCGATTCGATTGGCGATCGTGTTCTTTGGTCAGGCCCCAGATCTATTGCGACAATGGTTCTAACTTTATTGGTGGTTGGAATGAGTTAAAACGTTTATTTAGTGAAACATTTATTAACGATAACATAGAGTTCCACTTTATTCCACCTCATTCACCTCATTTCGGAGGATTGTGGGAGGCAGGTGACAAGTCAGTTAAGCATCATTTAAAACGGACCGTTGGCTTGGCACATCTCACTTATAAAGAACTTCTATCGGTTTTATGTCAAATCGAAACCATTCTAAATTTACGTCCAATTACTTCTTTATCTGATTCTCCAAATGATCTTTCACCACTTACACCCGGTCACTTTCTCATCGGGCGGCCCATTACGTCACTGCCAGAAGCAATCACACATTGCCAAGGCATGGAACATTTGAATCGCATACCTAGATATCATAGAGTAGAAGAAATGCGTAAACATATTTGGAAGAGATGGAGTAAGGAATATATCCATAACTTGCAACAAAGAGTTAAATGGCATAACACCAACAAAACATTAAGATTGGTAAATTAGTAATTTTAAAAGAAGATTATTTGCCACCATTAAAATGGAGACTTGGGAGAGTTGTTGACCTACATTATGGTACTGATGGAGTCGTTCGTGTTGTCTCCCTGAAGACTGCACAAGGAGAAGTGAAGAGATCGCTGGCGAAAATATGTACTTTTATGGAGTGTTGAAGTCCTAATTACTTCAAGGCGGCCGGCATGTTGAACGCGATTTCGAATATTTAAAACTATAAAAACTTTACTTGTCAATTTATTCTTTTTTTTTAGTAAATGTCAATGTCATTCGATCTAATATATGTGTTAATATGAAAAAGTATTATATTCAATAAAAACCAAGAAATATTCATCAAAAAGGCTAATTTTACTACAACAATTCTATGGGTTGTGTAACTGCAGCTACGAGGTACATGAAACAATATGCAACTGGTATCCTTTCTATGTACAAGATTCACAAATTTCATTACAAAGGAACAGTAGTAAGTACGTAGATCATAAAACAATTTTATTTTAGGATGTCTGCTGCATAGGTATTTTAACCTAAGGAGATCTGGGGCTCTAGAGAAAAATCAGGCGAGGCGACGTGTCGTGTCGCCTTCAATCAAAACTGTATAGACTTTGGCAGGTGACAGCGTACCTCACGCCTACTGTCACTGTCAAAATACATACGTTTTTGACTGAGGCGAGGCGACATGTCGCGTCGCCTTCAATCAAAACTGTATAGATTTTGGCAGGTGACAGCATACCTCACGCCTACTGTCACTGTCAAAATACATACTTTTTGACTGAGGCGACGCGACATGTCGCCTCGCCTGCTTTTTCTCTAGAGCCCACGGAAGCCATAAGGCACACTACATTGTCTATGAAACTAAATATTGTTTTCGTATAGGCACAAAAGAAATAATAGTAGGTACAAGTAGTATAGGTATATTACGTGGAATGATATAAGTGCGAATAATACCTTTAAAGGAAACTGGGGCCTAACAAAAGAACACGATCGCCAATCGAATCGCCGCATCGATCGATAAAAATGTATAGGAATTTTACTCTATGGGTAGAGGCTGATCGATGAGAAACGTCAAATCCCATACATTTGGCTTTCGATGGGTGTTTCGATTCGATTATCGATTGGCTCTTTGGTAAGGCCCCTGATTGTACCTACCTCCTAAGTTGAAAGAAAAACTTACAAAAACATTGCCTCAGTATATTTGCTTAGTCTATGTTAATTATTATTAAGCAACCTACGTAGGTACCTAATTGGGCATTTAAATAAGTATGTACTAGCAAGTATGTATGTTGTCCACTTACCAAAACTGCATAATATTTCCAGTAATAGTTAGTTCATGGTAGTGCACTAACTATTACTACCTATACTTATCAAACAAAACTATATACTATAGTAATTTAATATCTAACAAAGTACGTAAATACGAGAGACTTAGATAACTATATCAAAGGACAACATTTGGTACATAGGAAAGGTGGCGAGTAATGAAAAATCGCATTCTTATAAACAGACTACTTGACACAGTTTTGATATTTTTTTAGTGTATCTGCCTAATAATAACCGTGGTAGACGTGGATTTATTTACCTTTTGAGGTCCTTTGGATGTATGAAAAACGTAAGGTTTTTAGGGGTTCGGATTTCCCTTATTTTTTAGGTGACACAATAACACTACAAAGTTAATAGCAAAAGTGTTTATTTTTCGTATGAAACAGTTAAGACTAGGTACATGAAAACTTTAACGAATAAAGGGGGGGGGGGGGCGTAACTATTAACTAACGAGTATGCGGTGGCATGAGCGCGTGTCGAGCTCCTCAGAGCGTTCCTGGACTCGCTGGTTACGTGGTCGCCCCCTATTCCGCTTTGGGACGACGGGATCAGGTGCAAAACCGTCTCTAGTATTATAAGGCGTTAGCTGGGAGACGTGAAACTTTCCCAGCGATTCTGTGTTGTCTTGGTTTCCTAAATAATAAGTTGTAGGACTAGATTTCTTAGTTATTATATAAGGACCATCGCGTTTGAGTACAAACTTCGCCGTTAGACCCTTTGAAGCGTTACTTAAAACATGCGACTTTAAAAGTACTTGCTGACCTACTTCGAACTCTTCACCTATCTTCCGACTTTTGTCAGCATAATCCTTCCTACGATCTTGTTGACTTTCTACGCGTTCTTTTATATCGCTAAGGTTATCTAAAAACTTGTTAAGGTACGGAGTAATTTGTGGGACGAAATTTTCTTTTTTGAGAATAGACCTAATGTCAGTTTGTACGTTGATTGGTTAACGAAGTTCACGTGCAAACGTTAAGTATGCCGGTGTAGTACCGGTGGTATTACAGACAGTAGAGTTCATTGCAAACCTCACCGAAGGTAAATAACTTGGCCATGAACCATGCTCCTTTTCGACCAGGTGGGCGATTCTCGCGCTTTCGACATTCATCTCGATTCGAGATTTTTAAACAAAAAATGACCAAATATGTGATTTTTCGTTCAATATTTATATATTTATTATTTATTAACTAATATTAATTATTTATTTCGTTCAATGTTCGATATTTTTGAACGAAAAATCACATATTATGTCATTTTTCGTTCAAAAATATCGAATCGAGATGAATGTCGAAAGCGCGAGAATCGCCCACCAGCTGTGACAGCTGGAATTTTAATTCCGTATTCTTTCGCTCTGCTGGGTTTGCTTCCGGGTGGTAAAATGGAAGCAACTCTTGTTTAATATTAAAGAGAAACATGCACTGTTGCGGATATGAACAGTACGCCATTGTCGGAAATGACGCGCCTAGGGAATCCGTATCTTAAAAAAAAATCTTCAATTAATACCTGAGCACATGCATCAGATGTTGCTTCTGCTAAAGCATAAAGCTCAACCCAACGGGTTGCGGTATCTTCTACTAGGAGTACCCACCTCTCACCATTATAACCTAATGTCAAAGGCCCAAACAAATCTATAGCTAATACCTCAAATCTTTGAGCTAGCACCGGAGTCTGTAGAAACCCTGATGGTTTAGTATTAGACGACTTGTACTTTTGGCAAACCGTACACGTCTTGACATAATCAGCTATACAACGTCGCATACTTGGGAAATAATATTGCTGAGCGACTTTTTGAAAAGTTCTATCAAAACCAGGGTGACCTGATGACGCAGTGTCATGACATTCTTTTATTATTTCATTTCGGAGATCGACAGGTATTACTAACTGTGGCTCCTGGGACTACTACATAAAATAGCCCCTATCTGTCCAACGTTTTGTTACTACTTCTACATCGCTTTCGAGGTCGTTTATAATCTTTAACAACTCAGGATCATTTACTTGAGCTATCCGTAGCTCACAGCTTGGTTGCGTATTACAAATCTTTGAGCTAGCACCGGAGTCTGTAGAAACCCTGATGGTTTAGTATTAGACGACTTGTACTTTTGGCAAACCGTACACGTCTTGACATAATCAGCTATACAACGTCGCATACTTGGGAAATAATATAGCTGAGCGACTTTTTGAAAAGTTCTATCAAAACCAGGGTGACCTGATGACGCAGTGTCATGACATTCTTTTATTATTTCATTTCGGAGATCGACAGGTATTACTAACTGTGGCTCCTGGGACTACTACATAAAATAGCCCCTATCTGTCCAACGTTTTGTTACTACTTCTACATCGCTTTCGAGGTCGTTTATAATCTTTAACAACCCAGGATCATTTACTTGAGCTATCCGTAGCTCACTAGGACTTCTCGCCGGTAAGTCGACAACAGCTGAGCATAACCCACAGCTTGGTTGCGTATTTTGATCACAAGCTGGTCGGCTTAAAGTGTCTGCAACCACGTTTATTTTACCAGGAGTATATTGGTACGTTATATTAAATGCCTGCAACTTTAGTGCCCAGCGCACTAGTCTACCTGTTGGTGACTTTAGTGTCATAAGCCATTTTAACGGTTGAGTCACTGCCTACAATAACCTCATGTCCCTCAACGTATCCACGAAAGCGTTCGACAGCCCACAATACTGCTAAGGCCTCCCTCTCGATTGTACTATAGTTTTTTTCAGCAGAATTAAGAAGACGACTTGCAAACTCAATTGGTCGTTCATTATTTCCCTCACCCTGCAACAATACTGCTCCTAAGGCGTATCCACTTGCAACCGTTCTAACAACGAAGGGCTTATCATAATCAGCCTGAATAAGAATGGGTGCAGACGTTAACCTTACTTGTAACTCTTCAAAGGCCGATAGCTTGCCCCCATTGCCATGCCTGATTTTTTTTTGTCAGGCGGGTAAGTGGCTCAGCTACATTAGAAAAGTTTGGAACAAACTTTCTGAACCAAGCGCATGATTGCAAAAACGTGCGCAAATGTCGCAGGTTTGTAGGCGGCTTCATATTAAAAATTTTACCCGGATTTTTAGCGACGAACAGGCCCTAAACCTATCAATTAAACACTGAAAGGAGGGCTGAATTGCCGGAGCATTTTCCAGCCTAAATGGCATTCTTTTAAAGCGGTACATACCAAACGGTGTTACAAAAGCCGTTTTATCTCTATCACACATTCTTACAGAACATTGCCAGAAACTACTAGCCATATCCAAACTACTCATCACACAATTTGGCTTTGTGGACTGAAGCAATTCGTCTATTAGAGGCATTGGATAAGCGTCCGATTTTGTAACAGCGTTTAGCTTACGGTAGTCTATGCAAAAACGTACCTTTCCGTTAGACTTTGGGACCAACAAAGCCGGAGAAGACCGAGCCGACTCACATTCTTCTATTATGTCGCTTTTTAACAATTTTTTTTCGGATTGCATCATTTCCCGTTTTGCAGGTGTCACCCTATACGGTGGTACGGCTATAGGCTGGTGCTCACCCGTATCTATGCAGTGCTCCGCATAAGGCGTCGGATCTCCCCTTACCTTAAATATATCATCATTTTTCGACAATAGTTTAGAAAGTTCATCGCGTTCACTACTACTTAAAGAAATTCCCTCTTCGTTTCTTAATAGATTGATGGACGCATACGAAGAAAAATTCTCAACGGACTCGTACCTTAATACGTATAATTTATCCGTGTCATCGCCAAAATTTCAAAATGAATTACCAAAATTAATCACTACATTAAAACGTGTTAAAAAATCTATTCCCAACAACGAATTGTTGTTTTCAGCTTCGGGAAGAATAATAAAATTAACTTTTTCAGTTTTGTGTTCCAAAGTTACATTTACCTGGGTTGTAAGTACGCCCATCAACCTACTAACTCCGTCCGCAAGCTTAACCGTAGCGCGTGAAGGGTTCAGTGAATGTTGTACCGCACGAAGGTACAACATTCACCGAGAATAAAGCGTGCGACCCGCTATGCAACTCTTAGCAGCTGAATCAACTAACGCGGTTCCGTGTGCACCTAAAATTTTTATATCAAAAATTGGTCGAAGACCAGTGGAGACAACACTTGAATAATTATTATCTGTATAATTTGACTTTGTTTCTGTTAAACAACAAGTACTTAAACTCTCCCCCTGGCCGCAACCCGATGTGCACTCGTTACCGTCAGACACAAAATTTAAAATGTTAACATAATCATTGCATACACAAATAAAACAATTACAATACAAACAAATATTTTCACCCGTAGGTATTTTAGAATTTACATTTCCAAAAGAATTATTAAAACTAGGTGAACTATTTCTAGTATAACTATTTTTATAACTAAACACATCACTATTATAATCACAACAAAGTTTACTCACGGATGACGAACACAAACCCTCTTGTGGGTCTTGACTGTCCACGGTAAGTATCTGTACGACAACAGCTGAGCGGCGGCGCGAGCGGCGGCTCCGGCTTATACGCGGCGGATCGACGCGCGCCTCCGCGTCGCACGGATCGGCAGCGTAGGCCTGCGTAGCCGGACTACGCAGCTGTAACGCCTCCTCGCTACCCGTTGAACTGTTCCCAACCGAGACACCGGTCGGCAACGTCGGCGACACTACACTACTACACGAACATTTATAATCGACACAACTATTTAGATTTACACATGATTTATTATAATAACCACTAGAAAAACGGACACTTCCGGTCGCGGGGTAGTCGGCAGCGTTTATTGGAGCGTTTCTCATACACGCGAGACCGAGACCGAGACGGCGATTCCTCGCCCGATGATGTAGTGGCGGCGCTAGGCGCGTAGCGATGGCACGCCGCCTCCGGAAGAGTGGGCGACGCGGTTCTACGACGACGTCGCGCACACGAGCGTCTAAAGAGCAGAATGCCGTTTTTACTTCCTTATTTACTATTACTGCATTTAGGGCAGTTTGACCGGACAACATTCTTTTGACCACATCCATAACAACTAATAGACTTTTTTCTGTGCCAACAGGGGCTTTATTCCGAGTTTTGACACGTTCACCGTCGCGCATTTTGCGTAAATTATGGGTATTGAAATGTAAGTTCTATCCCGTTAATTATAAAGTTGAAATTCCAATGCTCTATACATGTCCAACTTGCGAAGAATTCGTGTATTTCAAGATGGCGGCATTATAATAGCCAACCTAATACATACTATATGATCATTGGAATAGTGCTTATATTTCCATATTTATAGTTTGCGCAACGTTTTGTCGTGATTAGCGGTTGCAAACTCGGAATAAGGCCCCAGTTTCCTTCTTTGCAACCAGCCCCCCTAGCCAAGAGCATGAGCGCTTAAAGCGCGCACGAAAGTTTTGTATGAAGATGACATTTGGTGATGACGTCACGTTCGTTAAATTCGTTGACAGAACAAATTGCCAGCAAAGAACACGGACGGTGTGCGTTGGGCTTTCGTTTTCGTTAAAGCGCTCGCGAGAGGCCAATTTCCCCATACATTTTGACAGAAACCGCTACATACTCGGAGGGAATTGCCAGCCAAGAACACATTTTTGTTCGTTTTTTGCGACTGCTAGACGCTAAATTCGACAGTATACGGGCGGGTGGTCGGGGTCTCCCTTTCGAGCTATATTCTATCAAAACGACGCCATTGTTTTGATTTAAATTAACTCAAAAGTATATTTTTTTTTGTTTTAGAAGTTTTTTATTATGTTGTGTAAATTAAATTGAATAAATAAAATTTATTAGTAAGTGCAAATAACGAGTGGCGTCTTCATCGACGCCAAATATAGATTAGAGCCACGAAAAGTTCTCTCTATTTCATACTTACAAAGCATCTCAAAATACAGAAGTGTGCATCACGTGATCAAACTAAATATTTAAAATCTTAAGGACTAAGGAGTTCATATAACAATTTTAAAACTACAGCAAAAGTATAACTAGGAAAAATTGGAGAAGAATTACTAATAAAAATACTATATTGGAGGAAATTTTCCGTCATTTAATTGCATGGATTGGAATTATTTGGAATAACTATGAGCTTAACATAAATGGAAGTAAACTATCTCACCAGAGATTTGAGGATGACCTAGTTCCAGTTATTATGCAAACAACTAGCAAGAAAAGTGAAAAAGCGGGGCTTATAAGAACCATGTGTGAAAACCAAAGCTATGACAAACAGACATAAACAAACCCTGAAAGTAAATTATCAAGAAATTGAATAGGTACTTTTATTTAGGTCAAACAATTGCTCCAAAACTTTATATGGAGAAAGAAATACATAGAATAGTATGTATGTTCTCAGGTCTCTGAAAGAAGTATAAAAAAATCAAAACATCCCAATGCAGAGTAGTTGGAGACCGCTGCCAATGGTATTTGCTGGAGGAGGCCTATGCCCGAGGACAACCTGAACAAATATCTGATCTTGATTGATAATAGTGTATAGAAGTGTTACAACATTAAATCAAACAAAACAATATTAGGCAAAAAAATAAGAAAAAATGTATAAATAAATCCTTGTAAAATATCAACAAATAAAGTTTATTTTTATTTATTTCTTTATTTTTAATGAAAAGTTCGTCTTAAAAGCTCGTTTATTTTAGAGCCATGTAGTTAATCTGCTATTACAAAGATTGATAGTATTCAATCTAAAGCAATGCGTATAATTATTGTTGCGATGAAAACGTCTCCAATTAATGCTTTATATGTAAACGTCCAAAGGAATCATCTGTATTTACTGGCGAGTGTTGGCTATTAAACACTGTATTAAATTTATTTTGGAAAACCAAATTATTACTAGTATAATATTTTCAGACTCATTAAGCTCACTTCATGCTGTCCTTAGTAATCCATTTTCATCTAAACTTAGATCAGAAATTATTGTTGAAATCAATTGTTGAGCTATTGTATCATTGTCATCATAATCATATTTCTGTAGTATTAGTTTACATATCATTGTGTCATTTTGGGTAATGAAAAGGCTGATTTTTACGCAAAACATGCAGTGGCTCATGGAAAATTAAACTACTATCAAAATTATAGTTATGATTTAGTTGCCCAAGGCATGGTTCATTTAGAAAATACCTGGAATAATAACTGGACTAACTCTTCTAAATTCAAAGGGTCACATTTGTTTTCTATACAACCTCATGTTAATTTAAGACCTTGGTTTGCTAAATACAAAACATTTAGCAAGGCAGCTACTTCTACATTAGCACGCATAAGATTAGGACATTGTTGTATTCCCTCTCATCTATATAGAATGAAAGTAAAAGATTCTAATATGTGTGATTGTGGTGGAGGTTTTGGCGATATAGGTCATTTATTTTTTAGTTGCAAGCATTATTCTTCTTAGTTATATTCTTTCTTGCCATCTCATAACATACCTCTTCCTACTAAAATGAGTCATTTATTATTTTTATTTGATTTTAATATCATATCTCTTATTTGTAAATATATTAATTATTATAATATTAGAGTTTAGTTGTAGTTATTATTAAATTGGTTAATCCTTTTTTATTTTTTTAATAAACTAAATTTAATTTATTTTTTATAAATGCTTAGTTTTGTCTGTTACATCTTGTCTTATGGGCTCTCGCTAAATTAGTCCATTAAAACGTGGAGTATCGCTATATATTATTCCGCTAGTTTTTCTTAGCATAAATTTTGTCTGTGGCAATATTAGCCAAAGTGACAGAAGGTCAAAATTGAATTGAATTGACAAAGCTCACAAAGCTCGAAAAAATTATCGATGTCGGTTTTCGTGCTCACCAATTCGATATATTCTTCAGCAGCAGACGGTATATATCTTATCGTTGTTCGCGTGCTAAGCCCCGTAGTAAATATTACCAGGGGGACAACCCTGGTAATACTCCGCGCTTTAGGTATAAAGTTACAAGTACCGGGCCGTACCCATAGATAGGTTTTATTTTTGAGCGCTGCCGCAGTATGCTGCCGCGCACCTGCCGAGTAGCGCGTTTGTATGATACTTACGCGCCTCGTCGCGATATTTAATGTTAACTAAAATGAGGTCTAATTGTGCCACATTCGGTTGCTGTAGCGTGCGGCCCGCGCTTTAGTCGGGGAATAAAACCCGCTCGTTACCGATAGTAGGATGGTGGTATATAACGTGGTAGCTTACCCTGCACGAGAACGGGTACTACCACCCTACTGTTGAATTTCAATGCCAAATATGGCCTGAGGCGGTGGTGTGATCGGGTGGGCGGAGCTTATAGCAGTGGGGGAAGGCCTTCGATCGGGGAGCGAGATCCTTGGACGAGCGGTAGCCGCTGGCAGGCAGGATAAGTAACACACCCCTGTGCGTGACGCTCTAAGGTGCTCGACACGCGCTCACGCCACCGCATACTCGTTAGTTAATAGTTATAGTTTTTTTGTATTTTAATGTTATAGTGTACTTTAGTTTACGCCCCCCCCCCCCCCTTTTATTCGTTAAAGTTTTCATGTACCTAGTCTTAACTGTTTCATACGAAAAATAAACACTCTTGCTATTAACTTTGTAGTGTTATTGTGTCAAAAAAATAATTAATGGAAAACTAAGTAATTCGTTTTAAATTTAATTGTAACAGAAAATGTAATCTTAAGAATGAGTTAGGCTTAGTAGCCGAGGGAAACCTATGAAAGATTATCGTAGTATATGACGATATTAGCCCGCTCTCCGCATTTTCTACACGTTCGTATTTCCATTATTATTACACAGAAACTAAAATTAATATAACACAAACAAGATTTCTCTAAACAACAAACTCACAAGTACGTAATCACCCAACAAACGTATTTAATAGGTATAGAAAATTCTTATTACAGCAAGACAATTTCAAGTACAAACATTTGCAAAAGTTTAAAAACATAACTCACAAACCACAACCGTCCACACACAACAAACAAACACACACGCCACCGCGCGCGATATATACGAGTATGTGTAAGAGCGACGCATGCGACATCTGCCTCACGAAGGGTTTATTAAACTCCTCTCTTCTTCTTCTTTTAAATGATGGCCTCTACTCGTTATGTACGAGTAATTTTGACAGTGTCGAGTGTAGGTAGATTTAAAATTTATATAATTATAGTAAAAGTGGGATAATGGGATGGACAGGAAAAGGACTAGGGTAGAAAAAGGAATGGCGACATGACCGTATGTAAGCATACGGTATAGTCTTGCCAATGTCGAGTGAAGAAGGAAAAATAATCTACAGTAAAATGGGTACCGCCATTTTATTGAAGATTGTGGGATTATTTGAGATAACACAAACACCGAGATCACTGCGTAAATGCTACACTTCTCACACTCAATATTACTATACGAATGCCTAGAATGCCTTCTACAAAATTAGTACACTTTTGCACAATAATATTCAATAAAATAAAATTTGAAAAATATAATATAAACACGCGTCTACAGTGTTAGGGCTACCCTCAAAGCATAGATTAATAATATATATACTACCTCAAAGAATCCTCAAACTCCTCTCAACTCTCAATATATATTAGTACTATTATTATTATATTTTGTTAAATGGCGTCTACGCGTTACGCGTAATTTTGCCAGTGTCAAGTGGGTAGTTTAAAACTCATTAAATATTATTTGTGAAAGAGAGATAATAGGATGGAAAGGAATTGGGAAAGGACTAGGGTAAATAATGGAATGGTGACATGACCGTATGCAAACATACTGTATAGTCCTGCCAATGTCAAGTGAAGAAGGAAAAATCTACATTTTACTGAAAATAAAGGGATTCGTTGAGATAGCACAAACACTGAGATCACTGCGTAAATACTACACTTCTCACACTCAAGATCACATAAGAATGCTTATTCTATAAAATTGGTACACTTTTGCACAATAATATCCCATAAACTTAACTATGAAAAATATACTAGGAACACACGACTATAGTGTTCGGGCTACCCTCAAGGTTTTTTTTTTTTTTACGTTAATTCGAGCTACTTATTTGTTCAGGGGCTTTATTCCGAGTTTTGACACGTTCACCGTCGCGCATTTTGCGAAAACTATTAATATTGAAATATAAGTTCTATCCTATTAAATATAGAGTTGAAATTCCAATGCTCATATGATGTTCAAACTTGCGAAGAATACGTGTACTTCAAGATGGCGGCATTATTATAGCCAACCTAATACAGACTATATATCCATTGAAATAGAACTTATATTTCAATATTTATAGTTTACGCAATGTCTTGTCGTCTTTAGCGGTTGCAAACTCGGAATAAGGCCCAAGTGGTACTGGCTGTCACGGCCGTGCACGTAGTACTCTTTTAATCTGTGGAGGTTCCTTATTTTTTTTTCAGTTACTGGCTTGTATTTATCTCATTATAGAGCGCATTATACGACACTTTACTCGCGTTAATTTAAACGTTTTGAATAAACCATATTATGAGTTCTCTGCTATGTGTTCAAGTGCGAGCGCTTTTTACAGTGAGTTTTTTTATCCGTCGCCCTCCATTTTAAACTCCGAGCAAAACGCCAACACGAATCCATAAAAGGAAAACGTACCCACTACCGATATTTCACACGAGCGCTTTTTTAAACTCTAATAGTACGCATAGATAGTACGTCAAATGCGCCATTTTATATGATTCTTCATTACATAATAAGCACACTACCAGTGTGTTCGATTACTACTGTTTTTCACTTAAAGCGCTTAGACTTTAAGCCAAACCAATCAGCCATCAAAGTACACAAAGCGAAGCAGCGTTTGCAGGTACTCGAACAGTTTTATGTGCATAAATAAAAATCATATAAAATTCATAACAAAATAGAGTTTAAAAACTGTTAGTGAAAGAGGGGAACAATAAAAAAAAAACAAAAAAAAGTATTTGATACACAATAATTGTGAACACAGGCAATTTACTTTTATTGCACTACTCGTATTTTCAAAGCGTTCGCAGCGAATTCGATGGCGTATTTGCTTTTGTTCTGTGACGTCATCAAAAATAATAATAAAAAACACCTGTCAAGTAAATTAAGCTAGCTTTGTAAGCCTTTTAAGCAATACTCAAACGTACCAATTCTATTTCATCCACATGATTTATAATCTGTGTATTGTTTTGTTTACTTGCGTGTGACGTCACCGGTCATCAACCAATCAAAGATGTTTTTGTTATAAATAAAATTCTATTTCGTGTAATCTACAAAAGATATACATAATTTAGTTTAAAATAGAGTGAAATATGTTTTTTTACGCCATTGTTTGATAAGATGACCACAATTTATAGTATATTTTTAATGTAGTCAAATAGCCTATTCATACCACGTCCATATTAAGCGCTAGCTACTACAAACAAATTGGTTATTTTAACTCTCGTATGAAGTTTTGAACAGCGTCGAATCATGACGGTAATATAAATTCCCAACGCCGATCTCCGAACGCTTTATTAAACGCTCGTACGAACGTAGCCTTAGGTACGCTATTTGCAAATATATAAGGTGAGATTCCAAAACAACTTAAATATTACCTGCTGCTAAATCGAATGCGTTTAGAAAAAATCCCAAGTGTAATTACATATTAAAGATTAGTAATAAGGGGCCTTATTCCGAGTTTGCAACCGCTAAAAACGACAAACCATGGCGTAAACTATAAATATTGAAATATAAGTTCTATCCTGTTAATTATAGAGTTGAAATTCGTATATTTAAAGATGGCGGCATTATTATAGTCAACCTAATACAGACTATATATCCATTGGATTTGAACTTATATTTCAATATTTATAGTTTACGCAACGTCTTGTTGTTTTTAGCGGTTGCAAACTGGGAACAAGGCCCAAGGCAACTATTTAGTATCTATTAATTATATCGGTGATTTTAATTAGATAAAAAATACTCTGACATTCGAGTGATAAAGTTAAAATACGCCAATTTTTTTTAAAGATTTTAAGCGCGTTTTGTTAGCTAACCCGTACCAGTATTTCACTAGCATAAAAATCAGCTGTTTTGGCGTTTTATTTAGATCATGTTAACATTTGTTAGTATTTTTAGCAATGCAAACAAAACGATAATTACTACAAAATACTGATTTCTGACATCTACCATTTTGACATTTACCTTAAACGTAAAAAAAGACAAAAATATATATTAAAAATTTCTATTTCATCTTCATCATTATCATAATTTCTTCCAGAAATTAATGTTTTTATAATTTGTATCTCCAAAAATGTTTTCTACATTATTCAGTAAAGTAAATAAAAAACTAAAATCTACAAAGAAATTAAACACATAAATTAAACAAAAGTATATTATAAAACCAAATATTTATAGTTCGAAAGATAATTATAAGATTATTAGTATTAGATTATTAATAATAATTCGCGGGAAAATACGGATTGTTTGACATCTGTCAAAGATACAATAAAAATTCACCTCCAACGTGATGCTAATAATGTTAACATTTATTGGTAACATTTCGCAAAAAAAAAACGCTTGTTACTAACCTCAGATATTGGTATTTATTGACTATTTTTTTTAAAAAACGACTAATGCTAGCGCCCCACTAACATTAACAGCTAAGAAAACGCACCCATTGTTTGCATTGTCTAATTATGTGTTTTGGAATAAAAGAACAGTCACAAATAAAATAGAGTATTGTATTGTAAGAACAGTACTAGAAAATGATTTGATTACTAACTGAATATCACAAAAATAGAACCAACATAGAACCACGTTTTAAAGAATTATTGAAAAATAAACAAGCCCATTCTTCTCACTGAAATTGTATTGTAGAACATAGAAAGAAACACTTGGCTTTCTTCTTTTGCCTGCGACTCCTTGAGTATAGCTATGCAACTCCCCTAGGGGTCGCGAACTTACAGTTTGAAAAATACTGCCCTGGACTATATAGGTTAATGTCTTGCCCTTTGAGTCTTGTCTTTTCAATGGGCATTAAAAACTATATGTCAATTCTGACATTAATGACATTGTAGCAAGGAAAGGTCATTCGTGATTCTTTGAGGGTAGCCCGAACACTGTAGACGCGTTTATATTATATTTTTCAAATTTAATTTTATTGAATATTATTGTGCAAAAGTGTACTAATTTTGTAGAATAAGCATTCGTATAGTAATATTAAGTGTGAGAAGTGTAGCATTTACGCAGTGATCTCGGTGTTTGTGTTATCTCAAACAATCCCACAATCTTCAGTAAAATGGCGGTACCCATTTTACTGTAGATTTTTTCCTCTTCACTCGACATTGGCAGGACTATACCGTATGTTTGCATACGGTCATGTCGCCATTCCTTTCTCTACCCTAGTCCATTCCTTTTTCCTGTCCATCCCATTATCCCACTTTTACTATAATCTACAACACTAGACACTGGCAAAATTACTCGTAAGGAGTAGAGGCCATTAATTAAAAGAAGAAGAAGAAGGTCATTCGTTTTCATTCGTTCATTCCATCAAAAGTTTTGATGGCAATATCAACAAAAATATATTTTAATTAAATTTAATTCATTTGTTGTCGGGTTAAGTGCCGAGTGAAGTCGTATGTAAAATAATTTTGTAAATATTTCTACAATGGCTTCGAGATTCGAGTGTGTAGAGCAAGGACCTCCTATTGAAGTTTTTGCTTTAAATAAACTGTTTGCCGAAGATTCATTTGAAAAAAAAGTTAGTTTAGGAGTCGGTGGTAGGTTCTATTCTATATTTATTAAATTCTATATGAATAGACATCTGAATTTAGCCAAATCTGCTTCTAACGATTTCGTAACCGTGTCATACCCGTACCCTGCTAAATGGAAGCGATCAATATTGTTAAATTATTTACTGATCGTATTCATGGACTTTGTAGGTCTGCTTACCACTGGGTAACACATACAAGGTCACATGCCATACTCACTCACCTCTACCCAACCATGGATGGGTTAGTTTAGAAAAGCAGGAAGCAAACTGATTTTTATAAGTATACCTACATAAAAAGTCCTGAACTTAGACATATGGGCAAAAGGTGTTTTCCTTACACTATGTGAAAAAATAAACTAAACTTTTTATATATTTTAATATTTCCTTTAAAAGTAACATATTTTTGCAGAATAAATCTTTTATGTTTTTTATTATAATTATTAATATACATACACCTAAACTATATACTAAAGTCTATCCCCTTAATTATTTATTTTAATAACACAAAATGCGAACAGTAATAATGAATAAATTCAATTCAGAATAGTGTTATCTATTTCATTTAATTTGGTATTTTGCAGCTTACAGGGATGATGCTGGCAAACCTTGGGTTTTACCAGTAGTTAGAAAAGTAGAAAAGTTATTGGCAGCTGATGATACATTATTACATGAATATTTACCTGTTTTAGGTATGTACTATGATTTTGTTTATACTTGTTATAAATCTGAAAATGAGCCCCTTTGTCCATCTGTAAATGTGACATTACGTTCGGCTCATGGCAAATTTACAAGTTGCGGGGTTAAGTCCAAGAATGAATCATGGGAGTAAGTAGGTCTGCTATCATTAGTTAGATATTACAAGTATTCCATATAAATATGTGTTTGTAGTTTACCAACAAGTAGATGTAGTCAGAATCCTTGTGGGTAAAAAAAAACAATTATCATCATGACCATGAATAGGAACCATTTGTGGTCTTGATCATGATTTACCAAATAATATAGTAGAATAAAAGTGCCATACACTCATGTACAAAAAAGATTAACCAACAAAACATTCAAAGTTTCCATTAATTAAAATTTTACAAACTGGGTAATGTTATTTATTGTATAAACTAAACATAGCCATTTTGTTTGATATACATTTTGTTTGATTATACATACATAAATAGAGTGATTAATTGCAATTTATGATTTATTAAAACTATAATTCTTAAAATATTATATACTAGCGGTGTCCCTTCAGTGTCAGTTTCACTTGCCATTTTATTTCTTACTTGTCTCGGGGTTGTTATGCATGATGTAAATAACCTATATAAATATGTAAGTAAGGGCTAACAAATGCAATGAAAAAATATTTTCAAATCTGACCACTAGAGATTAGCACATTCAAGCAGACAAACTCTTCAGCTTTATTATATTAGTATTGATAAGTAGGTAAAGCCTAAGAAATACTTGAGAGACTTGAGCAACAACTTTGCTGATAATAAATTCTGGTTTTAGTTTTATTAATGTAATTTGCAAGTCATTTATGATTGTATAGAGATATTGTGTGATAAATAAGTTGATAAAATATTACAAGCAAATATTCTAGGTAGTTTCTGAGGCCCTATTATTATAATCAAAAGTTGGTTTACTTGAAAAATAATATTATATTTTAAATTAAATAAAGGTTTTGAAATGTACAAGAAATAGATTTTTTATAATCTCTATAATTAAAGAGCTATCCTCAGGTTTTTTTCTATGGATAGAATAAGGAACTTCAATTCAGAGAAATTTTACTACTAGAATGATTTTGTTCCATCTCAATGTAGGTTAGAGCTAGGTTATTTCTAGTTTCTAGAGATAAGCTAGCCCTGGTTCAGAAAATAATTCAAACACCTAAGCATAACTCAAAAAATTCAACCTATATTATAAGTTTTTTTTACTGGATACAGAAGGTTATCACTACAAGCACTTGCAGATAACATTGTAACTGCTTTTTGTTGCTTACCAGAGATAGTTAAAGATACTATTTAACTGCTTATTTATTTTTAGATATTTATTACTTAGTATACATCTTTAAAAAAATGGTGTTTTCATATTAATACAACAATCTTGCTTATTTAACACAGGTTAACCTATAGTGGGAACTGCGCAAATACATTTTTATAATATTTTTATTGAATAAAGAAATATGTATTGTATTTTATTTATCCATAAAACATTAGCTTTTAGTATATAGAGATAAGATACCAGAAATAAAACTAACTTAACAATTAAATAGTTTGTATAAGACTATACCCTATCTGCTATGCTTTGAGAATATATGATAACAAACCATAGTATAAAGTAGTATTAATATATCTAAATAAGCGGGCATATATATAATTTAAATCTATTCTTTTTTTTTTTACTTTTTGTTTTTTGTTATCATTTTTTCTTTGTGTATTACGATATATTTTTTCTTTACTGCACTCCCTAAACAAATTAAAGCACTTTTTGCCATTAAAAGCTAAAATTTTGCTCGGACAGGCTCTGCTGCTTCCCCTACTGGATTAAGGTGATGTGTGTAGTGTGGACCTTTCGGAAAGTGTGCTTAATAAAATGGAACGACTACTCAACGCATGCATCAGATTCATTTTTTGCCTTCGCAAGTATGATTACGTTACGCCTTTTCGTGATAAACTTAAATGGTTAAAAATCCGAAGCCGGAGAAACTGCAGAGTTCTCTGTATTTTGCACGGACCTGCTTCACCCGAATATCTTAAAAGCAGATTCACTTATCTTGGCTCGCATCACGACAAAAGCTTTTGATCTACTTTTAATACAACCCTTGCCTTTCCCTCCCATCATACCACCTTTGTTTCTTAATTGTTTGCAGTTGTTGCTGCAAGACTTTGGAATAATTTAATAGTCGAAATAAAACAATCGCCACATAGAGTCATATTTAAAAAAAGAGTTCATCATTACTATCTACATTCATAGGTAGTTTTTATTTATCTTTCATTATTCTATTCGTTTCCACTTTGTTACTTCTTCTTTCTCATTTTGTAGTTGGTAGTATTGTGTATATGTAGTTTATCTATGTATAATAAGACATATTTAAGTAGTGTATATTAGATTGTAAGTATTTTATATAATATTCACTGCATTATATTGTATTGCATCTACCTCACTTATTAACTGCTTTGATTGTCCTGAAGGTTTGACTGGTAGAGAATGCGTAGCGGCATTAAGTCCGCCTTTGTATTATGTATGTAATAAAGATTAAAATATATATATATATTTATATATAATTTAAATCATTTTTTTTTTAGTTTTTGGTTATATCATTTTTTCTTTGTGTACTACTATAAAACACTATAGCCACAAAATTATACAAGTACTAATTTGCCGTCTTTGTTTAAATATGTATGTACATTATGCATAACATTATTAGTTTGATTTGATAAAAAAAACATATTTCCATTATCAAATTATTTTTAATATCATCAAATAAAGTTTGAGAATATTGTGTTTGTTTAATGTTATTCTCAGAGCTTGACAGTCAAAGTATAACTATGTTTAATTATTATTATTTATTTTAGGTATTGAGCAATATACAGCTGCTTCAGTTTCCATGTTATTAGGGCAAGACAATCCTGCTATATCAGAGGGTCGGGTAAGTATTATTTTCAATTATAAGTAATACTGGATAATCAGATCGGGGGGATTATTGTACTTATTCAAGCTAGTGGACTCAATATGTTCTAATGGAACTGTCACTTTTCTATGAAAATCATCAAATGGTAGTCAAATGCTGTAGAATTACGCCCCTATAGATAAGTTACCTGCTATAATTTAGTACCAAACTTAATTCTATTAAGTTGACCAAAAAATAAAATTACATATTCTTGAAACTAATTAAAAATTTGTTTACTTCCCTGTCACAATGGGAATAGACATATGATAGACAATCTATATGTCGTGGCCACATCTTAGAATTGATCACTTCAGAACTGACCATTACATGATATAGAAAATACGCGCTGCACATATCATGATGTGAAAAGCTAAACGTACGGCTACTTCATGATATGGTCACACATTAGTGATCTGATCATATCATAAAATAGTTGCATTACCCACCGTTAGAGGCGCTGAAGTTGTTTTGTTTTGTGATGCATCATGGCGGCAAACAATTTTATTCTAATAAAAAAGCTAATAATAATGTGCCAATTGAAGATAAAAATAAAGTGGAACGTCGCTACGACACAAAACTACTTAAATTTTACGCACGAGCCGAGCGAAGCGCTCCACGGTAGCGGCCGGCGAGTGCCAGAAAGGCTTCCTACACTTACGAGAAAAATTACCCAAAATACTCTTTATTTAAAAAAAAAATGGACAGACTAGGGTGAAGGATAGGTTAAGTTAGTGTTAGTATATGACCATACGCACGAGCCGAGCGAATCTAATCTAATAGCTGCCCGCGAGTGCCAGAAAGGCTTCCTACACTTACGAGAATAATTACCCAAAATACTCCTTATTTAAAAAAAAAAATGGCCAGACTAGGGTGAAGGATAGGTTAAGTTAGTGTTAGTATATGACCATACGCACGAGCCGAGCGAATCTAATCTAATAGCGGCCGGCGAGTGCCAGAAAGGCTTCCTATACTTACGAGAATAATTGTTCAAAAGACTCTTTATTTCATGGAAACCCATTCATGATATGGCCAAACGTTGATGGGCATATCATTAAACGTTAATGTTTAAATGATATAGTTAATTTTAGATGGTCTTATCATGAAATAGAACCATTTCATGAAATGGTCGGCCACATCATGAAGTAATCGATGAGATATGGCCACGACACATATATACACACATAGAACATTGTCTCATTACCTCAAATATATTTAACATAAAATATTGTTCTGGTTTTATTAATTAACCTAGGCTCACTATTCTGCACTGTCAGAATAAAACCTATAGACCATAAACACTGTCAATATTTATACTATATAATAGTTATGCAACCTTTAATTGAAGTGACAGTGTATTAAATAATGAGTTATGTAAGTTAAACCTTTCACAAACAATAAGTTATTACACAATAATCTGTGAGTTGTGTTGTGTTGGTGGCACAAACATGTTATAAGTAACAAATAACAATACCTATATATGCCATTTCATACATTATGCCCTGTACCTGCTTTACCATTACTTTTTGTTAAACAAGCTTACTTTACAAAAATAACTTTAGACTGGAATACACTAATAGGTATTTGATCTATCGAAAAAAAAATTGTTCCTTATGGTGGACGTAAAACGTACAGTAAGTGCAAGATTTAAACAAAATCTCATAGTAAAGCTACTGGTCACAAATAAAGTACTACTCAGCGTCTACATTCTGTATCATTTAAAGTTAACGTTATTATTATTAACTTATATAAATGGCCTCTACGCGTGCGCGTAATTTTGCCAGTGTCGAGTAGGGTAGAATAAAAAAACTTTTTTATTTATAGTGAAAGTGGGATAATAGGATGGAAAGGAATTGGGAAAGGACTAGGGTAGAAAAGGGAATGGCGACATGACCGTATGAAAGCATACGGTATAGTCTTGCCAATGTCTAGTGAAGGAGGAAAGGATCAACAGTAAAATGGGTACCGCCACTTTACTGAAGATTGTGGGATTATTTGAGATAACACAAACACCGAGATCACTGCGTAAATGCTACACTTCTCACACTTAATATTACTATACGAATGCTTATTCTACAAAATTAGTACACTTTTGCACAATAATATTCAATAAAATTAAATTTGAAAAATATAATATAAACACGCGTCTACAGTGTTCGGGCTACCCTCAAAGAATCAACGTTAGGTTGTTAAAATAACGAAATCATTTACTTACAATGGCCACGACAAGGAATGCTTTAAAGTTAACTTTCAAGCCAAAAGCACCTGTAATACAATGTAGTACAGTGTATGACGTTTGTTGATTCATTAATGTAATTTTGACAAGCTAACGTTTCCGTTATAGGAACACCTAAGAAACAGAACATGGCCGCTGGGAAACGTAATAAGTTTGCATTGTTGTTTCTTAACTTGAGTATGTTTTCAGGCTTTCGGAGTACAAACATTATCTGGAACTGGGGCTTTGAGAGTGGGAGCAGAATTCATCAACCAACATCTCAAATACTCTACCTTCTACTATTCAAATCCTACATGGGGTTAGTACCATATTTTTTAGTTCCATTATGTTGTCTACTAAAGCCAATATGATCTACTAGTGGTGTACAAATCTAAAGAGGGTTTTGTATTGCACGAGGTGATATGCACAAGCTTTTCAGGAAACTTTCAATTGATTTATTGTGAAAGTGATAGTCTCATTTTAGGGTGAGATACGAAACGGGCGGTTAATTTAACAATAAAGCAGCGAGGCTACTGAACATGACTTGCGGCATAGTGGAAGCGATCAATGCTGTTAAACAACAATATTGCATTGATCGACCCCATTCATGGATTTTGTAGGTCTATTTACATCTAAGTAGATACAAAGTCACATGCCATACCCAATAGAAAAAATACAGCAGTCGTCGCAGTCGACTTGTCAATTCGTTGTCATACACGAGCGCATTAATATCGAGAGAAATTAAATGATAATTCGATAGCTGACTGTTGGTAGTAGGTACCTAATGCTTTGATATATACAGGGTGAATTTGAAAGGATGTACTTTGGGCTAATATGAGGTTCTGTTCATCAAATCGAACAACTTTTCCCATGGAACCATGTATTGCAAATGAAAAAAATTGTTGCCTTCCCCATACAAATTGGTCATTTTGACATTACTAGTTTGTATGGAGAAGGCAATTTTATTTTTCATTTGCGGCACATAGTCCCACGGAAAAAGTTGTGCATATTGATCAGTAGAACCTCATATTAGCCTAAAGTATATCCTTTCAAAGTCACCATGTACTTCATATTATGTATGCACTTACACAAGATTATTATTGCATTAAAGCTAGAAAACACAATATTAGGTATCATTACAATAAAGACATTAAACCCAATGTTGTTATTACCTCAAAGACTGGAAACAGAATATTATTATTATATTAAATATTGGACACTTAATAATAACATATCGGTAGTATTACTATAAGGAGACTGCATTCGTAATCGCGAAGTCCGCGGTCTCCATACAAAATGACCTTTTGCACTTCCGGAATACTTGATTACTGTTTGTTGCAGGAATAAATTAAAATAAATTTTTTGTCGGTCATTGTATTTATTAATCTTTCCGTGTTGAGTTTATATATTTTTTTTTTTCAAAATCAGAAAAAAACTATAAAATAAAAACTTTAAAAAAAAATAACTTCGACTAACAGCCACGTTGTAATATTGGAAGTACGTTCGTATGGGCGTCAATCGTCTACAGAGCCCTTAAAGACGCGAAACCCAGTATTATACCTAATAGTAACAGAAGTCAATGTTTGCAGCATTCAGTAAATTTGGTACTTAGGTATACTTGAATTTGTATTTAAACCGATCAAAACATTTATATGTTTGTTTAGATCGGTGTTCTATTTATATATTTCTACATTATCTTATCATAGTCTTGAGACAAGAGTCCTTTAGATTCCTTTGTGTCTTGCTATCACAACATATCAGTGATTTATATAAAACACCTTAACTTTGGATTAACTATAGTTTGTCATAAACTAAGTCATAATGGAGGATAAGATAAATTTATGACGTAGAAATATTAATGACAATATATTATCTTTGGGTTTTGCATAATGAAAAAAAGAATGCATAACAATGAAAATGCGTCATATTCGATACCTACACTTTTTATAAAAAAAAATACTATTGCCTACTGAGCTTACATAATTTTTATACATCAACCAAAACGGGTGCCAGAGATGCCTAGACGGCCTTAGGGTATCCAGCTGTGGGGTTTTATTGACACCTCGTCTTTCAGCCAATAGTAGTATTCTTAGTTTACATTGAACAAAGGGCCAGTTTGTTGCGATATTTGGATAGAAACAGCTCTAAATAGTTTTACAGTAAATATGGCACGGACAGCTTGACATGCTTTCCGAGGCACTAATGGGGTATTAAACAAATGTAACCGGGGTTTGAATCTGGGACATTAAAAAGTCGTAAGGTTTCACCAACTCGGCCACAACATCAATAAACTTATCCCATGGAACTATGTGTCGCCAATGAAAAATATGGCTTCTACATACAAACTAGTAATGTTAAAATAACCAATTTGTATGGAGAAGATACATTTCTTTTATCTCAACACAGGGTTCATGGAATTTTTTTTTTAGAAAACCACCACCTAGTGTTCGTGAATGCTGGATTTAAATCTGCTAAGCAGTATCGGTATTGGGACCCCAAAACCCGCGGCATAGACTTCGAGGGCTGGATCGAGGACCTCAGGAATGCGCCAGAACACTCCGTCATCCTTCTGCACGCATGCGCACACAACCCTACGGGCATCGACCCCACGCAAGAGCAGTGGCAAAAAGTTGCAGATGTCATACAGGTGTGTAGTTCAACTTTAAATTAGATAAAGTGGTTTGACTAATTTCTACGTCAAATAAGATTTTAATATCTATATTAATAAAAATTTAAGTAAAATTCATCCAAAAGTAGTTATAATATATAATATATATAGTTTAGTTATATTATATAGTTATATAATAATACAATTTAGTTTTTTTTTACACATATTGCTCCGGTCACAAACTAAGCTCTAGGCTTGTACTATGTGTACCAGAAACTACTTATACATACTTTATGTTGTAAACACCCAGACAATGAAAATTGTGCGGGTTAGATTCCCTGGTGGATGCACATCTACTAGACCATTGGTTTATTATCCGGATTCCCACCAGGGATCTGGTCCAATTATAGCAATAGATAATACTCATACACATCCTTACAGCAAAGCGATGTTCATTATAAGCAAAATTATCGTTCAAAATTGTGCGGGTTAGATTCCCTGGTGGGAATCCGGTCCAATTATAGCAATAGATAATACTCATACACATCCTTACAGCAAAGCGATGTTCATTATAAGCAAAACAATCGTTCAAAATCAAAATTGTGCGGGTTAGATTCCCTGGTGGGAATCCGGTCCAATTATAGCAATAGATAATACTCATACACATCCTTACAGCAAAGCGATGTTCATTATAAGCAAAACAATCGTTCAATATCAAAATTGTGCGGATTAGATTCCCTGGTGGGAATCCGGTCCAATTATAGCAATAGATAATACTCATACACATCCTTACAGCAAAGCGATGTTCATTATAAGCAAAACAATCGTTCAAAATCAAAATTGTGCGGATTAGATTCCCTGGTGGGAATCCGGTCCAATTATAGCAATAGATAATACTCATACACATCCTTACAGCAAAGCGATGTCATTATAAGCAAAACAATCGTTCAAAATCAAAATTGTGCGGGTTAGATTCCCTGGTGGGAATCCGGTCCAATTATAGCAATAGATAATACTTATACACATCCTTACAGCAAAGCGATGTTCATTATAAGCAAAACAATCGTTCAAAATCAAAGCTACACAAAATATTCAAAGTAATTGCGGTGTTTTGATAGAATCGTCAACCATTCGAATAAATTATTTACATATTCTAAAAGAGTTGTCAAATATAAATCAACCAAAGGCCTAAGCCTAAGTCTTGATTAAATGTAATAACTTATATTTGACTTATATATATTTGACTTTGACTTTGATATTTTCAGTACTTAGGATGCTATGGCAACCCTACTCCATAACCCATCTGTATACATTAACTTTTAAATTAAAATCCTTTTGGTACACACCACAGAGCACGGAATCCACGCGCGCCGCTACTAGAGACGGCATCTTCAACGTATTTCATACAAACCAAGCGTGGGGGTGGGCGTTGCCGTTATCTCACACCTATACGCACACTACTACACAGATGGCGTCTTGGAGTGCTGTGGCTGGGTCGATATTTTCTTTATCGACATTATTTTTTATGAGCAGAAATATATAATAATTAATTATTCAAACACTCGGATTTTTAAGTAGGCGAAGTTAAGTGACACTATTAAATTTTTCTATTTGGCAAAATTAGTGTTTGAAACTAGTTTATAGTAAATCTTGTACATAATCTTAAATACAATTTGATTTAACAGTGAACTAGTTAGTTAGACCCAGACTGTATATAATATATTTTTATTTGATAGACTTGTATTTATACATTTGAATTGCGCTTTTTGGTAATCCAATTAGGGCATGCAATATCCAAGAATTTACAATCCCGGAACTGATTTTCGATACTGAAGATGTTATTCCGGAACTGGTTCCGAAAGCGGCGATTTCTAATAAAAAATACCACTTCAAAATAAAACAAGCTAATGTTATATAAAAACTCTTTAATCTTTTTATTGTCACATAGCCGAAGAAATAAAAAAAATAATGTAAATACAATATACATATTATTTACAAAGTCTATCGCAATTTATCATTGCCCCAAAAATAATACATTATGTTTCGAGTTAATGTATAAAGGATATACATTAATATAGAATAAGGATATTTTTAATTACTATTTCTACTTTCTTACAAACCGTAATAACATCTTTCAACCAGATCAAAGATATAGATAATATTTATATATTTTACAATACTTTCCATTCCTCTCGTAGATATTTTACAATACATTCCATTTTAGCAATTTTTTTTTGATCATCTTATATTGGTTTCTTGGAGTCGCTTTACGTTAAGACTTTACCTTTTAATGGTCTGCTGAGCCCTTATCCGTCTTCGAGGTGTGTCCAGTATATTTGGTAAATCAATCGCTTCGGGTCGGGCTTACGGAGAACTACGAGAAGATTTTCTATTATCTTCAAAAGCTTCATTAGCTTATTTTACAGGTGAATCTTTTCCATTTATCTGAAAATATTAGACTATGAAGTGTTGAATATATCTAAAATCAGTAGGTTTTAAGATATTCCTGCGAGCAGACAAATAGGTATCTGAGTGTCACCTTATATGAAGTGGCCAGTTATTAAAGTTGTTTTTTGATGTAATAATACACAAGATACTATAAAAATAACAACTTCACAATGACAATTCAAATATATTGGTACTCTATGGATGCTAACTTGCATTATCGACATGACGCCAATCAACGCGTGCGTCCCCTCACTATTGCATTCACTAATGACTCGCGGCTTTCGCACGACTGAGGTTTTGCGTTCCAACATACATCGACTCACATTTTTAAAAAAGCTAAAAAGTAACATTATTTACTTACTTGTGATATGATACGCCAGAATTTTGTTTGATGATGTTTTTACTTTGATTCTTACACCAAATCACAGCGCAATGAGGCATTTCTAACGATTTTAATATTAATGTTTATTCCGCAACGTACGAAGAGCAACTGGCGGCCGATTGCGCTCATATGTGCGCGCAACGCACTTCTTTGCCACGACTATTATTATTACTACCGTCTCTAGGAGTGGGCAGCGAGCGGCGATTCCGTGCTCTGTGGTACACACCGTAGTGTTAACCTGTGAACTAAAATCTATATTGTTTTTAAGTCTAAGGTTCAACCAACTCGACCTAATGGAATAATGTATTTTCGCCTCTGTGTGGAGCGGCGCGGTGTCACCGGTGACTGTCAACATCCACACATATCTTGTAATCAATAAATTTATTCTTAGGTACTTCATCTGAAGCATAATTATCATAAATAAATTTCCTTATTAAATGATTTGAAGGTCCACGGACATGTCAATACAGACTAAATAAATAGTTTTGGATTCGATCGAGTTAGGTTGGAAAAAGCAGCGAATGGCTGCAGTAGGTATTTTAATTATTATAAAATATATTAAAATAACCTGGGAATAAAAGCATACTAGTTTATACTACATAAAATATATAATTTATTTTGCCCAATTAGTTAGATAGGTAATGTATAGAGAATCGAAAAGAGCTGTTACAGTACTTAGTATGACCTACTGTTTAATAATAATGTTTAATCTTTTATATGTTGTGCAATGTAAGTTATATAAATAATTAAATACCTACTGTAGTATTTACATTTGCTATATTTGGTTTGACCTTGCATATGATACTTATAATTAATGTCAATTATTTTAATACGATTGTTGCGTATTACGTTACATTATATAAAGGAAATTATATAATCTAAATGTCCAACTTGTACCTATAGTTTAGAGTGAGAACGCCATTGGCTAATTGTAACCAACCTGTTATGCAACCTGATACTGGTACAGGCTAGGGAGGGTTGGCCGGTAATTGTAACCACCCTGTTATGCACCCGATACTGGTACAGGCTGGGGAGGGTTGGCCGGTAATTGTAACCACCCTGTTATGCACCCTGATACTGGTACAGGCTGGGGAGGGTTGGCCGGTAATTGTAACCACCCTGTTATGCACCCTGATATGCACCCTGATACTAGTACAGGCTGGGGAGGGTTGGCCGGTAATTTCCTTATTTAAATATAAAGAAGGTCACAAATACGTCAATAGGGAGCAATTGTTATATAGCAAGTTGGCTGCAAGATTAAATTAACTAGTTCTATTTAAACTAGACACGGACATTCGAGAAAACTATTTGTAATAGTATTTGAAATACTATCTGTGGGAAAATACGAAATCAATTTGTTACTCATCTACAATAAACTTTAAATCGTTAAAACAAAGTGCGGATGTAAGTAATGATAGGGTTTATATATTTTGTCAAAATTTGTCGATTATGTACAAATGTATTATGGAGAATTGACCGCAAACAATGAGCACAATCTTAGTTCCGTTCAGCCAGCTTGTCTTGTTTACATAGAAGTCAATGTATAGTAGATAAAATATACGTAGTAGTAGAGATAATAGCGTCATATAATATTTATTTTTTGTATGAGAAATACAAAATAATTCTAAAACCAATGCTTTTTTTCTTTTGTTTGAGCCCAAAATAGGTTTGTAATGTAAGAGCCGTCCATATTAGGTATTTTATTTAGTGTTTGATGGGTACCCTGAAGGTGCTCTTTGGCGCCGTAAGGCAACCTTGATGGTTTGCCGATATTAGTACACCGTTAGGATATATGCACAAATTTGGATATGTGAAACTAAGACCGACAACTTAACGTGCTCTCCAAAACAAATGATAACATTTAACCTACCATCATTCAAGTCATCGTATAAACGTTTATTTTTAAATTATGTTTGAAATGCTCATATGGTCCCTACTCAGTTGTATAGATTAAAATAAGATAACATATATAACGTAAACACTAAGAAAGGATTCATATCTGGAATACCTAACATTTGCATAGATTAAGGTAGCGGAAAATTTGTGTAGATAACCTTTTCGGTCACCACGATGCGATAGTTTAGGTACTCGTACCACTTTATCTTACCACACCCACCAAAATATATATGTTTTAAATATCGGTCAACTTAGATTTATTCTTGCTTCTTAGGTACCATTATATCATAGTAATATGACCAGTCAATAATATTATACTTACCTGTATGTGGTTTCTGTACAATAGATGTTATCATGTTCTTATCAACGTTATCCGATCGCAACATTTTTGCCAGTATCTATAGAAAAACAATCTACACTCCATTATAATGTAATCTAGGCAGGTCGATTGGTTTATAATATCTTTGTACATGTTACGACTTTTATGACAATCATAATATGTAATATATTATGGAGAATGTTTGCTGTTTTGTTGATGCATCAGTATTATAATTTTAACGTAGTGAATTTTAATAACTTTTTTATGTAGCACTATTCACGCGTGTTTTCCTGGTCATACTAGAAACAACGGCACTTCTAATACATTTCGGTAAAATTTTATAAACACCATGACTAACTGAACAAACATGCCATATGATTATAGTTAATAAAATCATATTATCATTAAAAAACTATACATGAAATAAAAAACCTACTTTGAATAAGTTTTACAATACTGGTCCGATTTAAGTTCATTATGTACTTGTTGAGTCTCCGGTGAACACAGACCTTGGTTTCCAGGCGGCGCATATACTGCTACTATGTCTGTGATGGTAAAATATTTTATGACATTTAACACCTTGGCTCTTTAAGCAAGCCCATGTCTTTAATTAGAATTATACTGTTAGTCGCACCAGTGTCATCTATACTACTTGCCTACAGTTTGCCAGTATCTCTATACCATGACTTTTTTAATAACTGTTGTTGGGAATCAAACAATATGATCTCTTTAGTTTTCAAATAAACCTGTTTTGTTGGTTGAAGCCTATCTATAGTTACTATCGACTGTAGTAAACGCAGCAAAATTTCAGGGTAGACCTACAGATTGTTTAACATTTATGGTTACTGCTCCGCCCCTATGAGTCGTAAAATGTTATCTGTTTTTATAGGTATTTTTGTTGAAATAAATATTATTTATTATTATATAATATGTATTATATCGTTACTTCTGGTACACATAATAATAATTCATTTATTCAATACAAAAGTATACATAATAACAAATTGTGTGAAGCGATGTGTGAGCCTATGTTTGTGTTGCTTCATTGTCGATGTAAAATCTAGGACCAAATCAAACCAAAAGTTAGGATACCTAGCGCATATTAGGTGATTACCACCAATAGCTTTTCAGTCATAAGTCCAAGTTAGCAGAATCCTCTCAATAGCCACCTTGGCCATTGAACATTAATAAATAAAATAAAAATAAATCATTTATTTCCTTCACAATTTTCAATATAACTTATTTATAAGGTTGGAGCCAACTTTTAAGTATATAATACCTGTGTCAGCTGGCTCCGCTCTTCCTAAATATAGTTTATATACAATTTAAACAATAAACAGTTAAAGAAAATGAAAAAATAACAGCTCAAAAGTAGCAAAAAATTAAAAAAAAAAAAAACAAGACTTCTACCTAATACATAATACACGTTTGTGTTAGTTTGTGAGCGTGTGTGTGTGAGAGTATGTGTCTGAATATGTGTGTGCGCCTGAATGAGTGTGTAAGCGTTAGCAAGTGTGTGTGTTGTGTGAGAGAAGTAAGTGCCTTGTGATTGTGCCTATGATTAAAAAAAAAACTAGAGTGTGGACAATAATGCACATGATGATATCTTCCTCAATAAACAGAAAAAAATAACAAAACTTAATTATTGTTGTTATACATTTTTGTGCAAATAATATAATTGGTTATGCTCGGTTTCCAGGAGCGCAAATTGTTCCCGTTCTTCGACAGCGCGTACCAGGGCTTCGCATCCGGTGACCTGGATAAGGACGCGTGGGCTGTCCGGTACTTTGTTCAGCGAGGCTTCGAGCTGGTCTGCGCGCAGTCTTACGCCAAGAACTTTGGACTTTACAGTCAGTATTACACTTTACTGTCACACGCAGCATATAGCATTCCACACCGGAACAGACCGAAAGCAAGCCATTGGTCGCGGTGTTTGGCTTTACATCCATGTTCTGCAAGCCACCTTTCGTCACTCCATCACTACCTACAGGTCAAAGAAGATACTGTTTATAACAAGTAGTCTACACAAACACCGCAGTGTTAAACGCGATGAAGCGAGCGTAAATCATAAATATACTCCGATATGAGGAGATCTGCGTTTGTGCTTGGTAAACACGTATGCCTAAATATTCCAGGACTACCGCTGGATTCCACGCAGTGAGTGAGGCGCGATTTGAGATATAGATAGGTGCAAAAACTACCTGGTTTTACACTGGTTGGGTTGCCTTTTTTTTTAATGTGGCCCTTTCATTTTGTTTAAACAACAGAATATGTATAATATTTGTTGATGTATGTCTGGGAGGAATGACGGCCTATCCAAGCGCACACCTTTCGGCTTGGATAGGCCGTCGAGATAAGAGAGAGACAATGTTCTTAGCAAACCATGGATTCACCGTGCGGGTGCCGGGTCCATCGCGTGGTTGAAAGGCAGGGGAATGAACTGCAGCGTTCCCGGGCTTGAGACCGCGAAGTAGGTTTAAAGGCCTTTTGAACTCTCACCTGCACTGTGTTCACTACCCTCACTACTCAACCAAACATTATATGATCCTGTTAGCGCCATCCTGGAAACACGCTCCATAAAAGTTCCGACGGCTGTTCTCGGAAGGCCAAGATCCTTCAATAGACGGTGCAAAGACTTTGCTGGAATTCCTCTTGCACCAACTTTCACTGCATAAAGTTGAGTTTTAAATCCGTTTCTAGTAATTTCGTTTGTGAGATCAAAATATTTGTTCGACTTGATGTTGTGGTCCTTAGGTATGTTTGTTTCCCACGGAACGGTCAGTTCTATAAGTATTACTTTCTTTAAGCATCGAGAGTACACCAGTATGTCTGGTCTATAGGCTGAAACTGCTAGTTCGTCTGGAAATCTTGTGCTTTGTCCAGGATTGAGAAAGGTTTACTTTGAGTTTTCTTGAGTTGTCCCTCCTTTACAAAAGTAGTCAGTCTTTCATTTGTTGTTAATCCTTTTCTGGCTCTAGCAATACTAAGACTTACAGCTTCACGAATAATTTCTAGAACTTTATCATGTCGGTGCGAATAATGACCTTTTTCAAGTAGAGTTTTGCACCCAGCAAGTATATGTATGGCCGTCCCTACAGCAACACCGCACAATGTACATGTCTTATCTGTTGCCTTCCCCCATCTTACCAGATTACTCTGGTCAGGTAGGGACATTTGAAAGGCATTCAGATAGAACTTAATAAGTGCCGGAGACCAATCGTACATGAGTGTGCGCCATTTCAGGGCTGGAGGAATACAAACTTCCCCCAAAGTAAGCCATTCATTCTGTACTTCTAGTGTCATCGCGTGAACTCTGTAGCCATGCTCTTCATCTTCCCTAAGGAAAGATTTAATAACATCTTTATCACATTCCTTTTTCTTCCAACCTAACCCCCTTTTGCTGATCTGGGCACCGCTCATAAATGATTTATGAAACTGAAGTCTTGACTCCATCTCAGAGGCCAATGAGTCTTTTGGGAGAGATGCAATCAGATTATCCCGAGAGTTACTCAGGATTTGTTGCTTGGTTACACCTAGATGTTTGTACAACTCAGATGGTTTTTTAAAATTCATCCCAAATTGTTGCTGTCCCCTGAATAGCGTAGAGGCGCCCTGAGCTAATCCAAGCCAAGACTTAAGTTTTCTTATGACAGTTGCATCCAGATTTACCAAAAGAGTTTTGTTGAAGTCGTATACAAGAAAAGGCCATGTTAGACGAGATGTTAGGTAGTTGTCATAAATCCAAGCTTTCTTGACATTACTAATTGGCTGTTGATCTACCTTGTTGATGTCATTAATAAAGCGTTCCACAACCACATCTAAGGATGGTGTTCTTCCTTTAAAATCGATCCTTCTGCCCAGAAATTTGAAAGGCATGGCTTCCTCTACTGGGGCTACTTTCTGCCCTGCTATGAACAGTTCTGGGTCGTATGACGTAAACCTAGTATTTCGTCTGCCCAGACACAGACAGAAGCATTTTGATGGTTTTGTTCTCATGCCGTTCGACCATACACAGAATTCGTCTACCAGAGTAAGCAAATTCTGGCATTGTTTTGGATTGCGTGTTAGCACTGCTAGGTCGTCTGCAAATGCTAAGATGGACTCCGAATATACATTATTTAACTTAAATCTATATCCCCACTTCTTTTCACTAGTTTTAAGTTTGTCAATTAAGATGTTAATAATAATATTGAAAGCTATTGGTGAGAGGCAACAGCCTTGAAATAGCCCAACATTATATTTAAGAGGATCTGTGAACCCATCTTTATTTGTAATGACAAATCTTAAGTTCATATAATAATTAGAAATTATATCCATGATCACTGTTGGGAAGTTATACCATTTTAGGGCAACTTGTAGCAATTTATGCTGGACCGATCCAAAAGCATTTTCCAAATCAATCCAGCAGACACTCAATTGACGCTCGTGCTCCCTGGCATCCTTCAAACATTCCGAAAGTAAGGTGTTGTGTTCCAAATAACCAGAAATTCCCGGAAGAAATCCTTTCTGGTGCTGGGATAAAAAGTACTTGTTTGTGATCATAAACCTCGACATTCTTGCTTGAAGTTTAAAAAAAGTAGATTTTGGACATAGTGTTGTTAACGCAATAGGTCTAGTGTCTTTAGGATCAGTAACAGTATCTTTGCAGTATATAAATATGCGTAAAATAGACAAATCCTTTAAGAGGAGCGTCTGATGAGGGCTTTTCGATGCTCATGCTGTATCCATTGCAAAGTATTACCTCTTCCCGCGCATGTATGTAAACCTTCCCCAAGTATGGGAAATGTTTGATCCTCTTAACTAAAGTGTTTTTCAAGTTCTACTAATAAGTTTTTATGAATACCGGTAATATACCTTAAACTTTTTTGACTCTTCATAAATGTCTGTAAAGTTTTACATTAAATAAATATTTTTAATTTTGACTGAAAGAGATGACTACATGTCCTGTAGTCATCCAGGGGCCTTACCAAAAGCCAATCGATAATCTAATCGAAATACCCATCGAAAGCCAAATGTATAGGATTTGACGTCGATCAGACTCTACCCATAGAGTAAAATTCTTATACATTTTTATCGATCGATGCGGCGATTCGTTTGGTGGTCGTGTTCTTTGGTCAGGCCCCTGGAGACAATGTTCGTGCGTTCTCTAAGGTGTCACATAACTGTCTCTCGGAGTTCTAAGGGACCATCCCCATGAAACTAAGAATAATATAAGTATGAAACTAAGAATAATATAAGTATTATTTTATTTTACTTTATTCAGGAAAACAAACAATTACACAATGTTTATTACAATTTAAATATAGGTATTTAAGTTACTAATTGTGTAAACAGCTTCATTATCCACACTTATGTATGTAAGATAAAGGACACAAAAGAAAAAGCATTTAATAAGAAAATATTACAGAATAGAATATAAATTATGTACACAATACCTGATATCTAGCTTGACAGAACCTCCATGACTGACTTTCTGTAAAGGCTTCGAGTAAGCCGAAACAGATCCACATCGTGAAGATCTTTTTTATAACTAGACATTATGCGATTGAGAGGTATGCGTTCACCAGCATTCGTTCTGCTAGGTTTGGGAGCAAACAGCCGGTGAGAGTATACCCCTCGTATACGCTGTGAGCCACTGGGTATACGGTATACAATACAGCCTGTCAATTGGTTACTATCAAATTTGTATTATATTATTATTTTTATTATTCTTAGTTTCATGGGCACAATAGAGGATGGCGTTACAAAATATAAAAAGTTTCAATAAAGTCGTTATAGGCAATAACGGTTTTCTATTTTTTTTATAAATATGTGTCCCTATAACTTTTAGGTAAATAATTTTACATTATTAGGCCTTTTTTATTATTATCTTATATTAATGGCCCCTACGCGTGCGCGTAATTTTGCCAATGTCAAGTTGATAGAGGGTAGGTTCAAATTTTTTTTATTACAAAAGTGAAAGTGGGATAATAGGATGGAAAGGAATAAGGAAAGGACTAGGTTAGAATTAGGAATGGCCACATGTCCGTATGCAAACATACGGTATAGTGATGCCAGTGTCTAGTGAAGGAGGAGAAAATCTACAGTAAAATGGGTACCGCCATTTTACTGAAGAAATGGATTCATTGAGATAGCACAAACACTGAGATCACTGCGTAAATACTACACTTCTCATACTTAAGATTACTTATGAATGCTTATTCTACAAAATTGGTACACTTTTGCACAATAATATCCTATAAACTTAACTATGAAAAATATACTAGAAACACACGACTACAGTCTTCGAGCTACCCTCAAGGAATCCTTATTAGGCCTTATACTAACGATCTTTTCAACATTTTTGAATGTTCTAAACGGGCCTGATTTACTATGGAATTTGGGCATTCTCCTTTTCAGCACAACTGATGTTAATGTGTTTTTTGTCCAGATGAGCGTTGCGGTAACCTGACTTTGGTGTTGTCGAGCAGTAAGTGCGTCGCGGCGGTCAAGTCCCAGCTCACGTGGGTCATCCGCGGCATGTACTCCAACCCGCCCGCACACGGCGCGCGCGTCGTCAACACCGTGCTCAACGACGCGCAGCTGTTTGGGGAGTGGTATGTAACTACATGACATCCGCGGCATGTACTCTGATGGCTCAAGGTCACAAAGGGTTTCCACAATGGTTGATAGTATGCTCATAATTCCTTTACTCAAATCATTTGTAAAAGTATACGGACTGCCCACATTTTCACACAAGCATTAGTAGGTAGTCCCATACACTCCCAATTGAATAAGTTTTTTTTATCTTATTATTTAATTTTTATTTATAAATATGTAGGGACCGCTCTAAAAAAGCAATACCTTCTTATTCATAAACTCTTTGTAGAGTGTTAAGCTAAAATGGTGTTTCATCTCTTTTCTCTCAAAGATGATTTTAATTGGTAAGAAAGAGACGAAACGTTTTTATTATATTCGACACATCGAATTTTCTTATAGTGTATATACCCTGTTCTGCCCTCATTGTTAATAAAAAAAATCCTGAAGTTTTTGTAAATGGTTTACAGGAGAGAACACATAAAGGAGATGTCATCCAGAATCATAGAGATGAGAGCGGCGCTGAGAGACGAGCTCGTCAAGTAAGTTTTGTTCACACATGTAATATCACCGACACATAGGTTGTGTTGAGGAAATTAACACAAATATCTTTTTATTTGCTTTGTTTTCTAAAATCACAATCTTACACAATGTTAAAACTATAACAGTTTTATAAATTATTCTGTAATACCTACACCGATTACAAAAAAAATATTCAGAATTATATATTCGCCCGCGCCCTCCGGAGCCGCTTTGTTTGTAAATGTCTGTGTAGGCTGATGACGTCAGAACTCTACTCGGTGTACAAATGACGTAACCGACGACTATAGAGGGGATCTGTTTAAATATAATGAAAATAGTAGATATATGGAAGTGGCCTAAAGCCTAAAATCGCTTATCGAACGAAACATTGTTGTTTTTACTTCTTGAGCATTGATTGGTTATAATATTTTTTATTCTCATTTTGTTTTATTTTGTATGGCTGGCGGACATCTTCTTCTCATGTTTGGAGAGGCGATTTAGGCTTTAGGGCATCTCCCTATAAAAATATACTACGATAAATACATTAAGATGGCAATAAAATATCTAACTAATTATGCTGTCTTATTGATATTGCTGCTTAGTAAAAGACAATGTTAGCTATCCATGGATTCTCCGTGCGAGTGTCGGGTAAATCGCGTGGGAGGGAGGAAGGGGAGTGAACTGCAGAAATCCCGGATTTGAGACCGCGAAGCAGGCCTTTCCGAATTTAACTCCCCCTTCACTCTTTCTACCCAACCAAATATGCAAACGAAACGTTGGGTATATTTTTTTTTCGAAACCAGTTTTTTTTTTTTTTAATATTATAGTTATTTTTTTATTACCCAAAACAGAAAGATTTTTGCGTACAATTACTAACATAAAAATAATAATTGGACTTCGACTAACAGCCAAGTTGTAATATTGGAAGTACGTTTGTATGAACGTCCAGTCGACTACAGAGCCTCTTCTTGGAAACATGTTGTAAGAAACAATTTGTGTTCCAGACTGGGAACGCCTGGCAACTGGGACCACATCGTGAAGCAGATCGGCATGTTCTCGTACACCGGGCTCAGTCCGCGACAGGTGGAACATCTCCAGCAGCAGTACCACATCTACCTGCTTACCTCCGGCCGCATCAGCATCTCCGGCCTTAACCCCAAAAACGTGGCCTATGTCGCCGCCGCCATCAATGATGCCGTCATCAAGTTCCCACAATTGTAATGTTTTTTTTTTACATCAACGCCCTTTTTTTATGACCAGTAAAATATATTTTTGTCTTTAGTGTTACCTAACTAAAGAACTTACAAAAAAAAACAATTGAAAATAGTTTTTTGTTGAATATAAATAACTATTGTCTGTTTTTCAATCGTCAGATAAAGTTAACAGATATGAATAGAGAATTAATAAATTTGACAGTTCTTCATATTTATTTATTTAAAATACTTTATTGCAACAAATTACGAAATAAAATTGTTCATAGGTAAACTTAATGCGTTAGGCATTTTCTAGCAGCTAACCTTTGGGAAAGTGAAAGATGATGCTTAGGGTGCAAAAGTAAATAAAATAACAATTTAAAGGACATTAATAGTATATAAAACTACTTATGTAATACATATATCAATATTACTGTACCGCAACAGAAAATGCTAATGGAGAAAATGGGTATTTATTCAGATAATGAGTGGTGAGTAGACGTTTGGAGCCTGTCTTATAGGAACAGGAAGCAAATTCCATTGTCGAGCAGCTAACACAGTAAAAGAATCGGAGTAGTATGCAGGATATTCATACAAGCTAATTGTCACATCTTTATCTGACGATTGAAAAATTAGCTCTTTACAAAGAATAATAATTGATTATTATATACCAATAGTTAATTACCTATAAAATGGGTATAGATTTGTTTATTTGGTAATTTTAATACTGTAGGCATTTTTTAATATATTTTCCTAATATTATTAGATGCCTTATTGCAATTTTAAAACATTCAGCAATTATTTAGGAAAATATGTAGTGTGTAGGCAATAATAATTTGGCATATGTTTATGATCCATTAAACTTATTCATTTAAAAACTTATATGAAATATTTTTCTTTGGATTTGGTAACTCTTTGGTTCACATGCGAATATTTTCTTACAGGGAAAATTAAGGGACTGATATATTTTCATTACTATCAAATTTCAATTAATCATTTTCATATTTTTATTTAGTATAAATCATCACAAAAAAATTAAAGAGGTTAATAAAATACCAAATATATTTATAATGCAATTACAGAGTTTTCTTCTGGGATTTATTAAAAAAAAAAAAAAAAAACTTTCTTAAATAAATTAATAAATAAGATAATTCTTCAAAATGATATTGTACCAAATTTTAAATTAATTTGAATCTAATAATGATAGCAATATGTTACCAGTTGAAAATAATTTATGAATTGGCTGTGAGGTTTTTTTATTGATTTTATACGAAACATTAAATAATGCTCCTACTCAATATGTTATATATTTTAAAATTTGTCTCAAAGTTATAATTTTTTAAGATTTATTATTAATAATGTATTATTATTAGAATATGAATGCACCTGCCCCATAATAAACTGCAAATGTATGTGTTCAAATTGTGGATACTAACGACTCTATTGGTCTAATATTTTTGATTATATTTTATGTAAAATACTATTAGAGAGTAGATTAATATTATTATTTTGGGCTGACAATAATTTACTAACTTCAATAAACAGTATTATAGTACCAAATATATATAGCACTGCATTACTTATTGCATATTATAGAACATAGCAATTATTTGTCCACTTTTATCTTAGATTATTTTTTGTCTTTAGACAAATTGTTAATATATTAATGTTGTGTAATTTATTGTTTTATTTTGTTAATTTCCTCATATTTATTTATTTTATTTCAGGGATACGTTTTCAAAGTTATAAGATCTATTGAGGGAACCCCACAGAATACACCCTACCTATATTGGTATGTGGAATTTATGGTATACGGTATAATGTGGTTGGTGATGGTACAGTGTATATAATAACGTGTAAGACTTATTTCTAGTGTATATAACTTTTAAAATAATATAGTCAATTATGTAGTCTATCAACCATAGAATTAAATAATATACATTTTAAATACTAAAACTATATTTTGCATCAATATAAAAATGGATTCTTGACTTTTTATTTATTTAAATCAATGAATGTTACATTTTCGACAAAGGTATGAAAACTGGCATTTTTTTTTAATTTGTAATAATAATGGATGCTTTTTATTATTGCTATTTATTATTTATCTACTGGGGTTTTATTTAAATGTATCCTCAAGTATTAAAACGAAAGATTAAAAACAATATATAAATATATAACAATTTATTAAAAAATATATATTTATTTATTTATGTCATTGTTCCATCTCGGTGTCGTTCTGTGGTGCTGCGGGCGTTACCAACGGCCGCGATCCGAAGTGCTCACTTACTGAAAATAAAAAATCAGTATTATATAATTGAAAGCATGGCATGAAACTAATTTTATTTGATAAGTAAGCAGACCTACCAAGTTTTCGCGCCCACGTGGTGGTCGAGGTGGTCATATGTGGTGGCCGAGTTGGTTAGATATGTGGTGGCCAAGTTGGTTAGATATGTGGTTGCCGAATCGGTTAGTTATGTGGTTGCCGAATTGGTTAGATGTGGTGGCCGAATTGGTTGGATATGTGGTGGCCGATTTGGTAAGATATGTGGTGGCCGAATTGGTTAGATATGTGGTGGCCGAATTGGTTAAATATGTGGTTGCCGAATCGGTTAGTTATGTGGTTGCCGAATTGGTTAGATGTGGTGGCCAAATTGGTTGGATATGTGGTGGCCGAATTGGTTAGATATGTGGTGGCCGAATTGGTTAGATATGTGGTGGCCGAATTGGTTAAATATGTGGTTGCAGAATTGGTTAGACATGTGGTGGCCGAATTGGTTAAATATGTGGTTGCCGAATTGGTTAGATATGTGGTTGCCGAATTGGTTAGATATGTGGTTGCCGAATTGGTTAGACATGTGGTGGCCGAATTGGTTAAATATGTGGTTGCCAAATTGGTTAGATATGTGATGGTCGATGGTTAGATATGTCTTGGCCGAATTGGTTATACCTTAGACTTAAAAATAATACAGTTTTTAGGTCCACCGTTCAAACCCTGGTGTATAACAATGCGCTCGTAATTAAAAAATATATGTTTAACAACACAATATAGGGCTTCGGATTTATTATAGTGCAGAGCATGTTAAGCTGTCTGCCCTAGTTTTATAATACTAACTTGTGAAACTGTATAAGGGTAGGATATTGGCTACGCAAACACCGCGACGGGCTGACCACTTTTTCGATGTAGACTCAGAATTCCATCGGTTACAACGAGATGGGAATAAATCCCCGCCGTTGGATACACTGAGGCTGTATGGGCTGTCAGTTCTCACCTTGTTGGTTGCGGGCCAGGTCCAACATCTGTATGAAGCACTCCTTGTTGTCTCCCCCCACCGCTAGCGACGTGTAGGCGTCAGGACAGACAGATGCGCACAACACTTTGCCCACTCGGGTTTCTTGTTCGCTTATTTGTTTTGGTGGATTACTGAAAATAAATATAACAGCTATAAAAGTATAATCACGCCTTAACAAAATACATCGACCAATACATTGTTTATTTAACAGGATTAGACCGGGAGCTCGCGATATAAATTAATGTCAAATCATATTCTTTTTTGTATAATGGAGCAAAGTTTGTGAGTTTGTATCTACCTCAGTCAAATCAAATTCCCGTTTCGTAACCGTACCATGAAAGGAGACTACCCCTCAACATTAAATTGATACAATAGTCTCAGAAAAACCAGAGCACCCACAGACTAAACCGAAACATGACCTACACTTGACGGTATTTGTATGGGTATGGGCGGTGGTACGAGTCCGGTCGAAATTCACCGGGAAACCGTATATAAGTTGAAAGTATTTATTTTTTATTTTTTTATTTATTTCAACCAAGTAAAGTAAAGGTATTAGGTATAGTTAATTCATCAGTCGTCACACTAAGTAGAAACTTGTGTCGTGACGACTGATTTACATTAGGGTGTTTAATTTATTTATAAGCCTACCTATTCACCTTTTAATAAAATACAACAAAATATATATATATATACAGGGTGAATTTGAAAGGATGTACTTTGGGCTAATATGTGGTTCTGCCATGGACCCTTTGTGTCGCAAATGAAAAAAAAAAGGCTTTTCCATACAAATTGGTCATTCTAACATTACTAGTTTGTATGGAGAAGGCAATATTTTTTTTCATTTGCGGCACATGGCTCCATGGAAAAAATTGTTAGTATTGATAAGCAGAACCTCATATTAGCCCAAAGTTCATCCATTCAAAGTCACCATGTATATAAACCATGAATCGATATAAACAAAAGAATAATAAAACTATAAAAAGTAAGAAATAATAAAATTGTAAACGGAATAATTACACAAATGACAACCAAGTGTGATTTAAATGTATAAAGCGTAATTTATGTTATGTTCTAGTGAAAGCTGTGTGTATGCGAGTTTTTGTGATATGTGCTATTAAATACATTTTAAAGTACTTTCTATAAAATTTATATGAGGAGTTAGTTTAACACATAAATAATAAGATTTAAAAAAACGGTTTGAAAGTGGGTCAAATTCACCACGACACAGGTGAATAGTGAAAAATGTATACCGTTGTAAGTCTTAATATTTATGTAACTAGCAATTTTTTTGTTATTTTTGTGGCTTTGAAGGACCTGCAATAGCTCAGTATGTTCATGACTGTTGGGTTGTAAAAAGAACACCGGGAAAACCTATCGACTGATAAAGGAGAAGAAATGGAAGGATTCACTAGTATCCTGAGTTTGTTCTGCAAATAGCAGGGTAATCAAGCTTTACATTCTATATCCCTCAAAAATGGGCAGATGCGGGTGCGGTTTCAATAAAATGCGTAACTTTCAAAATATATACAGTTCTACATGCTACGACGTAAGCGAAGCAGCAGACTTCTATTTGGCCAAATAACGTAGCCCTCCAGCCAATCAGAGGCCTCGCGCGTCACGTCAGATATGTTGTTTCAATAAGCGGGAATTCAAATTAAATTTCTGTTCTAAATCTATAAATAAAAATTTTGTATCTTTGCCTATTTTATATTTTTTTTAGAGAAGCTATATTTTACATTCATTATTAAACAAACAAGTTTATTTAAAAATAAAATAAAAAGATACCATAAAAAATTGATTCAAACTTTATAAAGAAATTTTATTGGAACATCACTAGTTAAAAAAAAAAACTCACATGGAACGTAACCGCCTTTTTCATGCGCTTCGTATACGTCGTTGACATTATCAATCAAAGTAAAAAAATACGTTCTATCGTCAATGTCAACCTTCAGGGGGGCTTTCTTATCGTGAACACACTTATAGAGAATGAAATCTTGGACATGAGCTCCCGATTTACAATGATCGCTGCCATTTACAAAAAAGTTGCCAAAGGCTGACAAACTTCACATGTGTTGGTCATTGATTAAAAAATATTAAAGTACCTGTGAAAATCCCATGTCTTTATCTTTGCGTCGGCCCCCACAGTGATCAGTAGGCCCGGACACTGTTCGCTCACTATTAAACCTAAAAACCATTAAACAACCTTTATATTTGCCTGGTAAAGCTTATATTTCTATGTTTTTGTTTTGCGGTTCAGTAAAAGAATTGGTCGGTATTAGTGAACGATTGTTCCCATACGCGACCACATTATGGTGGCAAATGGTCTATTCTTTCCCAATCACCACCACTGGTGGTGAACGTGGCAGCGATTGGGGAAAAAAATGCCAATGGAAACAATTGTTAGTAAATACCATAAAAACTAGTTGTACCAAAACTTTGAAAAAAAAAAAAAATCTCTAGAATTTTTAAATAAATTTTAACTTTCGATCTAAAATGCTTACAAGATAAATAATTAATTTCCAAAATTTTTCCTTTACCCTTTTTTCATCAAATGTATTTTGTCAATGTAAATGTCAATGTAAATTTGTCATGTAAATGCAAATCAAGAGACGAGAGACATACTCAAGTTGATATTGGGTTATTTTGTCTGTCTGTAGGAGATTTATGTCTAAACTACTGAATTTTTAGGATAATCTAAAACCTTTCCCCTTTAAGATACATTAATGCGTACGAAGCAAATAATATAGTACCTGTGACTTCACTGTCGTGTGCGGTGATGCTCCACTTGATATCTCTGTGTCGACAGTCTACGTAAAATACTTTGCCTTCGTTGTTACTTACCTATAAACAACAAAATTATTTATTATAAAAATAATACTGCACTGAAATCGGTCCATCCGTTTTGGCCCACGACAGACAAACAGGCAGAGGTTAATAAGAAGCGATATAAATATAAATTGTGAAATTAAAATAACGATATGTAGGATATTTTCCTGGTCACAAACTAAGATCTAGACTTGTACTATGTTAGTGCTTATTGCCCTAAGACCCACCCACAGCAGAATTGTATTTCTATATACATTTTATTTAGTAAGATTTTTTTATATAGCTATCCTTTTTACACCTTCTGCAATATAAATGTTATGTTAAATAAATAAAAAGGTCCAGGAGGCGAATGCATCATCGGATCTACTGTCCCCTGACGTCGGACACCCTGGCGATATTATAGGTTTGGGTATATACAGTACAATATACTTACAACAAAACAGTAAGGGTTATGTGGGTCCCAGGCGACCCTTTCTATTTCCCCTCCGCAGGTCCATGAGGCGAATGCATCATCGGATCTACTGTCTGATACCCTGGCGATACCGTCACATGCACCGGATAGTAGGGTTTGAGCTTCAAACGGATGAAAACTTAGGGTTTGTATCTGCAATTTACATGCAAGTAGTTTTATATAATTTATTATTATTGTCAAAAAAATGGCTCAAGATGACCAGAAGTTTAAAATATTATATTATAAATTGTAATAGGCTTCAGATTATTTATAATTCACAACAAAATGTGAGCTATTAAATAGATTATATTTGCTATCTTTGCCATCACCACACAATTTGTATTTTTTTTTAAATAATTGAGCAATATTATTAAGTTGGTGTAATTTATATTATAATATATTTAATGTTACTGCTACAGTGGCCGCTATAAAAGCACTGCTACGAGCTGTCCTTATTCGAAGCCGATTCAGAACACTTTAGGCAACGATGAGGTGACTAACTCGTCTTGCTATGGCGGTCTCGGATGGAGTCATATATTTAGTGGGAATTATTTTAAAGTCCCACTTTTTAAAAAAAGTAGGAATAAATCCCACTTCACGAAAATATATGTATTTATGGAAAGTGGGAAAAAATCCCACCTAATATGAATAAGCGGGAAAAGTCCCACTTTTTCAAAAAAAAAAATTGCCCCCAATTTCTTTTTATAAAATGAAATTTTATTCCCATTAAAAGAATATTTTTTCGTCAAGTGGAACTTTTTCCCACTCTTCATAATTTTTTTTTTTTTCCCACTTAAAATTTCATAATCATTTTAATGTAATTTTCGTCAAGTGGGACTTATTCCAACTTTTTTAAAAAGTGGGACTTTAAAAAAATCCCACTAAAACAACATCCCACTAAAAAAACATTTTGTGTCAAGTGGGAATTTTTCCCACTTTTTAATAATGACAACTTTCCTCAATACCCTTGTTCCTATAATTCCCACTTTCCCATAATAAAAATATTACCTAATTACTACTTTTTTTAAAATAAACAATTTCACGCAAGATTTCTATGTCAGCACCTAAGGCCGAACGTGATATAAACCCACGATGTGAGAAATCTTTAAATCTGTATAGCAGATTTTGAAGTCTTGTCTTGGGAACCCGTGCTAGCAAAAGGTCACGCCACACCGTTTTGACGTTTGCTCGCGACTCTGTGTCGCGTCTTGTGTTAGCCGTGCTAAGGTTCACAGCAGCCTTAGCTGGTGGCGTATGGGAACAATCAAATTACAACGCTCTTTTTTTATTAATTTTACATAATTACCGCATATTTTTATTGTGTCACTACTCTTATTTTCAAAACTGTTAACAAGTTGATCATCACTTCTTTCTTGAATAGAATGGTGTCGGTTTTAGTATCATAGTTTACCTTGTCTGTGAAGTAAGCTAGTTTAGTATGCGGCTCTCCTTTGTCTAGGTCCCAAAGCAACACCGTGTTGTCGGCTGATCCACTCGCTAGGATGTGTCTGCAATGGTAACGAACTATCTACAGGCGATAATTAATGCATTAAAGGAGTTTGCTGAGGACAAACACACAAGATGGTGGTTAACGCAGCAAGGCCTAATACATTCCAAGAAATTCATTGGTATCAAGGCCTGGATAACATATGGAAATTCAACAGAATTCAAATAAGGCTACTGGTGTGAGTCTTCTCAGGACACTATACTACTAACAAACACCTTTATACTATAGGAGTAAGAGACCCCACGTGCATGTGGTAAGGAGCCCGAATCCATGCGACACCTACTGTGCGACTGTGACGCTAGGGCCATCCAAAGAATCAAACTAGGACAGGCTTATCCCGATCCAGAGGCTCTACTGGGTTTGCGCATTGTAGAAAAGTAACGTATTAATTTACGGGTACGTGAGCAACAACCAATAGGGCCGCTTTATTTTTGGTAACAGGATTGAATAAAGCGATCCTATTGGTTGTTGCTCACGTATACGCATACAAATACGTAACGTTGCTACCATGCGCCAACCCATGGTAGAGCCTCTGAAAGCTACAGGCTAACCGACCTTAGTGATGTCCTTAAATACGTCAACAACATATTTGGGGATTCTGAGGTTTGTGGTCAATAGGAATGGGGAACACACAAAAGATCCCAGTGTTTTTGACTGATGTCAACCCCAAAACCATTAAGATAAGATATACAGGCCACTCCGTATCCGCCTTATGGTATCCACAAATACAAAGCACATTAAGGACACTGCCATCGCAATCACTAACCCGAGGGCCGCGTAACCGACGCTCCAAGCGAGTTCGCTATTTGTTTATTTGCTATGCGCTAAAAGCGTCAGCGTTGAGCGTCAAAATACAAACGTACGGGTTCATATCTGCAAGGCCATGAAACAGCGCTGCAAATTGTAGCGAGAAAAGCTTCGAGCGGTTTTGGACCGAGGAAGGAAGAAGTTCTACAGAGTGCATGGAACAGTCTCAGGGTACCTACTATGTGGTCGCGCCACGCGCCTATGTCGGACTGGTTGACAAAGACGGTGGCGTTTAAATCAAAGTATTTAATTTTCAAAATGAATACTAATGATAAAACGTATGCAAGAAATGTCTAATTATATATATGGTATTAAATAAATCCCTTCAATTTGTTAACATACAGAAACAACACATCCTTCTATAACGCCGTAGTGAGGATGTGCCGCGCATTTAATCAATTGGCGAATGACGGTCATGACATTGATATCTATGGGCAAAGGTTCAATGTATGTATATGTATGTTTATACTGATAATAATTTTTACTATTGTTCTAAAAATTCATCAACATATCAACCGCAGCAATTCGCCGACCACTGCGACACAGGCATGCCTAGTGCAGAGGTTGGAACACCGTCTGATATTCAGCCTATATCCAACTTTAAAACTAGTTATATTTATATTGTTCAGTTATTGTAGTGAGTAATATTGTTAGGTGATGTTACTCATTTACCTAATATAAATTTATATGTAAAGCTAAAATGTAGGCAAGCTTTAATTTTGCATATACCCAATCAGTGGCGTAGCTAGGTAACTAAGGGCTCTGGGGCAAAGCAAAAAATGGGGTCCCACGGCTATCTAAACTGACTAGGTTTTATCAAATTGATAACACTGCCAACCCACAGAAATAATTTAGGGGAATTCCCTAGGTATAACTTTCGGATTTCTCTCAACTGAGTTGCCATGATTAAAGTCGGGTTGTGCAACCTGTCATATTTATTTTGAAAATGGGAGACATTTTCAAAAAATTAGTTTGATCCAGATTTTCTAGCAATGATTCGAGGGGGCCCCCTGAGTTTGAGGGCCCCGGGGCACTGCCCCGCCTAGCCCCTAGGTAGCTACGCCTCTGTACCCAATTGTACATGCAGTAATCTCACACCTTGGGGAAACTGTTAGTGATTTGTATAACCAGGAATTCAATCTTGCCATGGCTTACAGTTTTTCAGCTGTGGGATGCTGTTGATTAAAATTAAAATAAATTAATAATTAATCGTATTTTGGCCTCTCCTTAATTAAATAGTGTTCCATACATTTTTTCAGTCTATTTATATCTTCGATAATTTATTATAACTAGTTTCATTATTAACCAATAACAAAGTATAATATAATAAATAAGTGAAGTCCTCTAAAGACTAATATTAATTATATATAGGTATATATATATTGTGTGAAATATAAAGACTACCTAGTTTCAAAACCAATATTTAAGTAATTTTGACTGCGACAAGTGTTCAAGAATGACTTGGTTGAAAAAGTGCTAAAGAGAGTCTGATACTCCCTTTTCTCTCCGAACGTACCTCGCTGCAAGCAAACATTTAGTTTCGTGGCCTTTATTTTGACGCTGCAAATCGCCACGCCCGTGGCGTTTACTGGTTACAAGTGTGCGAGTAAAAGTCACGAACTTGGCGATTTTTTCGTGGCTCAGGCATAATATTTTTATTTTATAGGGCATACAGGGGCTTAGCATAACCATATCGATAGTTTGACAGTCGATAAAATTAAGTTAATGAATGAACATTCATTCATAAAATTGATATGTATCGATTTCTCGAGCCTATCGATGCTGATGTGCTAAGGCCCTCAGTTTCTATATCTATTTGTATGTAACAAAAATATAATTTCAAACGACAACCACGTATAATTTCACCACTACAATTTGTTTTCCCAACATTGTCAATTAAAGTAGTCAAAAATAATAACCAAAGTAATCGCAACAGAGCTGATGTTCTAAAAGTATAATTACTTCGATCAACAAAATTATGAACTGTTCGCCAAAGAAATCTTGTAATGCTGCGGCCACACTAACGGGAAACGTCAATGCCCATCATCGTGATAATTATTGCGTTAATTTTTAATGTCATAAATTGAGTGGCCACACTTGAACGATCAACGTCTACGCCCATTCTCGGCGATAAAATATCACATGCCTCTACCAAATATTCCGATTCATTTACATCAGTGTAACTCGCCAGTGGAACTTGCGTACACTTGACAGTCTCTCGCCTTTTTAAAAAAATACTCATATTTCATTATCATAATTCAGGTTAGGTTTAAACATATATTTATGTATTTATTTTACAATATTATTTATATTTTATGTAGTTGTATATTTGATCTGTATGTAATTTATGTATTTTGCTTTCTTTTTACTTTACTCGGTGCACCCTATATTACAATTTTCATTCTCCTAAAGGTTATCACCTTTGTACAAATCTTTTAGTGTAATAGTTTAATTGACAATGATGTTCCTTGAATTTTAAGTAAGATGGACGTGGCTTCTACGAATTTTTGAGAAACGCAATGACCTCGTTAATCCATAAGTATATATATTGCCATAGTAGGTATTTATCCAATAGCTGTGCTCATTTTTAAATTCGGTTCATTACTTTTTAAGTTTATCCTGAACAAACAATGAATCAAATCTTTTCTCTTCATTATAATATTAGAATAGATAAAAAAACAAACACGTGCGATCCCGTCGCGGTTACGGTGCTCAATGACAAACCTAGTGTGGCCGCTTCAACGCATTAATCTCTTGATGTACGGCAATGTGAATGCCGTTATCAAATGATGGCGTTAAGTCATGGCTACACCAACGTTTAACACCCAACAAAATCAATATTTTGACAATCTAACGCTCACGTTATAAGAAACAGAATGCCTTATTCTATCTACTAAATGAACAAAAATTTGACACACTTTGTCAAATTCTAACTTTGATATGGCTTTAATATACAATTGATTTAGGATCGATTTTTCAATTGTCAAATAAAGTTATTCGACAGATAACTAGTATGGAGCTATATAATTTTGACTGTTCTTTATCAAGTTCATTGTTCAAGTTGTCGAAACTGTCTGTCAAATAACTTTATCTGGCGTTTGAAAAATAAGGCCTAAGGGCTGATTTTTTAATCGTTATATAAAGTTATTCCACAGATAACTTGTATGGAGAATAAATGAATGTGACAGTTCTTCTTACAAGTTCACTGTAGAATAACTTTATCTAATGATTGAAAAATCAGCCCTTAGTAAAATAAGGGTTTATGACGTTAAGATATAGTACATTACTGGGATAGTTCGCAGTAATGTACTATAACGCAGTGTGTTCCATTGCGTTGTTCCATGATGGAACTAGTGCGAATTTTTTTTCGTACAAGTTCTGTTGCGGCGCAACACTAGCTGTCGTCATAAAGCTGCTTTTTTTATAGAACTACCTTCATTCCTGTCAAAATCTGTAATCTCAGCGGACACAGCTCCGCATTTAAATAAATCAAAAAACCATGTAGAAAGGCATTAAATTCTAAAAATACACACTGAGGATTATTTATATATCACCCAATGACGTCGCCGCTACAAGTCCCATTTTTTAAGCGTAATGGTAATAATGGAACTACTGCGAATAATAAAATAATTAATAATTCGCACTAGATCCATTATGGTCCTATTAGTTTTTTTATGCAATAGTTTCATGTCTTTGTTACATCGAATAATAAAATTAAGTTCGTCAGTTGTAATGACGATTATGCTTTTAAAACAAATATTCCGCAATGCACCAAGGTACGGATCCAGGAACACTTGATTTGAGGGGGGCTCGGGCCTTTTGACAACATTTTTAAACGATTTTTTTTGCCGTAATATACGTAACGAGCCTCAATGGTGGATCCGGTGGGGGTGGGGGCGAAAGCAACGAAATGTATAAAAGCCCCCCCAAAGGCAAAAAGGTTGTTGTGCGTTAGTGATTATACGTGAGCGATGACACATAATTTCTGTAGGTTAAATATAAACAAAACTATTGCAGAAAAAACTAATAGGACTATAATGGATCTAGTGCTAATTATTAATTATTTTATTATTCGCAGTAGTTCCATTATTACCATTACTCTTAAAAAATGGAACTTGTGCGATAAAAAATTCGTACTAGTTCCATCATGGAACAACGCAATGAAACTACTGCGAACAATCCCATTACTGCCGCGGTCTATAATGACTACTTTGCTGGTGGCGCTTATGATGGCCGACAGCGCAACGTAGCGCAGCTCCAGGCCGACAGCACGGTCAGCGTGCAGCACTTGATGGACGAGCTGAGATAAAGGCCGAGACCGTAGGTCGAGGCCTTTACAGCGAGGACAGCAAGGGCTCCAATGATGGCCAAGCTGGAAGTCCTAGAGCGTAGCTAGGCTAGCTCGAGGCAATCATAGCGTGACCAGCGAAGCAGTCATAGTGGGCCAAGGCTTGTATAGTGCTTTACTCAAAAATGCAAGTACCTAATCTAAATAAAACCAGCAAGTAATTTAAATAAAATATATATTAAAACGTTGAAACGTCAAAATAGCGGACGGCAATGTTTTGCTGGTCGCTCTAACAGGCCGGCAAAACATTGCCGTCCGCTCCTTGAAACAGGACGTCGACTTTGCTTAAACAAGGTGGTCAAAATAATGACCGCATTACATACATTTTTGAGTAAAACAAATTATAATAAAGTTTAGCATATTATAGGCTATCCATGTCGTTTTGAATATAATGGAGATACCCTCTCAACAGGTCAATATATATGTAATGGTTTTAATGACTTTTTCACAAGTGTTTTGCCATACCCGCGACTCATTATGAAATTACTGAATTAGCCCCACCTTTCTGTGACTCGGGGGATCACATACACAGTGTTAGCGTCGACGGGGAACAAATCTTAAGGTTATTACGTGAGTTGGACGAGTCGGGCGGTCCGGGGAGCGACAATATTCCTCCACTCTTTATCCGTGAATGCTCCATAGAACTTTGTGAACCTCTAACAATTTTATTTAATAGATCATTAAGTAGTGGAGTGTTCCCTAGCCGTTGGAAAGAGGCCCACATAGTTCCAATTCATAAGAAAGGCTTAAAGACAAAAATTACGAACTACCGTCCTATATCAATATTAAATATTTTTAGTAAGGTGCTGGAGAAACTGGTGTATAATTGCATATACCCCTTTATAGTTAGGGGCATTCCTGCTGCGCAGCATGGTTTTGTCCGTGGACGATCCACTACCTCTAATTTAACGACATTCATCTCATCGGTTACATCAGCTATGGATAAGGGTAGTCAGGTAGACGTGGTCTATACTGATTTTGAAAAAGCATTCGACAGGGTCGATCACGTCATTTTGCTACACAAACTGCAGCATCTCGGAATACGTGGCAATTTGTATCGTTGGGTTTGCTCCTATTTAGATAATAGATCTCATTCTATTGGAGCTTGTAGATCTAACTTTGTTAAGATTCCGTCTGGGGTACCACAGGGCTCGCATTTAGGGCCGTTATTTTACAATGCATACTTGTATGATATCTATAGTGTGATTAATAATTCGTCTTATTTAATGTATGCCGACGACACCAAGATTTTCATTAAAATTGATAGTGTTAGTGACTGCATTAAGCTCCAAAATGATCTAAATAATTTATTTCAATTTTACGAGAGAAACAGAATAAATATAAACACTTCTAAATGTGCTCACATTACATTTTCACGTAACAGGAATATGATTCATTATAAATATAATATTGGTGGATCTATGATTGACAGAGTTAGTGTAGTACGGGATTTAGGAGTAAACCTCGATTCTAAATTAATTTTTGATCGACACATTGAGGCTATTACCAACAAGGCCTATAGAAACCTGGGTTTCGTCATGAGGGTCTGTGAGGCTTTTAGCGACGTTCATTGTATTAAAATAGTCTACTATGCGTATGTGCGTAGTGTGCTCGAATATGCGAGTGGCATTTGGTCGCCTCAATACACAGTTTATAAAGAAAAAATTGAACGTATACAGTCTATCTTTCTAAAGCATCTTAATTACAGAACTAAGACGGTGTGTAGTGACTATCTGGATTCGTGCCGGAACCATAAACTTCTTCCCCTCAATGCCAGACGTCAACTCCTGGACATGTTGTTTTTGCACGCTCTGGTTAATGGAAAGATAGACTGTAGTGAGTTGCTAAGCCAAATGTCACTCAAGACACCGAGTAGAAGAACCCGCGTAACTGCTAGAACACTGTTTAATGTCGCTGGCTGCTCCACGAATTATGCACGAAATTCGGTATTACCGCGGATCGCCGAACTATATAATGATAGGTTCGTCGAAGTTGACGTTTACAGGGGTAGTAAGCGATCGTTCAGATGCGCTGTTATTGACCAATTGAATGCTGAATTATATGGTGGCTGATGTTCATATACTTTGATAATTCACAAACACACACACACACCACGCACATCCATAAATCATACACACTCTTCTCATACACAAAATATACATTCACATAAACAAATGTCTTTGCTTCTCCTAGGTTATTATTATAGTATGTTTCTTGTGTATTTTTGCTTAGATTACTAATTGTGAAGATTCGTTATTGGTCTTTTAAATCATATTATGTATGTTGTGTTTTAATGTATTTTTGTATCGCTGTAAATTTTCTTGAATAAATAATAATAATAGTCTGTGAGTGTAAAAATGTAATATATTATTATTATAGAATACCTACGTAAATTTCTTATTCCAAGATAGATCTAGAACAGCATCCTTGTGTCCTACTCGTTTGGTTTTCTTCTTCTTGTTGGGTTTCTTGCCCAATTTAAAAGCTGGCTCTAAACAGTTCTCTATGTCCAGATCCCATACTTGGATCACGGGGTCCATTCCTCCCAATGCACATAGATTACCTAAAAAATAGACATTACCTATATCTAGATATACGTGGTGGCCGAGCTGGTTAGACCTTGGACTTAAAAACACTTAGGTCTATTTTGTAGGTTGGAATCCCAGTGTGTAACAATGAGTTTTTAATTAAAAAGATATGTACATTTGTTTGACAACACCACTATAGTGCCTCGGAAAGCACGTTAAGCTGTCGGTTCCGGTTTCACTATACCAACTTGTGAACTGTTTATATTATTGGTTATTGAGTCTCCGCTGGGTACCCTGAGGCCGTCTAGGCGGTCTCGGGCGCCGTAAGGCACCTGTGATGATATGTATGTATGTACCTATATCTACTTAGTGATTATAAAAGGTTGTACCCTGGAATAATTTTAGGTTCTACTGATGAAAGAAATTTTTGGCTTCACCCATACAAATTGGTCATTTTAACATTACTAGTTTGTATCGAATAAGCTTTTTTTTAATTTTTTATACATGGGAAAATTATTCTATTTGTGACCACCACCATTATAGTGCATCGAAAAGCATGTTAAGCTGTCGGTCCCGGTTTTTCTATACCATCTCCGCTGGGTACCCTAAGGCCGTCTAGGCGGCCGCTCATATTAGCAATAGAACCTTTCAAATTCACCCTGTATACCACAATATGTGAATCTTATGTACCTATTTTAAGAAGCAGGTGTAATATGTGAATAAATAAACTTAGGTAATACACGTTGAATAATTTTTGCACTATTGATGGGCTGACAATGTGTTTGACCGAATGATCATTTGGAAAAAGGCAGAGCTAGTCGGCCAAGCCGATCATTGCGTTCGGCGATTTTACGCTGTACGCTCTCAAAATTTGCATAAGTTTTTGTTCGTTTTCGGCGGTCTCCTTTGTATGGGATAACCACACTTGATTTATGTTGGTATTTATTGTGAACTTTACTTACCAGGTTTGGGATCTGAAGGGTCATGACTAAGCCACTCTATGCAGAGGGGAAACCAGGGCAGGATGAAATCATGGTGCACATAGAACGAATCCTCCTCCTTATTATATACTGAAACATAACAATGCAATATGCATATATGTTTTTTTTTTAAATAGTAGATGGACACATCTGTTTAGACATATTTTTAAATCTTTATTTAACTGTAAATCTATGAAAATTATCTGCTAGTAAAATTTTTCTAAAAATTATTTTTTGTGTGTATGAAGAAGGTAGATGATAATGTGTTTCTTTTGCTCAATAATTAAATACTAGTATAAATCAGTCGGTATATTATTTTTAAAAATCCTACTGTACAAAGTGATTTTTTCAACTGGGCCATGCCCAAGTCTCAAACTATGAAGAACAGCGAAAAATGCTTAGAAATATTATATAAGGATCAAATCTTGTGAAGTAATGTCAAATGGTTCCTTTGAAGGCTAAAATGAAAATTTCACCCTGTAGATCTTTCTTGTCTACATACCATACACCTCAAGTACACTGGCATCACTCTCCACGTGCCCCACCAGCAGTAAGTTGTCATCGGGTTTGATGATATCGTCTTCCTCATCACTGTCTGGTCCTTCTGTCTGAAATATTTATTTAATTATTTCTTTCACTAGCGCCCAGCAATTGACTTTGTATCTGCCTGATGTTAGAAATATATTGTTGTTTAATGCTGTTAAACAACAATATATTGCTGCAATTATGACGGCTAATTGATGCGGTTACGAAATGGGCTGAATGACGAATATGCATTACAATTTACTTTAATAGCCTTGTTGCTTTATCATCAAATTAACTGTCTGATTCGTAACCACACCCTGAAAGGAGACTACCAAGTCAACAAGAAATATATGCATTAGTCTTCTGAACCTCACAGACTAAAACAGAAACATGACTAGGTTTTTGCATTTGTATGGGGGGTGGTAACCAATCAGTTGGTCAGTAAAGTTGAGACTTCCTCCCATCAAATTAATCCAGACTAAATGTGACAAAGCTTTAACACTTTTCACAGAATGCATTTTATATTAGATTGTGAAAGAAACACTGATGTAAACATCAAACGCCTAGTGGTTACACTGTAATTGGATGTCAAGGCAAACTATATTAGTATGATTTTCTATACAGTTGCTTAGGGTCTGTTTATAAAATATAATAAGCAATAGTGTGGTAGTTTCTGGTAGTCATAGTAAAGGGTCTTCCAATTAGAGGTTTCATTTTCACATTTTAAAATCTAATTTGTTTATTTATTTCATTGTAAGAATAAGTATATTGAAAACAAACTAAGTTCATACCCTGATGTGTACATTTTCATTCAAGTCACCTAGGTTTGTTAATGTGGCTACAGATCCTAACCCAATAGTTGTACCTGAAATAAATAATTTATTTAATTTACTATATGTTATTAAATAATATGAGGGGTAAGATTAGTGCCTATGTAAAGGATGGTTTTGAATGCATCTGCTGCCAACACTCTGTAGTATACACTTGTATCATATAGATAGATACGCAAGTGAAACTGCCACTAGGGGCCTTATTATAACATGTACATATTTAAAACAGAAAGATATCATCCCATACAACATACATGTACATGCAAGTCCAAAAATTTAATGTATGGATTTTTAGCAAAATTTATTCCATATTAATTTTTACTTCAGAACTTGTCACCAAAGAGATGGAGCAAGGGCAATTCTGTCACTTTCAATAAGCTTGTCAGCTTGATATATTCAAATAAAACTGACAGTTTTCTATGGAACCTACAAACAATTGGAAAGTGCCAGAATTGGGGCCCAGAAACTGCCAAAATTGTATGTTGCTGCAGTTGCTCTCACATTGCAGGTTGCTTAAGAAGAAGCGTTTTTTTGATAATGCTTACTTTGGTCTTCTTCATCATATTTGTCAAAGTCAAACTCATCATCAGGGTTGGCTGGAGGGTTAGGCACAGAGGTCTGTGTCTCTCCATCATCACTCTGATCATCACCATCTTCTGTTATTCTGAAAATGTTATATTGAAAATGTTAAATGTTATATTTATTCTCTGGGTTGACTCCCATACAATGTAATTCCATAATACAAATAGTTATAGCCTCCGTGGACTAGTGGTTGCGCCTTTGGCGTTGTATCCGGAGGTCGTGGGTTCGATACCCACCCATGGCAAAAAAAAAATTAAGTAGTATGTTTTTTTCTGTACAGTTTGTCATGGTCTGGGTGCTTATAAAATATAATATGTATTATTTGTGACCAGAGCAATAACTGTGTAATTTGTCCTACATATTAGTTTGAATGTTCTCTACAGGGTGAATTTTTCAAGTGTGATGATGATTTATCTAAAGATGCAGTTTTAGATTTTATCAAAATTGGCCATTTTGATAAAACTTTAGCTTTTTGTGCATTTTTCGTTATTCCTTGTAGTTTAGGATTAGGCCTTGAAGGCACACTTGAATAATGCGCCTGGGGCCGTCTAGGCGGTCTCGGGCGCCGTAAGGCACCCGTGATGATACATATGTTCTTGATTGTTGTGAAAATAAAGATATTTTATAATGTTTAAAACATACTAAATACACTTGGAATGATTTTTAAAAACTTTAATAGGGGAGGATCTGGTTTAAAATCATAATTTCAGGCAGATGAAGGTAGCATTCTGAATAAAGTATAAATTAACACTAGAAAGACGAGAAAAATAGTTTACCTAGAAAGACGGCAAGGGGTCATTTGACCCAACACATAAAAAATAATATTTTAATGTAATAAGGAGGGAGAAGGTATTCAAAATGAATTTTGATGTATATTAATAAAGTTTTTAATGACCCACACTTACATATCTAGTTACAATTTTGACAAATATATATCTTTGATTGATTGCAATGTCCACATAGTGGTTTTTTGCAGGAATCACATAATTTATTTGTTTAGTTCTTACAGCCGGTGGTAGAACAGTGATGTCTTTTCCTTATACCTTCGACTGAAGGCTGCCTTCGTTGGGGTTGTGAAGGATTATTAATATAACGAAGATATAACTGAGCTCTAAAGCTAGCTGGTGTATAAAGTCCCGTCGACACACCTTATTGTTTTACACCTCTTGATACAATAACCATGCATAGCAGATAAGTCTAATATATTATAAAAAACTTGTACTGGCCTACTTGTACTGGCCTACTTGTATCTTCTACATATTCACCTTCACCGTCTGATTGGTCTTTCGGTAAAGATTGTAAAGCTGATAATATTTGAATATCGAGACATAGTAAAATAAAAAGAGCACTGTTTACACCACAAAAGCAGCAGTTGATATGAAATAAGTCGACACAAATTACATGTAACAACCACGGCCATATATGAATAAAATAAATATTATGATGTACCCGCAATTAGATATTATATTACAATAAATGCCGCATGGGTCAAAAGACCCAGTGCCAACTTTGTAGGTAAACACTAAATGATAATTACTGTAAAAGTCAAGAGAGGATAAATCATATGTTTATATAATTTTGAAATTATACAATGCTAAACTTCGAAAATGGGTCAAAAGACCCCTGACCATCTTTTTAGTTTATACCTAGGTTAGTTGATACTTACTTTAATTCATTAGCAGTTTGTTTAATAATTTTAGCTAATTCATTTTCTGTTAACTCTATCTGAAACAAATTAAATTATAAGATGATTTTTTACAGGTGTTTAAGATGTGACCCGTGTGTAGCTATCGTGAAGTTGTATGCAACATCCAGTAGCCTAATTATAAGTTCCTTCACAGGTGCCTACGGTGCCCGAAACCACCAAGACAACACAAGGTACCCAGCCATGGAGTTTTATTCCCACCTCGTTGTAACAGATGTTATTCTGAATCTACACTGAACAAGTTGCCAGTTTGTTGCAGTGTAAATATGAAAATAGCCTGAGACACCATCGACGTCATGGTACGTTTTGTATATGTAAACAACTTGGGCGCAGTAGGAGTAAGTTGGCGCAGACTTTAGCGATGTTGGAAAATTCGTTACTATGCACGTTCGTTCTGCGTTCGGCACGTTCGGTAAACTGCTTCGGAAACATTCAAGCAGTTTACCGGAAATCATACTACTGTGACATCAATAAGATGTTGTATGAGGTGTCGATTTAAACTACTCAATCACTGACCATAATTTGTAATTGTGAATAAATATAATAACTACACCTTTTCGGGGACCGCTTTAGCAACGCCACGTTTCACAAAATGTAAACATGAGACTAAACTTATTGTAGGGGTATTTTCTTCCATATTATATTTATTAAACGCTATTTAGAACCGACCTATCTATAAAATATACAAAATTAAAATATTTTAGGTTAAAATCTTTTTTTTTTTTTCAATTTATCCAAGTATTGGAAAGGCAAAGGGATCTAAGCCCATACAGCCACAAAAATCTTTTTTTTAATTTTAAAAATTTAAGGCTTTGGACAACCCCATCAGCCTAAACATGAGATTACAAAATTTATATCGTCGTCTAAGATACCGCCAAAGTCATAAATACCGTAAATACCAACTTTTCAGGAGACACAAATAACTAGTTTGTAAATTAATTTTACATAGGACATATAAGTATTATATGTCAATAACACTAAGATAGATGGTTAATACACAAAATTATATGTAAAAATACATAAAAGTGTTTATTTACACGTAAAAATGACATACGCTCTATTCGGGGGATAAATAACGGGGGATAAAGGGTTTTTATATGACTTACGCGAAGTTACTATGGAAATAATAAGTCAGCCCTGTAATATGTTTTATTTATTAAATATTATGCATAATTACCCTAACGATCAGATTTATAACAACTGAATCTAATGAATCTTAAATACAAATAAGTAAAATAAAATATTTAAAGATTAAATACATTTAATTGAATCAGGCATTATTTTGGGGAAGTCCTTTTTATAATGATTTTACTTTTATTTGTATTGTATCATTTTAAAATCCAAGATGGCGACCGTAACTTTATCCATCTTGGATTTTAAAATAGACCTCAAATTCGTGCTCGGCACACCCAAAACCCTACATAACGAGTGCTATGTGCTCGGCTCTTAGGCCTATGTGCTCGGCCCAAATGGACCTCAAATTCGTGCTCGGCACACCAAAAACATATATAACGAGTCCCATGTAGATTAAAAAAAATAAAGTTCAGGCCGCCATCTTGAATTTCAAAATGGACCTCAAATTCGTGCTCGGCACACCCAAAAATATATATAACGAGTCCCATGTCGATTATTTAACATAAAGTTGAGGCCGCCATCTTGGATTTTAAAATGAACCTCAAATTCGTGCTCGGCACACCCAAAAACATATATAACGAGTCCCATGTCGATTTAAAAAAAATAAAGTAAAGGGCTCCATCTTGGTTTTTAAAATGGACCTCAAATTCGTGCTCGGCTCATCCAAAAACCTATATAACGAGTCACATGTCGATTTTTAAAAATAAAATTTAGGTCGCCATCTTGAATTTTAAAATCGTGGACCTCAAATTCGTTCTTGGCACACCCAAAAATATATATAACGAGTCCCATGTCGATTGTTAAAAATAAAGTTGAGGCCGCCATCTTGGATTTTAAAATGGACCTCAAAATTGTGCTTGGCTCACACAAAAACCTATATAACGTGTCCTATGTCGAATTAAAAAAAAAAAGTTACATTCATACTTGATGATCATTGATTACTGTCGTTGCGACCGGAACCAAAAAATATTTAATAATAATATGTAGGACAATTTACACATATTTCTCTGGTCACAAACTAAGTTACTATGTGTATCAGAAACAACAATATAATACATATTATATATAAAGTTTATATATAATATGTATTATATTGTTTGCAAAAAAATATTAGTACATTTTTCTGTACAGTTTGTCAAGGTGTCTGGGTGTTTATATTATAAACACCCAGACACCTTGACAAACTGTACAGAAAAATGTACTAATATTTTTTTGTCATGGGTAAGAATCGAACCCAAGACCTTTGGATATTACACAAAAGTCGCAAACAGTCTACGGAGGCGGTCAAAAATAATTCCTATAAAAAACGTCAATCGACTGTCGCGGTTACCCCTATATATGTGGCTTCTCTATGATGTAAAAAAAAAAAGCAATAGGTAACCGATAAAAAAAATCGATGTGTTTTGCGGTGACTTCGGTTTTCCTTGTTCCAGAATCGAACACTCAAATTTATTCCTAAAACTAAAAAATAATAATATTATTTTGATTAAAAGTATTTTTTCTATAATTCAAGGACCAGGGGGGTGATTACGCTGTAAAGTATATACATGGTCAAATTAATTACGTAAATCTTTAGTAGCCCCGGCAGCACGAAAGATACACGTCGTCCGTACGCATCGGCACACTAGGCGGGACGGCATCATTTTAAAATATCGAAAAAATGTTTTCCAATTAGGTTTTTGTTAAGACATGGAGAGAGGAAGGTCTGAAAAAACTTAAGTTGACTGTTGAAGTGTTTTAATAAATAGATGTGTGCTTGCCTCTGCAGATATAAGCAAATAAGACTAAAATTTATAGTGCCTCCTCTTAATTTTTGACAGATGTTTGTTTATATGTAAATATCTATCCACAAATTGTTTTTTTTTTTATTCTTTGAGGGTAGCCCGAAGACTGTAGACGTATGTGTCTATTACAGTTTTCAAATTTAATTTAATTGAATTTTATTGTGCAAAAGTGTACTAATTTTGTAGAATAAGCATTCGTGTGTAGAATAAGTGTGAGAAGTGTAGTATTTACGCAGTGATCTTGGTGTTTGTGCTATCTCAACAAATTCCTTTATCTTTAGTAAAATGGCGGTACCCATTTTACTGTTGATTATTTCTTCCTCCTTCACTTGACACTGGCATCACTATACCGTATGTTAGCATACGGTCATGTGGCTATTTCTAATTCTAACCTAATCCTTTCCCTATTCCTTTCCATTCTATTATCCCACTATTACTGGGGCTTGACCAAAGAACACAATCGCCAATCGAATCGCCGCATCGATCGTAAAAAATGTATAGGAATTTTACTCTATGGGTAGAGCCTGATCGCCGAGAAACGTCAAATCCCATACATTTGGCTTTCGATGGGTATTTCGATTCGATTATCGATTGGCTCTTTGGTAAGGCCCCTGTACAATATTATAATTTATAAATCTACCCACAACTTGACATTGGCAAAATTATGCGCAAAGCGTAGAAGGCCATTTAAGTAAAAGAAGAAGAAATTGGGTTTTAATGAATTCTTTCATGATTCGATGAGATTATTTGAGGGTAGCCCGAACACTGTAGACGCGTGTTTATATTATATTTTACAAATTTAATTTTATTGAATATTATTGTGCAAAAGTGTACTAATTTTGTAGAATAAGCATTCGTATAGTAATATTAAGTGTGAGAAGTGTAGCATTTAAGCAGTGATCTCGGTGTTTGTGTTATCTTAAATAATCCCACAATCTTCAGTAAAATGGCGGTACCCATTTTACTGTTGATCCTTTTCCTCCTTCACTAGACATTGGCAAGACTATACCGTATGCTTTCATACGGTCATGTCGCCATTCCCTTTTCTACCCTAGTCCTTTTCCAATTCCTTTCCATCCTATTTTCCCACTTTTACCGTACATTATTACATTTTTTAAATCTACCCACAACTTATCATTGGCAAAATTATGCTTAAAGCGTAGAATGCCATTTAGGTAAAAGAAAGAAAGAAAGAATTCTTTCATGCCGCCTGCGACTGGGGCATAATAGTTCTCCTACTCACCTATACAGGATTAAGGTTAGAGAGAGCCCTATGTGTGACTGTGGCTTGGACGTTGGAACTGTCGAACATTTACTATTTACTTGTCCAAACCAGAGTATTTCTCTCTATGATATCCTCCCTCCCAACATCCCCCGACCTACCAGTATAAATAATCTCTTATCATTGTCAAATTATGACGGTATACTGTCTGTAGCCAAGTACTTAAAAAAATTAAAATTAAAATATTAATTTATTAATAATAATTATCTATCACCAATTGTTATTATACCTATTATAATGTCCAGTTATTGTATGTTGCAGGGCCCCCTTGTGTTTTTTGTATCTTAATATATAATAGGAGTTAAATTAAATTAATTTAATTCCTATATATACTCAGTATTTGTTTCTTTTTTAAATCTGTGTGCTGGTTTGTGCTGTCCCTCCCTGGGCCCCATTTTAAACCATTGTGACGTTTACCCTTGTATATTTTACTGTTTTATTTTTTATGTGCAGTGTTAAAATATAATAATCAATGTCATGTTTTTTGACTTTTATAAGTGAACTCAAGTACTTAACTATAATTAACAATCTCAGTGCCTTTTCAACAACTAGACATTGGCAAAGTTACGCGTCAAGCGAAAAGCCATTCATCAAAATAATAATAATAATATAATTCTTTCATATTGTCGGTGTTGACGTTTTGTGATTAACGCACGTGCTTCGGAGTTTTTCACTTAATTTTATTGCTTTTGTTCATCAAAAAGTCTTTAATTTTAAGATTAACAACTAATGTGATTGTGTATTTGTCCGGTGAGGGTTTGTAATTTATATTTTCCTTAAATATTAAATATGGAGATTCCTCCGAAACCTCCCGATCCTCTTTTGTCACCTATTAATATGGACTTCCATTCACCCGCAGAGTCACCAACTATGTTTTGGCTGGAACCGATACTCGCAAAATTAAACAATCGCAAACGGCATCTGGATTCAGCAGCAATCGAGTCAAACACTAACGAACCTAAAAACCTTGTTAAAGATTCACAAGAGTCTCGCCCTTCTATACAAATGACTTACTCTCATCCTAGTCTGGAAATCGGACAACCTAAATACTCGGAAATTGACAAAGGACCGTTCTTTGTACATGTAATGCGTAAAGAAACCTCCCCAGACTCCGGTATTTCCATAAATAGGATTAGATTTGGGTCAATTTTTAGTACAAATTAATATTCCGAACATCAAAATGGGTGGTGTAAAGATGGTCGGCCGAAACAGAGTTTCCGTCGAATTCACTTCTGCAAAGGAGGCAAATAATTTCCTTGTTAATCCATGTCTTCAGTCCTCCAATTACTCAGCTTCTATCCCATCATTCCAAATATCGCGTATGGGTATCATTCGTGAAATTCCATTAGAGGTTTCAATGACTGAACTTTCAGAAAACTTGGTTCTCCCCTCTAACTGTTCTCAAAGCCAGAAGGCTAAATAGAAAAATTTATGAAAACAATGTACCTACTTGGATCCCTACCCAAACAGTAGTATTAACCTTTAAAGGTCAAATTTTGCCTGAGAAGGTTTATTTTTGCTATATCTCAGTCCCTGTTGACCCTTACGTCCTTCCCACAATCCAATGCTTACAGTGCTGTAGGTTTGGTCATATAAAATCTCAATGTAGATCCAAACCCAGGTGTTTTAAATGTGCTCAATCCCACTCTGGTCATGAATGTGACACTCCTTCTACAGACCATATTTGCCTCCTGTGCCAGGGTTCTCATATGGCTACTGATAGGAATTGTCCAGAACATTCCCGTCAAAAATCTATTAAAACTTTAATGTCGCAGGATAATATATCCTTCTTGGAAGCCTCTTCCAGGTTTCCTACCCGCAGCTTTGCAAAGGTCTCCAAAACTCCCCTAACTCCATTAACCCCCCTTAAATATAATTCTAAAAATATATCTTCCAAATTAACGCCCAGAAAATCATATAAAAAAACAGTATTACTTCAGAAACCACAAAAACAAGTCTATAAAGGCTATGCCATAGAGGCCCATAACTCCATAATTGGAGATTTCAATCCCCCCCCCCCCCCTCCGGCCAATGGATGTGCCTTAGGGAAAGTCAATCAGGATTCTCCAAAGGAGAACCTGATTGAACTAATTTTAACTCTTTTAATAAATATAAGTAGTAATTACAACAATAATATACTGAACAATGTTTCTCAAAAACTAAATGAACTTCTTCACATCATCCAACAAAACGCCCCAGACACAACACATAATACAGTGGAATGTGAATAGCATTAAAAATAAAAAGACTGATGTAATATATTTAATTAGAAAATTTAATATTAATATACTGGCCATTACTGAACCCTGGCTTAAGCCAGGGTCAAGATTTGTACTTCCAGGCTTCCTTAGTGTGAGGGAAGACAGAGGCGATGGATATGGTGGTAGTGCAATTTTTATTAGTAGACACATCCCTTTTCATCAGATTCGCATCACTGCTCACCCACCAGATATTAATATGGTTGCTATCAGATCAGGTGATATAACCTGGGTATCAGTTTATGTTCCTCACCCCAATCGCTCCCATATTCCTATTCTATATTCTCTCTTCTCTTCCCTTCCCCAGCCAGTCGTTATCTGTGGGGACTTCAATTGTCATCACCCCATGTGGGGGCCCCGTTCAGCAGATGCCTTTGGATCGGACTTTTTGGATCTCATTGACAATCTGAATTTCTGTATTTTAAATGATGGTGCAGCAACTAGACGCCCCAATCCCACTCAACTCCCGAGTGCAGTGGATCTCTCCTTATGCTCTCCTTTCTTGTCTCCAATCTTGTCCTCGTCCATTTTATCAGAATCATTTGGGAGTGACCATTACCCAATTTTAATATCATATCTTATTCCTTCCCCCTTAACCATGAATTTTGAACCCCTTTGTAAATATAAGTTGCATAATGCAGATTGGTTAAAATTTTCCGATCTCACAGGACAGAAAGCTAATTTGCTAGATGTTGTAAATGACAGTAACTATATTTCTATTTATGACCAATTGGTGGAATCTATGATTTCTTCAGCCGATGCATGTATTCCTAGAAAGCCTATCAGAACTCTGAGAATGATGTCCCCTCCTTGGTGGGATTCCGAGTATACAAAAATGGTCAAAGCTCGAAGAGAGGCAGAAAGGCTGTATAATGCATCGATGTCTTTAAGTAATTTTATTAATTATAAGAAAATAGCAGTCCAAACAAGAAAACTGCTAACTAGTAAGAAAAAATCTGGGTGGTTCAAATTTTGTGAGAATCTTTCTCCTCGCTTCCCTTCATCTCTTGTTTGGAAAAATATCAAAAAATTCCGTGGAGCCATGTCCTCTAACAATACTTCCTCTTCCAATGACCCCTCAGGATGGTTGCAGAGTTTTTCAGAATCCCTGGCCCCTCCCCTAATTCCCCTACTTGATAATTTTCCCCCTTTACCTGTCTCCCTTAACTTCCTTGATCCCATGAATGAACCCTTTAACAGAAGGGAGTTTGATTTTGTCTTGAGCAAGCTTAAAGATTCCTCTCCGGGCTTTGATGGTATCCCGTATTCATTTATCTGTAAATCTAGTGTATGCTTCCAAAATATCCTTTTACAAATCATAAATAAAACATTTGTTAATGGTATCCCTCCGGAACCCTGGAAAAAGCAAATTTTAATACCTATCTTGAAACCCAATAAAGACCCCTCCCTCCCCTCTTCTTACAGACCTATTGCTCTTTCTCCGTATTTTGTAAAATCCTGGAACATCTTGTGAAGAACCGCCTGGAGTAGATAGTGGAGAGTAGAGGCATTATCCCTGATTCCGAGTTTGGGTTCCGTAAAGGTAAGGGCACAATGGATATAGGAGTGTTATCCACTGATATTAGAGTAGCATTCTCAAAAAATGAATCAGTAGTAGGGGTTTTTCTTGATATAAGTTCTGCATATGATAGTGTCCTTCTTCCTCTGCTCAGACAGAAAATGCTTAAGCTGAGCATCCCAGTGAGGATTGTACAGGTCATATCAAACTTGCTATCTCCCCGTACCATAAATATCAGATACCAAGGTTACCATCTACCTTCTCAAACAATCTGGAGGGGCCTGCCCCAGGGATCCGTCCTAAACCCGCTCCTCTACAATATATATACTTCTGATCTTGACTTATCTGTTACATCTTTCTGCAATATTCTCCAATATGCAGATGATCTGGCTCTCTATGTATCAGTGGCTAGCATTCTAGATTCTCAGGCTCCCTTGAATAGTGCTCTTTACTATCTAAACAATTGGCTTAAATCCCATGGACTAACACTATCCCCTTCTAAAAGCGCTGTTGTTGTTTTCTCTAGGAAATATAAAATACCTTCCTTGAATATTAAAATCAATGAATGCCGCATCTCCCAAATTCAATCATTTAAATTTCTTGGCATTGTATTGGATTCGAGAATGACGGGTATTCCCCACTTTGATTACATTTCAGATAAGTGTGAGAGATCGATTAACCTACTTAGATGCTTATCAGGAGCATGGTGGGGCTCTCACCCATACTGCCAGAAACTTCTGTATAATGCTGTCATTAGAAGTAATCTAGACTATGCTTCATTTGTTCTCACACCCTGCAATCAATCTGCACTAAATAAAATATACAAAATTCAATATAAAAGTTTGCATGTTATTCTTGGTGCCATGAGGTCATCTCCTATTTTGGCTTTGCAATCCAAATGTGCTGAGCCTCCTTTGTCTGTCAGAAGACAGTATCTCTCGGATCGTTTTTTATATAAAATAGCTTGTAACGCCTCTCACCCTTTAATGGGTAAATTGGAATTATTATATAGCCTCTCAAAATCTTCTTACTGGAAAAATAGGGATATGCCATGCTTATTGGCCAGCTATATAAAGTTGCGTAAATTTGATACCCCTTTATATACCTCTCAATGTTTCCCCTCCTTTGCCTTTCCATACGATTCTTCACTCTACATCCCAAAAGTTGTACATTTTGATATTGATAAGGACTCCCCCTTAGCAGATAGTATTTTCAATAGAGAAGTTAAGAAACACTGGTCAGATAGATTACTAATTTTTTGTGATGCTTTAAAATACGGTTCTGATACCTATGTTGGTTCAGCAGTTTGGATACCAAAATATTCTATTATTTTAAACTTTAGAAGTCCTCCTCTGTCTTCAATCTACACTGGGGAATCCCTTGCTATTTATGAAGCTGTATCTTACATACACTCCCATAAAATAAAAAAATCAATTATATTCTCTGATTCTCAAAGCTGTTTAAAAGCTTTATCAGACTATTCCTCAAATATTATTCCTCACCCTATTACTTTCAAAATTAGACACTTACTCCTCCAGTGTAACAACTCTGGCCTTGATGTCATTCTGGCTTGGATCCCTAGCCATTGTGGCATCGAGGAAAATGAAACTATAGATTGGCTAAGGAAGCCACAGTTACTGGTTTGATGGTTGATTATGCCCTATATACTCAGGACTTAAACCCTTTTGCTAAATCTGACCTGGCTAGTCAGCAACAGCTGGGAGGAAATCTGGAATAAAGATAAGGAAAAGGCTAAACATTACAGAACTATACAACCTCATATCAGTTTGAAACCTTGGTTCTTTACTTACAAAACATTTAATAAACAAATTACATCCACTATTTGCCGACTTAGGCTGGGGCATAATAGTTCCCCTATACATCTTAATAAAATTAAGGTCCGTGATAGTGCATTGTGTGATTGCGGCTGCGAGCTGGGAACCCTGGAACATATATTCTTCAGATGTCCAAATCAGTCAACCTCATTATATGACACTCTTCCCTGTGATGTCCCCCGACCTACCAACTTAAACACTTTACTCACTTTGTCCAGCTTCTCTGGACTCTGTGCTTTAGCAAAATATATTGAAAAATTCTAATTAAAACTGTAACTAATATGTACAGTTTTGTATATTAAGATATTTTAGGGCCCCCTGTAGCATTCAGAGATGCCAACCATACAATCATTAAAATTATTCTAATGTTTACCCTACTATTTCTTATAAAAAAGAGAGGTATAACAGCATCATTGGTTTCTAAAAAAGTTTGGTTGGTATCTCTGAGTGTATATGTATTTATTTTGTATATTTATATTATTGTATCATGTATTTATAATTCTATATTTATTTATTTATTTATTAGCCTTTATTTACTGATAAATACAAGTAAGTTTAACAAAATTAAATATAAAAATATTGAAAAGTAGAAAAATAAAAAACATTGGTAACAGACTAAACAAGGTAGGTATTATCAGTATGCCCTCTCGACAAAGGCCTCCTCCAGCATTTTCCATTCGGATTTTTCGTGGGCCAATCGCATCCATGTTGGACCTCCCACTGTCCTAAGATCATCCTTCCATCTTCTAAATTGACGACCCTTTTTTCTTGTGCCATCTCTAGGATACCATTCTGTAATTTTTTTCGACCATTTGAATCTTTTTTCCCTAATCATATGTCCTGCCCATCTCCACTTAAGTAGCCCCACTTTCCTTTTTACATCTTCCACTCCAGTTATGACTCTTATATCTGCATTTCTAATCCTGTTTTTTCTAGTAATTCCGATCATGCTTCTTTCCATTCCTCTTTGGCAAACTTGTAAAGAATTTGTGTTACTTTTATTTAGGTTCCAGCTTTGACTACCATATGTCAAACAAGGCAGAATGCAGGTGTTGAATACTCTTCTTTTGTCCGACATACGGTAATTTTTGTTCTTCATAACTTCCTTCAAAGACCAAAATCTCCTCCATGCGCTGGATGTTCTAGCTTTTATTTCTTCGTTCATCTGGTCATTGAAAGAAATATACTGGCCTAGGTAAGTATATGATTCTACATAATCGATTTTTTCACCTTCGATCATTATGTCAATCTGCTCTTCATTAGAAACTATTTTTGTTTTTGTCTTATTTATACTAAGGCCTACTTTCTTGCTCTGTATAGTTAGTTCTTGAAGCATATACTGAAGTTCGCGTGAAGTGCTCGATACAAGAACTATATCATCCGCAAATCTTAGGTGGGTTAAACGTTCTCCGTTGATATTTATACCACGCTCATTCAATTCCATGTTTCTGAACACCCCCTCCAATACTGCCGTAAACAGCTTTGGCGATAGTGGATCACCCTGCTTGACTCCTCTTTTAATTGGGAAAATTTCTCCAGTTTGCTCTAGTTTTACACATGAAAAGCTGCCTTCATATATGTTTTTTATAATTCGTATGTATTTACTATGGATACCTTGATCATGAAGGGCTTTCCAAATGTTGTTGTGCTCGAGGGAGTCAAACGCTTTAGTGTAATCCACAAATGCTATGTATAGAGGTTTACGGAACTCTTGACATTTTTCCATTAATTGTTTGAGAGAATGAATGTGGTCTATTGTTGAAAATCCTGCCCTAAATCCTGCCTGTTCTATAGGTTGCTCTTCATCTAATATATTTGTTAGTCTCTTTAGAATAATTTTTGAAAATATTTTATATACATTAGACATTAGACTAATAGGCCGGTAGTTTTCAATATTGCTTTTATCTCCTTTTTTGAAAATTAGTATAATTTCGCTTTTTAACCATTGGGTAGGTATTATTTCGAATGTTAGAATTTTGTTAAATATATTAGTTAAGTTTGTTAAATTTTCATTTGTAATTGTTTTTAAACTTTCGTTGGTGATATGGTCTGGACCCGGGCTTTTAGATTTTTTTTGAGTTTTTATTGCGTATTCTACTTCTGATTCCAAAATTGTTGGTACGGTCGTCTCAGCCATCTTACTTGATTCCAATGGTATACTTGGTGTATTTTGAGTACTATAAAGACTACGGTAAAAATCTGTGGCAGTTTTTAGTATATCTTTCCTTTTCGTTTCTTTACTTCCTACTTTATTTTTAAAACTAGGTATCCAGTCTTTTGTGACTTTTAGTTCTTTTAAACCTTTCTTTATTCCTCCTGTCTTTCTTATGTGGTGTATTAATACGTTTGATCTTCTCTTTGCTTTGTCTCTTTTTAGATTGGTATTGATTTCTTTACTAATTTTGGTTATTGCTTTTAGTGTATCTTTGTCTTTTTTAAATTTATTTAGTATTTTCCTCTGTTCCATTAATTGTTTCGTGTCTTCGCTTATTAATTCTTGTTTCTGCTCTTTGTTTCTCATGTTATTTGCTTTAATAATATTATTAATTATATTGTTGTAGGTTATTTGTATTTCTAAATTCATGCTTCTTGTTTTGTCGTCTATTGATTCTTCTGCCAAAGCATGTTGTATAGTAGTATATTCATTCTTATTTGCATTTTTGGAAAAATGGTTTCTATCCTTTCGCGGTTCTTGTTTATATATAGTTCCACGTACCATTCTATGGTTTGTATTAAAATTTAGACTGTTAATTATATCAATATTTTGAAACGACTTGGGATTATTAGTTATTATATAATCTATTTCATTTTTATAAGATCCGTCCGGGGAGATCCAGGTCCATTTGTTATTCTGCCTTTTCTTGAATACACTATTTATTATGGTCATTTCATTCTCTAATGCCATGTTAATAATGCGTTTTCCATTTTTACTCTTTTTCCCATATCCAAATTGTCCTATGACTGTTTCTTCTCCTATTCCTCTTTTTCCAATTTGTCCATTAAAGTCGCCTATTATAATCTTATTTTTATGTGTTTCTTGTAGTATGTTGGATAAGTCTTCGTAAAATTTTTCAATAACGTTTATATCAGAGTCTTCCGTTGGAGCATAAATTTGCAATATAGACCAGTTGTGTTTATATCCTGGGAGTTTTATATTTAGCATAGCAATTCTTTCTGAGACACCTATGAATTCTTCAATTAAGTTTTTGAGTTGCTTTTTAACCATAAAGCCGATTCCGTAGTGTCCTTTTGTTTCCCCTTTGTAATAAAATATATATTCTTCGTGCTCTATGATTTCTTCTCCAAGTCTTCTCACTTCACTTAGTCCTAAAATATCCCAATTAATATTTGTAAGTGCCATTTCTAGTTCTCTTAATCTTTCTTCCGTTCTTAATGTTCTTGTGTTTAGTGTTGCTATATAGTATTTATTGTTATTATTTGCTGAAGGGTTTTGGTCTTTATAATTCTATATAACTGGGTATAAATTTGTGTTTTAAATCCTTTATATACTAAATTGCTGAATGTTTCTTTTTCAGATAGTGTGCTGTCCTGTGTCTCCTAACTTTTGGCCCTTGTGATGTCTTAACTAATTTTAAATACTGCATTCCCCTTCCTTAACCGTACCTTGAGTAATATCTTTGCATTTTATTATCCCCTATTTGATTAACAATGTTATTCTAAACTTAAAGACTAATAAGTTAAAGTCTATATAATTATTTTTCTCCTCCTTAAGTGCCTTTTTCACGACTAGACACTGGCAAAATTCGCGAAAAGCGAGAGGCCATATAAATAAGAAATTGAAATTGAATTCTTTTATAAATTATATTTGTTTTAATGATAAAAATATGATGAAACCTAAAAAAGAGCATTTGTAAGTAAATTCAGCTTTAAAATGTTTAATTTAAGGTTATTAATAAAATTATTAATTTTCATATTATTATATTTAAACAATAAGGTCATTGGGCACTTAAGTATGAAAAATTTACCCACGACCTACAGAAATTAATTGATGTGGGATGTTTCGACATATATCTCTGGTTTACGAATATATGGGTCGCATTACCATAAATAATGGGAATCAGACAGAAAATGAAATTCTGTATCTTAAAAAATACTGAGGTTTATTTCACTTACTTGATTAATATCTACAGGTGCAATCGTACTATTTCACTTAGTACAAAAATATATCCGAATAGAAATAAAATAGTGTAGAGAATTTCGATAATTGTTCATGCATGCAGATAGTCAAGCTGCCGTGGCGGGGAAAGGCTTTTTTAAAAATCAAAGCAAACTTTATTTAGACACGTCTTAATTTATTAAGTAACTGACAAGGAATGAATAAATCTATTTGTTTAATCAATTACATCACCTCGGTTTGACGGTTAGATGATTCTCAGAATCGTCTGATCGCCGTCCAACGCTCCTAATAAGGCAATGGAACGAAAAGTGCAATACTGCAGTTTATACATTTACTATAACACTTGGGTGGGCTGACGTAACTCCTCTCCCCTTAAGCCTGTATAGAGCAAAAAAGCTAAATCACCACACACGGTTTTATCCGATTTGAATGAAAAAAACACAATAATGAATAATAAACTTATGTTATAGTACCACAGAGAATGTAGCTATGTTTTACTAATATATAAGAAAATAAAATTATATATAATTTACCATTAAAAAGTATCTAAATTTACCGAAAAAGGTTAGTTTGCGTTTTGAACATTTTAATAACTTAACGGTAGCATTTTATCTCAACATTAATTCAAAAGTATTCTCAAATGTATAAACTACCACCTCCGATATTTGCAACATTTATATGTTCCTAATATTTTAAATAATTATTTTTTCGAAATAAATCCCAAATCCGCCATACATTTTGAATAATACGCGATGAACGCGTTTGCAAATTCAGTCGACCACGAGAGCTCGGAGTGGGGTCACGTCTCTTTGCGGAGCCGTGCCCCATGACCTGTCTGAGGTATATGTACACAAAGCGTGGCGAAGAAAAACAAAATAAGTAGATTTTTGGAATAATGAGAATTTATTAGTACGGAATAAAATTTATACAATAATATATTTGAAAAAATGGAAACATTAAAAGTCAGACATTATAAATTAAATAAAAGTAGCAGTAACCTACTGCATACAAAAATAAATAAATTAAAGATGGGGCTGCGCTCGTTTTGGAAATAAACGTTATTATACATATTTTTAAGTAACTTTAGTATTACAATTTTGATATTTGTAGTTACAACGAGTATTTTGAATTTAATGGTGGCGGCTTCGCTCGTTCGTTAAAAATAGACATTATACTCGTTTTAAAGTAACTTTAGTAGTCAAAATCTGAATTTTGTAATTATTTTGAATTTAAAGATGGCGGCTTCGCTCGTTTGAAAAAATGAAACATTATATTCGTCTTTAAGTAATTTTACCAGGGCATGTTCGATTTTTATAGCTATTTTGAATTTAATGGTGGCGGCTTCGCTCGTTCACTAAAAATAGATATTATACTCGTTTTAATGTAACTTTAATAATCAAAATCAGATTTTTGTAAATACTTTGAATTTAAAAATGGCGGCTTCTCTCGTTAGAAAAAATAAGATATTACATTCGTTGTTAAGTAATTTTAGTAGTCAAAATCTGATGTTTCTAATTATTTTGAATTTAAAGAAGGCGGCTCCGCCGCTCGTTTGGAATTAAACATTCATATAAACGTTTTTAAATAACTTTACATGGCCAAATTTGATTCTTATAGTTATGTTGAAAATAATGATGGCCCTTGTTTGGAAATATAGTCATTATACTAGTTTTTAAGTAACTTTAGTATTCAAAATCTGATTTTTGTAATTATTAAAATATATATTATTATAAAGACATTTTCAACAAGAACTTTGTTTTTTAAAACAAAAAATTTAGATGAAAATGATATTTTTTTTTTGAATAATAAAGAGAAAAGTTCGGCAATTATGAATGAAAAATGATATCTGGCAATGTCCACCACAAGCACGCTGACAGATGTTGATTCTTTCATCAAAGTTTTTAATCACTTTTTGAAAAATGGCAGGTCCATTTTGTTAATCACATCACGGATTTTGAGTTTTAAGGCTGCAATCATTTCGATTGGGTCCGTGTAGACTCTGTCCCACATAGCCCCTCAAAAAAACCAGTGGTGTTAAATCACATGGCCACTTAACAGCTGAGTTTCGTGAAATTATGCGATCGGGAAATTTGGTTTGCAATAAATTGATCGTTTCATTGGCTGTGTGACATGTGGCACTTTCCTTTGAGAACACATGTCAGTGATATCCACGTCATCAATATTAGGCCAAAATTGAGTTGTTAACATCTTGCGATAGCGTGATCCATTGACCGTTACCGCATTTCCAGCGTGCTTGTGGTGGACATTTACCAGATATCATTTTTCATTCATAATTACCGAACTTTTCTCTTTGTAAGTAAAGTAAATAAATAAATGCTCCATATATATTAATAATATTTATTTAAATAAGTACCTATGTTATATTTATCAAGTGTATGTGTGGTACGCTTACCTATTTAATAAGTATGCTATAAAATATAACGCCTGATTTCATTTAAAGTTATGTATACAAATAGGTCAGTCAACGGGTTGTTAAAATAAATCAAAAATCTATAGTGCCTCGGAGAGTACGTTAAGCTGTCGGTCCCAGTTTCACTTTACCAACTTGTGAAATTATTTCTATATGGTTAGCTATAGGTAAATAATTTCAGAGTCTGTCCAACACCGACAAGGTAACCACTATTCGGTGAAGACTCAAAATACTATCGGCTACGACAATGTGGAATCAAGAGTACCCAGCGGTAAGGTTTTATACCTTACCGCTAGGTACTCAAGAATCCGTATTTGGTACCAAATGACTAACGAGTCTTAGTAAAATTTAAATCAGTCTAATAAAGTTAGTCAAAAACAAAAATATCATATTTTTTGCCGATCAAGAGAAGCGACTTTAAATTAAAAATCTCTATTTCAATGGGTAACATTTGATCCATATGTCGGCGTCGTCGCTTCAACACAACAATTTTTTTTTTAAAAGTGGCTTACTTAAAAAAAAATCGACGGGCATTTGCGCCAAGACATCAGTGAGCGTTCACGCACGCTAAAACAATCGCGCATATGTACCTGATCAGCGTCCGCGTCGTACGCACGATAAACTCTTAAGAGCGGAATTATACGAACGATTATTCTTCGGATAATTTAGCTTTACACAAAATTTCTTAACACTTTCCCAAAAATAATACAATATAAAAATCATTAAACTTAAGATTAAAACAATATAAAGGATTACAGTAGCAAGACTTATGCTATGCACTTTTACAAAACTGTCACTTTCACTATCACTTTTCACTGGGAAATCTTCATTTTCTTTTCTTAAAACATAAGACAAATATTGGAGATTGCTTATTCTCTTTCTTTTCTTGCATACGAGAATCGATTTGTGTAATCTCGGGCATATTAATTAGTGGTATATTCAAATACTTTTCTTTAATAGAAAGTTTATGAGTTTTTATTATTAACTCATCAATTATTACTTCGCAATTATCATCTAAAATTAACATATATGTTCCAGCGATTGGTTGTTTAGAAACATCATGTTCACATTTCTTAATCAATACTTTCTCTTGTCGACAATGTAAAAGCCATTTTCTTCAATATGCTGTATCAGCTTCCATTTCTACAGAATTTGAGTACAATTCGAATAATTCTTCGTAAACAACATTAAATTTTTAACACAATCATCTTCGTATTGTGTATTATCATCATTCTCACACATAAATATTTCTTCAGTTATTTCTCGACATGGGTTCATGACGAATTTGGTTTTTAACCCGTTCATTAAAAGGTAAGGGTGTTTAAGAACAGCAAGGGTAGTTTTGTTATATAAAGGATTATACATGGGTAAAGGATACAACTTATAATATATAAAAGTGTCATTTTGGACCAAAGGTACCTCTAAAATAAAAGTTACTAAATTTTCCTTTACATACGCCTTAAGTACAATACATTGTTCTATAAATATTAAATTCTTATAATTAACAGGATACACAAGTTTATCAGTTTTTTCAATTTATTTTAATAAGCTTAACAATTCATCCGAATTAATTATCGATTGATCAACAACTTACTGAATGCTAAAGCAGTTTCAATTTCATTCATTTGTAAAAAACCTGGATTATTTGTTATCTGTTGTAATTGGAGATTCATTACACTCTCGATCACAATCATCAGAAGTATCAGCTTCAACCTGTGAAATACGTTTTATATTTTTAACAAGAACTTTAGTTTCTCTGTTTCTTATTTTAATAGGAACTATATTTCTTTTGACTTTACCTATAATTATAGCTTTATCATAACGAGGTTTATCTTTACTTTTTCTTTTATTTGTAGATTTATCGTAAATTTCTTGTCCAATAGACAATTTAGGTATGGGTTCTCCACCCTTCTTATCTCTATTATTCATTTTAATTCCTACCATTTTTTCAGATATATATTCATATAAGTATTTAGTTCTTTTAGCATGTTCTTTAACTAATAGTTGCATGTAATGCTTTTCAAACTCTATATTAAATACACTATTTGTATCGGTATGTCCAAATACAACTTCGAAAGGTGTCAGTTTAGTAACTGAATGAATAGTATTATTATATGCCATTACTGAATATGACATTATAGAAGCAGCATCTGAGTGCTTTTGCTCATACTTAGCTATCCTATATATTTCGATAATAGTTGAATGGAATCTTTCAACAATTCCTATTGAATTTGGGTTATTAGGAGTTCCTAAGTGTAACTCTATTTTATATAAACTTAATAATTCTTTTAATAGCTCATTATTAAATTCAGTACCTAAATCTGAACTAATTCTTTTAGGTACACCATAATATGAAAAATAATTAATTAATGCTCGTATAATTTCTGAAGTATTCTTAGACTTAATTAAAATAGCTTGACCTAACTTACTAAATGCATCGACTAAAGTTAAATACGATTCACCTTCTATGCTAAACGTATCAATAAATATTTCTTCAAATGGTTTCCTTTGCGTTTGTGTTAATTGTAAAATAGGTTTATTTGGATTCCTATCATACTTCATTTTCTTACATGTGTCACATGAATTAATAAATGCGGCTACAGTTTCATTTATATTTGGCCAATAAAATGCCCTACGTATTCTCATATCAGTTTCTTAAATTCCCCTATGACATGTTTTACCTTCATGATATCTCGTCGTTATATCACGTTGTTCGTTTTCATTATCAACATACACTACTCTTTCCGTACATTCTAAAAATTCTACAGTATCCTTCGCAAATAATGTTACCAAAATATTAGAAAATTCTCTCCTATGTTCTATATTTTCGAAGTATATAAAATATTTCTTTTTAGGTGAAATATATTCTTTTAAAATTTGTTTTATTAAATTAGGTTTATTTAAAGGTAAATGAACTTCTAAAATCTTTTGTTTATCCCTAGATATATTCTTAACTAACAATTCATTTTTAAACCAAGAATAAACTAATATTTGGTTAGGTTTCGTGTCGATCGCTTCATGCAAAATCGGAATTCCTGCGCTATCGCAGTTTTGTTCTGAATGAACAGTTTCTGTCCTACTTGATGAATCATTTGTTATTGTTCTTTCTTCATCGGAAATAGTTACAGTTTTTGAATTATCGCTATCATTTCTACTTACACGTTCAATTTCACTTATAATATCTTTTAATTGCCTTTGCAATCTTTCTTCTTTTTTATCAGTATTTACTATCATAGATTCGTTTTCAGTTATATTTAATTTAATTCTACTTAAAGCATCTGCGTTAGTATTTTGACTTTTTTATTTACTATGTTAAAATCATATTCTAATAAACGTAATCTCCATCGAGTTAACTTACTAATTGGTTCCATAAGGGAGTATAACCACGCTTAAGGTCTATGGTCAGTAAAAATAGTAAATTTCCTTCCATAAAGGTAAGGTCTAAAATGTTTGACCGCCCATATAATGGCTAACAGTTCTTTTTCAATTGTACTGTATTTAGTTTCACTTTGATTTACCGTTCTACTTGCAAACGCTATTGGTTTGTCACTACCTATATTGCCTTGACTTAATACAGCGCCTAAAGCTATATTTAAGGCATCTGTTGTCAAAATAAATGACTTCTCATAATCTGGATATTCTAGAATAGGTGCGTTTATTAATAATTGCTTACATTTTTCAAAAGATTCGATGTATTCTTTATCGATAATTATTTTATTTCGTTTCTTTAAACATTTCGTCAAAGGTTGCGTTATTTTCGCAAAATCCTTTATGAACTTTCTATAATAACCTATAAGACCTAGAAAACTTTTTATTTCCGTTGTCGTTTTCGGAATTGGGTAATTAATAACCGCTTTTATTTTATCGTCATTAGATTTAAGACCATCTTTAGTTATAGCATGTCCAAGATATAAGACTTCCTTACGTAAAAATTCAGACTTATCTAACTGAACTTTTAAATTGGTTTTTCAAAAATATTTCTTAAATTAGTTATATGCTCTTGTAAGCTACTAGAAAATATTATAATATCATCTAAATATACTAGACAATGTATGCCTTGCAATCCTCGCAACACATTATTAATTGCTCTTTGGAAAGTAGCGGGTGCCGTCTTGAGACCAAATGGCATCCTTAATAATTCATAATGCCCAAACTGAGTACTAAATGCAGTTTTCTGTCTATCCTTAGATTCGACTTCAATTTGGTGATAGCCACTAGCTAAATCCAGTGTAGAAAAATAAGTACTACGTCCTAACTTATCAAAAATATCCGAAATGTTCGGTAAAGGGTATTTATCATCAATAGTAATTTCGTTTAAACGTCTATAGTCTACAACCATTCTATATTTACTTTCGCCAGAAGCATCCATTTTCTTTGGCACTAGATGAACAGGTGCGCTCCAAGGTGAGTGCGATTCTGTTATAACATTATCATTACGTAACATTTTAACTTGATTTTTAATTTCTTCCTGAAGTACAGGTGGTTGTCGATAAGGTTTAATGTAAATTGGATCTTCATTTTTAGTACGTATTTCATGTTTAACTTCATTAGTAAAACTTAAAGGTGTTCACAATAAAATATATCTTTATATTCGTAACAAAGTTTAGTAATTAAGTTATATTCTTCCTTGTTTGTATGATTTAAACGTAATTTATTATTTAAATTATCAACAAAAATTTCATCTACTTCTACGTTATCATTTATAAAATTATTTAAACATACATTATTTTCATATTTTTCAACCTTAAATGGTGAATTAATTTTTAATGTCATATATTCATATGACGTATTTTGAATTATAGTACTAGCGTGATAATTTTCACATTTAATAATAGCACTTGGCATTCTTACGCCGTCACGAAAATTAATAAAATTTAAAATAGCATCTCCATTACGTATGTTAGTTGGGAGTCTTACACGAGTTTCGGTGCGGGGCTCTAACACATACTTATGGATTTTAAAATTATTATTATTATAAATTATCGGTATTTCCGTAGTATTATACTTTAAAATTAGATTATTCATATCAACTATTGCACCTAAATCACTACCGATTTAACCATCATATTTATCATCCACATTATATATATAAAATTTATGTTGACCATTACTTTTAAAAGTTTTAAGTAAGGGTATATTAATTACTTCATTATGATCACTACTTGCATGTGTGCTTATAACTTGAAAAGGTTCAATAAACTTATAATTGACAAAATATTTATTAGCAATTTTAGGACTAATAAAAGATCGAGTACTTCCCGTATCTATCATAAACTTAAAATTAATTTCAGGAATAATTATATAAGGTAATTTTAAATCTTCATTATAATTTAAATTGATTACTCTGGGTACATTACAGTGGCATCTATTTGAAAATTTCCATTAAAATTTTGCTCAACAGGCAATGGTGGCACTGTATGGCAATTTTGATCGTTATAAAATAAATTATTAGTATTTTGAGGTGCGGATGATATTTATTTTTATAAGAACCTGAGTTAGGCTTAAAATATTTATTTTGTTGAAAATTTGAACGATTCTGAGTCCAATATATATACGTGGTGGCCGAGTTGGTTAGACCTTGGACTTAAAAACACTAAGATCCCTGGTTCGAATCCCGGCGTGTACCAATGAGTTTTTAATTTAAAAATGTATGTACATTTACAGGTCTCGGGCGCCGTAAGGCACCCGAGACCTGTGCACAGCGTAGACAGAGAAAACTATAGACTAAGTGATAGCTGCGTTTCATTCGCACACAATGAGAGACAAATATATAAAATAATAGTTTAGCGGAAAGAGATACAGATACATATTGTGCATCACTTTCCCGGGCCGTGTTCGGAAACTAACACTTTAACACTGGGTAATGTCACTACACTATATGCATCTCTTCTTCTCTAAGCATTTTTCAATATTTTTATCGCACTCTGTGACACTACCCACTGTTAAAGTGTTACGTTTCCGAACACGGCCCCGCGTGCTGAATGACGGGGGGAAAGGGGGTAAATTGGTGGACAATCTCTGCGTTCCGAGAGCTAACGCGTGCAGTTTCTCGTGCTGACTTCAAAAACCAGCGCGACCGCCCGTTTCAACACAGCCATGTCATTTTTTTTAGCGATGCTAAAATGCAGCTTGGAAACGATCGGTGTTAATTTTTGATGCCACTTTTTGACAAGAAGCACTATTTTGAATTAAATAATTGAAATTAAAAATATTACTACCTTATCATTATATAATAAATCAATATTTTTTAATTAACTATTAATTAAATACAATAATTTTATAATATCACAATATTAATTTAATTAACAACCTCAAACTAAATATACCAAAGCTGAATTTAGTTACACGATATTTATTTTTTAGGTTTAATCGAACTTTTAAAACTAAAACAGATATGAATATATAAAATAATTAATTAAATTCCAATTTGTAGATAGATATTCACATGTAAACAAACATCTGTCAAAAAGTAGCCGTGCTAACTTTTCGTGTTAAAATTTCTGGTCTCGGAACGATTGATGGTAACTGGAATTGCTAACATTTCCGCGCGGTGAAACGACCTTGGCTAAAAAAAACAGCGATCCGTGGCGGCGATGCTGAGGTCGGAACGCGAGGATTGTGTGAGTTTCTTAACTATTACTTTGCGTTTGAGTTAACTAAAATTTGTATGGGAAATAGTTCAGCGCTCCAAGCGGAAATTTCGAGAACTAAAAATGCGAGCGTGTGATTGGTCAAAATGTTAACGCAGTAGTAAAGTTAACGCGAAAGTACCTAAATGTTAAAAAAACTTACACTAGCCCTGCGTTCCGAAAGCTAGCGCGGGCAGTTTTTCGTGGTGCCATCAAAAATCAACGCGACCGCCCGTTTCAACACAGCCATGTCATTTTTTTTGTTTCACTATACCAACTTGTGAAACTGTTTATAGATGGGTTATTGAGTCTATTCAAAACATCGCAACGAGCTAGCCACTTGTTCGGTGTAGACTCATACCATCGGCTACGACGAGGTGGGATTAAAACCCCTCCGCTGGGTACCCTGGGGCCGTCTAGGCGGTCTCGGGCGCCATATGGCACCCGTGATGATACATGTAATTTTTTTAGCGATGCTAAAATGCAGCTCGGAAACGATCGGTGTGGATTTTTGATGCCACTTTTTGACAAGAAGCACTTTTTTGAATTAAATAATTGAAATTAAAAATATTACTACCTTATCATTATAATAAATCAATATTATTTAATTAACTATTATTTAAAAACATAAATTTATAATATCACAATATTAATTTAACTAACAACCTCAAACTAAACATACCAAAACTGAATTTAGTTACACGATATTTATTTTTTAGGTTTAATCGAACTTTTAAAACTAAAGCAGATATGAATATATAAAATAATTAATTAAATTCCAATTTGTAGATAGATATTCACATGTAAACAAACATCTGTCAAAAAGTAGCCTGGCTAACTTTTCGTGTTAAAATTTCTGGGGCCTTATTCCGAGTTTGCAACCGCTAATCACGACAAGACTTTGCGCAAACTATAAATATGGAAATATAAACTCTATTCCAATGGTTATATAGTATGTATTAGGTTGGCTATTATAATGCCGCCATCTTGAAATACACGAATTCTTCGCAAGTTAGAACATGTACGGAGCATTGGAATTTCAACTTTATAATTAACAGGATAGAACTTACATTTCAATACCCGTACTTTACGCAAAATGCGCGACGGTGAACGTGTTAAAACTCGGAATAAAGCCCCTGGTCGCGGAACGATTGATGGTAACTTGAATTGCTAACATTTCTGCGCGGTGAAACGACCTTGCTAAAAAAATCAGCGATCCGTGGCAGCGATGCTAAGCTCGGAACGCGATGAATATTGTCCACCAGTATGACAGTTCTCTGGTGCTTATTTAACATATTTATGTTAATGTATATAAAAATGTGGTTTTAAACTGTAAAAAGTGCATAAAACGATTAATTTTGTTAAATTATTAATTTTATGTTTGTATTTTTGAAGTAAAATGGTGCATTGCGTGGTAAAATGCTGCAAAAGCAATAGTAAAAGAAAAGAAAGTGGCGTGTCGTTTCATAGGTAAGTAGAAGTGTTTTATACCATTCATTGAGTTCAAAAATAATATTTCATTATGTCTTTAATTTAAAAACTTTATTAATTGTTATAATAACCTAAAACTAGCTAGACGCCAAATCTAGTGTTACCAGCTATTAAGTTTTCCAAAAAAATAGGGAAAAAGTATTATTTATTATAATAATAAAAATATAAAATTTAATAAAATTGTTTGATTAAAATTCAAGTGGCCTAGTAAGATTTTTTTATATTAAATATATTTGTATACAAAGTTTCCATTAGTTCAAAAGTGATATAAATCTTAAATGAATGTTTTGTTTCCTTATAGATTCCCGAAAGACACCACTATTTTTAAGAAATGGGTATTATTCACTGGACGACACGGTAGTTGGGTTCCCACAAATAATGATAGGATTTGCAGCAATCATTTTGAAAACAAATACACAAATAAAAAAAATCATAAAACGTTTCTATGTGATGATGCAATCCCAATGATAGTAAGTATTTAGTTTCAACTTAATAACGGTAATTATCTGATTAAAATTATTCCGAAATTACCATTATTTAGGCGGTGTAACTTTTTTGTAAAGAAAACTATTATATTTTATGGTATGTAATGTAATAAATCACTATATAATTTACACAGTTACGTACAATGGAACTAGCTGTTTTCGGAATCTAATAAAATCCTGCCACCAAGCGTAGGTACCACTTTGATTCAGTGTAGCACTAAGAATATAAATTAAATGTGAGGATTGCCTACTTGCGCTTATAACAAATAAGTATGAAGGGATCATACTTAAAAATGATATGGGAGTTCTTATATATCCTTCAAAAGATGTTGTCTCTATATGCCAGGTAGGGGATTTTTTTTTTAGAAAACGTTTGTAGGAAGGCAATTCATTTTTCAATGATAAACACTCTGCAAAAATTCTTGTTAGAATGTTTTAAGAGATGTATATTAACATATTTTCAAATGACCACTTTAATCTTCAACCCTTTATAGGGAATCATAAAATTCTTTTAATAAAAGCTATAAGCATAAAATATTTTGAATTACGTATGCATCACACTACGAAACAACTTTCAGAGCCTAAACAAAGAATACGTAATTTACATACTAACTGATTAGTTTATATTAAAAATTAGTTTCTTTTGACATCGGCTCGCGATTTCATCTCTTATCTTAGCTTGGCCATGCTAGGGGTGCTGTGATTAATATGTATGATAATTTGGATAAATTGGACTTAGTAGTGTAGGTATTTTTTTGTGGCTTTAGCCCTCTTGGTATCAAAACTGTCAATCGCCAACAGAAGTATATTTTTTAAGAAAAGTATATTGTTTATTGAATTAATTTGTATCAACTATTAGTTTTCATCTTACAAAAAGGACAGTACATGAGAATAGTCGGCACCAACGCTAAATCAATAGATGTAGTGCTGATGCATATTTCTATGATGTATAATTTTGTATGAAATACGGAGCTTATAGTAATAAGCCAACGAATTATAAATGTTTGTAAATTTTTACTTGTATAAATATATTTTGTGTTAGAACGTAGTATACCCATTTTTTAGGTAAAATTTTGAGATATTGTTATTTTTCTTGTAAAAAAAAAAGTTAAATAAAATTAAGTTTCTACATTTTATTTTTTCTCTATATACACGGTGTTACAAAATACCCCGTAAAAACCGTTCGTTTGGGTTGTTTCGTTAGGTTAAGTCTTTTAAATTTTTTGTCGTTCGATGAATTAGGTAGAAATGTAGGTACATTCTGCGTAGTTTACTCTTAAATTTTACTGAAATAAGGTTTGCACATCAGTGAAATTTTTTATTTAATTTTAAATATTGTGAATGGACTCGTTGTAAGGCCCCATTTAACCTCCTTTCTTTCGGCTTTACGGGTAGTTTTGTACACCCTGTATATCATCTTGGTCCCTAACTAGAACCCCTTCGACCATTATAACAAATTTTAACGAGACTTGGATCCTAGTTGTGGCTGCCTTTGTCTGTCCTTATATAAACTGTTATGTTTTAAACACCATCAACAGAAAAAAAAGAATTGGACTACGACCAACAATCAACGAGTAATCCTTAAAGTGTGTTCGTATAGGGAGTCAAAGCAATTAGAGTTTAAGAGTACGCCATTCACACTCGTAAAGTCTGCGCTCCCCATACAAAATCGCATACACGATTTATATGGGGACGTAAAGTTTAAGTTAAGTCGTAGGAGTAAAATAATACTTTTCATCATCATTGATTTTAAAAATCTCATATATACTGGGTGTATTTTTTCGCAGTGAAAAAAATAATTTTAGGTATTCAGTAACGCTTACAGAACCCATTTTTTTTAGATTTTCATTTTTCCCTAAAATAACGCGGACGTAGCCGTGGTTGAAAGCTACCTTAAATGAGGAGTTTTCTTTTTGCCGGTTCCAAAATATTCCACTAGATGGCAGCAGGAGAGATATCCACAAAAACTGTCAAAAAAAGCAGTTTCTATACTAAATATACACTCTAAATTCTCTATGAATTAAAACTAAATTTTGGTAAGACGTGTTATATTTTTAACATATTTTGTCACTTTTATATGTATCTACTTACTCGTTATTCTTGCTCTCTATAATCTTTAGTAGATACCCTGTCAAGAAAAACTTCGTAAAAAATACTATGGTACCTTAGAAATTCAAATTTAATTACTAATATGATGATATTTAAAAGAAAAAATATTGCTTAAGTTGGTGCCGTAAGGCAAAGTGCTCAGGATATTAGTATATATGTTAAACAAAGTTAAGTCAATTTTGTAAATTATTCTAATAGAGGTATTTGTTTTCCTATTTACCCTAAATTTTGGGTGTATTTTATATATTACCGCTATCTATTTTCACAGTTTTTGTAGATAGCGACTGAACGCCATCTGTTGCGTTAAATAATAAGTACTGGAAAACTCCTCATTAAAATGTTAGGGATTCTAATATTTTTTATCAAAATGACATTACAATTTTACCCATTTTAATAAGTAATAATAAAAATGGGATTTTTTTTAGTTGGTTCATTTTTATATAGTTATCTCATGCGGTCATGCCAATTGTGCTTCTATATATATTTTTTCTATGGTGCACAGGCACCTATTTATTTAGTCTGTGACAGGCTCCTTCCTTGCTTGATTTAGGAACTTCAAAAATTTACAATGTTTTTTTTATGTTGTTCAATGCTTTTTTAGTTAGCTTTCGTTTTCATATCTAATTAGAAAATGATATAATTCTATAGGTACCTAATTCAGAAATGGAGAAAGTAGAAATAAAGGTTAATACAGTAAATAACGAAGACAGTGAAGAATTAGTGAAATGTCGAACTTGTAACGCATCAAGCAATAATGTAAAATATAGTTTTTTATTTGGACAATGGAAAAATCCCTGGAGTAATATGCAAACTACAATTGCCAATGATTTGAAGAGTTTGACACGCATAAATGTAAGTACCTACCCACTTCTAATTTGCAATAATTTTGGCGCGATGTTTAGTCTCTGGTAAGGTAAAACTTTAAATTAACGATGTACCGCAAAATTTCTTAAAGTTCGCTGCACTGCCTGCATCAACTCACTTTTTGAATTTGTTATGCGCCAATTTTGTAATTTTATTATTGCTACCAGCACAGCTGCATATGCTTAGGGCCGGATTAATAGTTGCTGCTAAACAATTGCTAATACTTAGCCACTGCTTCGAATTGTTAAACTGAATATGAAAAAACTAAATTTTGACATTTGACAGGATTCTTTGAAAGTAGCCCGAACACTGTAGACGTTTTTTTTTATAATATTTTTCAAATTTATTTAATTGAATATTATTGTGCAAAAGTGTACTAATTTTGTAGAATAAGCATTCGTATAGTAATATTAAGTGTGAGAAGTGTAGCATTTACGCAGTGATCTCGGTGTTTCTGTTATCTCAAATAATCCCACAATCTTCAGTAAAGTGGAGGTTTCCATTTTACTGTCGATTTCTTTTTCCTCCTTCACTTGATATTGGCAAGACTATACCGTATGCTTTCAAACGGTCATGTCGCCATTCCTTTTTCTACCCAGTCCTTTCCCGGTTTCTTTCTATCCTATTATCCCACTTTTACTTTATACTCGCTTTATAAATCTACCCGCAATCACCCGCACTTGATATTGGCAAAATTACGCCTATATGGCGTAGAGGCCACAAATAAAAGAAGAAGATGACATGAAGCATTGGCTAAGAATAGCAAAAACTATTAACCAGAATTTTAGTTTTTTCATATGCAGTTTAACAGTCTGAAGCATTGGCTAAACATTAGCAATTGCTTAGCAATAATTATTAATCCATTGGTTTCTAATGGTCAGATTAATAGTTGTTGCTTAGCCTGAGCCATTGCTTGGAAGTGTCAAAATTTTTTTTTTTTATATGCAGTTTGATAGGCCTAAGCACTGGCTAAGCATTAGCAATTGTTTAGCAAAGACAATTAATCCGACCCTGAGTAAAATTATTATATATTATACTAATTGAGTTCACTTTTAAAATGTGTTTGGTTAGTGCACATTTTTTTTTTTGTAGCAGCCAGCTTTGAGCACCTATATTTTAATTTTTAATTGTTGCAATATACCTTGCACTAATGAGAATTTTACTGAAATGTAGGGTGTAGCTTTTGTGCAATAGGTCAAGATGCACTAATTATAATATTTTTTTGAATCACTTGTTGGAGAGACATCTCTACTGTTGCCACAGATAAGTTGTCTGTTGTATGTGGTTATAAAACTCCCCAAATTTTTCTTTTACAGAGGGTACAAGTACATAGTCTCCATTAAATTCCTTATAATATCCATGCATTTTTATAAATTCCCTATTAGGATAATCTTATGTTAAATTTTTAAAGATAAAAATGCAATGAAATTCTGGTGGGCGGGACTCGAACCCACGAAACTTGCTTTCGCCGCAAGGCCCTCAACTGCTGAGCCAACCCGGTTCCAGTCACCCCTCACAAATTTTGTCATTGCTTGTTATCTACTTATACACAGAGGCCCTCTATTGGCTTTCTTCTAATAACTCTATACGAGTGAAGTTAGAAGTCCTAGTTTCTAATATGTGTACAATATGGGGGGCATATTTCTGAATCTAGTGATTGTTTACTAACTCTCGGTGAAATGCAAGAGACGGGATATGTAAATATTAATACTGAAAAAAGTAAAAATATATAATATTTACATATCTCAGTCTCTTGCATTTCACCGAGAGTTGTAAACATTCACTAGATTCAGAAATTTGCAGAAGTTGTTGATAGTGAGAAAAAATATGCCCCCCATATTGTACATAAGTGTAACTATATTTTTTTATTTTAATCTTCACAGTTAAAAGAAGATGATGGATTCTCCAAATCAATATGTGAAGTTTGTTGCATGAAACTACGAGAAGCCTGTATCTTTATCAAGTTGGTTCAAGACACCAATGCTGCTATGACATTGACACTTGATAATGTGGAATCACCAGCATGGCCAAAGCCTATACTAGTGGATAAGACTATACCTGATGCAATGGACATCAAGATAAAACAAGAGGTTTTGTCAGATGAAGATGATGACAGAGGAGAGAGTTGGATAAACAATAGTGTTGAGATGACAGATATTAAAATTGAGCCAGAGGAAATGATTTGCAGTGAATCTTTAAATAGTAAGTTTTTAATTATATGTTCTTAATATCTTCTGCTTTTAGTATAGGTTTAGTATTCACTAGATAGAAATTTTCTTAATAATGATAATATAAACAAAAATGAACTATAGTTTGTCTAATATAGGAATGATAATTTAACATAGAACTTGGAATCAATAATTTATATAAATAAAGAAAATGTTATTTGAATATTAAATTTGCAATAAAGAGATATATAAATATATTGGACTATAAAAGCGCCTAATTTTAGCCCCTGTTTAATTTACACAAGGTAGGTAATATAATGGTGCACACCCTAAATCACTTTTATAATCATCATCACTAGAACTGTCTCTCCTTTGACTGGAGCCCAAATGAGTTCAATCGCATTGTAGTGACAGTGGTAATCTAAGGACTGTGTGGCCTTGTTGTTCAGCGATTTCATCCAAAATGTAGGTTGGCTTTATTTTCCTTCACTAATATGACCAACTCGTGTTTCAACATCTTTACATTGGCTTCAATACCTTTGACCTGCAGCCATGATAAAAGCTCCAGTTTTCTGCTACTAGATGTTGGAGCTTTATCGTTTTGCACAGTGGTCCCGTAGTAGGTCATAGGGCTTGGATGGCAATGATTGAGCTAAGCCATGATATCTGGCTCAGTTACCCATTAGTTATCATACTACCTCAGGGTACAGGTTTTGCAATCTAAGTTTGCAACATTCCTTTTTCGGCATCAGAAGTGATTTCATATAATTAGTCATCAACCTTGTTATCACCAAGCGTTAGCCTTGTCTTTGACCCGTCATTTTGCAATGGACATTTGAGTTACAGGTATTATTATTAATTTACTTCACTTTTTCGAAATATTTTGCATTTTCAATCTACCATTTATTTTAAATAGAGTGCTACGCCGCGCTTAGCATATCTTACATATTTATTTCTGTATTTTTTTTTGTTGAAGCTTTTACTTATGTTTGTACCTACTTGTACCATTGAATTTGGTATTAAAATGTAGCTTAAATTCTCTACTACTAGACTTTAAAATATGAATTTGCGCATGCTGCAGCTGTAACATGCAGCTAGAGGCGTAGCTACCTAGGGGCTAGGCGGGGCACTGCCCCGGGGCCCTCAAGCTCAGGGGGCCCCTCTAATCCTTACCAGAAAATCTCAATCGATATGAACTTTTGAAAATTTCTCCCATTTTCATAATAAATATGACAGGTTGCGACTTAAATCATGGCAACTCAATTGAGAGAAATTCGAAAGTTATACCTAACGAATAGACTTCCGAGAAAAATGAAAAACAATCGTTTTTATTTTTGATTTCGAAAATATAGGCTAAAATAAGAAACTAATGGTTTTTAATTTATGTTTGAAAATTATAATCTATTATTTTTGTGCTACGTCATTATCACGCTGGTAAAGAAAACAGGCTGCTTTTAAAAATAAAAAAATTGGAAGTTGACATGTATATCAAGCAAGCGTTTCTATTGGTCACCGTTAAGTGAAATTAAAAATTAATACTCTACATTTTATTAAGCGTTATACGTGTTTCTAGAAACTCTTACAAGAAATCTTGTGCAGCTTTATTATTGTCATTACTTATATAGCGAGGAGATCGTTCTTCGTCTCCACACCGTTAAATGTGGTAACACTAGCGGCGATAAAATGTTCCTTCCTTCCTTTTACTTTTAACGTCGTCAGTGAACAGTGAGTACCTATTCGAGCACAATCTAATATAAATATTGCATGAATAAATTAGAAAACTAAAATTATGAACAAAAAGAAGAAACCCAGTGGTGCATTTAAACGCAAACAACGCCAAGAAAGAGAATATAGTAAACAAAAATTGCCCAATATTTTTAGTCAGGCTTCTGCAAGTACTTCTGGACAAAATATATATTGTTAGTGACTCAAATAATGAGGTAACTGCAGTGTTGGTTGAGAAGCCTAGTGAAGAAGATTCGACAATTATTGCAGTTGGAGATACCTCAAGCATCCAAGACTTGGATGCGGAGGAGAGGAGATACAAAAATGCGACATTAATTTGGGCAAGGCAAGTAAAGCTTTAGCAGAGACCAAAGTAAAGTTGCAAATTTATTGAAATGATTTCGAATTATTCAAATGCAAAGCTAGTGAAACTGTAAGAAAATATGGTATAGACACCCAATTTATAGAAAAAAGCCAAAGGAAAGTTAAAAAATATTTTGATGAATTAGCTGCTGATCACCAATTTCCAAACAGAGAAGAAATATTTAAAATTGAGGTTGTCAATAATGTACTAGACACATTAATAGCTCTATTAAATACATGTTTTACTGGTATGAGTGCAGTCTGCCAAATATTCGATTTTCTGACACTAACATTTTCCATAATAAAAATCGGTGATCTGCAGCTAATTCATCAATATGTTTTTTTAACTTTCCTTTGGCTTTTTTCTTGAAAAAGGGTATCTATACCATTATTCTTGTAGTTTCGCTAGCTTTGCACTTAATAATTCGAAATTATTTCTATAAATTTGCAACTTTGCTTTGGTCTCTGCTAAAGCTTTACTTGCCTTCCTTCCCAAATGAATATAGCATGTATGTAAAACTTTGTATGTATAATTGATGTCATTCGATACACAGTACATGAATTTGCAAAGCAACACAAACTCAAAAATTAGCATTTTTATTTTAATACTCTCTGCTTCACTACGCTCATCTTTATTAAGACTCTTTAGAACTATTTCTGATAATGCATTGATAATATAAATGTTTAATATTTTTATTACCTGCCCTGCTGCACGAAAAGATCTGATGATAAAGTAGCTTAGCATTTTTAAAGTATTTGTGTATTTAGTATTTATACTTGATAAAACCTAACCAGTTTAGATAGCAGTGGGGCCCATTTTTTGATTTGCCCCAGGGCCCTTGGTTACCTAGCTACGCCACTGGGTGCAGCCTACTATACACAGCGCGCCTAGCACTTGCTACGAAGTATGTAATGTATTTTCATCGTTATTTTTTGTTTTGATTTAGGTACTAATATTGAGTGTTGTTTCAAAAGAATGCTTGTACTAGATACTTGGCTCTCTATTAAGACACCAAATCCGAACTGGAGCGGTGGCGTCGAGTTTTTCAAGCCCTGATAGAGTTGCTACCTGATGTTGAGAATTTGATTACTGATGACTTGGAAAAAAGAGTTACCAATCTTTGTACAACAATTGTAACTATTTGGAAGCAAGCCTCTCAAAAGCATTCTCGCGAGGCCTCTAAATACGTAGACTGGCTGAACGAAATATAGGTTTGCGTTCTGCCAACTTAAGCTGCAACAGAGAGCCAAGAAATTCAATTGCCAGCAGCAGAGCCTTTGATGCCCACTCAATTGCATCAGCTCAGGAAGGATATAGATATAAATAAGACTTAGGGCTGATTTTTCAATCGTCAGATAAAGTTATTCGACAGTTAACTTGTATGAAGAACTGACAAATTTATTCTTTCTCCACAAGTTCTCTGTTGGATAACTTTATCAGAGGATTGAAAAATCAGCCGTAAATTGACTAACGTAAACGACAACTAATTGACGGACTGACATTACCATCTTTTCAAAAAGTGTTAAAGCTAAAAGGCTGTTATCCATCGCTAGGATTTATCACGGAATCATCTGCTGAAGTAGAATTACAGTAATTGTTAGACCATACTACATGCTGGATACTAGAATCCCAAATAAACGTTCTTAATAATATTGACCTTAACAAAGAATTTGTTTTGATTGGAAAATGAGAGTACAAGAGTTGACAGGACACAGCGAATATAAAGAGTGCTTTGGAGATTCTGGTATCGAGGACGATGGCAGTATGTTTGTTACTACATATTGTCATCTCCAATTAGTTTGTAAGTAAAATACTTCCGACTCAGACCAAATAGTTTGGGAAAACGCGCGCCCTTCCTCCACCAGGCATTGTATTATATTCCAATTTGCGAAAGAATTGAAGGACCTTTTATTTCAAGACTAAAATTGACAGTTTACAGCCATCTTCATTCATTCACAATGGATGTGAAATAACGGCGCAGCATTCTTTACGATTAACCATGGCACGGTAAAGTGTAGGTGCTCTTAGTGACACATATTGTAGTAGTTGCTATATTTGTGGTTCAACTCCAAAAGAGATAAATGATATTGATAAATCACTTAGCAAAACTGTATGAATTTGGGTTATCTCCTCTTCACTCGTATATCCGTTTCTTTGAATATTTTTTCCATCTTTCCTATAGATTAGATTTTAAAAACTGGCAGGCGCGATCATCAGACAATAAAGCTCTTCCTGCACAAAAAAAACAACATGTCCAGCAACAGCTTAGGCAGTGACTTGGACTAATAGTCGATAAACCGCAACACTGCCAGAAGGTTTTTTTATAACTCAGCTATTTCACCGGAAATTACTGGATTAGACAAAGACCTTATTGTCATAATCTGCTGCAGTGTGTTTCGTCGGGATATAAAATTAATAACGCGGCTTTAAAAGATTATGCTCTGAGGCGCTACCATGGGTTTGCGCATTGTAGAAACGTAACGTATTCATTTACGTATACGTGAGCAACAACCAATAGGATCGCTTTATTCAATCCTGTTACCAAAAATAAAGCGGCCCTATTGGTTGTTGCTCACGTATACGTAAATGAATACATTACCTTTCTACAATGCGCAAACCCATAGTAGAGCCTCTAGACACAGCACGTAACTTGTTGCAACCTATCCATGGTACAACTTGCCCTCGTCTGTACATAAGATCCTCATTCATGGATCGGAAGTAATTGACCACTCATTATTTAGACACGCGGAACATGTCCCGAGTTGTCACAAACACAGCAGACCTGATACATAGACTTCTTTTTAATTCGTATCCTTATATTTCTGGTTTAAGAAGGTTACCACGGAAGAAGTCTATTGTATCAAAAGAAGAAGTTCGTTGTCGCTATAGAATTAGATGTATATTTATGTATTACATAATAAACATTAGATTTACGTTATATTAGATACAGCTCCTTATATAAAAATAATATATATTTTGTCCATTTTTGTGTTTGTATGTCGGCAATAATTAGGTATTTTTTGATTTTTAATATACAAACGTTAATATTAAATTTTTATAGTTGCTAAAAGACACCACGAGTGTCCGTGGTTGATGTTGGATACTATAACACAGGGAAACCTAGTACCCAACACAACGTGTGTTTTAAAACATAAAACATAAACTACATTTTTATTTTTACTACTTATATAAACACAATTTGTAATAGTTTGTAAGTAACGATTGAGATGTTTATGTGAATATACTTATATATTATTGTTAGTTCTAGTTCTCTTCTTGTATGTATTTTTTCAAGAATAATAGATGCATTGCAAATAATTTTACTACTAATTAAAATTAAAATGTATTGAAAGAAAATGTTGTACTAGCCGCCCTTAATCAATTTTTTTTTGTTAGATTAATTTCATTATTATTATTTTAGTTTGCAGGGCACTTCACTAAGTGGGCGGTACCCGTTAATAAAGTACGATATTATCTGAAGTACAATTTACCGAAAAAAAATTCAATACTTCATAGGCGTGAACTGTCAAAATGTAAAAATTATCATCCTATATTAGACAAACTATAACTACCAATGAAAAAATAAACAAAAAAAAAAGTAGTTAAAGTAGGTAGGTACCAAACAAAATAATAATAATATAAATAAATATTATACCCACTGAGGCACAACTATTTTACTAGAAAATGGTTTTAACCCTGCACTGCCAACGCTAAAACAAGTTCAAGATATCACTTAAAAATAAAACATTATAACTAAGTAAAATATTCTAATGGCAATTGGTGAATTTGTTTTTGTGTAATGCCTTATGTTTCTATAAAAATCACAATTTAACACGTTAAGGACACTGCATTAGTAATACAAAATAATTCAGGTGAGGCGAAAAGTTGCGTGGCCTTCAGTCGAAAGAGTATGGATTTTGACAGATGACAGCGTACCTCACGCCTATAAACTGTCAAAATCCATACGGTTTTGACTGAGGCGACGCGACATGTCGCCTCGCCTGCATTTTCTCTCAGGCCCCAGTAATACTCAAATAGTTTGTCGCAGAATAAAAAAAAAAAAATCGGTCATTGTATTTATTAATTTAATTTTTTTTTCGAAATCATGTAAATTTTTTTTATACATACATACATATCATCACGGGTGCCTTACGACGCCCGAGACCGCCTAGACGGCCCCAGGGTACCCAGCGGAGGGGTTTTAATCCCACCTCGTCGTAGCCGATGGTATGAGTCTACACCGAACAAGTGGCTAGCTCGTCGCAATGTTTTGAATAGACTCAATAACCCGTCTATAAACAGTTTCACAAACTGGTATAGTGAAACCGGGACCGACAGCTTAACGTGCTCTCCGAGGCACTATAGTGGTGTTGTCTAACAAATGTACATATTTTTTTTAATTAAAAACTCATTGGTACACAACGGGATTCGAACCAGGGACCTAAGTGTTTTTAAGTCCAAGGTCTAACCAACTGGGCCACCACGTATATTTATGATATATATATATATATATATTATATTACGAAAATATTTATGAGAGAGACAATGTTCTTAGCTATCTATGGATTCTCCGTGCCGGGCACATCGCGTGATTGGAAGGCAGGGGAATGAACTGCAGCGTTCCCGGACCTGAGACCGCGAAGTAGGTTAATAGGCCTTTACACTCTCACATGCACTGTGTTCAACAAAAAGTGTCCATAACAGAAAGATTTTTGCGTACAATCTCCAACATAAAATAATAATTAAACTTCGACTAACAGCCAAGTTTCAGTATTGGAAGTGTGTTTGTATAGGCGTCAACAGAGCCCCTAAGACTGGGTTGCTGGAAATGTGGTAGTAGCCAATCAATCAATTAATCGGAAGAGAGTTCCTAAAACAGACTTAAAAATCGGAAGAGAGTTCCTAAAACAGACTTAAATATTATAGTTTACTTTTTAATGGAATCAAGTTAATTTAGATTAGGTTATTTCTTTATCATAATTGGTTTGTTACAACGCTCAAAAATATTTAACCAATACATTTAACTTTAATTAGGTTGCTTAGTTCAATTCAACATTTTTTTTATTAATATGCATTTGACCAACCTAAGTAATGGCTAAGTCTTAGCGCTGGCCAAGAAACATTAATGCTGATATAAGTGTTCTGAGACACGCGATGTCGCGTGTTAGTCCTGCTATACAATATGGCTCGCCACGCGACATTGCGTGATGGGATCATACTATTTTTAACGAAGTTTACGTTGCAGCTCGTAGCGTTGTAGCAAAATAATTGCTTAGGGGCTCTCGGGCCGCGCGTGTGACTACTTCGACAGAATCACGCGCGCGGTTAGTTCTCATACCGTCGCCGCTTGAAGCCGATGTATTTATTGAGTTCTCATACCGTCGCCGCTTGAAGCCGATGTATTTATTGAGTTCTTGTTGTATTATAACCTTTTTTTTGGATTATTGTGAAATAATAATATTTATTATGTGTGATTCTGAACCTGGTATCTCAAACTTTACCAAAGAACCAGATAGTAAACATATCCCACTAGAAACAAAACGCCGCGATTCAGAAATTCTTGACGAGGATATGATTTCAGGAAGCGATGAAGACGAAGACGTTTTAATGGGTGCTAATGATAAGGATAGTGGGGAAGAATCAAACTCGAAGTATCGAGACCCTGCTACCGAAGGTTCTTCTGCACACTGGGTTACTTGCTGTACTTCCATGAAAAAAATACAGTTCGTCCGAGAATCCAAGCTACTTGTGCAGGCACCTTTAGATCCAATAGGCTTTTATAATTTATTCTTTCATGAACATTATTTGAAAACTATTGTGGAGTGCACAAACCAGTACGCCGAAACAATAAAAAGCTCCAGCGAACATCGTCACTCACGTATATTAAGTTGGAAATTGTTGACTACAGAAGAGTTTAAAGTATTTCTGGGTTTGCTGTTACATAGTGGGACTGCAAAAATGATCCGTATGACAGATTATTGGAAAGTTCACCGTTTATATAAATCTTGTTTTTCTCTTTATATGTCTCGCAACAGATTTAATAATATTTTGCAATGCTTACATTTTACAAGTCCAGAAGAAGAACAAAACTCTACTCAACTTATGATTAAATGTCAAAAAGTTGTTGATCATTTTAATAGTACAATGAGTAATATATATTACCCAGGTCAGAACCTTTCTCTGAATGAGTCGATGGTTGTATGGCGTGGCCGCTTGTTATTCCGTCAACATATAAAGGGCACACACCATAACAATGGGATGAGACTATATGTACTTGCAGAACCAGATGGAATCATTTTAAATTTTTATTTGTTTTCTAGCGCAGAAAACGAAACAGCTGAAATGATTGTTGGCAAATTGTTGGAGAATAAACTTGATGTTGGTCACTCCATATATATGGATAATTTATATAACTCATATACATTAGCAAAAAAACTATTGGATCGACAAACTTACTGTACTGGTATGCTTAATAAAACACGTAAAGACAATCCACGCGTTATTACTTCTAAAATATTAAAGAAGGGCGAGAACATATCGCGATATCTAAACGGAGTCCATATTGGGAAGTGGAAGGACAAGAGAGATATCCACTATATATCAACTGAGTTTGCTGATGAGATCCAAGAGTATACCAGTAGACGAGGCATAAAAACGCTTAAACCAGTAGCATTAGTCCATTATAACAAAAATATGTCAGGAGTTAGCTTACAAGATCAAATGGTCTCCTATTATCCGTGTGAAAAGAAGTCATTGAGCTGGTACTTAAAGGTTTTTATTCATACAATGATGATGAGCCTAGTTAACGCTCGTGTTCTGTACAATAAGTATTCTGGTGAACCAAAATTATCTTTATATGACTTTAGGGAGAAGGTCATAGAAAGTTTATTACCTGACATTGAACCACGGCACGCACAAACTTTATCAAAAAACCGACAGCAACAAAATCATAAGTTGACTAAATTAGTCAAAACTAGAGAGCGGACAATTAAAAGCGAAGTTGTAAGGAAAGTGCAGGCTACTGCCAGAAAAGACTGCAGAAATTGTTACCGAAACAAAAAGCGTGTACAAACCACAATGGAATGCAAGCTTTGTCCCGAAAGTCCCCCCATGTGCATACAATGCTTTTTTGTTTTACATACTTGTGACAAAAACTAACATAATAATTATTTGATAGATATTTTTAGTTTTAAACCTTATTACTTTTAAGACACTTAATACATTATATACGACAAACTGTCCAGGGTCACAATTTTCTTAAATTGACTTAAATTCAAGCAAAGTGGTTGGCAGAATATTAAATGTGGCAAATTTAGTGATTCTATTACAAATTTATTTAAGAGAATTGATACTCAGATTAATATCTAGAAAATCAGTTAATGTAAAAATTAAATATATAAATAATGGTAGAGGTTTGTGTTGGTTGGTGAAGAATTTATTATTTCGGTAGTCAACTGAAATAGGTAGTTAATATGTAAAATAATTGTAATTATTATGGATCTTAATAAAGTTATTGAAATAATATTATGTTTTTCAGATACTTCAGAATCAATCCTTTTTCAATTCCTTTCCACCCTATTATCCAACTTTTACTTTATATTCTTAAATGTTTAACTATCCACTTACTTGATATTGGCAAAATTCGCGTAATGTGTAGAGGCCATTAAATAGAAGAAGTAACATTTCTTAATTAGGCTACAAATCAGGGGCCTAAATCTACTATATCATTTGTTTATCCACTTCATATCAAAGTTAAAAATACAGATGCGACAGTAGTGATAAATAAAGTCAAATTGCAAGTTTTAATAAAAATAAATAAATACCATCACGGGTGCCTATTTTGCTCCCGAGAACCGTTTAAACGGCCTCAGGGTCCCAGCGGAGGGATTAACCCATCCTCATTTCGCCGATGGTATTCGGAGGTAACACCTAACAAGTGGCGAGCTTGTTGCGGTGTTTATGATGAAATAGCCTCGTTGTATAAAGCGGTCACCCATCCCAGGCCGGCTTTGTTGTCATCTGCTTAACCTGTTATCGGTTGTGCAGTGACTTAACCACTAGGCTGGGGCCGCTTTTTTTTTGGCAAGTTTTAATGAAAATTCTAATATTTGATTTCAACTGAAATCCCAAAAAGTAGTAAATGCGCATCATTGAAAGTTGCAAATAGATGCAACTATCAGGATCACGATCATAAAAGCACCTCATAACATTTGTATAATAGTAACTTATAACAAGAAATAAAAAAAATGAAAATTCATATTAAAATGGGGATGTGAGTTCTGTAAAGCACAGAAAGTTCTGAAAACCAAAAAGTTCTGTAAAGCATATATTAGTTCTGTAAAGCCTTGATTAGTTCTGTAAAGTATAGATTAGCTTTGTAAAGCATATATTACTCCTGTAAAGCATTTATTAGTTCTGTAAAGCACAGATAGTTTGTAAACCACAGAAAGTTCTATAAAGCACAGAAAGTGATGAAAAAGACATTCAATATTCCTGCTTGACACTAGGGCTATAATCTCTAATATTTATTGGTTAAATGTGTGATTATGGTACGCATTTCATTAGTCATACGTTAATAAATTTAGTAAAACAGCGGTTTATAAAATTCTATCATTACCTATTTTGTGTTTTTTTTTTTACTTTACTTTCGAGTTTATGATGATGAGCTATGACTGCTTTGTATAATTATATAGTTTATGTTGTAAATTTTGAATTTGTTTATGTTTTAAATCAAGAACAACAAAAAATAAATTCTATACTATATACCTTATTTTGTTTTCTTCGTTGAATCGGATAATTGACTAGCGATAAATTAGTATTTTTCAGTCTATTGTTATAATTAATCTGTTCTTTTATTCAATTAATTTGTTGCTGGTTTATTATTTTTAAACTCCGACGAAAAAGGTGGGGTGTTACAAGTTTGACCCCTTTGTCTGTTTTTCGGTCTATGGCACGGTGGACTAATTTTTATTATTATTTAGGAATAATCAAACATCGCGTATATTTTTATTGACTTTTAAATGGATATTTTAAGATTATCGCTTGCATTGCTGTAATTCGGTATCGTTTTATTATAGCTAAATACTGTTTATTTTGTTAATTGGTTCATAATTTATTTACACAAACTAAAAACATTCTAAGTAGGTACCTAATCTATTTTTTAATATTTTTTGTTTTATAAACAATTTTTTTTTGATAATAACAGGAAGTTTTGTTGGAATTGCTACTTGTAAATATTATTAGAAGGGATTAATTATAATATCTTTTTGAAGTAAAAAATCGCAAATACTTTTGTTTAATGTTATATTTTGAGTTTCAGTGTTACTTTAATTTCGGCCATGTTCATTTAACAAGTTATATTTATTAATAAGCTACATACGTATAATAATTTATAAATTGAAATATGATTACACAATCAAACAATTTGGTATATATCAAATTTAAAATTATAACAAAAACATAATTTAATTATTTAAAATATTAATTTATCTACTTCAATAATACATTAAATGTATTAGAATATATTTTAATTAATTTAACCGAAATGAAATATTATTAGTTAAACCAAAACCTGTCGAGAAACCTAGTAGTACCTACGATTAGTTATTTATGTGTCATTAAAGAAAAGTAAGCGATACTAAACGCGATCACAAAATAAGCGTGGCGTGAATAAGTTTTTTAAGCAGACATAGTGGAATCAACCAATTGAAGCAAGCACCATTGCTACTATTGGTTGAGAACATTCTTGGACGTTACATTGCCACTTACCATCAAGTGGATGTAGGGTCACATGTCCTGCTCTATTAAAAAAAATAAAAATATTAACTTATTTATAAAAACTTTTAATAAAGTTTTTATAAATAAGTTAATATTTTTCAGTTAAAATGTTTTATCTCTTTTTAAAAAAAAATAAAAATATTAACTTATTTATAAAAACTTTATTAAGCATTTCAGTTAAAATGTTTTATCTCTTTTTTGTCAATGATAATATTAATTGTTAAGTCTCTTTCTTACCAACACCAATTTAACTAAAGCGCCCAATAAAGGGTTTATGAATAAGAGGGTAAATGTTTTTCACCATTAATAGAAGTTTTGAGCGTTGTAACAATCAAATTAATTAAATCTGACGTAAAAGTCGACATCGGTTCATTTTAGCCACTCATTTCTCTTATAAACTACGAAAGTTATATGGCCTTATTCATAAACTTTTATTGAGTCCTTGAACAACATTTTAGTTTTAGAAGGTTTTTTCTCTTTTATATCATATTTGTTTTTATGAATACCTACCGGTGTAAATGTACTAAATCTAAAATTATGAATAAAAATATAACATATTTACAATTATTTCAATTTTTAACTTTCTATCTCAAATAGTTAAATTTGTTTTCTGCAATGAGACATTCCCCACTATTCCCTCCTTATCTCATCCAGTTCTAGAAAACAGTGTTCACTTTTGACCGATTTTTTTTTCAGGTGTATTACATGTAAATGGACACAATGAGCCTTTAACTAATGGAGACTACTTCCCTATTGAGGTCAGTTGAATTTTCAATAATAATATGTATTTTAAATTTATTATAAGATAATAAAAATACGTGGTGGCGTTATTGGTTAGTCCGTCGGCTTAATATGTTGGGGGGGGGGGTACTAGTAGAAAGCTATAACTTAAAACTATATAAAAGTGTAGTCATGAGTAGCCAAAGTATGAACGATAGCCAATAAATGAACGAAATGTGTTAAAAGTAAATTTGAAAGTATTACCGAGATTTTGGTCGATATTTTATTTTAGCATCATATACGATCGGCCAGTCAAAAAAAAAAACCGCAGTTGTACCCTTAAAGGTTACTACGGTGTTTTTACACCCGGGTCACTAAATGTTTCGGCCGCATTGTTTTGATGCGCAAACTGATCACTCCGTGGCTCCGTGTTTTCTCCCAATAGGTCAGTAGCCCCCGAATGTGTGGGGAGAACAGTGGCGCGCGCGCTCGGATTTCGCTGTACGCGGGTTGATCGGGTGTTTTTACACCCGTGGTAGTTATAGTGAGCTACTAATATTTGTCGTAAGTAAAATTTTTTTTTTTTTTAATTTTATTATTGACTCCCAATTTATAAATTCATTCTTATATTTCATTTTAGATCATGAGCTATCTCAGAGACTGGGAGATTGAAGCGGAGCTAGCCTCGGACATGGACCCGTCTGACGATGAGGACCACGTGGAAGAAGACATTCACGAAAGTGATGAACAAAGCACCGTCGACGCGGAAGACTGTCATGCTAACTTTTTTCAGCTTACATCAATTGAAGTCGAGAAATCCACAGTCTCCACCTTTAGCTACTACTGCACCTGAAGAAATACCAGTAAATTTAGGTAATACTTCTTTCATTCGACGTGGACATATGCTTACGTCTTCTAAAACAATTATGAAAGGCAAGGAAAAAAGAGGTCTACTACTTACAAATGGATCACAAGACCACCTCCACCACATCGTATTCCTGGACTAAATATTGTGCCTTATATGCCGGGTCCAATAGGTTTGGCTAAAGCAGTGATGAATGAAATAGACTCATTCGAACTATTGTTTGATGAAAACATCATGGAAACTATTCTCGTGCACACGAACCAAGAAATAATGAAGCAAAGAGCGAACTATGCGCCAAACCCATCTTTTGTCAAGAGTTTGTATTTAGTAGAATTAAGGGCCTATATCGGTATTTTATTTCTTATTGCAAGAAATCAGTAAAGAAAGAATAGAGTGTCAAAAATTTTTTTGTGGGGTGTGCTGGAAGTGAAATATACCCTGCTGTCATACCAAAAGAACGTTTTAAATATCTAACAAATTGCTTACGTTTTAATGATCGTAAGACAAGAGATGCTCGAAAATTGGACTTTTCTTATTTTTAATTATTAAAGTAAATAGATATGTTGAATAGTTTTTCATACATTTACTTGCAGGATTTTTATTTAATTTAATTAAAATTCAAAAAACCGGTTATTTTAGTCTATTTAAATTTTCATAATATATTATGTAATTTTATTTCAACAGCAAGTAAACACTATTATTTACTTTATAATAATAGTGTTTATTTGCTAAAATATGTTACAAAATATGTTGTTTATATACGTTGTCGCCAAATTGTTGGTTAAACCTTGGACTTAAAAACACGTAGGTCCCTGGTTCCAATCCCGGTGTGTACCAATGAGTTTTTTAATTAAAAATTGTATGTACATTTGTTTGACAACACCATTATAGTGCCTCGGAGAGCACGTTAAGCTGTCGGTCCCGGTTTCACTATACCAACTTGTGAAACTGTTTATAGATGGGTTATTGAGTCTATTCAAAACATCGCGACCAGCTAGCCATTTGTTCGGTGTAGACTCATACCATCGGCTACGACGAGGTGGGATTAAAAACCCCTCCGCTGGGTACCCTAGGGCCGTCAAGGCGGTCTCGGGCGCCGTAAGTCTCCCGTGATGATTTGTATGTATGTATGTATATTACAAAATGTCTTAAATTAATAATAGCGTTCAACATATTCTACCGCTTACGGTGTGCAATGGAATTAACAAGCAACTAGAAGACATTAAGATCAAAAACATTACGACATTATTTATATTTCAGTTATTTTCAAATGCATAGAGATTGTTCATTGAAAGCATGAAGGTAAACACCGTCCACGTCCGTGCGCCGCCAATTGTTTAGCTTGATTGAAAGGGTTTCAAGCGCTATAAGTAAACTAGTGTTTTTGTTTACGAACTGCTTGATAGAGCTTTGTCTTCCAAGCCACACCACTCATGCTCAACAACTGCTTGATAGAGCTTTGTCTTCCAAGTTACACCACTCATGCTCAATAACTGCTTGATAGAGCTTTGTCTTCCAAGTTACACCACTCATGCTCAATAACTGCTTGATAGAGCTTTGTCTTCCAAGTTACACCACTCATGCTCAATAACTGCTTGATAGAGCTTTGTCTTCCAAGCCACACCACTCATGCTCAATAACTGCTTGATAGAGCTTTGTCTTCTAAGCCACACCACTCATGCTCAATAACTGCTTGATAGAGCTTTGTCTTCCAAGCCACACCACTCATGCTCAATAACTGCTTGATAGAGCTTTGTCTTCCAAGCCACACCACTCATGCTCAATAACTGCTTGATAGAGCTTTGTCTTCCAAGCCACACCACTCATGCTCAATAACTGCTTGATAGAGCTTTGTCTTCCAAGCCACACCACTCATGCTCAATAACTGCTTGATAGAGCTTTGTCTTCCAAGCCACACCACTCATGCTCAATAACTGCTTGATAGAGCTTTGTCTTCCAAGCCACACCACTCATGCTCAATAACTGCTTGATAGAGCTTTGTCTTCCAAGCCACACCACTCATGCTCAATAACTGCTTGATAGAGCTTTGTCTTCCAAGCCACACCACTCATGCTCAATAACTGCTTGATAGAGCTTTGTCTTCCAAGCCACACCACTCATGCTCAATAACTGCTTGATAGAGCTTTGTCTTCCAAGCCACACCACTCATGCTCAATAACTGCTTGATAGAGCTTTTTTCACACCATTAAAAGTGTATTTTGCCCAAGTAAATCACAGATGTGCAATCAAGCTGAAAATATAAAATGTTGACACATGTCCTAAATTCACATGGGGCGTTCTTGAAAAATTTTCTCTTGGTATTTTCAAGGTTTTTAGTACAGTAGTTTTGTATTAAATAATAAATAATTGAGAATAAATATTTTTACCTTTAATGTTTATTTTATTTATCTAGTTCAGTAGGTATACGCTAATTTTAACCTACATAATAATAAATTATTAATAATCATCAACGATAATGTCTTAAAACAAACAATATCAAATTTTCATATTATTGGAAAAACAACTATAAAAAATGTTAATAAATAAATATTCACTTATTAATACTAATATTTCATTGAAATTGTATAAAAAAATGCGCGCCTGTTTTATGGTAAATCCTGTACCTACATGTATTTAATGGCATAATATTTTGACTATTATTAAACATTGCATAAAACGTTTTTTTACTTGTAATTATTTACTAATTGTTATAGATGGATGAAGAAAGCATTAGGAAAACGAAACGGATATCACTGAGTCAAGCAAGTAAAGTCTATAACATACCCAAAGGGACTCTTCACAATAAGGTAAGTAATAAAGTCCCAATACTTGGAAAAAAAGGTTGCAGGACTATTCTGAAACTGGACGAAGAGGAATAACTTGAAGAATGGATTCTAAAAATATGTAATCTAGGTTTCCCTGTCCACCCGGAAGATTACAAATTTAAAGTCCATCAATTAATACAATCTACTGATCGAGACATCTTATTTCCAAACGTTGATCCTGGAGCTAAATGGTTGAAACTGTTTTTAAAACGCCATTCAAATATCACCTCGCTAAATGCAGAAATTACTTCGAGAGCTAGAACTGCCGTAACAGAAGATTCAATAAAAAAATGGTTTTTTGAAGTTGAAAGCTACTTAGAATCTATAGATGAATATCATATACTGAAAGACCCTTCTAGAATATTTGATCTTAATGAGACTGAAGTATCACTTTATCCAAAAAGTAGAAAAAGTTTAGATCAAAAGAAGTTTCGACAAATATTTGATATTGTTCCTGACCAATAAAAAGATAATATATCAGTATTATGCAATTTCTCAGCTGTTGGAAGGAGTGCACCTCCTTCTGGTGTTTTTCCTTGAAAAATATTGTCAAAAGACCTTAAGGATAAACTTCCTGATCAATGGGCTATCGGTCGAAGCGATTCCGGATGTATGGAGCCCACCACTTTCGAAGAATATATTAAAAATGTATTCCATCCGTGGGTAGTCGAAAACAATATTGAGTTGCCGGTAATAATATTCATGGATGGCCACAAATCCCATATTGGGTCGCCCCTTCATGAATTTTGTGTAGATAACAAAATTCTGCTGTTATAGAATATTGTCTTCACCCGAACGCATCACATTTAATTCAGCCTTGCGATGTGTCAATTACTAACTAAACGTACTGTAAAGCAATACAAAAACGATACAAATAAATCTTTGACAAAATTTACATTCTTACCCTTGTTTGTACAAGCATTTGAAAATGCCATTAACCCTCAAATGATAAAAGACGGGTTTTATAGATGTGGGCTTTTCCCTTTTGATAAAGAGTTAGTAGACTATTCGAAGTGTATGTCACATATAGAAAAGACAACAAATGGAACACAAGTTGTTACGATAGATGACTTTCGAAGGATTTAATAGCATTTATATTATTAGATATAAAAATCAATGAAACAGCGCCATCAATGATAAAATAATTTAAAGATTCAGAAAGCACTGAAAATCAAACACTGTATGAATATAAAAAATAATAATAATTGGGTAGACAAAAAATACAATTTGTTATCTACAGCAAAATATATAAAATTAGTAATGGAGATGTGGTCCAAAACTATGCAGATGCTGTTACTGAAACCATTTTAAACATTGAAAATAATACGTTTAAAATAAATGGTAAAGTGAATACTATTTTTAATATTTATATATTATTAAATGTCAATCTCAACACAAATTTTATTAAGCGAACCCAACGTACCTGATGTAAATTTCCAAATTAACTTAAATATTAGTCATTTATCGGAAGACCATTCTTGTGTTATGAACAAAAGATCAAATGATTATGAAAGAAGGAAATTCTACAGAGCTGATAAGCAAAATCCTAAGAAACATCTGACCTGTACCCGTTTGCTATTGCTCCTTCACAGAATATAACACAGTAAGATCCTGTGAAATTATACCTACAATTTAGGCAGCAAAACGACTTTCGGGCCAAAACTGTTTTCCCTAAACTTTAATGGATTTGAAAAAAATGGTCTATCTTATTAAAGAATAAACAATGGCTATACGTTTTTCGTTTTTTAATTTTCTGTCTTGATATTTTATAGAAATTATTTTAATATGAGGGATTTTTTAGCGATTTTTTTCGAGATGATATTTTTTTTCCTATACCAAACTTAAAAAAAGAAAAAAGGTACGCGGTTTCGAGCCTAGATATCGGTCATATTTATAACGCCTCCAAAAATCGTAAAAATCTATTAATGTTTGGAGTGAGGTAACTGTTGTGACCAAAATGTCGTGTTTGTACGGGACATTTTTGGTCAGACGATCCTCTTAATAAGATATTAAGAGACGCTACTTTATCGTCAAAATGAACTACCTGTTTGGTAACTTTGGTGTGTCTGTTGATTTATATTGTATTAGCTTGTGCCCGCGGCTTCGCATGCACTATAATAAGTAAAAAAAAAACACTTTTCGGAACCTTTTTAGTACATGTTTTATTAAGTTTCTCACTTAAGCAATTATTTAAAAAGCCAAAAAGATGACATAAAATGTCAACTCTTAAAAAAAAAAAAATCCCAAAAAGTTCATATAAATTCAAAAATAGTTAAATGCCGTTTTATGTCATTTCAATATACACAATTTTGCTTCACCTGTATGTCGAATAGTGAATACCCTATGTCCTTCCCAGGGTCTCAAACTATCTCTATACCAAATATTATCTTATTCGGTTTAGCGGTTTAAGCATGAAAAGGATACACAAACAGAGTTTCTTTCGCATTTATAATATTATAGAATGGATTAGAGAGATTTATGAGACAATTTGAGTTTTTTCCAACTCAATATGGCGTGTCGCGGTGTGCTCTCCGAAGCACTGTAACTGGTGTTGTCGAACAATTGTAAATGTTTTTTTTTTATTACAAACTCATTGATATAAGTACCTACACCAGCGGCCAAATTCTGTTTCTTATATCGGGAACGTTAGCTTGTGAAAATAACGAAATTCTTTATAAATGACATTGAACAGTCAGCAACAACAATAACTAAAAAATCATATACTTTATTCCCTTGTGTTACAGTTGCTTTTACTTTGACAGTTTTTAGCATTCCGTGAAATGAAATTGTATTTCGTTATTTTGACAATCTAACGTTATAAAGAAACTGAGAGTAGCTGCTGGTTTTGAACACTGCTTCTTAAAACTAGTATTGTTAAGTCTTAAGGTCTAATCAGCTCGGCCACCACGTATATCATAAATTTAATATATTTTATGTAAAATTAATACATCTATATTATAAGGTTATAATAAGATGAGCTTCAGGATTGAGGGTGCTATATGTTTTTATAATAATCTATACTAGTATTATAAAGCTGAAGAGTTTGTTTGTTTGTTTGTTTGTTTGTTTGAACGCGCTAATTTCCGAAACTACTGGTTCGAATTGAATAATTCTTTTTGTGTTGGATAGTCCAGTTATCGAGGAAGGCTATAGGCTATATAACATCACGCTACGACCAATAGGAGCAAAGATATAGTGGTAAATGTGTAAAAAACGGGAGAAATTATTTCATCTTTGAAGCCTTCCGTTGCGTGCGCCGTGAAAACGGTTCAAGATACACAAAAAATATGTATTAAAGAATAATAGCTCTTTTAATGATCTAAAAAACAGTTCGCGAAACGAAGTCGCGAGCACAGCTAGTAATTTATAATTGCTATGCCCGCAGTAAGCATTGGTTTTAAGTAAGTAATAATAATTTAAGTTCTTGACGATTATTTTTGCAAAAAATCATCAAGTTTGTAAAATATAAAAGTTACATGGGATTATTGCTGGCGATTGGTGCTGATGTTTTTATGAAAGTGCTCTTTAACATCTTCAAATCTACACTAGTTACAAACCTAGAAAATAGGTCTAGTTTGTAAAAAAAATATACTCTCAAACCACGCAAACCTCGTATTACTATTAATGGAAATATTTATAAAAACAAAAAAATCTCATGTAACATTTTATTTTAACCCTTAACAAACTTGAGCTCGATTTTTACTAACTAGTGGCATAATAATTATTAGCAAATTCGTATTATGAAAATGTGACCCCTCAATCCTGATGCTCATTAAGCTGTCGAATCAGCTGATTAATTATAATTATATTTCAGGCGTTCAGTGCAATGGTGAAGGAAGAACTCTCGGAAGACGAGTGGGATTCTGACCTACCCCTTAATTGTCTTCTGTGTAGCAAACTGTTTAGTTGCTTATCTGGACTTAAGGTTAGTGCTTGCCGTGTCTTTATAAACCCTATAGAGTCTGTATAAACCCTCATTAGAGTGAAGTTAGAAGTCTTACACTGGTATTCATAATAACTTATTGGATCTTTGAACAACACTTAGTTATTAAAGTTTTTTTGTCACCTTTTTCTAACAAATATAATTAATATGTGTAAAAGAGACATAATCAATAAGACTTTATAACGAAGGTCACTAGTTTCTAATACTTTTTATTTATATATTTAATATAAGTATATTAACTTTGTTTCAGGCCCATGTGATTGCTCAACATTCCTATAATATTAGACTAAATAACTCATTAAAAATAGTACGACATGTTTGTGTAGTTTGTAAACGAAGTAAGTTAACAATTTATTATTAGATCTATTTATATATATAGTTTTCATTTAATTAATGGTGGTGGACAAGACCCACGGATAACCTCCATATATTTCTTGTAGAAAATAAATTTGATGCTTGTAATTAATGTCTTATACCAGAGGCCAGATATTTATTTATTAAACTATAAATTGTACATAACAGAACTTATTTATTCTAAATAATACAATTATATTGACTATAATGGCTACAAGCATCTCAGTACTAACTGGATACATATTGGAATATAGCTGATATAAAACTCACAGTCTATCAAGTCTCTAAATATATATATTTTTTTATAAATAAACCCCCACCCTTCAAAATAATCCTTATCCACTTCCATGGATAAGACATGTATAATGGGTCGAAGTGCCCTAAGGCCTAATACAAAAAAAAATTATAACCAATCAATGCTTAAGAAGTGAGAACAAAATATGGCAGAAACGAACATTTACAGAAATTTATTTACACAATTTAAAGAAACAAAAAGTATCTATTTACCTCTATACGATATGCATATTTGGACAAACATTCAAATCGAGCTAGAAAAATAATATTATTTTATAGAACTTTCATATTATTCATACTTTCATTATCTCATCTATCTGATATGTATATGTTCTATGTCGATTAATTTCAGTTGACCAAGGGCCTATTTCATAAACATGACAATTGTAATTTACCATGACAATTTGTAATACACTGGAATTATTTACTTAGAACTAACTAAACCAAGCTATGTATTATAAATTGTCACTTATAATACCACAAGAGCTTCAAAATTATCGGGTATTTTCCGATAGGTTCGTTGCAAACAAATGAAGGAGTCAAGTTTTTCAGGTTAAAAAATCACGAGCGCGAAGCGCGACGAGCGCGAAGCGCGAGTGATTTTTCCTGAAAAACTTGACGACTTTATTTGTTTGCAGGGAACCTTGAGGGAAATGCCAGATAATTTTGAAGCTCGTGTGGTATTCGGGGGATTATTTTTCCGTCCCAAATGTCGGCCAATAGAATTGCACCTGGATTATGTTTTGTTTTTTATATATAGCAACTACCAGAGAAAATATTCAAAAAAAATTATCAGTATAATACCATGTAGGTTGTACCACGTGACGTCGAATGGTGCAATTCTATTGGTCGATATTTGGGTCGGAAAAATAATCATAGTAATTCCCTTAGCCAAGAACATATGGATAATGCTATGTTATCAATCAAATGTCTTGTGTATTTCTTGATACCTAATGTATGAAGATGACATTTCGATACCACGGTGACGTCATTCCAAAACCTCAAATTCATACATTTTTTTAGTATCATTTTGGATTAATAGCTATCTATATGTTTTGGCTATGTGTTAAATGCATTGTGTGAAATATCCTACAAATTTATGATATTTATTACAAAAATGGACTATAATTATTTGCAGCATTTGAGACTTCAACAGATCTGATGGTGCACGAGACGTGTCACAACAAGAACAAGTGTTATGACTGCAACAAACAGTTCAACTCGTTCGCGGAACTGTCCAAACACTCCCGAAGTTGTACCGTCAGCAAACAAAGGGAAGTGTCTTCGCCCAAAGTACTTACTCTAGAAGAAGTTAGAAGGTACTTATGATAACTTTTTTTTATAAAATCATGCATGTTCTGCATAACTCATGCATGTTCTGCATAACTCATGCATGTATTTATTTGCATTTATAATTTTTCAACAATTTATAACTTTTCAAAGTTTATTCAGATTTTTTTATTTGAATCGAAGTGTTTTGTTATTATTTTTTTGGAGTCCGCAATACAGGATTTCCTAGTTCGCGGCCCATTGTGTAACAAATTATATATACTTTTATCTTCAATAAATGAATTAAAGAATTATTTTAGCTACGGAATTTTAGTCAAAGTTTGCCTGAGACTAATTTTTGTCTAAATTTAGCAAAACACTAGTAGTAGGTACATTAACTCTGGCAGGACATCACAACTCAATGTGTTACAAAACATATATCTACTACAATTGAACTGAACATATTATTGTATATTTTCCTAAATATGGTTAGGCCCGTAACATACCCAAATATAAAAATATATAATTATTCCTTTTCATCTTACTTTCTTTTTATTTTAAAAAGCACATTTTTACTTTCCTATCGTGTGTGAAATTCCACTAAATAAATCATTTGCATATTTCAGAAATCCCACTCCGGAAGAACCAAAAAAACTATTAGATAGTATAAAATTGGAGTCTGAACCGTTCAAGTGCAATATCTGTGGGTCCACATTTACAGATGAATATTACTGGAAAGTACATGAAGAGACCCACGAGTCAGGTGATACCTTGCCACCAACGGCAATAACAACGCCACACAAAGAGACCCACATCACAACACAAACAGTACAGGTACTCAGAGAAACGCACAAGCAAACAGTACAGGTACTTAAAGAGACTCAGAAGCAAACAGAAATAGTACATAATTAGATCCAAGATCAGGTTATATGATGCCAATGCAAACAAAAAAGGTACACGGAGAGACCAAAGACTCAGGTGTGATGTAAACAGAGTGACACATACCTCCTTACAGGTTGTATCTACCGGAATAACAATATAACTAAAGCAGAGTTGCTATAAATGTGGTAGCGGTTAAATCCTCGGTCAGTAGTATATTTGTAAACAAACGTCAGAGAGAATTAGTATGGGGTTGACATACCAGCAGCTCAGATAAAAAATTGGACTAAGGGACTGAATGGGCGTCCACCCGCTGTTATTTGCATCTCTTAAAAACTGTTTTTGTCTTTATCAGTAACCAAAAAATGTTTGTCTCACCTTTAGTGCTTTTCTTTAACCAGCCTTTGAACCCATCATCTTTTAACCACGAATTTATAAATTTCTGTTTTCATATTTCACATTTTTCTTTTTAGGAGGACTTTTCTCAGTGGATAAATTACTGGTCATTTTATCAAAGACGTTGTAAATATTGTTATTTAATATAAACCGCAGGATCATTTATATTTCACTCATTCAAAGCCAATGATATTATGAATGTGGTATATAATGCCTAAGGCATTAAGCTCGCCTTTGTAAAAATCTTTTAGTGCAATATTTTTTTTTAAAATAAAACTTGAAACTTGTAGCCACAACACAATATACAAAAGGGCTTTAGCCTGTAGCTATCATTCTTATACTGGGATTTCCTCGTATAAAAATTTGGAATTTCCGACAACAGTAGATACTGCCATCTACAGGGTGGCCACTTTATTTCGGATACGAATCTCCCCGACTTTTCCAGATTTCCAGACACTTTTTAGATTTTCCCTGAACTTAACGAGCTTCAAAAAGAAAAGAAAAAATCCCAAAAATATATTATTTGTTTTTATAAATTGATTTTTGGACAAAATTTATAGCATTTGAGATAAAAATTATTAGAAAATAGAAACAATTATTTTTAGCAATATTTTCGGAAAATATAGAGCAACAAAATATATTTTACATTTTTATTATCCCCAAACTGCTTAGGTTGCAAGTCGTTTACAGTAGCAAGTTGTGTGTGTACTTTAAATATTTTCCCTGACATTTCCCTGACTTTTCCAGTCTCCAAAAATTCCCTGACTTTTCCCGATTTTCCATGTTTTCCAGAAATTGGCCACCCTGCATCTAGTGTCATTGCGTTTTATTACATAGTGATTATAAAAATATATTTACACATTAGTAATGAAACAGACTTGGGGGAGGCCTATGTCCAGCAGTGGACGCGCGAAAGGCTGGCATGATGAATGAAACAGAAAACACGGCATCATTGTGAAAACAGCAAATCTACTGTTAAAACAGTCAGAGTTGGTAACAGAGAGAGAGGCAAATAGTAGCGGGTGCCATTCCTCAGTCCTATTCTTTATTGGCGTGGGTAGTACTGACAATTATTAAGAAAACTCCAGTTATATCGCGAAGTCTGCTTTCCCATACACAATTTGTTATAGCACTTCCAGTGATTTTTACTACTGTTTGTCGTAGATTATATTTTTATCGGTCATCGCATTTATTTATCTTTTTGTTGCGACAACTTGATAAAATAGACAAATAGACATTAAATCATAAATAATATGTTCATAAACCTTTTTAATATAATGTAAAAATGATCAAATGTTGCCATATTGAAAATTATGTTCATAATTTATATAGGTAACTATAGTTAATTAAATCAATGCCTGAGTTCGACAGAAACGGAAAATATTTAAGTGATGAATTTCCGGTTAACTTTTACCTGTTAGAGTCTGGCTATTGAATGTTGACCCCAGGAATAAATCTCTATCTCGTAATTTCTCATATACAAGGTTAAAAGACAGAAAGAAACAAAACATATTTCTAGTGTCAGCATTCGATGGCCAGACTGTCAGAAATTTGCATTGTTTTTTAGTGATGTAATACAAGAAAGATGTAAATATGTGTTTAATACTATCATGTTTTCATTGTAATATACAGCATGGTATCGTATCATACCTACTAGAATAATTAAATTAAAATGTAATTTAAAAAATATTTTTGTTGGTTTTATTTTAATCTAATCCTTCCTTTAGAAGGCGGTTCGAAGTATAATATAACTTGTGAAATGAGTTCATTTACATTTTTACAAATAAAATTACAGAATGTATAAAGTTTATTTTCCAGAACTTTGATCAAATCATTATACTAATTTAATTAATTTAAATTACGTAAGGCACATGATTGGTGTTTTTTTTACCAATGCCTTGTTATTTGATCATCGATTGTTATGGAAACGGCGTTAAAGTGCCAAAAATGTCTCCAAATCACTTCACTTTGTGTAACAGTATAGCTCTATTTTACCAAATATTTGTGTAAAAAATTAAACACACAAACCGGCCATCCACACATGGAATCAAACAGCAAATAACTTAAATGTTTGCCTTATTATTTGCCAACTAAATTAAAAACCATACATTTTTCGTTTGCCCTGGACTGGGCATTGATTGAGCGGTGATTTATGTTTATGAAATATTGAGAAAAAAATAATAATTATATAGGGAAACACGGTTAGTGCCGATGTGCATCTGGATTGAGAGATCTTATCAAAACCAAACAAAATGACTAAGTTGGCATTTCGTAGCGTAATGTAGAAACTTATATATGAAATATTTTAATTTGTAAAGGCGAAAAAAAGTTAGCGTCCAAAAATAGGAGCTCTCAATCCTGACGTTTTTGAAAAAATATAAAAAAATATTTTTAGAAGTATTTACTCGTATGTTATATTTTTTTGTATTAACATTCAGTACACACGTAAGAAATAATTATAAGAATTCAAAATATTTGGAGGTAAAATGAAGAAGATATAAGGCAAAACATGGATCTCTCAATCCAGATGTTTTAGATTGAGTGATCCTTCGAAACACCATGTTAGGCTGAGTAGAAGCAAAAGTTGATTATCCCAGCATTTAATAGTACTTCTCGACATTATCGCAAAAAATAAATAAATATCCAAATGATAACCGTTCAAAAGTTATAGCAACTTCGTCATTTTAAAACATCAGGACTGAGGGGCCGAGCACGCGCGGCATTCGGTTCGATACATATCGATCGATAAGACATATATCTACAAAGCTAACACGCGCGACCACGATATATGACACATTGGAAGATATGTCGACTTTTATCGAAAACGGTAGCACGCAGCTTATTAACATGAAGACTAAACTATCAGATTGTAGACAAAAGTCGATATATATATAAATTTTATCACGTTTCTTTTAGGTGCTGATAAGTGTCGAAAATACTTTTGCTTTGAAATTTTTATTGATTTAAAAGCGAAAAACAGAACCAAAATTGTTTTATTCTCGTTAGAAAAACTGTTATACTTAAGTGACTATAAATGTGCGTGCTGTAGAAAAGTGCTGGAACAACTGGAACCTCAAAAAAACAATGATTTAAAAAAAAACTGGATGCCCAAACCAAGAAAAATAGATTATGAAAATAAGATTATCAGAAAATAAGTATTTATGTTTTTAGAGTTATGCTATTTAGAAAAAATAATTTAATTAATATTAAAATTCTTGTTTTATTTTATTATGGTGTAATTTTTTTATATAATTTTATGTATTTATTATTATGAAGTGGCAGTAGATTAGTCTTAATATTTTACAGCGAACAAAAACTTCGGTAACTCCCGAAGTTCAGAGGTTTTCAAGTTCAGATAGATCTTGCGGAATGTATTGATTGTGTAATGTAATTTAATTATTCAGCAGGCGACTAATTCAAGCTGATAATTAAAATAAATCATTCACACGTCACCGTATTACATAAAATTCAAAACATCCATAAAATAAAATATTTGATTTATATCATTGAAGTATATTATTATAGGGAAGTACCTTAAGGCTGAATCGCCTTACCAGCCATAAGAACAAAAGATAGCCGCCCGAAATACAAACCAAAATAAAAAGTGACACAAATGCGATCATAACCAATTAATGCTCAAGAAAATATGTCTGACAATTCGTTTGAATAGCGTTTTTAGGTCTTAGACCACTTCCGTATCTATACGTACTTTCACATACACTTTTTTAATCCTATCCAATGCCTTAATAAATAAAAAAAACTCACCAAAAAACAAAATATTTTTTTAGGCCAAGGTAACGAGTTTTCTTCGGCTCTCATCTTTTGTTCTTATGACTGGTAAGGCGATTAAGCCTTAAGGTACTTCCCTATAATAATATACTTCAATGATATAAATTAAATATTTTATTTTATGGATGTTTTGAATTTTAAACAATACGGCGACGTGTGAATGATTTATTTTAATTATCAGCCTGAATTAGTCGCCTGCTGAATAATTAAATTACATTACACAATCAATACATTCCGCATAGGGATGGGCAATTGAAAAATTTCATTTCAATTAAATTAAAAATAAGTGAAAAATATGAAAAATTTCAAAACTCCTTGAAAAATTTCTAATTCAGTGAAAAATATTATTGTTCAATTAAACACCGAATTTTAATGATTTTTCTGTACTAAGTAAATATGTTTTATATTATGAAAATTCATTATTTAAATTATAATTGGAGTTTATTGCGATATAGAAAAAAAGTTAAGAGTCATTTCTTTTTCGACATACCTTGCTTCCGCTAAAAAAGATATTTGCCTATTTTTTTTTTGTAGGAGCACTACATGTGACTCTGTATCTACCTGGTGGTGAGCAGACCTACAAAGCCCGTAAATTCAATGAATACTTTGTTCTCAAATGTTGAATTAATTGTTAACATTTATAATTGTGTACAACAAATAAATTTTGCATGCCATAAATGGCAGAGTATGTAGATCAATATCAACATTTACCATTCTGTAACACCATATTCTTGCAAAATAAACATATTTCATTTCATTTCATTTCAAACAATATTGATTGCTCCCACTATGCCGGCTAAATGATGCGATTACGAAATGGGGGGCGACAATGACGAAATGCATCATAGATAAATCAATGATGCATAACAATACTTAAACTACTTCGGAAACATGGTCATACTTGAGTAGGCCAAAGACAAAACGTCTACTTATCACAAACGTGCTTAGTAGATATTCTTGAGTAACACCAGGGTAGCAGACATCAGCGTAATCTATGATAGGGAGAAGTAAAGAATTGACTAACAGCTTTGCCTTAAAAGGAATAAAATACTGGGAGCGCTTCAGCGAATGCGTACTGGCGAAAATGTGTTTACTGATCAGCAACGTGGTAGTTCCAGGAAAGATCGGAGGACATGTGTAAAGCAAGGGTCTTAGCATGTTGGCAAAAGAGAGATGGTAAATTATTAAATAATACTGGAGAGATGGCTCCCTAATCCAATCTGCTCAGCATGTGTTTAGAACAAATGATCAAGACCTGAGCCTTGCAGGGGTTGAATACCGAGATTTTGCGAACTTACCCGAATAGCCTCCAAATCGCTATTCACATTGGTAATCGCTGCATTTACGTCGCTCATTTCAAGCGACAGTTGCTAGTCATCGGCATACAGATGGTAGGAACTGAAGTTTATTACTTGAACCATGGCATTTATGAAAACCGAGAAGAACATAATAGGTCATCCTGCGGGACACCTGCAGTCAAGGAGCACCAATCCGAAAAGACGTCTACCTGTGTACGCAAAGATAGGTATCGAACCACTGTGCCGCAGTAAGAGAAATATTTAGTGAACGAAGAATAGCAATGAGGATATCATGATCTACACAGTTAAATGCGTTTCTAAGTCCAAAAGAACAAGTAGTGTTAATTGTTTTCTCATCTATAGCATAGCGTATGTCATCAGTAATATTTACAAGAACCGTGTTGATGCTATGAGGCAACCGAAAGCTAGACTGCGAGTTCGTCAAATCATTTTTGTTTAGAAAATCATGTCTCATCTGAACCATTCGGACAAGGAACATAATACTTGCTGCATTCGGACTTAAGAATGGCAGGAAGAGAAAACAACTGTGTACGACTGGAGTAAAGGTGACGTGCCATAAGGCGTGCGTGCAGTCACTACCCAGTAAAGTAATATGCAACGATTCTGATTTAGACTGAAATTAGGCAATGCTATATTTACATACTCCTTGTATCTAAATCAGAATTATCGATAAATAACACATTCCAACTCTATTGTGTTTGGAATTTCGCAGTTAGGATTACGGACATTTAGAGATTTACTTATCATTAAAAATAAATAAACACACAATAAATCAGTACCTACTAAGTAATTTTAAGTATAATAGTAATCAAACGATGACTCGAGTTTAGAATATGACAGACTTTTTTAAACCTTTTCACCAGAATAAGACCTTTTTATGTTATTATGTTCCTCGTTGATTATGTATTTTTTTTGTATAATTTTAGAAATATCTAAAATTATATCTTTTTATTAATTCGATACATTTAACTTTTAATAAATCAGGCTATTGTTTTATTAAGAATTAGATTATTATATTCATTTTTATAAGAAAAATATTTTTCACACTGAACGTGAAATTTTCAACACCAAATGAAATTTTTCCGAAAAAATTTCATTTGGTGTTGAAAATTTCAATGCATTTCAATGCTTGAAAAATTTCACGAAATTTACCCATCCCTAATTCCGCATTCAAGTCCTATCTGAACTTGAAAACCTCTGCACTTCGGGGGTTACCGAAGTTCAAAGGGTTTCACTCTGGTAGTGATCACGTCCCCTCTAGGATTTGTTCGAAAATATTAAGACTAACCTACTGCCACTTCATAATAATAAATACATAAAATTAAATTAAAAAAAATACACGATAATAAAATAAAACAAGAATTTTAATATTAATTAAATTATTTTTTCTAAATAGCATAACTCTAGAAACATAAATACTTATTTTTTGATAGGTAATCTTATTTTCATAATCTATTTCTTGGTTTGGGCATCCAGGTTTTTTTTTCAAAATCATTGTTTTTTGAGGTTCCAGTTGTTCCAGCAACTTTTCTATAACACGCACATTTATAGTCACCAGTTTTTCTAACGAGAATAAAACAATTTTGGTTCTGTTTTTCGCTATTAATCAATAAAAATATCAAAGCAAAAGTAATTTCGACACTTATCAGCACCTAAAAGAAACGTGATAAAAATTGTATATATATCGACTTTTGTCTACAATCTGACAGTTTAGTTTTGATGTTAATAAGCTGCGTGCTACCGTTTTCGATAAAAGTCGATATATATCTTCCAATGCGTCAAATTAGTCTATTCGGTATATATCGTGGTCGCGCGTGTTAGCTTTGTAGATATATGTCTTATCGATCGATATGTATCGAACCGAATGACGCGCGTGCTCGGCCCCTCGGTATATATCTTATCGTTGTCCGCGTGCTAAGCCCCTGAGTGATCTATATTTTCACATATATCTACTTTTACTTTCATCGCACGGAAAATCTTCTACGAATTATTAAAAAAACATCTTCTAAATCCTGGCATTTAAACAATTTGTGTAAAGGTTGCAGTTTATTAGATTTATAGATTCCAAATTTACCCATACAGCAGTCGTGTAGGGTGACCATGTTTTGTTTTTAATTTTTATGAAGCATGGCATATTATTCTGTAAATATGTATAGGAACGAATAAAGATATGGGAACTTTCATTTTAATGCAGTAAAATTACAAGTTGTGTGTAAATCAATGCTAAAAAAATACATAATAAACCATTTGATTTGCCTATTGATTTAAGTGTATGGGTTTCATCACTACAAATCACTGATGACGCCGCTCCCCTGAGAGGCGAAGTAACTTAGATATTAATATATTTCGTTTTGACGTTTATTTAAGCACAGAATACTGGAATACTATATTGTACTATGGAAGTATAAATATCAAGGAAATGCTGTAATAATTTTCACAAAGTACAAATTACTTGTTAAACGTTTCTCTGTGTCCAGTAATCCATTTTGGATTATCACTTTTTGAGCATTGAATGGTTATAATCACTTGTATTCTCATTAGGGTCCCGAATTAATTTATTTTTTCAAAAAAAGAACTCTTCTTAGGTGTCTGTTTGTTTGTCGGCATGATTATATCGAGAACCGCTGGTCGGATATACTTGAAATTTGTGGTACTTATATATAATATAATATATATATATTGAAACAGAAACTAACCAGTATATAATTTATCCAAATGGGTATATATATATTTAAACACAAATAACAAACAAATATCCCTCTTCTCTATTTATTTGTATTTAATAATATTTACAATCATATTCCATCTATCAACAACAGCTGTCTCAATCCAAACTGTCAACTTCCTCTTTTTATTGGCACACGCAATATGAAACTACTTTGTAACAATATATATTTAGTAAAATATCTCCTAATAGGTGTAGGTGTAAAAGGGTCCAAGTCAAAGATAAGCGCACGTTAGACTATCGGTCCTAGTTTCACTATATAAACTTGTGAAACTGTTTACCGATGGGTGATTAAGTCTAAACAAATACCGCTATGAGTTTACCACTTGTTCAGTGTAGTGTAGACTCACAATTTGCTACGAGGTGGAAATAAAACCCCTCCGCTACCTTCGGAACACTCCGCGGGCGCGTTTTCGCACTTGTCATTTTTTTGTATTGATTTTGTGTCGCGGGTGGCTATATTATGTTCTCATTTTTAGACAGGGGTTTTTGGGGCTTAGGGTACTTACTGGTATTTATAATATCTTTTTTTTTCAAACATTACCGTTTTAAAGAAATTAAAAATGACTAGGTTTTAAATGTATGTGGTTTAAAAAAAGTTTTTTTTTAACACATTATTAGTTTACGGGTTTTCAGGAGATTCGACGGTTATGTTACGGGATTAGTCTGAGTTTAGGTACCGCTTTTCAGGTAGCTCGAAAATTTGAGATCAGTCGCAATTATAACGGTATCCAGATTTATTTTTAAGGCATCAATCTGTGCGTTTACCGTTTTTCAACATTAGTCTATGGATTTACTGGTATTAGTACACTAAAATTTGTTTCGGAATCAATCTGAATTTGTATGGTTTGGCATGTGTGGAGTGCCAACAAAAAAAAAACATGGTCACCCCACACGACTTGCTGTATGGGTAAATTGAAATCTAAAAATACAATAAAGTGCAATCTTTACACAAATTGTTTTGCTATAACTTTTTAACGGTTATCATTTGGATATTTATTTATTTTTTGCGAATATGTCAAGAAGTACTATTAAATGCTCGCATAGTCAACTTTTGCTTCTACTCAGCCTAACATGGTGTTTCAAAGGATCACTCAATCTAAAACGTCTGGATTGAGAGATCCATGTTTTGCCTTATATCTTCTTCATTTTACCTCCAAATATTTTGAATTTTTCTGATTATTTCTTACGATGCGTGTACTGAATGTTAGTACAAAAAAATATTACATAGAGTAAATTCTTCTATAAAGATTTTTTTATATTATTTCAAAAACGTCAGGATTGAGAGATCCTATTTTTGGACGCCAACTTTTTTTCCTCGCCTTTACAAATTAAAATATTTCATATATAAGTTTCTATAACTGAATCATTGTGGACGCCAACACGTATATTTGGCCTATTGTAGTCCTTTGATCTGTGACCAAAAACCGACAAGCGGACGGAAACTAGGCCTGCGTTTTGTTAGCTAACCCGTACCAGTATTTTGCGCTAGCATGAAAAACAGCTGTTTTGACGTTTTATTTAGATCATGTTAACATTTGTTAGTATTTTTAGCAATGCAAACAAAACGATAATTACCACAAAATTCTGATTTCTGACATCTGCCATTTTGACATTTACCTTAAACGTAAAAAAAGCCAAAAATATAAATAAAAAAAATTTTTTTCATCATCATTATCATAATTTCGCAAAAAAAATCGACTCACTAACGTCAGATGTTGGTATTTATCGATATTTTTTCCAAAAAAAACGACAAATGCTAGCGCCGCGCTAACATTACCAGTTAACAAAACGCACCCATAGGGTGCGTGTTATTTGCACAAATATGCCAAATATCCCCGCGTTTAAGGCAAACACACAAATTCTTAACACTAACTGAAGTGCCACCATACAGGGAACGGGTAGGTAAATAGAGTATAATTAAGATAGGTACTCGATTTTGTTACTCGCGTTAAAAAAATGTTTTCGCCCCCGATACTAGATGGCGCTTTTTAGTACCCTTGGCCTCCAATAAATGTCATTAATGTTTTTAGTTTATAGGACATAGTTTGAGTATATTTTATTTAACAGCCGGATGCAAATTCTTCATTATAATTAAAATTAAATAAATAAATATGTTGACTAAAAAGAAAAATGCATTTATGGTCAGAGGCTCTACCATGGGTTTGCGCATTGTAGAAACGTAACGTATTCATTTACGTATACGTGAGCAACAACCAATAGGATCGCTTTATTTTTGGTAACAGGTTTGAATAAAGCTATCCTATTGGTTGTTGCTCACGTACACGTAAATGAATACGTTACGTTTCTACAATGCGCAAACCCATGGTACAGCCTCAGATCGCTCTCAGGTAAAAATATACGGGATTACCTTTTTATTCTTGGTGTTCTAAATTTCTTTATCGAATTTAAAGTTTATATTTTGGTATATTTAGCCATTAAACAAAATAATATACTAAACTTTTAATTGTTAGCAGTTTTAAACAACTAAAAATTAATGGAGTCGCCGATCACATGCAGTTTGTAAGTCATGTATGCAGAGACATTAATTAAAATTGTACTAGGCCTCGCCACTAGATGGCGCTCTAAATTCCCTTTTGATTGTAATAGGCTATTTTACTACATTAAAAATATACTATAAATTATGGTCCTATCAGACAATGGCGTAAAAAAACATATTTCAGTTTATTTTAAACTAAATTATGTATATCTTTTGTAGATTACACGAAATAAAATTGAATAAGTTTTACAATTTTATTTATAACAAAAACATCTTCGATTGGTTGATGACTGGTGACGTCACACGCAAGTAAATAAAACAATACATATATTATAAATCATGTGGATGAAATCGAATAGAGTATAACATATATAAGATTATTTAATCTGTGCTTGTTTGTTTACTTGCGTATGACGTCACACTTGACAAAGACTGCAAAACAGCGTTTTTAGCGCCATTGTGGAAATTCAAACTTTAACTTTTATTAATAATAGAGTAGACATCCCGGAAATATCAATGTAGTGTGATTATTTTGTAATGGAGAATCATATAAAACAGGTTTCAAAAAGGAGTCAAATACCCTATTGCCAACGTGTGAAGCTGGGGTTAATCTTTAAATTGCTAACAAAGCAGTTATAAACAATACGTTTTTTTATTTCAACACGGAATAATTTAATAGAAAATAACTAAAAACATTGAATACGATATTTGGTGGAGATTTAAGTAGAAAAAACAACGTTATCGAGCGAACACATGCTATGTATGGATCGACGGTACAATGGACAGCAAGGTTGCACTCATAAATCTATTGGATAAATTCTTAATGGCCTCCCACTGTTGGATAAAAAACAAACAAGTATATTTTATGTCAATAACTTTATTAAATAACGCCTTTTAAACTTACTTTAGTAATTTAGGAATGTAGGTACTCATAGTATTCAAGAAAAATAATTTAAGATATTGACATTATTTTGTTACTTTGTAAATTCTTAGGTTTGGAGCACATTAACAATCAAATAAAAAAATGCTTACCAGCATTATTTTTGTGCAGTGTCAAATATTGACAGTATTAAATTCCATTCACAGCCAAAATAATAAATATATATATTCTCAAAGTTCTATGTATACAATATTCTATATATAAACAATTTCCATGTCAAATTATTCACAATTATTGGTAGGTATCCAATAGATTTTTTACCAATTATTGAATTTATTTACAAAAAATATACAGGGTGAATTTGAAAGGTTGTACTTTGGGCTAATATGATGTTCTACTGATCAAACCGAACAACTTTTGAACACATGGCACCATGTGTCGTAAATGAAAAAAAGTTTGGTTTCCCAAAATATAAAATTATCTAAAAAAAAAAATTGCATAGAAAACAAAAGGTAATAAATATTAAATTCTGAATAATCCATCATTAAAGAACAGAAATGTACAATAAATTATATACCTAAATAAATTTCATGATATAACATTGTATAGCTAATAACACCATTATAGATATTATAGGCGTAAAACTGTACAGAAACCCTTGTGAGACACTGACTCTTTGGGCGATGCAGGCGAATATTATCGTGATAATGAAACGATAGCTGTCATTGTCTCCACTTGGCAAACATCACCTCTATAAGTATAGAGGTGATGTTAGTATAGAGGTGATGTTGTGAAGTTACAAGGCTTTCTGTTAAGTTGTATGCCTATAATTTTTAACCAATGTAGTCGAGTTCGACTATCTATAATAAAAAAATAACTGCTTCATAAATAGATGTACACAATAAAGTCATAAAAGAATGATTAAATTAATAGATTGATTGGATTTTTTAGAATGTGTTCATATATTAACAAACTCGACTACTTCAGCTGACATTAGCAGGTAGTATGATCACCGCTTGTGATTGCCAATCAAAATTAATATTTTACATCTTAGAAGGAAGAATAATAATATTTTTTCAAGAACCGCAGTTTTCAACAAAAAAGACTTTCTTGATACTTATATAATCATTCTATGACATTGTCATATGAATGCCATAGAATAGTCATGTAACAGAAAATATTTTTTCTTTGATGGCTGGTTAGTAAAAGTCGTCCTTTTGGTTACATAACCATTTCAAAATATTATTATAATAACAATGTCAAAGAATGATAAGTATCAAGAAAGCATTTTTTGTTGAAAATTGGGTTGTGAAAAAATAATAATAATTCTTCCTAGATGATTGTTTATCAAATGACGTCCTTGCGGTTCACAAACAGGAATTCAAATTCTTCGTAGATAACCCAGTTATCAAAAAAGAATGAAAAATTCTTCTTAGATAACCGGGTTATCAAACAAGAATTCTTTTCCTGTTTCAATACTGGTTATCTACTGCGGCATAAGCTCAATATTCACTTAGTACGTGTTGACATTTGGTTAAGAAGCAAGACATACTCGAGTGCAATGATGATCTGGCAATCACACGGGTTAACCTCCAGATTTTGGAACAATGATCGAATTATTTAATATTAAAAAAAATATATATGGCTTATATTTGGTATTGACAAGTTACGTTTTGTATTTGATTGATTTTTTTTTTATTATGAAAATTATTATGAATTTCGTAGAATATTCATTATTGAGAAATTGTGATATTAAAATTTTACTTGTATCTTTGTTAACAGCACACAGTGTAACACGTTTTTTATAATATAAGTATGGTAAAATAAATTATATGTTCATGTATAATAGGTTCTTATCAAATTTTTAATTAATAATTGATCATCATTTCAAAAACGCGGGGCAAGACATCTAAAACAGTGAACTAAAATAATTTAATTACTATTGAAGTGGCTCAAAATTCGTAGTATTTCAAGGAAAAGATTAAGGATATCCATGTAAAGGTTGATAGTGGCCAGAATATACTCTTCTGGAGATAAAGTTGTCATCATTTGTTGTGTATCGAAGATAAGGAACAGACTAAAGAGGACCGCGCCACCGCAAGCCAAGACCAGGTCCAGGACTGAGCTCTGGATGAAGAGCTGGAGTATACCTCCGATCAGGAGGATGCTAAGTCCTGCCACCAAACTGAAATTGAAAAAAAAAATTAGAATAACTTTTTGTTTGAAATTTTATTAGTGTAGTTTAAGAAATAGTGTTATTATTATTATTAGCTTTTATGAATGGCCTCTACGCGTGAGCGTAATTTTGCCAGTGTCGAGTAGGGTAGATTAAAAAACTTTTATACTACACCTGCTCGGAAAGTAGGTTCTTACTTGCGTAAGAATAGGTCAGAAAGTACGTCTTTGTAGTCGTACAAATATGCGGGAGGAAAAAGTGTATGAAAATCCATTGTTAACGTGCTTAAGCGGGAGGAAAAGGTATATGAAAATTCATTGTTAACGTGCTAGTTTTTTTTAATTTTTTTTCTTCAATTCTTCCAAATTAGGAAAGGCAAGGGTTCAAAGCCATACAGCCTAGTTTTTTTTTACAAGTTCGAAATTTTAATCAAAATAAAATAAAAGTATTGGTTTATTGGCTGTTTACTTTCTTTGCATTTTTGATTTATTAAGTTTTAACAACTGTAATAATTTTAATATAAACTTTAATTAATAGAGATTTTTTTTTTTTTTTTCCTCGTAGGTGTAGTATAAAGCACTATGTATCACTCGGCGAGAAAGTGCTATTCCTAACTCGAGCGAATTAAGGCCCTCCGCTTCGCGTCGGGCCTCAAACTTCGCCCTCGTTAGTAATCGGTGACTTTCTCCCCTCGGTGAACAATGTACTATTTTATTATTAGTGAAAGTGGGATGTTGGATGGAAAGGAATTGGGAAAGGACTAGGGTAGAAAAGGGAATGGCGACATGACCGTATGAAAGCATACGGTATAGTCTTGCCAATGTCTAGTGAAGGAGGAAAAGGATCAACAGTAAAATGGGTACCGCCATTTTACTGAAGATTGAGGGATTATTTGAGATAACACAAACACCGAGATCACTGCGTAAATGCTACACTTCTCACACTTAATATTACTATACGAATGCTTATTCTACAAAATTAGTAAACTTTTGCACAATAATATTCAATAAAATTAAATTTGAAAAATATAATATAAACACGCGTCTTCAGTGTTTGGGCTACCCTCAAAGAATCCAAGAAATAGTGTTGAGAGAGTAAGAGTATTAATAATATACGTGGTGGCCTAGTTGGTTAGAATATACGTGGTGGCCTAGTTGGTTAGACCTTGGACTTAAAAACACTTAGATCCCTGGTTCGAATCCCGGTGTGTACCAATGAGTTTTTAAATTAAAAATTTATGTACATTTGTTTGACAACACCACTATAGTGCCTCGGAGAGCACGTTAAGCTGTCGGTCCCGGTTTCACTATACCAACTTGTGAAACTGTTTATAGATGGGTTATTGAGTCTATTCAAAACATCGCAACGAGCTAGCCACTTGTTCGGTGTAGACTCATATCATCGGCTACGACGAGGTGGGATTCAAACCCCCGCTGGGTACCCTGGGGCCGTCTAGGCGGTCTCGGGCGCCGTAAGGCACCCGTGATGATACATTTGTTTTGCAAATGACAAGTATGAGAGATACACGTTTATTAAGTTCCTTGTGCCCAAGGTCAGTCTCCAACTCTTTCTGTCAAAATTACGGTGTTGTTAGTTTGAAAATACGGTAAATGCAATCATATTACAGAAGAAAAAAAAAATTACGGTAAAAATACGGGGCTCTAGTGAAAAAGCAGGCGAGGCGACATGTCGCGTCGCCTCAGTCAAAAACGTATGTATTTAAAAAATAATAATAATAATAATCATAATTAATGTTTACAATTTATAATTTTAATTTACCGGATCCCATACTAGGAAAAACCTGTGCTATGGGTATTCGGTTTACAATTATTGAAATAATTACATATTACAAACCATGTGTACACTGAGAAAAAAATAATGCAACGACATCATTATTTTAGGTTACGGCCTACGTATATAATGCCAAAAACGTACCAGGCGTAAGTAAGTAACTGGCGACCTTACGAGAAATGTATTAGCTCTAATGTCCACGGCACATTACTAATCAGACACTACTCGCACGCACACATATAAACCATTAAGTAGCCGGTGTCCGAACCAACATGTGCGTGTTACCATACATAATGCCTCAGTGTACGTACAGTAATGTTGTGACTTATGTACGTAAGGCATCGGTAAACGCACAGTAATGTAGTGGCTTACGTACGTAAGGCATCGGTGTACGCACAGTAATGTAGTGGCTTACGTACGTAATGCCTCGGTGTACGTACGGTAATGTTGTGACTTACGTACGTAAAGACTCGGTGTACGTACAATAATGTAGTACCTTACGTACGTAAGGCATCGGTTTACGCACAGTAATGTAGTGGCTTACGTACGTAATGCCTCGGTATACGTACGGTAATGTTGTGACTTACGTATGAAAAGACTCGGTGTACGTACAATAATGTAGTACCTTACGTACGTAGGGCATCGGTGTACGCACAGTAATGTAATAGCTTACGTACGTAATGCCTCGGTGTACATACAATAATGTAGTAGTTTTCGCACCTAATGCCCCGGTGAACGTTCCGTAATGTATTGGCTTATGTACGTCACCACTACATTACTGTAGGTACGCACTAAGGATAGGATGACATAATCGTACGTAATGTAGTGGCAGGACTAAAACCCACTTTCCGTGGGGAATCGCACAATTTCGTATCACATTTCATTTCTGCTGTTGATACATCTTTACTGTACACTTGCTAAGCCATACTGTACATATTAATACATCCTAACCTTCAGCTAAGGTAAGGAGAAAATATCAAAGTCTGTGCTCAATTACAATATTATTTATTGAATATTTATTAGTAGACATCTTTAGACATTTGAAATAAAATATATTTATTGTTATTATCTTATATAGGTTATATATATATATATAAAGGTTGTCCTAACAAGAGCTCCGGATTTAAATTTGCCGTTATATTGTTATTACAAGTTGTACGGATTTAAGGATATGGAGAAGTATTCAAACGAACGATTAATTACTATAAAAACACATTACAAAAATGGTGAAAGTTTTGCGAAAATTAGAACTTACATTGGATAATTCAAATGTAATTATTTTATTTGTATCAATAGATTTAAATTCTTCCTGAACCTCATGAAGCTAAAAAAACGCGCCCCGAGACCTCCAAAGCACCGAGGCTTACATTTCCAAGTAACTGAAAAAAAAAAAACTAACATTAATAATATTATTTTATTTGTTTATAATTATCTTTTTTATTTTCAAAGATAATGTAGACTATGAAATCCATAAATGGTGGCGACAGTCAATTGACAGTAGCACTACCAGATCATCACAGTGCCCCCCATAACTGTGAGTAATAGGGTTTGTGCTGAAGTTCTCTGCTATTATAATACACTGTGTGCTAATATTATTAATATAATAGATGCATAAACATCTAAAAAGCAGGGTGCCAGCGGATTGTACACCTAGTTATGAGACGGCCTTTCTAAAATACTAGAGTAATCAGTCAGATAAAGCAATTTGACAGTTAATTTGTATGAAAGACCTTCAAGTTCATCTATGCTACATAGGTACACTTTATCTGACGATTGAAAACTCAACTCCATTTTTCATTCAAAGAGGTCTTTTTCCACTAAAATTAATGATGGAAGCCGAACAGTCGGCCATCCGTTTTTTGCATCTCATAGAAAATATACCGAAAAAACTAAATCCGCACGAGTATCACGTTTGTCAGGTGTCTGTAGTAATAATAATTCGTTAGGTGTACCTACCACTGAACGCTAGTAAGAAATCTGTGCACTGAACAAATACCTAGTGTATCTACCATAGAAGTTATAGGCTGTACCTACTATGCTGTAAAATGTAATTATTCAGATTCACAAATAACCCAATATTCACTTACCTTAAAAAATTTCAAATTTGTCCAACTGGCATTTAATCAAAAGTTTGTTCACGTTGCAATTAACAAGAGCATCTTCCACGACTTCTACGGTAATCTACTCCATAACGAGAATACCACTTTTATATTATAAGTATATTATTATTAGCGTTTTTCGCAAAAATTAATACTCTTTCATATTAAAAGTTAAAACTGTTAACGTAGAACAAAACAAGACGAAACTTCACGAAACCCGTTAATTTGAGATTTGAGACACAGCACCATTGACGTAAAGATATTTATATCTATGCACAGCACCAACTAATAATAATTTGTGCGCAACACTCGCACGCGCACATTAAAAGTAGGCATGGGAAAAATATCGTATCCTTATAATGCATTGAGAGCATTAAAATAGGAGTGGCACATTATAATGCACCCGTTACACACATTATAGATTGCCGGCTCTTTATAATGCACTGATCGCATTAGACTGCTAGGTGTTGTATGTCAATGTTACCTATTATATTTACATTTCTTGCAGTTTGCCAAATCTTGTAACATACCTACCGCCTAGACAGCGTGCACACAATGTAATCGTGTTAATATTACGAGTTTGCTGGATCTTTTTTATTCTGTGCTGGAAGCAGTCCCAGTAGCTCAGGTTGTTAATTTGTTTAATGTACATGTTGTATAGGAAGCCAGCTGGTACATTATAATGTAACATTGCGTTTTACGTTATTCATCTAATGTGTGATCAACACTTTATGGAAACATTACTGTGTAAATCGGATGTGTATTGAATTTTTGTGAACTTGTTTCATTAGCCTAGCTGTTGGTGCATTAAAATGCAACCGTAATATTACTAGCAGTGGGCTGTGTTATTAGGCCTAGTGTCTTGTACATTGTTAAAGCTTTAGCATTGTACGAACATTATATCATAAGGAAACGTTTACTCCTTACAATGTTGCGACATATTTGTAAATATCATGAGGCATTATCCAATCACGTACATTTCGGTAGCACATAAGATATTGTTACGGTATACTTATTATCATGACGTGGTAACAATAGTAAGGAGTCAGCCTACGTTTACGTAGTTGGCAGTAAATACATTATAAAGATTGTTCATGCAACTCGACGTGTTTGTAATTTACTACGTACGTACGTAAGAATCAACTAAAATAAAGTTGCGGAACCTTTAATTTAGACTATGATGCACATACAGTAAGGTAATGTACGGGCAGGCTTCAATTTTTTCTCAGTGTACGTACTATGCGTGGTATTATGAAGAAGAAAGCGTTTTAACGCTTAATATAAGTGGTATCTGAATGTAGTAGTGTCTGTAAGGTGTGTGTCATGTATGTTAATATTATGTTCTTGGTGGCGGGGTAGAAAGGCCGTGTATGTTGAAAGTTTGACTTTTTAAGGGTAAGTGGAGTGTATGTTTGTGTGGTGTGTGTTTAAGCTGAGGTGCATATGATGTAGTTGGGAACGGGGTAATAAGTCAGTATAAGGTAAGGTGTTTGTCTCGGTATGAAAATGTGGTACATGTATGTTTGTGTGGTGTGGGGTTGTTTGTGTAGGGTGAAACATTGATTAATTAAGGATAAGTGGGGTGAATATTTGTGTGGTGTGTCGTTGTGTTTTGTGATAAAAATAAATAAATATCATCAAGGGTGTCTTACGGCGCCCGCCTATACGGTCTCAGGGTACCCTGCGGAGGGGTTTTTAATCCAGGGCCTTAGGGGTTGGAAGTCTTAAGGTATAACCAACTCTGCCACCATGTATATCATATATTTATTAGTGTAGCATCAAAATAAATCTATTGTATCCTTAATTCTCAAATTAGTAAAACTACTAAGGGCAAGTATAGCTGCGGTGCAACGACGCATCAAATCTACGAAATGTGCCGAAATTTCGGTTTGCATACATATAACGGAATAATCTAATTTTTTGGGCGGTGAGTACTGCACTCATAAGTGGCAATAGCTATATTATCAATAAAGTAGATAACGGTAGGCGTCAATTCATGTAATCTCAATCTGAATATGGGGATTTATTAAATATACTTAATAGCTGTATTTCTCTGTATCTGCACCGCAAGTTTTTACCAAGTGTGATTACTATAGTCCCTAGTAACTGGTTAGGGATCAACCAATAGGGTTGCATTATTTTCAAATAAAGCTCTCTTATCTTTACCTATTAAAAAAACTTTATTGCACAAAATTGTACATAAGCTAGCTCAATGCCTTATCTATAGTTAGCGACTATAGACTATTATGGTATCATATTTTAATGCCTAATACTTTCATGTTGTGTATTTTCCTCAACTTCTAAATTCATTAAGCTGGTTAATTTGGTCTCAACTGTTTATTAATTAGAATGCACTGTGACTTACCCATATCCAATGAAAGAGAAGTCCCGCTTAGTGTTAAGGGTGTACACAGTGAGGGATGACACCACCGTGAGGGTGAGCACTAGAGCTTGTAACACCACAAATGTATCAAAGTATGATACCACTGTTCCAATGGTGTATGCTTGGACACCAGTCTAAAACAACAGTTTAGTAATTTATCCTTACAGTAGTTGGTTAGTAATAGTACAGCCTACTTCAAGGTAAAATACCTTGAAGTTGAAACATTGTAAATCTAAGATAGATTGTAGTCGTTGATTTACATTCCAATTACTTATTATGATCATCGCCTGATTCTAATAGTTCCCGTAGACTAATTACCTATATATATTTATCAATCAACATGTTGATTGGTATGTTGATGTGGCTTATTAATAGGGCCCCAGGACAGTGACTGATGCAGATTAAAAATAATAAAAATGAATGAATGTTATTGGGACTGCCATAGCCTTTGTCTTAGGGATAATAAGAATCACATTAGTATCCTCAGGTTACCCATTGTGATTGACGATTGCTTAAAACATTGAATATATAGGTACCTATAATGCAAGACAATTTAGAAGATATAATGTTCAGTTGGGTATTCTCTCATGAGTAATAAATAGTATAAATAATACTTACAAATGCAGCTAGAAGGTACAAATTGGTAGGATGCTCTCTTCTCTTGGCTATGAGTGCAAACAGTATGACTAAACTCATAATAAATGCTATCATCACCATCCATTGACTGAAAATACAATAAATATCAATTTTTAAGATGGGAGCTAGAAAAAAATCTAAATTATTTATTTCATGAACTTATATTTTAATACTTATATCTTATTTATTTAAATATTTTATCATTGTAAGGTAAGTAAATTTTGGTATTACATAATGAAATTATTTGCTCAAAATACCTAGATGTTTTTTTATTAAAACTAATGCTGCATTATGAAAGACATTAATTGTAATAATAATTAAGACAGACATTAATATTATTGTAGGCTTATTTAGCACATTTTTTAAAATATAATATTTATTTATAAGTACAAACAAATATAATGTAAAAAAACATGTGTTAACATTTATAAACATAATAAGTGCCTTTTGTTTGTTAATTTGCGTAAAATATGTGTTCTTGAACAAGTGTTCTATTAATATTAGTGATTAATATCAAACTGTATTATCATAATATTTGTAATAAAAAGGTTCCCTATATCCATATCTATCCCTGTTCCCCACAATGAACATTAAGGAATCACTAAAGGTGGAATAAATATAAATATATAAGAACTTATTTTAACATAAAGTTCCTAAGATTATAGTAGTAAATCAATACATAATAATCCTCTACCCATTACATATATTAATATGTTTTCCATTTCATGAATAAAAAAATATATTTACTTTGAATGTATGAAGCCTTGTACAGGCTTGACAAGCAAGAAGACAGATGCAATTGCTACAGTTGCCAGTAATTGGATGGAGAGCAATCCATACACCTTCCTGAGGAAGGCCAGCCTGATGTGCTTGTCTGCATTGGCAACATTGTTACGATATGCAAAATCATCCTGGAACAATAGATATATAAACTTATTTTAGAGATTATATGTGGGAAAGAGCTCTATAATATGGATAAGGCATCCTCAAGACAGTAAATAAGACAACCAAAAAAAAGTGTTTATTATAAAAATGTTTCCTAATTCAAATAAATTTGAAATATAACATTTTCATAATGTCTAATAGGTTTTAAATGGTTGTTTACAAAATCAGCAACTTATAAAGATAAAATACGGAAAGTTTTATAAATAATCCAGGAATTATAAACTAAGAAATTGTTTCTTTCTTTTATGACTTTATTAAATTGTTTCCTCTTCAATCAAATCAATCACAGAGAAATTCTTGTTCTTTTCTCTCTTAGGCATACATTACATACCACAAGAACAAGTTGTAATATTTGTAGTAAGTATGTTTTGTCTGGGCTGTGCAGTTGTCTACTTCAAAAAAAATCTAGTAAAGTTCACGGTAGTGCACTAACAATTACTACCTATACTTATCAAACAAAACTAAACCTGACCTTACAAACATAAATACCTAGTTATACTATAGTAATTAAATATCTAACAAAGTACCTAAATACGAGAGACTTAGATAAATATAACAAAGGACAACAATTGGTACATAGGAAAGGTGATGAATAATGAAAATTCGCATTCTTATAAACATACTACTAGACACATGTTTTGATATTTTTTTAGTGTATCTGCCTAATAATGTCTATAGGTAGGCGTGGATTTATTTACCTTTTGAGGTCCTTTGGAAGTATAAAAAACGTAAGGTCTGGATCCTTGTTATTATTATTTAAGCAACCAAAATGTGGCACAATAAGCTTTAGACCTCATTTTAGTTAGTATTAAATATCAAGACGAGGCGCATTAGGGAGTACCATACAAACATGCAATTCGGACGGTTCACACGACAGCCCACAGCAGCAGCCATCAAAAATAAAACCCATCCATGAGTATGGCCGGGTACTTGTAGCGTCATACCTAAAGCGCGGAGTGGAACACCCCTGGCCCAGAGGTAATAAAAACATTATATTTTTTTCAGGCACGAAAACCCTGATTTAATGGGTGGCCAGTATAGCAGTGTTATGTGCATACTAGCTGCATAAAGGAATTTATATTTATGGACTTTGTAGGATTGCGTACAATGTGAAATAGCTATGAACCATAGATTTATAAAATATATTATTAGAACAGGAACTTTTGAGTTTACATAGAGTGTATCAATTTATGAGACAATGTTCTTAGCAATCCATGGCTTCACCGTGCGGGTTCCCGGACTTGAGACCTCAAAGTAGGTTTAAAGGCATTTTAAACTCTCACCTGCACTGTGTTCACTACCCTCTCTACTCAACCAAATACTATATGATCCTGTTATCGCCATCTTGGAAACACGCTCCATAAAAGTTCTGACTGCTGTTCTCGGAAGGCCAAGATCCTTCAATAGACGGTGCAAAGACTGCGCTGGAATTCCTCTTGCACCAACTTCCACTGCATAAAGTTGAGTTTTAAATCTGTTTCTAGAAATTTCGTTTGTGAGATCAAAATATTTGTTCCGACTTGATTTTGTGGTCCTTAGGTATGTTTGTTTCCCACGGAACGGTGAGTTCTATAAGTATTACTTTCTTCAAGTACCGAGAGTACACCAGTATGTCTGGTCTATAGGCTGAAACTGCTAGTTCGTCTGGAATCTTGTAATGTATTTTGAATGTATCCATGAATATTTTCCAGTCTTGTGCTTTATCCAGGATTGAGAAAGGTTTACTTTGACTTTTCTTGAGTTGTCCCTCCTTTACAAAAGTAGTTAGTCTTTCATTTGTTGATAATCCTTTTCTGGCTCTAGCAAAATACTGAGACTAACAGCTTCACGAATAATTTCTAGAACTTTATCATGTCGGTGCGAATAATGACCTTTTTCAAGTAAAGTCTTGGACCCAGCAAGTATATGTCTGGCAGTCCCTACAGCAAAACCTCACAATGTACATGTCTTATCTGTTGCCTTCCCCCATTTTACCAGATTACTCTGGTCAGGAAGGGACATTTGAAAGGCATTATGATAAGGAACTTAATAAGTGTTGGAGACCAAAATGTCGTAAATTATTGTTTTGGTATTGTAATGAATTAAGTAATGTATTATATTATATGGCATCTTGGGCAAAACTACCAAATCAAACGTAGCAAATTAAGCCATAGTCAAAATGCTCTTACAATTAGAATATATTTGGTTTTAAGATTGTGTTTGACAGCAACAAGTGTCTCCAAACAGCTATAGTAATGCGTGAAGCGGCTATTGTATTCTCCACAAATTTATGTAAAATATACAACTAAACAATATTTTTATTTTTGTCAAGGTCACATCCAATGTAATAGATTTAAAGACAGTAATGTTCCACCCCCAAGGATATACCCTGGCCAAATTATTAGTACATAAAGTTTGATAAAATGCCCTACACATCAGGTAAGTAATTGGAAAATGTAAAGATAAACAACATGTTTGTATTCGCGCAACAAATATGGCTGTTGTTTTAGATATTATTTGTAGTCTTTAGTGATATTATGATAGGGTATGTACATTGTGTTTCGTTTTCTTATAAACCAGGTACGTGTTTGTGCTTTTACAATCGCGTAATTAGGCAAATAAAACATTAATTACTCGACATATTTCATAATAAAGTTGTAAAAAACGTTGCAACAACATACCTCGATAGACTCCTTTCCACCCATTTCACAATCTTCCTGGGCTAACATTAGTGGTACAGATGCCATTATTAATTAATTCTTTTGCTTCTAATCAAACTAATAAATCTAAATATTGTGTATTTTTCCACAATAACGAGAAAGGCCAAAAATATACTTATGAAGTTGTGACGCGATACACAATTTTTTATTTCAACGAATGAGTGAGACAATGACTGAGACGGATGGACGAGTTGACTGACTGACAGTTGTAATTTTTTCGAAGGAAAGGCAAAGGTTAAAGACAAATTACCTCGAAGTAAATATTAGGGAGGTGCCCTATGGCCTAAATTGCCTTTCCACACATTAGAGCACGTAAAACCTTCCTATAACTCTGTGCGTAAAACTTTACTTTTATAACCATTTTCTATCCTTAAAGGGGTGACAAACGTGCGAGCAAGTACGCGTGGCTCGACAACCTTACCCGTGTGTCATCTCGGCGGTTTTTAAGTAAGCTTTTCGGCGATCCAAAATGTCTGTCATCACCACGAGTGCGAGTCATCATTTTATTTCGGCAGTCGTGGTATTTCATGGTATTTAGCATTTATTCTTTGTAATTTTTATTCGACTTTAAAAAAAAAAAAAACGTGTTACAGTGTACGTAAGCTTGCACGTGTGTCATCGCGTCGAGCCGAGTAAGCACGCGAACGTTAAAGCTCGTACATCTATCAACCCCTTTAAATCAACAGGCGACAGATCCACTGTCAGCATTTTACTTACCTATTTATGTAGATTTTATTTGTCTGGCTTTTTATAAAGGTGGTTTTCTAAAATTCAATTTAAACCGATTTTTTTTAGTGATGTATGGCATGTGCCTTTTTAATTACATGACCTACAAAATCCACGAATGAGCTTAATTGATACATTGTTATCACAGTTTGTTATTTATTTCGAGCATTTAAATCGCTCCCACTATGCCGGTTAAATGGTGCGGTTACGAAATTGCCGACGACAAAGACGAATTTGAATTACGAGTCTATATATCCTCGTTGCTTTGTCGTCAAAACAGCCGCCCGTTTTATAATCGCACCCTGAAAGGAGACTACCACCTCGACAAGAAATCAATGCAGTAGTCTCCTGAAAACCAGTGAACCCACAGGCTAAAACCGAAATATGACTAGGTCACTTGTCAGTTTTAGAAAAGCGTTCGATAAAGTAGAATCTTGCACTACTAAACTCTGGCTATCTAATGCTGACACTATTTATGTAGTATGTTTTTTTCTTTCTGTCTTTTAACTTTGTTTATGAAAAAGAACGACATAGGGAAATATTCCTTGGGGTCAATATTCATTAGCCAGACTCTATCATTATAGTATTGAAAACATGGCAGTCATGATAACGTTGGGTAAAATCGTACCTACTTGAGCTAAATTATAAAATAACAAAAAAATGCATTAAAATATTTCTAATTTATAGAATACGTACATATCCATATCATCACGGGTGCCTTACGGCGCCCGTGATGCCCGAGACCGCCTAGACGGCCCCAGGGTACCCAGCGAAGGCGTTTTTAATCCCACCACGACGAGGTGGGATTAAAAACCACAGCCGATGGTATGAGTCTACACCGAACAAGTGGCTAACTCGTCGCGATGTTTTGAATAGACAAATAACCCATCTATAAACAGTTTCACAAGTTGGTATAGTGACACCGGGACCGACAGCTTAACGTGCTCTCCGAGGCACTATAGTGGTGTTGTCAAACAAATGTACCTATACATTATTGTTGTTGTTAGTAGTAGGCTTACTACTAAAATTTATTCCTTTTGAGAGATTCCCTTGCATACGATGTTGCTAAATTAAAAACAATGAGTTTTTTCAATGTGTTTGGTACACACCGGGGTTTTGACCAGGAACCTATGTGTTTTTAAGCCTAAGATCTAACCAACTCGGCCACCACGTATATTTTATAGTATTTTTTTAAATAGACATTTTATGTCACGTTTTTACAACTGCATTTTTTTAACTTTCCATTATACAGTGATTGGAATTGCTGCTCATCCTGGGAAGGAAGTTGTGGTAACCATGATCAACATGTACCTACCTAATTAGACGTGGGCGCCGTCTGTGTAAAAGGCGGCGGCGGCAGCGTGGAGTTTTAAGTTTTTTTAAAGAAAAACTTAATACAATCTACTTAGAGTATCTAAAATGTTTAAAGTAAGGTCTTCGCTTTCTTTTATCACAGCATTCAGATATGCTAAACAATAAACTTGATCAGAATTAATTATTTTCTTTTTGTTGCCATAAGCGACGATCGAGTTTCCGAAATACTTCCAACAAAAACTACTTCGAGTTTTAGCGTTATAAAATGTAGTAAGGCTACGTTCGCACACCGAGCGGAAAGCGCCGACACAAATGCAACAAGGGGAAACGTACCGATATGTTCACACGAGCGCCTTTTTAAACGCCATTAGTACGTCAGTTGCGTTGGCGATTTCGACGAGTAAGCGCGTGTGTGTGTGCAATCTCATATTTGTATCATGCAGCGTTATTTTAGGACCCACAATAGCTATTATAAATTCGTCGACGTATTCATTGTCATTCTGAAGTAGTTAAGGTACTTCTCAGGATAATATTATTAATAAATTTCTTTGTTTTATATTAAAAAAAAAACAATAATAAATATTGTAGGCTGTTTCCACTTTAGGTTACCCTGTTTTATTTCAGTACGGTTTTCTTAAAAATAGAAAAGGCTGTGGGAATAACATTGAGCGAAATGTTACCCACAAAATAATAAAATGATATATTTTCTTCATATAGCGTCACAAATTGGCCGTTTTTTAACCATTCATTAATAATTGGATGAGCACACAGTTTTGTTTTACGCTTTCTTACAACGTAAATCCCGATTGCTGTAATTTCATCTGAATTCATGGCGCGTCCGTATCAAGCGCAAGCTGCTACAAAGTGGATATTTTAACGCTCGTTTAGACAGCGTCGATTGAAGACGGTAAAAAAAACTCCCAACGCCGAACTCCGAACGCTTTATTAAACGCTCGTGCGAACGTAGCCTTACAGAGAGTTTGCTCACTTTGGTTTTTGATAGCTCAGCCATTTCTACCAGTAGTTAATATTATGAAAAAATGATCACACACAACACATATTCACAATACGCACGCCGCGCTGCAAATGGCGGCGGCGGCGGCGGCGCGCGGGGATGTCCCGGCGGCGCGGCTCCCATACCTATACATATAATCATGGGCGCCGGCAGGGGGGTGCCAGGGGGTGCACTTGCACCCCTTGGGAATCTCGGGATCAACAGGAATTATTGAAATAAAAAGCCGTCTGTTGGAAATCATTTTTGAATTTCATTTTTTTATTAACAATCATATACGGCGAAGATTGTAAGAACACTAAAATCTGCACCACCTGGAAATAAGTTCTGCCGGCGCCCATGCATATAATAGCATTTTTTTGTTGTTTTAAAATAACACGCACACGGAGTTGCGGGCAATTGCTAGGCTATACTAATATTATAAATAGAAAATATTTAATTATTTGTCTCTTCCGGATAAACTGCGACTAAACGAGAATAAAATACTGACTTGGCGCCCATACAAACGTACTTCCAATATTTCAACTTGGCTGTTAGTCGAAGTTCAATTCTTTTTTTAATATTCGTAATTGTACGCAAAAGTCACTACAAGTGTAAGTACAGGTACTTACACTTTTGCGTATGTTATAGGAATCCATAACTTTAAGATTCTTGCTGTCGACCGTACTAGGTAAGTAGGTATTTAACGTTTCGCGCACTCCCGGCTCTCGACTTCTGAAGGATCCTATCGATCTCGCCGGTTCTTGGCTATTATTTTTATCGCCTGTAAAAGTTTATTGTCATCGGGGGTCGACGAAAGGTCGAAGGGTGATTCACTTTTTAACAACTTCCAGTGCATTAAATGCGCTACGGCAGCAAATACATAAATCTTAAGGTTTTTTAATTAGAGTTTTTTTATTATTAATTGTTTATGCATTTTTATAAATTCTTTATTAGGATAATCTTATATTAAAGTTTTAAAGATAAAAATGCAATGGGGTGACTGGAACCTGGTTGGCTCAGCGGTTGAGCGCCTTGCCGCGATAGCGAGTTTCGTGGGTTCGAGTCCCATCCACCAGGAATTTTTTCATTGCATTTTTATCTTTAAAAAAATATTTTTTATTAATTGAAATTAAATTAATTTAAGGGGTCACAAACTAAGCTCTAGGCTTGTACTATGTGTACCATAAACAACGATATAATACATATTATATTTTATAAACACCCAGACCATGACAAACTGTACAGAAAAAAACGTACTAATATTTTTTTGCCATGGGTGGGAATCGAACCCGCGACCTCCGGATACAACGCCAAAGACGCAACCACAAGTCGACGGAGGCTGTTGTACAGTACCTACTCATCGGGGGATACTGCGCCGAGCTAATATTATGTAGGTATGTAAGATATTAAAAAAAATGGTAACTCGTGTCATACAAAAAAAATGCAATAAGTTATTCAAGTAAAAATATTTTTACTTATATTTTTACTTTTCGTGGTTCATTCGCACATTTGATTTAAAACGGCTGTATATATACGAGTATATACATATATGTTATTGGAGCACAGCTAGTGACTTTGTATATATCTGGTGGTAAGCAGACTTAGAAAATCCATGAATGGGGTCGATCAATACATTGTTGTTTAACAACATTACCACCTCGACAATAAATCGATGCAGTAGTCTAAAAACGTCCTAAAAACCAGTGAACCCACAGACAAAACCGAAATATGACTAGGTCACTTAATGGTTTTAGCAGTGGTATAGAGACCTCGCCTACATATAAAATAAGAATATAAATAACTTAGTTGCCCAATTATCATCTTAGAGAAATTTTGACGATTCCATCAATAGAATTGCCATCAGTCAAATTAATATGGATTTTGACTGTTTTCAGACATCCTTTTAGGCGTGACGTTTGCTGTCAACTGTCCAAATCCATACATTTTTGAGTGAAGACAAGAGCGCCAAAGTCTCTAAACGTTGATTACTTACTTATTTAACAAAAATACAAAATTTAATAAAAGTCCTTGTTCATAATTCCATAGTAGGGTACTTATAGAAAAAGATAGAATGGCTTTTAATAATGATTTAATTAGTGTTGAGGCCGCGAGCTAGGTTCTGCAATGCGGTACCGCTGCAGCCACTTCATCATGCTAAAGCCTACAACACAGCCTTTGTGGAATTCGGAAATTTTCGACAAACTATGTTGGTTGGAACTTCAAACAATATAGAGAGCCATTTTTAATTCCACGATAGTTTCATTCAACTCTGCTACCCGTCTAAAAATCTAGTCCTAGTACCTAAGGCTAATACTATGATAACAATAATATATAGGACAATTTACATACAGATATTGTTATATTATACAATACTAACAAACTAAGCTCTAGGCTTTTACTGTGTGTACCAGAAACAACTATATAAAGTAAAGTAAATTTATTTATTCGAAGTTTCAGAAAGACATAATAAATATTTTGTGATGAAATACACAGTTATATAAGTATTAGTTTTATTGATATAGAACCCTAGTCACCGCCCTAGGATTCCCTGTATAACCTGTGTTGTGGTGACTAGTCTCTTTCTAGTTTCAAGTACCTACTCGGCCTACACATTAACAATTTAGTATTTAGGTATATATTACAGTTGCGAAAAAATATAATACATATTATATTTTATAAACACCCAGAGCATGACAAACTATACAGAAAAACGTACTAATATTAATTTGTCACATTAAAATGTCAAATATATTTTGACTGCCTCCGTAGGTGACTTTGAAAGATTGTACTTTGGCACAGAAGAAATAATAGTACAAGTAACTTTGGGTTAATATGAGGTTCAAATCGAACTCTTTTTTTTTAGGAACATTGTGTCGCAAAGGCAAAAAAAAAACATACTCCATACAAACTAATACCTACCTAACGTTAAGGGCACTGTATTCGTAATCGGGAACTCCGCGTTCTCCATACAAAATTAGCTTTCGCACTTCCGTAATACTCGATTACTGTTTGTCGCAGATTAAAAATAATATCTTTGTCAGTCATTGTATTTATTAATCTTTCTGTGTTGGGTTACATAATGGTTGATCCACGTAAGTCAGTGGATAACCTTCTGTTAATTCGCTATACGTGTTTTGTATGGCGAATAATTCAACGCAAATTTTGACCAATAGCCTTGGCGCTTCTGTAGCACACCTGTCAAACTATCAAGACATTTTTTTAGTTCCAGTTTCAGTCGCAGGACTTGAGTATTGGTATCCTGACTGAACTTCTATATTTGCCACCTCCAGAGTCATGGGTTTGCGCATTGTAGCCACGTAACGTATTCGAATACGTATACGTAAGCAACAACCAATAGGGCCGCTTTATTCAATCCTGTTACCTAAAATACGCAAACCTATGGTAGAGCATCTGTTCTCATACATGCAATTAATTTCCAAGACTTCTAGTAGCATCGTTTTTTTAAAACTTTTCATTTTGATTGAAGTAGCTACCTACTAGGTGTTTTGGAGATGATCACTCTTTCCTTATTATTATATGGGATGTGTATTTTCACAATGGCATTTTTTTATGCATTCAGTATCACTTACAAAATCATAGGGCCAATACTTCAATGCAAATGTGGATCAATAGAAAGTACGGATTTTATTTATTCTATTGGTCAAATTATATATTGTATTACTGTTTCGTAAAAAATACTGCTCTAAGGCCGGCTCCACATTTTGGTCCCGGTGCTGTTCGTCCAACGTGTGGCTTGAGAAAACAGCAATGATCCCAGCGGCCAACGTGTAGAGTCGGGGTAAGAGCTGGGCCTATCCATATCCTATTTTATGTATGGATATGTAGAAATATACTGCGCCTGTCTTAGAGAAGCTGCCACTCCGCCATATCACAGTATAAATAAGCAATTTTAAATAATTTTATAAATATGGTAAGCCTTTAGGTATGCAGCGATTTCTCGTAGATTTGACCCTTTCTATTATTTAGTAATTACTAATTGTAATATATTAATATAAAAGACTTCAACGGCTATTATTACGCAAAGATCGTCAGTCTCGTTTTTAAAGATATATGAAATGCAACTGCATTTTTTTTAATATAGGTGTAACACGCTTACAAAGATTTATGCTACGTCACAATGGTAACACGTATAGCAATGAAATAGCAGCAGTAATAAAAAATATATATATATAGGTACAGGAATTAAACTTTGTTACACTATTTTATTTTGCTGTAAAGTGGAGTAATTCATATCTTCGTAATAAAATATAAACATACAAAAAATATAAACAACACAGAAAAATGTAAAACAAGCTACTCTATTATTTATATTCATGGTAACGGAAATATAAAATAATTTAATGTCTCTGGTGCGATTTATGAACGCTGTGCAAATGGAATGGTCTATCAACACGAACGTTGAGAAAATCTAGTGCAGCATAATTATATTAATCATTTAAAATTTAATTTTAAAAGAGTAGGTAGGTATTAAAGTTAACTTAGATACCTATGAGAATTTTTATAGAAATTAAAAAAATATGTATGCAAAAAAAATCCCCATTATCGGGATTTTGTTTATATATTTATTTTAAATTCTTTGTTGCACAAAAAGATCATATCTAAAAGAACATACACACAGTAAATACAGTTATACATATGCAAATATTCAACTAACTACATAAAATACATAAATAACATAGTAAATTAAATACATAAATATATGTTTAAACCTATCATGAATTGTGATAATGAGAAAATAGTAATTTCTTAATAGTGATGAATGAGTGATCACCTCCAAGCAAAAACCTTCAAGTGACCTAGTCATGTTTCGGTTTTAGTCTGTGGGTTCTATGGTTTTCAGGAGATAACTGCATCGATTTCTTGTCGAGGTGCGGTTACGAAATGGGTTCAATTGACGATAAAGAAGCGAGTATATTAAAATATAGTCGTAATGCAATTTGTCGCCACCCATTTCGTAATCGCATCATTTAGCCGGCATAGTAGGAACGATCAATTTTGTTTAAGAACAATTATTGATCGACCCTATTTGTGGATTTTGTAGGTCTGCTGCAACACCAGGTAGATACAAAGTCACATGCCGTGCTCCAATAAAAAAACTAGAAGTCTCGGAAATCTAGAAGTAGAGTAAGGACACCACTCGAGTCCTGCGACTAAAACTGGAACTAAAAAATTGTCTTGTAGTTTGATAGAAGTGCGCTACAGAAGCACCACGTCTATCGGACTTGAGGTGGTGGTTCCGACTCTAGAAACAAGTGGCGTTCGATAGCTCTACCACAAGTTTTCACAGTTTTTGCTATAGTCGCTAGTAACTATAGATATGAATCAACCAATAAGAGAGTTCAATTTGAAAAATAAAGCGATCCTATTGGTTGCTCCCTATTTATAGTTACCATCGAATGTAGTAGAAACTGTTTGCAAAAACCTGTGCTAGAGCTACGGTTGTCCTCTGTAGCCAGTTGGTAAGGCCGCTCCGCGACGCCGTTGGCGTTATATCCGGAGGTCACGAGTTCGATTCTCCTATTGCACTTATCGCAAACAATATTAGTAGGTAGTTGTTTTCTGTAATTTCCATTGGCCCGGGTGTTTATAAAGTATAATATGTATTAGTATAGTATCTCCGGTTCAAACTGTAGTGTGTTCCGTTATAGCCATACCATACGTTAAGCTGTCGATCCCAGTTTCACAATACCACTGTGAATCTATTTATAGATGGGTTATTAAGTCTATCGAAACATCGTGACAAGCTAGTTTCTTGTTTGGTGTAAGTTGTAACATTTAAACTAAATTACTCCTTAAATTACTAACTACAATAGGTCAAAAGTGTATCTATAGCTATTTTATTTTCTAAGGCGCTTAATGCAATAAATAGTAGTTAGCAAGTAGTAGTTACAGAATCTAACCTCAAAAAGCAGCACACTAAAAGCTGTTCTGATTTTTATAATTGTTTTCTGTGTCTTTTTCTTAAATATAAATACTTAAACAAGTGGGTCCGATCTACAACTACAGATCTAACTACGGCTATGCATAGTAAGTCGAGGCTGTCGTTGTGACGTCATAACCCTTCTACATATCCCCAGATTGGGTATCTATAGGAATCCGGTATCGTATGCATAGTGAAAGCTAACTGGTTTTTATTGTACTCACTCCCTGATACACTATTTCCTAAATTAGGATTTCTAGATCAATATCTAAATTAATAATTCTAGATCCATTTCTAAATAGGATTTCAAAATCCATTTTTAGATTAAGTTAGTTATAGTTGTACAGTTTTCTTTTATACTTTTTATGTTAGGTTTAGTGTAATAAATTGTAATGTAAAACTTAATTTGTTCGCGACTTTATACCCTAAATATAGATAGGCATGACAAGGTAGACTCATACCATCGGCTATCACGAGGTGTGATTATAACCCCACCGCTGGGTATCCTGAGGCTGTCTAGGCGGTCTCGGACGGCGTAGTAAGGAACCCGTGATGATATATTATTTATATTATGTTATGTATACAAATTGCACATAATTAGTTCGTTAATTTTTTTTTGTCTCGTTGTTACATTATACCTAACAGCCATGTATTATTTATTAACATAAAGAATGGCATAAAAGGTTGTTCTAAGAAAAAAATATACGATTTATAAGTAAATTTATGTTTAGTGTAAATGTGATCGGTTTAACATGATTTAAAAAAATAAAAGCTTATATTTAGGAATCCTAAGAGTGTTTTTAGATAAATACGCTATATTATAATTGTATAGACGGTTAGCATTCACTCAGTATGATATATCCTGTACTACCTACTCATCTAATTAACTTAAGTTTGAAATAGGTATCTAAATTTTTTTACGTGTATTCAAGATGAATAATAGTTTATCTAAAAAAGTAATAAAATTAAAAAAAACCCGCTTATATCAAAATATAAATAAATTTACGTTAATGTTTTACATATGCTAAGTAATTATTTTTGACTGGTATGTAATATCCTGTATATTACATACCAGTCAAAAATAAATTGAAAGGTTGTACATCGGGCTGTACTGATCAAATCGAACAAATTTTCCCATGGACCGTGTGTAGCATATAAAAAAATTTTTTGGCTTCCTCATACAAATTGGTCATTTTACATTACTAGTTTGTATAGAGAAAGCATTTTTTTTTCATTTGTGACATTTGGCTCTTTGGGAAAAGTTGTTCGATTTGATCAGTAGAATATTAGACCAAAATACAACCTTTCAAACTCATCATGTATAAAAGATACATTCTATTTTTAAACTACGTCAGATCCAGGTTTATTTCGTTAATCTTTTCGAACTGTGGAAGGTTATTTTTGAATGTATCTTGATAGAATTTCCGGTTAACTGGCTCCACAGGTAACATGTCGGTACCATTCGTTCGTTCGCCGTTCACTCTTTCCATTCGGTCATGCGTTCATGCGGAAACTAGGTCCGGATTCAATTTAATTCTGAAATAGACGCCGTATTGTTTTAGTTTTGAATTGTTTGCTAAAGATATATAGACGAGGTATTCTTCTAAATTGATTGATTTATCTCAGAAATTATCAATGATAGAACAAAATGTTAATTTATAATTAGATACATTTGTTTTTGTTTATTCAAAGTATTTTTAATACTTCATTTTGTAATATTTTTTTTTTATGAAACTTGTTTTTTTTTCTTAATATTATACCGTTTATATATTCTATTTAAAATAAAATAAAGTAACTAATAAAAACTAAGTATGTTTGGGGGTGTGTTACTTAATAACTATAAAACGGCTCAGTCGTTTTGTATGAAATTTTGCACACAGTTAAGGTAAATTGTCTGGTAAGATTTATAGGCTACTACATCTCGGTGAAAAAACCGTTGAAACTAGAAGATAAATTTAATCAGTCGGTGCACAAATTTAATAAAAATTTGTAAGTGGACAAAAGCGGGCAGAAGCTAGCTATTTCATAAATACATAAAAAAAAACTATAAGATCAATATATTTATAAGATCAATCAATAAAAAATCAATGATTTTTCTTAATCAAAAACGCAATTTACAATATTCTAAATTTATTTACGATAGACATTCTCTGTCAGTCTGACCTTGTTTATTATTATAACAGGTTCTAAATACTCTGTGGTTAATTAAAATTTACATTTTATCATATATTAAATTGTGATTTTTTTAATAAGCTACAAATCTACAATAACCTGTCAAAAGCTAAATATATTATATTAAATCTATATTATACATTATAGAAAGTTAAAAAAATATAATATAAGAAAATCTAAAACTATTTTTTTAATATTAATCGATATCTTATCATCACTTTATGTTATATACATTTATGTCTTAATTATTATTGTTTTAATGTAAAATAAGTTTTATAATTATATTTTACTTATTTAAACGAACGTATCAGACGTTAGAAAAAAACTAAATTGTCTGGAGTCTATAGAGTTTAGTTTTTTATTATTATCGCTGTATATAAATAATCGACTACGCCGTAGTACTGACTACTATTACTACACTACACCGAAATCCGTAGTATTACGAACTACGGCGTATCAAATACTACGCCGTAGTCCATACGAAAATTACGAAGCCTGCAAATTGCGGTTAACGGGCGACTATAACCGACCTTGATCAGTAGATGGTTATAGTGTAACGTGTCAGTAAAAAAAATATACCAGCCTTGATTTTAAAAAAATATAGAATGACATGTAGTTTTCTTACGCAGTTTATTTCATAAATTGCATAGAATCCTACTACTAAACTTAAATGTGCATAATTATGCACATACCTACTCTAATTTTAATTATTATTTAACTTATTTAACACAAATTAATAAGTATAGAATAGTACCAAAAAAACAAGTTTGAGGATGGCTCCACACATGAATCACTATTTTATATACTACACATTAACTCATACCCACAAACCTTTAGGTGTACAAATATAAACAAACTAGCACACTTCTACACACACGCACACACACAAGTAGGTACACAGACCGCATAGACCACACACACACACATTCATATGCATATACGCTTAGGGCTGATTTTTCAATCGTCAGATAAAGTTATTGTTAAGTTGTGTAGAACTGACAAATTTATTCTTTCTCCATACAAGTTATCTGTTGGATAACTTTATCAGAGGATTGAAAAATCAGCCCTAAAATAAATAATGAACCCATCTCTATAATAAAATACTGAAAAATGCACTTTTTGTAATATAGTTATTAATACTAGCTAACCCTCGCAACTCGCAACCTCGTGTGCAAGGGAAGCTCTCAAATTTTAGTAGTAAGCCCACTACCAACTACAACATTAATATATAGTATATTTGTTTAACAACACCACTATAGTGCCTCGGAGAGCACGTTAAGCTGTCGGTCCCGGTTTCACTATACCAACTTGTGAAATTGTTTATAGACGGGTTATTGAGTCTATTCAAAACATCGCGACGAGCTAGCCGCTTGTTCGGTGTAGACTCATACCATCGGCTACGACGAGGTGGGATTGAAAACCCCTCCGCTGGGTACCCTAAGGCCATCTAGGTCTCGGGCGTCGTAAAGCACCCGTGATGATATTTATTTATATATTCACAAAAATAAATATTGCAGTCGAATTGACCATAAAGCAACACGGATATTATATCGTAATGGAAATTCGTTTTTGTAACCGGTTATTTTAATCCCATTCATAGGATTTGTAGATCTGCTTACCATCAGGTCAATACAAAATCTCATGCCGAACTCCAATAAAAATAATGCTTATCGAGTTATGAACAAACGGACAGACAGACAGGGCACGATGCATTTTATGTATATTAGAGCAGTGTTTTTCAATCCTTTTGATAATGCGACCCCTTTACAAGCTAAACAATTCCTGCAACCCCCTAGGGACATAAAGAAAATAATACTAGAAAATAATTTGATTATTTACTTAACATCAGTAAAATAGAACAACGTTTTGAAAAATTGTTGAAAAATAAACACTGAAATTGTATTTTTTATTTATTGTAGTGTAGAACATAGACGTAATTACAACATTTGCCTTTTTTCTTTTGGGGTCCAAGGGGTCGCGACCCACAGTTTGAAAAACACTGTATTAGAGCATCGTTTATCAAACCTAGAAGTCGCGACCGTTTGTTATTAAAGGGGGTCGCAGTCTGTTGAAAAAAAAAAAGTTTTTTTTACCCCTTAAAAAACCAATTAGTTATTAAACGTATAAATAAACTATTAATTAAAATAAGTTTATAGTGACGGGTCACGAGAATTTTTACTTAACTTTTTGTCCTAAAAGAAATTTAATATATTTTAGCTTAGCTCTCATGTAGTTTGTAGTATAATTTAATATCTATTTATGTCACCCCCTAAAAACGTGACAATATGTATTACATAATAATACATGTTATTATAAAGATCCCTAATCTATTCATTTAAGTTTTCTTCTATCTATCTATATCCCTGATTTTTTTATTGTAGCACGGCATGAGACTTTGTATCTACCTGGTGGTGAGCTGATTTATCCGTCATAGTGCGCATCGTGTTTACTTCGTCCTTCTAGCTTGTTCTATTTCTGTGATAAAAACCGAATACATTTCTACACAAACAGAAACCACAAAATATTTACACAACTTTGAATCTTATGTTGACTGCCTTAAAGTATAAAATTATATAAGGTTTTATGATTTTTGTATAAATAGAGGTTGGTTTGGTTTTGTGTAGAAATGGATGACCAAAGAATTCTAGAAATTATGCTACGATACAGCTTTTACCTCGGTCTCTGAGGACTGCGGGTATACTTTTTATTTTTATTTATAATATTGTTTTGCTCAGAATAAAAATGAAAAAAATTTTTAAACTATTTATGCCAGCTGAAGATTTTTTTTTCTTTTGCGTTTCATGACCATTTTTCCTTTGAGGTATTTTCTGTACTACCTATAGAGTTTTTTTTAATAAAACTCTTTAGGATAACGAAGTAGAAAAATAAATACTAGGTATGTTTTTTTATTGTTCAAACATTTCCGAGTAACATCGTTTAAATGTCGACGTGGTAGTTTTCTTTCAAGGTGCGGTTACGAAACAGGCAGTTAATATGAAAATAAAGCAGGAGGTTATTAAACTAGACTTGACATGCAAATTCATTTCTGTCGCCGCCCATTTTATATGTCATGCTAGGTAACCGGTACCCGTTATAGTAAATTTAAAGAAATCTTAAAAAAAAACAGTTATTTCCGAAGTTTTATTTATGTGGATTCGCGCACATTGTGAATAAAACTTCCGAAATAACATTTTTTTATAAGAGCTCAACATGTGCCTTGCATCCACCTGATGCTAAGCAGTATGCAATGTCCAGGAATGATAGCAACAAGCGGATGCATACAGGTGTTTTTTATACTTTTATTAAGCCCTTTATCAGATAATATTTTGAGTTTATAACTAATTTTACAAAATCGAAGAAGCGGCGTACCTTATTTGCAGCGGGCCGTAGACAAGAAGAGAGCAAGTCCAAAGACAAACGTTGATGAACTATTTTTAAGAAAAGAGTTGCCAAGAGTTATCAGGTTTTATTTTAATTATATATTAAACATACAAAATCTAAAAAAATAAGATATTTGTATACAATGTAATTTGGTCAATGTAAAGGTGAAAATTCTACATTGACCCTACACTACTTATCTTTGTCACCGTGTCGTATTTTACTTCGACACATAGAGCGAAATTATTCCTTCTCCACGACTAAAGGACTTAGGGAAAATGTGCCAAAGGTAGCTAGTCTATTCTATAACTACATACTTAATATCTACAATTAATATTAAACCAACTTTAAGACGGTATTCCGGTAACAATACGCCTTATAACTATAAATTGTTCCATTTAAATGGGACCCTAATAACCGTGGGTCCCAGGTATCGGCAGACTTGGACAGGGGTCGCTTTCGAATTATGTAACATCAGTGCCTACCTTTGGATACCACTCTCTACACAATTGAATCGAATTATATTCACTTAAAATATTATAATAAAAATAATTAACCCAGCGTCATATCATATCAAACGTAAATGCGTAAATTTTAGTAATAAATATTGAAGCAATTATACTTTCTGATTAATTTTACAAAATTAATAAAATAGCTAAAGCACTGCTGGATAATGTTGTTAATAAATAATATATATCATCACGGGTGCCTTACGGCGCATGGGACTGCCCAGACGGCGACTTAATAACCCATCTATAAGCAGTTTCACAAGTTGGTGTAGTGAAAGTGGGATCGACAGCTTAACGTGCTCACCGAGGCACTATAGCGGTGTCAACAACACCGCTATAGTGCCCAAATGTACATACATTTTAGATTAAAAACTTATTTGTAAACACCGGGGTTTGAACCAGGGACCTAAATATTTTTAAGTCTAAGGTCCCCTAACCAACGCGGGCACCCACGTAAATAATATTAATAATAAATCCCATTCATAGAATTTGTGGTTCTCCTTATCACAAGGTAGATACAAAGTCACATGCTGTGCTCCAATAATAAAATGTCAAACCAAAATCGAATAAAAGAGACGGAAGTTATTTGAGTGAATATATATAAATATGGCAGACCTTAATAACAATAAATCATTTATTTGCCAGAATATGGGTACATATCGTTGAAAAGTTGTTTGCTTGATCCTACATATTCTACCACACGATGGCGTGCAAAATAAAAAGAATATAATATGTGGGACATGACCCTAGGAAGAAATATTAGAGTTTTCTAGGTGAAGATTTATCACAGGGTCACCAGGTTTGCATTACGTCAGAATTGCATAATTTCGATTAAAGTTTAGCTTAGCGTTGTGCGCGTAATCACCCCGCTAGGCTTATAATATAAATACTAGACAACATTACTATTACATATGTTAATACTTGTAAAACATAATTCATATTTAACATTCTAAATTGACTAAGTAACTGCGTAAAGCGCGTATGAGAAGAAGATGGTGAGGAAAAATATACGTTTGAAATAAACGGCACAATTAAAGCATTTTAGAACAGTTTAAATACGTAGATAAATTTGTTTAAAGAGTTGTTTTTTTCCGATTCTTTCCAATAAATTGGTAAGGGCATCCAACGCAAATTGACTTTCTTTTTACGACTCCTCTAATATTTATTCTGTTTTCTGGTTATTTAGGAAGGAAACCGTTTGCTAGAAGTAGCTATCCGCTGTTGTTCCTTCTTTATAACGCACTATCATTCGCAAGCTGTAATGGGTCTATATAAATAGTAATTTTTTATATATAGGATAATTTGAACTGGCCATAAACTAATAATAATAATATTAGAACAATTTAAGTTTTTAATTTAAAAAAATATGTACATTTGTTTGACAACACCACTATAGTGCCTCGGAGAGCACGTTAAACTGTCGGTCCCGGTTTCACTATACCGATTTATGAAACTGTTTATGGGTTATTGAGTCTATCCAAAACATCGCGACGAGCTAGCCACTTGTTCGGTGTAGACTCATACCATCGGCTACGACAAGGTGGGTTTAAAACCAATCCGCTGGGTACCCTGAGGCCGTCTTGGCGGTCTCGGGCGCCGTAATGCACCCTTGAAGATATATATATATATATATATATTAGGACAATTTACACATATTACTCTGGTCACAAACTAAGCTCTAGGATTGTACGATTTCCAAAGCTGATTTTAGAATAATATCTCTTTCTACAGAGTTGAAAGCATTTTTCAGGTCCATTTTGATTAAAAATTTATCTTTATTTATGTTCTTGTAAGTATATGTCCGGACTGCATGGATAGCTGCTTCACATCCAAATTTAGTTACAAATCCGAGTTGAATAGGCCTGAGGTAATTTCCTGTTTTATCCCTTACCAGGCCACATGCAATTTTAGCTGAAAGTCTGCGAATGGTACACCCAACCTTTAAAAACCTTTTAAAAATTTAAAAATTCCCATAACTTTTCAATATTTATAATAAAAATAATAAATACCATATACCATCACGGGTGCCTATTTGCCTCCCGAGAACCGTTTAAACGGCCTCAGGGTCCCAGCGGAGGGATTAACCCATCCTCATTTCGCCGATGGTAAATTTGTAGTTTTCTTTAATTTTATTAAAAGGTCGGAAAATAAAACGTTCGAGTCTTGTTGTCTATATTGGAAATTATTAGTTGGTAAATTATCTTGGGAAATGAAAGGAGCTACCAATTCTTTGTGAATTTTACTAATATGGATCCTAAGCCCTCGAATTGATAAAAAAGAAAAAGTCCGGGAAGATAGGCAGTAGTTACATACAAAATTAGAGACACTTGTATCTGTAAAATTTGTTGGTGAAGGCATCACTTCATTTTTTTTGCACAGCACTGTTTAAAACTATTCAAAAATAAATACTAATCTTAAAAATCATATTATATTTTATTGTATTTCGGTTCAAAAAATAGTGCAACCCTGTTATTCGCCTATAATGAAGCATTATATATTTTTATAAGAGGGCGGCATGTGACTTCGTATCTACCTGATGGTAAGCAGATCTGCAAAATCCTTGAATAGGGTCGCCTTCCTCCCACCTAAAAATATATATTTGTTATGTATTTTTTTGTAACGATTAAATCTTTACAAATAATAAAAAAAAATCTTGATAAAATTAGTACTAAAATAACTTGACTAGAGAATAAATATAGAATAATAATACATTGGATAAGTAGGTAGTTCTATTATAAATATACAGCGGCCAGCCAGGCAGAGAAACTTTGCAGTTTATATGTATTAGAGAAGAGAAGAGATTTTTTTAAATCTCTATTATAGCTACTATACTATACCATTACGCATTATTGTTATTTTATATTTTTAAAGAAAAGAAAATGGTCTTACAAAACCAAAATAAAATAGATTAAATTAGTACTTATCTCAAAGTAATTTAAAATATTTTGCTACGACCGACTACGATTTTCGTAACAAAACTCGTAGCATTCAAAACTAGGTATCATTTTTATGAAATACCTCATAATTTATAAATAGTAAAAATACCACAAAGCACCTTCGTGTCTCCCAAAATAAAAAATTCACGACATCAGATAGGTATAGTCGTTAAAAAACTATACTTCAATGCGGTTGCAATCATTAAACATTCAGGAAGGTGAAGGTTTTACCTATCCGATACCAAGGCCACAGCTTGATGAGAGAGGTAGCTTGAAAAAATAAGAGAATAAATCGCGGGGATCGCTTTCGGGTACGTCCCGCTGCATGTTGTTTGGGGAGGGCAGGGGAAGGGAGGCAGGGGAAGAGAATCCGCGTCCATTCCGGCCGGGCTCAGTCCGCTCCCGCCTCTCGATTCATGATCACGCTTACCCGCGAAGCCGCGAGTGCCAAGTGATCCCTGAACACACCTCCTGTTTCCTCTGCAGACCTAGTACACTTTAATTTCTGAGGTTAGTATTTTATTATTATTTATTATATAAAAATATAAAGGAGTGAATTGAGATTGTAAGACAAATTTTACACAAAAAATCGGCACTCTTTTGTTGGCAACAATGTATTTCTTTGTGTGCTGAATAAGATTTTGTGCAATTTTGTAGTAGGTCATAAAAAAGCAGTTACTTCAAATGAAATGCATATAATAGTTCTACTAAAACGAGGTAATAAAACTGTGCACGAGGTCTACTTAATTGGAGAATGCAAAACTGTTTTATTATAATTGTAAATTAAAAAACATTTATGTAAATGGCTTTCACGTTGATAGCAAATACATACCTAATTAAGGTCATGGAAGTGGTAAGGTCGCTATTTCTTAAGCCTCTTACGAATATTTGAATACTGAAGCCTCTGAGGTATATTTATACAATTATTCTACGTCGAATGGTTTGCGATTTTCTATTGAATTTTCGATTTAGCAAGACGAAGTTTTAATGCTCTCTTCAGTATTGTATTAAGTTTGATAAGTTACTTAAAAAATGTATTTATTAAAGTCACAGCCATCACTTTTTATAGTTTAAGTTCTCTTAAATAAACATCTCTAATAAGTGTTTTTTTTTTGTAAATTATGCCAGAGTAGATACGTGGTGGCCGAGTTGGTTAGACCTTGGACTTAAAAACACTAAGGTTCGAATCCCGGTGTGTACCAATGAGTTTTTAATTAAAAAAATTATGTACATTTGTTTGACAACACCACTATAGTGCCTCGGAGAGCACGTTAAGCTGTCGGTCCCAGTTTCACTATAACAACTTGTGAAACTGCTTATAGATGGGTCATTGAGTCTATCCAAAACATCGCGACGAGCTAGTCACTTGTTCGGTGTAGACTCATACCATCGGCTACGACGAGGTGGGATTAAAACCCCTCCGCTGGGTACCCTGGGGCTGTCTAGGCGGTCTCGGGCGCCGTAAGGCACCCGTGAAGATATATATATATATATATATATGCTAGAGTAGCGATCAGCGATTTAAATATAAATAACAGAGCTTGTTCTGACTGACTTATCATTACTAAACTACTTTATAAACTACTGAGGCTCAGAATATAACATTTTTGGACTTAGTCTTTTGTTGTATTGATGAGACCCTACTAAGAAGGTATTTTTCATTCAATATTTCAGGAAAGTTAATATCTCGGTAACTGAAGGTTCAAGTCTGTTGAACCTTCAGTTACCGAGATATTAAAACTTGGTACCGAGACTCTTTTATATTAAATTAATAAGTTTCACCATTCTTAGAATTTTTAATAAGGGTTTGGGGGATGGCAAGGGTGGTTTTTTAAAACTGTATATATCTCAGGAACGCCAGCTGCTACAAAAGTGAAATTTTGACTCTTCTTATAAAACTAAGAGACATGTGTTTCAGTATTTTTTTTTTTAATAGGGAATGGATGGAGCTATAGTTTGCATAAACTTGATACATCATCTTTTAGATAAACTATATTGATAGGAGTTGACGGGGCAGCAGTTGCATAAAGACCTTGAATAAATAATACCTAAGTACTCTATTTAATAATACAACTATCGATTATTTTCGATAGTTGATAGCGTTCTATCTTTGCAATCACTATTAAATACATTCTAATAACTATAACCTACTTTTTGTTTAGCAAAGTTCATTATATAATATTTCTAAAACATCCGTCGGAATATTAAAAACAGAAGTAGTCGATTATTTTATCTTATTAACTTTTTATTGTTAACAATATTATATGTAGATATCATACATATTGCACATGTGTGTTGTACATGTATACATATTGCCTGATCACAAATTAAGCTCTAGGTTTGTACTATGCGTACTAGACACAACAATATTAATATATAATATTTTTAAAGACCATGACAAACTGTACAGGAAAACATAAAAAAAAATACTGTTTTGCCATTACGAAGGTTGGTAAGACCATGACAAACTGTAAAGAAAAAACTTACTAATTATTTTTTTTGCCATGGGTGGGAATCGAACCCACGACCTCCGGATACAACGCTAAAGGCGCAACCACTAGTCTACGGAGGCTGTCTACTATAAACGATATAAACTGTTTCCCAACCATTCTCTACAAATTTTGCTCACTGGGTCCTTAGTTTCTTCTGAGCCTTTTAACTATGTCTATTCGACCATCTTAGTCCACACCTATATATATCCTTCATTCTTCTTTTATTTTTAGATCTCTTAACCTTTTAGATCTTCGCTTTATCCACCTACATTAAATTTGGATTCATACTTAATCATGGTCTACATTCTGCTGCTGCTATTAAATAAAACCTATCTATAAAAGGCTGGCAGTACTTTCTCACTGAAGTCTGATTCGGATGCCAGCTCTTGGATCACCAGAACCTTCAATAAAAAAAAATATATATATTACGATGGCAAGCGACCGGACGGTGTGACCATAGTTCCATGGCATAGAGGCCACACCCTTTCACCAAGTTATGCCCACTTCCCTTCAAGATCCTCCGTGCTGTAGCTTTGCTTGCCCAAAATAAAAAAAATAAAAAATACAAGAGACATAGCTCCTCTTATGAATTTCTAGCATATTCGGTGGAAACCCTAGGGCCATGGTCACCAGATGCAATACAATTTGGTATTAATCTTGGAAAACTTTTAATTGATGCATCTGGACCATCGAGCAAGATCCTGTTTTTCCAACGAATGCTCTATGTATTTTTATTTGGGAGCTTCGGAGGATCTGCAAACATTTTTTTTTAATATATTAAATTAAAAAAAAGACTTAATATATTATAAATTCAATTATTACGGATGATTTTGTTTTTATTATAAAAATACTCTACTCTACTACTAACGGTACTCAATTAATAGAAGTTTCAGTAAAATTTTGATGAAATTTATTAAAAAGAAAAGAAGTGTGAATTTAATGACATTGCCGAATATATTATAATTTCTTTCTTCTCTCTTGCAATAGATAATCATTATCAAAGAGCTGAAATATATAGGAGTAGGGATCGTGTAAACCCAAACACCGCCTCTTCACCGAATTTACATGAAACAGCGTTGTATTGTCGATGCATCTAGCCGAGGTGACCAATACTGATCAACGATGGTGATCAATTGCGTCTTTTTTCTTATTAAGTTTTTTTGCAAGTTCATGCAACTTCATTATATATGGAAGGAAGTTTTAGATCCAACGATCTCTATAAGCTTTTACCTCACGGCGTCACACGCATTAATTTATTATATTCCACTCCTCTAACGCCATATTAACATATAATATTAAATCAAAATCGGCTTACGAGACTTACTTTAACCATTTGTATGGATGATATCTTTTTGGAAATAAAAAAAAATCAAATAAAGGCATTTCGGAACGCAATCAAAAGAAATTTCATAAAACCAAATATTTAAATTGGGTCTTAAATAAAATTAATTAAACACAGAATACTAGAGATACTATTATACCAAAAACAGTGCACTTAACTTTAACTTTATTATTTTGTATTACGGTTCAATATAGAACAAATATAAAAAGTTGTATCAAAAATGTGTCATCAAGAGGAATAAGAAATCCGACCCCTAAAGCCGGCTTAGTGGGAGCGACTGATATTAATTTACTTCCAATTACTTTTATGTCATAGGGTCTTACAGAATGCAGTCACTGAATGCAAAACAACGCCTGATATTACACTTTCACCCAAATTATTTGCTTCTTCTATAGAATTAAAATAGCAAACATAATATTTAAAAGTACGAGTATGTGCGTGTTTGCTGTAAGGATAGTAAATCGTTTTTGTATATGTTTTTTTTTGATTTTATTCATCTTTGTAGCCGCCCATTTCGTAACCGCATCATTTAACCGTTATAGTCGAACAACAATGTATTGATCGACCCCATTCATGGAATTTATGTCTGTTTACTAGTGCTAGTTTGTTTAGTAATATACGTGGTGGCCTAGTTGGTTAGACCTTGGACTTAAAAACACTTAGGTCCCTGGTTCGAATCCCGGTGTGTACCAATGAGTTTTTAATTAAAAATTTTATGTACATTTGTTTGACAACACCATAGTGCCTCGGAGAGCACGTTAAGCTGTCGGTCCCGGTTTCACTATACCAACTTGTGAAACTGTTTATAGATGGGTTATTGAGTCTATTCAAAACATCGCGACGAGCTAGCCACTTGTTCGGTGTAGACTCATACCATCGGCTACGACGAGGTGGGATTCAAACCCCTCCGCTGGGTACCCTGGGGCCGTCTAGGCGGTCTCGGGCGCCGTAAGGCACCCGTGTTGATACATATATATTACTAGTGGTTACATAGAATTTATGTATCGCAATTTATTTTTATTATTTGCTAAAGATCATCTTTATTGGTGCATGCGCGTTAGTTTCTCATTTAGATGGATATGTTATATGACGGATATTTAAAATCAATATCAATTAATTTATAATAATAGAAATAGGTATATCATTTTTTAAATATGAAAAAATGTTTTTTTTTTTCATAAAAAAATCAGTATTACTTGTTTTTTATATATATTTTTTTAGTTTATTTACAGAAATGAGTGGCTTAAATAAATCAATATTCCACTTGAACCATGTACTAATTTATTTTAGATGAGATTTAATTAATTTATTATTTATATATTACTAAAAATTCTGTTATTTAGAAAAGATAATTTAAAGATTATATACGTGGTTGCCGAGTTGGTTAGACCTACACTTAGGTCGCGGGTTCAAACCACGGTGTGTACCAATGAGTTTTTAATTAAAAAAATATAAACATTTGTTTAATAACACCACTATAGTACCTCGGAGAGCACGTTAACCTGTCGCGCGTCGGTCCCAGTTTCCTACACCAAGTTGTGAAATTGATTATAGATGGGTTATTGAGTCTATCCAAACATCGCGGAGAGCTACCCACTTTTTCGTTGTAGACTTATACCATCGGCTATGACGAAGTGGGATAACTTTTCCGCTGGGTACCCTGAGGCCGTCTAGGCGGTCTCGGGCGCCGTAAGGCACCCGTGATGATATATATAATTTAACTGTACGTTAATTTGTCGTCTCAGTTAGTCACCAACAACCAACCCTAGTTTTTTTTTAGTTCTCATGAAACCCATGAAGCTACGGGCATGAGCTAGTATAATATAATAATAATATGATGGACATTACACACATATTGCTCACAATTTAAGCTCTAGGCTTGCATTATGTGTACCAGAAACAATTATATATAATAGGGGTATTTTATAAACCCCCAGACTGTGACAAGCTGCACAAAAAACGTACCGCTCAAGTCAAACCCACAACCTCCGGATACAACACTAAAGGCGCAACCACTAATCTACGGAAGCGGTTATAACTACTATCATACTATAATGTGTGTCAATTATACAAAATTACTTCCATGTCTTGGAAATAATTATAAGCTTATTAGAATAATTTATACATGAATAGTTGAGTAAAATGTGACATAACAGAAGTGCAAGGCCAGGGTCTTGGTCGGTACAGGGTACCTATTATGATGGGCTTTACAATGTCGTCCATGATGGATGATTACGTCTCCAATAATAATTTATTCACGAAGCTACTTCTGCCTGGTATATGATTGATGCCTAAAATTTTATTTCTTACTTTCTACAAAAACTACTCTAGCATTTGCCAGGGGTTCCGTATGCAGTGATGATTATAAAAAAAATGGATTGTCATTTTTAAAAGTACGTTAAGCTGACGGTCCCAGTTTCACTGTCCCATCTTGTAAAACTGTTTATAGATTAGTAACCTAAGTGAGGCAGGCTAGGCGATTTCGCGAGCCCTAACTGTGATGGTAGATAACGTAGGACATTTTATCCATATTTCTCTACACAAACTAAGCTATGGCTTGTACTATGTGTACCAGAAATAAAGAAATTAATACTTATATCTCCTGAGTGTTAATAAATTAGTAACGTGAAGGCAGTCCAGGTGATTTTGGGAGCCCTAAGTGTGGTGATAGATAATGTAGGACATTTTATCCATATTTCTCTACACAAACTAAGCTATGGCTTGTACTATGTGTACCAGAAATAAAGAAATTAATACTTATTTCTCCTGAGGGTTAATAAATTAGTAACGTGAAGGCAGTCCAGGTGATTTTGGGAGCCCTAAGTGTGGTGATAGATAATGTAGGACATTTTATCCATATTTCTCTACACAAACTAAGCTATGGCTTGTACTATGTGTACCAGAAATAAAGAAATTAATACTTATTTCTCCTGAGGGTTAATAAATTAGTAACGTGTAGGCAGTCCAGGTGATTTTGGGAGCCCTAAGTGTGGTGATAGATAATGTAGGACATTTTATCCATATTTCTCTACACAAACTAAGCTATGGCTTGTACTATGTGTACCAGAAGTAAAGAAATTAATACTTATTTCTCCTGAGGGTTAATAAATTAGTAACGTGAAGGCAGTCCAGGTGATTTTGGGAGCCCTAAGTGTGGTGATAGATAATGTAGGACATTTTATCCATATTTCTCTACACAAACTAAGCTATGGCTTGTACTATGTGTACCAGAAGTAAAGAAATTAATACTTATTTCTCCTGAGGGTTAATAAATTAGTAACGTGAAGGCAGTCCAGGTGATTTTGGGAGCCCTAAGTGTGGTGATAGATAATGTAGGACATTTTATCCATATTTCTCTACACAAACTAAGCTATGGCTTGTACTATGTGTACCAGAAATAAAGAAATTAATACTTATATCTCCTGAGTGTTAATAAATTAGTAACGTGAAGGCAGTCCAGGTGATTTTGGGAGCCCTAAGTGTGGTGATAGATAATGTAGGACATTTTATCCATATTTCTCTACACAAACTAAGCTATGGCTTGTACTATGTGTACCAGAAATAAAGAAATTAATACTTATTTCTCCTGAGGGTTAATAAATTAGTAACGTGAAGGCAGTCCAGGTGATTTTGGGAGCCCTAAGTGTGGTGATAGATAATGTAGGACATTTTATCCATATTTCTCTACACAAACTAAGCTATGGCTTGTACTATGTGTACCAGAAATAAAGAAATTAATACTTATATCTCCTGAGTGTTAATAAATTAGTAACGTGAAGGCAGTCCAGGTGATTTTGGGAGCCCTAAGTGTGGTGATAGATAATGTAGGACATTTTATCCATATTTCTCTACACAAACTAAGCTATGGCTTGTACTATGTGTACCAGAAGTAAAGAAATTAATACTTATTTCTCCTGAGGGTTAATAAATTAGTAACGTGAAGGCAGTCCAGGTGATTTTGGGAGCCCTAAGTGTGGTGATAGATAATGTAGGACATTTTATCCATATTTCTCTACACAAACTAAGCTATGGCTTGTACTATGTGTACCAGAAGTAAAGAAATTAATACTTATTTCTCCTGAGGGTTAATAAATTAGTAACGTGAAGGCAGTCCAGGTGATTTTGGGAGCCCTAAGTGTGGTGATAGATAATGTAGGACATTTTATCCATATTTCTCTACACAAACTAAGCTATGGCTTGTACTATGTGTACCAGAAATAAAGAAATTAATACTTATATCTCCTGAGTGTTAATAAATTAGTAACGTGAAGGCAGTCCAGGTGATTTTGGGAGCCCTAAGTGTGGTGATAGATAATGTAGGACATTTTATCCATATTTCTCTACACAAACTAAGCTATGGCTTGTACTATGTGTACCAGAAATAAAGAAATTAATACTTATTTCTCCTGAGGGTTAATAAATTAGTAACGTGAAGGCAGTCCAGGTGATTTTGGGAGCCCTAAGTGTGGTGATAGATAATGTAGGACATTTTATCCATATTTCTCTACACAAACTAAGCTATGGCTTGTACTATGTGTACCAGAAATAAAGAAATTAATACTTATATCTCCTGAGTGTTAATAAATTAGTAACGTGAAGGCAGTCCAGGTGATTTTGGGAGCCCTAAGTGTGGTGATAGATAATGTAGGACATTTTATCCATATTTCTCTACACAAACTAAGCTATGGCTTGTACTATGTGTACCAGAAATAAAGAAATTAATACTTATTTCTCCTGAGGGTTAATAAATTAGTAACGTGAAGGCAGTCCAGGTGATTTTGGGAGCCCTAAGTGTGGTGATAGATAATGTAGGACATTTTATCCATATTTTTCTACACAAACTAAGCTATGGCTTGTACTATGTGTACCAGAAATAAAGAAATTAATACTTATTTCTCCTGAGGGTTAATAAATTAGTAACGTGTAGGCAGTCCAGGTGATTTTGGGAGCCCTAAGTGTGGTGATAGATAATGTAGGACATTTTATCCATATTTCTCTACACAAACTAAGCTATGGCTTGTACTATGTGTACCAGAAGTAAAGAAATTAATACTTATTTCTCCTGAGGGTTAATAAATTAGTAACGTGAAGGCAGTCCAGGTGATTTTGGGAGCCCTAAGTGTGGTGATAGATAATGTAGGACATTTTATCCATATTTCTCTACACAAACTAAGCTATGGCTTGTACTATGTGTACCAGAAGTAAAGAAATTAATACTTATTTCTCCTGAGGGTTAATAAATTAGTAACGTGAAGGCAGTCCAGGTGATTTTGGGAGCCCTAAGTGTGGTGATAGATAATGTAGGACATTTTATCCATATTTCTCTACACAAACTAAGCTATGGCTTGTACTATGTGTACCAGAAGTAAAGAAATTAATACTTATTTCTTCTGAGGGTTAATAAATTAGTAACGTGAAGGCAGTCCAGGTGATTTTGGGAGCCCTAAGTGTGGTGATAGATAATGTAGGACATTTTATCCATATTTCTCTACACAAACTAAGCTATGGCTTGTACTATGTGTACCAGAAGTAAAGAAATTAATACTTATTTCTTCTGAGGGTTAATAAATTAGTAACGTGAAGGCAGTCCAGGTGATTTTGGGAGCCCTAAGTGTGGTGATAGATAATGTAGGACATTTTATCCATATTTCTCTACACAAACTAAGCTATGGCTTGTACTATGTGTACCAGAAGTAAAGAAATTAATACTTATTTCTCCTGAGGGTTAATAAATTAGTAACGTGAAGGCAGTCCAGGTGATTTTGGGAGCTCTAAGTGTGGTGATAGATAATGTAGGACATTTTATCCATATTTCTCTACACAAACTAAGCTATGGCTTGTACTATGTGTACCAGAAGTAAAGAAATTAATACTTATTTCTCCTGAGGGTTAATAAATTAGTAACGTGAAGGCAGTCCAGGTGATTTTGGGAGCTCTAAGTGTGGTGATAGATAATGTAGGACATTTTATCCATATATCTCTACACAAACTAAGCTCTTGGCTTGTACTATGTGTACCAGAAGTAAATAACTTATTTTTCCTGAGGGTTAATAAATTAGTAACGTGAAGGCAGTCCAGGCGATTTCGGGAGCCCTAACTGTGATGGTAGATAATGTAAGACATTTTATCCATATATCTCTACACAAACTAAGCTCTTGGCTTGTACTATGTGTACCAGAAATAAAGAAATTAATACTTATTTTTCCTGAGGGTTAATAAATTAGTATTATATTTTATAAAAACTTATACCAAGGCAAACTGTACAGAAAATCTTGATTGCCGGGTCAACAAAAAGGAGGGCAATGGTATTAGCAAGGTCTTTGTGGCGATAGACAAGTCTAAGAAGGCGGTCCTCACGCACGCATAATAATGTAAATAGGTTACCTAGTCCGAAATATATATTTCTTACATATTTGTTGCTCTACTATGAAGTTTTGCTACCTGTAGTTGACTTTAGTCAGTCGCTAGCTACTACAGTTTATGATCTAGCTAGATACTATCGAACTCTTTCGTGGAGGATCCGAAAACTTTGTTTGGATATAATATTAATATATACCTATAATACTTATGACACTTATGACATAAGTGTTATTAAAATTTAAGCATACTTTCAAAATGTTCTAGATATTATCATTATAGAATAACTAGTATTGTACCGCGGTTTTAGCCGTCGTTTAATTTTAAAGGAAAGGGATCAAATATCAAATAAAGCCCATATTACTTGCTAATAATTATTAGCTTTTTATAGGTACAAGATTTTTTTATTATACTTATTTATATTTTTTATTATTGAAAATATACGTGGTGGCCAATTTGGTTAGACTTGGACTTAAAAACACTTTAAAGGTCTCTGGTTCGAATACCGGTGTGTACCAATGAGTTTTTAATTAAAAAAAATATGTACATTTGTTTGGCAACACCACTATAGTGACTCGGAGAGCACGTTAAGCTGTCGGTCCCGGTTTCACTATACCAACTTGTGAAACTGTTTATAGATGGGTTATTGAGTCTATTCAAAACTATTCAATGCATCGCGATGGGCTAGCCACTTTTTCGGTGTAGACTCATACCATCGGCTACGACGAGGTGGGATTAAAAACCCCACCGCTTAAAAACTCCATTAAATATCTTTTTTTTTTTAATCGGTTTAGTTGTTTTTGAGTTGACACTTTTTTTTAGATTTGTCTCCTTTTTTTACATTTATATATGGTTACTTAATTAACTTCTACAACTTAATTTCTACATCGTTTACTCGATGTAAATAAAATAACATTTAAAACATATGAAAACTATAATTAAAATTATTCGAATTAAAAGCAAAACCTAATTTAATAATAAAATAAATAAAATAGGACGTTAGTAATAATACAAATAATTATAATAAAATAAAATAATTATAATTAAAGTCCCTGAAAGAATTATTTTATGTTGCAACTGTTTTATGAATGACCCGTGAGATATTTTATGATATTAGAAAAGACAAAGTCTAAGTAGGTACTTGGTGGGGTTAAAAATTTGAAAAAAATCTCACCGAGCATCACTTTCTTGCAATCAAAACTAATTAATGATTACCATGAGTTGGTAATAAAACTCCATGGCTGAGTACCCTGAGGCCTACTAGAGGTTTCGGGTGTCGGAAGGTATCTATGATGGTTACCTACGTTTTACTTCATAGAAGAAAAGAAATCAACATATATATTTAACTTTTTTTTATTGCGGTACGGCATGTGACTTTTTTATTTACTGGATGGTAAGCAGTATGAAGGTCCAAGAACAAATGCAACCAACAATTACGATCTATGTAACCGTTGATTGCACCTATTATGCCGGCTTAAGATGCCTATACACGCTTCGTTTAAAGGACTCGAGATTATAGGAAAAAGGAAACACGCGAGCAGGTAGAGCATTCCACATTTTAATAGTGCGACAGATATACGAATCACCAAATTTTTTAGTGCGGGTTGGTATATCTGCCACAGTATATGCATGCATTTTGTTACCCGCTTGTGAAGTCCTATACCGGAAAGGAGGAATGAGATGAAAAAGTTCTTCAGAGCACTCTCCATGATAAAGGCGATAAAACACGCTCAACGACGCTACATCTCTGCGAAGCTGCAATGGCTCTAGAGTATCCGTGAGCTCTTTGTTTTCGATAATTCTCGATGCACGCTTCTGCAGACTATCGAGAGCATGCAGCAAGTATTTGGCAGATCCACCCCAAAGATGCGAACAGTATTCCACACAAGGCCGTATCTGAGCTTTATAAATCAGATGCCTGAGTTGAGGAGTAAAATACCGTCGCACCTTATTAAGGACGCCGAGCTTCCTACTTGCTGTCTTCGCAATGCTCTCAATATAGTTGCGGTGGTTTAGGTCGGAGCGTATTTCTAATCCCAGGATATCATCAATACCACTATGGCGGTGACAATGACGAATTTTCATTACGTGTCTATTTTAATATCCTCGCAGTATTATCGTCAATTAAATGACCCATTTCGTAACCGCACCATGAAAAGAAACTACCACCTCGACAAGAAACCGATGCAGTAGTCTCTTGCGTTACTAGATAATATCGCCTGCTTACCAAAGTTAATTCTGCAATTTACTATCTACAGTGTTAGCCCCGTTCCGTTTAAGAAAAAGTTAACGTGAAAAGTTAGTTTTTTTGGTACAAGTCGTTCCATTACCAAAAACATCTGAATTTAAGTTCAAGCGTTTCTTTACCAAACCAAACTGGAATTGCTAACATCAAAATTTAACAATTTCAACACGGGTAAAAAGGTGTCTTTTTCGTGTTAATTTCTGACAGTTGTTTGTTTACATGTAAATTCTATCCACAAATTGAATTTTGATGAAATTTTTATAAATTATATTTGTTTTAATGATAAAAATACGATAAAACCTAAAAAAGATGACTTGTAAGTAAATTCTACTTTGATATGTTTAATTTAAGGTTATTAATAAAATTAATAATTCTAATATTATTGTATTTAAACAATAATTTATTTAAAAATATACTTTTGGGGACCGTCCCTATTGACGGCGATATGGAGGAAATATATTATTTATAAGTTTTTTTTTTTATAGGATATTTATTATATAGGGTTTTTATTTAATTTATTATTAAAATATACTTTTATTAAATATAATATATACGTAGTGACAGCTTAATTTCAATTAATTAATAGCTATAAGTCCTTTTTAATAACATTTAGTCACTAATTATTAACATATTTTTACGAAATTTCCTTTTAACAAATATCTTAATACCTACCTATAAATAAAATGAAAAATAAACTAATTTATATTCAATTGAGATAAAAATAAAATAATTAAATTAATGAATATAATTCCATTAATTCCTCTGGAGCCGCGCAGGTGCAGGTGCGAGGTTAATTAATATATAAAAATACTTCTTATAAAAAAATTACATCAAAAAGTAGCCTCGTACTGAAGATAAAGAAGCTCACACTGACGATGCTAAAAAAACTAGTAGGTTTAAATGAAACAGTTGGTTGCGCTAGTTTATGATGTTAGCGGGTGAAGCTAGCCGCGTTATTAAATGGAACGTAAGGGTTATTTAAAAAGTTCAGGAAGTGTTTTAAGTTCATTGACCTTAGCCCGTGGAATTTATTGCCCACGCTCGGAGGCTGGAGTCGCCCACGTTTGGAGGCCGGCGTCGCCCACGTTTGGAGGCCGGCGTCGCCCACGCCAGGCTTACAGCTGACTCTACTCACCTGCTGTTTCTCCGTGATGTAGTACGACGTCATCACGATCGATTCGATTCAAACAAATTATTTTTGGATACCTTTTCAGGAACTCTATTAGGGTTTTTCTATTTTTGGTATTCGATTAAGATGGACGAGGGATAAAGCGATGCTTTGGACTTTATTGTAGACAAAAATATACTTAAATCTAAGTTATTTTTTTGTACGTTTTATTGGTGGAAATTGGAATGGCAGGCGGTTGAATAACGAAGGTGATTTGAAATTTGAGTTTAAAATACAATAAAAACCCATCATAACCATATTAATTATTTAATATAATAATGTTAATGTAATATTTACTTTATTGCAAATTCTTCCGCTATACATTTCAATACTAGCGGAATAATTTGCAATAAATATAATTATTATTTAATATAATAATGTTGATGTAATATATACTTTATTGCAAATTCTTACGCTATAAATTTGAATACTAGCGGAAGAATTTGCAATAAAGTAAATATTACATCAACATTATTATATTAAATAATGGAAATCCGCAAAATAACGCCTGATTCAATCAATCATATTAATTATTGTAAATAAATTGTTCTACAAAATCGCACCAAGGCTTATAAACCTTGTTCGTTAGGAATTCTGAATAATTAGACGGTCTCAGGCGCCGTGAAGTGTCATATTAATATCAATTTAATAAATAAAAGTTATATTGTGAACGCTGCCTGAGTAATTTATTTAAGTATATCGGTAATATTATAAGAGAAAAAAAGGTAATATAACTAAGTCGGTGTTTGTATAATTGTATAAATTTTCACTTTTATTGGCTTCCAAAAAAAACACATAACATTAAAAGTACCTGTATATACATATTCCCGTCTCGCAGACTACTTTGAATATCTGGCCTTTGCGGTGGAAGCTTTAGGCCACTGGTCACTTGATGCTTTGGCATTTTCTCAATTATTGGGAAAATTATTAATAGTTCTCTATTTTATTAATAATTTTCAGGTGACAAAGTCCTAGAGCCTACTTTTTCCAACGCATAGGACTGGAAATTCAAAGAGGCAACGCGTCTGCAGTTTTTGGCACCTGCGTGACTCCAGAGGAACTCAATATTAATTGTTTTTTTCTTTTTATTATTATTTAGTTTTTAATAAATGGCATGCGTGTGGAATAACATCATTGTAATATAAATAATAATGAAAGTTACATAAACTATATTAAACATTTACTAAATTTGTATAGTTAGTTACTAATATGTTTATTTTAATATTAGAAATAAGCATAAACTAATTAAAAATTACAAAAATACCTGTTAACTTAATGTTTATTAAGTTAACATAACATTTTAAGTTAAGTTAGGTGGAATAGTGGGAGCGAGCAATGCTCTTAAACATCAATGTATTGATCGACTCCATTTATGGACTTTAGGTCTGCTTACCATCAAGTAGATAAAAGCCACATGCCGTGCTGCAATAAAAAAAAGTTTTGTCTTTGGTAGGCCAGAAATTAATCAGGCTGGTTGGTCTTAAACCTCTCAACACCACATACAGACCGTTCACCGTAACATGTCGTGTCGTGATGTTAGCACTATGGCAGACAGGGAACATCGTACGGTGAACGGTCTTTTGTATCGTTCAAACTATACAAAACAATAGGTACAAATAATATACCTAATATAGGATGCTACATAATTTAGGTTTACAGTAGAACAAAACAGTGGGACCCCAATCGTGTGGGAATCGTCAAATTGCGACATCCGCTGACATGTTTATGATGAGGCCAAGTGCGACAAACATACACCTAAATTGTTAGCCCGCTTGTACACTGGGAAATTATATGAACTAAACTAACTCAATATTCGTATATCTTTTCTATTTTTAACTAAAGTTAAAACAAGAAAGTGAACATATGGTATGTGAGATTTATCCATACATACCGGCCTTAGATTCACATACGTTGTACGTCTTCTATAAAACAACACGAAAATTGAATAAAGTAAACACTCAAGCAGGTCTCTACCTGCTTCCACATTTTACGAATCACCATTTTATCATATAATGTATAATAAAATTTACCTGCGATACGATATGCTGCACCTATCGTTATGGGTTGACCATAAAAAGGCAGGGTCACTAGTCACAACTGTAACTATACTAGGCTAACTGAACTAAGTGGAATCAACCCCCTTGGGCTGGGTTCCAGCTGGGGGATTCTACCAGGTGCCAGAATTAGGATCATTTCGGGCTACGCTTTCACAGATTCCTCCTTCAGGTCGCCGCTGATGACTTGAAGGTGAAATCTGACGCCATGCAGAGAGAGACATTCTGCTGACGCTGGATCCGAATCTTGTTTGTGGCCGACAAGAGATGATTTCATGCTGTATGAATCATCTGAAGTAGTAGGGATGATCGAAGGACCGTAGTTAAATCCTATGTGACTCTAACATAAAAATAAAACTTATTTAAAGAGACAAAACTACTATTGTGCCCCGGAGCTGCCGAACTTGTGGAAATGTATAAAATTTGTATGGATTGTTCAAGCTAATAAAGACACGCCACTGATTATGTGTTGACTTTGAATATCATCGGTGAAGACAAGTTAAACGCCTTCGCTGGGTATCCTGAGGCCGCGTAAGGCAGTCGAGATGATACAGAGATTTTCAAACTGTATAGATAACATATGGAGTATCTTATACATGTCGTTGAGACACTTGAATGAGTTTGATCCCCGCGCCGGCGCCCAATCAGCGCGACTGAATGCTTCGACGCGCCGAGCGCGGTGTGTGCGGGGCTTTATACCTTCTGAACTACGATCCCTTCCGCCAACACTAACAGAGTAATCAACTGAGAGTTTATTTAATATGCTATGTGTAGTGTTAGAATGCTGTGAGATAATAATATTATTATTTTGTAATAATACAATGTTACTTTATTATATTGAGAGCACGTTAAGCTGTCGGTCCCGGTTTCATTATACCAACTTGTGAAACTGTTTATAGATGGGTTATTGAGTATATTCAAAACATCGCGACGAGCTACCTACCCACTTGTTCGGTGTAGACTCATACCATCGGCTACGACGAGGTGGGATTAAAAACCCCTCCGCTGAGTACCCTGAGGCCGTAAGGCATCCGTGATGATATTTATTTATATTTATATTGTTTCATAAAATATAATAATAATTCAATACAAATTAGCATAAGTACCTATACATTTATCAGTTATAGTAAAATTAAACATAATATAAAACTAATATCTAACTATTAAAAAAAACCCTCATCAATACATACCTAAAAATAAAAAAATCTATAAATAATAAATTTCTTCTAGATAGCTGTCGACAGGTAGTGTACTCCATAGACTGGCCGCGTTACCCTGTTGAATTGCCAGGCTAATTCGTTAGTCAAAGAACGAGCCAGCTCGTTGGTCAGATGTAACAACCAAATGCTTAGCAATATATTTATAGTTTGCTTGAGTTCTTGGCCCCCAAGGCCACCTGCCCAGGGTACTAGAGCCATTCCATCAGGCCTCTTACCACCATCCCTAGCCAAACCGTTAGGTTATAAAATAGAAGGGATACAGACGCTGGTAATATAATAATAATATGTTGGATATTTCGCTTACATTTCTATATGTACCAGAAACAACGATACATACATACATACATTAGACGCCTCCGTAGACTAATGGTCTTGCGTCTTTGGCGTTGTATCCGGAGGTCGTGGGTTCGATTCCCACCCATGGCAGAAATTATTAGTACGTTTTTTCTGTACAGTTTGTCATGGTCTGGGTGTTTATAAAATATAATATGTATTATATTGTTGCTTCTGGTACACATAGTACAAGCCTAGAGCTTAGTTTGTGACCAAAGCAATATTTGTAAATTGTCCTACATAATATTATTATATTATTATTATTACATATCTTCACGGGTGCCTTACGGCGTCCGAGACCGCCTAGACGGCCCCAGGGTACTCAGCGGAGGGGTTTTAATACCACCTCGTCGTAGCCGATGGTATGAGTCTTCACCGAACAAGTGGCTAGCTCGTCGCGATGTTTTGAATAGACTCAATAACCCATCTATAAACAGTTTCATAAGTTGGTATAGTGAAACCGGGACCGACAGCTTAACGTGCTCTCCGAGGCACTATAGTGGTGATGTCAAACAAATGTAAATACTTTTTTGAATTAAAAACTCATTAGTACACACCGGGATTCGAACCAGGGACCTAAGTGTTTTTAAGTCCAAGGTTTAACCAACTCGGCCACCAGGTATATACTCGGCCACCATGTATATACTCGGCCACCACGTATATTAACGATACAAATAAATATTATTGTTTATATAAACACCCAGAGCAAGGCAAACTGTTCAGAAATGTATAAGTATAATTGTTTTTATTTGAGTGGGAATCAAACAACGTAGATATATGTCGCACCTGAGATTATCGTAGGCACTTATTGTATTTTTTATTATTTTTAACACAATTCACAGATATGGCTCTGGTCACAAACTAAGTTCTCGGCTTGTACTATGTGTACCAGGAACAACGGTATTATACATATTATATTTTGTAAACATCCATACCATGACAAGCTGTACAGAAAAAATGTATGCTACTGATTTTCATATCCCGTAGAGATTTTAGCGCCATAACTGCTGATTGTAGAAAGAATTTAAATTGACGTCGATGTAACTCAATGAGGATTTTTCTGGTCGCTGGGACTTGAACCTACGAACCTCGCAAGGTACTCAACCACTGAGCCACTGAGGTACGAAATTCAGAAACGTTTCTCTAAACCAGGACTTGTTAAACCTCTATTTTCCTGCTGTCAGAATCTGAATACTCTTAACATGGATATAACCATAACGGTATATGTATTCTATGTACATCATCATGCTTCATCTGTGTCCAGGCATCCATATCCGATTGAATTGGGGTACCTCATCAGTATCAAAGGCTGTACATAACGAACCCACATTATCGGTTCCGTAGGCTTTATGCAATCATGGCCACTCCGAGCCACTCCTATGTTTGCCTGGTCAATATTATCATGGAATTGTGGGAAAATTACCACTACCACTATACGCAAACGAGATAGCCATTTTTTTATAGAGACACAATATTATACTCTGTATCTTACTTTTGATAAGCAGATTTTTAAAGGCAAAATGAAGACGATTATTAATATTTAAAAATTTTTAGCACCTTAAAAAATAATTTTCGATAGAAATCGATTTAATAATAATAAAACTTTCTTAAAGGACAATATTTATTTACTTCACAAAAGAAAAGAATAACAAAATAAATATAAATAAATCTTAGCTAAAATAATAAAAAAATGTTCCTCTATATCCCAGTTATTACTGTGGCTAAAAGAACCTAGTATACTCGCAACATTGCCTAATAAAACTTATCTAAATTTTAATATTAATGACCAGCCCCGGCTTCGCACAGATTACTACTAATTATATGTATCACGGTACTTATATATTAACTTCCGGAAGAATTTACCTAAATAAAGGTAAAAACCCGCGTCTAAATCCGTTGCGTAATTTAGAAGATTTAAGCGTACAGACAGACAGACAGACGCGGGAAGCAACTTTGTTTTATATATGTATATAGAACAAAGTTGAAAATATTAGAATTTTCTTTGTAATGCATAAACTTCAACAATACTTAGAATTGAATCTTTCACTTATAGAAAGCAACATTATCAACGTGTAACATTTATTTATGATCTTTTTTTAAATTAAACGATAGGAGAAACTGATGGACACAGCAGTTAAAAAAAATACTTTTTTTAATTAAAATCTACAAAAATAACAATAAAAAAAAAAACCTATATATGTGAGTACCTATAGGACGTACTCGTACTCGTAGCGTATATATTTTTATTTCAGTACCTGCTCCATACCGGAGTTCCCGTCCGAATCTTTTAATAACATTTAGGTTGAGTTTGTACCAAAGTATATGTTAATTACACAGATTTCCGGTCTAAGTATGTAAAAGCAATTTCGTTTTAAAGGACAGTTACTAATAAGGCTGAGTTGTACCAAAGTGTCTGTTAACGATTAAAATTAAAAATGGCGTCGAATGTACCATATTTATTTTGTAGTTCGAATGACAGCCGACGCCATTTTTAATTTTAATCGTTACATTACATTAACAGACACTTTGGTACAACTCAGCCTTATTAGTAACTATTCGTTTTTAAACGAAACTCCTTTTACATACTTAGACCGGAAACCGAACCCGCGGTCTGTGTAATTGCCCCCAATGGAAACTTTATCCGATGGCTCACTCACAGCAAAATGAGGTTCTTGGGAACTAAATTGGTTTCCACGAGTCTTCGTCCGCAACAAACTTCCATCACCAATCGGAAATTTACAATAAAAACTTTTCTTTGCGTAATATTTCCGTTTAGTTAAATGTTTTTAGTTCACAGATTAGTTCATTTATTTAGTTATTCAAATTGAAAAAAATATGTTTTTACACATGAAAATTTTTGTTGTCATGAAGGTTTTGAAAACCTACATACAATACATATAATACCACCCATAGAGTCCTTATTTAGTTATGTTTCGGTTTTAGTCTGTGGGTTAAACCGGTTATCAGGAACCAATTGCATCGTTTTCTTGTCCAGTAGGTCGGCTCTTTTGAGAGTGCGGTTGCGATACGGGCAGTAAATTTGACAATATAGCAGCGAGAATATTAAAGTAGACGTAATGAAAATTATTTACTTTTTCTCAGAGTTAAAAAACGTGAGAGATCACTTCTATGTGTTTCAAGTTCTGTGTCGTTCAGCGATCGATCGAGACAATTCAAGGTTTTACGGAAGGATATATAAAAGCTCCGATAAGTCTCAAGAAAGTGGAGTAAAGTCGAGCAAAGTCTCGAGGGACAAAATTATATTTTTCTGCACCAACAAAAGTTATACAAGTATACGTACTTGGTTTGACCATAGACTATAAACAACTTTGGTTACAGGTAGAAAACCCTCCTTATACCATGACTGTCACTAATAATAACATATGGAACCGCCTTAATGCCTTATATGGCCTATAAAACGTCAAACGAGTTCGTTGTCGCTATGCTGTTCTTACTTCAACCAATCAACGCTCAGTGATTGCCTTTGTTCTCTCTTTTTTTATTTGTATGGTGGCGGCCATCTTCTGTTCTCATAACTGAAAAAAGGGATTTAAGGCACGTGGGCATCTTTATCTCAATTTTTTATTTATTTAAAATAAATACAAAATTTATTTTACAACTCGGTCTCAGTTGAGTTAAGACCTATTTATTCATAGAAAAGGAGCTAAATTATATTATTTTTATGTGTTTATTAAACCGAGGTTAATTGTTACTTATGATTAATTAAGGACACTGCATTCGCAATCGCGAAGTCCGCTTTCTCCATACAAAATGAGCTTTCGCATTTCCAGTACGACTACTGTTTGTCGCAGAATTTAAATAATAATTTTGTTGGTCATTGTTTTATTTAATCTTTCTGTGTTGGGTATATTTTTTTTTATTTCTGAAATAAATAAAAAACTTTTTAAATATTATAATACAAAAATATTTACAACCCACAACAGAAAGATTTTCGCGTATAAAAATAATAATTGTATTTCGACTAATAGCCACGTTATAAAATTGGAAGTACGTTTGTCAAGTATGGGCGTCAAGACGACTTAATAAGCGTATTCTCTATTTAAATCATATGTAGTAACGTAAATAGGCCAACGAGAGTTAATCTATGACATAAGATGCAGATAATGCATGAGATACATTCAAATACACTCTCTACATAAACTTTTATATATTTTATTACATTACACACACACATACACACACACACGAAAACACACTTTATACCTACTATACCATACGCGAATACAGTAAACACTTAATTAAAGACACACACATTTTATAGGTACTTTAATTTTTCTCTTATATAATTCTAGGGCATTCAGTCCGCAGCCCTCTATCAATATTGTAGATTTATTGAAAATTTATTAATATTACTGGTTCCTGTAACACAGGGAAACCTAGCATAGGAACCAGAGATACAATTGTCCATTTTTAGGTGCAAATTTTTATATATTATTTAATTATTTTAAATTATAAATGTTGTATTTTATTTATTTAATAACCATGTTTAACCATACTATGAATGTTGTTTTAAAATTTTCATTTCATGTTTAATGAAATGAAATATACGGGAGTCGTGTCCAGAATTCATTCGCAATTATTATTTATAATTGCTCTGGTTTTACAACGCTTGCAAATGTAAATAATAAATTAAATAACTGTAAACGTTGGTAGAGGATGCTACAAATTTTATTTATACAGCGCTTTACAGGGTGTTTTACTAGTGTATATTTTATTTATTTATTCATTGGAGCACGGCATGTGACTTTGTATCTACCTGATGTATAAAGTCCATGAATGGGGTCGACCAATATATGAAAAAAAAAAACAATCAGCTGTTCTATTAATTCAGCTACATGACTAAAATGTATGGAACAGCTGTTTTATCCTAGATAATGTTGGATATTGGCCACATATTGAAAGTGGTTCATATTTATTTATTTATTTATTATATTTCAGGTAAACTTAAGGCTAACAAATTTATAGTTAGTTATAGTATTTTAATATATGTTTAATATTCCTGAAAAGTAAAAAATAGTTATGTCATTGGGCCTTATTCCATTAATATTTTCTTGTCGAATTATATAATGTAATAAATACAATACATGCTACAAGAATGAAATGACAAACATAAGTATTTTTTTTAAGGATGTAAAGTCCGGTCGCGGAACCAAAATATTTAAGTGCAATAATAATAATAATAATAATATGTAGGACAAATTACACTTATTGCTCTGGTCACAAACTAAGCTCTAGGCTTGTACTATGTGTACCAGAAGCAACGATATAATACATATTATATTTTATAAACACCCAGACCATGACAAACTGTACAGAAAAAACGTACTAATATTTTTTGCCATGGGTGGGAATCGAACCCGCCGCTAAGTGGCGTACAGCTATATTTAATGCACGGGGAACGAAGATATGTCGAGTCGGGTCATTGTCCGAAATTCCTTTCTTCTCTAAGACCATTATTTTATTAGCATTGTTTTGAATAAACTTTTCTTTTTATGTATGGAATTGTAAAAAAAAACAATGAAAATTATTAAGTTTTGAAAGTGCCCTAATTTTTTTATAAGTAAGGCTTGAATGATTTTTAATTCACTTTGAAGGGAATTATCACAAAGAACGCCAACAGACTTCAAGTTTTTACGGCGCAATGGTAAATTATTTTAGTCACACAGACCGAAAAAATATTTTCCCTATATTTGGGTAACTAACATCGTCGATAACTCAATTATAATCCTTGTTTATTTTGGCCCAAAATAGAAGATTCTCTTGCGTAACTAAAAGCAATATATTTACTTATCATAGTATTATCTTGAACAGTTGCCAATTTGCTTGGAGGCTGCGTCTTTCGGTTACAGCACTTTTTTTTTTAAAGTACCGTTTTTTTTAATGTTTAGTTCATCTGTCTGCCCGCATCTACTGGGTATGCTTTATTTTAAATTTGGAATGTTTAAAAAACAAATTTTTGAGCAACATCTATAAAAGTTACGTACGTTAAGCTGTCGGTCCTAGTTTCACTATACTAACTTGTGAAACTGTTTATAGATGGGTTATTGAGTCTATCCAAACATCGCGACGAGCTAGCCACTTGTTCGGTGTAGATTCATACCATCGGCTGCGACGTGGGATTAAAAAACTCTCCGCTGTCACCCGTGATGATATATTTGTATCTATAAAAGTTATAAGTTACAATTTCCTAGTAGGTTTAAGTATAAAACGAGACTCCAAAATAACAAAAAAATAATGAGGGTTATCAAAGAAAACTATTACTTTATCTATACGCCCATGATCGCGCATCTCAGGGTACCCAGCAAAGGTATTTTATTCCACCTAGTCGTGTTCTGTTTTCTGAGCATATACAGAACGAATGGCGTTACCGTTTTTATAATAAAATAAATAAACAAACAAATCGTATTAAAATAATAATATAATAATAATATGTAGGACAATTTACACATATTACTCTAGTCACAGACTAAACTCTAGGTTTGTACTATTTGTACTAGAAACAACGATATAATACATATAATATTTATTTATTTAACACCCAGGACATGATAAACTGTACAGAAAAACGTCTAATATTTTTTTGCCATAGGTGGGAACCGAACCCACAACCTACGGATACAACGCAGAAGGCGCAACCACTAGCCTACAGAGGCGGTCGAAATAGCCCAAGAAAAAACTACCAAAATGTATAAGAATGTCAACCATCAAATATCAAGTCAAAAATATTTATTTCATGTAAATCTTTTCAGGCTTTTATGAAGAGTCAAAAATAAAAAGATTTATTTAAACTATATTTAGTATAAGGTCTAAGAGTGTGCTCTGGGTTAGGCCGCCATACTTCTCACACATACACAAATAAATAGCAACCAAACCGAACACACACCACATACCCAACCAGTGTAGACTATAATAGGTAGTCAGCTGGTTCCATTGACCTGCCAATCGTTAGCAAAGGTGCCACAGAGGCGACCAACCTCACACACTATATCTACGCCCCAAATAATATATACACACATACCTTCTGTATAAATAATATCGTGATTAGTATTTTTAATTTAAAAAAAGGTTGCTTAGCTTGTTTTTTTAGCATCAAAGGACCCGAGACTATCCATTAGGATATCAGATTATTATTAAAATGTTAAAATGACCAATTTATATGGTGATTTTTTTTTTCATTTGCGACATATAGCTTCATGGGAAAAGTTATTCGGTTTGATCAGTAGAGCCTCATAATAGCACAAAGTACAACTTTTCAAATTCATAAATTCTCTAGGAATATTAATAAAAGATCTTTAGTGAAATCTCCCCCGTTGTCGCGACATCCGCCCACTCTGGTCTCGAAACGGCTGCCTGTGTCCCATATCTACAATAATACAAAATATCATAAAAACTTAAGACTAGGGCGAGGACGAATCGACAAAAGGTTATACGTTTTATTTACTTTCATTCTTAGTTATTGTGTTGTTTTTGGTTTATCTATGAGATTATTACTTGTTGGTAGATTTGAAACCTCATTAAAAATATTTAAAACTTACAAAAAAATCTATAGCAGTGCAACGTGGAAATGCAGCCAGTGTTCTCAGTACTTTTAATAAAGACATTTTCGGTGCTAGAGATTTTAAAGAAATTGTTTATCTGTTACTTACTATTTTTTATTTATTTATAAATGATTGAATTTTTTTCTTTATTAAATAACATTAACAAAAAATATACACGTGGTGGCCTAGTTGGTTTAGACCTTGGACTTAAAAACGCTTAGGTCCCTGGTTCGAATCCCGGTGTGTACCAATGAGCTTTTAATTAAAAAATTTATGTACATTTGTTTGACAACACCACTATAGTGCCTCGGAGAGCACGTTAAGCTGTCGGTCCCGGTTTCACTATACCAACTTGTAAAACTGTTTATAGATGGGTTATTGAGCCTATCCAAAACATCGCGACGAGCTAGCCACTTGTTCGGTGTAGACTCATACCATCGGCTACAACGAGGTGGGATTAAAACCCCTCCGCTGGGTACCCTGAGGCCGTCTAGGCGGTCTCGGGCGCCTTAAGGCATCCGTGATGATATATATATATATATATTAACAAAAAAAAAACGAATTTTATAAGTATTTCTCTGATAGCTCTCGTTAAATTTTTTTGTACTTAATTATAACACAATTGTTTATTTATTTTTAATTAACGCGAAACAATAACAGAATGAAGTACTGGCTTATAAACTGTTTACTTTGGAAGAAATAATCTATTTAGGTTGAATTCAATCTGACCCAAGAGAGAGACTAAGGCAGACCAAAAAGAAAAGATTTTAACAAAAGGTGTCAGTCTTAGAAATTGTGTACTTTTAAAATCTATAAAATCTTTGCGTATATCTAATACAAGTTTATACAAACGTTAAATAAAGAGCGACTGATGATGAGGGTAAGGTATAACAAATATTTATAATAAAAAAATATAAGTTAAGGTTTGAATCAATTCCTATTGTACTAGACATGTCTAGTAAATGTTGCCCTGCCGACTGCGGAGATACTTATTATACAGCCGCATACGATGAGGCAAGGCCTTGTCTTTTAAGGCTCTAAAGGCCTAAGGTGAGGTCCGTGTAGCAGAAGGCTGCGGTACCACAGTCGTTAGTAATCTGGTATTTCAGCCCTTTACATGCGGGGTTCGGGACCATCTTTGTCTCGGTCTGAGTGTTTATAAAATATAATATGTTGTCGTTGCTTCTGGTACACATAGTACAAGCCTAGAGCTTAGTTTGTGACCAGAGCAATATGTGTAATTGGTCTTAAACATTATTAAAAGAAATAAAAAAATCTTGGGTTATACCCAGTTACAGGGGAACAAGCTCGGCGGGCGACATACGGCGGGCGTTATAAAACGTTCTTATAATGCCTCGCTATTAATGCTTGAGTAAAAAGAAAATTTACATAGTATATAATTTTGTGTGTGGAAATATTAACAATAGGAACTATTACATAATTTAGTTTAAGAAACACAACTATTAACTCGAACACAAAATTCAAACGACAGCAGCGCTATCTGACTAAATTATTTGAGAAAAATCTACAAGTACAATAAAATGTTGTTTTCGTATATGATATCTCTCTATATAGTCTGTAGTATAACATAGCAATTTATTACTGTAGAAAATATTGTTAGCCATTTCTCCGGGGAGGTCGGGTTGTGAGCTCAATAATGCACTTATGTAGATTGCATTTTACTCTGAAGGCTCGAGTTTCTCTCTGCATGGCGGTATCGCCTCAATTTCCGCTTATTAGAGCTCTTCCGCTTTATAGTTGTTGTATAGCGGTTTGCAGAACTATGTCACGATGTAAAAGGGGACGGTGTGATGTTATGACAATTTCCGCTTGTTAGCGCTTTTCCGCTTTACAGTTTGCAAACTAAACTATAATTATCTCTACACCATGAACTATGTTTATCTAAAGATTTATAATTCATTTAAGTTAGATTTTAAACATTTATGGATTGTTAACTGTAGTGTATTCCTAAAGTAAATAAATAAATAAATGATTAAATTATGAAGATTATACGAAGTGCTGTAACAAACTTTGTAAAGTAAAACTGAGAAATATGTATCTGTTTTGCTCGCACTCATTCAAATCCACATTTTTTAGGTGGGAGGAAGTATCTACCTATTAGTTTGCTAGGCCGTCAAGTGACCTAGTCATGTTTCGGTTTTAGTCTGTGGATTCACCGGTTTTTCGAAGCCTACTGCATCGATTTACTCTCGAGTTGGTAGTCTCCTTCCATGGTGCGGTTATAAAACGGATAATCGATTTTACAATAAAGCAGCGAGGATATTAAAATAGACTCGTAATGCAAATACGTCTTTGTCGCCACCCATTTCGTAACCGCATCATTTGCCGGCATAATGGGAGCGACTTTTGTTAAACAACAATGTATTGATCGACCCTATTCATGGACTTTGTAGCTCTGCTTACCATCAGGTAGAAACAGATTCACATGCGTGCTCCAATAAAAAAAAAAAGAAAGAAAAGAGATAAATAACTACGAGTAGTTTTTGTTTCTTTTAATTTTCGAACGAAGGTTCCATAAGATTGTTGTCGCCATATTCTGTTCTCACTCCTTTAACATTGATTTAGTTATTTATGAGTAATAGTTTTTGTTTACAGTTCATCTTAGGACTCTTCCGTATATTCAAATGTTACCTGTAATTTATGTATTAATTTAGGGATCTCAGGGTTTTGATTTAATCTTATATTATACACTTTTTGTATTAAACGACTGTTTGTTTCTTTAATAAAATAAATAAAGAATTCTGTGTAAAAAGTAGATTTTAAAAGCTATCATAATAAAAATATTATACTATATTATATACGTGGTGGCCGAGTTGGTTAGACCTTGGACTTAAAAACACTTAGGTCCCTGGTTCGAATCCCGGTGTGTACCAATGCGTTTTTTATTTAAAAAAAAAATTACATTTGTTTGACAACACCACGTGCCTCGGAGACCACGTTAAGCTGTCGGTCCCGGTTTCACTATACCAACTTGTGAAACTGTTTACAGATGGGTTATTGAGTGTATTCAAAACATCCCGACAAGCTAACCACTTGTTCGGAAAACCCCTGCGCTAGGCTGAGGCCGTCTACACTGAGAAAAATGGATATTTGATGTAATTGAAAATCGTCGGTTAATCGATAAATTTTAAGTTTTACGCCGATAAGATCAGTCTTTACGATTGCAATGTCGTTAAACTAACTAATGCCTTTTCTATCATGATACTACGAGGCGCTTCTAGTGGGAAAATATCACAACTCTTCATGTTAAATGTTGCAACGATAAGTTATCATGATGTCTTACATGCAAATCATTTCATGCCGGTCAACTTTTACCGAAACTTTTCTGCTAACGTGTGACTCCGACTAATTTCTGTAATTTCATTTCGATTTTAACAGGATGAGTAATGATATATTAGAATGCTTATGCAAGAAAGGAATACGGATAAATTATTGGTTCGGACGCCTAGTCGTTTTTTATGAGGTTTACGCGTAGCGGGCGCTGATTTCATATTAAAAACTTGGGTATATTTTTCTCAGTGTAGGCGGTCTCGGGCACCGTAAAAACCCGTGATGATATGTATAATAAAAACCCATACCTATTCTTTAAAATATATACAGATACTTTAGGGTACCTAATAATAGGTCTGTAATAGTTATCAAAAGTTCCGCAGTCTGAACTACCTACGTAATATTCCAAAGCCAGCAATAAATTTTAATTTGTTTATAAGTTAAGGCATTCACAAGTTGGGCCTAGCGTTTCGTTACACCTAGTTTGTCGAAACTTTCTTTAGCTTCTATAAAATATGGCTGCCTAGCACGATAGTCTAAAGGTCAAGACCATCAGCGGAAGATTGCCTTCAAACCGTAATCAACGGCCAATGTTAACGCAAAACCTCAAATATACGAGATGAGGAAAGAAATTATACTTTTTTATTTATTTAAATTCTTTATTGCACATAAAATAAAATTGTAGATAGGCGACCTTAATGCCTTAGGCATTTTCTACTAGTTAACCTATGGGAGAGTCAAAAAAGTATTCAAGGGTGCAGAATGGTAATTGAAAATGTTACCTAAAATATTAAGTAATCTACATACAGATATAGAATTGGCTCATACAAAAATATTTTGCCGTGGTTGCGAGTTGGACAGATCTTAGACATAAAATTACAGTTTTTAGGTCCCTGGGTTAAACCCGATGATTTTTAATGAAAATAATATGTAAATTTGTCTATTTTTATATATTTATTTGTAGTTTTTAGGAAAAAAATGGTTTTGATTTATTTACAGAGATGAAGATCTTTTTTTTTTGTGACGTACAAATTAACCTAAAAAACCAATATAAATTTCCATAATACGTAAAATAGTGTACCTAATTAGGTACACTATTTGTCTGGTATACTAGGTTTGCATGTGTTACAGAAACTAGTTATATACGCTCCTAAATATAATATTTAAATATTACCTACAAATTATAATATTTAAAATTAATATCCATATTACACATAATAAAGTGTCTTGTGCGTGCGTGTGTGGTATGTAAAGACATATATTTTATTACCTATTAGTGTTTTAAAATATTCTAATCGTCTAAAGTTAATTAGATATCTAAAGATTTGAACCAAAAATACATAAAATGAAAAGAGGGTGAAAAATACTTGAAAAGAAAATCAGCTGAAATATGAAAATCCGCCAAGGACTTAGAAGGTGACACAGTATCCAAAATATAGGTTAATAAGCCACTTGGTTCTTATTCCTACACAAATGTATTGGAACCACACAGCCTTTTATGCAAAATACTATACTATTTGTATAGCAAAGTAGATCTTATTTTTAGGGAATTAGGGTATACACTTGCGGTTTCGTAGTGTAGGTAGAGAGATTTCATCGTAGATTTGGACTGAAGTGCTCTACAAACAGGCAGCGGGAGCGGTAGGGCGAAGATTTCGGGAGATATCGCTTGTTAAACCTTTTCGTTTTTTTTTCCTCTTTCAAAGGAAAAATTTGGTTAGGTAGGTATGTCGTGAATAACTTTGTACTTGTCTAGAAGCTAATGTCATCATATTACTTTAAATGTTTTAAGCGCGGAAATGGGGATTTTAGATCGGAGCTCTATAATTCTAGCCAATTTACAGCTGCCTTCTAATTCACAGACAGACAGCCTCCGTATACTTATGGTTGTCTTTAACGTTGCATCAGGAGGTCGTGGGTTCGATTTCCACCCAAAACAAAAAAATATTAGTACGTTTTCTCTGTACAGTTTGTCATGATCTGGGTGTTTATAAAATATAATATGTATTATATTGTTGTTTAGCTACTACTACATAGTACAAGCCTAGAGCTTAATTTGTGACCAGAGCAATATGTGTAAATTGTCCTATTTAACTTACTACTTACATATTATATTATTGATACATAATATTATTTAAAAAAATAAACCTTTACAACTAGAAGTTTTTGTACTCGAACTGTTCAATGAACTATCCAGAAAATTCGATTAGGTACTCCGCGATAGGTTACGCTACTGTAATGCAATTTGCAATCAAATTCTCTGGGCGCGTTCCAAAAAACCTGCCAGACTCACTAATGCCAGGTCTAAAATTGACGTAGTAAGAACAATATGAAGTGGTAATTTAATTACTTTTTAGTTTTTGGAACACAGCCTTTGGGTAGTTTCTTTTAAAAAAGTTTATTTCATTAAATAATTTAAAGAGTCAGAGGTATGGTTAGAGGCTTGTGCCTCCCCCAAATATAGGTACACTTTTAAACAATATCACCATTAGACTTGCCGTTTGTTTAAGAGGCGCAAATATTTGTAAACCTCATGTTTGTCACTGTGGCGGTAGCGTTAATAAGGACGGGCTACACGGCCTAGCTTGTATAAAGAGTGTGGGCGATTTCCAAAACATGCCGATTCTTGTACTATGTGTACCAGAAACAATGATGTTTGACAAGGCTTTGAAAAAGTTTGGCAGAAATGACCTCGCAGTAGGATTCTCCTTCACCACGACAACGCCTCGCCGGGCGAAAGATCGACTATTTGGCGACGTCAGACATGGAATTACTGGGCCACCCGTCGTATAGCCCCGACCTCGCACCTTGCGATTTTTATTTATTCACAAAAATAAAAGAAAAACTTCAAAGAAAACGTTTTATGGAGGCAGAGGAAGCTGCTGCTGTCAAAGAGACCCCGTAGGACGAATAGGTGATTTTGTCAGTGGTTCTACCGGATGCAGCGATGTAACAAGATGTGAATGGACTTATTTTAAAAATATATAATTATGCATTTTTATAAAGGCCTTTTATAGGATAATCTTATATTAAATTCGAGTCCCGCCACCAGGAATTTTTTCATTGCATTTTTATCTTTAAAAATTTTAATATAAAAATATATAATAAAACTAATAACTTACTAGTTTGCTAATTTTTTAATTTTCTAAAAACTTTCAGTTTGGCCCTCGTATATATTATATAAAATAATAATACAGTTTCACAAGTTGGGTCCGTCAACTTAACATACACTCCGAGACAAACGAGACTTTAGTGGTTCAAACAAATGTATTTTTTTTAATTAAAAACTTATCAGTAGAAAACACAGGCCTATTTCATAAACGTGACAATTGTAATTTACCATGACAATTTATAATACATTGCTTGGTTTGGTTAGTTGTAAGTAAATAATTTCAACTAAACTGAGCAATGTATTATGAATTGTCATGGTAAATTACAATTGTCACGTTTATGAAATAGGCCCCTGGATTTAATACTGTAGTATTTTTAAGTGTAAAATCTAACCAACTCGGCCACCACGTATTTATATAAATGATATGTTACTGTTTATATCCTATGGCTAGCTTGTTGTAATTTAATTATAACAGGTATATTAAATTGTTAATTTATAGGCCGTTTACTTGAAACTAGAAAGAGACTAGTCACCACAACACAGGGAATCCTAGGGCGGTGACTAGGGTTCTATATAAACACAACTAATACTTATATAACTATGTATATTTTAACACGAATTTTTTGTCATGTTTTTCTGAAACTTCGAATAAATTAAAAATTAAATTAAAAAAAATTATAATATTGTGCTCCCGACACTTATGTATGGAAGTGAAGCATGGGTATGACAGAAGAAGCATACCAGTAATATTAATGCGGTTGAAATGAGATCAGTGAGGAAAATGTGTGGTGTGACCCTCAGAGATCGAATTAAAAATAGTGTAGTGAGAAAAAGAAGTGGAACAGATGATGAATGATGTAGTGTCGAAGATTGAAAGAGGTATTTTAAGGTGGTTCAGCCACGTTGAGCGTATGGATGATGAACGAAAGACGAAACAAATAAAGTAAAAATAAAACAAATAAAGTAAAAATAAAACAAATAAAGTAAAAATACAGAATGATAGTGGATTACGTGGCCAACCAACGTGCGTCTTTACAGATCAAATTCGAGATGTCCTTAAAAAACGACAAATAAGAAGTCAAAAAATAGACGCGCCTATTTGAATCGGTGCGTGGATGTGGAGGAAGCTAGGGAAGTATGTAAACACCATGCGAAGTGGCGTACATTGCTCTCTGCTTACCCCTTAACAGGGATATAGGCGTATGTGTGTATGTATGTATGTAATTATACATGAGTGTAATGTATCGCATTTAAGTACAGCAGAAGTACAGCCGCACTGCGTCGTCCTGCGTCAATCGTTTCTTATGTCCTATCCAAATATTAGCATATCTCTAAGGATCATTAATTTTCTTGTAGTTAAGGCTTGAACAATGTGTATTACTATAGAAATCTGTGAAGAAATAGTTGAGAAAAAGGACGAAAAATACGACTTTAAATTAAATTACTTGAACATTAATTGTATATTAAATATTTTAAACAATATAAATTATTAGTAATTTATTAATACATATTTAGGTTAAATTATTATAATCATATCTTTCGTATTTGAGAGAATTTCATGTTTAGGTAAAAAACGCCATGTTTAAAAAAATATTTACAAAAAAGGGGCACGTCATATAATAAATACAAACAATACGATTTAATAATGAAGAGTGATGTATACATCCTCTTTTTTTATTTGGATACGACAAGTAATTTTTTTAATATTTTTTGAATTTATACGAATTTAGCTATTTGGTTTCCCCCTTAAAATATATTTCTTGCGTGGGATGTAGGTCATTTCGTACATATTTACCTATGTACCAGACATATATACTAATACATATTATTATTTATAAATACTCAGACCATGGCAAACTGTACATAAAACGTAGGTGCTAATATTTTTCGCCATGAGTACGAATTTAACCCACGACCTCCGGTTACAACAACGCAACTACTAGACCACTCTATGTTTACACTATTTGGCTCGAAGCCCATTTTATATTTAGGGTAAGTATGTTTTTGTTTTGGCTTTAGGTATAAGTTTCTAAATAACAATTTTAACATTTATTTTATAAAGGTAACTGTAAAAACACTCTGACGACGAGGTAGAGGCTATGTACGAAGACATAGCCAAGGCCCTCCACAACACCACTAGGGCCCACTATAATGTTGTCATGGGGGACTTTAATGCCAAAGTGGGAGTACAAACTGGCATCGAATCGAGTGTCGGACCACACGGATATAGAAGCAGGAATGTTAGGGGACAAATGCTGGTCAACTTCCTCGAGAAAGGTTTTTTGCAATGAATACGTTCTTTGAAAAAAAGCCCCACAGGAAGTAGACCTGGAAAAGCCCTAACAACAAGGTCAGAAACGAGATTGACTTCATTATGGCGGATAAAAGACGCATATTCAGAGATGTCTCGGTGGTCAATAGGTTCCATACCGGAAGTGACCACAGACTTGTTCGAGGTACTCTGAATATCAACTACAAGCTTGAAAGGCACCGCCTGGTGAAATCTACGCTCCGACCTACCCTGCTTCAGACCGCTTCCAGCTAGAGCTGAGAAGTAGAATCGACGCGTTGGAAATCACAATGGATGTTGATGGAGAACTGGATGCTGTCGTTAACACAATTCGAGAGGAAGGTGTCAGATTTTGCCAAACACAGCGCTCTGGCAAGAAGTCGAAACTCTCGGCGGAGACCCTGGATCTCATGAAGAGAATGCGTGAAAACACATCGGTAACTTCGTCAAAACAACAAGCTCATACGCAAGTCTATCGCATCGAGAAGGCGATCGAGCTGAACCGGGGTTCCAAAGTATTCATGCAGAAGCTTGAAAGAAGCCAGATGACGAAGCTGACCACTTACGATGGAAGAAATGCCACCTCCAAAGTAGAGATCCTTGCCGAGTTCGAAGACTTCTACAGCCGACTTTATAAAACACATGCTGCAAAATCTGATCCTAGGAACGATCCCAGAGCCTCACTTATGCGTCATTACACTGACGAGCTTCCCGACGTCAGTTTAGAGGAGATCAAATTGGCCCTCAAACAGCTAAAAAATGGAAAAGCTCCTGGTGAAGACGGAGTTACATCTGAGCTCCTGAAATCAGGAGGTGTGGCGATCTTGCAAAGACTGCAGCAACTGTTTAACTCCGTCATACAGAGCAAGACCACACCAGAGGCGTGGTAGTCCTATTTTTTAAAAAAGGCAACAATATGCTTTTAAAGAATTATAGGCCCATCTCGCTTCTGAGCCACGTCTATAAGCTGTTTTCGAGGGTCATCACTAACCGACTCACTCGAAGACTAGATGACTGCCAGCCTCCAGAACAGGCCGGGTTTCGAGGAGGATACGGCACCATAGACCACATACTCACGGTGAGGCAGATTATACAGAAAACCAAAGAGTATAATCAGCCCCTGTGTGTCGTGTTCGTGGATTATGAGAAGGCCTTTGATTCTATCGAAACCTGGGCTGTAATGGAGTCTCTGCAGCGATGCCAGGTAGATTGGCGGTATATCGAGGTATTGAGATGCCTATATAGATCTGCTACTATGACTGTCCGAGTACAAAATGACGAAACAGAGCCTATTCAACTGCATTGTGGAGTGAGACAGGGCAATGTTATATCGCCGAAGCTGTTCACTAATGCAGTTGAAGATGTTTTCAAGACGTTAGATTGGAAAGGACTGGGCATAAATATAAACGGAGAACGCATCTCACATCTTTGGTTTGCCGACGATATTGTCCTCTTCTCGGAGTCGCTGCAGGATATGCAGGAAATGCTGGTCAGTCTAAACTGTGCCTCTCGACGGGTGGGTCTCGGAATGAATCTGGAAAAGACCAAGGTCATGTTCAACGACCAGGTCATTCCGAGACCCGTCATTTCGGACGGTGTAACTCTGGAAGTGGTTCAGGAATACATCTACCTGGGCCAAATCCTAAACCTCGGTGGGAACAACTCCGAGAGTGAAGCCGACAGAAGGGTGCAGTTGGGCTGGGCAGCGTTCGGGAAGCTACGCCACGTCCTTACGTCAGCCATACCGCAGTGTTTGAAAACAAAAGTCTTTAATCAGTGCGTCCTACCAGTGATGACATACGGCGCTGAAACGTGGACACTTACAGTGAGGCTGGTCCACAAACTCAAGGTCGTTCAGCGAGCTATGGAAAGAGCTATGCTAGGAGTTTCTTTTATGGGTAAAATCAGAAATGAGGATATTCGTAAGAGAACTAAATTCACCGACATAGCTCTGAAAGTTAGTAAACTGAAGTGGCAGTGGGCCGGTCACATTTGCCGCAGGACGGATAAGCGTTGGAGCAGGCGGATATTGGAGTGGAGACCACGTCTTGGCGCACGTAACGTAGGCCGCCCCGCAGCTAGATGGACTGATGACCTGCGGAGGGTGGCTGGCAGAGACTGGATGCGAAGAGCGGAGGATAGGGATCAGTGGCGTATCTTGGGAGAGGCCTATGTCCAGCAGTGGACTGCGATAGGCTGATGATAATGATGAAGTGTAAAAAAAACATTACAAGTCGAATTATATCCTTCTCCTTTTGAAGTCAGTAAAAAGCTACATGTCTACTCATAGCTTTTTAGGACTGCAATTTAATAGACGACTGAATCCTAAGACACTACTTAAATGTTATATTTTTTATTATGTCTATGTACAATTTATTTTGTAATTATGTGCAATAAAGTATTTTAAATAAAATAAATAAATGCCTAAAATTATTATTATTTAATTAATTATTATTATTATTTAGTCATGTTTCGGTTTTAGTGTGTGGGTTCACCGGTTTTCAGAAGACTACTGCATCGTCGAGACATTTATTGTCGAGGTGGTACTCTTCTTTCAGGGTGCGGTTACGAAATGGGTAGTTAAAATGACGATAAGGCAGCGAGAATATCAAAATATATTCGTAATGCAATTCATCATTGTCGTCCTCCATTTCGTAATCGCATCATTTAGCCGGCATGGTGGGAGCAATCAATATTTATTAAGAACAATTATTGATTGACCCCATTCATGGACTTTGTAGGTCTGCTCACCACCAGGTGATACAAAGTCACATGTCGTGCTCCAAAAAAATAAAGTCACCTGTAAAAAATATAACAATAAAGTTGTCATCATGAAATCATGAAAAGTAAAACCTTCTATCACAAGTGGCTTTCGTCGTTCGAGACTACCTAGAGGGTACGCTAACCCGTGAGGTTGTATTCCTACCCCGACCGATGGTATTCTGGGTCTACACCGAACAAGTGGTCCGCTTATCGCGATACTTGGATAGAACAATAACCCATATATATACTTAAGAGGTATAAAGGTGAATTAAAAGTTGCCTGTTGCAATGCGTGCAAGTGAGAAACAAAATAAAATCTCGCGTGGAAATACCGTTTTTATACTATGACTTTAAAAATATTTTGAATTTTATAAAAAAACGCTAGACTATGCACTAGATCTTATACATATACATAACTTATAAATAACATGGCTTTATAATCTGCATATTGAAGTAATAGGAAATATGGATAAAAATGGAGGTAACTTCCCCATTTTTTATTATCAAGGCAACTTTTGCTACGTTTTCCAATAAGCCAATTACCTCTAAATGTCTTGTATTATTATTATGATTTTTTTTATATATAACAAATATATGGTTTTGAAGTATTCTCATAATGGGAGATATATATTTCTCACTTGCTTTATGCGCCCCCGTTAAACAGTTTCAGAAGTTGATATAGTGAAACTGGGACCGACAGCATAACGTGCTTTCCGAGGCATAGAGATGTTGTCAATTCGTTATCTCCATATTTTTTTAAATAAAAAAAATACATTAACTTTTATATTTATAAACAATAGTGTTTTTAAATATAAGGTGTACAACTCGGGCAACACGTCTATATCTACATAATATTTAAAAACAAAGTCGCTTTCCGCGTTTGTCTGTCCGTCTGTACGCTTAAATCTTCTAAACTACGCAATGGATTTTAATGCAGTTTTCACCATTGTTTAGGAAATAACAATACATAGTACTGTGTATATATATACGTGGTGGCCGAGTTGCTGCCAAGCTGTCGGTCCCGGTTTCGCTATACCAACTTGTGAAACTATTTATAGATGGGTTATTGAGTCTATTCCAAAAACATCGCGACGAGCTAGCTACTTGTTCGGTGTAGACTCATACCATCGGCTACGACGAGGTGGGATTAAAACCCCTCCGCTGGGTACCCTCGGGCGCCGTAAGGCACCCGTGATGATATGTATGTATGTATGTGTGTATATAATATATATAATCAGTAGTAATTAGTGAAAAGCCGGAGCGTGTCGCTAGTATACAGGTAACTAATTTTTTTTTCTAATAGTATATAGGTAACTAATTTTTTTTTCTACTTCTATGATTTTTTTTAAATACAATATGTTTGTTTTTAATCACAAAACTGGGAATACTCCCTGTTCTGTATATTTACCGAATGACGTGACGAAAGGAGTGGGGGTAACGTGGCTTACAAATGAGCCCAATTTGTAAGAAACACGCGCGCTGACCCAACCGAGTAGGGTGGGGCTGGTCCAGACAAATTCGCTGACAAAGTGCAAAATAAACTTTTGGAAAATCCCCTAGTTTTCATATTAGTAGTTATAGTTAATATTGGAAAAAATGCATTTCTTACAAATGAAGGTTTTTAATTATTTTATACTTGGATACCTACTATTTTTTTAATTAAACCATAATGACATTTTTTTTTTATTTAAACTGCACACAATGAATAGATAAAAACAAAAAAAAATAGTAGAAAAATATATTAGTGCCTCGGAGAGCACGTTAAGCTGTCGGTCCCGGTTTCTCTATACCAACTTATGAAACTGTTTATAGATGGGTTATTGAGTCTATTCAAAACATCGCGACGAGCTAGCCACTTGTTCGGTGTAGACTCATACTATCGGCTAGTCGGTCTCGGGCGCCGTAAGGCACCCGTGATGATATGTAACATACATATCATCACGGGTGCCTAAATGTATGTATATTAACATACATTTAGGCTTCTCTGTAATTCTAAAATGATTTTATTAAAAGAAATAACATATTTTTACCTATATAAAATTTTATTTTTATAATGGAGTACGGCATGTGACTTTGTAACCATCCGATGTTGAGCATACCTACAAAGTGCATTAATGGGGTCTATCAATACATTGATGTGTATCAATATCGATCGCTCCCACAATGCCGTCTAAATGATGCGGTTACGAAATGGGCGGCGACTTGGACATATTCTCATTACGAATCTTTTTTTTCATGGACTGCATAATCTGTTTACCATCTCGGAGTTATGCAGTCACATGTCGTGATATAAGTAGGGGGGTAATTCTGACTAATTTTGAGCTCTATTGCAGGGTATTATTTTTCTCCCGAAGGCATTATAATAATTATAAAATGATTATTGCAAAATAAAAAAAACTTGTGTTTACTGTGTAATAAAGTATTTTGAGAGCCTCCATAGACTAGTGGTTGCGCCTTTGGCGTTATATCCGGAGGTCGTGGGTTCGATTCCCACTCACGGAAAAAACATATTAGTAAGTTTGTGCTGTGCGGTTTGTCATGGTCTGGGTGTTTATAAAATGTAATATATAAATAATAAATAAATAAAAATGATTTATTTCCTTTAACTTAAAATTAAAACATTTCTTAGGGTCGGGTACACCTTTTAGGTACATAAGCACCTGAGTTAGGTGGCCCGCTCTTTGTAAATATTACATATATGTATAATAATAATAATATGTAGGACAATTTACACATATTGCTTTGGTCACAAACTAAGCTCTAGGCTTGTACTATGTGTAGCGGAACCAGCGATTTAATACATATTATATTTTATAAACACCCAGACCATGACAAACTGTACAGTTAAAAACATATTAGGTATATTATTATTATATAATACATAGGTATTATATTTAATCGTTGTTTCTGGTACACATAGTACAAGCCTAGAGCTTAGTTTGTGGCCAGATCAATATGTGTAATAAAATAAATAAATGGTGTACTAATGGTATGTATTAAAAGTTCTTAATTAAAAAAAATATGTAGGTACATTTATTTGACAGCACCACTATAGTGCCTCAAAGTACACTTTAAGATGTCGGTCCCAGTTTCACTATACCAACTTGTGAAACAGTCCGTAGAATCCAAACATCGCGACGACCAAGCCACTTGTTCGGTGTAGACTTTTACCATCGAAGTGGTAATAAAACCCCATCGCTGGGTACCCTGAGACAGTCAAGGTGGTCTCAGGCGCCTTAAGGCACCCGTCATTGAACAAGAAAAAAAGTTAAGCTTTTTTATTGGAGCACGGCATGTGACCTTGTATCTACCTGGTGGTGAGCAGAGCTACAAAGTCCTTGAATGGGGTCAATTAATAATTGTTCTTAATACATAACATTGATCGCTCCCACTATGCCGGCTAAATGATGCTATTATCAAATGGGCGGCGACAAAGACGATTTGCATTTCGGGTATATTTTTATATACACGCTGCCTTATCGCCAATAAAACCACCGATTTCGAAACCGCACCTTAAAAAGAGAGTACCACCCCGAAAATAAATTGATGCAGTAATCTCCTAAAAACCGGTGAACCCACAGACTAAAACCGGAACATGACTAGGTCACTGACGGTTTTTGCATCTGTATGAGCGGTGGTAACGAGACCGGTCGGTCGGCCTAACGAAGTTATAGAAACCTTCCTCCCATCAATAAAATTGAATCCAATTTGAAAGTTAATGATTTATATTTAAAAAAAATGTTAGGTTAATACCTAGTTAACAACTGCGTAGCTAGTATACAACGCGCAGTTGTCCACAGTTCAGTGATGTTTTATCAAATAATCTGCCGGAGTCTGCCCTCCGCGATCCAAAATCAATACCCACCCGCCGCGACCACGTGCTCTGCTCTACCTGCCGGGGCACGACCACAGACATCTATCGGAGATAGACCTCCACTAAAAAAAAAAATACCATCACGGGTGCCTATTTGGCCCCGGAGAATCTTTTAAACGGCCTCAGGGTACCCAGCGGAGAGATTAACCCGTTCTCATTTCGCCGATGGTATTCGGAGGCAACACCTAACAAGTGGCGAGCTTGTTGCGGTGTTTATGATGAAATAGCCTCGTTGTATAACAAAGTTGAATTGTTTTTTTTACCGCGTGTCGTGTCGACCTGTCGTGTATGTCGTGCTCCAATAAAAAAAAACGAAAATCTTTATTTTATTTTTTTCATGTGCGACACTAAAGCTAAAAATACATGTTTCATTATTTGTATCATAGAACAAAATATTCCCACAGGTCTATGAAATATTCCCATGATTATTTACCCTAAAGGTGTTCTCCCATCCCCCGAATTCTTTTAATCTGTATTGCAAAGAAATAGTTAAAGGTTTTACTTGACAGCCTTATTAATAGTACGTGCTCGATGTTCCTTCTAGTGTGCTCTAAGTTCTGTGGCCAGAACAAAGAGATTGGGCGATTTCAATGTACCGCAAATGTACTCCGAAAGTTGGGCGGAAATATAGAGGACAACACATATTGTCTGCTTGTGTTGCATAAGTAATTATAGACAAACTGCAGGGTAAATCTTTAGGGTACCTATTATATTTAACTAAATATAATAAATTAAAAGCGGACCCAGTCTAGTGGTTATGTCACTGCGCTAATGATAGCAAGGCGCAGATGGCAACAATGCTGGATCTGGGATGGCTGACTGCTTTATACAAGGAGACTATACCATTATAAACACCGCATCAAGCTCGCCACTTGTTAGGTGTTGTCTCTGAATAGGTACTAAGGACGGGATAACCTGAGGGCGATATAAAAAAAAAATCTAGGCAGCGAAAAAGGCACCTGATGGTATTTATTTATTTATCTATTCATAAAAATGAAACGTCTCACTATAATATTTTTTATTTTATTTTGTTCGCTTTAATGGTGGTTGGAAAGGTAATAGAAAAATCCTAAAAAATAAAATTTTGTAATTTTGTATGTAAAATAACGGTATACATTGAGTAAGTACATACATGGTGTGTACGCCTATCTGTTAAGGTGCAGAGAGCATTGTACGCCACTTCATACGATCTCTACATACTTTCCTAGCTTCCTCCATCGCATTCATACCGGCGCGTCTGTTTTAGATTAGTCCTACTATTTGTACTTTTTTAAGGATATTCCGAATTTGATCTGTAAAGACGCACCTTGGTTGGCCACGTAATCCATTATAATTTTGTATTTATACTTTATATATTTGTTATGTTTTTTGTTCATCATCCATACGCTCAACGTGGCTGAACTATCTTTTGTTCATCATCCATACGCTCAACGTGGCTGAACTATCTTTTGTTCATCATCCATACGCTCAACGTGGCTGAACTATCTTTTGTTCATCATCCATACGCTCAACGTGGCTGAACCATCTTTTGTACATCATCCATACGCTCAACGTGGCTGAACTATCTTTTGTTCATCATCCATACGCTCAACGTGGCTGAACCATCTTTTGTTCATCATCCATACGCTCAACGTGGCTGAACCATCTTAATAATCTCTTTCCCAATATCACCATCATATCTTTAATTATAAACCCCGGTGCGTACCAATGAGTTTTTAATAAAAAAAGTATATTTGTTTGACAACACCACTATAGTGCCTCGAAGAGCACGCAGCTAAGCTGTCTATACCAACTAGTCCAGTTTCACTATACCAACTTGTGAAATTGTTTATACCAGTACCAATCAATTTTAAGACCTATATATAAGACCTTCTGTTACGACAAGGTGTGAATAAAACCCCACCGCTGGATACCCCGAGGCCGTCTAGGTATTCTCCGGCTCCACAAGGCACCCATAATGGTAAAAAAATAAATTATTTTTTTCAAAAAGGTTGAAGTCGCTGTTTAAGGAAAATTGGTAGTGGTAGCCCCGCGTGTAAAATTGCGAAAACTATTTTTTCCGCATAAAAACATACGTTTACTAAATGTTAGTACAATTTAAAAACTACTAAACAGATTTATCCGCTAACTTATCAAGAAAACATGGCGCATTTAATTTTCCGTATAATCACAAAGACAAATCCGAGAAGAAAGTTTGTTTGGTTGTTTAATCCCGCGCCATTAGTTGTACAATGAAGATAAACACGGACTACACGAGCAAGCGTTTGCCAACATTTTTGTTTCAGGCGTTAGCTCTTAAATTATTACAGATAGACACCGCAAAATATAGTACTTACAGTTAGTAAAAATATGCATTATTATTGCTGCATTTAAAAAATAATAATATATATTATAAGCAATAAACTAAAACTAAAAACATTATCTATACTACCATAAGAGAAAAATGGACTATAAGAGCAAGCAATTGCGAATATTTTTTTATCAGGAGTTTGCTCTTTAATTCATAATTGACACCGCAAAATTGTTTTTATAACAAATTCCTTAGAGTATTAAAAGTCTGACCAATCTGATTTAGATAAATAAATAAATTATAATTATATCAAGTTTTCTTCTGTTACGTTACATTAACTGTATTTTATTATGCGAAATCTATATTAAAATAACATCCAACGCCTGGATTAAAAATATTAGCAAATTATAACATTTTTGTTTATTAGTGTTACAATAGGCAGCAGAAAGTAGACTATACATGACCTTAGGTGATGTACATTATTAAAGTATTACAATGTTGTGCTTGCAGTGTCTATTGTAAGTGTTGTCTATGGTTCAAGTAAACGTCGTATTTGCCGTAGTCAATGGTCTGACAAAGGATAGTTAAGTTCAGGGATATGGAACATTCGGTCTGGTTGTCTCTCACATTGCTAACATTTTTCAACACATCAAGTACCTATGTTTGCTTTTGTCTGTGATTACTAAGCCCCAATTTTTTGTAGTCTACTAGGCGTTGTCGGTTTGAATAACCGTTAGTTTTATTTATTTATTATATTTCAGGTAAACTTACGGCTAACAAATTTATAGTTAGTTATAGTATTTTAATATAAGGCCATTAATAAGTTTACACATATAAATGTAATGTGATGCATAATAATAGTCTTATACCAAACAAAATTATAAACAAAAAAATATATAAAGAAAATAACAAATAACAATAATGAAGTGCAAACAAAATTACCAATTATACCTAAAACTAAATTCTCTCACAGAATGATCCGGCTAGGGTTTTCCGCGCAAAAGACGGCTTTGTAGTTTTCTCATATTATTACATCAAATATGACATACACACATATCATCACGGGTGCCTTACGGCGCCCGAGACCGCCTAGGCGGCCCCAGGTACCCAGCGGAGGGGTTATAATCCCACCTCGTCGTAGCCGATGGCATGAGTCTACACCGAACAAGTGGCTAGCTCGTCGCGATGTTTTGAATAGACTCAATAACCCATCTGTAAACAGTTCCACAAGTTAGTATAGTGAAACCGGGACCGAAAGCTTAACGTGCTCTTCGAGGCCCTATAGTGGTGTTGTCAAACAAATGTACATATTTTTTTTAATTAAAAACTCATTGGTACACACCGGGATTCGAACCAGGGACCTAAGTGTTTTTAAATCCAAGGTCTAACCAACTCGGCCACCACGTATAGTTAGTTATTTGAAGCGTGTTCAGTTGAATTGGTATTTTTTACTCACGAGTTGTCTCTTTTTACTGTGTGTTTATTTTCGATATCACACAAACAAGAGATGTACACTATTTTTTGGTAAGTAAGGCAGCAATGGGAGTCTAACCAAGCTTCCAAGCACATTCAATTATTAGCCTTATACATTTTATTAGACTCTTCATAAATGTTTGCCTGTATGTCTATCCAAACATCGAGACGAGCTAGCCACTTTTCCAGTGTAGAGTCATACCATCGGCTACGACGAAGTGGGATTAAAAACCCCCCCGCTGGGTACCCTGAGGCCGTCTAGGTGGTTTCGGGTACCGTAAGGCACCCGTGATGATACATACATACATGTTTATATGAAATAAATATTTTTGGCTTTGTAGAATATAAAAGTGTAAAGGTTATATGTGTCCATAGATCCCCGATTTTAGCGTTTTTAAATGTCATTAAATAAACACTAGGCATTGGTTCCGGCTTTAAACTCTTTATAGAATACATATACAAACTATTTGTTAAGAACTAGAAATAAAACATGAATATTGCAAGTACGTATGAACAAGAGACAAAGACAAGTAAGTTGTCTTAATAATATTTTAAATAAAGCAAATAAAATAAAGGAATTTGGAGCCAGGTAACCACCTAGTTGTCTATTTATTATAGCAAAATAGACTTTATTGCTAAATGGATTTAGTTATAATTTAATAATACAAAAGTTAATTAAGAATTTGTAATTTTAAGTCAGTCTTGACGAACAAAGTTTTTTATAAATTTTAACTATTTAGCTTAAAAAATATAAGAAAGATGTATAAAGATATAGGTGTAAATGTTGTACAGGCTGTTTTGAGTTTTTTTTTAAACTAAAAATATAAACCCGTAGCATTTTTCCGCCCTTGAACCTCTCTCTCATATTAAAGATAATTCAGACGTAATTCGTGTTAATGTGAACAAAGGGCATTATATCCCGGCCTTGGAGTTTTGCTACCACTGGAAACCTTTTCGGCCTTGACCCTTTTTACTCCAAGGTTGCGAACTTGGGTGTGTTCTTTTATATATTATTGTTGTAAGAAGTGTGTATTAAATGTGCTTAGCAGTCTGATTGCTAGTTGTTTTTCTACAGGCGCAAAAAAATAATTGTACTTTTCGCAAATAAGTTGTAATCAGCGGATTGTGGTTTCAAGCAAATAGTTCATATGGATGGTACGTTAATTTATTTAGTATTTCTCGAAAAAACTCGTAATTGTGATGCAGTTTTTCTCTGGCACACTTACTAAAGTATATCCGAATAATTCAGGGAACCGGCCTAAGGTCTAAAATGGCCTATTGACGAAATGTACATTGTTTATCGCCGCCATATTTTGCTCTCACTCCTTGAGCAATTATTTTTCGTTTTCATGTTTTGGTTTATATGGCTGACAGACATCTTTATTTCTCATTTGTTTTTGTCTCTTTCTATTATTAATCAAATAAATATAAAGACACAAGCTGAGCTCTTAAAAAAACTACTAGTATGTTCCAGAAATATTATTACCTGTGCCATCTCGCAGGGAAAAGAAAGAGATGAAATATATACAAATTATATCGATCTCCGTCCTTTTCTTTTTCTTATTGTAATCATATTAAAACTTCAGAACAGGCTCTATTAGTTTTTTTACATATAATTTGGAACAGTCCCCAATGTTAATTACACAAAAAGGCAAAATTAAATTCATTTGAAACTTCGAATATTTACTATATGCTACATAGGTATTATAACAAAATAGCTATATGTGTCTGTCTGTCTTTAGACATATACTACAGAACCAATAATAACATACATTGCAGCCGTACGAAGCCGTCCCGGCTCGCTAGTTAATATGGAATGTTTTTTATTTATTTTTTTGCACGGCATGTGACTTTGTATCTACCTGGCGGTGAGCAGACCTACAAAGTCCATGAATGGGGTCGATCTATAATTAATTTAAACAAAATTGATTGCTCCCACTATGCCGGCTAAATTATGCGATTACGAAATGGGTGGCGACAAATTGCATTACGAGTATATTTTAATATACTCGCTGCTTATCGTTAATTCAACCCATTGCGTAACCGCACCCTGAAAGGAGACTACCACCTCAACAAGAAATCGATGCAGTAATCTCCTGAAAACCGGTGAACCCATAGACTAAAACCGAAACTTGACTTTTTTTGCATCTGTATGTAACGAAGAGACCTTCCTCGCACCTAATTTAATTCTTTAAAAAAACACTAACACCCTTTTTTAGAGACACAAAGTAATGTATAGTGAAGCATATGTTTGTACAAGCGCATTGTACTCGGCTGCAGGTTATTCGCCAGGCCCGTAATGTCTCGTCGTACAATTCTTTTATCCACTTTGTCAGCTCGCCGAGCGCTCCATTACTCTGCCTCGAGGACACTTGTCGGTGGGGACGCCATAAATCATTGCTGTTTTGTAGGATTTATTCATATTCTAACAACATATACCTACATATTTTAACAAATGGCTTTATAGGCGTAACGTATTTTTGACGGTTTTTCAAATCCTTTGTTTTTGCACCGGGAGGGTGCGAGTTTTTGCACCGGGAGGGTGCGAGTTTTTGCACCGGGAGGGTGCGAGTTTTTGCACCAGGAGGGTGCGAGTTTTTAATATCACCGGTGACTAAATATCATTGAAATGTTTTGAAATTGAAATTGATATCGATTTCTAAAGTTTGTATTTTTCTCATCGGTAATATGAGTGCCTCCTACCACTCATAAATAATGTCACCGATGACAGCTGTTTGTTTGTTATGAAAACTATTTATTATGAAAAACAATAACGGCTGACAATATTTTCTTTGTTTAAGAATCGCAAGTAGCTCTTTTCTATGACGAATAATGTGTAAGTTGACATCATGTTTTATCAAAAGTTGTATTTTTGGTACCGCATCTTTCAAAAATACGACTTTTGGTAAATTATTATGTCATCCGTGATATTTTTCGTATTGATGATATCAAAGTCATCGGTGAGATTCAAAAATCGCACCCCTGTAATCGTGGTGACTAGTGATTCTTTGAATTATGGTTTTTTTATTTATTTATGAGAACATTTTTTTTTTACTTTTATGTGTACTGAGATAAATATCTGCTCTGTTGTAATCTAAATTGTACGTACTACGCCGTAGCGTCGTAGTATCTCAAATATTTTGGAGAATTTTTTTTTTGACACACCACTATACGTATTTATATAACTATACAAACAGGTTAATTTTTATTTTTATTTTAGGAGTTTAGCTATTCTTTAACAATGTAGAAACAGTTTATTAAAAAATATTTGTAATGATAACAGTTGGCTGTTATGGTAAGGGCTCTGCAGTCGACTTGACGCCCATACAAACGTCTTCCAATATTACAACTTAGCTGTTGTTCAATACGTATTTTTATGTTGGTAATTGTACGCAAACAATTTCCTGTTGTTTTTTGTATATTAAAAGAAACCTAACACAGAAAGATTAATTAATTCAATGACCGACAAAAATATTATATTAATGCGCAATCACCATAAAAAGTCACACCTACAAAAATAGATGCAGTACCCTCCTAAAAACCGGTGAACCCTCAGACTAAAACCGAAATATGACTAGGTTACTTGCAGGTTTAAAAAGAAAATTAATTCAGAAAATCCTAAAGAAAAACTCAAAAATAATATTAAATTTGTCTAAAATGCGATAAGCTTCGCGATTGCACTGTATCTGTCACTATTTTTGTTTTTCCTATTCTGATGATGATGATGTTTTATTTACCCTTGTGGAAAAGGCAAGGGCATGAGCCATACAGCCAAGTCTTCCATTTTTCTATTCTTCCACAAGTGTGATAAGGCTAAGATCTTTAGACCATATAGCCATAATTTTAGTGACTGTTATTTAACGTTTTATAAATTCCTTTCAACATTTTTTCTTTATCATTAATTGCATGTCAAAATATATGGTCACCATATGACGTGAGAGACAGAAAATGTTTTTAAAGTCGGGCGTTTTAAATTACGTTTACGTTTTAAATTGTCTCTGGTGTACTCTAGAGGAGACGAGTCGAGCTTTCTTTGTTGCTGTCTGTACGCTGCTGGTTCACTACGTTAACGGGAGATTAGCACTGTTATTCTTTTTATTATGCTTTGGTTTCAACGTAAAATAACTTCAATATCATACACCAATTTATAGGTATACCGCAATCTCTTGAAACTGTGCAATATCTTCTAACTTATTTATTGGAATTTTCGCATTTCTTGCAACTTGATCCGTTATTTTTTTATCTATACATGATATAGGTATTGAAATTGTAGACTTTTTGTGTTTATCATTAAATATTTTTTTGCTTAAACAGTACTGGGAGAGGCGCGAAATAAGTAAAATATGTATTTTTTTGTTGTAATTTTTGTCTGATTATTTGTCTGCGCTTTATGTAAAAGCCATTTGAAATTAAATTACTGAAAGTTAAGAGGCTTTTTTAGGAGCAATATTTAGCGCGTATTTCATCAAAATCGACCATACAGAATTAAATGATATAACATTAAATTTTTTTTTGTTAGAAACCGAATGCACATTAAGTTTAAGGATTATTTGCCGTACAAAAAGAAAATCTCATCAAAAGCCATCAAGAATTTAAAAAAATATAATGGTAATGCCGTCAGCATCTAGGGGACCATGCCACAGGACAAACTTGAAGATTATTTCAATTAAATTTAGTTTTTTAGTTTACAGTAGATACTAATTTATATTTGTGTATATTAAATAAAAATATTATCTTGACTTTATTATTTAAAATTCTATATTGCACTTACACACTTATATAGGCAAAATTAATGCCTTAAGAAAACACAAATATGTTTTAAAATTACACGCACGCGAAGTTGCAGGCAACAGGTAGTCAATAATATAACAATATAGAACAAAAATAAAACAATAAAACGCTGTTAATATAAACAAGAGAGAAACTTAGGTTCTTTGAAGGAAAGTAGGTAGCGGATAAAAAAGTATTTTTCAGGGAAAAAGCTCGGATCCTCGGTTAATCAACTAAGTGCTTCCTCACTGGCCACTCATAACGACTTTGTCTATTGACCATACTCGTTACTAGGGTTTATGTATTTTTGTTAAATTCCATTAGTGGTAAAATAAACACCCATACGAATTTGAACTAGTTGATGCCCAGCTAGTTTTAAATAAACGTGTCTTTTTGGTTGATCGCTATCTATAGTTACTAGCGACTATAGTAAATACAGTAAACACTCATAGGTAGAGCCACTGAAGTATTACATTTTTTATTGTCTAAGAATTACTTTTAAAAGTGAATAATAAATTAAAATAATACTTGAAATAAAAAGCTATAAAGGTATTTAAAATACAAAATATATGAAAAAAAGACATACCTAAAATATATATAAAATAAATGAAAAAAAAACTTTAAATAAACCATATATGTATACTCACAAATTATAAAAATCGTCCAAAACACTGTCCATGGACGGCATGGTCCCCGAAATGCTTTAATTTTTGAGCGAAAAAGTAGCCAGCTCTATAATCTAGAATCACTGTAAACAAAAAGTTTAAATTATGAATGTAATCCTAAAAAGTTTATTCGATCGTTAGTTAAATTTAATCGTAAATCCGCCCACCGGTCATTAATCCTGCTGCGATCGGGTAAAGACAAGATAAGATCATTTTTTCAGTTTTATTTTTATTTGGGTCACGTTGAAGTAACAAAACTTTTATATATTTTTTTAATGCTGGTATATATTTCAATAAATAAATTCTTATGGCTTTATTATAAAAGAACTTCCTTAAAGAACATTTTAGTTAATCAGGTTTTGTCTCTTTTATATATATTATTTTTTGTTGCTAGAAAAAGGGACAAATCTTCAATAAGTGTTCTTAAAGGTATTTAATCCAGTTTTTATGATTACCGGCGATAATTTCCACATTTAAAATATTACAATATAATAACAATAGTATTGTCGTTCCCATTATGCTGGCAAACTGATAAAAAACTTTTATCTCGATAATAAATAAATACAAGTCGAGCACGGCATGTAACTTTGTTTTTACCTGATGGTAAGCAGACCTACAAAGCATATGAACGGGGTTGATCTCTACATTGTTGTTTAACAATAATGATCATTACCACTATGTTGGCAAATGATGCGGTTACGAAAATGTGGCAAAGAAACGCATACGAGTCTATTTTAATATCCTCCCTACTTTATCGTCAAATAAACCGCTCGTGAAAACCGGCGAACTCACAGATTATGGACTATTGCATCTGTATGGACATTGGTAACGAGACTGGTTGGGCTAGCAAGTACTAAAGGCTTCTCTGCTTCCTAGATTGATAACTTATAGGACATTTGTGATTGGTTTCAGAGGAGCAGAGAATGTGAGCGGAGTGATAGTCAGACCCATGATCCTGGCCTTCGCGACGACGAGATGTCGCTCCGAAGATAGTCTTAGGTAAGCATCATTTATCTCAAACCACTCTTATCAAATCAAATCAAATCAAATCATTTATTTCATGTAAATCTTTACAGATATTTATGAATAATCAAAAAAAAAAAAATTTAACAATGAGGTCTTAGAGTGCGTTTGGTTAGCTATTCATTATTAAAAGAACGATAAATATTTATTATACCTCGATATCAGATTTAGAACTTAAATTTAGAAATCTTAATATGAAAATTACTACCAAACCGAACACACACTACATAACCAACTAGTGTAAGACTAGGTGGTTAGCTGATTCCATTGACCTGCCAATCATTATCTGCCATACAAGGGAGCCACCAAAGCGAACAACTTCACCACATTTAAATATTTATTCTAAATAATTTTTTTTTATTTAAAAATTATTTATAATAGGGTACCTACCTGAAAAGTTACTTTTATAAGATCTGAAAATCAGCGCTATAAATTAATATCATTCCGAAGATAGTAAACAATAAAAGACAGTTCCTACAATCTACCTGAAAAAAACTTCTAAGCGGGCTTTGCTGAAATTCAGCGATATATAAAGATCGTCGAGATGGTTATATAAAAGTATCATCACGGCTGCCTTCTAAACGGCCTCCGTGTACCCAGCGGAGGTATTAACGCTTCCCATTTCGCCGATGGTATGCGGAGGAAATACCTAACAATTGACGAGCTTGGTGTTTATGATGGTATATTCTCGTTATATAAAGCGGTTAACAAAAAAAATGATCAATTAAAAATAATTAAAAAGGTTGATACTAAGGGTTCATGTTTGTAAAATTGGCGTTAAAATCCTCTTGCATCTGCATCTTGTTGAGTATTAAAATCGTTTTTTTTTTTATTACTAGCTGACCCGCGTAACTTCGTCTGCACATGTAACGAAAGCTCTCAAAAGGAACAAATTTTGCCTGTTTTCCCAACATTGTTCATTGATACTCCGCTCCTATTGGTCGTAGCGTGATTTTACATAGCCTATAGGCTATAATAAATGGGCTATCCCACACTAAAATATTTTTTTTAATCGGTTTAGTAAAACCAGAGATTACCCCTACAACCCCACAAACCCACAAACTTTACCTCTTTATTATATTACTAGCTGTGCTCGCGACTTCTTCCGCGTGGAATAGTTATTTTTTTATCATACAAACTTTCATCTCCTATTTTATCCCCTTAGGGGTAGAATTTATCAAAATCCTTTCTTAGCGGATGCCTACGTCATAACATCTACCTGCATGCCAAATTTCAGCCCGATCCGTCCAGTGGTTTGGGCTGTGCGTTGATAGATCACTATGTCAGTCAGTCAGTCACCTTTGAGTTATATATATTTAGATTATAGTATATAGTTTAGATATGTATAGGAGTGTTAAACTAATATATTAGTAAGTATACAGTAGGTTTTAGTAATTTCATTCGTGATATCAAAGTATTTGTTCGACTTATATAAATATGGGGGTGACTTGTTACTGGATGGCTTAGCTGTATCTTTACTACCTTGTTGAGTACCTTGCCTTGAAAACAAGGGTAATGCGTTCATTGCAATTTTTATTTAATAATTTCCATATAATAATAAATAAACTTTTATTCATTTTAGAGATTCAGGGGCCCAAATAATTATTTATTGTATCAGTAGGAGTTCAAGATTAAAAAAAAAAAAAATGTTTAATGCAGTAAAAAAATGCATCATTTATACGCTCTTGCTTCTGTTTTACTTCATATTAAGAAAAAATAATATAGTAGGTATTACGCGGCGTACGTGTGTAGTATGCCATTATACAAATATACCTTTTGATAGAAAAAAATCCTTACTACAAACTCAAGTAATATAATTGTAAAAAAGTAAAAAAAAATATGTAAATTTGCACCCCTATTTGGCAGAATGTAAAAGGTACCTAATTGTAAATTATTCCATCTTATTTGTATCTACATTCTAAAGCATTTTATTAAAATTATTATTATCAATATTTCTCTAATAATAATTTTGTCGATTTTCTTTGAGAATATTTCACATTTGTCCATGACCGCAGTTCATATCGGATATTGGTTCTAGAAACCGTCTACGCGGCGAATGGGGTCGAGGAGAGGAGAGGAGATGAGTAACAAAAATATAATTAAGTCGTTTGTATGTGAGGGCACGGCGTAGCACGTGAGCAGACTATATCAACTCAGCTAGGGATGTGCTAAATATCGATAAATCATATCAAATATCATTTAGATGGGAGGAAGATCTCCGGTCTCTTTACCATCGCTCACACTATGAATTCACCGATTTTTTTCAGGATACTATTGTATAGTTTTCTTGTAGATGTGGTAGTCTCCTTTTAGAGTGCGGTTACGAAATGGATAAATTGTATAGTTGTAAAAGTAGGACTCGTAATACAAATTCGTCACCATTTTGGGCACCATGATCTTTCATGTTCAAAAAGTGTGGGACGTTTTTCTCGACACAGCCTCATAAATGACTTGATTCGTAGGGCTCTTGCTGCCATCAGTGGCGGAATCTTGTGGTTTGTCACGCGATGACGGCAAAAGACCTGACGGATTAGGTTTAGTGTCTTGGAAGTTAGGTCGCTGCTTAGTGGCGGATGCAACATGCATCGACACCTTGGCAGCTTCACAACTACCATGGTCTTTGATTGGGGCTGGTAACGCCCCAGTAAATAATTATATATTTGAGCCATTTGGGGTCGAAACAATGGGACCGTAGGGCCCAAAAGTATTTAAATTATTATAAGATATAATAAATATCACAAAAATTGGTTGAAGCCACAGAGACTAGAGGGCTGGCTCTACTCTCACAAAGATTAATCTAGCCAGTGTTCTGGGCATAATGCCGAGCATTTTCTATGGGGATATTTTGGAGTAATTAGGTACCGCCATTAAAAAAAAAATGTTTAAAGAAGTTATTGTGCTATTATTTGATATTTAAGACGATTTTATAATCTCTGAGTAAATAATTAAAATTTATATATAAGTCTATTAAATAAATAGTCTAAAATATAATCATGTTATATAATAATCAAATAACTAATGGGGGGTATATTTAAATTGATATATTTTATACTTAAATTTTGTCCATTAGAAAAAAAAAAATTAACACTATGTAGTACATTTCACACTAGAGTAAATAATTAAAATTTATATATAAGTCTATTAAATAAATAGTCTAAAATATAATCATGTTATATAATAATCAAATAACTAATGGGGGGTATATTTAAATTGATATATTTTATACTTAAATTTTGTCCATTAGAAAAAAAAAAATTAACACTATGTAGTACATTTCACACATATGGCCTTTTACAAACCAAACTCTAGGGTAGTATATTGTAGGCTTGTACTATGCGTGGAACAAATATTCTAATACATTATTGTGTCCGGCCTATAAAGCATTTGTGTGATTTTCTTATTAGTTATCGATAATATTAATCATTATTATAATAATGAAAATTATCGATAATAATTATCATTATTATAGAGGCACAACACTAGCGAGTTTCTTTTCCATGTCATATGATATGAAAAGTTAAGAGTTTCTGTAACGTTGTAACTCGGCCATTTTTGCTGACTAGGCTGGACTTAGGGACTATTTATTTTCTCCAAATTAGTTAATCAGCTAACATTTTGTTTTTAAGTTATACAATTTTATTTAAATATAACTTCAGTGAATTACAAAATTTAATAATAATAATTAAAATCTAAATATTAAACCACCTAAAAATTTTTTTTTTTAATTAATAATAATAATAATACGCGTCGACTTATTTATAAATTTACTAGCTGTGCTCGCGACTTCGTCCTCGTGGAATAGTTATTTTTTTATCATACAAATTTTCATCCCCTAGTTTATCCCCTTGGAGGTAGAATTTATCAAAATCCTCTTAACGGATGCCTACGTCATAACATCTACCTGCATGCCAAATTTCAGCCCGATCCGTCCAGTGGTTTGGGCTGTGCGTTGATAGATCACCATGTCAGTCAGTCAGTCAGTCACCTTTGAGTTATATATATTTAGAAAATGGTTGCTAAGGGTGTATATCTCCTGGAATAATAACACAGGCACATATAGCTACACTTTATAGGTAGGAGGAAGGTCTCCATAACTTCACTAGGCCAAGTGGTTTCGCCCATGCAGATGCAAAAACCGTCGAAAGAGCTAGTCACGTTTCCGTTTTAGTTTGTGGGTTTACCGCCGGTTTTTAAGAAACTACTGCACCGATTTCTTGTCGAGGTGGTATACACCTTTCATGGTGCGATTGATTTGACGATAAAGCAGCGAGGATATTATATAGAATTCTTTTTTATCGCCGCCCATTTCGTATCGGCATCATTAAGCCGGCATAGTGGAAACGATCATAGCTGTTAAACAACCATGTAATAATCGAGTCGTGGATTTTGTAGATCTGCACCATCAGGTTATACCTGATGATAAGTCACATGCCGCACTCCAGAAAAAAAAAACTGAATTTATTCAATATTTGAATTTTTACATCTAGAAATTTTCGTCATTGGACAATTATTTAGTCAATTAATTTTATTATACTGGTATGTTTTATGAGTTTTTATTTAAAAAATATGTATATACCTACATTTGTTTGATACTACCACTATAGTGCCTCGGCTGTCAGCTTATAAAGCAGCTGTCAACGAAGAGCTTGGTACTTATTAGGTGTAGACTCAGACGTTACTACGAAGACTACGTCATGGTGAGAAGTTGTCTAGATAGTAATTTTTTTTTGGAGCACAGTATGTGACTGTATATACTTGATGGTAAGCATACCTACAAAGTCCACGAAGAGGGTTAATCAATACTTGTTTTGATAATACCGATCACTCCCACTATGCCGGCCTCCTCCTAACCTTCTTTCAGGGTGGAAGCAATCTATGCTATTAAACAACAATGTATTGATGTCCCTGAACAGACTTTGTAGGTGTGCTTATCACCAGGTGGATACAAAGAAGTTGTGCCCCAAATAAAAACTTACACATACTTAATATTTTCTTCAATTCGTAACCAATAGGTACCCGAACAACTCCTGAAACATAACGAACCTACATACTTCTGGAAATAATTAATTGTGAAAACTTATTATAAGGTAGAGCCGAAGTCCCGCCTACAAGATATATACAAATAGAAATTACCTACTTAATTGTACTTTTAGAGGCTGCATTATTTGGAACAATGGTATACATTTTTAACTAAGCGACCTTATAGATATATAGCCTAATGCTAAAGATTTACACCGGTATTTATAAAGACTTATTGAGTCCTTAAAGAACTCTTTAGATATAGAAGGTTTTGTCTCTTACGCATATTATACATTTTTGTTGCTAACAAAAAAGAGTAGGAGCAGTAGATCCAACCATATGAAAATTACGCCCGGTGTCTTCATGGATAGTAATCTCGACTAATTGTTAAATAATGACAGTTATGGCGTCTTTTATATTAATTTGAAATATGTTTTGACAAAAATCTCATAGAACACCCGCCATTTTTAACTATAGTAACGTAAACTATCCATCAAGAAACCGGCCCTAAGAGAAGTTTATAGAATTTAGTAAATTTTGGCAGTTTAATAACAAGGGACTCCCAGATAGATACACCCATGATGTGACCACAAGAATATTCATAGCAAAATATGCATTTAACAATAAAGCAATATGCTTTGTTTAGATCCAAAATTTCCAAAAAACAATAGTAAAATATTAATTAAAATGTATATATGTAGATATTGCGTTAGATGGTTGTGAGACGTGGACTTTAACACAGAAAGATAGAGAGAGGCTGGAAGCGTTTGAAATGTGGTGTTGGATAATGGTGAGAATCAGCAGGTGGGCAATTCTCGCGCTTTCGACATTCATCTCGATTCGAGATTTTTAAACGAAAAATGATTAAATATGTCATTTTTCCTTCAATATTTATAAATTTATTATTTATTAATTAATATTTATTATTTATTTCGTTTAATGTTTGATATTTTTGAACGAAAAATGGCATATTTAGTCATTTTTCGTTTAAAAATCTCGAATCGAGATGAATGTCGAAAGCTCGAGAATTGCCCACCTGGGCAGAGAAGACGAATAAAGAAGTGTTAACAATGGTGAACAAGAGAAGAACGTTATTGGAAATAATAGAAAACAGGAGGGGGAAGATGTTTGGGCATTTTATACGAAATGACGCTTATCTAAAAACAATAATAGAAAGAAAGATTGAAGTCAAAAGGGTAGAGGAAGGTTGACAAGAAGAAATATAAAAATTACAATTGAACTTCGACTAACAGCTAAGATGTAATATTGGAAGAACGTTTGTTTGGGCGTCAAGTCGACTACAGAACTCTATACTGTACAAAATTATAGTTAATAACTAAATCGGATGACCGTAGTAGAAAATGACCGCTTAAAAACTGCTTTTGACCTGCCAAGTTTATGAAGCTTGGAACTTATAGCGCCCTACTGAATTTGGATATTTACCAATTGACTTTCGGATTTTGGCACCTATGCCAGCTGTGCCAAAATTGGCATGGTCGTCACTTCATTACCGGCAATTAGGGATGCGATATCTCCGTGGAGATAAAATAGGGAGGTGCCCATGGCCCTTAAATCGCTTTTCCAGTTTTGAGACAGAAAATGGCCGCCGCCATACGAATAAAAAAAAATTAAAACAGAATATGGTGGCAACAAACTCGTTTGACATTTCGTTTTATAGGCCATTTAAGGCACTATGGCTGTTCCATATATTATTATTAATAATAACATGGTATATAATATAATAAATAATTCAATTATTGTTTATAGGACGGTTATTTAGTCTATTGGGTTTATATGGGTTATATCAAACATCGCGACGAGCTAGCAACATGTTTAGTATACGAGTATATAGGTAAACACATATCATCGAACGTCAAACGGCAGTTGATATGATGGACCCCACCTTACCATGGACATTATAGGTCTGCTTAACGTGGTGGCCGAGTTTTTAATCTAAAAAAATATGTACATTTGTTAAACAACATCACTATAGTACCTCGCAGAGCAGGTTAAGCTGTCGGTCCCAGTTTCAATATACCAGCTTGTGAAACTGTCTATAGATGGGTTATTGAGTCAAACATCGTGACGAGCTAGTCACTTGTTCGGTATAGACTCGTACTATCAGCTACGATGAGGTGGGATTAGAAAACCTCCGCTGTGTACCCAAAGGCCGTTAGGCGGTCTCGGGCGCCTTAAGGCACCCGTGAAGTTGTTTTTTGAATTACTTACGTAAAATCAAAAATATCTACTTGTCATATCTAAATAAATACTTTGGTATAAGCTATAGTCTTTCCTAAGTTTGGAGGCTTTCAAGCATTCCCAATAAACTGAGTCTTCATGTAATAGGATCCCCGGGGATATAAAATAGGTCATAAATTTTATTTTGACCGTTATAGCGCCGCGGCCACGACAGGTTTTATAGGGAGCGAATATACGACCTGAGTTTTAGCGAGTCTTATTAAATTTAGAAGCAGAACGATTCGGAATTTGAATATTAATAGTACAAAATATGCATTCAAGGCTTTAGTGCAATATTGAAGAGGTTGGGAGTCATTTTCTCGGAAAAGAATTATGCGATGAGTGGACTTCGTGGAAAGAGAGTGACTCATTTTTGATAACAAAATAATTTGTATTCTCAATAACTTCACTAGGCCGATCGACCGGTTTTATTGTCAAGGTAATGTCGTCTATTCATTACCTGCAGTTAGGGATTCGATATCTCCGTGAAGATATAATAGGGAGGTGCCCATGGCCCTTAAATTCCAGTTTTGAGAACATAAAATGGCCGCCGCCATAGGAATAAAAAAAAAAGTGAGAACAAAAACCATCCCTGAGTGTTGGTTGGTTAAAGTAAGAACATAATGTGGTAGGAACAAACTCGTTTCGTTTTATTTCGTATTTAGGTTTTAAAATACGGTGCCATTAAAAGTCTCCAAAATCGGCGTGCATGTATGCGAAGAGTTATGACTGTGGACGAGACAAAAGAAGAATGTAGAGATAGAGACAAGTGGCGCTCGGTTGTCTCTGCCTACCCCGTAACGGACCTGGCGTAATGATAAATAAATAAATAAATAATATCGGAAATAAATATATACGTGGCCGAGTTGGTTAGACCTTGGACTTAAACACACTAAGGTCCCTGGTTCGAATCCCGGTGTGTACCAATGAGTTTTTAATAAAAAAAAAAATGTACATTTGTTTGACAACACCACTATAGTGCCTCGGAGAGCACGTTAAGCTGTCGGTCCCGGTTTCACTATTCCAACTTGTGAAACTGTTTATAGATGGGTTATTGAGTCTATCCAAAATATCGCGACGAGCTAGCCACTTGTTCGGTGTAGACTCATACCATCGGCTACGACGAGGTGGGATTAAAACCCCTCCGCTGGGTACCCTGGGGCCGTCTAGGCGGTCTCGGGCGTCGTAAGGCACCCGTGAAGATATATATATATAATATCGGAAATATCTTTGATCGTCATATATTTTTTTCATGATTAAGGCTGAAAGTATAGGAGTTGCTGAAAGCGCGGTAGAAATTGTATTAATATATATAAATTTATATGATAAATTAGAGGCGTAATTATAATGCCTAATATTAACATTAATATTAAAAATAATTTAACCATTATAACAACGGTTCTAGTTAGTGTAACTAGAACCGTTTAAACAGCCTCAGGGTACCCAGCGGAGGGATTAACCTGTCCTCATTTCGCCGATGGTATTCGGGGGCAACACCTAACAAGTGTTGTGCCTCTTGCGGTGTTTATGATGAAATAGCCTCGTTGTATAAAGTGGTCACCCATCCCAGGTCCAGCCTTGTTATCATTTGCTTAATTTTGTTATCAGTTGCGTAGTGACTTAACCGCTGGGCCGCTGTTATAACTGACGCCGTTAATTTGATGTAACGGTTATATATATATGTTATGTAATAATCATAACAATTTTAATAGCGGCCCCACGAGGACGGGTTAATCCTTCCGCTGGGTACCCCGAGGTGCCCGTTTAAACGGTTATCGAAAGCCTAAAGGCACCCCATGATGGTATTTATTTATTTTATTATTATAACATTTTATAAAATAAATTAAATCTAATCTAAAACAAAATTAACATTCGGTAAAAGTTAAATATAATAAAGCTAATTTCAGACACTCATTTCTCTTATAAACTTAGCTGGTTTTAATTTTGACGAGCGATTTAACCGATACCACGCTTTCAGCAACTGGGGCGGAGTGCTCAGCTGTGAGTTTGGGCCTGGGGGACAATTCTCGCGCTTTCTTTGTATGCATGCATATTAGTTTCCTTTTTTGTTATTGGAGCATGGCATGTGCCTTTATCATCTACCTGGTGGTAAGCAGACATTTAAAATCTATGAATGGGGTCGATCAACAACTGCATTGATCGCTTCCACTATGTCGGTTAAATGATGCGGTTATGAAATGAGCGGCAACAAAGACGAATTTGCATTACGAGTCTATTTATATTCATTCTCTTTTACGTCAAATCGACCGCCTGATTCGCAGCCGCACCCTGATAGTAGACTACCACCTCAACAAGAAATTGATGTAAAAGTCTTTCTCTAAAAACATGATTAGGTCTCTTGACAGTTTTTGGATCTGAATCTAAATCTAGGAAGATCTGCCACTTTTCACTCAAATATATCGAACCGACGCACACTTCTAAAGCGACAGATTTAGGGCCCCCTAGTGGGCAATTCTAAAGCTTTCGATATGCATATCTCGATATTATATTGGACAGTTTCCTATGGGGATCTGCCACTTTTCACTCAATTATAACTAACTGACACGTAAATCGAAAGCGTCAAAATTAAAGCCATGAAATGAGCAGGAAATGAGTGGGTTGAGGAACGTCTTAACGAAGCATTTTACTGTTACCACACGTTAGCAATTATAGGTAGTTGCGTGACATCAATTAAGTGTATAAACCAACAACTTCACTACCAACCTCATTAAATTGGTGTTTGTATCATAGACTTGAATTATGTTCATAGACAAAGCTTTCACGGGATAGTTGTTTTGAAGTTAGTTTGTGGGTTCACCGGTTTTAAGGAACCTATTGCATCAATTCCTTACTGCTATGTGCAAAATAATTATTATCGCGAAATGTATGATACCGAACATCCATTACATCTCTTCGTCATTGTTAGTTCATGAGCTTGTACAAGAGAGAGACAATGTTCTTAGCAAACCATGGATTCACCGTACGGGTGCCGGGTCCATCACGTGGTTGAAAGGCAGGGGAATGAACTGTAGCGTTCCCGGACTTGAGACCGCGGAGTAGGTTTAAAGGCCTTTTGAACTCTCACCTGCACTGTGTTCACTACCCTCTCCACTCAACCAAATATTATATGATCCTGTTAGCGCCATCCTGGAAACACGCTCCATAAAAGTTCCGCGGCTGTTCTCGGAAGGCCAAGATCCTTCAATAGACGGTGCAAAGACTTTGCTGGAATTCCTCTTGCACCAACTTCCACTGCCTAAAGTTGAGTTTTAAATCCGTTTCTAGTAATTTCGTTTGTGAGATCAAAATATTTGTTCGACTTGATGTTGTGGTCCTTGGGTATGTTTGTTTCCCAGGGAACGGTGAGTTCTATAAGTATTACTTTCTTCAAGCACCGAGAGTACACCAGTATGTCTGGTCTATAGGCTGAAACTGCTAGTTCGTCTGGAATCATTGCTTCAACATATATTGTGTATATTGTGTACGACTGAGGCGTGGGATTACCTTCTTGATTTTCTTCCCCTTTCTTTTAGATGTCTTTAGCTCTTTCTTTGACCTCCTCGATTCTTTTCATAAGGCAATATTAAGGTTTTGTTTTCCTTTTTTTAATAAGGTAGGTAAATAGGTTCTCGAACTCAGTTTAAAATTGTGTACCTACCTAATAATATAAATTGTGTATCTGCTGTGTAATTGTCGAAATTGTGTACCTACCTAATAGTATAAATTGTGTAACTACTATATAATTGTCTGTATTGTGTACCTACCTAATAGTATAAATTGTGTACCTACCTACCTAATATTTGTAGGTTGAACAAAAGCGACCGCAAATTATAACATCTGTACTTGTACATTTTCTTTTGTTCACAAATAAATGATTTATGATTATGATTATGATTATCAGTTAAAATAAATGCAGAGGAACTAAATAAATGATTAATTCTACTTATATTGATTCTGGCTGATCCTTGCAACTTCGTCTGCGTAACGTTTACGCAGCGCACGATTTCAAACGGAATAATTGTCCCCCGTTTTTGCAACATTTTTCATTGTTACTCCTCTAATATTTATCGCATCGTGTATCTCGATATCTTTTGTGTGATGTTTTAATATCTATTTTCCACTTTATTTGTGTATAGTATACCAATATGTATGTTTTTGTACATACATATATCCGTATGTATATATATTTTTAATGTAGATATTATATTATATATATGTATATATGTTTATGTAAAGTATGTATTATTTATTATGTATATATTGTATAATATATATGTTATTGTATTACTATGTCCTAATTTATATAAGTTTATTAAAATTTAATTAGGCACCCGACTTCGAACACAATCTTAAAGGTTAGCTGGTAGATAATGCCTAAGGCATTAAGTTCGCCTTTGTACATAACTTTTATTTACTGTGCAATAAAGTGTTTAAATAAATAAACCAATAAATATTGGTCGTAGCATGATGTTAAGTAGCCTATAGCCTTCCTCGATAAATGGGCTACTAAAATAAATTTTCAATTAGAACCAGTAGTTATTGAGATTAGCGCGGTATACAAAACAAACATACTCTTCAGCTTTTGAATATTAGTATAGTATATATATTTATAGTGCCTTGGCTTTCTGAGATCAGCCGTCGGAACTTTTATGGTACGTGTTTCCAAGATGGCGCTAACAGGATCATATAATATTTGAAGAGTTAAAAGGCTTTTTAGCGGTCTCAAGTCCGGGAACGCTGCAGTTCATCCCCCTGCCTTCCAATCACGCGATGAACCCGGTACCCGCACGGATAATCCATGGATAGCTATCCAACATTAAAAGAATTTTCAAAATGGGTTTAGTAGATACAGATATATATTACGTGGTAGCCGAGTTGGTTAGACTTAAAAACACTTAGGTCCCTGGTTCGAATCCCGGTGTGTACCAATGAGTTTAAGTAAGGCTATGAACATTGTCACTCTCATACCATCACGGGTGTCTTACGGCGGGGTATAATTCTAACTTCGTCACAGCAGATGGTGTTTTGAGTCTAACCGCTCTGATTGGCCGCCTTCGTACTTTATGTAATAAAGATTTAAATAAATAAAATAACTATCACCGAACAAAGTGGATAAGCCATTACAGTGTTGGATTTTCTGTTTATCTATAAATATTCTATGCCTATAGTAGCACCATTTTATATTTACAAACTTACAACGCGGGGTTAACATGCAATTATATTGTCAATGTGTTATTTTCACTAATTTAGAAAATTTGAACTATATAAATATTATAAAGAGCTAAAGTTTGTTAGGTTGTAGGGGGTAATATATATCTACACATACATACATACATATCTTCACGGGTGCCTTACGGCGCCCGAGACCGCCTAGGCGGCCCCAGGGTACCCAGCGGAGGGGGTTTAATCCCACCTCGTCGTAGCCGATGGTATGAGTCTACACCGAACAAGTGGCTAGCTCGTCGCGATGTTTTGAATAGACTCAATAACCCATCTATAAACAGTTTCACAATTTGGTATAGTGAAACCGGGACCGACAGCTTAACGTGCTTTCCGAGGCACTATAGTGGTGTTGTCAAACAAATGTACATAATTTTTTTAAATAAAAACTCATTGGTACACATCGGGATTCGAACCAGGGACCTAAGTGTTTTTAAGTCTAAGGTCTAACCAACTCGGCCACCACGTAATATATATCTGTATCTACTGAACCCATTTTGAAAATTCTTTTAATGTTGGATAGCCCATTTATCGAGGAAGGCTATCACTCTACGACCAACAGAAGCGGAGCATCAATAAAAAATGATGGAAAAACGGGTAAAATTTGTTCCTTTTGAGAGTTTCAGTTGCATGCGCTACGTAAACGGTTAAAGTTACGCAGGAATTCGTCTGCGTGGGTCAGTTAGTTACAAATATTCTTTGTTTTTGTTTATAATTTTAAGCTTTAAAAGACAAAGTTTCTATATGTTCAAATATTTTTGATTACCTACTATCTTTTTAAATACTAAAACGAAAAGACTTAACTAATAGTAAAGAAATCGTTCAAGCCTACGTAGCCGTAGTACCCTATTAGAAAAAAACCTTTTCCGGGCGAGTTTTTGCCACAGACCTATCTTGCTGCCTCAACACACCAACCAGACTAACAATTTCATAAAAGCCTTATAATTTGGCCGGCATAATGGGAATGATCAATATTGATTAATCGATCCAAATAATGAACTTTGTTGGTCTCTTTACCATCAGGTAGATATAAAGTCACATTCAGTGCTCCAATAAAAAAAACTCCTCGGGCGAGATTTTGCGATTATTGTCAGGTTTTTGTACTTACAGTCAGTAAGTACAAAAACCCTTTAAATAACATGTTATCGGTGTTCACAAACAAGTTATGACACCTTATGTTATTATGCAGATTGGTTCGTAATCGGATCATAGTTTTGTAAAGTGTCTGACCTTTAACTTTTAACATCTGCCAGATCCAGATAACTATAATCACTGTACATATACAATACACGGTAAGAATTTCAGAAATTATTAGAAATTAAAAATTGTTTTCTTTTTGTAAGTTTTTTTTTTTTTTTAATTTTTTTTATTGGAGCACGACATGTGACTTTGTATCTACCTGGTGGTGAGCAGACCTACAAAGTCCATGAATGGGGTCAATCAATAATTGTTCTTAAACAATATTGATCGCTCCCACTATGCCGGCTAAATGATGCGATTACGAAATGGGGGGCGACAATGACGAATTGCATTACGAGTATAAACTCGCTGCCTTATCGTCAATTCAACCACCCATTTCGTAACCGCACCCTGAAAGGAGACTACCACCTCGATAAGAAATCGATGCAGTAGTCTCCAGAAAACCGGTGAACCCACAGACTAAAACCGAAACATGACTAGTTCACTTGACGGTTTTTGCATCTGTATGGGTGGTGGTAACGAGACCGGTCGGTCGGCCTAACGAAGTTATAGAGACCTTCCTCCCACCACAAGATGTAATAAAAACAAAACAACAAATAAAATATTTGATTTAATTGGACTTTCCAGTAATGAGACGTAAATAAAGCTGTTTAAATAATGTGTTAAGACCTTCTTTACCCAGTATAGGTGTAACTCTAAAGTAATCTAATATCTTAGTTAACCCAGCATTTGCTTGACCTTTTAAATCCCTATAATGCTATCGATAAATAAGCACACATGAAAACAAGTGCTCAAATACCATCGTATTTAACCAGCATTTCGTTTGACCCTGATTTAATATACCCCTGCAAAACCCTAAAATACCATCGGCATACGTTTAATACTGCAAAGCCCCAATATTATTATTTATCCAGCATTTGTTTTGATCCTTCAAAGCTTACTCTAATTCAGTATCCATAAATGAAACCCAGTGTTCGTCTAACCTTGCAAAGTATACTTTTAACCCTGTAAAACCCTTATATATTATTTTAAATGTAGCATATGTTTAACCCGGCAAATTCGTAAAATATAGTTCATACAGCATTCATGCAATCCTGAAATGTATATTTAAACTCTGCAAAACTGTAATATTTATTATAATTCATTCAACTAAGAATATTGTCTATAATTTACATAAAATTTAGAAACTTAACATTAGTATACAAAATAAAATAAACAAAAATTTAACTATAACTAAAATAACATTATAGTAAAAAGATATTGTAAGCCTTTGTAGGTTTGCTCACCACCAGGTAGATACAAAGTCACATGTCGTGCTACAATAAAAAAATAAAAAAATATACCGTCTAACACTGGTCTTGCGGCGTATTTCCTAGGACACTGGGCACCGTTATCCCTTTGAATTACAAGAATAAGTCTCTGGGCAAAGTAGACTCCAGCTCTAGGGTCGCTGTAGGTATCATTTTAATATTTTTTAACCTGAAGTCTTGAAAAATAGCCCATAAAATCCTGCAATGTATATATTAAAATCTGAAAATCCTATATATAAACCCAGCATACTTATAACCCTGTTAAGTCTTGAAATATATTCATATATATTTAATATACTTCATCCAGCTTTCCAGCTAACCCGGCAAATTCTGAAAATATGCTAAAGTCTAACACAAATAAAGTAAAAGGTAGGTAGATAGCTTCTACTAGATACTTAACGTGTAAATAGCTTTCACCTTAAAGCTGCATATAAATTAAAGACCCAATTCCACTGTCATAGTGCCAAGATCTAGTTGTGCTATGCAAAAGTCTGCATCGGCTGCGACCTTGCGCACGCGAGGTGCCGCGATATCGCCACTCGGCAGTCCACAATATCTTCAATTGTTTTTCACGAGCTCTTTGGCTACGGTCGCCAGAAGTGGCTCTTTGCAAAACGGTGTCGTAGTTTATTTTGTGCTTTTTGACAACTTAGTAATTTGAAAAAAGTTTGAGTAGACATTTTCAATATTCCCTTCGAGATTAATATACTGGTCACTGTCTACAAATCAAGTAGGTATACAAAGTACTGATTTTTTATATTGCCGTGGTCACAAACTGAGCCCTGGGCTTGTACTATGTGTACCAGAACGATACTGATAAATACTATTATATGTTTGGACCACCTCCGTAGACTAGTGTTTGCGCTTTAATTTAAAAACTTACCTACATACATTTGCAAAATGAAAACATCATCCAGGTCACATCCATGCGATGCCCAAAACACTGGCAGCGTTGCTTTTTTGTAGCGCAATACTAAGTTTTTGGGCAAAGTAACGCCAGCCCTTGGGTCACCTGAGGCGAGAACCAGTCTCTTCCCGAGGTCTTTAATAAAATAAATAATAGGTACTAGGTCTTCAAATAGGTAGAATTCTTAACTGAATTTTGCTACTTGGAGACTTTTGCATATTCTTTTTTTTATTTTATATTTGAGCACGGCATGTGACTTTGTATCTACCTGGTGGTGAGCAGACCTACAAAGTCTATGAATGGGGTCAATCAATATTTGTTCTTAAACAATATTGATCGCTCCCACTATGCCGGCTAAATTATGCGATTTCGAATGGGAAAGAGGGCTATTCGGGCAATATATGGCATGAAAGCTCGTGATTCTCTCCGGGAAACATTTCCTATGATTGATGTATTGACACTACCATCTCAGTATATTTATGAGAATTTATTGTACGTTAAGAAAAACTTAAGTATGTTTAGTAAAAATTGCGACAGGCATAATTTAAACTTAAGAAATATAGATAAAATTGATATTCCAAAGTTTAGACTGCAAAAAACTAATAAATGTTTTGTCATTAACAGTATAAGGTTATTTAATAAATTACCTAAAAGTATTATAGATTTAAGTGAAATAAAGTTTAAAAATTGTATAAAACAAACATTAATCCATAGGGCTTACTATAGAGTTAATGACTATATTAATGATAAAGATGTCTGGACCCGTTCTGATCTGCAATTGAGGTCTCACAACTAGTATTGCCTTTTCAATTGTAGTTTTAAATTGTACTAGTACCCTAGTAAGGTATGTTAAATCTGATATTGTAATAATTTATTATTACTTAATTTATTTTTTATTATATTTAACTTTTTATCTTTGGATAAGGTATATCTTATGATTACTTATTTATATTTACGTTATACAGGTACTCTGTTATTATATATTATTATTTAGTAAATTGCCTGTACTATTTAGTATTTTCAGGTCTGTACATTGGTACAGTAACCAATTGCTATACTGTTAAATAATCTGCCATAGGGTGTTTTGTGCACGCTTTTAGTAGGATTAGAGCATTTTAAGTATGCTACCATATGCTGTTTGCATATCGGTAACGCAATGGCTGTGTTCCTCTGTTAGTGTGTGTGAAGCACCAGAGTTTTTTACTTGCTGGTACCTTTTTCTCCGGGGTGTCTCCGGGGGGATCGACTTTACAACTAGTGTTTACGCCCTTGAAGATACCGATCCATATAACTATGTTAATGCGATTGATGGTCATTCAAAAATATATACAGCCAATATAATGACAATAATATAATATAAGAACTAATATTTAAGGCGTGGATACGGTTGGTGAGGTTGGTCGCCTCGGTGGCACTCTTGTATGGCGGATGATAATCGGATGGTCAATGGAATCAGCTAACCACCTAGTCTTACACTAGTTGGTTATGTAGCGTGCGTTCGGTTGGTTGTTTTTTTTCTTTTCTTTTTTAATATTTTTATTTTATGACACCTTTTATTAATTAATATACAGGGTGAATTTGAATGGGTGTACTTTGGGCTAATATGATGTTCTACTGATCAATACGAACAACTTTTCCCATGGAACCATGTGTCGCAAATGAAAAAAAAAATAGCTTTTTTCAAACGCCTAACCAAGCGCACTCTAGACCTTATTGTTAAAACTTTTTTTTTTTTTTTGACTATTCATAAATATCTGTAAAGATTTACATGAAATAAATAATATTTGATTTGATTTGGGAGCCGACAAAGATAATTTGCATTACGAGACTATTAAAATATACTCGTAATGCAATTCATCACTGCCTTATCGTCAGTTCCACCACCCATTTCGTAACCGCACCCTGAAAGGCGACTACCACCTCAACAAAAAATCGATACAGTAGTCTCCTGAAAACCGGTGAACCCACAGACTAAAACCGAATCATGACTAGTTTGACACGGTTTTTGCATCTGTATGGGCGGTGGTAACGAGACCGGTCGGTCGGCCTAACGAAGTTATAGAGACCTTCCTGGGAGAACGATATCTTAACTTATAAATATGTGTACAAAAACACATTTCTGATATTATTATTTATTAAAAGTAAGATAATGTTAATGACTGTTTATAGTTAATATGACACTAGAAAAGATAACGCTCGTCTTATACTATAAAATACTATAATATTTAGTGTAAATAAAATTTAAATAATTTAATATTAAGTGACTTACTATTTAAAATATATAATCTTTATATATAATAAAAATAAATAATACATATATATTTTTGCTAAAACGCTTGTAGGCAATTGTGGTGACCGAGTCTACAAAAATAAAGAAACAAAATAATAAAAATTGTTATTATACCGTTATAACTCTTTCACATCAAAGATAAGGTAAAATTATTTTTTTATATTATAATAAATAATAGGTACATTATTTATAACTAGATTTTTATAAAATCTGTATCATTTGTTTGATTATGTAGGTCGATTTTGATACTAAAATTAAAATGTGTTTTTAGTTACCGTCTGTACCGTCTGTTACTTATTTTTCCGCGTCTTTTTTTTTTGCATAAACCTTACATACATGTCATCACGGGTGCCTTAATTTTATAGAAACGGAAAGTCTAATTATATTTAAAGTAAATAAATATATTAATTATGTATAGGTAAAGTAGATATAATATCTGTATCATTTGTTTGATTATGTAGGTCGATATTTATACTAAAATTAAATGTTTTTACCTTCTGTTACTTATTTTCAGATATAATTAAAATATTAGGTAATGTATATATTGTATAATGTATATATGTATAGCCGCCACGCTTAAATGGAAGGGCATATGTGCCGTATGTCCGGCGATTAATGGCCCAAAAATATAACAGTCGAATGGTGCCCATACACCATTCGACTGGAGGAGGCAACGTGGAAGGCCCAGTAGGAGATGGTGGGATAGTTGGACACGTTTTTGAGGGACTGGTCCAACAAAGCAAAAAATAGAGAGAGATGGAAAGAGGGAAGGGAGGCCTTTGCCCAACAGTGGGACAGTGTAGGCTAATAATAATATACCTATATATATATATATGTATTATATATTATTTAAAATTCTTTTGTTGCACTAAAATAATTGTACAAAGGCGAACTTAATGCTTTATACTAGTATACTTTTTAATTGTACATTTAAGTAAATTAGGATTTTTTAAAATACTTTTATATTTTTTTTATAATTACTTATTTTTTTAGTACTAATTCGGCCCGGAAAACCTGCCGTTAAAGTAATATATTTGTCGGTCATTGTATATTTATTAATCTTTCTGTTTTAGAGTTTTATTTTTAAATATTGTCTGAAACAAATAAAGTGTGTTAGATGTGTTTCTTACTTGGTAAAATATATAAATTGAAGCTATAAAATTTTATTGCCAAATATTTCGCCTCTCTATGGAGCGGCGTCATCAGTGACAGTGACTGAAGGTCTTTGTCATAAATTTTGAAGAAGTAATTTTATGTCTTTTAGCAATGGTAAAGGTAATGCACTATACAGTTTTGTATTCATTTTTTAGAAAAATATCATCACCACCTAGCCCATTATGGAAAACATCATCAGCATGTTATGTCCATTTTTGGTTCGATATTAATAAATTTACAAAACAAGTTAGACAAAACCTAATGCATTACATTCAGACCAGGAGACTAAATATTTTTAAATATTGTTAATAATACGAACTTTTCAATTTAATATTATATTATTTAAGATTTATATTTTTTATTGTATGATATAATAATTATTTAACAAATTGTAATAATACAAAAATAATTTATTACAACTAAAACATTTTTACGTACCAACATAAAATAATAATTGAACTAGTACCAGTACTTGTACTACTATTTCTTATGTGCTAGTACTAACAGCCACGTTGTAATATTGGGAGTACGTTTGGCTTTAATACGCTTTATCGTCAAATCCGTCGCACGTTTCGTAACCGTACCATGCAAGGAGACTACCCCCTCGACAAGAAATCGATGCAGTAGTCTACGGAAAACCGGTGAACCAAAAACCGAATCATGACTAGGTCACTTGGGTCCGGTCGGTGAACTGCTATAAATCCCATAGGATACAATCTTCACTATTAGGATTTACCTTACAGATATCACAGTTGAGTTAAGCCGTCGCCAGTACGATAAAGGCAGTAAATTACAACAAAAACAGTTTCAAAATAAAATACAACTTAGCGACCGAGTTCCGCTTCAGAAGGAGAATGGAAATTTATGCAAATGTCTCTAGACCCGAATTAAAATGAAATTGTAAACGATTTTAAAAGGAGTCGCACAATTTGCCGCCCTGCCTACTGCCTTAATGTTTTCTAAATTTAAATCTTTTGCCTTCTGTATACTGCATTATTTATTTTTTGGAAGTTGGTTTTTAATTTAATTTTAATCTGTCTATTGCTGGGGCTACATTTGCGGGCTACGGCGAATATTCGTGATAGCGCGATGAGTGTGGCCGGGTAGATCGTTGCAATGAGCAGTATTCGGACGAAGACGATGTATTATCGGGGCGCTGTGATGTATGTATGTAGGCGCGATGATGTAGACAAGAACATCGCGTGAGCCCGAACACCATGTTTTTGGTGCGACAACGCGACACGAATCTTCGCCCGCTAATGTAGCCCCAGCTTAAGAATGGGTTCTAGTAAAAATTCTTTCATTTAAAATAGCCTCGATGCTTTATAAAAAATATTTACCATCAGGTAGATACAAAAAAACTTTTTAAAGTAAATTCTTCCCTATTAAATAATAAATTATCAAAATACTTATTTTTAAACGCATTTTTTGTACTTGCCGTGTAAATTCTATTTTATTTTTATCTATCGGCTGAAATCACGACCTAGAAGTGTATTACTATATTATTAAAATAAGATTTGTTGAGTTTTTATTATATTTATTTTTTGAGATTTGTTTCTTTCGCAATAGCTTTGTGAGATGGCGCGTTATCGTCGTGGAAGATCCGTTACTTTTATTTCCTCAAATCTGGGGTCTTACCAAAGACCAATCGATAAACGAATCGAAATACCCATCGGAAGCCAAATGGTAGTATGGGATTTTACGTTTCTCGTCAGTCTACCCATAGAGTAAAATTCCTATACATTTTTATCGATCGATGCGACGATCGTGTTCTATGGTCATGTGGGCAATTCTCGCGCTTTCGATATTCATCTCGATTCGATATTTTTGAACGTAAATTAATGTTGATATATTATGCCATTTTTCGTTATCATATCGAATTGAGATGAATGCCGAAAGCGCGAGTATTGCCCACCTGGCCTCAGGTGTTTTAAGACAAATTTTCTCTCTCAAACGCCTCATAACGCTGTGACCAACATCTTCACTTTTAATCGTCTTTGACAATGCATTTTTCGGTCTCGGCACAGTTGGACGGCCCAGCCTAGTTGATTGGTTCACGTGTATAACTCGTGAACCCGTGTATTTTCTCCTACCCTTTTACAAAACGTTTTATAAATGTGGGGGTGGAATTTAATTTATTTTATCAAGTCTTTTGCTATTTTTCGCGATTAAGTTTTTGCAGAAAATTCAAGTCTTTCGGCACTCATTTCATGCAACAAATAGTTTAAAAACGCACAAATTAATTCGCGAGACAATGAACTTTCAGCGGCTCTCAGACTTAAACCAGCATTTCCAGCCACCATTTTCGTTACCTTAGTTCAGAGGCTCTACCATGGGTTTGCGCATTGTAGAAACGTAACGTATTCATTTACGTATACGTGAGCACCAACCAATAGGGCCGCTTTATTTTTGGTAACAGGATTGAATAAAGCGATCCTATTGGTTGGTGCTTACGTATACGTAAATGAATTACGTTTACTACGTTTCTACAATGCGCAAACCCATGGTAGAGCCTCAGTTAAAAACTTTGATTGACGACCATATTGAAGCAAACAATCTACCACCACAACGCGACCTGTCTGTATCACTCATATGCATGTGTTTTTGATAAATTCGATTAACCGTAAGAATTATGTCAAAATTTCAGTGCTTCTGCACAAAAAAATCCAATGCACAATTTAAGACAAATCATTCGAAATTTGTATTTATTGTAATAAGGCTGAAAATACAACTATCGACAAAAATAATTTCGACGTGCAAGTATTTTTAATGAATGAATCTCAGTACTTTCTTGACAGAATGTATAGTTTTTATTGCTCGTTTTGAAATATAAATTATGTATCAAATTGACAAACCATCAATGATTAGTGGCAAAATGTAACAAAAATATTAGCCAAACCGATGGTCGGTTTGGTCTTTGTTTGTTCCCTTATTAACGCTCGGTGGCCATTTCGCGCTACTGCATCGATTTCTTGTTGAGGTGGTCTCCTTTTATAGAGTAAGCGTGTATCTCTTCAAAACAATTTGTTTGCAAAATCTGTTATAATATGTGGTTGACTATTTAAATTACTTGCTTTGTCGCGGGCCGCACTAATATCGACGGCGCGCCGCATGCGACCCGCGGGCCGCAGTTTGACGACCACGGCTATAGATTATATAAAAATAAAACATAAATACATATCATCAAGGGTGACTTACGGCGCCCGAGACCACCTAGACGGCCTCAGGGTACCCAGCAGAGGGGTTTTAACCCAACCTCGTCGTGGCCGATGGTATGATGGTCTACACCGAAAAAGTGGCTAGTTCGTCGCGATGTTTGGATAGAGTCAATAACCGATCCATAAACATTTTCACAAGTTGGTATAGTGAAACTGGGACCGAAAGCTTAAGCGTGCTCTCCGAGGCACTATAGCGGTGTTGTTAAACAAATATACGAGTACATTTTTAGATGAAAAACTCATTGGTACACACCGGGGTTTGAACCAGGGACCTAAGTTTTTTTAAGTCTAAGGTCTATCCTACTCGGCCACCACGTATATATTATATACCTTATATTATATACATTATATATATCTTTGAAAAAAAGATGTAGCCTTTAAACAAAAAAAAAAAAATAGCTTGTCCTAATCGTTAGGACTTGGACGTGATTTTTTTTCAAGACAGTATAAAGTTGATTAAAAAAAAGAAGATTAAGTCACTCCAAAATTCCGTTTTCCAAAGTAACTTTTATTGCATTTTGAAATCAAAAAAGAAAAATGGGCAACAACATTCACTAAATACAAAAAATGTTTATTCAATTTTATCTCGAATTGTATTTAGACTTCGTGTTATGGAGGGTCAGTACTGAATCACTTCCATACATTATTCAGTGAAATCTCACTTTAGGTCACTCTGAATTAAGCTATTTTTAGATCTACCTTTTGTCATTCACAAAGTATAATTATTTTATTACCGAAACATAGGTAGGTATCTTTGTTTAATCCTGGAAATAAATTTAGATGACCGACCGATTTTGTTACCCGCCCACAAAGATGCAAAAAAAATAAATTCGCCATCGCCGTCAAATGACCTAGCCATGATTCAGGATTTTAGGATAATATCGATTTCTTGTCAAGCTAGTATTCGTCATTCTTCATTCAGGGTCAGATTACGAAATTTGATAAGACTCGTAATGCAAATCCGTCTTTGTCGGCGCCCATTTCGTAACCGCATCGCAATCAATAAGTAAAGCGATTAATGCTGTTAAACAACAATGTGTTATGCGATCCTATTTATGGACTGCGTCTGCTTACCATCCGATTGATCCAAGTAACCTGACGTGCTCCAAAATTAATAATTAAAAAGAAAACATTATGTAATGGATAAAAATATCTTGGGTTCACCGGTTTCCCGTAGACTACTGCATCGATTTCTTGCCGAGGGGGTAGTTTCCTTTCATGATACGGTTACGATATATATATATACCATATATATATATGATTGATTTGACGATAAAGCAGCGAAGATATTAAAATAGACTTGTAATGCAATTTTTTCTGTTACCGCCTATTTCGTAACCGTGTCATTTAGGCATAGTGGGAGCTATCAATATTGTTAAACAACAATGTATTGATCGACCCCTTTCCTAGACTTTGTAGGTCTGCTGACCATCAGATTAATACAAAGTCACATGCCGTATACCATAAAATCGTCAGTGAAATTTTATGTGTGTGTTGGTATTTATTATAAAAGCTTCGAATTATTGCCTCCAATATCCCTTTCCGGGAAATTTTATTGCATTTTAAAATCTACAAAGAACGGTGGGCAACATAGTAAGGTAAATACAATAACATAAAAGTTGTTGTTCCGGAAGTTGGGCGGAACGGAAAGCTTTTGAAATTCGAACCATTTTCGAACGATAGTCCGAATTCAATAAAACCGTTTTGTAAACTTGTCGTTGTTTTGTCCGAACCAATATCAAAACGAAAATGAATATACATTGTTTTTCCTTTATCAATAAAACTGAAAGGTATTTTTAATAAAAATATTTAAGTGAAAGCTACGAGGAATTAATCTCGTTGTTTATTTCGTTATGAACTGCAGAATTTTAATATCTTTCTGCTGCTTTTGTCTGAATAAATTTTTAATTAACTACGAATTCCACGTCAACAGACGGATGTCTCTCTTTCTGTCCACGAAAGGTTCAACTTGTCGTCGGTGATACTGAAATTTGTATGAATCTTTTAGTGAAAATAAAAAAGAAATTAATAATTTTTATTCAATAATTACACATAGAAATAAATTAACCTAAAAAAATAAAAACTAAATCTAAACTAATACAAAATAATCACTGTAGGGGGCGCCACTTGGAAGTGTACCTAATACGCTAGCAGCATTGCCACGTTGTACGGCAATGCTGATTTTTTGTTTTAAATAGGAGTAACATTTGGGATCTCCACATTCAGAGAACACACGTTTTCCGAGGTCATGGATAAAAGCACGGGCCTCGGTTCCCAATGTACCCGATGTTTCGATCCCAAATGCTACAAAATGATAATTTTGCATCAAATCCCTGTACTTCAGCCGCTTGCGTGTTTCAGCTAAGCATGCGGCTGAACCAGGGATTGAAGAGGTTGCCGAAATATATGATTGTGCGTATGTATCTACACAAGTGGCATCCCATAACAGTGATTTTCCTTGCGACCATGGAATTAGCGTGAGGCCGTCCGGACGCTTACCATCAGATCTACTGATACCTGGTGGTTCGGTGATGGATGGGATTTTTGATGAAATGAGTGTCCTTTTTATTATGTCATTGAGGCTATTATGACGTGAAAATCTACCTGCGCTCTTTTTACAGCTTAGTCCGTGTCTAGCATAAATATCTAATAAAATAAAAAATGTAATTTGTTAATTAAATCTACTTAACAATAAAATAAACTGTCAATTAAATCTATGTAAAAGAATGTATAAAACCTATAAAATTTATATACAATTTAAATTTATGCCGTGCTGCATAGTGCTTAGGATATGATTGGCCTTTTCCCACCAGATAAAAACGTCTGCTATATGAAGCTAACTTATAATAAAAACAAAAAACTGCATTAAAATATAATATTCTATTTAATATTTACTTTTAAGGATAAGAAAGTAGACATTTTTTTTTGTATTTTTACTCTAAAAGCAAATGATATTATTTTCATCATAGAACTCAAAGTAAAATACTTTTTGCAAATATGAAAAATGATATAGTCCATAAATATTTTCATTTCTATTTTATTATGTCCTACATAGTTATTGTGTATGAGCATACATTAGCCGACTTTTTAAATGGTGTTGAGAACGGTTGGAGATTTGAAATGGGCCGTCTTGGCAAGAACTTTGCAATTTGGCAGTATAACCGCCCGCCTTGCCTGTGCCAACGAATTTGATAGTAAAAGTATATTTGACTATATCAAAATACCTATAGATAATGTTCTTAGCTATCCATTGATTTTCTGTGAGTGCCAGTTCTTTCGCGTGGAACTGCAGTGGTCCTGGGTTTGAGACCGCGAAGCAGGGTTAAAAGCCTTTTCTGAATTTAAATCTGCCCTTTATTTTCTTTAGTGGTACCTCTACCCCCAAATACTGTCCGTGCTATCTTCGAAACGCGTTCCACAAAAGTTCCAACGGCCGATTTTGGAAGGCCAATGTTCAAAATACAAAAAAGTCCTTTTTTTTACCTTATATAAATTATTGAGATATCGTTTTATTAGGAATTGAATTTATTCGTAGGTACAAAGAATCCAGGAAGGTAAAAGTTCAAAATTAAGTATGTTAAAAGGTTCTATAGGCTACCAAAGTAACAATTAAAAAAACAAAAAAAACTACCGAGTTATAATTTATAATAAGTATTTATTTAATGCATCCAGGTCTTATAATAAGAGTGAGTAGGCACTTGTGACTTACACAACTTGCTCTCTCTTCGACTTCATTAAGGCTCTCAATCATCTTCAGGCAAGATTACAAACCGACCCTATTTTCATAAATACTGAACAAAAAATCCTAGAAATAGAGGGAAGCTCTTCTTGCATTGCAAAGTTACAACAAAGAGAATTACAACACAAACATAGTATATTTTTGCCAACAATTCCATGTTGTTGGGTTAAATGGAACTATCTACCGGTTAGAACAATACTCTCCGAGCGGAACTCCCGGCGGGGCGGAAGCGGAAACAAGCATACAGCCTCCGTCATAGACAACGAACTACGGTAGATAGACACGAGTGACTTTACTACGATATATACATCAGCAAGCGTGAACCATTACCATCTCAGAGTTATGCAGTCACATGTCGTGCTCCTATAATATATATATATATATAGGAATTATTTTCTTAACACTTCTTAATTAGTCCCCATACAGAGTGTCAAAATTATCGCCCAAAATTTAAGTTTAAACGTTTGTATAAATTTATAAAAAATAAACATATTTGACAGTAGAAATTAATTTTACATTGGTAGTTTGGTGCCCTGCAAATTAATGTACACTTTCTCGTAGAGTCCGGAATTATTTTCTCTATTAAAGTCTATGATAGTCGACATCTGAGTCCCATACGTATAGGGATTATACTCCGGTCCAAACACATGGTATCATGGGTTCACGCTTTCTATAAATAATTTAAAATGCGCGACTACCAGAGACGTGTTGTTTTAAAGACAATTGGAGTCTTTGTAACAAATTTATTCTGCTCCGCTATCGTACTTTAGTAAAACAAGGCACGCGTGATTTCCTCTTCTGCCTTTCTATATTTTTAGATCTATGGCCTCCGCCTTGCCGCATACGACGGCCATACAAACCATACACGTCCCTAATTACTCTGACAAATTGATGAAACACGATATTGTTGCGGAATATACTAATGCTTTTGTCGTCAGAGATAGGTGGGGAGTCAAATTTTATTATATTGTCAATTAAGTCTTCATTTAAATGAAGTCAAAAACTAAACATTTTTAATATATTTTTTTATTATGGGGGATCACTTGTGCAGACAGGGTAGGTAGAGTTCGCGTAATTTTATTAATTAAATTACTTAGTTTATTGTTTTCCTAAACAAAATAAAATGTTTAGAAATTCGGGTGAAGTAGCAATTAGGAATTGAAGTGAAATGAAATATGTTTATTTTGCAAGAATATGGTGTTATAATATGGTAAATTTTAGATAATGATCTACATATTCTGCCATTTATAATATATCATATTATATAATATTTTCCTATAAGCATATGACAAATGCAATAAAAAATAAGTAAATTCGAATTATAATGAAACAGGCCGTTGATTTAACGATAAATTTGTAACTGCGTCATGCTATTAGAAAACTAGAAATTTAGGTGCTTATCATCAGGTTAATACAAAGTAACTTGCCGTATTCTATAATATAAAATTCCCACAAAAAAAAAACACATTTAAAAAAACATACCTTGCAATTGTAATACATAAAAAAACACATATCAATTGTGATTGTGACCATATAAATAGAGACATTAGGTTAAAATAATTGCAATTATGTAAAAATATTTTACTGAACCCGAAGTCTGTCAAAAATAATCGCACTTGAATGCTGTTGGGTATATTTTTAGCAAGAAACCATGCCAAAATTACACGCTGCTATAAATCGATGAGTTATAAATAAAAGCAACCCGCTCTCGAAATATATTGTCTCGAGTCTAAAAATAACTGCGCAGGCTTACATTTATGTCTTTTTCCTGCGGGCTTGTTTGTTTAGGCTTCAAAGTAAAATGTTACAGATTTATTGAAAAATGAATGTATAAGTTATTTTATATCGCATAAAAAAAGCAGGAATTGCCATCATGCACTTGAGGGCATGGAGACCTACAAACACTACGAATGGGATCGATAATAATAATAAATGTAGGACAATTTACTTATTTGCTCTGGTCACAAACTAAGCTCTAGGCTTGTACTATGTGTACCAAAATCAACGATACATATTATATTTTATAAATACCCGCAGACCATGATAAACGGTATAGAAAAACGTACTATTATTTTTATGCCATGGGTGGGATTCGAACCTACGACCTCCGGATACAACGCCACTAGTCTACGGAGGCGGTAATACATTGTTGTTTAACAGCATTGATCGCTGCAATTATGCTGGTTAAATGATGCGGTTACGAAATTAGCGCGACAAAGACATTGCACTACGAGTCTACTTATGAATAAGAACTTACTTGTCTTTAAGGGCGTATAGGCATATAGTTTTTTTTACTATTATTGGTATTTTATCATCGTTGTCGAAATTTAAAACAGCCCCTTAACCAAAACTCGTATAAAAAAAATCTACTCAATAAGCTTTCTGAAAAAAGAAAGTGTATTAGGAATTATATAATTATCATTAAAAATGCCATCTTGACCAATCCTGCAAAACTATGAATCCCATTTTTTATTTATTTATCGCTCAACCAAAATTGTAAACTTTGATCTATATTTAATTCAAATTTGTTCCATCCTGCTTGGTAATTTATTTAAACTCTTAGGGGTTATATAATTTGACAATCTAGTCATTAATCCTTTACAAAATTGAAAACCAGTTAAACGCTCGTACTAAAAAAGCACTCATTACTGGGCCCTAAAATTTTTGGAACCATTTATTAAAAGCGGCTTAACTCCTAAATTCTACGTTCAAATTGCGACACTGCAATTGGTCCCAAATTCCAAGTAATTTAAATTTGGAATGCACGAAACGGCCTGGCGGCTTTCCGTCGCACTGCGCCTCGCAACGTCCGCATACGGGCTACGTCACAGACCTTCATCACTAGATAGGCTTACCCTCGTACTAAACGCTTAAAATTTACCGATTTTACAAATGGTCTAGCGACTTTTTTGTACAACATTTATTTTCAGTTTCTAGAACGTTACTCAAATTCATATTTAAACTTATCAATATTTTTTTAGGTGAGAAGAAGGTCTCTATAACTTTGTTAGGCCGACCTAATGGCCTCGTTACCACTACCCATACAAATGCAAAAAACCGATTTATTTTTAAACCGTTTCAATTTTAGTCTGTGGGATCATCGGTTTTTAGGTGATTACATCGATTTCTTGTCGAGAGACTAGAGAAGACTACTACTTCTTTCAGGGTGCGGTTTCGAAATGCTTGGTTGAATTAACTAATGAATTTATTAATGCAGCGAGTATATTTAAATGTACTCGTAATGCAATTCGTCTTTGTCTCCTCCGTTTCGTAGCCCCATTCATCCATACATGCCGTACTCCAATAAAAAATAAATAAAAAAGCACCTATTTTAATTGATGTGATGTTATGTAAATTTTCCATTAATTATGAGCTAGTTTTAATCCTAGATTAATTTCATTAGTATTATAGTAACTGTTAAAGTAAAGGTGCGTTATATAAGCATTAGTAAACACACAACGTTTAATAAGAACGTTCTAGAAATCGCTACTTTTCCTAAGTATTATCTAATATAATAATGGGTGGTGGCTAATATAAATCGCACAAGGAAAACCTTTGTGATATTCACAAAATACAGTAGAATAAAAGATTGGAGAACATATCAAAGGTGGTCATCGATTTACGTTTTACTGCAGCCTTGTAAACTAGAAGTAATCATTTTTGTAGTGAATAATTTTAAAGTTCATAATAAAAAAAAACATTTTTTTTTTTTTTTTTAAATAGACTCATTGATTTGGTCTAAACGCTATCGATGAAAAATATCATCGCTTAGAAAACATAAAGTCTGTTTTATAAATTATATTATTAATTCAGAAACATCCCTGATTTACATGTCGTAGTACTACCACGCGCATCGTGTCCTCTCAGCTTACTAGTCTAGTTCGTATTCTGTGGTCTGCGTCCATCGATCTAAGCACACGGACACCTGCCAAATATTAAACCAACAATATTTGCGATTCTAAAACTACACGAAGCCTAATTGAGTTTAAATTTAATTGGAGTTAGAACGAGCGTATGTTTCAAATGACATAAATTGAGTTAAAAAGTTGGTTTATAAGATGGAACTATTATTTTATTAACCTATATTCCAGATGCATTTGAATTAACCTCGTTCTGACTATAACATTTATTTAACTAGAATATCATTTATTATTATTTTTTATCGACGAATTTGTTGGGAAATAATTATTTGATTAATATAATTAAGTTTCATTATAAATCAACATTAAACTACATACTTAATTGCTACCTATAACAAATTACGAACTTTACGGTGATGCTGTCGAATCCGAAACCCATTATAGGTTCCGCGATGGCTGCAAGACAGAAAATGTCCTTTGTCGGCCGGCTGCCCAGATCTGATGTCTTTTTAATGTACTCTCTTTGACAGCCATTGTTGCCCGACGGGGACACTGTCTCCGTCGGACACATTTATAATAGAGAGGACAACAGATGGATGGACGCTTCCATTATTAACGGAAAGCGAATTATTTTTCCTCGTAATGAAAGTGGCAGTACAATCTTTTGGTTGTAGATGTGTCAAAATTTGGAAGAAGTTTTTGCGAGGATTTTCCTTTTATATAAATAATATTGTTATAATCTTTAATTATGGCACCAATCGCTTTGTATGGCGTTTCTTTATACAAGATGTCACGAATTAACATAAAAGTTAATTTCAAAGTAATAAAAATAATGGCCGTTTAACTTTGGTATACTTAACACGAAAAAAAGCAAAGGACCCGTTACAAAAAACATAGTCTGGTTGTTGGCCAGATTATTTTAGCTAGCGCCGAAAATATATAAATAATATTTTAAAAGAGGAGATATTTTTTTGATATTCAACCATTAATATGGTTTTTTATTACAATTGCAGGTGGTGAGTGGTGGAGCGGGCCCCGGGATGCGCGTGCTCCTCGCGGCCCTGGCGGCGCTGGCTGCGCGCTCGGCAGCCGGCCCGCACGAGCACCGCGCGCGCCACCACGCGCCCCAGCCCGGCCCCGACCCGCTCTACTTCCTCGAGCAGCCGCCGCGGAAGCCCGCAGGCGCATCCGCCTACCTCGGCCACGGAGAAGCAGTCCGATACGACCCCGAACTAGACACCATCCGGCCCGACGAACACGAAACCTCCTCCAAGCGGGCCAAGTACGACGACCCCGAAACCCACGAGACTTCCTCCAAACGAGCGAAGTATGAAGACAAAACGCACTCCAATCACGAACGAGCGGAGGACAAACCCGACTTTGAAAACTATATGGCTGACGACCCGCAGCTGGGACCCGACGCCGACGATCCGTTGATCGTCAGAACTAAAAAGGGCAAAGTGAGAGGCATTACGCTCACCGCCGCCACCGGAAAAAAAGTCGACGCCTGGTTTGGTATCCCTTATGCACAGAAACCGTTAGGCGATTTGAGATTCAGACATCCGAGACCAATAGAGAGCTGGGGCGATGAAATATTAAATACGACTACCCTACCACATACATGCGTCCAAATCGTAGATACTGTATTTGGAGACTTTCCCGGAGCCGCAATGTGGAATCCGAATACCGACATGCAGGAAGATTGTTTATACATCAATATCGTTACTCCGAGACCTCGACCCAAAAATGCCGCCGTAATGTTGTGGGTGTTCGGGGGAGGCTTCTACTCGGGAACTGCAACTTTGGATGTTTACGACCCAAAGATATTAGCTTCGGAGGAAAATATTGTTTATGTATCGATGCAATATCGCGTGGCATCTTTAGGGTTTCTATTTTTCGATACGGCCGACGTTCCAGGCAATGCGGGATTATTCGATCAACTGATGGCTTTAGAGTGGGTAAAAGATAACATTGAATATTTTGGAGGCAATCCAAACAACATTACGTTATTTGGAGAGTCGGCCGGGGCGGTATCCGTTTCTTTACATTTATTATCTCCGCTGTCTAGAAATTTGTTCTCGCAAGCTATAATGCAGTCCGGAGCGGCGTCCGCGCCTTGGGCGATTATATCCAGAGAAGAAAGTGTATTACGCGGATTACGTTTGGCCGAAGCCGTCCAATGCCCACATTCCCGAGAGGACATAAGGCCGATGATCGATTGTTTAAGGAAAAGAAGCGCCGAGGAATTAGTGAACAATGAATGGGGAACTTTGGGAATTTGTGAATTTCCTTTTGTTCCCATTATTGATGGTTCATTTCTCGACGAAATGCCGATACGGTCCCTTGCTCACCAAAATTTCAAAAAGACTAACGTTTTGATGGGGTCTAATACTGACGAAGGATATTATTTTATTTTGTATTATTTAACTGAGTTATTTCCCAAAGAAGAGAATGTGGCAATAACTAGGGAGCAGTTTTTACAAGCTGTGAAAGAATTGAATTTGTATGTGAATGAAGTGGCGAGACAAGCAATTATTTTTGAGTACACTGACTGGTTGAGTCCTGATGATCCCATAAAGAACCGCAATGCTCTGGATAGGATGGTTGGGGATTACCACTTCACGTGCAGTGTGAATGAGTTCGCTCATCGCTACGCCGAGACCGGGAGTAATGTGTACACATACTACTACAAGCATCGGAGCAGAAACAACCCGTGGCCAGCGTGGACCGGGGTCATGCATGCGGATGAAATTAATTATGTTTTTGGAGAACCGTTAAATCCCGGAAAAAACTATTCACCTGAAGAAGTTGAATTCAGTAAACGAATAATGAAATATTGGGCCAACTTCGCTAGAACTGGGTAAGTTTCTTTTATCAAAGTTTTTACAGAGTTTTAGAACAGGTTATCAAAACAACATAACTTTCATACGTTCTTATTTTAAAAGTTGGGATTTATTCTAATATTATACTGTATTGTTATAAACTTATTTTATGGTTCTTATCTAGTTGAATATACATTATGGGAAATTGGAATTGTATCTACCGTCATTATAGGCCTGTTGCGTCCTTACTGTCTGGCAAATCCCGTTTGTATTTTAAACCAAGTGTGCGAGTTATTTTAAATAAAATAAACTTATCTTTGCTAATACATGACCTAATAAATTAACTACTAGTAAATTTAAAGTAAAATAAAGGAAACATGTTAGCCATAGCTGACTTGCTTTAGTGCCCATCGTATCACTGCCATAATAGAAAGTTGTCTGCGTTTCGTAATAAAATTAGAAATTTATATTTAATTTAAAACTTTCGTGAATACGACCTACCAATCGCCGCCGTTTACAAAAAGTTGAGATAAAATATCAACGTAAAAAGAAAAATAAAACTTCTGCATTTATATTAAAGAAAATAGGATCGACCATAAAATATAGCCCATATTACTCGCTGTTAATGTAGCTTTCATATCGTGAAAGGATTTTGAATATCCGTTCAGTAGTTTTTAAGTTTATCCGAAACAAACAATCAATTTTTTTCTATTTATAATATTATATCTAGATTAAAGAGGAAAATTCCAATGTTTTCAGCAACCCATCTCAATCACCCAATGGAGAGTATACGAATGTACATTGGCCGGTTCACACCGCATCCGGACGAGAGTATCTTTCTCTGGAATTGAACTCCAGCTCTGTGGGCCACGGGCTTAGAGTGAAGCAATGCGCCTTCTGGCAAAAATACTTGCCGCAACTTATTGCTGTTACCAGTAAGTATTTAATGTTTTTTTGTTTAATGGTAATCATCACATTCTGCCAGTGTCGGTAGTTTTGAGTATCGTACGGTGAGGCGAGTTCATACATAATAAATGGCAACACGATATATAAAAGTATAGGATTCTTCTGCCAGTGTTAAGCAACCTGCATGAGGGTCGAACTTTGGAAAAAATACGTTTACTAAAATTTAGATAAAAAATACAGATATCATATCAAATAGTTTAGCATCCTCTTAGGAAAACGGCACTCGCCACGATTTGAGCTGCTTATAGACCTTGGACCCTGTATAATAATAATAATACTATGTTGGATATTTCACACATATTTCTCTGGTCACAAACTAAGCTTTAAGCTTGTACTTGTGTACCAAAAGCAATGATTGTCGTGACCTCAAAATGGTAGCGGCTGCTCCACAAATGAATGAATGAATGTTTATGCATCACATCAAATTTAACAAAAGTAAAAAAAAAAATTATACGTGAAGCGCCGACACTTAGAACTAGAACTTTTAAGTCGCGACATATTCTCCCATGTGATAGTTAAAATAAAACATTTGAACTTGGAATGTGATTAAAGCCATAATAGTTAGAGAGCTTCTTATATGATTTATTGACTGGTAAAGAAAAGAAACCGAGGATATGTCGCGACATAACATTTCTAGTTCTTAGTGTCGGTACTTCACTCAGGATTTTTTTTACATTCATTAAATTTGATGTTAACTTTGCACGTGTCTGTGTTGGCACGGACCTTGTGCTGGCACTTGCACCGAGAACTAGAACTTTTCTCTATCCTGATTTGATTACTATACATAGGAATGTTCTTATTAAGAATTTAAATATTAATATTGAATATTATAATTTTCAGATAAATCAAATTCTGCTAACGAAACGAAGAATTGTACAAGTTTCGCTGCTACTCAAAGATATTCCGTGAATATTATTGGCATAAGCGTTGTCACAGCTACCACTTTAGTAGGACACTTCCTGTCAGTTTAATGTATATTAATTTAAATTTCAATAGACAAGAAAATTTTGATTAGTTGCTAAAAAACTTTCTCATTTAGATTTTAAATTAGATGTAAGTATTTCAACTGTTGATTTATATACACCATAACAATAGTTTGATATAAGGTGTTTATTTATTCGGCTAGATATATTGTCATCTATCATATGATCAATATTGTCATGTCGTGCCTTACCCCCATCCTTGAATTTTACTGCTAAACCTTTATAACTTTTTATAGATTCAACGTAATTTCCAATATTGTTATGGTGTCTGTAAAGAACATTATTTATAATGATTGTTTTTCTATTTTTTTTTATGTTTCTGTTCCAATTTATGTATAATTCTTAATATTTTGTTTTCTACTACTATTAATTAGTTTATAATCTTTAAGTAGTAAACTATGAAATATCAGAAGTTTCATACAAAATCGTACTTGATCCGACTTTAATATATTTTGTATAAAACTGATCGTTGTATAAGTAATTTATATAAAGTTCAATTTGTATGGTCTGTTAGCGTATTCGGTGTTTCATAGTTTATTTCTTTAATCTGTTTTCTCTAAACTAATCTAATTACAAGGAGTTCTATCTCCGCAAACATATCAATTGTTATATAATTATATAAATAGATAATGTAGTTGTATATTTCTTATAGTGTAAGGTCTTTACATATCTTGATCGTAGGCGATGATTGTGCGACGGAACGATTGTAGTTCTGGCTATGCTTTAGCCTTAATATTCTTCTTTTCCGTTGTTATTTTTATTGAAATTACTATTGTTATTTTTGTACGTTAATAATTAGTATAATAATTTGTTTAAAAACTTTTTGATTAACCTTATATTTTCAACTTAGTGTAGACTGGGCTAACGAAGATCATGTTGTATAGTGTGGTTCTAAAAAGGCGAAATTTGAGTAAAATATAAGCTTTAAAGCGCCTTTTATAATTGCTATACATATCACGCGAGGAGGCATAGATATGAGTAAACTTAACGGCCCATAGTTTATAAGTCCTATGCTTAAGCTAGTAATTTTCTCACTCTGTAGCGGACCAATATTAGAAAGTTGTACATGTTACTGGTAAAGATGAAGATGGACAATGCTCGAGTAACATTTAAGGTATATAGCATAGAAAGAAAAGGGTGAATACAGATATCAGAATTAAGGAGATAGGCCCTCAGAAAATATATTCTTTATAAAAGTTAAATGTGACAAAAAATAAAGGTTTTGAAGTTTCCATTTGCTGTGGGTAACACCTTCACACCTCCTTACTCTATCTCCTTGTTTCTGTTATCTGCAGTGATGAATGAAAAGAAGAAGGCTAAAGAGGTAAAGTTTTGAGGCCCAAATGGGCAGACGTTTGAAGAGAGAATTTGTACAGTGAATGTAGTGCGGTTGCTTAGAATAATGGATAAAGTTATAGAGTCGTATAGTCTAGTCTAGACGGATGGCTGAAGACAGGTTCAGCTTTCCAATATTGGTGTACCATACCTACTTACTTAGTACATCTTTACAACTCATTCGATATTAAGATATAGTACAATATAAATATATAAATTGATAATTTATTCGGTCGATCGCTATAAGTCTTTAGAAATTATTTTAATTGTAAATAGATTAACTGTATCGATGTTAGATTTGTTGTCGGTTATTTTTCTATTGTTAATTTGTTGTGTTGATTATTTTGTTAATGATTATTGATAATTTTGTTGAGTGAGTTAGAATTTTTATTTTTTACAAATTGTTAATTGATTAAGCAAGTTACTTTATTTACTTATTTATATTTTGTTAATAGGTATATAATATTTTCTATAAGCGATGTTAGTTATTACAATTTAGAGACAGTATTATCGTTCATGTCGATGTTATGAACTACGCTTAAATTTTAACTGCGTACATAAACCTATATAGTGCCTCTTATTCACTTTTATATAACACTATGATATAGGGTAGACGTAGAATGTTACTGTGTTAATGTATGCACTGATATTTCTTTGACTCAATTTACATAGGATTAAGTAGTTTTGCCGGCACGTTTTGCCTTTTATTTAAGAAATTTTTGATCACTTATAATAGAGACATTATATTTATATTACTTGTGAGGCGTCATTACAAGAAGTAAGCGATCTTCAAATATATTCATAGTATGGGAATAGTAGCTCTTTTATGACAGACTTACAGTTATTTTTTTAAATTCACGACTCTTACGTCGCCATTGACGGTTTCTTCGCTTCGTTTGATGCACTTATAGGAATGTATTTAATACATAGTTTGAAGCGAATAAAAATTTACGTGAATCTTGTAATTAGGCCTCTGTACTTTTTGATTACAAAACAAAAACTGTAAAAAAATCTTAATAATGCTAAGTGATATGGAAGGCCAACGAATGCCGTGTAGTGCCAAAATAGGGCAAGTTTGCATTGGAACAAAATATGTTGATTCTATAATTTATCTTTAATTGTTTTTAAAAGTTTAACTACAGTAATTGATTAGGGTACTAAAAGTCCTATTATGATTTTAATATTAAGGGCCTTTTCCAACGAGAATTTTTGAGCGCGTATAAGCTTTATATATACACTGTTTGAATTGAAAAGCGTGCGTAGTACAATAAACCATGACATGTTTATAAGCTCAAAACCGCGCAATGATATATATTAAAAATGTATAATATTTAAAAAAAACATCAATGAAAAATATTGCACATTTTGTTTTTTACAGCACTATCAATCCGTTTGCGCCATGAAGCTAAAAAAACGCGCCCCCTAGCGGCGCGCGGGCGGGCACGGTTTTTACCTTCATGGTTTGCGCAGATATGCTACCTATATGATTTGTTAAGTATTCAACGGGTCAAAATATTGTATGTAAGATATTTGGTACTAAATTTTGTCATATATATTATTGTGGCAGTGAATTATATTTGCGTGTAGGTACGCGCAAACACTGACTGTCTCTGAAGGCCCTAATTTCGAACAGATTCATAATTATTTTATACTTTAATATTTAATATCACAACTTAAATAAACAAATAAAAATAGATTTCATTTAAAATATTTAATAATGTTTTTCCAAGGAATATTATTTTCAAGTTATTTTAGCTGTTTATTAGTTTTTTGTGTAATTTAGAATTCTAGTCACTCTTGCTCACTTATATAACGCTATTTTAGAAAAAAACACATTGTTTAAAATATCTAATATTAACAAAATGTTATATAAAACTTATGACATTAGGACAATAATTCATTACTTGCTGTCTTTTCCTGTCGGAAATCTTGTTAGTTATTTTCTTAAGATTCCCCTTTTTTCAATGATTAAAAATAGAGATTTATTAAGATGCACTTTTCAGAGCGATTTCTATAATCAAAAATAAATGTATTATCACAAAAATAAAATGTTTAAGTAATATATACTTATTATTTATGTATATACATACCTACTTATTAAAAATACAATATTTTGTTTATAGATTGTTTAAATTCAATATAATTAATTAGCTTTCGTTTTCAATATAATACGAGAATCGAATAACATGATAATAACCTCAAAATATACAAAAAAATAGGATATTTTCAAAATACACGATGACTTTGGAAAGTTGTACTTTGGGGTAAAATGAAGCTCTACTGATCAAATCGAACAACTTTTTCCATGGAATAAATGAAAAAAAATGGTTTTTCCATACTAGTAATGTTAAAATAACCAATTTGTGTGGCAAACAAAAGCAAAACAAGTTTTTCATTTGCGACGCATGGTTCTATAGGAAAAGTTGATCAGTAGAGCCTCATATTAACCCAATGTCACCTTTCAAAGTCACCAGGTATGATTTCCTTAAAATATGATATTTGCAAAATGTTTTTCTAAAAATATGACATTCTCAGAATATGTTATCTCAAAATATAATATTCTCAAAATATGATAATTATATTGAACATTAAACTATTTTAATGACAAATTAAATTTTCTCAATTCGTTTAACTAAACAACTCAATTATAAGTCTTTTGAGGCATTTGTTCTCATGTGTATTCTTAGATAAAAAATATTCGTATCGGAACAACCACGTATACCATATAACCTTATTATATTGAATTTAAACATATAATATATATTTATATAACACTTAATTTTTGTTTATAAAAAAAATGTTGTTTTTATATGCTATATTATAAATATTTATTGACTTGTTTAAAGAGGGGGTTGGCCTAAAAGCCTGACCAAAGTTATATGTGGCCTACAAGTATTTCACTTTATATATTTTTAGTTCTAGTGTAACTCCTTAAATTAAATAACAAAATTAAATAAACGAATGTAAAATTAAATAATATTAATAATATTAATTTGTAATTCGCTTATGATATTGGTGTACTAAATTGTGTTACATGCAACTACACAAAGAACCCATAAACGCACACTTTTGTCGACATGCGTTAAACTACTCAATGAGCCATGAATGTAACTGTAATTTAAATGTATTATTTTCTTGTATTATATAGGTATATAATACAAGAAAATTATATACTTGCTGATTCAAAAAGTTTGGATTAGTGCCTACGTAATTTTGGCAAGTATTTTTGAGGTGCAAGGCAAAAATCTTTTGTGTTTTTTTTTAAGGAGTTAACGCTAGAACTAAAAATGTTTGTAACCTAAGTTATCTCTTACTTAGATTCCTAATATTATAAAGCAAACTAAAGTTTCAAGTAATAATAATATTAATTAATATAGCGCTACGATGTCATTATATTGAATGTTTGCAGATTTTGTGTTTAATTATAAAAATAAATGCTTGTATATAAACGTGTTCGTTTTATTTCTAAGCGCCATATTTTAACTTTTTTTATATTTATATTCGTATTTTACAAATAATATATACTTACCAATAAAGTCCATAAATAGGAATGACCTATACATACAGTACTCGCATTATCTATAAAGATATTTGCTTTACAAGGAAAAAAAAAATATATATGCCGTAGTCTTACTTAATTTTATACTACAGTATACTGTGTAGCTCTGTACATTGGTACGGTAACAAATAATTTTGTTACCGTACCAATGTAACGTGTTTTAAGCATGCTTGTTCGGTGGGGTGAATTTTGAGTATGCTACTACTATATATTTATATGCTATATAGCATAAGCAAATCAATGGCTGTGCTCCTCTTTTAGTTTGTGTGAAGCACTAGAGTTTTTTACTTGCTGGTTTCTTTTTCTCCGGGGTGTCACTGAGGGGATCGACTTTACAGTTAGTATACCCGCCCTTAAAAATACCGATCCTTATACCTTTACTTATATGTGATTGGTTACTAACCTTTTATTTAGAATAAATATTTAAGGCGTGGATATGGTCGGTGAAGTTGGTTGCCTTGGTGGTTCCTTTGTATGGCAGATAATGATTGACAGGTCAATGGAATCAGCTAACCACCTAGCACCTATCAGCTACACAGGTTGGTTATGTAGTGTGTGTTCGGTTTGGTAGTATTTTTCATATTATGATTTCCATTCCATCGCGTTTAAGTTCTAAATCTGATATCGAGGTTTAATAAATATTTGTCGTTCTTTTGTTAATGAATAGCTGCCTAACCAAACGCACTCTAAGGCCTCATTGTTAAACTTTTTTTTCTGACTATTCATAAAGTATATCTGTAAAGATTTACATGAAATAAATGATTTAATTTTAACTTTATGTAAAATTGTAAACCTAGTTCAGTACCCCTAGTGTGAGTTTTCCATTTATTACGTTGCGTTTGAGTTAGTCACCCCGTTTAATTTAGAAGAAATCGGATTCTTACATCGTTTTCGCTTATAGCGTTCTTTCTAACTTTTTTTTTCGAGTTAAAAGCTATGATGAACCCAAACCTTTCTCAAGAATTGGGCTATTTAATAAAATACAAAAACAATTTCTGAATCCGTGTGGAAGTTCCAGAGATAAGAGCATTCAAACAAAAAAAAACTCTTTAGCTTTATTATTCCGAATACCCATAGCACAGGTTTTTCCTAGTATGGGATCCGGTAAATTAAATTATGTAAACATTAATTATGAATAAAGTTTTTTTTTTTTTGTTTTTTTTTTGAATTAGTATTTTAAATAAGCGGCTAAGCGGCAAAGGGCACGATATATAGAATTGTTTCGAAATTGGAAGGTTATCTCTTATTAGCGTAATCATAATTAATTAGATTGGAATTAATTTAATCAATACAAACACGTGTTCTTTATTTGTGATTAGATATCAATTAAATAAAGAGTAATTTGTAAATCTGGTCAGATTTCAAATGTTCCTGGGTAATTGGGGATAGTGTTTACTAGGGATAGATCGAAGACTCAATTTAAATTAGTAATACATAATATAGAGTTTTTATCTGTGTTGACCCTTATAAAACTGAAAACGGGACACTTCGGGGCTTCCGAAAGCTTTTCGCGGGGACACCGGGACGAAGAATCGAAAACAGGGGCAGTCCCATTCAAAAGAAGACGTGTGGTCACGTTTTCTATTACAATTTCGTATACAATTAAATTGGCTATACATTCCCTTTGTCGCCGATGCTATTCTGACTTCACTAAGTAATTTTTAGAAAGAGTTATTTGTAAAACAGATTGATGTGTGATTATGATGATTTCAGCATAGGTTTAGTATTACGAGTATATAAAGTTATGCCCCCTTATTCATAAAATCGTTATTGGGTGTTTTAACTAAGAGCTCTGTACCCCTAGTGTGAGTTTTCTAACTATTACTCTGCGTTTGTGTTAACTAAAATTTGTATGGGGTATAGTTCAGCGCTCCAAGCGGAAAGTTTGAGAACTAAAAATGAGAGCGTGTGATTGGTTAAAATGTTAACGCAGTTGTAAAGTTACGCGAAAGTAAATGTTAAAAAAACTTACACTAGGGCTGCTGTAGTCGACTTGACGCCCATACAAACGAACTTTGCTGTAAGTCAAAGTTTAATTATTATATTTATGTTGGTAATTGTACGCTAAAATCCTTCTGTTGTGGGTAGAGTATTATTATTATTGAAAGTGCCAAAGCTCATTTTGCACGGAGAACGCGGACTTCGCGATTACGAATGCAGAGTTAAAATGATAATTCGTTTCGTTCTTACTGAGCGATAGAAAAACACTCATTTTGAATTAAATATAATTTCATTGCAGTGGGCAATTTTTACAACCAAACTACAAAATATATTATTTTTACTTACCAAAGAAAGAAATATTTAATAGAAAAGAGATAAAACAATTAATTTTAAAATTAAAAAATAAAAAGTTAATCTCATCCAGAGCGCAGTGTTCCGAGGACCCTCGCTGCATTCCCCCGTTGCACAGCGAGGCTGACCCTTTGAATAAAGTACTCCTTACTTAAAGGTTCACCCGTCACTAAACGGAGCTTATCACTAAGCTCGCGGGAGAATGCCAGGGCGTCCTCGGACCACGGGCCCATCGTTTCTATTACAAATGGAATGAAATGACGGTTGATTAATATGAAGATATAAATATATATTATAATTTTATCTAAAATGCTCAATAAAGTTTTTATGAATAAGAGGATCCAAAAAAAAAAAATCACATAAGTATCATATTGTGGTGATTATGTAGGATCAACCAAACAACTCTCACAGCTACATGTAACCATACTCTGACAAATAAACGAAATTTAATTATTTATATATATCATCACGGGTGACTTACGGCGCTCGAGACCGCCTAGACGGCCTCAGGGTTATGGGTATGGGGTTTTAATTCCACCTCGTCGTAAGTGATGGTATGAGTCTACATCGAACAAGTGGCTAACTCGTCGCGATGTTTGGATAGACTCAATAACCCATCTTTAAACAGTTTCACAAGTTGGTATAGTGAAACTGGGAGCGACGGCTAAACGTGCTCTCCGAGGCACTATAGTGGTTTGGTTAAACAAATATACATACTTCTTTAGTTTAAAAATGCATTGGTACAGACCGGAGTTTGAACCAGGGCCTAAGTGTATTTTAGTCTAAGGTCTAACCAACTCGACCACCATGTATTTAATTATATACTATTATTATGTGTTATATTATGTAATCTAAGTTCTTATTGATCGACGGACGTGGAGATTAAATTTGAAAGTTATACCTACGAGTAGTTTTATTATTTAATGGATCTACATATAAGACACTACCTTGACCAGTACCCCTAGTGTGAGTTTTCTAACTATTACTCTGCGTTTGAGTTAACTAAAAATTGTATGGGAAATGGTTCAGCGCTCCAAGCGGAAAGTTTGAGAACTAGAAATGCGGTCGTGTGATTGGTCAAAATGTTAACGCGGTAGTATAGTTAACGCGAAAGTAAACGTTAAAAAAACTCACACTAGGGCTACAGAACTCGATGCAACAGTCTTCTGTAAACCGGTGAACTTACAGGCTAAACCCGAAACATGAGTTGTTACTTGACGGTTTTAATCTGTATGGTCGGTGCTAACGAAACCGGCTAGATAAAAAATACTATGATTTTTTATTATTTTAAAAACTTTATTGCACTAAAATTGTACAAAGGCGGACTTAATGCCGCTCGGCATTCTTTACCAGTCAACCTTTGGGACAAGTGATAACAATTGTGAGGGTGCATGACTACTTACAGTCAATTTATTTAGTTAATAAAATACATATACTACATAAATGAAATACATATTATGTAATAAATACTATTACAATTTTTTTACATAACTGCCAATCGCTACTGCAATTTTTCTGTGACCTCCCTTTGCGTACCGCTTCAGTAGTTGTTTCGATTTTACCGCCCTATTCTTTTTTTAATTATCAGTTAAGAAATGACCAGCGTCTCTTATAAGCTGCAAGTCCTAAGTCATTTTTTAAAACGCGACATGGTTCTAGGTGCTATCTTCATCTCCCGAGATAAAATCTTTTGCTTTCGGACAGGATTTCTTCGAATTCTTTCCCTTACTGCTTTCACCATCTTTTACGAACACTACGTGGACGGCCAGATCTTTTTCGGTCACAAACAGAGGAGGTTTCATTGTACCTATTATTAGCCAGGTACACAAACATTTTACTAATACCAAGTGTTTTAAGTTTTAAAAATTGCATTTGGCTCCATACCTACTTTGTGTAATTTAACCACGGCAATTCGGTTCTCTTTATCACCCCACTACATTTTAATATCGCAAAATATTGTACAATGTATAGGCGCCAAAATAATAAAACACAATGAACAATCGTATAAAATGACAGATTCCAAATTCATTTTTATTTTTTATTTTATTGTAACAGTATTTATGGCCAGATTATGTATTACTAAACCTTACTAAATCTGGATTACTCTGTGTATCAAAAGTTCAGGTGTCATATTTAGTAAGTACGCTATAAATAAAAAGTAACCTTGAAACGAAGATAGATACTTATAAAATAGATAACTCTATAGTGTAGTAGTAGTAGATATTTTGCATTGTTATAAATAGACTACAGATAACGAATGCCTGACAGCCGATCAAAACTTAATGCAATAAAAAGGATTAAATCTCATGTCAGATTATCACAAAATATTAATTAACTGGTGATTAATCGGACCGGGCTCGGATGAAAATAATCCCCAATGCATCTAATTTATTTGATTAATTTTGATAATGATTTGTATTTAAATAAATTGATGAAGGTATAACTCTTTATTACGTGATAGTTCTTAAATAGGTAAGTGTAAATTTTATTCATTAATCTGTGCGTCGTAAGTAAACGACTTGTCTTAGAAAATAAATGCTGAAATTTTGAGTTTGTAAATGCATAATGTGAACAGTTTTTTTAATTATATAATAATAATATGTAAGACAATTTACACATATTGCTCTGGTCACAAACTAAGCTCTAGGCTTGTGCTATGTGTACCAGTAACAACGATATACTACATATTATATTTTATAAACACCCAGATCATGACAAAAGGTACAGAAAAAACGTACTATTTTTTTTTGCCATGGGTGGGAATCTAACCTACGACCTCCGGATACAACGCCAACACCACTAGTATACGGAGGCGATCAGTTAACTATTAGGTAGATTTGGGCAATTTGAAATATTTGGATTACATCTTGAAGGTATAAAGTTGTTATTAGCTAAAAAAAACTTACACTATGGTTCTAGTTTTTAGCTACTATGCTATGCAAGCTATACTAGTATGTGTGCCTAGCCCGACATAAAAAAAACCTTGTCCTAACTTACTTACCAACGCCCAGCCAAAACTACTGATGCTAGGAATATTTTGTGCAGTATATTTTTGGTATTGTAGGGGTCCACTTAGAACGGTTTTTTGATATTCGAATCCCAAGAGGGTATAAATAAATTTTCAGGAAAAATAATATCTTAGTAACTTCAGACTAGAAATTTGCTACTCTAATTTAAAAATAAATTGCTAGGAATTTTAAAATGTTCATTGAAATTTCAATAAGGAGCGAGGTGAGGCATAAAAAAAGGTTTAGAGGAAGTTTTCCATACCGTTCTATAACGACGGGTGCTACAAACAAAAATAATGTATGAAAATTAATTAAAAAATAAATAAGTGATTTACTTTTTTTTTAAATTTTAATAATGGAAGGATAATAAAAAATATATCACAGGAAATTGTTTAAACAACTTGGAAGTGTGATGGTATATAAATAAAGAAGGGCGAATCCGACTAAATAATAATATAGTCTAATATCTTCAACAGTTAAACGTATTTAAGCAGTATGACCAAGCTTGCAATGCTGCAAGCTTGGTCATACGTTAGTTCGTTCATTCTCTAACAAACAATTACATTTACATTTACAGAATCACGATGAAAATCGCTTTTGCATTTGTGCTGGTACTTGCCCTGGCCCGAGGTCTTCCTCAGCCGGAGGTCCATTCAGGTATGTTATTGTTTTGTATTTTAAACTAAAACCACGGAATAAATAATATAATATGATTATGACCAATTCGGTGATCTTGTGGTATTCATTCATGAAGTATAGTCTGCGCTTATATTTTCACTTTCCATACATTTTGAGTATATTTTAAAAAATGTGGAATAAATTAAATATTACCTATATAAATTATATATATATATATATATATATATTTTATAATATGTAAGACAATTTACACAAATTGTCTCTGGTCACAAACTAAGCTCTAGGCTTGTACTATGTGTACCAGAAGCAACGATATAATACATATTATATTTTATAAACACCCAGACCATGACAAACTGTACAGAAAAAACGTACTAACTTTTTTTGCCATGGGTGGGAATCGAACCCACGACCTCCGGATACAACGCCAAAGGCGCAACCACTAGTCTACGGAGGCTGTCATATTGTCCGTGGTGGGAAACTTAAAGAGTCATTAATATTAATATTAGAGTCATTATTATTGTGATTAATTTCGCTACATATTTCAGTCATTAAGTTTTATTGAGACGAAAGTAACTGTCTTAATGTTACCATTTATATATTTTGTTATTCTCATATACAACACTTTTTTATCAGTGAGGATGACGTGAGAAATACACCTCCTTCGCTGGGTAACATGTAGCCGTGTCGGGCACCGTAAGGCACCTCTGATGATACTTTTCTATAAATAATTTTTACATTACAGTTGCAGAAGTATTGCCAGAAGAGAGATCTTTGGTGGTGAACATAATTCTCTATACTTTGGAGAATGTTCGCGAGCTCATCGTGGAAACCGGCCTCGACCCATTGCTTGAAGATAATGTAGACATCGACTTCACAGGACTAGGATGGTAAATAAATATATATACGAGTACCATCACGTCCGTGAACAATGTACGCCACTTCGCAAGATCTCTATATACTTCTCTAGCTTTCTCCATGCATGCACAGAATGCAGGCGCATCTGTTTCGTAGACTCCGTATTTGTCTTTTTAGGTTACCAAATGTTTTAAAAGAAAAACGGTTGCGACATGATTCCATAAATACGGACCTTAATAATCAACAATAAGATAAAAAGTTAAAATTTTGAGTGTTTGTACGTATTATTGAACTCTACATTTTATTATTATTGCGAATTCATTGCGAAGCTTTCCATCATCAGCTAGTGAGATCACACCTCGTGCTCTTATGAAATAAATGGCACTATGAGATATGATTAGGTCTGGCTAATTTCATTTTCACAAACATTAAGAATGGAACCACCGTTAAATAAATGCAATTTTTCAGGGTCATAGATGGCATATTCTCTGCTACCCGCGTGACTTCCAACGGCCTCAGTGGCTTTGTAGTAAATAGAATGAACTACGCCACTCTAACTTCAAGGTTGACCTTTGACCTAGCAATGCCTGAACTTGCCTTTGGAATGGGTAAGAAATACTATGAGAGACAATGTTTTTAGCTATATATGGATTCATCGTGCGGCTGCCGAGTCCATCGCGTAGTTGGAAGGCATGCAGGGGAATAAACTGCAGCGTTCCGAGACCGCGAAGTAGGTTTAAAGGCCTTTTGAACTGTCACTTGCACTGTGTTCACTAGCCTCTCTACTCAACCAAATACTATAAGATCCTGTTAGCGCCATCTTGGAAACACGTTCCATATCTCGTCTATTAAGGATCTCGGAAGGCCAAGATCCTAAATAGACGATGCAACTTTGCTGGACTTGTGAGATCAAAATATTTGTTCGACTTGATGTTGTGGTCCTTAGCAATGTTTGTTTCCCACGGAACGGTGAGTTCTATAAGTATTTCTTCAAGCACTGAGAGTATGTCTGGTCTATAGGCTAAAACTGCTAGTTCGTCTGGAATTTTGTAATATATTTTAATGTATTCGTAAATATTTTTCAGTCCTGTGCTTTGTCCAGGATTGAGAAAGGTTTACTTTGAGTTGACCCTCCTGTACAAAATTTATTAGTCTTTCATTTGTTGATAATCCTTTTCTGGTTCTATATATAATATATAATACTAAGTACATACTAAGACTTACAGCTTCACGAATAATTTCTAGAACTTTATCATATCTGTGTAAATAATGGCCCTTTCAAGTAGAGTCTTGCAAAAAAAAATCAAGGTAACTTTGAAAGGGATCTTTAGAAAACAGGTTTTTTAATGATAATTGTGTACTTTCCAGGTAGTGCATCGTTCCGCGGCAAGGTGGCGGGGAACGACGCGGACGCTGAAGGAGGCGGTCGGTACGTGATCATTTTGCTATAATGGGTCTTCCCAACCAATTATTACTTCATCGCGTACTTTTTGCTTTATACACTCACTTTTAAAAACTTTTTGAATTTTAAATTGGTGAGAAGGTTTAAGCTTGTAAAGTGATCGTTAAATAAGGAAATGTAATGGCATTTTGAACAGAATTTATCGCATCTCTTTTAATTTTTCTTCCGTAATAGGAAAAGCAAAAGGGAAGAGTTTTAAACATTATACGTAGTCGGCACTGAAAATATCGGGAATGGAATATTTCCACTGTTCCTGTCATATTAAAATCTTTTTAATTGAAAACTCCTTGGTTTTAAAAATCGAATACCATTTATTTATTTAAAAAAAGATTCTTGGTCTTGTCACAAGGACTTGTCAAACTTGTTTAGTCGTTGAGAAAATGGAATTGACTCGAGAAAATTCAAGAGCGATGATTTATTATGACTTTCGAAGTGGTTTAACACAAAAACAGTGTGTTGATCGGATGCTTTCTGCATTTGGTGATGAAGCCCCATCCAAAACCACAATTTATCGCTGGTTTGCTGAATTTCAACGTGGACGTGTCAAGCTCAGTGATGATCCCCGTCAAGGTCGTCCAAAAACTGCAGTCACCCAAGAAAACGTTGATGCTGTGCGTAAGCTGATTGTGGAAGATCGACATGTGACATACCGCGAAATTCAGGCAACTTTAGACATTGGCATGAGTCAAATACAAATAATCTTGCATGAACAATTAGGTGTAAAAAAGTTGTTTTCCCGATGGATACCGCATTCGCTCTGTGAAGAGCAAAAAGCGGCTCGCGTTACTTGGTGCGTCAGAACTCTCGAAAAATTCCACGCAGGATCCTCAAATGCTGTATACAACATCGTATCAGGTGACGAATCCTGGATATACGCGTACGAGCCCGAAACAAAAAATCAGTCACGAGTTTGGGTGTTCGAAAATGAGTTAAAGCCAACAAAAATTATGCGTTCACGGAGTGTTGCAAAAAAAATGGTGGCCACGTTTGTCTCCGAAACCGGCCATGTTGCGACTATTCCTTTTGGTATGCTAGCATTTGTTTGCCACAGGTCGTTTCTGAACTCCGTAAAGAGAACTGCAATCGCCGCATCATCCTCCATCACGACAATGCGAGTTCTCACACCGCGCACAGAACAAAAGAGTTTTTGGAGCAAGAAAACATAGAATTATTAGACCATCCGCCGTACAGCCCCGACCTAAGCCCTAATGATTTCTATACTTTCCCTAAAATAAAGAATAAATTGCGTGGTCAGAGATTTTCATCACCTGAAGAAGCTGTGGACGCCTACAAAACGGCCATTTTGGAGACCCCAACTTCCGAATGGAATGGTTGCTTCAATGATTGGTTCCATCGTATGGAAAAATGTGTCAAATTTCGCGGAGAATACTTCGAAAACAATAAATACATTTTTAAATAGTAATGTTGTGTCACTTCCTTGATTCCCGAAATTTTCAGTGCCGTATATTATTTTGTCTTGTCGAAATGTCAGCGTTTCCCACATAAAATGTTACTTCAAGTTCTTCTCCATTAGTTATATGAAACACCTAATACTTTAAGTAGATGTAATGTTTATTCTAGTAAACTCGTACCAGGAAAAAAAACTAATGGATCTAATAAGTACGTGGATTGACCCCAATCACGTACTTTTTAGGTCTGATTACCTTCAGGTAGGCACAAATTCACATGCCATACTCTTATATATAAAAGTAAAATAAATGTTTCAGCATCGCTGTGTTCAATCCTCGCATTTGGGGTCGCGTGCGCATTAGCGTCGGACTGATCACCGGCATCACCATCAGGGAACTAGAAATTAACTTCAACGTCGACAGAGTTGATGTAAGTATGGGTCTATATCTGCCGTTTGGTAAGCAGATCTATAACATCTATAGTACATATTTTATATAAACCGTTACAGACATGTATGAAAAGTTAAACAAACGTATAAGGACCTAAGTATGCCGTTATATTAATAAGACTGCCATTCCCCTCATACACACACTAACAAATGTATACATATCTTGTTTTTCATTAGCTTGTTATCTGATATCGAAATTAATTGCGCAGTGAAATGGCAACCCGTCTCTTTGTACGAGAACAAAATATCAATCCAACCGATCACACGCCACACATGTAAGACTAGATGGTTAGCTGGTTTTAATGACTTGTCATTTGTTATCTGCCTTGCAAAAGTTACATCAAGGGGAACAACCACATAGACTATATTGGTGGGGTTCTTCCCACCTCATTGTTTTATTTGGTATTCTAGCCCCACAACCAAACAATCCTATACAAAAGGTTTATAATTTGAGTCTTAGTCATAGCCTTTGTTCTGAGTACACAGAAAAAACAAAATTACAATTTCCTCTTGGTCTCATTTTCATTATCGTCATCATCAGTCTTAGCCTTTGTTCTGAGTACACAGAAAAACAAAATTAAAATTTCCTCTTGGTCTCATTTTCATTATCGTCATCATCAGTCTTAGCCTTTGTTCTGAGTACACAGAAAAACAAAATTACAATTTCCTCTTGGTCTCATTTTCATTATCGTCATCATCAGTCTTAGCCTTTGTTCTGAGTACACAGAAAAACAAAATTACAATTTCCTCTTGGTCTCATTTTCATTATCGTCATCATCAGTCTTAGCCTTTGTTCTGAGTACACAGAAAAACAAAATTACAATTTCCTCTTGGTCTCATTTTCATTATCGTCATCATCAGTCTTAGCCTTTGTTCTGAGTACACAGAAAAACAAAATTACAATTTCCTCTTGGTCTTGGTCATTATCGTCATCATCAGTCTTAGCCTTTGTTCTGAGTACACAGAAAAACAAAATTACAATTTCCTCTTGGTCTCATTTTCATTATCGTCATCATCAGTCTTAGCCTTTGTTCTGAGTACACAGAAAAACAAAATTACAATTTCCTCTTGGTCTTGGTCATTATCGTCATCATCAGTCATAGCCTTTGTTCTGAGTACACAGAAAAACAAAATTACAATTTCCTCTTGGTCTCATTTTCATCATAATAATTATCAGTCTTATTTCTTAAAATTATTATTGTTTAATTTATAGTGGGATAAATATATTAATAAAACAAAAAAAAATCTTATATATCATCACGGGTGCCTTACGGCGCCCGAGACCGTCTTGACGGCCCCAGGGTACCCAGCGGAGGGGTTTTAATCCCACCTCGTTGTAGCCGATGGTATGAGTCTACACCGAACAAGTGGCTAGCTCGTCGCGATGTTTTGAATAGACTCAATAACCCATCTATAAACAGTTTCACAAGTTGGTATAGTGCAACCGGTACCGACAGCTTAACGTGATCTCCGAGGCACTATAGTGGTGTTGTCAATTAAATGTACATAATTTTTTTAATTAAAAACTCATTGGTACACAAAAACAAAATCTTTAAATAAAATGTAACATTTTTTTCATTTATTTTAGTTTACAAATATTTACATCTATTGATATAATATTTTGACAATATTCGTACCTTCTATAGTGAGTTACCTCCTTTTGATTAGTGTTGTCACCAATTTAGTAACCATATTTAATCTAGTAATTTATTTCACAGAAACATAAATTAATTATAACAAAAATAAAATTAAACCTTAATAAAAATTCATTAAAGTAATTATACATATAATTAAAGAAATAAAATTTTATACTCAATATTAAATAAATAATTACTAAAATAAATACATATTTACAAAGAAATTAAACTATTTATTAAATAATGTTTCTTCAGTCCCCGACAAAACACCGGCCGTGCCTAGTACAGAAGCGGCATTCCTCTTTCTATTGCCAGATATTTGTTAAAGAAATGAAACTATTTTGTGAAAGGAATGAGCGAGCACAAACATCACCTGTAGTTTGGATAAGCTGCCGACCAATCTGGATTTATTTACTTACTTTTTACTTTTTTCAGTCTAATATCGCTACTCTGAACATCAATGGAGAGGATTTAACTGAGGATGCAAACGACCTATTGGGCAATATCATTCCTACCTTCATCAATGAGAATCAGGTAATATAATTAAATAATTATAATCTTAATCATTAGGTATACTAATAACATAAAGGGTGAATTTGAAAGGTTGAACTTTGGGCTTATATGAGGCTCTACTGATCAAATCGAACAACTAACGACAGCCTCCGTAGACTAGTGGTTGCGCTTTTAGCGTTGTATCCGGAGGTTGTGGGTTCGATACCTACCCATGGCAAAAAACTGTATAGTTTTTCATGGTCTGGGTGTTTATAAAATATAATATGTAATTATATCGTTACTTCTGGTACACATAGTACAAGCCTAGAGCTTAGTTTGTGACCAGAACAATATGTGTAAATTGTCCTACATATTACTATTATTTACCTATGGAACAAATGTGTCCCAATTTAAAAAAATGTTTGGCTTTCCCATACAAATTGCGAAATGACAAATTTATATGGGAAAGTCAATTTTTTTTCATTACTAGTTTGTTGGAGAATGCATTTTATTTTATTTCCGACACATGGCCCTGTAGGACTATTACTGCTATATTACGCAGTAGAACGTTAAGCTAAAATTTAACCAAAATGACGTAGTTGTAGACGTCCATATAAACCGTTGATTTTTTAAAAGGACCATCGACCCAAATGATAGATAAATTTAAATGATATTAAAAATTTTTTTTTTCTATATCATTTAGCACCAATATTATAGTGCCTTACATAATAGTAGTACCAAAAATATTCTACCACCGTACCACTAAAGTATAGACTTTAGTGGTACAGTAGTAGAATATTTTACTAAAGTATAGACTTAAGTGGTACAGTAGTAGAATATTTTACTAAAGTATAGACTTTAGTGGTACAGTAGCAGAATATTTTACTAAAGTATAGACTTTAGTGGTACAGTAGTAGAATATTTTACTAAAGTATATACTTTAGTGGTACAGTAGTAGAATATTTTACTAAAGTATAGACTTTAGTGGTACAGTAGTAGAATATTTTACTAAAGTATAGACTTTAGTGGTACAGTAGCAGAATATTTACTAAAGTATAGACTTTAGTGGTACAGTAGTAGAATATTTTACTAAAGTATAGACTTTAGTGGTACAGTAGTAGAATATTTACTAAAGTATAGACTTTAGTGGTACAGTAGTAGAATATTTTACTAAAGTATCGACTTTAGTGGTACAGTAGTAGAATATTTTACTAAAGTATAGACTTTAGTGGTACAGTAGTAGAATATTTTACTAAAGTATAGACTTTAGTGGTACGGTGGTAGAATATTTTTGGTAGTACTATTATTTTAGTCAGTTTGTGAACTGATGGTAAACATTCATCACCAAAAAAGTTGAACCATTTAAATAAAGTTAGGCATTCCTTTGATGTGGTTTGTTTCCGTGCCTATTCCGTACTTACTATGTTGTATATTTATTTTCAGGACCTTGTAAGAGACTACTTAACCTCCATCGTGCAGGGAGTGATTGATAGCATTCTGTAAACCGATATACATTATAACTTAAGATCTGGACAACATATACAAGACTTGAAAATAATATTGTAACCAAATTAACGTAATAAAAAATACTCAACTATTATTTTTTTGTCTTCTTTTTATTGCCTCCAAATACCATCGGCGAAATGAGGACGGGTTAATCCCTCCGCTGGGTACCCTGAGGCCGTTTAAACGGTTCTCGGGAGCCAAAAAAACACCCGTGTTGGTATTTAGCATTTTTATGTAAAAATTTTTTTTAATACGCATTTTATACAACTTTTTCCTCGGTTAAAAACCCGGTGTGTAGTAATGAGTTATTAATAAAAAAAAATGTACATTTGTTTAAGGACATTACTATAGAGCCTAGGAGAGCACGTTAAGCTGTCGGTTCCAGTTTTACTATACCAATTTGTGAAAAAACCGCGTTAACCACTTGTTTGGTGTAGACTCACAACACCATCGGTTACGACGAGGTGGAAATAAACCCCAACCCTGAGGCTGTTTAGACAGTCTCGGGCGCCGTAAAGCACCCGTAATAGAACATTGTACAACAGTAAAAGTAAAAATTTGGCTTCTCTACATAATGCCATGTATGAATGAAAATTCATTGCTATGAAAAAGCTATATATAGGAGAAGTTAATGCCTTAGTCATGATGTACGATTCTATATCAATTAGTAAGATTTTGGTGCCGACTTAAAGGAATAACAAAAGCATATAAGTTTTTTAATTATACTATAGATAAATGTTACCTACTTATACATACTTATTTTAGTTACACACAACAGACACAAACTTACACATGTTAAAATATACCTACGCACACACACGCACGCACAAATACAACATCACACCAATACATATTTATAATTTCAACTAATAATTACTAAACAATGGAACAGAAAAGTATATAAGCCTGGATCAGTGGGCTTTCTCCTAAGACAGGTTTTTCTAAAACTTAAAAGGAGAAGCTCAAAGAAAATTGTAACTTTAACATTGTACTTGAATGAATAAACCATTTTTATTTTTTTTACTTATACATACTAAATACAATATAAGGACTTAACAAATAATAATATTATTTTGATAAAAAGTGAAGTACCTAGGATTATCTTTATTCTATGTAAGAAAGTCACTTAAGTAATCTACGAGTATGTGTAACTATTTAGGTCTAGTTTATTTATGTATTAAATAAATGATGTTCGTTGATTTATTATAACAAAAATATATAACCCAATTTGACTTTACATAATATTACATAGAGAGAGCGCATAGTATCATTCCAACATTTTTGGACTCGAAATCCCAGACACGGCTTTAGGTTCATAAGCACAATTTTTTGAATTCGGAAATCCAGACATAGATCTAGGTAGGATTAATAGTCATTGCTAAGCAATTGTTAACGCTTCGGACGGTCAGACTGCTTATGAAAAAAAAATTGACAGTTCCAAGCAATGGCTCAGGCTTAGTAACGACTATTAACCCGACCCTTATGCCCGATTTCACCAACATTCTCTAACTCTAAAGGAGCCCCTAAATAAGAATTTAAACATATTTGCTATGAAAAAACTGTCATTAACTGTCCTTTGACTTAGTTAGGGGCTCCCTTAGAGTTGGTGAATCCGACATTAGTCTCTTTAAAATTTCTTGGATTCGGAATCCCAGAAACGACTTTGGGTTCACCAAAAAGAAGTGAAAAGAGACTATATGCTGTCCCAAATGTTTCATTTGGGACAGGTCTCTTTTAAAAGTTCTTGGATTATCAATTCCAGACATGGGTCTAGGTTTACCTGATGTTTCATTTGGGAGAGCAATAGTTTCTTCGCAAAGGTCATGGATTCGGAATTAATCATATATGTTTCCACTACAATTTGGACGAATTAATAATTGAATAGTTTTTTGTTGCATGGTCCTGTATTATTTATTTATTCTTACACCAGGTCCCTTACGGGGCAGGCTTTATCTAAAATTACAGCTAGCCACTTGTCCGGTGTAAACTCATACCATCGGCTACGATGAGGTGGGATTAAAACTCTTCCGCTGGGTACCCTGGGGCCGTCTAGGCGGTCCTGGGCGCCGTAAGGCACCCGTGATGATATGTATGGATGTACCTGTATTAAAATATTTAAACATACACGCTGTATAATAAATTAAATACTGGAAGTATCTTGTACTTTTTGGAGTGATAGGTTCTCTTTAAATAAATAGATAATTCAATAAATTTTGAATCATTTTCTATTGAAACTTTAATAAAGTGTTTTGAAAATTTTACTGAAATGTTTAAATGTATATTAATATGTTTGGTATTTGGATCTGCCTCAGGAAATCTAGAAAATGAAATCACAGGTAGGTAATGAATAATCGTATTGTATAGGACTAGCATAATTAATATTAAAAAAACTAACACGATATACTGATGTTCTGGTGATGTCTTTGGTTTCGCAGTTTATAAATGTCAGTCGATAGAGAAAATTTAGATAACACATTACTGATGTTAGTAGAACTTGATCCAACGGCTTAACATGCTTTCAAAGGCCTAAAATAGTATAGTTAATGAAAAGTTTACTGGAATTACTACCGTCCTATTGTTTATTTTTTTTAATATGTGTACCAAAATCAATGATCGGATAAAATATACTTTTTTGTGATCATAAACTGCGACATTCTAGCTTGAAGTATAGATATAATTGTTACTTGTTAACATCTTGAACTTTAAGGGTCAGTTTTTTGGTACAAAATAAGTAAAAAGCATAAAAAAAATATAAACAAATAATTATTTATTAATAAAGGAAAAATGGACCTAAATGGGATACAATATTTCACTATAATACGTACAAATATTTAATAATTTATTTCTAAATAAAATGCTCTCCCTAAACACCCTTTTTATACTCATTTAGATACGGAAAAAATCTTAGAGTCTATAGTAGAAAGAAAAATATATGAAGCGATAGAAGAGTTCCGAAAGAATCTGAAAGAAAATTCTGAACCTTATGTTATTGGGCATAAATATTTCGATGGATCTGAAATTGGGCTTCCGAAGTAAGTACATAAATATCGTCATTTAATATTATTATATGACCAGTGACTATAGTTTTGCAAGACGATAAATAAAGAGGCTCTACCATGAGTTTTTATTTTGTAGCAACGTAATGTTAATACGTGAGCAACAACCAATAGGGCCGTTTTATTTTAGGTAATGCGATTGAATTAAGCGATCCTATTGGTTCCTCACGTTTAAACGTTACGTTGGTACAAACCCATGGTAGAGCGTCAGAATAATTTATTAATATTGTATTAGTAGTACATTGTTAGATGTGACAAATGATGGAAAAAAGTTGTAGGTACCCAAATGAAACAAGAAATAATATTGTTATCGAAAATTGCAAGGTTTTTGTTCTTAGGTGGAAGGAAGGTTTGTTACTAGCTTGGCTTACCGGTTGGGTTACGACCGCCCTTACAGATGTAAAAACCGTCTAGTGACCTAGTCATGTTTTAGTCTGTTGGTTCACCGTTTTTCAGGAGACTATTGCATCGATTAATGTCGAGGATAGTCTCCTTTTAGTGTGCGGTTACGAAATGGGCAGTTGATTTGACGGTAAAGCAGCGAGGCTACTAAAGAAGTCTCGTAATTCAATTCAAATTTGTTTTTGTCATCGCCCATTTCGTAATAGCATCACTTGCCGGCATAGTGGGAGCGATCAATGCTGTTGAGCAAAAATGTATTTATCGACCCTATTCATGGATTTTGTTGGTTTGCTTACGAACTTACTTACTTTTAGGTAGATACAAAGTCCAAAAAAAAACTTGATGTCAGAGCTACACTACACCGTTGAAATTATTTAAATCTTTATTATATTTTTCAGTTCCTATTTATCAATTAATGGTACAATAATAATGAATTTGAGCACTTTCGAAGTTAATAATTTAAAAGCCAAAATGAAATATATATTACCTTTAATTTATAAAATTAGCTTTGATATTGGAATACCAACTGTAAATATTACTATAGGTAAGAAAATACACAATCATCTTAATTTATCTTTTTTATTCTAACATTTTTCAATCACCAGAATAAGTTGGATACACTGAAAAAAATAAATTCTTGGATAAAACCATAAACGAATATTGTTTCGAATATGGCGGAAACAATAATATTCTTAAATCAAGTAAAATGTGCCTTGGGTTAAGTACATTTACATAAGTCAAAAAAAATATATTCTTACTACAAGAATTATTTTTTATTTAAGATTATATTATTGTTTCTGCCATATATGAAACATTATATTCTTGATACAAGAATTTATTTTTTTCCATGCAATTAGTATGGAGAATGAATAAATTAAACAGTTCTTTATACAAATTAACCTGGTTCAGCCGCGAGCATGGCCGAGTCACGTAAGCGGCTGAAGTAATACCAAATTGTATCATTTTCGACACTTCTGGAACCTTTGAGTCTTCTTAGAATGTGGAGATCCCAAATGCTACGCATATTTACAACAAAAAATCAGCATTGCCATACAAAGAGGCAATGCTGCTAGCGTATTAGGTACCCTACCAACTTTATCGTATGAATTTTTTTCCCTATATTGGATATATTCAAAGGGTTATATGATTGCAGATGCATACGACTTAAATGCAACAATTGAAAATTTGTCTATAAATGGACGTGGAGAAGCCAGGTAATTATTAACCTCTTCCTTGTGAAATAATAAATACTAGTTATAAATGTTATGTTTCAAGTTTATCGGTTTTCAGGAAACCAATAAAATAAATATCTATTACTGGTGCCTTACAGTCTAGACCGACCTCAGAGTACCCAGCGGAGAGGTTTTAATCCCACCTCGTCGTCCCCGATGGTATAAGTCCACCTAGACCGAACAAGTGGCTAGCTCGTCGCGATATTTCGATCGCAAGTCTTTGGATATATATAATAATCCAATAGTTTTACAAGTTGGTATAGTGAAACTAGGACCGACATCTTCGTGCTCTTCGAGGCACTATAGTGGTGTTGTCAATAAATCTATATAAAAAAATCATTGGTACACACCGAGGTTTGAACCGTGCAGCTAAAACTGTAGTGCTTTTAAGTCTAAGGTCTAACCAACTCAGCTACTACGTATACCTTATATACAGAATACCACTGCATTCAAATAAATTAAATTAAATTACTTATACTTACTTATACGTCACACTTAAGACTTTATACGTCACAAGAGTACATTACAAAGTTGTAGTAGTGCGAATACGGAACTATTTTACTTTTTATTTTACAATTTTGCAAGCATCCATCATGCCTATTTTCACGCGTCCACTGCTTTACATAGGCCTCCCCCAAGGATCGCCACAACGACCGGTTCTGCGCTGCCTGTAGACATCGGCTTCTCGCGACCTTTTTCAGGTCGTCTTCTGGGGGGCCTGCCTCTGCTGCGTCCTCCAGCATGCGGTCGCCACTCGAGAAACTTAATGCCCCAACGGCCGTCCGTTCTGCCAGCTATGTGGCCTACCCACTGCCACTTAAGTTTGGCGATTCTGGAGGCTATGTCGGTTACTTTGGTCCTTTTGCGGATCTTATCGTTTCGAATACGATCCCGCAAGGAAACGCCAAGAATAGCGCGCTCCATCGCCCTTTGTGTAACTGTGAGCCTTTTCATGAGGCCCTTAGTAAGAGACCACGTCTCTGATCCGTAAGTCATTACTGGCAACACACACTTCTCGAACACCTTGGTTTTTAAACATTGCGGTATTTGGGACGAGAAGATATTACGTAGCCTCCCGAATGCTGCCCAGCCGAGTTGGATTCGACGAGAGATCTCTTTTTCGAAGTTGGATTTACCAGTTTGGATTGACTGTCCTAGGTATATATAATTGTCAACAACTTCGAGTACGGAGCTTCCTATTTTTTCAGGAGTGGGTAAAACATGGGCGTTCGACATAACTTTGCAAGCATTATTTTTTGTAAATTCGTTATCCGTTTAATCACAAGATAGTTTTATATTTATACGTCCAAAGAATGTGTTAAAAAAATGTACTACCTATCATATAGACAAATAAAATCATGTTCTTGTGTTAAAAAAATATATCCGATTTTTACACATTACTGCTTAGCCGTTAAGGAGTTATTATTAACTCCTTGTAACTCCTTAACGGCTAAGTAGTATTATGCAAAAAAATATAGATTACCATTCATATGAATAAAAACATGTTCTTTTATTGAAAAATATTAAAAAATATATATAGCACATTAGTACTAAATAATACACAAACAATAGACAACGAAAAAGACGAATTAACTGTCGGTTTCGTAACAGCACCCTGAAAGGAGAGCGCTATCTTAACAAGAAATCGTTGCAGTAGTCTCCTGTAATACATTTTTATTCTTAGATTAAGAATCACATCTCTTGTTTTTTTTTTTTTCAGTTTTCTGTTTATAATGCCACAACTGGTGGGTGCGTTAGAGGGCCAAGTGACATTTAGTGGATCTCAAATCGGTTTTGAGATATTAAATGCCGATGTAAAACTATTTTTAAAAGAGTTTAAGGTATGTTTTGTAAGCTTAAGGGAAAGACATGTTAATTAATATTAATCAGGTAAATAAATAATATTATTGAATATTATTTAATATTATATACAAATATATTAAATAAATACAAATTATTTTGCAGACGCTTTTGTGCAGAAAAAAATATAATTTTAAATAATTTCTAAACATATATTTGATTATATTAAATATTTAAAAAAAATAGTTATTTTATAAATTTGTATACATAATTTTATTTACCTAAAAGCTTAAAATAATGACTTAAATATAAATAAAATAAATACAAGTAATAAACTTCCAGGCGTTCTGTTTCCTTCTTGCTTTTTCCAGACACTTAAATTCTGTAAAAAAAGGACTTAGATCTACGGTTTTCAGATGTATCATAAAGTATTATTATATAATAGAAATATAAAATATTGATATTTCTATTTTGCAGTCAAACATAAGTGGAATGTATAACGATGAAATTATTAGCAAAATGATAAATGAAATACTAGAAGACATTGTACCAATTTTAGTGAAATTCTATGAGGTAAATATAGTTTGTAAGTCTGCTAGTTAATTGTTATTTTTTATTTAATATTTTATTATGTTGCAGAGAAGTATTTCGGAAGTATTAAATGCTCTGATACCCAAACTTATAAATGGAGATTAAAATTAATTATAAAATTATGTTTTTTGTAATCTAATTAAAATTATGAAATAAATAAATGGTTTTCACCGTAAAGCAAATTTTTTAATGAGTATATACATTTTCTACAATAATTTTTGTGTCTTTAAATCTTAGAGAGAAAGAGACAATGTTCTTAGCTATCCATGGCTTCACCGTGCGGGTACCGGGTCCATCGCGTGGTTGAAAGGCAGGGGAATGAACTGCAGCGTTCCCGGATTTGAGACCGCGAAGTAGGTTTAAAGGCCTTTTGAACTCTCAACTGCACTGTGTTTACTACCCTCTCTACTCAACTAAATACTATATGATCCTGTTAGCGCCATCCAACGGCTGATCTCGGAAGGTCAAGATCCTCCAATAGACGGTGCAAAGACTTTGCTGGAATTCCTCTTGCACCAACTTCCACTGCATAAAGTTGAGTTTTAAATCCGTTTCTAGTAATTTCGTTTGTGAGATCAAAATATTTGTTCGACTTGATGTTGTGGTCCTTAGGTATGTTTGTTTCCCACGGAACGGTGAGTTCTATAAGTATTACTTTCTTCAAGCACCGAGAGTACACCGGTATGTCTGGTCTATAGGCTGAAACTGCTAGTTCGTCTGGAATCTTGTAATGTATTTTGAATATATCCATGAATATTTTCCAGTCTTGTGCTTTGTCCAGGATTAAGAAAGGTTTACTTTGAATTTTCTTGAGTTGTCCCTCCTTTACAAAATTTTTAGATTTAATTTTTATATATATTTTTTAAATTTATTATTAACTCAGATTTTAAGAGGGTTGGAGAATATAGATGCGGTTACGAACCAAGCAATTAATTTGACCATAAATAAAACGGGGATATTAAAAGTATACACAAATGCGCCAATAAAAAGCAAAATATAATACTTATTTTATTTATGAATTTTCATTATTATGAATAGTATTCATCAAGTTTGGTAGTTCAAAAATTAATATTTTTTGAACTTTCGGCCTTAAAACCAAAACATAGAGTGCAAAACAATTAAATATTTCTTACAAAGTACAAAAAATCTATGCACTCAAAACAAAATATGATAAATCGGAAGTGAGATTAAGATATTAATAATAAATCTTTTACTCGGATTACTTAAAATGTACTTAGTGAGATACCAAATAATAATCTATGTTGTTGTGTCTGTACATAACACAGCTCCAGACGTGCTAAATTAAATAATATTAAGGTAAGTTTTTTTGTTCTTTTTTATAATTTTTTCCCAAATTAATTTATTGCATTATCTTATTTTTATTTTCCAAACTACTTATTTTAATCATTGGTGTTGAATTAATGAAAAAATCTTTAACAAAGGCTTAATACTATTGTACAAAGGCGAGCTTAATGCCTCAGGCACCTTTGGGAGATTGACCAATAACAAGCAAAGTGCTAATGCAAACATATAATTATACTACTAATTATAGACAAAATTCCTTCCTGATTCGCGCGTGTAGCACATACAACGATTTGAGTCGTTCACTGGAACATGATTTATTTAATGATAAAAGTGCGGCACTGAGGCGGTCGTTGACAGGCTTATTTTTTAATGACATAGACTGATTAGTTATTTTTTGTTTACTTTCATGCTGTATTCATTCTTCTTCCTCTTGTTAATATTATTTGTTTTATTACTTTATTTTTTTACTCTGTTAATACATTGTTACGTAATCTAATTTTATTTTAAGTTGTGTCTAAAGTTATATACCATGTATCTATCAGTGAAAACCTATTGTTACCTTTCTATGTTTATATAAGTGCTATGTTATGATTTATGGAAGTTGGTTTTCCAAATACCTAATAAATAAATATAATATAAAATACAATATAAAAATATACGATATATAAATAAATTATTACGTAATTATAATAATATATTGTGTTATGATATTTACAAAATGGTGGTACTTAATATTTTTTTAATATTAAAGGTTTTAATCAAAATTAAATTTATATATATATATCGATAATAAAACCCAATAATAAATTACCGAGAAGCCTACTAAATATAATTAATTACAAAAAAATCTTAGAAGACCCGCCCCAAATGTTCCCATTACACTGGCAGCATTTTTCATGAGATTTACCACGTTAAACTGCCAGTGAAATAAGTTGTTTAAAATAATATTTGGAATTGTTATACTAAAAAATTCAAAGAAGCACATATTTATTCTACTTTATGCTATAAATAGCAATGCTCTGCGAAAGCCCGCCGATTAATTAAAAACAAATTGGACCGAAAATGAAATATAGACCTGTGTATGTTACTCGTTAATAATAGAGATTTATTTGCCGAAAGAACTTTTAAAATCGGTTCAGTAGTTTTTGAACTTTATGAGAAAGAAAATAATTTTAAATGAAAATAACCCAATTGCAACTTACTGCTTAATTTTAATGATCGGCTATGAAGCCGTATCCAATTTAATTTATGTTTTAAAATATTTATTTCATATAAATAAAAATGCACCTTGCTTTTAAAACCAAGTAGGTAATAATATATAGACGTTTAATAATAATATTAAACGTCTATATAGGGATATTAAAATAAAATAGCTGCACAAATATTTTTTTACCTTCTAAATATATATAACTCAAAGGTGATCTATCAACGCACAGCCCAAACCACTGGACGGATCGGGCTGAAATTTGGCATGCAGGTAGATGTTATGACGTAGGCATTCGCTAAGAAAGGATTTTGATAAATTCTACCCCAAAGGGATAAAATAGGGGATGAAAGTTTGCATGATAAAAGAAAAAACTATTCCACGCGGACGAAGTCGCGAGTACAGCTAGTTATAACATATAATTTACAGTTTCAGGTAAAAATGAAGACTTATATATTATTAGTGGTATTGCTGCTGGGTTACACGTCTGCCTTACCAGTAGAAGAAGTACCAAATCAAGGTAGGGTTTTTATTTTAATGAACAAAAATACAGTAACCTAAAATTAATAGACATTACAAGGGTTCTGCAGTTTCAATGCACGCCTATTCTAGTTAGTATTTGTGTTTTTTTAAAGGACACAAGGTTTAATATAGCTTTTCCCTATCTATATCAACTCAAAAGTATGTCCATAAAAATGATAATTTGAATACCAACTTCAAAAAGTTGTTATATTTAACTAAAAAACGTTTGTTTATTTTTAGTTATTCTGAAGATTCTTGTTTTTATATAAAACATCAACGGGATTTTAGCAATTTAAAATAGCAATTGTTATGCATTAACCTTTTACAAAAGTTTTCGTGTTATTTATTATTTCTATAGACATACTTTTTCTTGCAAGTTAAAATGGAGCTATATTTAACCTTTAACTATTTAGTGATTTGGCAGTCGGTTCTTTTTTGTTAAAAATCTTCTTAATTTGTCTTTTTTAATGTGATGTAATAGAATGACATGATTTTATTAATATCTAATAAATATACCCCTTAATTTATATTTATGCTTTAAAGAATTCCGTCCAATAATTTGTCCTAAGAATAATATATTAATATAACATATTAGATAAATAATATTTAGACCAGATGGCGCCACTATAGTACCATGGTCTCTTGGACGGACTCTAGTACGTACTCTGACGTAGACTCTAGGACACGCTGGCTCTGTCTCATTTACGGGAGACCATTCAATGCGCTGGTGCAGCTGCTGAACTGGCACAGGTCCTCAAACGCCGCAAATACGTCTAGGTTTCAAAACGAAACAATCGATTACATCGCGCTGACGAAAGTCAAACAAGAACAATGGTTCTCGATGTATACCTATAGTTGTAGTTAAGTCATGATTGTGTAGCATGTTTGGCAACGTTCTGTCAGATGATAGTTAGGTTATTGTCATAATAATCATATAAGTACGACTTACTTTGATTAATTATAATAAATTTCTTATAGAATGAATGAATGGTTATCGTAATTTTTGATAGACATTTATGATTATATATCCGTTAATAATAACATATTATTTTCGGATTTGCGCCATCATATTAATTTTACTAAAAGAAAAAACTAAATTAGTTTATTGCACAGAATAATAATAATATAATACAAACCAAGGTGCAGATACATAACAATAAATGTGATTAGCCATGTGAAAACTAGGTTTTATTGTTACGTGGGTCAAATTCAAAATTATTTATTTCATGTAAATCTTTACATATATTTATGATAAGTAAAAAAAAAGTTTTTAATTTAAAGCCCCGTTTGTAAGAAAATAATAATGAGTGGGAAATGACTAAGCGGAGCGGACTCCTTTTATATGAAATAGGTTTACATTTCCACAAACAAAGTGTTTTGTCTGTTGATTTCCACTAGCAAAAGGAAACTAAGAGAGAGAATGAGCGAAGCGAACAGTCAAGTTATCAACTAGAGATTTCTTTTTTATCTGTATTTCGGTATTCTTGGCTTGATACGTTCTATCTTCTATAGAATACGTATTGTACAGCTTATATAAATCGCTCCTTTTCAAAACAACACGTTTATCACTCGGCTGTCACAAAAACAATGTGCAGCGCCGATGTGACTTGAAATTCTTTGCAACGACTAGTAGTAGTAGGTAGCAGTAGTAGTAGCAGTATCCCTGGGGCCAGGGATCAGCGTGGGAAACCCCTGCAAGAAATGGAGTAACGAGTCACAGTTGATTTGTTCATACTCATTTTATCAGTCCCGTTCTCCTCTTTCTTTGTAGAAACTCCACTATGTAAAATGTCATTGCTAGTTGAACGGACTCCGTAATGATTTTGCTCTGTTTCCTACTCGACTATTTATTGGAGGAAGTACAAGTATGAAGTTTAATCTTGCGAGTTAAACGGAGTCCTTAATGGGTCTTCTTCGAAAGGGAAAATCGAGCTGAAGGTCTAAGGCCCGAGGCATATTGAACCCAGCCCACGTTCACGTCACACAACACCCAGCGTCGTGTGGTAAGCGCTGTCTTGTTAACACAGTTTTCGTGGGTCTTAAAGACGCGAAATATAGACACGGTCCGATCTCATTTACCGTGGACAGTGATGGGTTTAATATGCGGTGAGATTTGGAACAGCGTGCGTGCATGAAAGCTTGCCGTATGCTGTGCTGTGACTGAGTTCAATATGCGGCGGCCCATACCATTTTTACGACGAATTTCGAGTCTACTTTCATAGCCTTACGCTGCTTTGCCTTCAATTTAGCTGCCTCTTGCATTTTGAGAGAAAGACCTCGACAAGAAATCGTTGCTAGTCTCCTAAAAACCGGTAAACCCTAGAAGGTTTTTGCAGCTTGTTTGTTTTTCCATCCATGTTTATTGCATAGTTATTAAATATATTTTAGATGTAGCTGTTAGAAACGATGCAGGATTAATAGAAGCGACAATTCGTGAGTTGTTGGACCAGATTCGTTATATTCTTGCAAATGGCAGCGAAGACTTGCCTGTGATGGATCCGCTACAAATTGAACATTTGGAACTTGGAGAATATTGGTATGATAAAATTGGTCTTGGTCGTCATAATTATTTATATAATTACATTTTTATTATATACTAGCTGAGCCCTGCAGTGTAATCTGAAAAAAAAATATCTAAAATAATGCAGGTTTTTCTGCAAAATTTGTATCGCTGTTTCTGGTATATATAATATATTAATAATAATAATATTTAGGTCAATTTTTACATGTTGCTCCGGTACAAACTAAGCTCTACCTTGCACTATGCCTGTATGTGTACCAAAAACAACGATACTTATATTTTTGTAAACGCCCAGACCTAACTGTACAGGAAAGTGTACTAATATTTTATTGCCATGAATGGGAATCGCATCCACGTCCTCCGGATACAACGCCAAAGGCTAGTCTACGGAGGCGGTCAATATAGTATACGTTTAGACCTTAGTTTGTCACCAGGGTAATATTTGTGATATGTCCTACTTATTATTATTTACATCAGACAAAAATAGAGAATTTGCCAATTCATCATCATCATCATCATCATCATGCCAGCCTTTCGCGCGTCCACTGCTGGACATAGGCCTCCCCCAAGGATCGCCACAACGACCGGTTCTGCGCTGCCTATATCCATCGGCTTCCCGTGACCTTTTACGGGTCATTTGCCAGTTACATACATACATATCTACACGGGTGCCTTACGGCGCCCGAGACCGCCTTGACAGCCAGGGTACCCAGCGGAGGGGTTTTAATCCTACCTCGTCGTAGCCGATGGTATGTGTCTACACCTAACAAGTGGCTAGCTCGTCGCGATATTTTGAATAGACTCAATAACCCATCTATATATAAACAGTTTCACAAGTTGGTATAGTGAAACCGGGACCGACAGCTTACCGTGCTCTCCGAGGCACTATAGTGGTGTTGTCAAACAAATGTACATATTTTTTTTAATTAAAAATTCATTGGTACACACCGGGATTCGAACCAGGGACCTAAGTGTTTTTAAGACCAAAGTCTAACCAACTCGGCCACCACGTATAATTTAACAGTTAGTAAGCACTTTTAGTGTATTTTATGTTCAAGTTGTTCCACAAGCGAGCGTTACACTTAAAAAATATTTTCAGGGCTACGTTGACTATATCCGACTTTGCGATGTCAAAACTCTCCACGTTTGAGGTCCCTCATTTAAATGTTCGAACGATAAGTACGTTCCCTAGATCTGTATTTGGATTTGAAATGGACGGCCATATTCCCACTCTGGATATAAATGTCGGTGAGTATGTTAAAATATCTTAAATATTATATGTTATACCCTTGAAGAGTATTATCACTTTTACAAAGGTCAGCTGGTATCCCTTTTTATTTTATTTTATTGGAGCACGAAATATGACTTTGAATCTACCTGGTGGTGAGCAGACCTCCAATCCTGAATGGGGTCAATCAATTATTCTTCTTAAACAATATAGATCGCTCCCACTATGCCGGCTAAATGATTACGAATTGCATTACGAGTACATTTTAATATTCTCGTTGCCTTATCGTCAATTCAACTACCCGTTTCATAGCCACACCCTGAAAGAAGACTACCACCTCGACAATAAATCAGTAGTCTTGTGAAAACCGGTAAACCCACAGACTAATAATGTCCATATAAATAAAGTTCATGAGTGGGGTCGATCAATAATTGTTCTTAAACAAAATTGATCGCTCCCACTATGCCGGCTAAATGATGCGATTACGAAATGGGTTTTAATTTTAAATTAAATTACGACAAATTGCATGATGAGTATATTTTAATATACTCGCTGCCTTATCTATCTAACAAGCTTATATCTAAAAACCTTTACAGTTGCTATTAGGAAATAAAATTTCAACGAATATTCTATCTTCGTATTTATGTATGTGTATATAAGTCTGTATATGTATGTACCTATATTATAGTAAGTATTTATTTATATATCTTTGAGTAATAGGTGATTAAATATTACAATGTAATAATTGGTACGAAGAGTGGGACTCTCTTAATTCAGGTGTTTTACACCTAACAAATAGGGTCCTAACCCCTATAAAGATAACATGTAAAATATTTAATAAATCATTTTTATTTTTTCATTTTTCATTTTCATTTTCATCTTGATAATTTCATTTTTAATCATATTTTTTATAAATCGCAGGGCACTACGATTTAAACATCGCTGTTCCTGGCACAAACGTGAGAGTGTTTGGAAAGGGTTCCGCCAGGTAAGCACAATAGTTAGTATGAGGAATGTATCTTTAATATATATGTGTTACAAATACTCTATTAGATACAAACAGCTTTAGATGACAACAAAAAGAGAAAATACGGCACATTATTCCATATACCTAATTATTATTGAAAACTGTATCAGATACAATTACACGGTAATCACACCTACCTATATTACCAATGTAGTATGCACTTTAGTTAGAAATACTATGAGACAATGTTCTAAGCTATCCATGTATTCACCGTGCGGGTGCCGGGACCATCGTGTGGTTGGAAGGCAGGGGAATGAACTACAGCGTTCCCGGACTTGAGAACGCGAAGTAGGTTTAAAGGTCTTTTGAACTCTGTACCTGCAATGTGTTCACTATCCTCTCTACTCAACCAAATACTGAATATGATCCTGTTAGCGCCATCTTAGAAACACGCGCCTTAAAAGTTCCGACGGCTGATCTCGGAAGGCCAAGATCCTTCAATAGACGATGCAACGACCTTATTCATAAAAACTTATTCAGTTCTTCAAGAACACTTTAGTTATAGAAGGTTTTGTCTCTTTTATTTAGCAACAAAAATTAATATATGCAAAAAAGACAAAACATTCCATGACTAAAGTGTTCTTCAAGGCTTCAATAAGTTTTTATGAATAAGGCCATTTAACTTTATATAACAACAAGACGTATGTAAAAAAAAAACTACAAAACAAAGGACTATTCACACAAGGAATAGTTGGGGAAACAATGATTGCGAACATTTTTTTTTGGAACACGGTCCGTGACCATGAGTCTATCTGATGGTAAGCAGACATACAAAGACCATGGGTCTACCATGCCGGCTAAATGATATGGAATTGGGCGGCGACAAAAACGAATTGTTTAATAGCTTCGTCGCTTTATCGTGAAACAGCTGCTGTTTTCAATTATTTCAGTACGATAGATACGATTGACAGGTCAATGGAACCAGCTAACCACCTAGTCTTGATCTGGTTGGTAATGTAGCATGTTTGGTTATTTTTTTTCCTTCCACAAGGACAATAGTTTAATAGTTCACTACCTGTTTATTTTTTATTATATTTTCAATATTTGTCTGTGGTAGGAATGGCGACCTGGCCAAGTTCATACTTAGACCTTATATATACTTTTTTTATGACTTTTCATGAATGCCTGTAAAAGTTTACATGACACGTATACACAAAGAGAATATTACGAGTATTGTTTATTGAAAGTGCCATGGGGCATCGGCGCCAGCTAATTGTATTCGTGCGAATTCGATAGATCAAAAACTTAATTAAATAATACCAATTTATTTTACAGCATGAACATTGAAATTCCTCGAATTGAAGGCGAAATCAGATTAAGAGTTAGAATACTTGGAGGTCTAGAAATAGAAGCAAGTGACCTGAGATTCCATTTGCAAGGTTTTAGGGTAAAGTCTTGTTATATAATAATCTAAATAGATATATATTATGTACACCTGCGGAGTAACTTTAAACCTGAAATATCAGCAAGGACCTGCTGAATCAGCTAATTGCCCATATCTAGATTTTACTGGATCTAGCGCATCCGTGAAGCAGATCTATCATAAGTTTTTGCTATTGTAATGTAACGTCAATAATACAATAACACAAACAATAAATAGTATATTTCATTTCAAGTGCGGAAAGCCTGTCATTGCAAAGAGTTCCGACAAATGTCTACCCGAGCCGAGGCGCAGCCGAAGGTGAGGGTTGACAGTCGGAATAACTTGCAATGACGGTTACGCACGTGTACTGAATAACTATTTTTAATACAGTTGCGAAAAAATGAAGCAATTTAATAAAATAATAAAAACACAACTAAACTCGACAGTTGGGAGAGAGAACGCACGAGTTTGGAAAAGGTAAAAGGTCTGTGTATAAGTAGATAACAAGCAATGACAAAATTCGTGAGGGCTGACTGGAACCTGGTTGGCTCAGCGGTTGAGCGCCTTGCCGCGATAGCGAGGTTCGTGGGTTCGAGTCCCGCCACCAGGATTTTTTTCATTGCATTTTTATCTTTAAAAATTTCATATAAGATTATCCTATAAAAAGGAATTTATAAAAATGCATAAATATGAAAAGGTAAAAAAAAACACAACTAAACTCGACAGTTGGGAAAGAGACCGCACGAGTTCGGAAAAGGTAAAAAAAAGCTCTAGTATGTAATAGCCCACTTCCCGAACGCTATACCTCCCTGCAATACGCCACTTTTTGAGCAACTGTATTAAAAAATACATTTATTCAGATCACTAGGAAACCTAGTGATGGCCTATATACGTGGCCTATATATGTGATATATACGTGGTGGCCTAGTTGGTTAGACCTTGGACTTAAAAACGCTTAGGTCCCTGGTTCGAATCCCGGTGTGTACCAATGAGTTTTTAATTAAAAAAATTATGTACATATGTTTGACAACACCACTATAGTGCCTCGGAGAGCACGTTAAGCTGTCGGTCCCGGTTTCACTATACCAACTTGTGAAACTGTTTATAGATGGGTTATTGAGTATATCCAAAACATCGCGACGAGCTAGCCACTTGTTCGGTGTAGATTCATACCATCGGCTACAACGAGGTGGGATTAAAACCCCTCCGCTGGGTACCCTGGGGCCGTCTAGGCGGTCTCGGGCGCCGTAAGGCACCCGTGATGATATATATATATATATACTAGGAAACCTGTATTGCGGGCTCCTAGAGATGAGTTAACATTTTTTCTTTGTTTGGGCTACCATGATACATTATTATGAATTTAAGATTAAGTGCCTAGTATATACATAATTTTCAACGAAACCAACTACAGATTAATACACAGATCGATTATAAAAGTAAAGACAACAATATTCACAGAATTCCAACAATATTACACAGATTAAAATTGAATAAACAGTTCTTTGTTAAATGTATATTCAACGCACTTGCTCGCACACATGCACTATGTATGTACACCCAGTACATACACAGTGCATGTGTGCGAGCAAGTGCGTGGGTCTAGACTTACATAATAATAACATCTATATAACACTAAAATCACCATTCAAACTACATTCCAGGAACTATACGAGATATTTGTAAATTGCTACAAATTTAAGTGGTTGTGATTACTTTTTGAATTATTTACTAAAAATTTTTTTTAAGAATATTATTTCAAATGAGGTGCTTTTTTTTACCAGATTGTAAAAAAACGTTTAATTTTATATTCAATTTTTCCGAACTCGTGCGTTCTTTTTCCCAACTATAAAGTTTAGTTGTGTTTTTTTTACCTTTTCCAAACTCGTGCGTTCTCTTTCGTTTTTATTATTTTATTAAATTTAATTTTACTAAAATTAATTTAATATACCCTTTTTGTTGTCAAAATAAATTAATTTTGAAACGAGTGGAACCACAAGTGTGCGAATAATATCCGTACTTTTTTTTTTTTATAAATGGCACTAAAATGTTATGTTACGATAAGTATGTAATGAAAATTTTTATTTTTACTGTTTCAGTCCAACATTACTGGGTTCTTAAATGACGAAGGAATAAGTTACTTTATTAATAAATTCTTAGGATATCTCATTCCAGATATAATCTACTATTTCCAGGTAAATTATAAGATTTTATTTTGTAATTTTAATTTTAATAGAAATGCGAGTAAGCATTTTAACAAAGTTCATTTAATGGTGACGCCTTATACGATGATGTATCATAGTATAACAGTGATGCGGTTACGAAACCGGCGACGATGACTACTTTTATTTATTTAAATGAAGTCTAATAATAAACTCACAGCTTTATCATAAAATTAACCGCCTATTCCTTGACCGCAGCCTAAAATAAGACCATTGCCTCGACGACGATCAATAATTCAATAGAAACTCTTGAGAACACAGAGTTATCTTTGCTTGCTTACTCTTTAAAGTCACCTGTGACTTACCAGTAACACCAAAATCAGTAAAGTTTTACGGAAAAAAACCTAAAAAAATATTGAATATCTAAAATTCTGACCTAAATTTAATTTTAGATTTTGCACTGGAGTTTTTTATTATTATTTTATTGTAGCACGGCATGTAACCCTGTATCTACCTGATGACAAGTAGACCTACAAAGTCTATGAATATTTTGTTGTTTATCAGCTTTAGTAACGAAATGCGGACATGCCATGTCAAAGAAGAATTTGAATTACGTGTAGGTCTCCTGTAATATCGTCGCTTATTTTTGGTTAATTCAACTGCTATTTTTTTAATATTTCAGGAAGATATTTCGACTATTATTAATAATATAATAATGGAAATAGGAAATGAAATTCTTGCGACAAATATTAATCCGCTGCTGGAGAACCGTTTACAACTCAATTAACACAATATTATTTTAGGAAAACATTACTATTGACGACTGAATAAAGCATATTATTAATTACTAGATTTTTATTTTTGTATGATACATTTAACACCTTCTACTGGGCGCCATCTAGCGGTTAAGAATGTAACCAATGTTTTCAGTTTCAACTCACTGTTTTAGCGAAGAAGTTCCGAAAAATATCAAGAGATGACTTGAAATTAATTTTCATTATTCAGTATTTTATTTTTATTTAAAATTTCGATGATTAAGAAATAATAGTTATGTTATACCTATTTATATACGTGGTGGCCGAGTTGGTTAGGTTAGGTTGGCCTTAAAAACACTTAGGTCCCTGGTTCGAATCCCGGTGTGTACCAATGAGTTAAACAATCTTTTATCTAAAAGAAATGGAACGAACGTTGGACAATCGCCGAAAATTTTCTAGAGGCCCAGTTTCTTACATTATTATAGGTTACATATTGCCGATTTAATAACATATAAAAAAATGTTCGTAAAAACACTTTGTTGTTTTGTGAGTAAAAATTAAATGATTACACTGTAAAGGAAAATTTGGACCAATGTTATTTGTTAGTAGACCTAAATCTAAAATACTTTATTGCAAAAGATATATATATATAGAAAGCGGCCCTAGCCTATTGGTTAAGTCACTGCGCAACTGACAACAAGATTAAGCAGATGACAACAAGGCCGGCCTGGGATGGGTGACCGCTTTATAAAACAAGGCTATTTCATCATAAATACCGCAACAAGCTCGCCACTTGTTAGGTGTTGTCTCCGAATACCATCGGCGAAATGAAGACGGGTTAATCCCTCCGCTGGGTACCCTGAGGCCGTTTAAACGGTTCTCGGGAGCCAAATAGGCACCCGTGATGGTATTTATTTATTATTATATATACATAGACGAGATTTTTTCTATTTGCTAATCTTTGAGAGAGCAAAATAGGTAACAGAATATTTTTCAAATATATAACTTAATATTTAAAAAAATATATATTATAAAATATAGGAAAATTAAAAAATCATAGTCTTAAAAAATAAGAAACTAAGCCACTGCGCAAGCATTTCTTATTAAAATAAAATTGCTCTTTTAAAACAAAATCCTGTACGTTTTGAGATCGGTTTAAAATCCCTTGGTCTCAAAGCGGGTTCGGTAAAAGCCCGGGAGTGGGATATATCTATCACTAGCCAAGGGGCTTGCAAACCTATTCGATAGACTAAACATAATAACTTAGGCATACGAAAAGAAGTTAAGTTAATAGTAGAGATCGGATTATATGCATATGCATATTGCCTACGATTTTGCATCCTTTTCATCTGTCATTGCATATTTAAACTAAAAACTGATGATAACGATTAATTTCGCGCACATTTGTCCGTAACTTCGTAAGCGTGTTTATATTTGTATATGTATCATCACGGGTGCCTTACGGCGCCCGAGACCGCCTAGACGGCCCCAGGGTACCCAGCGGAGGGGTTTTAATCCCACCTCGTCGTAGCCGATGGTATGAGTCTACACCGAACAAGTGGCTAGCTCGTTGCGATGTTTTGAATAGACTCAATAACCCATCTATAAACAGTTTCACAAGTTGGTATAGTGAGACCGGGACCGACAGCTTAACGTGCTCTCCGAGGCACTATAGTGCTGTTGTCAAACAAATGTACATAAATTTTTAAATTAAAAACTCATTGGTACACACCGGGATTCGAACCAGGGACCTAAGTGTTTTTAAGTCCAAGGTCTAACCAACTAAAGTTTTTAGTGAGGTAAAGTGTTTATATTAAATAAATAAAAAAAAGTTATTGTTTTTAATATATACCTATTATTAGTGAGGTAAAGTGGACAGTTTGACCATGGCTACCATGCCTGCTTATAATGTAATTAAACCCCTGATTTATAGGTTCAATTTTGGGTTTTAGGAAGTACTTACTTACCAATTACTGCTAAAAAGTTCTAATAAGATCAGTTGCTAAAAATATGACATAAAATGATACCTTTATATTAATTATTAAGTGGTCGACCAAGACGCGTTTATTTTGATCAAATAGTGATATTCTGAGAAAGAGACCAATTCGCAGTCTCCGAAATAGACGCGCCTGTATGAGAAGATGTATGAATGTTGAAGAAGCTAGTGAAGTATGTAGGGATCGTACGAAGTGGCGTACATTGCTCTCTGCTTACCCCATAACTGGGATACAGGCGTGATGGTATGTACTTTATATTAAAAAAAAAAAAAATGGAAAATGTTTGCAGATTTATGTCATTAATTACCTTTGCCTCATAGAACACTTCTTTCTTTCTGATGTTTTTAAAAACTTTCCCTAAGAGACTTTTAAAATACAAAAACCCTGTATATATACGTACTCCCTGTATGTATATCGAAATATTATATACTTATCCTATTTTACCCACAGAGCTAACAACTATTAAACAAAAATAAACCGCATATAAATCGGTCCAACAGTTTTTAAGTTATAGATTAACGTGCTCTCGGAGGCTATAGTGGTGTTGTTAAACAATTGTACATATTTTTTTAGATTAACAACTCTTTGGTACATACCGGGGTTTGAACCAGGGAACTAAGTGTTTTAGAGTCCAAGGCCTAACCAACTCGGCCACCACGCAAATAAATATATAATTTCATTTTATTAATAAGTGCTTACTCGTATCTAACCTAATTGGTGTTAGGGCTGGAATTACTCAAATCACTTCGATTCGAACCTATCTCTTGTGTATTTCCCCATTTGAATTTTCAAATGTCATGAAAGGGAATCGAACCCACAACCTATGGACATAACCGTAACTAGACCACGGAGGCTAGACCGTGTATCATGCATTTCTTAACCATTAAAATTTTGCGTTGTCTATATTATTTACTTGTTCCATTTACAATAGTAGTGATCAGTCTATTGCAAGATGACGAGATCCCTGCGGGCCGCTATGTCGTCATGCGTCGAAGAATACTTGAGCCCATGGGAAGGCTCGGTTTAAAGTTAGTTTTAAACTATCTTTAAACCTACTACATATACCTAATTTATAAACTGCGTAGGAAATTATTATGGATTCTATTACGTTCCATCATGGTTGCTTTTTTAAAATAGAGAATGACACGTGTTCTTACATACACCTGATGGTAAGTGGCAATGCAAAGTCTAAGAATGTATTTAACCATGAATAGCAATATTAAATTTTAAACACCCAGACCATGACATACTGTACCGATACAATTTTTTTCCATAGTTTGGATTTGCTTACTCTTAAACTTAAACCCGCTACAAAAGTTACGAACTTGCTATAAACTGTTTCCTTAACTAACCCCTTTCCTTTATTGATGTAACAAATAAAGTACACTACGCCGAGAACACACCACGGCCGAGCACTCAGCACCAACATAGATTTACCTAAATTGGACAGGAATTCTCCATTAATGTAATCTGTTCCCTTTCAAATTCTGATCAATATGTGAGCTATAGATCTTTTAAAGCCTTTCGATAGCGCATGGCAATAAAAGCAGTGAACGCGGACTTTTACGATTTTTTTTTACATCACTCTGCATTCTGAACTAGCAAACACCGTTACGCAGATATATAATTAGTTAGGTACACAACGGGTATCTATTCAAAATCTTAGATAACTATATATTTTTTTTGCCTTCGCTTTATCTATAGTAACTAGTTTTTTAATTAATTTAAAATTGTTTATGGCACAAATTATATAGGTACAGATATTCTCTACTTCTGAGACAGTGAAATATGCTTCGGGTGCAAAACAATTTCGAAAATAAAAATGGGTATTACATTTATTTATTATGATTGGTAAAAAAAAGTTTAAACCCCAATGAAAATTTTCAAAATAATTATGTAATAAATAAAACATAAAATGTAATAAATAATATCTACCTTATTAGGGGTCTATCCAAACACCGCCACGAGCAGTCAGCTTGTTTGGTGTAATAAAGTACGTACCCGAAGAATGAAGAATTTCTGATAAAAAATAGTATGATAGCTGAAATGTTAAAAAAATAAAATCCGAACCCTGCATGTTTTCGCACTTGTCAAGATTTTTTAGTTATTTTTTAATAAAACTCGGAGAATGACATACCAGAATGGTATATTTGTACGCGAGTGACAAATATATTGGGGGTTAATGTACAAAATTCTTCCTTTTCCTACGCAACCGCACTTTACAATTCATAATTTTACACAAAAATGTGCAAGTATTTTTGTAAACTTATTTCTATTTTTGATTTTTGACTATTATTATCATAATTTATGAGTTTTTAATTAAAAAAAAAAGTGCATTTGTTTGACAACATCATTATAGTGCCTAGGAGAGCACGCTAAACTCTTTGTCACAGTATCACTATAGCAACTTGTGAAGCTGTTTAGATTTAGTCTATCCAAACACCGACACGAGCTGACTACTTGTTTGGTGTAGAATCTGAATACCATGGGCTTTGACGTGGTGGGAATAAAACCCACTGGGTAACCTGAGGCCGTCTAGGTCGCGGGCTCTCTAAGGCATCCGAGATGGTGATTTATTTAGTTTACTCATATAGCCTTCTATCTAGAAACATTGTAATATCTACAGTTACTTCCCATTTATATACACCAGAATCCTCTATTCACAAGCTAATTTGGGTACATTGAGGCAAGAACGTAACGTTCCGGTCCTAAGTAAATTTGTTTTCATATCCGGATATGACCTTTTTATTTTATTTCCTGCGTGAATCGATCACAATTTCATATCCATATTTTTACATAATGCCGATAACTTAGCTACTTAAGTAGCTACGTCGAGATAAGTCCTACCCCTGGGTACCATGAGGGGGTACCTCATGGTCTAGGCACTCGCGATTTAAAAAAAGGACCCTTTTTTATAGGAACATCATCATCATCATAATCAGCCATAAGACGTCCACTGCTGGACATAAATAAACCTTTCCTATAGATATATTTCCAAAAAGACCGGTTGGAAGCGGCTTGCATCCAGCGAGTTCCTGCAGTCTTAATAAGGTCGTCGGTCCACCTTGTGGGTGGACGTCCTACGCTGCGCTTGCCGGTGCGCGGTCTCCATTCGAAAGTATAACACAACACAATAATATTATATTAGCTACAGTAAAAAAAAAAATATCGGTATTCATAAAAACTTATTGAGTCCTTGAACATCGTTTTAGTTATAGAAGGTTTTGTCTCTTTTTTAAGCAGCAAAAATAATAATGCGTAAAAGAGACAAAACCATTTTAACTAAAGTGTTACTTAAGGACTCCTTGCTCTCTATAATCTTTAGTAGATACCCTGTTAAGAAAAACTTCGTAAAAAGGACTATGATACCTTAGAAATTCAAATTTAATTACTAATATGATGATATTTAAAAGAAAAAATATTGCTTAAGTTGTTGCCGTAAGGCAATTATAATCCCTCTTATTTTACTTTTTACCCTTTTTAGTTATATATTTAATTTATTATATAAAAGGTTTATTTAATTTTTCTTTTTACTTTTGTTAATATTTTTTCTTGACTTCCATAGAATCAAGATGGAGCCAGCTTCCCATTAGTAACATTATTTGTTACATGATTAATGTTAGCATTAAAGTAAAATAATAATGATGTTTGAATGAATTAAACTCCAGTTTTCAGCTACCATTATCATTGAAAGTTGTTTAATTAAACCCAGTAATATTTATTACGGTTTCTCATCACAACCATAAATACGTATTTACATCGAGTAAGAACATAAAAGTATGTTAAAAACTCAGTTAAAGAAGCATTTTAATGAGATCTAATTAATTAGCACACGTGTAGTAGCTTGTGAAGTCAGTAAAATATACCGAAATAGTTGTTTACGCCGCGCTGGACTACAAAAAACATTAATGTTTCAATGGAGAACAATTTATTCATACTACTTAGGGAATTCCGCTCGTTCCGGAGCAGCATCGTTGTTTATGGAAGCCTTTCAACACACAACAATGTCGGAAATTCGTCAGAACTCATCCAAAGTGTGCGGGAAGTAGGGCAACCCCATATTTGGGTTTTGGATAGTGTTTTAATTTGATTTTGTTTGTGGAATGGTTTATTACTGTTTGAAGAAAGTTTGTGGATTAAGTTTTTACTTGACTGTTATATATGTTGTTGTATATTTATTTAACCAGGTATCATATACGTTTTTTTTTGTTTTTTTTTTATTTTATTGGAGCACGGCATGTGACATGGTGACTACTACTATCTGGTGGTGAGCAGACCTACAAAGTTCATAAATGGGATCGATCAATAATCGGTCTTAAAAAACATTAATCGCCCCCACTATGCCGGCTAAATGATGCGATTACGAAATGGGCGGCGACATAGACGAATTGCATTATTTTATTTTACTCGCTGACTTATCGTCAATTTAACAACCCATTTCGTAACCGCACCCTGAAAGGGGACTACCACCTCGACAAGAAATTGATGCAGTAATCTCCTGAAAACCGGTGAACCTACAGATTAAAACCAAAACATGACCTGTATATATAACTTATACCTGCTTAGTTTAGCCACGATAAATTGATAAAAGGTCTTACTGTTATGCTAAGGCCCTACGTAGAGTGCAAACTTGAAAGTATGTACTAGATTTATCTGTCCTAATTAAAATAAGAAGTATGGTAAACGTACCGCATGATAGAAAGAGCACGCGATACAGACATTTATATAATAATACTTTTGTTTCAGTTTTCCTGTTTTCATGAGATCTATTTGTGAAACAATGTATCTCTACTGTACTAAGATGAACATATTTTATTCTTTCCGAAAACACAAAAGTAAACTACTCTGTTGCGGTTGGTAAGCCTATCTACTGCTCTATGCAACGAGCCTAATTTGACCGTAGGGCACAGTCACCCTTCCAACCTCAAAAAAAAAAAACTTCTATCACCTTGTGTGTGTTGTATACGTTGCATTGAGTAAAAGAAGTGAGATGAAAATACCTATAAATGTTTTTTTTTCTTTTGTTATTGGAGCACGACATGTGACTTTGTATCTACCTGGTAGTGAGTAGACCTACAAAGTCCATGAATGGGATCAATCAATAATTGTTCATAAACAATATTGATCGCTCCCACTATGCCGGCTAAATGATGCGATTACAAAATGGGGGCGACAATGCTAAATTGCATTACGAGTATATTTTAATATACTCGCTGCCTACCTGTTAAACTACCCATTTCGTAACCGCACACTGAAAGGTGACTACCACCTCGACAAGAAATCGATGCAGTAGTCTCCTGATGAAAGCCAGTGAGCCAGAATAAAACCGATACATGACGGTTATTGCATCTGTATGGGCGGTGAGTGCGGTCGGTCGGCCTGAAGAAGTTATAGAGACCTTCCTCCCTAAGTTGAAATATTATATGTATGTATTTGGTGTCTTATTCCCTCATATTTATTCAAGGATCAACTGAATATTACAGCATACTCGCTACAGCACGTGCTGAGCTGATTTTCTGTTTGTCGCCACGCAACAAGCTCTCTTATTTATTTTGTCATTTGTTAATTAATTATAGATTACTTTTTTTTTTTTTTTTACAAATTACACATATTGCTCTGGTCACAAACTAAGCTCTAGGCTTGTACTATGTGTACCAGAAGCAACGATATAATACATATTATATTTTTATAAACACCCAGACCATGACAAACTTAACAGAAAAAAACGTACTAATATTTTTTGCCATGGGTGGGAATCGAACCCACGACCTCCGGATACAACGCCAAAGACGCAACCACTAGTCTACGGAGGCTGTCCAAAATTACGTAATAATGTAATTTTAATTGTGGATATTCTTGCAAGGCGTTCAAATAAAGATAATCTTTCGTTCTTTCTGAAACTACCCGTTATTTAGATTTATATATACTTATACCAAATGGCAGCAGAGGCAGGCCCCCCACAAGGTGGACCGACGACGTGAACAAGGTCGCGGGAAGCCGATGGCTACAGGCAGCGCAGAACCGGTCGTTGTAGCGATCCTTGGGGGGGCCTATGTCCAGCAGTGGACGCGCGAAAGGCTGGCATGATGATGATGATACCAAATGGTTATAATACTTAAAAACGGATAGTTTTGTTAACATTTTTCGTATAAAAATAACATATGCAATTAAAAGTTGTAAGATATTTTTTTGAAGAACGGCAAAAGGTTTACTTTTAATAATACAATTATTAATAACAATCTTTATTTGGAAATAATATGGTTACATAGGTTGGATACTTAATATTTATTAGATGTACTATGGTTACTTAATATTTATTAGATGTATACTTAATATTTATTAGATGTACTACCTATGCCAATATTGGCCGTGTACGTGAATCTATAATATTTATTTTTTGTAGCAATATGGTACAATATTGTAGGTTAAATAACTTTGCTAGATATCTTTCAAAATGATACTTATGTGCTCTATAGTGAAATTGCAAAGAATATATACATTAGAAAAATTAATTGAACAAAAAAGTGAATTTCCATTTAACTCAGGGTTTTGTCGTTTTTAGTAAACACTTTAAACGTTTACTAAAAACGACAAAACCCCCCATTATTGGTACACTGAACCGCATACTATAATGTTAAATGTATACCTATATGTCGTGGCCAGATCGCAAACATGGCCACATCTCAAAGCGCCCGGCCACAACATGAAAATGGTGGCACTTTAAGACTATTGGCCATATCGTTTAATGTTCAACGTTTAACGAATTGTATATCCACGTTTAGCCATATCATTAAAGTGGCTATAAAATTCAAAATAAATAATAGGAATTTATTTATTATTACAATAATATAAATTTATAAGTACAAAATTAAGAACCAACTTATTTGTTTTTAATATTACAAACAAAGCAATGATAGCACCTCTTACAGAGTATACGAGTAAATGTAACTATTTACGATATACCATATAATGCAGTGGCCATGCGTTTTGGTCTTATCGCCAACGTTATTTATTAATCGGTCGGCCATTTCATAAAGTGGCCGGGCGTGGTAATTTTTTTGTCTAGGCTACGACATAGATACTAAAATATAATGAAGTTTTTTACAGCATAATAAAACTGAAAAGGTAATGGCTACATAGAACTTAAGTATTATACTCGTATGTTTATAAATCATAAAAAAAACTTTGTAGTAAACGAAAGGGTTTATTATTTTTCTACACTCTTTTGGTAGCTCTACAGCAAGTTTTTTGCGACAGTTTCTATTATAGTCGCTAGTTACTATAGTTAGGGATCAAACAATAAAATCGCTTTATTTTTCAAATAAACCTCTCTTATTGGTTGATTCCTATCTATAGTTACTAGCGACTATAGTAAAAAATGTTTGCAATAACTTGTTGTAGAGCTACGGTACTTCTCCTCACTTCCAACTTTAGTGTAGACATACTTACAGTGTTAAATACATTGTAACTTACGAATATGTACGTTTCTGACAACACAATTACAGTGCACGTGAGTGCACCTAAACGTGCACTAAACAACGCACTATAATTGTGTTGTACGATACCGTAATGATGTAATATAGTAAAATAGATTACACAAAACCTTGCAATCTAATTTTATAACAAATTAATTAAAATCGAGCGGTTTTTTTATATGATGATACCTACTGAAGCACGGCATGTGGCTTTCTATCTACGTGATAAAACGACATATAAAGTCCACGAATGGAGTCTATTAATACATAGCTGTTTAACAACACCAATTGCTCCTCAATGCCGGCTAAATGATGCGATTACGAAATGGGTAGCGACAAAAACGAATTTGTATTACGAGTAAATTTTAGTGTCGTCGCTGCTTTATTGTCAACTACCTGTGCTGCACCGCTTCGTAACTGCATCCTGAAAAGATGATTACCACATCGATAAGAAATACATGAAAACCGGTGAACCCACAGATGAAACCGAAACATGCCTAAAGTCACTTTGCGGTTTTTGCATTTGTACGAATGTGGTAACGAGACCGGTCGGTAAGCAGCCTATCTAAGTTATAGGGACCTATATTATGCCTAATCTAAATAAATTATGCAATATAAAAAAAAAGTTAGATATCTATACCTAATTCAGCCAAGCGTAGCGTTATTGCTTTCCGAGATCTTCATACTTGCCAACACAAAAGAAATTTGGGAGTCAATGAGGAATTTACATACCGTATCCGCGACTCCTAAACTTGGACATTTTGGTGTTACACTAAATTCCTGCATAGTTTTCTTGGAAAAATAATTCTAAGAATCCTTAAAATTTATGGTTTTTACTCTCATTCATAGGGTAATCAATAATATTGTCCTAATAATACAGGACATATTTCTGTATATTATTGTAAATTCTAGATAATTTGCAATACATAAATCATAGTCTTGTTGATACTGTAGTTACTCTCCTTGACCGTGTACTTCTTCTGTCAAATCTTCCTTATGAAATTATTTATTTTAAATAATGTAACTCCTAAACTTGATAATCTTTTCTTTTACTAAAATATTGAATTGTAAATCTCTGCCGTAAATTCAATTCTTAAATGTTTTACCGTTAACTTAATCAAAATTTGTATTAAGAATAGTTTTGTAGAATACAGGCAGTCGGCAATGATTTAAATTATTTATAATATCGATGTAAGAGGGTTAGTATTTAAATCCGCTTAAGTTATACATTAATGTCTGCAGTCTTCATAGCTTTAGTTAAAAAGACTTTTATAAGATTTCTTCGAATAAGCTTCAGTAACTTCTTTTCCTCTCCCTAAATCCGAAGATTGCAGGTTCGAGTCCTGTCATGGTCGCCAAAATATGTAAAAACCCTGTGCAGTTTCTAAATATGGAAGGTAGGGGTGATGAAGTTTGCTTAAATAAGGCGTTGAACTAGAAAAAAACAAGTTATAAGATGAAACCAAGACTATATTGGTAGCAAATTGCGAAGTGTCACAAAACATAAATTTGACATAAATCAATACTTTTCATAAAATTATAATTATCGAACAATTGTTTTGTGTAATGCCTATCAGTAGAAAAATTTTGGCCTATGCCACATTTGTATTGTTCTATATACCTATTTTAAGTTATGTATTATACTGTTTTCCTCGAATACATAAAAATAAAATAAGTATAGGTACAAGGTACATAATATATCTATAGCTACCTAGAGCCTTTTATGGGTTACTGTATATCTGCAAAAAGAGTTGTTACGGTTCCGCGGGTCGGCTGAGCCGTAAGGTTGTTTATATTACTGGCTTACATAAAACTGAGTCGTTTTATTGTTTCCCGGAAAAAGAACTTATGGATTTTATTAATATATGTACCGTCTAAATCCTTTTTTTAAAAACGTACGCAACTGTTTATTATTTTGCAATACAGGACTGACCTATATAATAAATCAATTCATATTTATTAAGTTGAGTCCTGGGGTGCGATTTTTGAATGTCTGCGATGACTTTGACCAGAGATAAATATCATAGATGACTAGGATATCACGGTTTAACAAAAGTCGTATTTTTGAAAGTCATATGTGCGGTACCAACTTACAAATAATTTGTCATTCACAAAAGCTACTTGCGTTTTGTTACACAAAGAAAACATTATTTTATATCTCCTTCTTGATTCTCATAATAATTGAAATTTCAAAACATAAATACTTAATAGTGCGAACATAACATAATTATATTATCTGTGATGATTATTATCTGTCATCGGTGACCTTATTTACGATGGTAATGATATCATAGGTATCATAATTTAGTCGCACGATGAGATTCAAAAATACGAACTTTAGAAATCGATGAAAATTTGACATTTCCGTGATCCTACCAATGTCACGACATATATTTTTTTCACCAGTCCAGTGCCTTGTTACGTAATTTTAATCATATAGTGATTTGATCAGCGTTCTAGAAAATGGGAGTTAGTTGCCTCTAATGTGCCAGTATTATGATTATGTTTTAATATCCTCGCTGCTTCATCGCCATTTAAATTGCCTGTTTTGTAACTTGAAAGGGCACTACCACCTCGACTAAAATTCGATGTAGTAGGCTTCTTAAAACCGATGCACCCACAGACTAAAACTAAAAACACGACTACAAACAGTTTGTGTAAAATAATCTAGAATTTATGTCTATGATATATAATATAATAGAAGTTATCATAAGCATTGTAAATAAACATAAAATTGTAAATTTGTTTGATTTAATAAATGATTGAGTTATTAGATCTTATTAAAAAAATTGGTAATAAAAAATTGGTACTGTACCATTCTTAAAGTATCGACTCTTATGGCCTTATTCATAAACACTTATTGAGTCCTAGAAGAACACTTTTAAGTTACAATAGGTATTGTCTCTTTTTCATTCATATCAATATTTGTTTCTAAAAAATAAAGAGACAAACCCTACTATTACGAAAGTAATGTTCAAGACCTTAAAAAGTTTTTTATGAATACCGGTGTTAGTCTGAATTATCTATTAGTTTACTTTGTAGGTACACCTTTTTATAGATACAGTGGGTACATCGTCACCAAAAAGATATCTTTAAATAAAATATTCTACATTTGGATCTTAATCTTTTCAAGATCCGAATGTTAGCTTACTTCTGTTTTAGCGATTATTTTTATGCACACACGTTCATAACATTCATAACAAAAAAACTCTTATAATAACGCGCGCGAACCGCGGGAAACGGCTGGTTTATAGCGGGAAATAAGTATGTATGTACTTTATATAATTTATAAATATGTATGTAATTTATATACGTGGTGGCCGAGTTGGTTAGACCTTGGACCTAAAAACACTTAGGTCCCTGGTTCGAATCCCGGTGTATACCAATAAGTTTTTAATTAAAAACAAATGTATATTTGTTTGACAACACCATTATAGTGTCTCGGAGAGCACGTTAAGCTATCGGTCCCGGTTTCACTATACCAACTTGTGTAACTGTTTATAGATTATTGATTCTATTCAAAACATCGCGACGAGCTAGCCATTTGGGATTAAACACCCCTCCGCTGGGTACCCCGGGGCCGTCTAGGCGGTCGGCGCCGTAAGGCACCCGTGATGATACATATAAGTATGTAGCTTCACTCATGTAGCAATCTACTTTATTGGTGTGAATTAATTTTAGTTCTAATTTAGTATTTTAAAATGTGTTATTTGAAATATGTATTTACTATATAGGTGGGTTTATATAGTATTATTAGAAGGGTAGTCCCGGAAGTTGTCTTTCATGTACAATTTCCGGAAAACCCGCACGGGAAAGGAAAAACATATAAAATAAAAGCGTTGATAGAAAATTATTATATAAAATATTTATTTAACGAAAATTGAAAAATACGATAATTTGGGTACCATAATGACACTATCTTAGTGTACTGCTATTCCTACTAATACTCAAAATTTGTACCTACCTCAGTTTTTTTTTATAATAACTGAGTTTGGCCCAAATCTTGCTTGATGAAAAGCATCGATTAGGTACTTTTTTTTAAAGACATCGAGATTGTAGTTTCTATTATTTTTGAGATATCAGATAGACAGTTGCACTGAGTGATCTAATAATTAAAAAAAGTTAAGTTTATTCAAAAAAAGGCACGGAACTCAAAAAATAAGTACAGAAAACTTTTGATCTCTGATACATAGCATCAGTTCACATGCCGTGCGATAACAAAATAATGACTATAACATTTGTTTAGGACATGTATCCCATATTTTAAGTTTTATTTTATTTTAAGGTATTTTTCTTTGTAGCTACATTTTTGACAGAGCAACATCATTGTCATTTGTGTCTGTGTGGTAGTGACAAACTTGACCATAGTGTGAGTTTTTTTAACGTTTACTTTCGCGTTAACTATACTACCGCGTTAACTACATTTCTACTGCATATTATATTAATGTAACTACTGTTAATATAATATGTTTCATAGCAGTACCATAAGACGCTTGGTAGACACATCTATTTTATGGTGCTGAACTCTAAAAACCAACAAAACAAGGGAGTAAAGAATCCCCCAAAGCAGAAAAGCACTATTGTAAGTTTCCATTACATTGAATCTGTAACACAAAGTTAGATAGTGCCCAAGTTTTGCGACTTTCTGCGAAATTGAAGATTGGTGATTCTGATTATTACATTGTATTATACTTCCCAGTGGAGTATCTTTTACATAGAACTTTGTAGAACGCGCAGTTTCCGGGTAAAAAATAAAATAAAATTAGGATTTTTCTGTAGTTTTTATGACGTATAAAGTTTTGAATTATACCTATAAAAATCACATTTTGTATGACAGTGTAAATTAAAAAAATAATTATGTACATATTTACAATATTATAATTTATATTTTCCACCTATAGGTACAATCTTTATTACAGGAGATAGTCTTATCTATTTTGTAGACATTTCTCAAATAAATAAATACTTATCAAATTTAATAAAATATATAAGGTAAATTATTTCTAAGCGCAAATACTTTGTCCTACATATTATTTTAAAAAAACTTATAGACTATTATTAGATTTTTTTAATAATTTAATAGGGGTTTCTTTTGTAGTTCTCTTTATTTCCTTTGGTAAAATTTGTAGGTTTTTGTTGAATAAAATTTTATATATTGGTCACACGTTACGTATTAAATATGTAAAAATATATTTAAATGTAGGGAATTATACAATTTTGTTTATAACCCCTCGGATTCTGAGAATTTTTAAATGCATTTACCTTGCTAAATTTATTAATTAATTAAAAGCGTGAGCGTCTTTGTCAGTTAGAATTTATTTATTTAACCACTTTACAAAAGTTATGTACAAAGGCAAGCTTAATGCCTTAGGCATTATCTACCAGCTAACCTTTAATGTAATTTAGTATCCCTTTAAAAAATGATCTGCAAGCTTTAATAATATATTAAACGCAAATTTATATTAAATATAGGTTTTAAGATAATTAACAATGAAAAATTAAGGTGGTTAAAACAAGTTTATTAAAAATATATATTTACAAGTAAAGTTGGTTTTAAGTAACCTACCTAATAAATGTTAGCCCTGCCTACGATGGATATGCCTATTATAAACTAAAACTCTGACCGTATAGTATGGGAAGATTGGAGGGAGTGACGAGGGACAGGCTCGAGGACTGGCACGTCGACTGGCACGCAGACTGGCACGTAGACAGGCGACGGCAGCAGATGTAGGCAGGCAAGCAGGAAGGCGGCGGCACGATGGCAGCAGCAGCAAGCACGCACGACTGTAGCAGTCGCACACTATGAGGCGAGGCCTCATCTCTCAGGTTGAGGCCTGAGACGAGGATTCAGATGGCCTCGACTCTTAAGGCTCTAGGCCTGAGATGAGGTCCGTGAAGCAGTGGCTTGCGGCACGATGACGGCAGCAAGGGGAAGGCGGAGGCACGACGTCAGCACGCAGACAGCGGGCGGCACGGCTGTAGAGGCAGCCGTACACGAAGAGGTGAATTCCCGTCTCTCAGGCCAATGCCTGAGACGAAAAGTCAGATGGCCCCGTCACTCAAGGCTCGAAGCCCGAGGCGAGGTCTTTGCAGCACAAGGAGGTCATATATAAGTGGGCGAATTTTTTTTTAGAAATCGTAGAGTCGTTTATTTAGTTTTTTTAGAAATCGGAATTTTTAAGCGCGCTCTATTTTATTATATAAATTTTCAAGAAAGCCCGTTTTGGCGCGATTCTTTGTATATCTAAAAGCGGCAAGTAAATAGAATAATTGAATATAATCTGGCGGTCTGAAGGATTTTGTAAATTTAAGTGAGATTGGTTTTGTTTTGAAAATCTCTTCGCGAATTCATAACAACTGTATGAAAAGATAAAATATTCTAGTAATTTGTTTATTTTTATTAAGTTAAGTAACAAGTTTTTGAGTAATTACGAGTAATGAATAATTGTTTCCGAACTTATAAAATTAATTATAAAATAATAATTTCATAAGGAAGATTTGACAGAAGAAGTACACGGTCAAGGAGAGTAACTACAGTATCAACAAGACTATGATTTATGTATTGCAAATTATCTAGAATTTACAATAATATAGTTCATCATAAATACCGCAACAAGCTCGCCACTTGTTAGGTGTTGTCTCCGAATACCATCGGCGAAATGAAGACGGGTTAATCCCTCCGCTGGGTACCCTGAGGCCGTTTAAACGGTTCTCGGGAGCCAAATAGGCACCCGTGATGGTATTTATTTATTATTATATATACATAGACGAGATTTTTTCTATTTGCTAATCTTTGAGAGAGCAAAATAGGTAACAGAATATTTTTCAAATATATAACTTAATATTTAAAAAAATATATATTATAAAATATAGGAAAATTAAAAAATCATAGTCTTAAAAAATAAGAAACTAAGCCACTGCGCAAGCATTTCTTATTAAAATAAAATTGCTCTTTTAAAACAAAATCCTGTACGTTTTGAGATCGGTTTAAAATCCCTTGGTCTCAAAGCGGGTTCGGTAAAAGCCCGGGAGTGGGATATATCTATCACTAGCCAAGGGGCTTGCAAACCTATTCGATAGACTAAACATAATAACTTAGGCATACGAAAAGAAGTTAAGTTAATAGTAGAGATCGGATTATATGCATATGCATATTGCCTACGATTTTGCATCCTTTTCATCTGTCATTGCATATTTAAACTAAAAACTGATGATAACGATTAATTTCGCGCACATTTGTCCGTAACTTCGTAAGCGTGTTTATATTTGTATATGTATCATCACGGGTGCCTTACGGCGCCCGAGACCGCCTAGACGGCCCCAGGGTACCCAGCGGAGGGGTTTTAATCCCACCTCGTCGTAGCCGATGGTATGAGTCTACACCGAACAAGTGGCTAGCTCGTTGCGATGTTTTGAATAGACTCAATAACCCATCTATAAACAGTTTCACAAGTTGGTATAGTGAGACCGGGACCGACAGCTTAACGTGCTCTCCGAGGCACTATAGTGCTGTTGTCAAACAAATGTACATAAATTTTTAAATTAAAAACTCATTGGTACACACCGGGATTCGAACCAGGGACCTAAGTGTTTTTAAGTCCAAGGTCTAACCAACTAAAGTTTTTAGTGAGGTAAAGTGTTTATATTAAATAAATAAAAAAAAGTTATTGTTTTTAATATATACCTATTATTAGTGAGGTAAAGTGGACAGTTTGACCATGGCTACCATGCCTGCTTATAATGTAATTAAACCCCTGATTTATAGGTTCAATTTTGGGTTTTAGGAAGTACTTACTTACCAATTACTGCTAAAAAGTTCTAATAAGATCAGTTGCTAAAAATATGACATAAAATGATACCTTTATATTAATTATTAAGTGGTCGACCAAGACGCGTTTATTTTGATCAAATAGTGATATTCTGAGAAAGAGACCAATTCGCAGTCTCCGAAATAGACGCGCCTGTATGAGAAGATGTATGAATGTTGAAGAAGCTAGTGAAGTATGTAGGGATCGTACGAAGTGGCGTACATTGCTCTCTGCTTACCCCATAACTGGGATACAGGCGTGATGGTATGTACTTTATATTAAAAAAAAAAAAAATGGAAAATGTTTGCAGATTTATGTCATTAATTACCTTTGCCTCATAGAACACTTCTTTCTTTCTGATGTTTTTAAAAACTTTCCCTAAGAGACTTTTAAAATACAAAAACCCTGTATATATACGTACTCCCTGTATGTATATCGAAATATTATATACTTATCCTATTTTACCCACAGAGCTAACAACTATTAAACAAAAATAAACCGCATATAAATCGGTCCAACAGTTTTTAAGTTATAGATTAACGTGCTCTCGGAGGCTATAGTGGTGTTGTTAAACAATTGTACATATTTTTTTAGATTAACAACTCTTTGGTACATACCGGGGTTTGAACCAGGGAACTAAGTGTTTTAGAGTCCAAGGCCTAACCAACTCGGCCACCACGCAAATAAATATATAATTTCATTTTATTAATAAGTGCTTACTCGTATCTAACCTAATTGGTGTTAGGGCTGGAATTACTCAAATCACTTCGATTCGAACCTATCTCTTGTGTATTTCCCCATTTGAATTTTCAAATGTCATGAAAGGGAATCGAACCCACAACCTATGGACATAACCGTAACTAGACCACGGAGGCTAGACCGTGTATCATGCATTTCTTAACCATTAAAATTTTGCGTTGTCTATATTATTTACTTGTTCCATTTACAATAGTAGTGATCAGTCTATTGCAAGATGACGAGATCCCTGCGGGCCGCTATGTCGTCATGCGTCGAAGAATACTTGAGCCCATGGGAAGGCTCGGTTTAAAGTTAGTTTTAAACTATCTTTAAACCTACTACATATACCTAATTTATAAACTGCGTAGGAAATTATTATGGATTCTATTACGTTCCATCATGGTTGCTTTTTTAAAATAGAGAATGACACGTGTTCTTACATACACCTGATGGTAAGTGGCAATGCAAAGTCTAAGAATGTATTTAACCATGAATAGCAATATTAAATTTTAAACACCCAGACCATGACATACTGTACCGATACAATTTTTTTCCATAGTTTGGATTTGCTTACTCTTAAACTTAAACCCGCTACAAAAGTTACGAACTTGCTATAAACTGTTTCCTTAACTAACCCCTTTCCTTTATTGATGTAACAAATAAAGTACACTACGCCGAGAACACACCACGGCCGAGCACTCAGCACCAACATAGATTTACCTAAATTGGACAGGAATTCTCCATTAATGTAATCTGTTCCCTTTCAAATTCTGATCAATATGTGAGCTATAGATCTTTTAAAGCCTTTCGATAGCGCATGGCAATAAAAGCAGTGAACGCGGACTTTTACGATTTTTTTTTACATCACTCTGCATTCTGAACTAGCAAACACCGTTACGCAGATATATAATTAGTTAGGTACACAACGGGTATCTATTCAAAATCTTAGATAACTATATATTTTTTTTGCCTTCGCTTTATCTATAGTAACTAGTTTTTTAATTAATTTAAAATTGTTTATGGCACAAATTATATAGGTACAGATATTCTCTACTTCTGAGACAGTGAAATATGCTTCGGGTGCAAAACAATTTCGAAAATAAAAATGGGTATTACATTTATTTATTATGATTGGTAAAAAAAAGTTTAAACCCCAATGAAAATTTTCAAAATAATTATGTAATAAATAAAACATAAAATGTAATAAATAATATCTACCTTATTAGGGGTCTATCCAAACACCGCCACGAGCAGTCAGCTTGTTTGGTGTAATAAAGTACGTACCCGAAGAATGAAGAATTTCTGATAAAAAATAGTATGATAGCTGAAATGTTAAAAAAATAAAATCCGAACCCTGCATGTTTTCGCACTTGTCAAGATTTTTTAGTTATTTTTTAATAAAACTCGGAGAATGACATACCAGAATGGTATATTTGTACGCGAGTGACAAATATATTGGGGGTTAATGTACAAAATTCTTCCTTTTCCTACGCAACCGCACTTTACAATTCATAATTTTACACAAAAATGTGCAACTATTTTTTTTAACTTATTTCTATTTATGGTTTTTGACTATTAGGTATTATCATAATTTATGAGTTTTTAATTTAAAAAAAAATGTGCATTTGTTTGACAACATCATTATAGTGCCTAGGAGAGCACGCTAAACTCTGTCACAGTATCACTATAGCTACTTGTGAAGCTGTTTAGATTTAGTCTATCCAAACACCGCCACGAGCTGACCACTTGTTTGGTGTAGAATCTGAATACCATGGGCTTTGACGTGGTGGGAATAAAACTCACTGGGTAACCTGAGGCCGTCTAGGTCGCGGGCTCTCTAAGGCACCCGAGATGGTGATTTATTTAGTTTACTCATATAGCCTTCTATCTAGAAATATTATAATATCTACAGTTACTTCCCATTTATATACACCAGAATCCTCTATTCACAAGCTAATTTGGGTACATTGAGGCAAGAACGTAACGTTCCGGTCCTAAGTAAATTTGTTTTCATATCCGGATATGACCTTTTTATTTTATTTCCTGCGTGAATCGATCACAATTTCATATCCATATTTTTACATAATGCCGATAACTTAGCTACTTAAGTAGCTACGTCGAGATAAGTCCTACCCCTGGGTACCATGAGGGGGTACCTCATGGTCTAGGCACTCGCGATTTAAAAAAAGGACCCTTTTTTATAGGAACATCATCATCATCATAATCAGCCATAAGACGTCCACTGCTGGACATAAATAAACCTTTCCTATAGATATATTTCCAAAAAGACCGGTTGGAAGCGGCTTGCATCCAGCGAGTTCCTGCAGTCTTAATAAGGTCGTCGGTCCACCTTGTGGGTGGACGTCCTACGCTGCGCTTGCCGGTGCGCGGTCTCCATTCGAAAGTATAACACAACACAATAATATTATATTAGCTACAGTAAAAAAAAAAATATCGGTATTCATAAAAACTTATTGAGTCCTTGAACATCGTTTTAGTTATAGAAGGTTTTGTCTCTTTTTTAAGCAGCAAAAATAATAATGCGTAAAAGAGACAAAACCATTTTAACTAAAGTGTTACTTAAGGACTCCTTGCTCTCTATAATCTTTAGTAGATACCCTGTTAAGAAAAACTTCGTAAAAAGGACTATGATACCTTAGAAATTCAAATTTAATTACTAATATGATGATATTTAAAAGAAAAAATATTGCTTAAGTTGTTGCCGTAAGGCAATTATAATCCCTCTTATTTTACTTTTTACCCTTTTTAGTTATATATTTAATTTATTATATAAAAGGTTTATTTAATTTTTCTTTTTACTTTTGTTAATATTTTTTCTTGACTTCCATAGAATCAAGATGGAGCCAGCTTCCCATTAGTAACATTATTTGTTACATGATTAATGTTAGCATTAAAGTAAAATAATAATGATGTTTGAATGAATTAAACTCCAGTTTTCAGCTACCATTATCATTGAAAGTTGTTTAATTAAACCCAGTAATATTTATTACGGTTTCTCATCACAACCATAAATACGTATTTACATCGAGTAAGAACATAAAAGTATGTTAAAAACTCAGTTAAAGAAGCATTTTAATGAGATCTAATTAATTAGCACACGTGTAGTAGCTTGTGAAGTCAGTAAAATATACCGAAATAGTTGTTTACGCCGCGCTGGACTACAAAAAACATTAATGTTTCAATGGAGAACAATTTATTCATACTACTTAGGGAATTCCGCTCGTTCCGGAGCAGCATCGTTGTTTATGGAAGCCTTTCAACACACAACAATGTCGGAAATTCGTCAGAACTCATCCAAAGTGTGCGGGAAGTAGGGCAACCCCATATTTGGGTTTTGGATAGTGTTTTAATTTGATTTTGTTTGTGGAATGGTTTATTACTGTTTGAAGAAAGTTTGTGGATTGAGTTTTTACTTGACTGTTATATATGTTGTTGTATATTTATTTAACCAGGTATCATATACGTTTTTTTTTGTTTTTTTTTTATTTTATTGGAGCACGGCATGTGACATGGTGACTACTACTATCTGGTGGTGAGCAGACCTACAAAGTTCATAAATGGGATCGATCAATAATCGGTCTTAAAAAACATTAATCGCCCCCACTATGCCGGCTAAATGATGCGATTACGAAATGGGCGGCGACATAGACGAATTGCATTATTTTATTTTACTCGCTGACTTATCGTCAATTTAACAACCCATTTCGTAACCGCACCCTGAAAGGGGACTACCACCTCGACAAGAAATTGATGCAGTAATCTCCTGAAAACCGGTGAACCTACAGATTAAAACCAAAACATGACCTGTATATATAACTTATACCTGCTTAGTTTAGCCACGATAAATTGATAAAAGGTCTTACTGTTATGCTAAGGCCCTACGTAGAGTGCAAACTTGAAAGTATGTACTAGATTTATCTGTCCTAATTAAAATAAGAAGTATGGTAAACGTACCGCATGATAGAAAGAGCACGCGATACAGACATTTATATAATAATACTTTTGTTTCAGTTTTCCTGTTTTCATGAGATCTATTTGTGAAACAATGTATCTCTACTGTACTAAGATGAACATATTTTATTCTTTCCGAAAACACAAAAGTAAACTACTCTGTTGCGGTTGGTAAGCCTATCTACTGCTCTATGCAACGAGCCTAATTTGACCGTAGGGCACAGTCACCCTTCCAACCTCAAAAAAAAAAAACTTCTATCACCTTGTGTGTGTTGTATACGTTGCATTGAGTAAAAGAAGTGAGATGAAAATACCTATAAATGTTTTTTTTTCTTTTGTTATTGGAGCACGACATGTGACTTTGTATCTACCTGGTAGTGAGTAGACCTACAAAGTCCATGAATGGGATCAATCAATAATTGTTCATAAACAATATTGATCGCTCCCACTATGCCGGCTAAATGATGCGATTACAAAATGGGGGCGACAATGCTAAATTGCATTACGAGTATATTTTAATATACTCGCTGCCTACCTGTTAAACTACCCATTTCGTAACCGCACACTGAAAGGTGACTACCACCTCGACAAGAAATCGATGCAGTAGTCTCCTGATGAAAGCCAGTGAGCCAGAATAAAACCGATACATGACGGTTATTGCATCTGTATGGGCGGTGAGTGCGGTCGGTCGGCCTGAAGAAGTTATAGAGACCTTCCTCCCTAAGTTGAAATATTATATGTATGTATTTGGTGTCTTATTCCCTCATATTTATTCAAGGATCAACTGAATATTACAGCATACTCGCTACAGCACGTGCTGAGCTGATTTTCTGTTTGTCGCCACGCAACAAGCTCTCTTATTTATTTTGTCATTTGTTAATTAATTATAGATTACTTTTTTTTTTTTTTTTACAAATTACACATATTGCTCTGGTCACAAACTAAGCTCTAGGCTTGTACTATGTGTACCAGAAGCAACGATATAATACATATTATATTTTTATAAACACCCAGACCATGACAAACTTAACAGAAAAAAACGTACTAATATTTTTTGCCATGGGTGGGAATCGAACCCACGACCTCCGGATACAACGCCAAAGACGCAACCACTAGTCTACGGAGGCTGTCCAAAATTACGTAATAATGTAATTTTAATTGTGGATATTCTTGCAAGGCGTTCAAATAAAGATAATCTTTCGTTCTTTCTGAAACTACCCGTTATTTAGATTTATATATACTTATACCAAATGGCAGCAGAGGCAGGCCCCCCACAAGGTGGACCGACGACGTGAACAAGGTCGCGGGAAGCCGATGGCTACAGGCAGCGCAGAACCGGTCGTTGTAGCGATCCTTGGGGGGGCCTATGTCCAGCAGTGGACGCGCGAAAGGCTGGCATGATGATGATGATACCAAATGGTTATAATACTTAAAAACGGATAGTTTTGTTAACATTTTTCGTATAAAAATAACATATGCAATTAAAAGTTGTAAGATATTTTTTTAAAGAACGGCAAAAGGTTTACTTTTAATAATACAATTATTAATAACAATCTTTATTTGGAAATAATATAGTTACATAGGTTGGATACTTAATATTTATAAGATGTACTATGCCAATATTGGCAGTGTACGTGAATCTATAATATTTATTTTTTAAAGCAATATAGTACAATTGGTTAGGTTAATAACTTTGCTAGATATCTTTCAAAATGATACCTAATTATGTGCTCTATAGTGAAACTGCAAAGAATATGTACATTAGAAAAATTAATTGAACAAAAAAGTGAATTTCCATTTAACTCAGTGTTTAAAGTGTTTACTAAAAACGACAAAACCCCCCATTATTGGTACACTGAACCGCATATTATAATGTTAAATGTATACCTATATGTCGTGGCCAGATCCCCTCATGGTACCCAGGGGTAGGACTTATCTCGACGTAGCTACTTAAGTAGCTAAGTTATCGGCATTATGTAAAAATATGGATATGAAATTGTGATCGATTCACGCAGGAAATAAAATAAAAAGGTCATATCCGGATATGAAAACAAATTTACTTAGGACCGGAACGTTACGTTCTTGCCTCAATGTACCCAAATTAGCTTGTGAATAGAGGATTCTGGTGTATATAAATGGGAAGTAACTGTAGATATTATAATATTTCTAGATAGAAGGCTATATGAGTAAACTAAATAAATCACCATCTCGGGTGCCTTAGAGAGCCCGCGACCTAGACGGCCTCAGGTTACCCAGTGAGTTTTATTCCCACCACGTCAAAGCCCATGGTATTCAGATTCTACACCAAACAAGTGGTCAGCTCGTGGCGGTGTTTGGATAGACTAAATCTAAACAGCTTCACAAGTAGCTATAGTGATACTGTGACAGAGTTTAGCGTGCTCTCCTAGGCACTATAATGATGTTGTCAAACAAATGCACATTTTTTTTTAAATTAAAAACTCATAAATTATGATAATACCTAATAGTCAAAAACCATAAATAGAAATAAGTTAAAAAAAATAGTTGCACATTTTTGTGTAAAATTATGAATTGTAAAGTGCGGTTGCGTAGGAAAAGGAAGAATTTTGTACATTAACCCCCAATATATTTGTCACTCGCGTACAAATATACCATTCTGGTATGTCATTCTCCGAGTTTTATTAAAAAATAACTAAAAAATCTTGACAAGTGCGAAAACATGCAGGGTTCGGATTTTATTTTTTTAACATTTCAGCTATCATACTATTTTTTATCAGAAATTCTTCATTCTTCGGGTACGTACTTTATTACACCAAACAAGCTGACTGCTCGTGGCGGTGTTTGGATAGACCCCTAATAAGGTAGATATTATTTATTACATTTTATGTTTTATTTATTACATAATTATTTTGAAAATTTTCATTGGGGTTTAAACTTTTTTTTACCAATCATAATAAATAAATGTAATACCCATTTTTATTTTCGAAATTGTTTTGCACCCGAAGCATATTTCACTGTCTCAGAAGTAGAGAATATCTGTACCTATATAATTTGTGCCATAAACAATTTTAAATTAATTAAAAAACTAGTTACTATAGATAAAGCGAAGGCAAAAAAAATATATAGTTATCTAAGATTTTGAATAGATACCCGTTGTGTACCTAACTAATTATATATCTGCGTAACGGTGTTTGCTAGTTCAGAATGCAGAGTGATGTAAAAAAAAATCGTAAAAGTCCGCGTTCACTGCTTTTATTGCCATGCGCTATCGAAAGGCTTTAAAAGATCTATAGCTCACATATTGATCAGAATTTGAAAGGGAACAGATTACATTAATGGAGAATTCCTGTCCAATTTAGGTAAATCTATGTTGGTGCTGAGTGCTCGGCCGTGGTGTGTTCTCGGCGTAGTGTACTTTATTTGTTACATCAATAAAGGAAAGGGGTTAGTTAAGGAAACAGTTTATAGCAAGTTCGTAACTTTTGTAGCGGGTTTAAGTTTAAGAGTAAGCAAATCCAAACTATGGAAAAAAATTGTATCGGTACAGTATGTCATGGTCTGGGTGTTTAAAATTTAATATTGCTATTCATGGTTAAATACATTCTTAGACTTTGCATTGCCACTTACCATCAGGTGTATGTAAGAACACGTGTCATTCTCTATTTTAAAAAAGCAACCATGATGGAACGTAATAGAATCCATAATAATTTCCTACGCAGTTTATAAATTAGGTATATGTAGTAGGTTTAAAGATAGTTTAAAACTAACTTTAAACCGAGCCTTCCCATGGGCTCAAGTATTCTTCGACGCATGACGACATAGCGGCCCGCAGGGATCTCGTCATCTTGCAATAGACTGATCACTACTATTGTAAATGGAACAAGTAAATAATATAGACAACGCAAAATTTTAATGGTTAAGAAATGCATGATACACGGTCTAGCCTCCGTGGTCTAGTTACGGTTATGTCCATAGGTTGTGGGTTCGATTCCCTTTCATGACATTTGAAAATTCAAATGGGGAAATACACAAGAGATAGGTTCGAATCGAAGTGATTTGAGTAATTCCAGCCCTAACACCAATTAGGTTAGATACGAGTAAGCACTTATTAATAAAATGAAATTATATATTTATTTGCGTGGTGGCCGAGTTGGTTAGGCCTTGGACTCTAAAACACTTAGTTCCCTGGTTCAAACCCCGGTATGTACCAAAGAGTTGTTAATCTAAAAAAATATGTACAATTGTTTAACAACACCACTATAGCCTCCGAGAGCACGTTAATCTATAACTTAAAAACTGTTGGACCGATTTATATGCGGTTTATTTTTGTTTAATAGTTGTTAGCTCTGTGGGTAAAATAGGATAAGTATATAATATTTCGATATACATACAGGGAGTACGTATATATACAGGGTTTTTGTATTTTAAAAGTCTCTTAGGGAAAGTTTTTAAAAACATCAGAAAGAAAGAAGTGTTCTATGAGGCAAAGGTAATTAATGACATAAATCTGCAAACATTTTCCATTTTTTTTTTTTTTAATATAAAGTACATACCATCACGCCTGTATCCCAGTTATGGGGTAAGCAGAGAGCAATGTACGCCACTTCGTACGATCCCTACATACTTCACTAGCTTCTTCAACATTCATACATCTTCTCATACAGGCGCGTCTATTTCGGAGACTGCGAATTGGTCTCTTTCTCAGAATATCACTATTTGATCAAAATAAACGCGTCTTGGTCGACCACTTAATAATTAATATAAAGGTATCATTTTATGTCATATTTTTAGCAACTGATCTTATTAGAACTTTTTAGCAGTAATTGGTAAGTAAGTACTTCCTAAAACCCAAAATTGAACCTATAAATCAGGGGTTTAATTACATTATAAGCAGGCATGGTAGCCATGGTCAAACTGTCCACTTTACCTCACTAATAATAGGTATATATTAAAAACAATAACTTTTTTTTATTTATTTAATATAAACACTTTACCTCACTAAAAACTTTAGTTGGTTAGACCTTGGACTTAAAAACACTTAGGTCCCTGGTTCGAATCCCGGTGTGTACCAATGAGTTTTTAATTTAAAAATTTATGTACATTTGTTTGACAACAGCACTATAGTGCCTCGGAGAGCACGTTAAGCTGTCGGTCCCGGTCTCACTATACCAACTTGTGAAACTGTTTATAGATGGGTTATTGAGTCTATTCAAAACATCGCAACGAGCTAGCCACTTGTTCGGTGTAGACTCATACCATCGGCTACGACGAGGTGGGATTAAAACCCCTCCGCTGGGTACCCTGGGGCCGTCTAGGCGGTCTCGGGCGCCGTAAGGCACCCGTGATGATACATATACAAATATAAACACGCTTACGAAGTTACGGACAAATGTGCGCGAAATTAATCGTTATCATCAGTTTTTAGTTTAAATATGCAATGACAGATGAAAAGGATGCAAAATCGTAGGCAATATGCATATGCATATAATCCGATCTCTACTATTAACTTAACTTCTTTTCGTATGCCTAAGTTATTATGTTTAGTCTATCGAATAGGTTTGCAAGCCCCTTGGCTAGTGATAGATATATCCCACTCCCGGGCTTTTACCGAACCCGCTTTGAGACCAAGGGATTTTAAACCGATCTCAAAACGTACAGGATTTTGTTTTAAAAGAGCAATTTTATTTTAATAAGAAATGCTTGCGCAGTGGCTTAGTTTCTTATTTTTTAAGACTATGATTTTTTAATTTTCCTATATTTTATAATAAAGAGTTGTTACGGTTCCGCGGGTCGGCTGAGCCGTAAGGTTGTTTATATTACTGGCTTACATAAAACTGAGTCGTTTTATTGTTTCCCGGAAAAAGAACTTATGGATTTTATTAATATATGTACCGTCTAAATCCTTTTTTTAAAAACGTACGCAACTGTTTATTATTTTGCAATACAGGACTGACCTATATAATAAATCAATTCATATTTATTAAGTTGAGTCCTGGGGTGCGATTTTTGAATGTCTGCGATGACTTTGACCAGAGATAAATATCATAGATGACTAGGATATCACGGTTTAACAAAAGTCGTATTTTTGAAAGTCATATGTGCGGTACCAACTTACAAATAATTTGTCATTCACAAAAGCTACTTGCGTTTTGTTACACAAAGAAAACATTATTTTATATCTCCTTCTTGATTCTCATAATAATTGAAATTTCAAAACATAAATACTTAATAGTGCGAACATAACATAATTATATTATCTGTGATGATTATTATCTGTCATCGGTGACCTTATTTACGATGGTAATGATATCATAGGTATCATAATTTAGTCGCACGATGAGATTCAAAAATACGAACTTTAGAAATCGATGAAAATTTGACATTTCCGTGATCCTACCAATGTCACGACATATATTTTTTTCACCAGTCCAGTGCCTTGTTACGTAATTTTAATCATATAGTGATTTGATCAGCGTTCTAGAAAATGGGAGTTAGTTGCCTCTAATGTGCCAGTATTATGATTATGTTTTAATATCCTCGCTGCTTCATCGCCATTTAAATTGCCTGTTTTGTAACTTGAAAGGGCACTACCACCTCGACTAAAATTCGATGTAGTAGGCTTCTTAAAACCGATGCACCCACAGACTAAAACTAAAAACACGACTACAAACAGTTTGTGTAAAATAATCTAGAATTTATGTCTATGATATATAATATAATAGAAGTTATCATAAGCATTGTAAATAAACATAAAATTGTAAATTTGTTTGATTTAATAAATGATTGAGTTATTAGATCTTATTAAAAAAATTGGTAATAAAAAATTGGTACTGTACCATTCTTAAAGTATCGACTCTTATGGCCTTATTCATAAACACTTATTGAGTCCTAGAAGAACACTTTTAAGTTACAATAGGTATTGTCTCTTTTTCATTCATATCAATATTTGTTTCTAAAAAATAAAGAGACAAACCCTACTATTACGAAAGTAATGTTCAAGACCTTAAAAAGTTTTTTATGAATACCGGTGTTAGTCTGAATTATCTATTAGTTTACTTTGTAGGTACACCTTTTTATAGATACAGTGGGTACATCGTCACCAAAAAGATATCTTTAAATAAAATATTCTACATTTGGATCTTAATCTTTTCAAGATCCGAATGTTAGCTTACTTCTGTTTTAGCGATTATTTTTATGCACACACGTTCATAACATTCATAACAAAAAAACTCTTATAATAACGCGCGCGAACCGCGGGAAACGGCTGGTTTATAGCGGGAAATAAGTATGTATGTACTTTATATAATTTATAAATATGTATGTAATTTATATACGTGGTGGCCGAGTTGGTTAGACCTTGGACCTAAAAACACTTAGGTCCCTGGTTCGAATCCCGGTGTATACCAATAAGTTTTTAATTAAAAACAAATGTATATTTGTTTGACAACACCATTATAGTGTCTCGGAGAGCACGTTAAGCTATCGGTCCCGGTTTCACTATACCAACTTGTGTAACTGTTTATAGATTATTGATTCTATTCAAAACATCGCGACGAGCTAGCCATTTGGGATTAAACACCCCTCCGCTGGGTACCCCGGGGCCGTCTAGGCGGTCGGCGCCGTAAGGCACCCGTGATGATACATATAAGTATGTAGCTTCACTCATGTAGCAATCTACTTTATTGGTGTGAATTAATTTTAGTTCTAATTTAGTATTTTAAAATGTGTTATTTGAAATATGTATTTACTATATAGGTGGGTTTATATAGTATTATTAGAAGGGTAGTCCCGGAAGTTGTCTTTCATGTACAATTTCCGGAAAACCCGCACGGGAAAGGAAAAACATATAAAATAAAAGCGTTGTTAGAAAATTATTATATAAAATATTTATTTAACGAAAATTGAAAAATACGATAATTTGGGTACCATAATGACACTATCTTAGTGTACTGCTATTCCTACTAATACTCAAAATTTGTACCTACCTCAGTTTTTTTTTATAATAACTGAGTTTGGCCCAAATCTTGCTTGATGAAAAGCATCGATTAGGTACTTTTTTTTAAAGACATCGAGATTGTAGTTTCTATTATTTTTGAGATATCAGATAGACAGTTGCACTGAGTGATCTAATAATTAAAAAAAGTTAAGTTTATTCAAAAAAAGGCACGGAACTCAAAAAATAAGTACAGAAAACTTTTGATCTCTGATACATAGCATCAGTTCACATGCCGTGCGATAACAAAATAATGACTATAACATTTGTTTAGGACATGTATCCCATATTTTAAGTTTTATTTTATTTTAAGGTATTTTTCTTTGTAGCTACATTTTTGACAGAGCAACATCATTGTCATTTGTGTCTGTGTGGTAGTGACAAACTTGACCATAGTGTGAGTTTTTTTAACGTTTACTTTCGCGTTAACTATACTACCGCGTTAACTACATTTCTACTGCATATTATATTAATGTAACTACTGTTAATATAATATGTTTCATAGCAGTACCATAAGACGCTTGGTAGACACATCTATTTTATGGTGCTGAACTCTAAAAACCAACAAAACAAGGGAGTAAAGAATCCCCCAAAGCAGAAAAGCACTATTGTAAGTTTCCATTACATTGAATCTGTAACACAAAGTTAGATAGTGCCCAAGTTTTGCGACTTTCTGCGAAATTGAAGATTGGTGATTCTGATTATTACATTGTATTATACTTCCCAGTGGAGTATCTTTTACATAGAACTTTGTAGAACGCGCAGTTTCCGGGTAAAAAATAAAATAAAATTAGGATTTTTCTGTAGTTTTTATGACGTATAAAGTTTTGAATTATACCTATAAAAATCACATTTTGTATGACAGTGTAAATTAAAAAAATAATTATGTACATATTTACAATATTATAATTTATATTTTCCACCTATAGGTACAATCTTTATTACAGGAGATAGTCTTATCTATTTTGTAGACATTTCTCAAATAAATAAATACTTATCAAATTTAATAAAATATATAAGGTAAATTATTTCTAAGCGCAAATACTTTGTCCTACATATTATTTTAAAAAAACTTATAGACTATTATTAGATTTTTTTAATAATTTAATAGGGGTTTCTTTTGTAGTTCTCTTTATTTCCTTTGGTAAAATTTGTAGGTTTTTGTTGAATAAAATTTTATATATTGGTCACACGTTACGTATTAAATATGTAAAAATATATTTAAATGTAGGGAATTATACAATTTTGTTTATAACCCCTCGGATTCTGAGAATTTTTAAATGCATTTACCTTGCTAAATTTATTAATTAATTAAAAGCGTGAGCGTCTTTGTCAGTTAGAATTTATTTATTTAACCACTTTACAAAAGTTATGTACAAAGGCAAGCTTAATGCCTTAGGCATTATCTACCAGCTAACCTTTAATGTAATTTAGTATCCCTTTAAAAAATGATCTGCAAGCTTTAATAATATATTAAACGCAAATTTATATTAAATATAGGTTTTAAGATAATTAACAATGAAAAATTAAGGTGGTTAAAACAAGTTTATTAAAAATATATATTTACAAGTAAAGTTGGTTTTAAGTAACCTACCTAATAAATGTTAGCCCTGCCTACGATGGATATGCCTATTATAAACTAAAACTCTGACCGTATAGTATGGGAAGATTGGAGGGAGTGACGAGGGACAGGCTCGAGGACTGGCACGTCGACTGGCACGCAGACTGGCACGTAGACAGGCGACGGCAGCAGATGTAGGCAGGCAAGCAGGAAGGCGGCGGCACGATGGCAGCAGCAGCAAGCACGCACGACTGTAGCAGTCGCACACTATGAGGCGAGGCCTCATCTCTCAGGTTGAGGCCTGAGACGAGGATTCAGATGGCCTCGACTCTTAAGGCTCTAGGCCTGAGATGAGGTCCGTGAAGCAGTGGCTTGCGGCACGATGACGGCAGCAAGGGGAAGGCGGAGGCACGACGTCAGCACGCAGACAGCGGGCGGCACGGCTGTAGAGGCAGCCGTACACGAAGAGGTGAATTCCCGTCTCTCAGGCCAATGCCTGAGACGAAAAGTCAGATGGCCCCGTCACTCAAGGCTCGAAGCCCGAGGCGAGGTCTTTGCAGCACAAGGAGGTCATATATAAGTGGGCGAATTTTTTTTTAGAAATCGTAGAGTCGTTTATTTAGTTTTTTTAGAAATCGGAATTTTTAAGCGCGCTCTATTTTATTATATAAATTTTCAAGAAAGCCCGTTTTGGCGCGATTCTTTGTATATCTAAAAGCGGCAAGTAAATAGAATAATTGAATATAATCTGGCGGTCTGAAGGCTTTTTGTAAATTTAAGTGAGATTGGTTTTGTTTTGAAAATCTCTTCGCGAATTCATAACAACTGTATGAAAAGATAAAATATTCTAGTAATTTGTTTATTTTTATTAAGTTAAGTAACAAGTTTTTGAGTAATTACGAGTAATGAATAATTGTTTCCGAACTTATAAAATTAATTATAAAATAATAATTTCGCATTCATTTAGTTTGAAGATAATTTTCTTATAGAATATTTAATGAGTATATTTTTTTATTTAACTTAAAACTAAACAGAATAAAACATAATAATAGGTAAGTATAATATAGTATATATACGTGGTATATATACGTATTATATACGTGGTGGCCGAGTTGGTTAGACCTTGGACTTAAAAACACTTAGGTCCCTGGTTCGAATCCCGGTGTGTACCAATGAGTTTTAATCTAAAAATTTATGTACATTTGTTTGACAACACCACTATAGTGCCTCGGAGAGCACGTTAAGCTGTCGGTCCCGGTTTCACTATACCAACTTGTGAAACTGTTTATATGGGTTATTGAGTCTATTCAAAAACATCGCGACGAGCTAGCCACTTGTTCGGTGTAGGCTCATACCATCAGCTACGACGAGGTGGGATTAAAAACCCCTCCGCTGGGTACCCTGGGGCCGTCTAGGCGGTCTCGGGCGCCGTAAGGCACCCGTGATGATATATAATATATATATAATATAGTAATTTAATTTAAAACTACGCGCCCCTCTACAACATACATATATATGTCTATTCACATACAATAAAACCTTGGAGCCGTTGCAGCTTCGCAGGGATGTGGCATCTTTGAGCGTATTTTACCGCCTATACCATGGACAGTGCTCTGAAGAGCTTTTTAACATTATTCTTTCTTCCCCTTTCCGTTGCAGGACAACACGCACTGGTTGCAAAATGCATATGTATACCGTGGCGGATGTACCAACTCGTACCAAACGTTTTGGCGATTCATACATCTGCCGTACTATTAAAATGTGGAATGCCCTACCAGCTTGCGTGTTTCCTTCTTCTTATAACCTAGAGTCCTTTAAACGAAGCGTGAATAGGCATCTTAAGCCGGCATAATGATGGCAACCAGCGGTGCACCTGCATGCATCCGCTTGTTGCTATCATTCCTGGACATTGCATACTGCTTAATATCAGGTGGATGCAAGGTCACATGCTGAGCTCTTATAAAAAAATACAAAGCATACTTAAACGTGGAAGAATGAACCGACAAAAGCAATATAACATTGCAAGCATGTATCATTTAACATTGTCACATTTAGGATTCAGATTACATTATATTTAGCGGAATCGATTAGAATTAAAATTTAATGAGTTTCAAATTTTAAAATTGTAATGTTTAAAAAAAAATCGGAATTTTATGTGTAGTAGTTTTCAAATTAATTAATAAAAACTTTTTTTAGTTCCTAACTCAAAAACTAATAAATACAAATTTCAGAAAAAAATATGAAGAAGATCAATATCAAAAAAGGAGATCAATATAGTATTAAAAAAATCCAAATTTAACTTTCTACAAATATTATTTTGGCATGGAAGGAATCGGACCAACGGCCTCCGGATACAACACTAACGAGGGTACCACTAGACCACAGAGGCGGACGATGTATTAGATACAATAATAGCAGTTTAATTGTATCCATATCTATACTATAAGCAGTTAAATCATTTTTAAAAAGATTAATTTAGAAAATTCCGAGCGATAAAGTCAGCCCTCTCAACCTTTTTCAGCCTTTCCTGAAATAATTAATCAGACGCCCTTTAACGAATCTGTAACGAGGTTGTAGGTCTATTCTTTATTCCCTTTATACAGAAATCAGTAGATTTTAGTATTTTTATTAATTACAGAAATGTAGAAGGTATTTCGGGATTTCTAGAAAATCTTAATAAGTATTTGGAATTACTTAATTAACTAAATTTGATGGATACAAATTATTTTTTGTTTTAGTAGGTAATACCTAACAAAGGTACCAAAATATCTACTTAAATAAATAAATCAAAAGTTTCCAAATGAATAATTCCATAAAGCAGCCATTTTTTGTTGTTTCACAAGGTGATTTTGGGCCTTAGGGTACTTACTAGAATGAATAAATAAAGAAGTATTTATTCATTCTCAAGTTAACTGTGATAAAATTATTATGACAACAAAAAGTCAATCGTTTTCAAAAAAAAAAAAATATTTTGGCGTACCAAACCATAGAAAAAGAACTTCCAAAACACTAACTTGGGTGCCATGCTACGGGACTAACAATTTTATAATGCATTAATAAAAAATAAAATATCTAACTTAATAAGTTACCACAGAAACAATGATAATATCATTGTTTCTGGTACACATAGTACAAGCATAGCGCTTAATTTGTGACCAGAGCAATATGTTTAAATTGTCGTACATAATTATTATTACTATCTACTAATACATTTTTATATAAATATTTTTTAATTAGTAGAGTATTAAATTCGCTATTTAAACTAAGTTTAGTAAAGCTAAGTTCAGCTTAAACGAGTTCAAATTTCGAAATTGATCTCGGTTTACTTTCATATCCGATTTCACCAGCTAAATTTTTATCGCGTTTACGAAAATTAAGTTTAAAGATTTATGACTTTAAACTTGATTTTCGTTAACGCGATACGTTTAGTATTTTAACAGATAAAAGCGACCTAGAGCAGTTTTTTAACTAAATATTTTCATCTTTCGAAACGAAAGAAAGAAAACGCATTCCATTTTGTTAAAAAAAAAACACATTCCCTTGTATGATTGTTTGACCTTGACAGTAACACCTCTTGAACGAGATTAAAGAGCTAAACGACGAATATCGGGCGTTCAGAAAGTAAACCGAGCTTAGCTTGAACTTCGTTAGTTTTATATTGGTGAAACGTAAATAAGAGCTCTAAACTTGGTTAGACGCTTAATCTTGGTTAGACGTTTAGCTAGAACAGATCGCGTTTAGTGTGAATGGTGAATTTGGCCCTTAGAAGTACAAGAACTACAGAACACAATTATAATAGCAAGCTGACTCGACGGACTATCGGTATAGTGGTGTGAATATTGCGGTTAGGCTCAGATATGTGAAGTGTAATTCCACGTCTAGACTATATCTGGAGTGTAGGTAAGAAAGGCTTAGGGTTCGACTACACGATCCGAGATATCGCTATAATTAGAATTAATAACTAGTGATTTATAGTAGGGATCATAATTTGGATTCAATTTGTTGTTAATCAATTTCAGTAATTAATTATTGTTGTTATAATTCTTCTTGTTGGTTTAAAAAAACAATTTTCTTCGAGGTTTTTTGTACTGTTGGGAATTTAAATTTGACTTTAGTGTTTTCTTGTTGACATGTTTGTTGTATTAGTTTTGAAAAATGGAGTCGTATAAAGGTGTTATTTAATTTTTCATCAAAAGATAAGCGTTGTCTTCTAAAAACCCACACAATTATACTGTAACCTTTCTCTATTTTAGAATACAGCCGGGACAGGTTCAAAAACAATTAATATAAAAACTATCATATAAATATAAAAATATAGTTTTTTTATATATGTGGTGACCAAACTGGTTAGACTTTAGACATAAAACACTTAGGCCCCTGGTTAAAACCCCGGTGTGTACCAATGAGTTTTTAATGTAAAAAAATATATACATTTGTTTAACAATACCACTATGGTGCGTCGGAGAGCACGTTAAGCTGTCGGTCCCAGTTACACTGTACCAACTTGTGAAACTGTTACAGATAGGTTATTGTCTATCCAAACATCGCGTCGAGCTAGCCACTTGTTCGGTGTAGATTCATACCATCGGCTACGACGAGGTGGGATTAAAAACCCTTCGCTGGGTGCCCTGAGGCCGTCTCGGGCGCCGTAATGAATCTAATCAAGGCGACAGATTCGAGAGTGAAAGCGTTTTAAATTAATAGAATTTGTTTAATACAATATCCAAGCGATAAGTCGCTATAATTGTCGACCTATAAATCATATCGGAAATCTGCAACACCTGTAATAAAAACAAAAAATAAATACCCCAACACGATCCTAATGGGTAAAATAAGTTAGGCCCAATAACGACACGCGTTGTCAAACCATAGTATAATGTGCTTTACAACCATCAGTCTAAGGTTCGATTCCGAAGCGGACATAAGTTGATAGGTACACGAGTGGACGTGAAGGCAGGTCGCAATCGTGCTTCGAATATGATGCCTTAACTAGGGATGTCTTACATAATATTAAAATACCGGAATTTACTGTTGAGTATAGATTAATAATATTCCTATGCATAAAATAAATGAATAACTACATAAAATGCGAGTTTTCAATAAGTAACTATTCTATAGAAAGTGAATATGATGAGAAACAAAACATGGTATTTAATCGTTTTATATTAGAATTTTGTAGGATTTGATTTTTGTATTAATTGTAATTAGCCTCATATAGGTATTTGGTGGTCAAGTTGTTTAGTCAAAGTCTTAAAAACACTACAGTTTAGGTCCTCAGTTCATACCCCGGTGTGTACCATTATAGTGTCACGAGAAACGAACTAGTGCGAAATAAAAATCATACTAGTTCCATCATGGAACAAGGCAATGGAACTACTGCGAACACACCGTATTAGACAACGCCGTAAAGCACCCGTGATGGTACATACATTTTCATCATAATCAGCCATAGGACGTCCACTGCTGGACGTAAGCCTCTCCTATAGATTTCCAAAAAGACCGGTTCTTCATCTTCATGGCGGGTCCACTTTTCCGCAATTGGCCAGCAGGTTAGGCCTTTTTGCGTGATGTAAACGGCCGGCTACTCCAGCCAGCCCAGCTCCTTCCAGAAGGCAGCAAGAAGTCCTGGACTCCTACAGGCCTCGAGGAGCGACCTCGGCGTTCCGAGGATTTCCGCCCGTTGCGATGTCACCCCGGTGCAATGAAGCAGCACGTGGGTGGGTGTTTCTTCTGTTTCCATGCATCCTCTACATAGAGGACTGTTGGTGATACCTAGAAGGGTAAGGTGTTTGTTTAATGGAAAATGTTCGGTTAGAGTACCCACCACCATCCGCAGGTTGTGATTGAGCAGGTTTCGAGCTAGACGCGGGCCTGGTTTGTCTACCGCCTCTCTCGCCTGTCTGCAGTTTTGTAAATTGGCCCAATACTTACAATGATGGTTGTGGATGTTATCCCGCAGCCAACTTCCTAGCTGGTTAAAAGAGATAGGTACATACGGTTCGGGCCCCACCGGAATTGTAGCCGAACCTAAAAAAAAAAAGACCGGTTGGAAGCGGCTCAAATCCAGCGAGTTCCTGCGGTCTTAATAAGGTCGTCGGTCCACCTTGTGGGTGAAAATTTTCATTATATTAAGATTTATGTCGGAGTCTATGGAGAGGGCTATTATTCTGTGAAGGCAGGTTTTACGCTGCGCTTGCCGGTGCGTGGTCTCCATTCGAGAACTTTACGGCCCCATCGGCCAACGGAATAGCCCTCTACATAGACTAAATATAATAAAATTAAATACATAGATACATATCATCACGGGTGCCTTACGGTGCCCGAGACCGCCTAGACGGCCCCAGGGTACCCAGCGAAGGGGTTTTAATCCCATCTAGTCGTAGGCGATGGTATGTGTCTACACCGAACAAGTGGCTAGCTCGTCGCGATGTTTTGAATAGACTTAATAACCCACCTATAAACAGTTTCACAATTTGATATAGAGAAACCGGGACCGACAGCATAACGTGCTCTCCGAGGCACAATAGTGGTGTTGTCAAACAAATGTACATATTTTTTTTAATTAAAAACTCATTCACCGGGATTTGAACCAGGGACCTAAAAAAAAATACTATATCTTAATTTAAAGAAACATAATTTTAACACAAAAGCTTTTAAGAAAACTTTTAAATTAAAACAAACTAGGTACATCACTAGATGAGTATCATAGGGACGTGAAACCTTATCGATAATATAACTTAACCCTTTTCAACACCTGACGCTTGCACAAGATACTTAATGAAGTATTTTTTGATAGCGATTTTATTGGCTACCCCTTTTAGGCGGCGTAATAGGCTATAAATGAGGTAATTTACACAAGGGTTGTCTGAAAATGAGTTTGCTTTAACTAGATATATATACGCGGTTGTCGAATCGGTTATATCGTAGATGATTGATCCCAAATCAGTAAAATATACGTACGTAACATCATGGATGGATTATAGCGCCCGAGATCGCCTAGAAGACATCATGGGAGCCCAGAGAAGGGTGATTATTCTCATATTGTCGAAATCAGTGCTATTCTGGCCTCCACTTCATATAGACTTTATTGAGAGTTTTAGTTAAAATGGTGATTGGTCTCTTTCTTACCAATGACAAATCACCATTGACAAAAAAGAGATAATACACAATTTTAACTAGAATGCTCTATAAAGTTTTTATGAATAAGAGAGTGAGTTTACACCGATCACGTAGCAAGCTTGTCAAAGTGTTTATATAAGTTATAAATAGTTATAACTTATAAATAGTTTAACTTTATAACGTTAGTATAGTGATATTGGAAGCGAGAGCTTGACAGCTATGAGGTGTTGTCAAACAATAATTCTCGTAAATGAATGAAGAAAAATCTTTAATACACAAAAACTTTATACTATTTGTACATAGGCGAGCCCTTTGGGAAATTTACCAATAACAGGCAAAATGCAAAAAGGATATATAAATAAATTATTAGGTAAATATAAGAATACATTATAATTAATAGTATATATAAACATACATAAATAATAATGCATAAAAATATAGATATATATACATATTTTTTTTTTAAATATATAATGTCATTGGTACACACCAGGGTTTTAACCTGTGGCCTGAGTGTTTTTAAGTCTCACTTCTAACCAGAGCTCACGGGCGTAGAAAATTAAACAACAAAAAGTACATGAAATTATTCTTGTGAAAAATATCTAAGTATAAATATATGTAATTAATATTATGCTCCTCGGCTCTTATTTCATACATTTCTGGCTATGCCCATGCCAGAGCTACCAAGTAATTTGTGGTATAAGTAATATATATTTACTTGTATTATGTATATTATGTTCCCAAGAGATTTCAATAGCACAGTTAAGATTATTAACCCTGAATGCAAATTTACCAATTAGTAGAATATGCAATCGGAATCTCTGAGGAATCCACCTGACTGTGGCATAGTTCCGTTGATTTATTGGTTAATATGACGCATTCACAACATCGGTAACTATCAATAATTTATTTATCTACTTACTTACTAATACATATTACTTATTACGTTTCTTTTAAAGCTAACGTTAGATTGTCAAAATAACGGCACAGAAAGATATATTTGGAAGCCAAAAGAATCAGTAATTCAAGAGAAATAGAGTGTATGAAATTTTTAGTTTTCGTTGTTGCTAATTTATTACGTAATTTTTATAGGATTTCTATTCGTTATTTTTACAAGCTAACGTTTGCGTAAAAGAAACAAAATGTGGCTGCTGGCCAGTTTCGTAACGGCATCCTGAAAAAAGTCTACCACCTCGAAAATAAATCGATATGATTATCGGTAAACAAACAGACTAAAACCGAAACATAACTTGTTTTTATTTACTTGTTACTTGACTTCTGCACCTTATAAGGCCTAGCATAGTTATAAAGACCTAAAAGTTTTATTGTTCTAGACCTATTACGAGTTATTAAAACATAAAATAATAATATTGAGGTATCTATAATTTGAGATATATTATAAGTAAGAAATAATGTGTTTTTTTAAATACTATCATTTCAAATTTTTGAAGTATATCAGGGTTTTGAGATATTTAATGCAGATAAAAACACGGACGGTCACTTTAGTTTTACCATAGTTTGTGATATTTAATACAATTTTCACTTTTGCAGTTCGTTTGAGACTTCTCTCTAGGATTATAAATTTAATTAACGTCATATAAGAAATATTAGCTAATTAAAGGTACAAATTAGAAAGAGGGAAGTACAGTGGTCAAAGCAATAGAGCGAGACAGAGAAATTGATGAATTTTGAGAGCTTCACCGTAAAATCGATTCGGCTTATTGAAATCCATTTAATTCCGAATGAATACGTTCCTTGAATACCAAGTAGCTAAAAGTTGGGCTTAGCAAGTTTTATGGTTCCAGAGGCATTCTTTGTGGATGTCGTTTTTATAGAGCAGCACATTTGGCTCTTCATTCACCTTAAAATGCTGCTATGAGACAAAAGACAATGTTTTTAAGTTGTCATCGGTTGTCGAGATATTAGTCTGGATCATAAAGCATCGCGGCCACCGTACCAGCCCGGCGCGTTGCTTTAAGGTCTGGACAGATAAACTGAAATATATCCCTTATATAAAAATATATCCTTTCTATTTTTTTTAACTTATAAATTATATTCCAAATAGGTACAACATATATTTTTATTTCTTTCATTGGACAACGGATTCCGACTTTGTATCTACCTGATTGTAAGCTGGCATACAAAGTTCACAAATGAGGTCGATCATTACATTGTTGTTTTACAGCATAGATCGCTTCCACTATGCCAGTTAATCATTTTGATGCTGCTACAAAATGAGCGACGTCAAAGACAATTTTTATTACCATTATTTGCCTACTTTAGTATCCTCACTGCTATCTGCTATTAGTCAATATAAAAACTCCGGAACCTCGTAAACTCTTACGAGTTTCCGGGCTTTTTCAGGCTGCATTAGGGTGAATGGTCCCATTTGGAAAGTTTCAGAACTGAAACAGATACCTGAAGATTTATTTCCCTGACCTGACAACCTACACGTTTAGAACTACCACTAGTGCCTATTTTTCATGATAAATTGTGAGGAATATTCGCGGGCTATTTTTATTTCACAAATCTTTTCGTTTGTTTTATGCCTTTTTTTTTGTGAAGTTGTTAATACGTAGAATATATCATGTAGTTTATGTTTTGAGTTTATATATTTTTTTGTTTTCTTTGTATGTATTTTGATAAGTGTTAGTTGTAAACTGTTGCACGTTTGATAATGTAAACATTTTTTGTAGGACATGCTGTAAAATATTTATATGTAACTTTTTTTATGTACAATAGGCAACAACTCAGACTACTCGTTTATTCAATATGAATTTATTGTGTTGGAGAGAGGAAGGAATTAAACGAAATGGCTTCAAGGTGTTGTCGATTGTATTATGTACGTAAGTTATAATAATTCTATGGTATTATCTTTCTTGCAAATAAATGATTTATTATTTGTTATTAATGGTAAATGCTTCTAAAATAGCTTGGCTATGCAGTATTAAGATGAAATTTTGAACAGTAATAATCTCGAAAAATAATACTCCTAACGGGTAAAAGGAGGATATATATATTTTTTTAAAATAAATTAATATCTCAGTAGGAAACTCTCTTTTTCTTTCTTTCTGTGAAGTTCTATCAATAGCCTGTTTTTTTCTTGATATATATGTAAAAACTAGCCATGTCAAGTGTCAGTTTCGGTTTTAGTCTTTGGGTTCACCGGTTTTTAGGAGGCTACTGTACCTTTATTTATTTTAAAGTGGTTGTTTCTTTTCCAGAGTTTTACGAAACACGCAGTTAATTTGTCGATAAAGCAGTGAGGATTTTAAAGTAAACACGTAATGCAAACTTGAACCGCATCATTTAGCCGGCATAGTGGGAACAACCGTGACTAATGCTGTTAAACCGTATTTAGGTTCAGCCTCGCCTCGGGCCACTTACATCTGGCCGCCCATAATATAGATGTAAAAGTTTGCGTTTTACCATACTAATGAAGCGCGGTATATGGATTTGGATAAAATTTGGCAAAGATATAAGAAGACCTGAAATAGAACATAGGCGACTTTTTATCCAAGTAATAGTGAAAAGTAATATACGTGGTGGCCGAGTTGGTTAGAACTTGGACTTAAAAACACTTAGGTCCCTGGTTCGAAACCCGGTGTGTACCAATGAGTTTTTAATAAAAAAAAATATGTACATTTGTTTGACAACACCACTATAGTGCCTCGGAGAGCACGTTTAGCTGTCGATCCCAGTTTCACTATACCAACTTGTGAAACTGTTTATAGATGGGTTATTGAGTCTATTCAAAACATCGCGACGAGCTAGCCACTTATTCGGTGTAGACTCATACCATCGGCTACGACGGGGCGGGATTAAAAACCCTCCGCTGGGTACCCTAGGGCCATCTAGGCGATCTCGGGCGCCCGTGATGATATGTATGTATAGTGGGAAGCCCACTCGAATGAAGTCATGGGCGACAGTACACATTGTAAGCGCGTTCATATTTATTATTTTTATGAAGCGAGATTTTTGACAACGACCGGGGTCGTCTCTTTAATTGGCCGCAAGGCCTAATTGGTAACATCAGATTGTTGCTAAGTCACTTGTAGTTCTCCAGGATAGGTATTCCGGGCCGAATTAGTGCTAAGAAATAAGGTTTAAAATCGTAAATCAAAAAGGCCACTGGTGCTCATTATTATTACACTATTATTTTTATTTAAAAATAGTTGGAGCCAGTAAAATAAAATATTATCCCGCATTCTTTTAGTAAAAGATGTGTTCTTTTATTTGGCATATACATATAAATCACAATACTTTTTAAACAATTTAAAAAAAATGGTTAAAAAAAATGAGTTTTTTTTCGATCGAGTGAAGCCATATTAATAACGTTTTAAGTTCCAGACAAACACCAAAAAAAAGGCATTCTATGACATATATTTTTCTTAATAAAATGTATAATTTTCATAGACAAAACTTAATTAAAAAAATCGCTAAAACGGGAATTAAACAATTTCGAGTTTTCTTGTTAGAAATTAACTCACATTCATGTGGGGTAAATTACGAAGGAAAAAGTGTGAAGTTAAGTAATTTTGATTCATTTGGCTTGGCTCCAAGGGAGTTACATCTGAATGCCGGGGTGCCACTAATGGCCTTTTTGTCTCGACAAGTGATTTATGTGCGGACACCTTCCTTACAGTTAAGTCTACTTTATATTGACTTCTTACAGAAAAAAATCCTTGCATTGGAAAGTATGTATTTATTTATATAAATAATATATACCTACGGTTTACTTTTGGTTCCTGTAACACAGGGAAACCTAGCATAGGAACCAGGGATACAAACGTCCATTTTTAGGTGCAAATTATATAAACAGTAGAAAATAATTAAATATAATATTTAATTATTTTCCACTGTAAATTGTTACCTAATTGTTTGTCAAAATAAATGTTTTTTTTTTACGTAGTGGCCGAGTTGGTTAGACTTCAGTATTAAAAACACTATAGTTTTTAGTCCTCGGTTCAAACCAAACGGCATCATTTAGAGGGACCGATTACTGTTATTGAGCAACAATGTATTGATCGACCTTATTCATTACCTTAGTAGGCCTACTTACCATCGCGTAGATACAAGGTACAAGGATACATTAAAACATAAAATAAAAAAAAACATATTTCATGGTTTAGTTCAACTTTTTATATACGTGGTGGCCGAGTTGGTCGAGACCTTGGACTTAAAAACACTTAGGTCCCTGGTTTGAATCCCGGTGTGTACCAATGAGTTTTTAATTAAAACAATTATGTACATTTGTTTGACAACACCACTATAGTGCCTCGGAGAGCACGTTAAGCTGTCGGTCCCGGTTTCACTATACCAACTTGTGAAACTGTTTATAGATGGGTTATTGAGTCTATTCAAAACATCGCGACGAGCTAGCCACTTGTTTGGTGTAGACTCATACCATCGGCTACGACGAGGTGGGATTAAAAACCCCTCCGCTGGGTACCCTGGGGCCGTCTAGGCGGTCTCGGGCGCCGTAAGGCACCCGTGATTATATATATATATATATAAAATTCAACTTTTTTTGTTCTTAAAGAGCAGAACAGGGGTCTTATTCCGCGCAACGTCTTGCCGTGTTTAGCGGTTGGAAACTCGGAATAAGGCCCCTGAAGTACAAGTTATATAAAACCTTCAATTGAGTTCAAGACTGCCATACCTCATAAGTCCCAAGTTACTATGTCTCACTCACAATGTAAATATTTTAAAACTTATGTTTAAAACTTTTATTTATACCTTCTCAAAGAACTAAACACAAAGTTTATTTTATTCTTTAACTTTCATAAGTTTAAAGACTCCTGTACATTGCTTAGGGTTTAACCCCCGTATTCTAAGACGTATCCTTAACTCCACTTTACACTCAAGGAACGTCTGTCTCGTTCCACCAAATGTCAACTTTAAAAAGCAAGTTGAGACAGACGCTCCTTGAGTGAAGAGGGGAGTTAAGGAAACGTCTTAGAATACGGGGGTTACCCCCGTATTCTAAGACGTTTCCTTAAGACTTTGAGATACGAGCTGTTGTATTAGAGGCGTAATGTAACGCTTTCTTTGTATATTTCTCAAATTTGTAGACGTGAAAGGTTGAGTGCAGTCGTTGCACATGGCAGTACGATAAGTGAACAGGCTCATACGAGCAAGTCTTGTTTTAAATAGTTTCAAAGCATGACGAAGTATGAAGAAACTTATACATGCTAAACTAATATTTTTAAAAGAGTCTCTCTTGCGCTCCATTTATTTATTCAGAATGTACTCAATGAAAGACTAACAAAGAATACAAAGTTAAATAGTCAGGAATATATTCAATTTACAAAATATCCGTCATAAATACTATTTTTTCTGTGTTCGGTAACCGCAATAGCACTACGACCACAGCTAATTCAGTTCCAATTCAAAGAGACCCTAGACTCACAACACAAAAACCAGTGGTTGTAGTAAATTGCGTTGCCTATTTCAAATTAGAAGTTTTGGTACTAGTTGTTCGCCTAACAAACATGTTTTCGGAATTGCCGGTAGATCAAGTTGAGAAACCGCAATTTAAGAGGGGCCGGCCCAAAAATGGCAAACGTGGCGTAAAACCGACAAAGCAAAATGCACATCTGGAAGCAGTTTTGAAATACAATATTAAAAATCCACAAGTTAATCGCGAAAATATACCCAAAATAAACCGGAAATTAATCGCGACGCCGTCAAAAACTATACTAACAAAGAATACAAAGTTAAATAGTCAGGAATTAGTTAGTATTAGTCTGTTTACCCTTTTTCAAGAGACTACTGTAGTAAGTAAATCTAAACCCAAATAAAAAAGACAATATTTATAATAATCTTAACTCTAATAGAGTGTATACCTACTAATAATTCAAAATGTTATTATTTAGTGAAACAAAATACATTATACTTAATAATCATCATAAACTTAGTACATCTATGAAATTTATACTTCATTATCATTATTAAGTGTCATGTTTCGTTTTTAGTTTGTGGGTTTTCAGAAAACTACTGCACCGATTTAGTGCCAAGGTGGTAGTCTGATTTCAGAGTGCGGATGAGGCAGCGTGGATATTAAATTACTCGTAAGGAAAATTTGTCTTTGTCGCAGCCCATTTCGTAACCGCATCAAACATCGAAATTGATATTCCTAAACCCTATATTTTATTCAAAAATTATTAGACATACAATATTATCAGAAAGCCTCGGTTCAATATAAAAAAAAATCTAACTATTTTTTTTTTTCAATATTTCGGTCAACTTAACTAGAATATATTTCATATAACCACTGAAATAGAACGAGGATAGAAGGGTAGATAGGACTAGAGTATGGTTTGTTCGACGATATATAAATGAGGAGTCTTTTATTTTTCTCACTTTCACACCGACTTCAAAAAAGCAGGAGGTTTTCTGCAATCATACAGTAAAAGTGTCCGTATTGGCGGTGGTAATAAACTTTTATAACAAAGTTTGCGGCATACAGAAAGTGTTTATTTAGTGTAATCAATAAAGGAAGTAAAGCCACTGCATTTGTGAACGCGAATCGGCGTTCTTCATACAAAATGAGCAATCGCACTTCCAGTATTTCTCGACTGTTCGCGACTCACAGAATTAAATTAATATTTTTGTTTGTTTTTTATTATTTCTGTGTTATTTTTTTTTAATCAGAAAAAAAACTTTTATAATATTATTGATAAAAAAATAATAATATTATAACAGAAAGATTTTAACGTTATGTTTACCAACATAAAAATAATCTTAAGCCGGCAAAATGATGGCAACCAGCGGTGCACCTGTATGCATCCGCTTGTTGCTATCATTCCTGGACATTGTATACGGCTTAACATCAGGTCACATGTTGAGCTCTTATAAAAAAAAATGAACTATAATTTAACAGCCAGGTTTAGTTACGTCTGGACAAATGTACAAAGACACATGCGATGTCCAATACAAAAAAAGGGTTATGAGAAAAAGGCACGCGTATTATACGATTTCTACTCGACGGATACCCTTTCTAGTTTATAGGTCTGTGTTCGCGGCAGAAGATCAGAATTGCTTATTAACGCCGACACCGCGATGGCTATATTAAAGTTTAGCTAAGGCTAAAATTAAACTATGCAGGAAACAATTTAGCTATTCTATATAAGCATATACAAGCGTATAAGATTAGTTAGTTACCTATGATTATATGGAGCTGCTAGGTATTTAGGTCATTCATATTATATTAAGGTATGTTCTCAGATATGTTAAATACGTTAGAGACGACTTAGTTAGTCCTTAGGCTAAAAACTATAGTTTTAAGGTCACCCAATGTGAATTATAAAATGCACATTTGTTGGGCAACACCACTGCTTTGCAGAGCACATTAAGCTCTCGGTCCCAGTTTTACTATACCATCGAAAACTGTATATATAACACACCGTAAAACAAATAAAAAGTAAGTGGTATAGTAAAACTGGGATCTACTGTTTAAAGTGACTAAACCACTTGGCTATAAGAAATATCAATAAATTTTATTAATTTACATAATATAGTTATCAAAAAAGAATTAAAAAATATTTTTAGATAACTGGGTTATACAAGATTTTTTTTGCTGTTTAAATACTGGTTATCAACGCGGCTGAAGCGTATTAAACTAATTGCTGAGATCTAATTAAAGTAGTCCCCAAAAATGAGGCCAATTTTGCTTACTATTAGGAAAGTAAAGAGACATGTGGCAGGCCCTCATAAAAATAAAGTATCCTAATCTAAAACAATTTATTTTACATCTTTCATAGAGATGCGTCAATATCGATAAAAATGCCTATCTATAAATGGCTATCGATATTTAGTTGAGAACGATTTTGCAGTTCGAATGTTAGATAAAAACTTACAAAGAGTTTTACTTAATAATTTTATCCAAATGTTATTAGTTATTATTACTCGAATTAAAAACGCGCTTTTATAAATAATCTTTTTGAAGATTGAAAATTATGTCTGAAAAAATAAATAAATCATGATATTGATGTGTTGTTATAATTCCCCAGTTTATAGAACGATAATAAAATGTATCTGTGAATAAAATTAGCTAATAAGGCACATGATTGGAGTAATATCAACAGGAAAATTTACGTTAAGTAAAATTTAATATACTTGTGCTTTGTTTACTAATTTTTAAAATCGACGCACAATGTAAATGGCCACGTTTATTTATTGAATGAGCATCATTTAGAGGCTGTTTCCAAATTCAAATATTATTACTCGCGCGATCTATCAGGGATAATATACACAATTTACATATCTTCGACTCTTTCTTTTTTACGGAATATATTATTATGTAGGTTATATTTATTTATTTATTTAATAGAAAACTTGTACATTACAGAATTATCTAACTAATACAATTCTTTAAATTATAATGGCTCCAAGTACCTAAGGACAACTCTTTTGGTCTCAGTCTCAGATGAAGCAAATATATCAAACTCATTACAGTTTTGCACGATTTTATTCAGAAAACTGATTGCGCGGGGAATTGGTGCACTTTGTAAGAGATTTGTGCGAGCCCTCACCTCAGCAAATAGTGTATGGCCGCGCGCGCGCAACCATATTATAATAAGTATGTAGAACATAGTAGTTCGCGGTTGTAGAACATGCTTACTTTATTAAATTTATTTTTGTGTGAAGTTATTTAAGTGTTCTACGTATAATTCGAATCGGTTACCCAAGATTCTGACACAGCCCACCCGGCTCCCCTCCCTATATTCAAATATTTTTAATCTTTAAAATATACTCTGAACATGGGCGTATATTTTAAAGATTAAAAATATTTGAATACAGTTTTATGTAATTTTTTTTCTAGAGGACGGCATGTTAGATTGTATCTACCTCATGTTATAGCAACTACTCCATGAGTGGGATCCATTAACAAGTTGTTTAACAGTATTGATCGGTCCCACTATGCCGGCTACATGATGCGATTACGAAATGGTCGGCGACAAACCATTACCATGAATTTGCTTTACGAGTCTACTTTAATAGCATCGCGCTGCTTTATCCACAAATTAACACTGCGTTTCATAACCGCATCCTGAAAGACAATACCTCCTCCACAATCAATCGAAGCAGTAGTATGAAGTCTGTAATATAAGTAATCCTTGTGCGAAATGGAGAATTGCTCCCTGCCTACCTCTTTATAGCGATAGGGGCGTATGTAAATATCGATATATTTTAATCCAATAGTCACATCACTATGCTTAGTACCCCATTGTTAAACTTATAACGGAATAGCTATTGTGTTTGATTTTCTTCTATAAAATGTCTACCGCTTTTGTGGGGAACATCTTAACTACTGTACCACCAATCTATTATTGTCGATGGTGGTTTAAAGAAAATATAGGTATAAATGCTAACGTTCGATCTTTGAATTTTTATTTAGTAGGTAAGTAGATAATATTAGAAAATTTATAGTATATAAAGGTCATTCACGAACACTCCATTTGGGATCGGTCCACTCCAAATTAGAGCAACTTGTCGTGAATGTCAAATACCGCGTGGATGATTACATACCTTTAGATTACAAATGCAAAATTAATACCTGAATAAAGCCAGTTAGAGATTTTCATGAACAATAGAAAAATTAGCAGTAAAATAAATGATTAAATAAACAAAGAAAACAAACAAACAACTGAACTTTTATGTTTTTTATGAGTAATAAATTTCTTTAAACACAATCCCGCACTTCTGGATAATGAGTGCCCATGGTGATCCACCTCATTATTATCCTTGCCACAGCGACGTAGGAATATTCTAAAAGTTTATCGTATAATAATGTTCTGAAATTTTTAAAGAATTAAAAATTGTAAATGTTTTCTATAATTTGCAGCCGTTACTAACAAAATTAAAGTGGTGGTACTGCACACCGCAATGAATCTTGTGACATTGTCTGTCATTTCAAAAAAGACAAAACGTAAATTCGCTGGACTGAAAAATCTACGTTTAAAAGATAATTTTTATTTTATTCTAATAAAATCTTCTTTGTTACTTACGTACTAAATAGAAAAGCACCGAAAAGAGTAATTTTAAAAAGAGAGATAATAGTGATTATTAACTAAAATCTTAGGTAGTTTTTATTCATCTTTAATTATCCTATTTCTTTACACTTTGTACAAACGTAATTCGATTTTCTAGATCATTGTGTTGTTGGTGATATTAGGTATAGGTATATATGTAGTTTATGTATGTATATATATGATATATTTAGGTATTGTATATTATTAAGTAGTTTATAATATAAACTTCTTTTTTTTTTGTCTTAATATGTGAGGGTATTCGTGAATGTTTGTGTTTATTTAAGTGTTGTGTTGCAGTTTTTAGCATTCCGAAATAAACTTTTATATAATAATAATATCTCGGGAATTTTGACCATATTCCATTTGATGATGTATAAATTAATATATAAATATTGCGGATCTAAGCGGATTTACCTTAGGATATTTGATTTCCCGCGACGTTTCGATCAAGTTGCATTGATGGTGGTCACGGGACGACTGAAGCTGCGAGGTGAGTCTTCATTCATGCGGCGAGCAGTTATAAAACTACCCGCACTATATGTTATTGTTTTTAAAATCACGATTTGTCGCGGGACCGAGGCGGTAATAAATCGCGTTTAGACCCGCAATATTTATATATTAATTTACAATGACAACACGCGAAAGTTTAAAAATAACTATTACCGTGATGTAGTTGTTAAGCCGTTATGTTCGATTACCCTCATGGCAAAACTATATTAGTACCTAAGTATTTCTGTATAGTTTGCCATGGCATGGGTGTTTATAAAATATATGGAGGCGAACATTGGGTCGCCTCTGCAAGAAAAAAGTGACCTAGTCATGTTTCGGTTTTAGTCTGTGGGTTCACCGGTTTTCAGGAGATTACTGCATCGATTTCTTGTCGGGGTGGTAGTCTCCTTTCAGTGTGCGATTACGAAATGGATTGAATTGACAATAAGGCAGCGAGTATTAAAATATACTCGTAATGCAATTTTTCGCCACCCATTTCGTAATTGCACCATTTAGCCGGCATAGTGGGGGCGATAAATATTGTTTAGGAACAATTATTGATCGACCCCATTCACGAACTTTGTAGGTCTGCTCACCACCAGGTAGATACAAAGTCACATGCCGTGCTCCAAAAATAAAAAAAAGTATTAGGTATAAAAAGAAAATTGTATTAATAGCCAGTGGAGTAGTTAGGCGTGAACAATTCTAGGGTCCTTCGTGTAAGCACTCAACTACGTAATATTTATATTGCTATTCTAACTATGCTGACTATCCCCGTAAGTACAGCTTCCGGTGAAAGAACCATTTATAAGTTTAAAAAAAAAGGAATAGTATGAAGCAGGACCGATTGTTGTCTTTAGGAATAAAGATATAGTTTTTTTTTTATGGTTATATATACTCAATCTAAATATATAACTCAAAGGTGACTGACTGACTGACTGACATGGTGATCTATCAACGCACAGCCCAAACCACTGGACGGATCGGGCTGAAATTTAGCATGCAGGTAGATGTTATGACGTAGGCATCCGCTAAGAAAGGATTTTGATAAATTCTACCCCCAAGGGGATAAAATATGGGATGAAAGTTTGTATGATAAAAAAATTACTATTCCACACGGACGAAGTCGCGAGCACAGCTAGTTTATACATAAATGTTCAGCATATTTTGCAACAAATAATTAATATTAATTGAAGCAGAGTTAGCTTTAAAAAATCAACTACACACCTTTACTACAAAACTTCAGCAAAGGCATTATTTTTGTAAAAGTAAGAAAATAAAAACTTCACCATGCAGGTGCCAAGTCCATCGCGTGGTTGGAAGGCAGGGGAATGAACTGCAGCGTTCCCGGACTTGAGACCGCAAAGTAGGTTTAAAGGCCGTTTGAACTCTCTCCTGCACTGTGTTCACTACCCATACGACTCAATATTTTCCTAGTATATTTCATTATTAAGACTATATCTATTTTATATTTTCTGAAATAAGATATGATAGGATAAATTTATTTAATTGAAAAACTTAACTAGCCTAACTATATCATACGTACATTTGTTATATATATATATATATATATATATAGATATATATCTTCACGGGTGCCTTACGGCGCCCGAGACCGCCTAGACGGCCCCAGGGTACCCAGCGGAGGGGTTTTAATCCCACCTCGTCGTAGCCGATGGTATGAGTCTACACCGAACAAGTGGCTAGCTCGTCGCGATGTTTTGGATAGACTCAATAACCCATCTATAAACAGTTTCACAAGTTGGTATAGTGAAACCGGGACCGACAGCTTAACGTGCTCTCCGAGGCACTATAGTGGTGTTGTCAAACAAATGTACATAATTTTTTAATTAAAAACTCATTGGTACACACCGAGATTCGAACCAGGGACCTTAGTATTTTTAAGTCCAAGGTCTAACCAACTCGGCCAACACGTATATAACGTACATTTGTTATATTTGGAAGTATATAATATTTAATTTGGAAATAATAGGTACTGAAAGAAAGAGCTATTAAGGGTGCGTCTTCGCTCACGTCTAGTTCACGCTAAGCCAAAAAGCAATAGATTCAAAGCAATAGGTATCTTAAAATATTATTGTCTCAAATAGGTACACACAAAAGTACCTATATATAATTCCCACTGCTTTCGCTTATCTAGTACCCTCATGAATTCGACATAAAGGGTTTGATACAAAATTTATCAGAGACAGATAAAGGGTTAATACCTTACTTACTATAAATATACATAATAGCTCCTTTGAAGAGATATGTACAATGTACATAAATAATATTAATAACAATAAATAAATATTTAAATAAGGTTTGTTTTGTAGTACTAATCTATTCTATCTATATAAATACTATAAAGAGGTAAAGTTTGTGGATCTACTGAACCGATTTTGAAAATTATTTTAGTTTTGGATAGCCCAATTATCTAGAACATCACGCTATGAACAATCGGAGCCGAGCACCAATGAAATATGTGGGGAAAATGGGGAAAATTTGTTCCTTTTGAGAGCTTCCGTCGCGTGCGCTGCGTAAACGGTTAAAGTTACGCAGACGAAGTTGCGCGTGTCAGCTATCGTATATATATATTTTTTTTAATTGTCAGTGTTAAAAGGAGAATCTGTTCAAATATTTCCCATACCTTTGGAAAATCTTTGATCATTGTTAAAACATTCATATGTTTTAATGATTTTTAGAGGCATTAGTACGTTTTCCTTTTTTTAACCTTTTTTTTAGGTGTAGGAAGAAATTATCAACAAATGAAATCTAAAAAATCTGTTTCATATATTTTAGTCGGGTAGGCATTGCACAAATGTCTGGAACAGCTAATTAATTTTTGATAAAGTTGTTCGAGTTGATCTGTAAATCATCCTGTACAGCGTAGCATGCTTTGCGCAACACTAGTCACAAGTAATAAAACAAAAAAATATATATATTAATAATAGTCTTTAATCAGCAATAACATAACAATAATAATAATATAATAAAATTATATAATATAGGTTCTTAAATATTAACAAAATAAAATAAATTACAATATAAACTAAATAAATAAAAATTAAATTATTTGTTATAACAATGTACATACATTGTTAAATCTTGCTTTTAAAATACAAATTTTAAAAGGTTTGGTCCCAATCATTTATTTTAATATATAAAAAAATGCTACGACGAGGTGGGATTAAAGCGTCTAGATGGTCTCAGGCACCCGTGATGCATACATACATATCATCACGGGTGCCTTACGGCGCTCGAGACCGCATAGACGGCCCCAGGGTACCCAGCGGAGGGGTTTTAATCCCACCTCGTGGTAGCCGATGGTATGAGTCTACACCGAACAAGTGGCTAGCTCGTCGCGATGTTTTGAATAGACTCAATAACCTATCTATAATCAGTTTCACAAGATGGTATAGTGAAACCGGGACCGACAGCTTAACGTGCTCTCCGAGGCACTATAGTGGTGTTGTTAAACAAATGTACATATTTTTTTTAATTAAAAACTCATTGGTACACATCGGGATTCGAACCAGGGACCTAAGTGTTTTTAAGTCCAAGGTCTAACCAACTCGGCCACCACGTATATAAATCACATTTTCTTACTTAAGTATGTATATAAGTAAGAATTCAAATTATACCTATACATCATACCTATACACCTATATACCACTACATAACTACAATAAAGCCAATAACACCCTTTATACAGCTCTCAGGGGTATAAAAGTAACCCGAAGATCTCAACCGTCTGCACCATTTATCATCCAAATAATTGTTACATGTAGCTGCGGAGATGGGGCAAAGATTTATGTAACTAATATGTTATATCCAGCCCAAAGTGTTATATAATAGGGTTTACACACTATACGTTAACCTCATAGATTTTTATTAGGACTACTTAGGTCATATATCGGTGCAGTGGGGAGAGGACCTCTCTTTATTCTTCTCATCTCATTGGCTAAATTGCCCGAAGTATAAAAAAATATCGGCATTTTTAACACATATTGCCATGGTCACAATCTAAGCAAAACTTGTACTATATGTACCAGAAACAACGATATTAATAGCTATTAAATTTTATAAACAATCCAACCATAGCAAACTGTATTTTTTGCCGTTGGTGGGAATCGAACCCACGACCTCCGGATAAAACGCAAAAGGGCTACGCCACCAGTATACTGAGGCTTTAAATAATATGTCTCAAAAATTTGTAAGTATAAGTTATATTAATTATAGTCTGTTCTATATTAATTATAGAATTATAAAGCCCGAAGCTATAAACATATAAAAATAATAAACTATAAAATACTTAGAGGTATTTAATTTGATTTAACGATAAAGCAGGTAGGATATAAAAGACTCGTAATGCAAATTCGTCTTTATCGCCGCCCCTTTCGTAACCTCAGCATTAACATAAACAACTATTCCATTAACATGTATTAATTGATTCATCAACATTTATGAAGTATCTCTGTTTATCATCAGGTAAAAACAAAGTCAGCTGCCTTCCTCCAATAAATAAATAAGAGTTTTTATTTAACTTAGTTCTATTACCTATATATAAGTAACATGTGACTTTTATATACCTACTTATCTACATTTTGGTCAAAAAGACAGCAAAAAAATTTTAAGTTGGACTAATAGTTTTCAAAATATTCCACATGGACGTAGATAAACAGACCCAAGCCTCACAATTTTTTTTTTATAAAAAAAAACATAAAGTCTTCAAAAAGCTAAAACGGTTTATATTTGTATTTACCAATAAAATTTAATATTTTGATGAAAATAAATAAATAACCACTACCACTATAGTGCCTCGGAGAGCACTTTAAGCTGTCGGTCCCGGTTTCACTATACCAACTTGTGAAACTGTTTATAGATGGGTTATTGAGTCTATTCAAAACATCGCGACGAGCTAGCCACTTGTACGGTGTAGACTTATACCATGTGACTTTTATACCACGATACGACGATAGACGAGGTGGGATTAAAAACCCCTCCGCTGGGTACCCTGGGGCCGTCTAGGCGGTCTCGGGCGCGCCGTAAGGGACCCATGATGATATGTATGTATGTATGTATAAATAAATAATAATTTATTTCCAAGAACATGTTAATAAGTTTGTTTTGGTTTCATATTTTTCTTTATGAATATTTTGTATAAAAACTAAAATGTCATTCTGTCATTTAAATATTATTGTCTGTCTGAGGTAAAAATTGGTAGAAGTCAAATCGTTTTATTTGTGTAAAGTTGAATAAATCCAGTTTAAGAGTTTGTGTGCCGGCATTATTATTTCCGGAGAAAAATACCCCTTCCTATATACCTATCTATATATAAAATAAGTCTACACGGGACTTATTTAAAGTTGTTACATTATTTTTAGTTATATAGTTATTGCTTTATAGAACACTTTCTGTCTTGTGTATTTTAAAACTTTCTTTTTCTAAGAGGCTTAAAACATAAACACCCGTATATCTGAGCCCCTTGCCTTTTGGTATATCGAAATATAATATACCTACCTTATTTTACCTCACACCTAATAGCTATTCAACAAAAAAAAAACTGTATACAAATCAGTCCAGTAATAAATGAATTCTAAAAATTATAGATTGTTCTGTAGCCAATTTATGAATGTACAGATTTTTTTCATTTACAATTTTATAATATAGACGTAAGATAATATTTTTGTTGATGATTTTGGGAAAATATGATTATAATAGTATAATTATTATAAAATTAACAACTTAGATATCTTTAGATATAAGAGTGACAATTATTTTAATGAAAATTAGAAGAGTGTCTAACATGATTAACACACTTAACTATTTATTATAATTTTTTAATCTGGAAAACACTTTCAGATAAAGACAAAATATTTTGCTAAATTAGAAAATTCTTTGCCTTATTATGAATTTCGATAGCGAAAAGGATAAAAAAGTCGACAAAAGCAAGGAATTTAAAACTCTTAACTCTTTGTATAGTATGAAAAATATTGTTTATTTGAAAAAGTATTTTTAAAACATTACTCAAATGTTTTAAATCTCCGACGTTTTAATAAAAAAAAAACTTTCTCTCATAAAGTAGACAAGTTTATGTTAGCAAAATAAAGAAGTCAGAAAGAATACAAAGAAATATAAAAGAAAGGAAAATAGTATTTTCACGGATGGTTTGGGGCCCGTTCATTTACATAACGTTTACGCGAAGATTCCCTTGTGAGGTCAACAAAAAAAGAGTTGGAGGTCAGGGCCTATATTATTATATGTGTTTTAACTATATACCTACAGATGTTATTTTTTACAAAAGCCAAGTAATCTTATAGAACCTATTTTTTACAATAGCCAAGTGATCTTATAGAACCTATTTTTGAAATAAAATAAGTAGGGATTTTTTTGTTAATAAAAAATGCACGAAAATTAATTATCTATAAAATTGGTCCAACAAATACATATTGTACATATATACATATCATCACGGGTGCCTTACGGCGCCCGACACCGCCTAGACAGCCCCAGGGTACCCAGCGGAGGGGTTTTAATCCCACCTCGTCGTAGCCGATGGTATGTGTCTACACCGAACAAGTAGCTAGCTCGTCGCGATGTTTTGAATAGACTCAATAACCCATCTATAAACAGTTTCACAAGTTGGTATAGTGAAACCGGGACCGACAGCTTAACGTGCTCTCCGAGGCCCTATAGTGGTGATGTCAAACAAATGAACATATTTTTTTTATTAAATAGTCATTGGTACATACCGGGATTCGAACAAGGACCTAAGTGTTTATAAGTCCAAGGTCTAACCAACTCGGCCACCACTATAATATTATCTTAAAATTACTCCAATAAATACTTGTTGTCTTCATATTAAGCAAATAAAATACCTAGCGGGTCTTAATCGTGAGTTTAGTATAAAAGTTAGCAAAATAATAATAAATAGATAAAACTATATGGAATGAAGTGTGTTAGATTAGATTTAGTTATAAAATATTTTAATTTAAATAATGGCAACCAACGGTGCACCTGTATGCATCCGCTAGTTGCTATTATTCCTGGACATTGCATACTGCTTAACATCAGGTGGATGCAAGGTCACATGCTGAGCTCTTATAAAAAAAAATTAAAAATCATTATTAATTCTTTCTTCACTTACTTTTGTAATATCTGTTCCAAAAATTATATATATTTTGTGTTTTATAAATTACTGGTTGTTATTAATTGTGAACCACAAGTATATAAGTGTTACACCTAAGTTAGTTTTGTAAGAATAAAAGTATAATTTTCTAAAATAAAATATAAAAATTTAAAATTGCTTCTGATGCACATAGTACAAGCCTAGAGCTTAGTTTGTGACCAGAGCAATATGTGTAATTTGTCCTACATATTATTATTATTATTATAAAAGTAGGTAATGTGTAGACCTTTGATATTTTATCTTAGTTTTTGTATGGGTACCCTGAGGCCGTTTAAACGGTTCTCGGGAGCTATAAAAGGCACCCGTGATAGTAGGTATTTTATTTTTGTTTTTTTCATTATTTTTATCATATTGTAATCTAAAAATTACCACTGTGACAAAATACACCCAGTTTATTATGGATATTGGGAATAAAATGTATATCTATAGATATAAAAAAAAAAACAGTATAATAAAATAAATAGAAATATAATCAGGGGGCCTTACGGCGCCCGAGTCCGCCTAGACGGCGTCAGGTTCTAAAACGGAGGGGTTTTTAATACCACCTAGTCGTAGTCGGTGGTATGAGTCTACACCGAACAAGTGGCTAGTTCGTCGCGATGTTTTGAATAGACTCAATAACCCATCTATAAACAGTTTCACAAGTTGGTATAGTGAAACCGGGACCGACAGCTTAACGTGCTATCCGAGTCCTTATAGTGGTGTTGTTAAACAAATGTTCATAAATTTTTAGATTAAAAACTCATTGGTACACTCCGGGGTTTGAACCACGGACCTAAGTTTTTTTAAGTCTAACGAACTTGGCTACCACGTATAATAATTAAATATATATATATACGTATATATGTATTTAGATGTCTGATCTATGTGAGAAAACCAATAAATAAACTATTTTGTAAACACCGAGACTATGGCAAACTGTATAGAAAACATAGTATTTGATATAAATGGGAATCGACCCCGACTTCCGGATACAGTGTATTCACTGGACCACGGAGGCATTCAATATATGTCTGTACCATGTGAAGCCAATAATAAATAAACCGGGGCTCACTTTTACAATATTTATGATCTACGAGTATTGATTGGTTAGTTGGTAGAAAATGCCTAAGGCATTGAGATCGCCTATGTACAAATTATTCAATAAAATAATTCGAAACAAATAAAATTGTGTAAAATCTGGTGATTAAATAATATGTGGGACAGGCTCAAAATATATAAATGTGATCTATATGAGGACAACAAAAAAATTCAAGACCACAATTCCACTCGTATGTATATATATATATATTGTATTTTTTTTTTTTTTTTTCTCTATTGTATTTTGATTTGTTGCTTTTGTTCTTTGTGATTGTGTTTTCTATGTTAATACTTTCTGTGCAATGAAATTTCTTTGTAAAAGGTGATTACCTATAAAAAAAGAACATTTGGATTTTCTTATATAATTGCTGACCAAAAACTTAGCTCCTACAATGTAATGTATCTTTTGTTGGTGATCCTTTAATAAATAAATAAATAAATAAATAAATAAATATATATATATATATTAATTTATAATATTTATTTAGTTTTACTACTTGTACTATTATTTCTTCTGTGGTTTTACCTATATTTGGTGTTAGACATACATTTTAATAACGCCCGATTTAATTAAATAATATAATAAATAAATTAAATAATAAAATGAACTTAAGGGTTTGGGTTACAATATCGGGGAAAGTTTTTTGGTATTTTATATACAAATTCATAGTTTATTTACATTATTTATAATATATATGTGGTATTTTGTTCGATAACTTGTTGCCATCTTGTTGGTGGGACATGATCCCGCTGCTTTAGATTTTTCAGGACTTCAGGACAATGAAAAAACTACACATACATAAAAAAATTAAGACCGAAACAAGTGATACTCTATTATCCGGGTTTTATTTATTTATTTTTCTTTAAAATGTGACGTTTATAATGGTATCCAAACAACCCAGATAAAAACAAAGAGTTTGAGACTCTTTGGGCCCGTTCGTTTTGGGAATGAAATATGTTCACAATGATCATAATGACATTATGCGAACTTGCGTTTTTTTTGGTTAGTTTCAATCACAATGCCACAATTAACCACTATCCAAATCGAACGCACTGTTATCATGAATCTGTCAACTGTCACCTGTCAAGTAAAATATAGGTTAAATCGTACAATACACTAATTTTATTTGCGAAATCTTTCTAAAATCATTTCGATTTAAAATACAATAAATTTGATCCTAAAAATAGCCGTCTTAGGCTGCGACGTTTAAAACAACAACAACTGTCATAACCACAAATGTCAAAATATGTTCACAACGCCTCACCTATCGACTGCGGTTATTGTGATCAGTTCACGGTAGCATTCTGGGCCAAAAAAAACGGGCATTGTGGCAGATCACAATGCCACTTTTGCCGCCGAAATCTCAAAAAAAACGCATAAATATACATCCTGATCGTTGTGAACATGTTCCTGTCCCAAAACGAACGCGCCTTTTGTTGATTCACAAAATATATAAAGAAAGAAAACTTTTTCAATAAAGTGCCGGGCGCGTACGACATGACATTGACATTGTACGATACGACAATCACTATCACAACTACATACATACAAAATCCGATAAGACTTTTTACCCGACCTATTATGGGCACATGTATGATCTATGGTTATCAACAAAATAAGTGGGGGTAACGGAATATATGCCGGTATATGTAGGGTCAATCTATTATGGGTCTGATCTTGTCTCGAATTATGTTTTCTAAGTGAATTTCAACACATCACTATCTCATAAATCCATCATAAACCGTAAATTTGATTATTGTACAAAATTGGCTGACTGGGACCTGGTTGGCTCAGCGGTTGAGCGCCTTGCCGCGATAGCGAGGTTCGTGGGTTCGAGTCCCGCCACCAGGAATTTTTTCATTGCATTTTTATCTTTAAAAAAATTAATATAAGATTATCCTATAAAGGAATTTATAAAAAAATGCATAAATATAAAAATACTGAAAAAAAGTAAAAACAAAAAACAGACTCCTCTGCCATCTAGTATTAGAAACTAGGACTTCTGACTTCACTCGTATAAGAGTTATTAGAAGAAAGCTAATAGAGGGCGTCTGTGTATAAGTAGATAACAAGCAATGACAAAATTCGTGATGGTTGACTGGGACCTGGTTGGCTCAGCGGTTGAGCGCCTTGCCGCGATAGCGAGGTTCGTGGGTTCGAGTCCCGCCACCAGGAATTTTTTCATTGCATTTTTATCTTTAAAAAATTTAATATAAGATTATCCTATAAAGGAATTTATAAAAAAATGCATAAATATAAAAATACTGAAAAAAAGTAAAAACAAAAAACAGACTCCTCTGTCATCTAGTATTAGAAACTAGGACTTCTGACTTCACTCGTATAAGAGTTATTAGAAGAAAGCTAATAGAGGGCGTCTGTGTATAAGTAGATAACAAGCAATGACAAAATTCGTGATGGCTGACTGGGACCTGGTTGGCTCAGCGGTTGAGCGCCTTGCCGCGATAGCGAGGTTCGTGGGTTCGAGTCCCGCCACCAGGAATTTTTTCATTGCATTTTTATCTTTAAAAAATTTAATATAAGATTATCCTATAAAGGAATTTATAAAAAAATGCATTATTGTACAACACAACATGTCGTACGCGCCCGGCACTTTATTGAAAAAGTTTTCTTTCTTTATATATTTTATGAAAATAAAACTGTAGTAAAATAAAAAGTAAGTAAATAAATGTCTTAAACTTATAGGAAACTGTTCCAGAACTTTTTTTCTAAAAAAATATATTTTTAGTCTTCATTTGTAACTAATAAATTATTAATTTCGGTTTTGTTAAAGTTTTCCCCCGTATCCTAAATCGTGTTCTCCACTCCGCTTTCACTCAAGGAGCGTCTGTCTCTTTCCACCAAATATCAGATCATGAAATATATAATGCGACAGACTATACTTAAGTGAAAGGGGAGTGGAAAACACAACTTTACGGGGGTTTATTTCATTATCATTTTACTAATTTTTTGGCTGCTTAATTAAATTGAGGAACTAAACAAAGTCAAATTATACTTTCCGTATTTTATGCTCTCGTGCAGGTTAATGTGGTCTGTGAGGAAAATGTGTGGTGTGACCCTCGGGATCAGGGTCGTAAGGAAAATAATGAAGCCACTGATGATCAATAAATATTTAAGCAATGAGTAGAATTTCATAAAAAAAATGCTAGTGGAATAATAATAAGTCAGAAGCTATATGTCAGATTTGTGCAATTTTTTGAAGTGTGTTTTTGTGTTAAAATTTATATAATAACCATACGTGGTGGTGAGTGAGTTAGTTAGACCTGAGACTTAAAAAAAAACGCTACAGTTTTGTAGATCCTCGGTTCGAACGAAGAGAGAAATGAGTTTTAATAAAAAAAAAAGTACTTGTTTGACATCATTATAAAATGCGTAGTAAGAGATTAGTGCCAGAGAGCACATTAATCTGTCGATCACAGTTTTACTATACCACTTGTGAAACTGTAAATATACCGTGTCCTGACCACTTGTTAGATTTAGACTCAAATACCTACCATCGGCTATGACGAGGTGCGTATAAAACTTAACCGCCGCTGGGTACCCTGGTACGGGATGATTATGCGCAGAACGTTACGCTAAACTTTAATCGATATGATCCAAATATGACGTAATGCCTGGTGATATTAAAAATTGACAGACAGTTACGTCATTTTGGTTAAAGTTTAGCTTAATTTTGTACGTCGTAATCGACCTACTGGGCTATCTTAGGCGCCATAAGGTGGACATTTTATTTTATTGTAAACAAATCTGCGTTTGTCCACAATCTTGCCCGATGGAAAGCAACGATGAGGGCTTATTCGCTTATTCTGTAAAAAAGAGACTACCACCTCCTATAACAAAGTCAAGTATTACATTAATGATGGCACTTCACTTGGTGTAGCGTGTTATGTATTTGCCTTATTCGCCCGAAAACGCCCATGTGTAGAGGTGTATTCGTGACTATTTGGCATATTTGTGACAATAAGCTATAACGCGAATAACAAATATTCGTTTCCGCCAGCTTGCCGGTTTTTGGTTATACATAAAAGGACTCAAATAAGTCAAATATTCGCGTTGGCGTCCATCATATTTGATCAAATACAGCGATACCGCTACACAAATACGCTACATCGAGTAAAGTGCCACCATAAGATTTGATCAAAATAAACTGCCTCAAACTGCATCTGTAGAAGGTTGACTAGTTACATTTCTTATACTATTTTTTGCAACTTCATGTAAACCTCACACTTACACGAGCCAAGGGAATAGTCTCCATACAGCCTTACGCACGTTCCCTTTCCTACGGTATCAAGTAATTTCATCCGAGGTACCTCTTCAGAACAAGAAGCCATAAAAAAGAATGACTTGGCGCAAATGTCAGTTACCAACGTGTCGCTTAGAATATTAGAAAGCGCAAATGTTTAGGTTTCAGCTGGTTTAGCAAATGATAGTTTATATCATGCATCTTATTGAGTTGAAGACAGCTTATAAATCGGTCTTATTTATTTTATGTTCATACTAGATGTGCCCCGCAGTTTAACACGCTGTTTAGTTTGATATAAATCAGATTGAAAATATAATACTGTCTATTTTACTTGCTGGCTTCTGCATGCGAAATTTTGATGTCTCTTACGTTACCAATAAAGAAAGAAAAAACATTTCTGATCAAAGTTTGCCTTTGTATTTAATCTTTTCGAAATTTCAAAAAAAAATACTGATTTTCATATTTTCTCTGTAATTTTATTTAAAATTACAATTAGAAAAGTTTTTGCTGAACATAATTTTTATTATAATTGAAAATTATGATAAATAGTAGCATACAAATGTAAAATAACAATAAATCTAGTTGAAAAATGAATATTTTTAGTGGATCTTTTATGTATGTATGGGCTTTCTCGTATTAATCTCCAAATGTAATCTCCCATCATATTCTCATTGTTCTGTCTTTGGTAAAGTCGTCCATCACATCTTGTTGAAAACGTTCTCCTTGTTCCTCTGAATAGGCAACCATATTATCTTTAAATTGGTGCAGATGAGCATGTAACATATGGAGTTTATGGGGCATTCTGCAGCCCATTATTTTAAAACTTTTAAGCATAGTTTCAATCAATTCTTCATAATTGAAATCAGATGTTATAAAGCAATGGTGTTTAACATGTTTTAAAAATACACATACACATATCTTCACGGGTGCCTTACGGCGCCCGAGACCGCCTAGACGGCCCCAGGGTACCAGGGTTTTAATCCCACCTCGTCGTAGCCGATGGTATGAGTCTACACCGAACAAGTGGCTAGCTCGTCGCGATGTTTTGAATAGACTCAATGACCCATCTATAAACAGTTTCACAAGTTGGTATAGTGAAACCGGGACCGACAGCTTAACGTGCTCTCCGAGGCACTATAGCGGTGTTGTCAAACAAATGTACATAATTTTTAAAATTAAAAACTCATTGGTACACACCGGGATTCGAACTAGGGACCTAAGTGTTTTTAAGTCCAAGGTCTAACCAACTCGGCCACCACGTATATAAAAATACATAGGTTATATTATAAATGTTGTTATTATAATTAATTATTATTATTATGGAATCGAATTTTATTACTATTATTCATATATTTTGTCATTGACTACTCCTTTAAGTGTGGTTTTTCATGAGCATTAAAGAATTGTGTGAAATCATTCATGCTCATTATTTGTTTTATTTGTGGTCCGACGAAAATACCTGCTTTAACTTTAGCTGCAGATAATATGGGAAAGAATCCCTTTAAATATTCAAAAGCTTCAGAAATTTCTCATTTCGCAAATTGCCTCATTAAGCCTAACTTTATATGTAACGATAACATCAATATGTTTATAGGCTTGACAATTCTACTTTATATTTATTGTGTTTAAAACTTTATTGCATAAAGTACATAAACTTAATGTTGCCAGACTTTCTCTACCAGGCAAACCTTCGGTACAGTTTGATGATTATGTAAGGAGATAGATGTGCCATTGCAGTAAATATAATATTAATAAATGTAAGTGTTATATACAGGGTGAATTTGAATGAGTGCGCTCTACTTTCCTACACAAACGGACAGATACATAAAAAAAATATATAAAAAAATTGCTTTCTCCATACAAATTAGTAATGTTAAAATTATCAATTTGTATAGGGAAGTATTTTTTATTTTATTTGCGACACATGGTTCCATGGGAAAGGTTGTTCGATTTGATCAGCAGAACCTAATATTAGCCCAAAGTCACTCTGTATAATAATCTTATATTAAATTTTTTTCATTGCTATTTATTTTTAAAAATTTAATATAAGATTATCCTATAAAGGAATTTATAAAAATGCATAAATATAAAATACTGAAAAAGTAAAAACAAAAGACAGGTACTCCTCTGCCATCTAGTATTAGAAACTAGGACTTCTAACTTCACTCGTATAATAGTTATTAGAAAAAAGCTAATAGAGGGCGTCTGTGTATAAGTAGATAACAAGCAATGACAAAATTCGTGAGGGCTGACTGGAACCTGGTTGGCTCAGCAGTTGAACGCCTTGCCGCGATAGCGAGGTTCGTGGGTTCGAGTCTCGCCACCAGGAATTTTTTCATTGCATTTTTATCGTTAAAAATTTAATATCTGTATAATAATGAAAGTGAAAATAAAATACTACTTAATTATCTGCATTAAAAAAAATATAGATAAGATAATTGTAAGAAATAGCTGATAGTTTTCTGGACATAAATAAAATAAAAAATAAATAAAACATTTTGCGGTATCTATCCGTTTGTGAAGTAAAGCAGAGTGTCAGCTACATACAGTAATGCGTCCAGCAATGTCCGCTGGGACGGAAAATTGGATTCAACAGTCGCGAAAAGTTTATCAGAAAAAATGTTATTAAGTCGTTCAATTTGGATCCTTTTATTAACGAATAGCTCCGGTTTAAAGGATCTCTAAGCCTTTTCGGTTAATAATTGTTTAATTTATATTGGCTTTTTAGGAAATTTTCGTCGGAATATTTTCTTGGAGGCTTTTTTATTGCTTTTTTGTTTTCTTATAACACTAAAAGTGTTTTGATTTTTTGATCAGGAGGTACAATAACTTTATGACAATAAATTTTAATATAATATTGAATTATTATTCTATATTTTTTTGGCAGGTATGGAGGTATCTACTCTATTTTTTTATTGGAACACAGCATGTGACTTTATATCTACCTGATAGTAAGAAGTTATTGATGAACTGCATTGATCGCTCCCACTATGGCCGGAGAAATCATTCGGTTTCGAATCAACGCCACGGTGACGGCGCCAAAGACTTTGCATTACGCATCCTCGCTACTTTATTGCCAGATCTTCTGTTTGTTTCGTAACTGCACCATTTCAACAAGAAATAAATGCCGTAGCCTCTTGAAAATCAGTGAAATAAGAGACTAAACCGTGACATGATTAGGTCACTTAAAGGATTTTGCATCTGTATGGGCGGGCGTTGATAAGAAAATCGATCGGAGTAAGCTTCCGAAAATCTTGAAAATGGTTTCAGAGTGGGGGCACTATAGCTCTACCTATAGCTCACACATTCTCTAGTCACTCGTTACAAAAAAGAATTAAACGAAGACAAATCTACATTGCATGACAGGCCATCTATGACTACTAATGCAACAAAAATCCAAAATCAGAAGTGAAACGCAGCGGAAATTTACTCTTGTGTAACCGAATGTACCTAAACATTTTAGCTAGTGAGTAAGAATCTGTATTCCCTAGTTTAAACAGCTCAGATATGAGACCCTAGTAACATATTGCAAAAAAAATATTTCCGAAGAAAAACCTACAGGACATCCCAGACTAGTAATCAACAAATAAATCCAAAAAGAAAAAGTGAAAAATCTGCGCAGCGGAAAATTACTTTGATGAAACCGGGATCGGAAACATTTTGGCAAGTGAGAAGAATTGTTGTTCTTCTCTCATACATTCCAAAAAAATCAACCGCAGTAAAAACCTATATGCTATAGGCCATAGGCTATCCAAGACTACTAATAATACAAAAATACAATCAAAAACGAAAAGTGTAATACAAGCGTAGCGAAAAATTACCCTGGTGAAGCCGAACGAAAATGCAATTTTCGTCAGTGAGTAAGGGCCTCTATTCTCTGGCTTAAATAGCCTTTAATGAGTTCTCTATTACACTATATTACATTACAATAGCATTACATAATGCAATAAAAATACAATTAAAAACGGAAAGTGTAATACAAGCGTAGCGGAAAATTACTCTGGTGAAGCCGAACAAATATACATTTTTTGCTAGTGAGTAAGAGCCTCTATTCATTATACACTATATTACATTACAATAACATTACACAATGCAATAAAAATAAAATCAAAAACAAAAAGTGTATAACCAGCGTAGCGGAAAATTACTCTGGTGAAGGCGAACGTAAATACAATTTTCTCTAGTGAGTAAGAGCCTTTATGCTTTAGTTTAAATAGCCTCAAATGAGTCCCCTAGTCACTCATTATTACATTGCAAAGGTAAAGACGTTAACACACTTGCATTATGGTCTTGAGAAACAAAGGTCTGACTTTTATGTTCAAGACTGGTCTCGGTAGAGACTTTAAGGACGGGGTCTTTTGGTACAGCTATTTAGATGCTTGTATAATGTTATATACAACACTATATAATGTATGAGTACCTATATATTATTAATATTCGACAGCCTCCGTAGACTAGTGGTCTTGCGTCTTTGGCGTTGTATCCGGAGGTCGTGGGTTCGATTCCCACCCATGGCAACAAAATATTACTACGCCTTTTCTGTACAGTATGTCATGGTCTGGGTGTTTATAATAATATATATATATATATATATATAATATGTATTATATCATTGCTTTTGGTACACACAGTACAAGCCTAGAGCTTAGTTTGTGACCAGAGCAATATGTGTAAATTGAAAAAAATAATAATAATAAGATACTTAAATTTAGTTTTAATTTTGGAATATGTACCATCACGTATGCCTTTCGGTGTCCGAGACCGGCTAGACGGCCTCAGGGTGGGTACTCTAGTTTTATTTCCACCACGTCGTAACCCTGGTATTCGCCTACACCGAACATGTGGTCAGCTCGTCGTTGTGTTTGGATAGACTCAATAACATATTTATAAACAGTTTCATAAGTTTGTATAGTGAAACTGTCGCCGACAACTTAAAGTGCTCTCCGAGGCACTATAAAGGTGCTGTCAAACAAATGTATTTTTTATTTAAATTAAAAACTCATCTCAAGGTGTAATTAACTAACTAACTCGATCATCACGTATATATTCGGCCACCATGTACCTATATAATTTTAAAATATAAGATTTTTTTTTTGTTAATCTGTATCCACCACTCAGTAAGCCAGATTTGGACACTGGATACTGATGTTGGTCCTATCTATTCATGGACTGTATAATCTACTTACCATCTCAGGGATATGCAGTCACATGTCGAGCTCCAATAATAAAAAAATACAAAGTGTCTGACCAATGCAATATTGTTGGTTTACAAATGAGCGGATAAAGCCAAAATTTGCATTACCTACGAGTTTAATTAATATACTGACTGCTCTATTATCCAATTAAACGCCTGTGTTATAATCACACCTTGAAAGGCAGTTTTTTTCACCTCAATAAATCATTTCTGAGCACCTAGGAAGACTGATACCTAAATATGACTAGATCACTTGATGGTTTTTAAATATGTTAAGTTATAGAGACGATCTCTACCACTGAACTCTATAGTCAATATGGCCAAGGTCCTAAAATAATTTTAAAAATTCAAAACTCGTCCAAAATAATAAAAAAAAAAAAAATATATATAATTTTGGACGTCTATACTAATATTATAAAGAGTAATAATTTAATTGTTGGTTCCGAATAAATTCAAAATCTACTGAACCAATTTTAAAACTCTTTCACCTTTAGAAGCTTACATTATCAGCGAGATAAATGGGTTGTATTTTACTTTCGATCCGATTTTTTTTTATTAAAAGGCGGGTGAAACCGCGTAGCACAGCACTAAATCATAAATATATATATTTTTTTTAAAGATAAAATGCAATGAATTAAAATTGTCATTGCTTGTTATCTACTTATACAAAGACGCCCTCTATTAGCTTTCTTCTATTAACTTTATACGAGTGAAGTTAGAAGTCCTAGTTTCTAATACTTAGCAGAGGATTCTGTTTTTTTTGTATAAATATATTTTAAAAAAATACCTTTATAAATATCTTAGGCGAGAAGTTGCCAAACTGAATTTACCCATTTAGTCAGTAAAAAGAGGTGAAAAGTTTTCAGGTTGAACAGTTGTGCGATTTGCTCGGAATTGCTCTCGTTTGCGATCCTAAAAGAGGTCCTTCAAGAAACTTGTCGCTTTCAAAAATTTTCTTGGAATTTTTCGTTTACTTTTTTTTCTCTCGAATGTGTCAAGATTTTTTTGAACAAACATATTGAAGGGTTTAAAAGCTTATGAATAAATGCGCACAGGCTTAAAACCAGGCCATTTGGTTCATGAAAAAATATTGAGTTCTTAAAGAACACCTTTACTAATATTTTAGTTCAATAAAGATATTAAAAAAAAACACTTTAGTTAAAATAAGTTTTATCTCTTTCACAAATATTTATTTTTGTTGCTGAAAAAAGAGACAAAACTCACTGTAACTAAAGTGTTCTTAATAAGTTCTTATGGATCGTGGTGTCAAAATATTTATACAGGGTGAATTTGAAAAGTTGAACTTTGGGCTGATATAAGGCTCTACTGATCAAATCGTAATCGTAACTTTTCCCATGGAACCATGTGTCGCAAACGAAATAAAAAATTCCCTACCTCATACAAATTAGTCGTTTTAGCATTACTAGTTTGTATGGAGAAGAGTTTTTTTATTTCATTTGCGACAAATAATTATTACATAATTTAAATTTAATTTGTCATATATGTTTTTATTGAACGAAAAGCGTTTTAGTGTAAATAAATAAATGGTACTGAGACAATAAAATTACCTAATATGGATATAAATAATAATAATTTATTCAAAGAAAACTTAGTCTAAAGTAATTTAACCAATTATGTAAATAATTGGTTTCAATTAAACTTAAAATAATACATATAAAATTTTTCACAAACTTGTAATACAAAAGGTATATTACTCTAAATCCTATGCTAGGTGCAACACCTATGTTATAGGATTCATAAAAAGAAATAAATATAAATACTTTCAAGGAAATCTCGTTTATTTAATTAAATTATTGTATTCGTTTATTAAAAGTTAAAAATAAACATTATTCCACAATAAACATATCTAATAAATATATTATATTATAATAAAATGAAAATACTTATATATAAAGAGAGAACTATTTATGTATTTGATGTCGCTAGACAGGGGAGTAAACTATATTGTTTCCGGACTTGTGACCGCGAAGTAGGTTTGAAGTATACGATATCAACTTCACGTACTATACTTCAGTACCTTCTTTACCCAACCAAATAATATAAGATCCAGTTACATTTTGAAAACGCGTTCCTTAAAAGTTTTGACGGCCGGTCCTGGAAAGCCAAGATCCTTCAAATTACAACACAAAGATTTTGTTGAAATTCCTCTTGCGCCGACTTCTACTGGTTAAAGTTGAGTTTTAAAACCTTATATATAAATAAACAAATTTGTATTATATCTGCTGACTCAACAAACAAATAATGATATATAAAATATAATCTAGGATAATCCTAAAAAGGTTGGTTTAAAATGAATTCGTTGACGGCGCGCGGATATAATGATCGGTGAAGACCATTTTAATTTCGAGGTGAATATCGATTGCTCGTGCATTTCAGCAACGTAGATCCAGTAGTTAGTTGTATTATAATCAAAAACATTTAGGAGTTCATTCATGGGCGCATGTTCATATTATGGTACAACTATCCATGAAGGCGGTGCAATTAAAAGTCTCCTAAATCGGCGTGCATGTATGAGAAGAGTTATGACTGTAGAAGTGGCGAAAGGAGTATGCAGGGATAGGGACAAGTGGCGCTCGGTTGTCCCTGCCTACCCCGTAAGGGACCTGGTGTGAAGATAAATAAATAATACCCTATTAATCATTTAATTTTAATTTTGAATAATCACACTACCGGTAATTCAGATACAACTATTTAATTTAATAAATGATATAAAAAATCTGAAAAAAAATGTATTTGAAGTTAAATTGTTACATTTTACAGGTTTCGGCGACTCCCATTAAGTATAGCAATACTATGTAATATATGTACAATAATAATCTGCACATGAACTTAGAATAACGAAGAAACAAGTTGCCTTTCCACTGCGCGTTTAATAATATATTAAATGTTAAGTTATAATGAAAAATAGGTAATGCTACAACATTTGTTGGTGTGTAGGAATGGCAGCAAACAACATCAAAAAAGGAGGAGGTTTATAATTCTTAGAGCTTTAATAATATAGCAAATAAATAAATTCCTCTTGGTTGCCGAGTTGGTTAGACCTTGGACTTAAAAACACTTAGGTCCCTGGTTCGAATCCCGGTGTGTACCAATGAGTTTTTAATTAAAAAAAATATTTACATTTGTTTGACAACATCACTATTAGTGCCTCGGAAAGCACGTTAAGCTGTCGGTCCCAGTTTCACTATACCATCTTGTGAAACTGTTTATAGATGGGTTATTGAGTCTACTCAAAACATCGCGACGAGCTAGCCACTTGTTCGGTGTAGGCTCTCATACCATCGGTTACGATGAGGTGGGATTAAAAACCCCTCCGCTGGGTACCCTGGGGCCGTCTAGGCGGTCTCGGGCGCCGTAAGGCACCCGTGATGATGTATATATATATATATCGGACGAAAGATCTCTTTGAAAACATAAGTACAGCATGGTGTCAAAAACTAAGGATTTACCAAATTTGATCAAAATATCATACTCAATATATAATCATATCACAGTAAAAGATGTGAAATAAACTTTTTAACAAAAAAAAACGACTTTATAAACACTAAAAATAATAAATATTTACAAGTGTTATTTAGTCCTACTGGAGTCTACTTATGAAGTTAGCAATACTTTATAATAATAATTGTCATTAAAATAACTCCGACACATTAGGAAGGTACCAACTGTAGGTATTAGCTTCAAAATTCACATCTATTATTGATAACTTGGTGCCGACTTCATAAAGTAGAATCCAGTAGTAATAAATCCTAAATTATACTTGAAAATTTATTATTTTATACTTTTTAGTGTTTTTGAATTCGGTTTATTTTTGTTAAAAAGATTTTTAACAAAAAGAAGAAGAAGTTTGAAGAGGTACTTTTTTAACCTGTAAAGGTGTAATACATATTTTGAAATTGACATTGAATAGTAGTTATCAAAAAGAAACATTTATTTTTTTGTGAAATCAAGTAAAGAAATAAATATCCATTTCGTTGCTAAGTTCAACCATTGAACAATTCGAAATCTTATTTGAGCGGGAGATTGGATTTTGGTATTAGCATATTTGAGCGACAATTTTTCACGACATCAGGAGTTGAAGGTCTCCGCCATTTATCTTCAGTGCCTCTGCTGAATTTTTGGAACCTTTTCAAGTATGTTAAACAAATCATTTACTGTTTTTTAGAGTTTTATTAGAATAAAATACGTGCCCTTATAAAATTGCTTTATCTGTTGTTCCTGGCGGGATTTTCTAAGTCTCTTTTGGTACAATTTAAATTGGTGGAAGATTTATAATATATTGCTTGGCATATGCGTACATAATATATAACTACCAAGTATTAATCAGACTAACAAAACTCATGAATGGGGACGAGTAATATTGGCCAAATCTTAAATACCGGCTAAAGGATGCGGTTACAAAATCATATTTGAAAACTGACTACTGTCAGAATGTATAGATATTTTAAATAAAGTGTGTTGTGGTTTTAAATGCATGATATTAAAACCGGAACAAGTTCGATTATTTAAATCTCAGTGATTTGGTTATTTTAATAATTTTATTAGTCCCGGGATGGCAAAATCAAACTTAGCGTTTTCTTTTATCAATTTGTTCACAGAAAAAATACAAATAAACAAGTAAACTTACATTAAAAAGAAACTAAATTAAATAAAAATATTCCTCAAGTTTGTCCTGAGGCATAGTACCCAGACTGACCTTTTTGAATTGATATAGAAACTTTTTGTCTAAAATACACGCCAGCTCTTGGGTCGCCAGTAGCGTCGATAAGGAGGGGCGCCAAAGTTTTATAAAAAGCTTTGGCGTCCTGACTCCAAGGACCAAGTGTTTCCACTGCAAAAGCCAAAAACTCATAAACATTTTTTATTTCATCGTATTTATTATGTTTATTGACTTCCGCAGTGGATGCGGCCGAACCCGCTCGACTTGCTGAACCCGATAATGACTTCCGCAGTGGATGCGGCCGAACCCGCTCGACTTGCTGAACCCGATAATGACTTCCGCAGTGGATGCGGCCGAACCCGCTCGACTTGCTGAACCCGATAATGACTTCCGCAGTGGATGCGGCCGAACCCGCTCGACTTGCTGAACCCGATAATGACTTCCGCAGTGGATGCGGCCGAACCCGCTCGACTTGCCAAATCCGATAAATAAGACAAAGCTATGGTGTCCACACATGTAGCATCCCACACCATAGCTTTGCCGGATTTCCAGGTAAATTTTTATAAATTAATAGACAAATAGTTATATTTTTAATATGGAAGTGGGATATTGTACCTAATACGGGAGTCGGTAAATTATTAACATATAAACCACTGAGATTTTCTGAGAGAAAGTTAGAGACAGGAAGAAATGGAAGGAGGGAAGGGAGACCTTTGCCCAGCAGTGGAACACAATAGGTTAAAAAAAAAACACTGAATAAAGATTAAAAAAAAAACAATAAAAATATGACATATATATGATATATACTAGGAAAAGTTAAGTAAAAAAAGCTAGAATTGTATCTATCACTAGAGCTAGTGAAAATAATAGTGTTGGAATGGAGAATAGTCAATAAATAAAGATTGGAGGCTTAACCCTAGATCGGATCATCCGTTATCCGATACCGCAATCCGGGATTCTCATCCGGATATATCGGCAAGACAATTTCTACCCGAAAAATGACCTCCACCTTAAGTCGGGTAAATACAGCAATGGTCTAAAAAGATAAATTAACTCGAGTACCAAAGTAAATGCTTTGCTATTTGTGGGAGCTTTGGAATTTGGGATCAAGAGGAATTTATTTATTTGCTATATTCTGTTTTTTTTTAATTTATTTATCTTCTAATACTTAGGTCCCTGGTTCGAATCCCGGTGTGTACCAATGAGTTTTTAATAAAAAAAAATATGTACATTTGTTAGACAACACCACTATAGTGCCTCGGAGAGCACGTAAAGCTGTCGGTCCCGGTTTCACTATTCCAACTTGTGAAACTGTTTATAGATGGGTTATTGAGTTTATTCAAAATATCGCGACGAGCTAGGCACTTGTTCGGTGTAGACTTATACCATCGGCCAAGACGAGGTGGGATTAAAGCCTCTCCGCTGGGTACCCTGGGGCCATCTAGGCGGTCTCGGGCATCGTAAGGGAACCGTGATAATATGTATGTATGTATCTTCACGCTAAGACCTAGGTCACTTATGGGTTAGTAAGAGACGATTTTTCTTACTTAAGTGGGCAGGAAAAGGATTCGCGAACACGATCGTCAAAAAACATCTAAATGTTTTTTTCAGTTATAATAAAGTTTTTTTTTTGGGAAAAAAGAACATGGAGGTGTATTTTTTACTCGATCCTAATTACATAATTTCTTTATAAAAAATCTGTTTAGTTTTAATGTGAGAACTAAAGTAATATTTTTAGAATCATAAATCAAACTTTGGGTGTCTTTTCAAAAGTTAATATATTTTTTATAAAAATACTATCTAATTAGGATCGAGTAAGTAATATTTACACCTCTACGTTCTTTTTCATTAAAAATAAACTTTGATATCACTGAAAACAACATTTAGACGTTATTTGACGTTCGAGATCGCAAAACCTTTTACTGGCTTCTTAACTAAAAAGTTTTAGTAAAGGTAGGCGTTTGATTTACATTTTGTTCTGCATCGATTTTTTGTCATGGTCCGGTTACGGAACGAGCGATTGATTTAACAATAAAACAAGGATATCGCAATAATGCAAATACGTCTTTATCGCCGCCCATTTCGTAACCGCATCAATTAGCCAGCATAGTGGGCGATCAATATTGTTAAACAACAATATATTGAACGACCCTATTCACGGACTTTGAAGGCCTGTTTACCATCAGGTAGATACAAAGTCACATGCCGTGTTCCAATAAAAAAACAGTACACAAAGTTTAAAATATGCATAATAAAAATATAGATTTTGGTAACTTAATAGAAAAAAAAGATATAAAGTAAAAACAAATTTATCTGGTCAAAATATTATTATTATATGTTATTATAATAAAAAGGATAACTATTATACAGTAGGTATTGTTTTAAGAATCAGTCAGGAAAAGTTTTAAAATACACTAGATAGAAAGTTTTTTTAAAATAAAAGTTATTACCTACTTATGTAAAAATACAAAAAAAAACTCCATTTTTATTTTTTATTTTATATAAACTTTTTGGGATATATGTTTGTATCTTTTAATATTTTTTTACAGTGATACTATGGGCAGCAGGGCGTATTAACCATGGTCAACATGTTTACTTTATCTCAGCATAGCAAATAGTATTTTTTTTTGTTTTAAAATATTGAAATATAATATTTTATGTACTACTATATTATTGTGAATGCACTTAATAGTTTAGTGTATACAATATAAGTAGCCGTTTAGTATATAATATACATTTCTACTTTCATTATTACATATACATTTCATTATTACATATACATTTCATTATTACATATACATTTCATTATTACATATACATTTCATTATTACATATACATTTCATTATTACATATACATTTCATTATTACATATACATTTCATTATTACATATACATTTCATTATTACATATACATTTCATTATTACATATACATTTCATTATTACATATACATTTCATTATTACATATACATTTTATTATTATATTTACTGTAAATTGCACATTTACTTTACATACTCGTAGCTATCAAATTGTCCCAAAGGTTTGATTGATAGAGAATGCCTAGCGGCATTAACCCTGCGGTACTCGCTAGGTATTTACAAACATGAATACTCGCTACAGGGTAAAAAATACTACAGAGTTTAATTGACGTTAATAAAGAAAAACAGTTAATGTTTCAATGTTTTACAATCAATTTGTTATTGTTTATAAATAAAAAGAAAATTCCAAGTTATAATATTCATGTATTTAAAATAAAAGCTTATTCAAAAATATAAACAAAAAGTTAGTTTTCTTTAGTAACCTCAGAAAAATCAACATAAACATGTATTTTCTTAATAATTTAGCAAAATTAAGATAAATTTCAAAAATAAACTTACAAAATGACTAAAAAAAATTTATATTTTTTTAGTCATTACTTACAATAAACGAACATTTAGATAATCAACATCAAACATAATTTTCACCCATACTCCCTTTACACATCTGTAACTGAACCGAACGGGCTGCTACGCGGCATGCGAATGTGTTAACTATCGGTTCGAAGCTACCTAGGATTTAGGGTTGCTAGTACAATCACGAGTCCAAATCTATCCACATTAAGGTACTCTGTGGTATATTTTACCCATTAGCTACTACTGCCGGGTTAAGTAGGCCTTTGTGCTTTGTGCAATAAAGTTTTTTAAATAATAATAAAAAACCGTAGAGCTTGTATAACGAGAGAGTTGTGCCAGGATCGTTGTAGGTGGCGCTCCCTTGTCTCTGCCTACCCTCGTGGGAAAAAGGCTTGTCAATTTTAGTTTAGTTAATAATATGTGGGACAAATGTTAATTCTAGGCTTATCCTTTGTGTACCAGAAACAACGATATAATACATATTATATTTTATATACACCCAGACCATGACAAACTGTACAGTAAAACGTACTAATATTTTTATGCCATGGGTGGGAAATAGTGGGAATGCAACCCACGACCTCCGGATACAACGCCAAAGGCGCAACAACTAGTATATGGAGGCTGTCATTATTATATATATATTAGGTAGGATTTTCAGCAGAAAGCTCACGTCCAATCTCCACATAATAGTAATCGAAGTCGGTCGTAAAATACAACCCATATGTATCATAAATAACATGCGAGACAGTTATAACCATTGACAAGAGATAGTGAGCCTGTCTCAGATTATGGTACATTACGCATATATATTGAAATACAAATCAAGGGGACGACACATGATCTTAGGTACAATCGCCCACAAAAGTTCCATTTTAAATCAACAAAGTTATATGAGAATAACGACAAATCATAAATATTGCCCTGGTTCTAAGAAACTTAGCTCTAGATTTGTATTTTATTTTCATTTATTCGAGGAAAGACAGTACAATACATAACCTAAAGTAGGTAGAATAATATAAGTATGGCGTAGACCAACATTAATTTATTTTATTAATTTATTATATTATTTTATTAAGGAACAATTTCACATAGGAACTTAAATATAAAACTTATTACAATAACATTATGTAGATATATGTGCAACCCGTTTCGTATTCCACAGATTAGGTATATATGGCAAAATAATAAATTATGGCCAAGAAAACGATACTAAAATATATTATTATGTTCTATGCTAAAATTATTTTACGTCCAAAATTATGTAACAAATTAACGTCAATAAATTATGTTTTCCATGTTAATAGGCGTGAAATTTAGTTCGACTATGATCTAAATCTACTAATAGTAATTATCATCAGACAGGCAGTCTATGGTTCAGTTGATCTTTATTCAGTTTATTTTTGTTAATCCAAAACAAAGGATAGGAATCGTGTCCGAATTAAACTGCGACTCATTTAGTATTGAGTATAGACATTGAAATCTCGTCCCATAACATAATACAGTACCACAAAATAGGACGACAATAAACGACATAATTATACATTATTTAAAACGATACAAACCGCATACTATCAAATTATAAATTTAAGATACCGTCACGTAAAAAAATTGAAGTGATGTAACTTTTTTTTTGTCATGAGTAGTATATTTAAGTACCTATCTAGAAACTTTTGAAGCTGACTGTCGGTACTTCTTCATGGTATAGGATGTTCATATCCTCAACGACATTTATGAGGGAAATGGGAAAAGCTGAAAACTACCCTTAGCTATGTCGGTTTGAGAATTCTAGGGAATTAAGCTATAATTGCTACTCTGGGCAATAACTTAACTTAGTCGACCGACCGGCCGCCTTTACCACACATATAACACACAAAACATCCAATAGGGTTGAAGTGTTTTGACTGATGTAAACACCAAAACCAATAAGATAAGATACCACATAAACAGATTCAAAAACCATCATGTTTCGGTTTTATTCTGTGGGTTCACCGGTTTTCTGGAGACTACTGCATCGATTTATTGTCGAGGGGGTAGTCTCCTTTCGTACATGAAAGTTACGAAACGGGCGACTAGTTTGATGATAAAGCAGCGAGGATATTAAAATAGACTCGTAATGCAAATACATCCCATTTCGTAACCGCATGGTTTAGCCGGCATAGTTGGAACGTCAATATTATTAAACAACTATGTTTTGATCGACCCCATTCATGAACTTTGTTGGTCTGCTTAACTTCAGGTAGATACAAAGTCACATGCCGTGCTCTATAAAAGAAAAAAATACATTTTATATTTTATAAACACCCATGACAAACTGTACAGAAAATGTAGGTACCAATATTTTTTACCTAAGTGGAAAAGCTAAAACTACCCTTAGCTATCGCCCACATAAAGACGCAAAAACAGTCAAGTAGTCATGTTTAATCATGTTTACAGGTTTTTCAGGATTTAATTTGACGATAATGCCTTATTGTCAAATTAAATGCCATATCTATGCCGACACCCTAAAACAAATGATCAAAAACAAGGTATCTGGTATAATATATGCCAGAACTTTGTTGTAAAATGTACAAAATTGGGTAACTAACATCAGACACCTTAACACAAATGATCACAAACAAGGTATCTGGTAGAATATATGCCAGAACTTTGTTGTAAAATCTACAAAATTGGGTAACTAACATCAGACACCTTAACACAAATGATAAAAAACAAGGTATCTGGTATAATATATGCCAGAACTTTGTTGTAAAATCTACAAAATTGGGTAACTAACATCAGACACCTTAACACAAATGATCAAAAACAAGGTATCTGGTATAATATATGCCAGAACTTTGTTGTAAAATCTACAAAATTGGGTAACTAACATCAGACACCTTAACACTAATGATCAAAAACAAGGTATCTGGTATAATATATGCCAGAACTTTGTTGTAAAATCTACAAAATTGGGTAACTAACATCAGACACCTTAACACAAATGATCAAAAACAAGGTATCTGGTATAATATATGCCAGAACTTTGTTGTAAAATCTACAAAATTGGGTAACTAACATCAGACACCTTAACAGTAATGATCAAAAACAAGGTATCTGGTATAATATATGCCAGAACTTTGTTGTAAAATCTACAAAATTGGGTAACTAACATCAGACACCTTAACACAAATGATCAAAAACAAGGTATCTGGTATAATATATGCCAGAACTTTGTTGTAAAATCTACAAAATTGGGTAACTAACATCAGACACCTTAACAGTAATGATCAAAAACAAGGTATCTGGTATAATATATGCCAGAACTTTGTTGTAAAATCTACAAAATTGGGTAACTAACATCAGACAACTTAACACAAATGATCAAAAACAAGGTATCTGGTATAATATATGCCAGAACTTTGTTGTAAAATGTACAAAATTGGGTAACTAACATCAGACACCTTAACACAAATGATCACAAACAAGGTATCTGGTAGAATATATGCCAGAACTTTGTTGTAAAATCTACAAAATTGGGTAACTAACATCAGACACCTTAACACAAATGATAAAAAACAAGGTATCTGGTATAATATATGCCAGAACTTTGTTGTAAAATCTACAAAATTGGGTAACTAACATCAGACACCTTAACACAAATGATCAAAAACAAGGTATCTGGTATAATATATGCCAGAACTTTGTTGTAAAATCTACAAAATTGGGTAACTAACATCAGACCTTAACACTAATGATCAAAAACAAGGTATCTGGTATAATATATGCCAGAACTTTGTTGTAAAATCTACAAAATTGGGTAACTAACATCAGACACCTTAACACAAATGATCAAAAACAAGGTATCTGGTATAATATATGCCAGAACTTTGTTGTAAAATCTACAAAATTGGGTAACTAACATCAGACACCTTAACAGTAATGATCAAAAACAAGGTATCTGGTATAATATATGCCAGAACTTTGTTGTAAAATCTACAAAATTGGGTAACTAACATCAGACACCTTAACACAAATGATAAAAAACAAGGTATCTGGTATAATATATGCCAGAACTTTGTTGTAAAATCTACAAAATTGGGTAACTAACATCAGACACCTTAACACTAATGATCAAAAACAAGGTATCTGGTATAATATATGCCAGAACTTTGTTGTAAAATCTACAAAATTGGGTAACTAACATCAGACACCTTAACACAAATGATCAAAAACAAGGTATCTGCTATAATATATGATAGAACTTTATTGTAAAATCTACAAAATTGGGTAACTAACATCAGACACCTTAACACAAATGATCAAAAACAAGGTATCTGCTATAATATATGATAGAATTTTGTTGTAAAATCTACAAAATTGGGTAACTAACATCAGACACCTTAACACAAATGATCAATAACAAGGTATCTGGTATAATATATGATAGAACTTTGTTGTAAAATATACAAAATTGGGTAACTAACATAAGACACCTTAACACAAATGATCAAAAACAAGGTATCTGGTATAATATATGCCAGAACTTTGTTGTAAAATCTACAAAATTGTAAATTGAAATTTACAATTTTGTAGATTGTGTTTGTGCTTCCGATGAAAATAAAAACAACACACACACTGGTGTTGTTTGACAATGAGTTTTTCAATTAAAGAATACTGTACATTGTTTAACAATACTACAACGGCACAACGCATTTTGCTGATATTTTTTTAAATTTTGAATAAATTATCGAAATTATAGTGAAAAACGCAAGTTCTACGCGTACACACAAACAGACATGCGGAAAACGATTTTGTTTTATATTATTTAGTAGATAGTAGATTCCGAAATTATAGACTTATTCTTAAAACCTTAATGAGTCCTTTACGAATATTATATAAATATCTATTTTACGCAGATTAATTTTTGTTGCTAAATAAATGAGACAAAACCTTCTATAACTAGCGTTCTTCAAGCACTCAATAAGTTTTTATGAATACTGGTGTAAAATAAGACTTTAATTTAGTTGTTTTGATTATTAATAAGTAGTTGTTCGAGGTTCACGATCAACATATCGATAAATTATATATCGAACCATGATATATATATCATGGTCTGTTTGAATTTTGTAATACCTTATTAATCAATCAGATTGTTCTTCCTTGCTTTAATGTTGGAATCAAGTAAAGGCAGTAAAGAGTATGGGCATATATGTATGCATGTATATATATATAGTTAATTTAATACATGTATTTGTATAAAAATAACTAACATTTTAAATAGCATTTTTTTTTTGAATTCTTTCGAAATTAATCTATACATTGTACATAGATAGCGGTGATTGGTGTTGTCCTCAAGCCCAAAATTACTGTCTGTTAGAAGAGTTAACGGCAATGCGGACTCTACAACGTATTCTAAGATATTTACCAATTTTCTTGGTAATTAGGTACCCCCGTTGTGTTGAGTATTGTTAAGGACATTGACGTATTGTATGAATTTCTTTGTATGTCAATTATATTAATTATACAATTACGATATTATATATATATTAATACAGTTGAAATAAGATTATGAAGAGAAATGTGTGTTGTGTGTGACCCTCAGTGACTGCGTTAGAAATAAAGCGAAAAGAGCAAAATGTGGAACGGATGATTTAACAACTATTTTTAATTTTATTATTTATGAAAATCTCTAAATGATAGACGACCATCTTATTATACCTCTTTCAATCTTCGATACCTACACCGGTATCGGAGATTGAAAGAGGTATATTAAGATGGTTCGGTATTTGATGCAGTTTTCACTATTATTTAGAGATTTTTATAAATAATAAAATTAAAAATAGTTAAAATCACAATTAATGTTAAATAACATTAATATTTACCATAATTAATAGTATGGTAAAGCGTATTAATATATGGTTAGAGAGATTTTAAATTATTCATTTGACAAGTAATTTATGCTAATTCGTGCTTTAGGCGATCGTTTAATAATATATTGAGAGAGATTTAGGGACATAATATGTAGTTAAAATAAACAAATATGATGCAGCGAAGTGCAAAGCATAGTGGCTTTAACATGGTTAGTTATTATATATGAGTATATACCTATATATTATTTTTAGTAATCGGAAATTCGGTTGTAATTATATATAAAGGATTTTTTTTTCTCGAAAAATTTTCACTAATTATTACAGTTACTTTAGTGAAACATATTTTCAAATTATCACATCCATATTCTTAATGAGGACCGCTGGGTATCCTGAGGCCGTCAAGGCGGTCTCTTGATAGTAAAATTAGGGAATATATAAACATAGAGGGCGTGTGTGTATAAATGGGTCAAAAACCTAAAAAACAATGACAAAATTCGTGAAGGACAAAATGTCACGCCCCTACTCTTAATGAGGTGGGAATAAAACTCCACCACTGGGTATCCTGAGGCCGTCTAGACGATCTCTGTCATGGTACAATTAGGGAATATATAAACATAGTGTGTGTGTGTGTATAAATGGGTAAATAGTAATGACAAATTTCGTGAAGAACAAAATGTCACGCCCCTACTCTTAATGAGGTGGGAATAAAACCCAACCGCTTGGTATCCTGAAGCCGTTTAGACGGTTTCTGTGATGGTATAATTCGGGAATATATAAACATAGAGGGCGTGTGTCTATAAATAGGTAAAAAGAAATGACAAATTTCGTGAAGAACAAAATGTCACGCCCTGCTCTTAATGAGGTGGGAATAAAACCCCCCCGCTAAGTATCCTGAAGCCGTTTAGACGATCTCTGTGATGGTACAATTAGAGAATATATAAACATAGAGGGCGTGTATCTATAAATAGGTTAAAAAAAATGACAAATTTCGTGAAAAACAAAATGTCACGCCATATAATGAGGTGGGAATAAAACCCCACCGATGGGTATCATAAAAACGGCTTCATGATACCCATTGGTAGGGTTTTATTCCTAGAAGGTCTCTGTGATGGTACAATTAGAGAATATATAAACATAGAGAGTGACATGGTTAAGCTCCTTAATGATAGTATATTATCTCTTTGCCTGAATGGGGTGAACTAATATAGTAATTGTAATATTTATATATCATATCCGATGAGACTTCACTTGTTCGAGACTCAGACCATCGGCTTCGTCCAGATGGGATTAAACACCCCTTCGCTGGGTATCCTGGGGCCGTCTAGGAGGTCTCGGACGTCGTAAGGCACCCGCCATGATACATACATACATATAAAATAAATTTAAATAATTAAAAAATCACTACAAAATATATTAGTAGATATTTTTATTTATATATTATTATAATTATATAAAATCTCGCTCCTTTGTACTTTATTAGATTGTTTGGAAAAATTATTTAATTATACCAAATATCTTTATATATCCACATGTGATATGAATCTCTTGTATTTTCTTTAATTTGGAACTATAATTGGTACACCTTCGAAACACACACAAACAAACAAAATTCGTGAGGGCTGACTGGAACCTGGTTGGCTCAGCGGTTGAGCGCCTTGCCGCGATAGCGAGGTTCGTGGGTTCGAGGCCCGCCACCAGGCTTTTTTCATTGCATTTTTATCTCTAAAAATTTAATATAAGATTATCCTATAAAGGAATTTATAAAAATGCATAAATAGATAAATTTTGGTAAGCACACAGGTATCTACGGTGCGGCAAGCTTGTGATTGCGCTAGAAACAGACTAATTACAAGACCTCCAATTGGGACGTATTTGAATCTTCACGACCCGCCCTTTTTTAAAAAAAAATTTTTTAATGGTTTCTACATATTACATATACATAAATATGAGTCCAGGGAGTAACTTTACAATAGGTACCTATTATCATTACATTGTAGTAGGTACATAGACACATTCCAATTATTTATTATGTTGCTCTGCATCCATTTGTTTGGCAACACCAGTATAGTGCCTCGGAGAGCACGTTAAGCTGTCGGTCCCGGTTTCACTATACCAATCTGTAAAACTGTTTATAGACGGGTTATTGAGTCTATTCAAAACATCGCGACGAGTTAGCCACTTTTTCGGTGTACACTCATACCATCGGTTACGACGAGGTGGAATTAAACCCCCTCCGCTGGGTACCCTAAAGGCCATATAGGCGGTCTCGGACGCCGTAAGGCACCCGTCTATGTGTGTGTGTGTCGCTCTGCATTCACCTACCTCTACCTCTTAATCTTTTTATAATATTTGCAGTTATCCCATAGAGCTATCCACATATATATTCTGCACCTCGATTGGCATATCGTTAAGATATGTGTTACATACTACATATGTTAGCACTCTAGTTCATAATGTGTACATTATTAGATTTAGGTAGCATCAAATTATTTGAGTATATATTTGCTTTTGTTTTTTATAATATCATTGTTAGTACTCACGTATTTTATAACTCTCTCTACCAATTGCATAAAACCGTCCACAAGCTCCATAAATAAGGTTGGACAATACTGTAATTATATAATATATTATAACTGTTTCTACATCATTTAAATGAAAATGATTTTGAAATCAGTAATCAACAAGAGATAAATGATGTGGTAACAGCACAGCACAAACTCATCGGTTTGCGGTCATTAACTAAATATATTAATTAAATATTTATATAATTAAACTAGCTGACACGTGCAACTTCGTCTGCGTAACTCAAACCGTTGACGCAAAAATTATTCCGCGTTTTCTCAACATACAACAACATAGTGGGAATTGATAAGGTACTTCCCGAAATGATCAAATATGGAGGGCATAAACTCTGGAGCGGTTTCCATTAGTTGTGCAACTTATGCTGGCATATGGGAAGAGTTCCTGAGGACTGGAGGGGCGCGGTAATCGTCCCCTTATATAAAGAAAGGGTTCCAGATTAGACTGCGTCAACTACAGAGCCATCAGTTTGATCAGTTTGGGAAGCAAAGTGTATGGAAAGATTCTCATGAGAAGAATGGAAATAAAGACTGAAGGAATACTTTGGGAGGCTCAAGGAGGCTTTAGATCTGATAGAGGATGCACGGATCAGATCTTCTCCCTTCGTAATATCACAGAGAAGTTCCTGGCCTTAAACCAGAAGGTTTTCTGTGCTTTTATGGATTTGGAGAAGGCGTTTGACAGGGTTGTAAGAAAGGAACTGTGGGACATTTTGCCTGATTATGGTGTTGATGGCAGTCTCATGCTGGCTATACAATCACTATATAGAAATTGTATAGCAAGCGTACGGGTGGACGGTACATTATCTCCAGGTTTCAATGTCAACATTGGCGTCAAACAGGGATGTGTGATGTCTACCAGACTGTTCATCATATACCTAGACAAATGCCTGCAGAGACTGAAAGAAAACAGATGTTGTATAAAAATGGGTGACATGTTGATTAATTCACTATTGTATGCAGATGATGCTGTCTTTATTGCATCATCTGAGCAAGAGCTGCAATCACTTATCACAGACATGAAAGATGGATGATGTTGCCTATAGCCTTCCTTGATAAATAGGCTATCCAACAGTAAAATATTTTTTTAATTCGAATCAGTATTTCCTGGGATTAGCGCGTTCAACCAAAAAAACAAATAAACTTTTCATCTTTATAATATTAGTATAGATAGTATATTTATACACACACACCCTTTATATATGGTGTGTGTGTATAAATAGATAAAAAACAATGACAAATTTCGTGAAAAATGATTTGCCGCCAAAATGAGATTCGTGGGTTCGAATCCAACCCTGGCTAATGAGTTATTAATAATAAAAAAAGTATATTTGTTAGACAACACCACTATAATACCTCAGAGATTACCTACGTTAAGTTGTCGCTCAGTTTCACTATACCAAATTGTGTTTTTTTAATTGGGGCAATTTACACATATTGCTTTGATCAAAAATTAAGCTTTTGGCTTGTACTATGTGTACTCAAAACAACTATATAATACATATTATATTTTATAGGTGATCTGTTGAGTACAAGCGCCACTAGGTCGGTGTATACTCTGAATACCATCACCTATGACGAGGTGGAAATAAAATCCTACTGCTGATGCCGTCTAGGTGGGCTCGGTTGCCGAAAGACACCCGTGTTGGCACTGAAAAGCTCATAAATTAATTGAGCTTTTGAGACTACCTTGTTAATTATATCAAAAGCGAATTAGCATATTTTAATATGGGTAAAATAAATTTATATATGATTTGTATACGTGGTGGCCGAGTTGGCTAGACTTTGGAATTAAAAACACTAGGTCCCTGGTTCGAATCCCGATATGTACCAATGAGTTTTTAATTAAAAAAAATATGTACATTTTTTGACACCACTATGCCTCGGAGAGCACGTTAAGCTGTCGGTCCCGGTTTCACTATACCAATCTGTAAAACTGTTTATAGATGGGTTATTGAGTCTATTCAAAATATCGCGACGAGCTAGCCACTTGTTCGGTGTAGACGCTACAACGAGGTGGGATGAAACACCCTCCGCAGGTTACCCTGAGGCCGTCTAGGCAGTCTATTTTATATGTCGGGCGCCGTAAGGCACATCACGGGTGCCTTACGGCGCCCGACATATAAAATAAATTTTAAATAAATAATCACTGCAAAATATATTAGCAGATATTTCTATTTATATATTATTATAATTATATAAAATCTCGGTCCTTTGTACTTTATTATGGCGTAGCATTTACGCGCCACTCAAAATAATAATGCCGCCCGCTCGCCTACTTTAGTTTACGAGGAAGCCGCCATTGTTTCTGCACAATACGCGTTCGCAAAGGAAAATTATTTATGATTAATTATCGTTATTTACTTCAGTCAGGAAACATAATATCAATACTCAGTCTATATATATATAGTAATAACCATTATATCTGTTTAGATATAATACATATAAATTGCAAAGTTTTCTGTCTGCATTTCTGTGTGGATGCCTGTCCATTTATGTGTTGATAATTCTATAACTACTTATACGATTTTCGTTTTTCATGGTCTTTGTAGGTCTGCTTACCATCGGGTAGATACAAAGTCACATGCCGTAGTACATAAACAAATATGGATTATTAATTCTATCGAAAACGCCGCGACAAACTGATTACTTGTGTAGACTCAAAATACCATGACTTACGAAGAGGTGGGAAAAAGCAGGTTAAGACGGTTTCGGGCTCCATAATACAAGACACTCGTGTTGGGTACAATATTAAACATTTTTTAGGTTAAGAATATTTATTAACTCAAAGAAGAATATAGATAACATTCACTTACATTGAGTTAACACAAAATTACATTACAAAACTATCATAGTCGTCATTTCATCACATATTTAAACATAAGTAAATAAAAATATAAGTAATTTAAAATTATTACATATTTATAGTTTAATTTTATTTATTATTATTATATAAAGATAAGTATGTTTCAAATAATTTCAACTTAGTCACAAATGGCCTATAAATTTAAAAAGTGCAACTTCAACAATTTCTTAAAAGATATTATTGTTTTCAATGCTTTAATATTCTCTGGTAGAACATTGTATATTTGAGCATTTTTTATTCAAATTATTTAATATAATGCCATATTTTTCGACCTTTTTTTAAAATACTTTATCAATGATTATTATAGTAATACACATTGTAAAACCAGCTAACCACCTGGCCTTACACTAGCAGTTGGTTATGTGGTATGCGTTTAGTTAGAAGCAAAAACTTAAAGATTTTTGTTTTTATTTCAAATAACTTTTATTTGTTTTACAGTGTGTTACTTTTATACATAAATATAAAACAATAAAAAATATAAAAAGCTTATTCTAGTGGTCTCCATTGGCTGCAATACAGTCCTTTAAACGTTGAAGTCAATTATCATTAGAAGCACGCACTCTTTCCATGGAAATATTTTTCACTGCCAATCATATGGATTGTTGTAGGGGCTCCAAATTATCATGGCGTTTAGAGCAAGCCGTACTCTCGAAAACTGACCATAAATCATAATTCAGCGGATTAAGATCGGGACTAGACGACGGCCAGTCTTCTGAAGCCAGCTCTGATGAAGTCCGAAACGTTCACTTCCAACCAAGACTGCGTGGACCGAGCTTTATGACCCGGCGCCGAGTCTTGCTGGAAGGACCATACTTGGTTATTGAACATGGTGTTGTTAAGGAGCTTTACTACCTTCTCAAGAATGGAATCTTGTGCCAATGTTTTGATACCTTTTTCACAAAAATATGGTTCAGTCACTCCTTCATAGCTAACACCCCACCAAACCATCACTGAAGTCGGATAATGCCCACGTTGCACTCTGTCGACTAATTGGGAAGCTTCCTTAAAGCTTTGAGCATAAATACGGTCATTTTGTTTGTTAACCTGTGGCTCAATTGTGAAAACAGAAGAGGTCTCATTGTACCTATTAATAGCCCGGTACACAAACTTTTGACTAATACCAAGTGTATGGAGAGTTAAAAAAATTGGCTCAATACCTACTTGTGCAATGCAATCACAGCGATTTAATTCTTTATCACCCCACTCCATTTTAATATCGCAAAATATTGTACAATGTATTGGCGCCAAAATGAGAAAACACAACGAACAATCGTATAAAAATGACAGATAACAAATTTAAATGTTTTTTTTTTTAATTTTTAATTTTAACAGTATTTATTTGGCCAGACTATGTATATATTATCTATATATGTTTGTCCAAAAGAAAAGGCAGCTAAATACTAACTAAAACATAATAAATATTCAAGTCTAACAAATCATTATATTCCTTCCTTTCGCAATAAAAACATTGGGTCCTTGATGTTTAGAATCAAAACTTTTCATTGAGAAACTAGGAAAAAAAATCATAGAAGTTTCTGGAGATAGTCGGTCTAAAAATTAAATAAAACATAAAAAACCTATAGTAGTAGTGCAACGTGGAAATGCAGTCAGTGTTCTCGGTACTTTTAATGAAGCTAATGATTAATGATAATGATCGATGGTAGTTTTTTTTAAATGTCTTATAATAATTTAGTACTATATTTATTAATAAATGATTACATTTATGAATACTCTATCTGTCTCTATGTGTTATTTACTTGGTAAAATATATAAATTGAAGCTATAAAATTTTATTGCCAAATATTTCGCCTCTCTATGGAGCGGCGTCATCAGTGACAGTGACTGAAGGTCTTTGTCATAAATTTTGAAGAAGTAATTTTATGTCTTTTAGGAATGGTAAAGGCAATGCACTATACAGTTTTGTATTTATTTTTTAGAAAAATATCATCACCACCTAGCCCATCATGGAAAACATCATCAGCATGTTATGTCCATTGTTGGTTCGATATTAATAAATTTACAAAACAAGTTACACAAAACCTAATGCATTACATTCAGACCAGGGCTATAGTATGCACCAAGCTGCCATATAAAAGAGCTTTCCCATGTTTTTAAATCAATAGACCGAATAGTTTTAGGAAAACTCTTTAATACTCTTACTGTGAAACAATTGTTAAAGGTAGTGTTATGTATACGCGCATGGGTGGGCACAGGTAAAATATTATTAATTTGAGAATCTACTGAATGTCTGTGTCCATTCATGCGAGTACGAAGGGGTGTCGTAGTCTCTCCCACATAAAAACTGTTACAAAATCTGCACTCCAGCATATATACGCAATGAGAAGTAGTACATTGTGCGAAATTTTGAATTTTGATGACAACAGGGTTATGATGAGTTTGTATATTGATATCGGAATTTATTATGGGACATGTTTTGCAACGAGATTGGTTGCACTTGTGTGTACCTAACAATGTGTTATTGCTCCGTGTATTTTTATTTTTTGCCAAAATAGCTTTTAAATTTTGATTTTGTTTATACGTTACACTAGGGCACGTTTCCAAAAGATTTCGTGTAATATTATTATTTTTAAGGATAGAGAAGCTATCTATTATGTGTTATGTTATTCTATTATAAACCTTTTTTGAAGCCCAACAAAACAGTTTATTTGAGCCGCATTCTATTGTACAATGTAGCACAATGCAGTTGTACAGCTGCTGTCATCCTAACAAAGCTGTGATGAAGCTGTAATAAGGAGTTCCAGAAGTCGCCACTAACTAGGCTTTAGGGTAGCGGAGCGATCGGCGGAAGCGTGGCGGAGAAGTTAGTGGCAGAGACGTTAAAGCTATTGATTCAAAAATTGGGTTAATTATAAATTATATTACAGATTATATGTTTTTTTTTGTACACAACTTATATACTATTCGTCCAAAAATATAAAAAATAAGATTTTTAATTTAATATAAATGATTAAAATTGTTATTTAGAAAATAATTTATTAAATATATATATGGAAAACTAAATTTTAGGAAGAATACTATATTAGATTTTTTTCAATAGATGTACTGACTCGGCTTAAGCTAACCCTCTACCAAACACCCTGTATAGTAGCCATGATTAACATATTAAATTGCAATAATAGGTACAAAAAAAATAACAGGTACAGGTATTTTTTAATAACACGTACACGAAGTTGCGGGCACAGTATATAATAGTTTAAACTAAATAGTGTGTAGACTCGCATATGTTTTTTTTTTTAATAACAGTACGCGAAAGTTTAAAATTTTCTAATATGAATTTATATAAGTGGAAGCGGTCACTACTTACGAAAACTAAATTTTAGGAAGAATACTATATTAGATTTTTTTCAATAGATGTACTGACTCGGCTTAAGCTAACCCTCTACCAAACACCCTGTATAGTAGCCATGATTAACATATTAAATTGCAATAATAGGTACAAAAAAAATAACAGGTACAGGTATTTTTTAATAACACGTACACGAAGTTGCGGGCACAGTATATAATAGTTTAAACTAAATAGTGTGTAGACTCGCATATGTATTTTTTTTTAATAACAGTACGCGAAAGTTTAAAATTTTCTAATATGAATTTATATAAGTGGAAGCGGTCACTACTTACTAGTGACATAGACTAGTTGAGCCATTGGCTTTGTATCCGGGGGTCGTGGGTTCGATTCCCAGCCATAGCAAAAATATATTAGTAGGTACGTTTTTCTGTACAATTTGTCATGGTCTGGGTGTTTATAAAAAGCGGCCCCAGCCTAATGGTTAAGTCACTTCGCAATTGATAACAAGATTAAGCAGGCGACAACAAGGCGAGGCTATACTATCTTAAACACCGCAACAAGCTTGTCACTTGTTAGGTGTTGCCTCCAAATACCATCGGGGAAATGAGAACGGGTTAATCCCTCCGCTGGGTACGTAGTGGTATTTTTTTTTGTCCTATACATTATTATTACATTAAATTATTATTATTTATACATTTCGTATAAATTTTCAAAAATAATTAGGTATGCCATTTAATTTCATATAATAGGTACCCTTTTATTAATGACTACCTGTGCTCGCGACTTCGTCCGTGTGGAATAGTTATTATCTTATCATACAAACTTTTATCCCCTATTTTATCCCCTTGGGGGTAGAATTTATCAAAATCCTTTCTTAGCGGATGGCTACGTCATAACATCTACGAGTACCTGCATGCCAAATTTCAGCCCGATCCGTCCAGTGGTTTGGGCTGTGCGTTGATAGATCATGTCAGTCAATCAGTCACCTTTGAGTTATATATATTTAGATAATAAAATATTATTATTACTTATGTATTTGCCTAATATTTATATGTTATTTACTAAATAAAAGCATCGTATTATTAAACAATTATAGAGTAACTTTTAAAATGAAACAAGGGGCAATAATTTAAAACTTCACTTTAAACACTTTAAAGTGCTATAAAAGTCTCTCTATAAACTTTGGCCTTTTTAAAACTTTTAAATAGGATATAATTTTGCTACGCCACCGCCACGAATGCACAAAGCTAAAAAAAAAACTGACAGAGAATTTCCTTGCTACATTTAACATAGTTAGGCAACCGACAAAGCTTTCGTTTAATGTTTAAATACCTTTGTACACCCCACGCAAAAACACAGCATAGAAAAGAAACAATATGATGTCTCGGCAGTGTTCTTAAAATATTTACCTATGGCCAGTCAGTGAAAACACGCACTAGGGTTGCCTCTGACTGTGTTTCTAATGTGACTGTGTGTTAGTATAAAGGAATTAAAACACTTAGGTCCCTGGTTCGAATCCCGGTGTGTACCAATGAGTTTTTAATTTTTTTTAAATGTACATTAGTTTGACAACACCACTATAGTGCCTCGGAGAGCACGTTAAGCTGTCGGTTCTGGTTTCACCATAGGGACCAACTTGTGAAACTGTTTATAGATGGGTTATTGAGTCTATTCAAAATATCGCGACGAGCTAACCACCTTGTTCAGTGTAGACTCCTTCCATCGGCTACGATGAGGTAGGATTAAAACCCCTCCGCTGGGTACCCTGGGACCATATAGGCGGTCTCGGGCGCCGTAAGGCACCCGTGATGATATGTATGTACCTATGTATAAAGGAATTGGTTTTTTTACTTAGTTCAATGAATCAAAAACAATACACTCGATAACTTGGTGCTATTTATTTCGGAAGTAAATAGCGTCACCGTCCGCGTTCACACGGAACATGTTTGCGCGACAAACTCGTGGATGTTGTGTACCATAGTATAAGGAGATTTTAAAGCGCGCGTTTTGTCCATTATATATAAAAACGTGTTACTTTTCTATACTGTGCCTTATCTATTTTAGTTTTTCTTTATGGCACACTTGCGACTGTTGTGTACTGAAGTATACCGAGCATTAACTTCGGTACAGTACACACCGAAAGCACGTCGTTTCGCCCGTTTTGTTAAAAGACTGTTATTTTTCTATACTGTGCCTAAACTATTTAGGCTTTTCTGTGACATCACCCTAACATCATAGTGCAGGTATTCCGAGATTACATTCCTTTGTGCTCACATTCATACGCGACCTGTGACATACAAACAACAGGCTTTTGGTAACGTACGTCAGTTTGCTTCGCAAACTAGCTACAGTTGCGGACTGCGCTTAATGAGCTCAGTGTGGGGGAAAATACACGTTTCTTATCTATTTGTTTATTAAAAAAAAGTACGTTGACGAGTGCTTTGGCGGCGCCCAAAACTGCTTATACCCTATTCACGATAGCAAAAAAAAATCAGGTAAACAAGAAAATAAGTGCTTTTCAAACTGTTTTTGTTATTTATATAAAATAAGGTTCAGACATTGAAAATTAATTTTAACAATATATGCTCACATATATTTTATAGAAATAAATCCATTTCAACCATTTGGACAACCATGTTTTTTTTCCATTATTTGGAATATAGTGAAATTACCTAGTAATAGGGAATATGCATATTTTTTTTTTATTTCATTACTATAGAGAGTAACTACATTAGACTCTAAAAACAAATATTAAACATTTTTTAAAGGGTAATAAACTTTATCTGCCACTACCACAGTAAAAAACATCACTAGTCGCCGTTCTGTGACGTCATTCGTGCTCAAAAAGCATATTAGTTTAATGTTATTGCACCTCAAAAGTTAGTCAAAAGTTTTGTTTATCACAAATTATCGTAATAAAGGACAATAAATACCCGAGAAAACAAGAAAGTGTAGACTATAGAAAACAGTTTGATATTTGTTTGTGCACGAATGACGTCACTGGTAGTGTTTGCTTATGTCGATTTCGATTTCGTATTTAGAAATGCGTTCCGTTTCTACAAAAAGATGAATTTTTAAATTCATATTTATAAAAAAAAAAATTGCTAATCAAAATAAAATATATTCTGTAAATACATTCAAAGACATATAAGGAACATTATATATTTAAATAATAATAATTGGTGTTATATGCATATTCCCTATTACTGAGACTTCGAGCGAGGGAGCAATGAACGAGCGTGGTATGAGACGGAATACCTACTTGAACATTACTCAGTTCGCCGCAAATTTTTAACATAATAATAATATGTAAACTTGAAGAGGCATTATTATTTTTGGTGCTTTTTGCTAGTGACTTTTTTGTTACAAACATTTAAAAATAAAAAAATACAAATAAAATAGAAAACCATCGTTTTTATTATTCAGATGTAGCTAATTTATAACTTAAATATATATTTTATACATCAAAAATTGGTACTTTACTAGATCCTACTACGCTGCGTCTGGCTGTGTGTTTACGATTAGGAGCAAAATCATATCTTCCACATCGCTGCCAATGTGGTGAGATGGTTGACCAACTTGGCCACCACGGTCTGTCATGTATAAGAAGCGCCGGCAGAATTATACGACACGCCAACCTCAACCAAATTATACATCGGGCTCTTACCAGCGTCTCTATCCCTTCTATTTTAGAACCTAACGGTTTGGCTAGAGATGATGGTAAGAGGCCCGATGGAATGACTTTAGTGCCCTGGTCAGGTGGACGCTGCTTAGTATGGGATGCAACATGCTCCGATACCTTCGCGCCGTCACACCTGCCAGGGACGTCTCAAAAGGTTGGCGCTGCCGCTAGTACGGCAGAAAACCTCAAACGGCGCAAATACGCTGCTCTCAGTAGAGATTATGTATTTGAACCGTTTGGGGTTGAGACCATGGGGCCGTGGGGGCCAGGAGCTCTAGCAATGTATAAATATATTGCTAAGCGTTTGGTTGATACATCTGGTGACCAACGGGCTGGCTCGTTCTTTGGCCAACGAATTAGCCTGGCAATCCAACGGGGTAACGCAGCCAGTCTATTGGGCACACTACCTGTCGGCAGCGATCTGGAAGAAATTTATTATTTATAGGATTTTTAATTTTTTTTAGGTAGGTATTAAGGGGTTTTTTTTTTTTTTTTTTTTAATAGTTATATTTTATTTTTATATTAGGTTTAATTTTACTGTTGTAACTTTTCTGTTGTATATTATTCCAATATATGTTTATGGTTAACAAAAAAAAAAAAAAAAAAAAAAAAAAAAAAGAATGAAATAATTAAAGTAATTTAAACTTACTAAACAATAATTATATTATAACAATCCATCCGTCTTTTATTTATAACATAAAATAAACAAACACTTTCAATACAAGTTAGATTTTTTATACATTCGATTAATTAATATTTAATATACAGGAATGTTTTAAATTTTTTGTCGCATTTTGTGTTTTCATCAGAAATCTGACAATTTAAAAACCTATTTCACATTTTACAGCTGTTTGATGAAATGATCTAAGATTAAAACGATAATTGATATGGTGCTTTTGTATATAATTTACTTAAGAAATATAAAAGTGGACTTAAATAAATTACATGTCACCGAAATGTACAAAAAAATTAAATAGACTTACGGCTACTAAAAAGTATAAAGTAATAACGAAATATTTTCGAAGTCCGAAAATATTTCTTATTCTAGTTTTAAAGTTGGTACCAACTAATAGTACTTATTTTTTATTATTAGTGTATAGTTTTATTTTTTATTATTATTGGAGCACGGTATGTAACTTAGTATTCATCTGATGATAAGTAGACATACAAAGTCCATGAATAGCGTTGATCTAGGCGTTGTTGTTTAACAGAATTACGCTCCCACTATGTCGCCTAAAAAAACCGGCTGCGAAACGGAGCGCGCCAAAGACGAATGTGCATAACAGATCGACACCGAAACACGATTAGGTCACTTGACGGGTTTTGCATCTGTAAGACGGTGGTAACGAAATCGGTCCGTCGGCCTAGTAATGATCCCAGCTAAAGGTACTAATATTATTTCCCAGGTTTGGGAATCGAACCCACGATACAACATCAAAAGCGCAACCACTATACCACGAGGGCGGTACGGAGAACTACACATAATATACTGTACGTCCATACCGAGCTAGCCACTTGTTCGGTGTAGACTCTTACCATGATACCGTAAGGCACCCGTGATGATATTTATTTATTTTACGTACATTAATCATGTAGGGTACATAACGAACGACGTAGCTAGGTAAAATAGATCGTGTTTTTCACGCACTAGATGTGAACCAGACGCGACGGGATGTTAGGTTAGGATGCTATTAGGTTAATGAGAATGGATGCCAGCCTTTCGTTATGTGTTCGTACATTAATCAGGCCTATGTAAGAGTACTATTACAAAAGTGTTCTCTATAAAGGTAAATAATAAATAGCACATTCATATTTAGAAGAGAAACGCCACAGTTATGATTGACAACCGACTTCAATTCGATGACAGTTCGTTAAGGAATGCAGTGACATTCACAATTGCGTTTGAGCTTAAAACAAACTGAGCAAAAATGAGCTTTTGCACTTACCAGCAATACTAGACTATTTTTGTATTAATATAAATTAATCCTTCTGTGTTGGGAATCAGAATAAACTTTTTAAATATTATAATATAAAATTATGTATTACCCAACAAAAGAATTGAACTTATAATATAAAATAAGAATTGAACTTCGACTAACAGCCAAGTTGTAATATTGGAAGTACGTTTATATGGGCATCAAGACGAGCACAGAAATAACGATCCGAGGCTACGAAATCTGACAACCAAGACCATACATAATAAATTACTTATAGGTACAAATATAATTTTATAAATTTCCTTGTCAGGATCTTATTATATATATTTTTTAAATTAAAAAAAAAAAAAAAAAAATGTAATAAAAAAAATCTTTGTGGGCGGGACTCGAACCCACGATCCTTGCTTTCGCGGTAAGGTACTCAATCAGGATCCGGTCGCCGCTCACGAAATTTGTCATTGCTTACTTTTTATTACTTTACAGACACCTTGTCGACGACCTATGCCATCCTTATATAGTGGTATAATTTTATAAAAAAAAAATGCAAAATTCTAACTTGTGTCAGTGTCTCGAACGACAATTGAAATTGAAAAAAACGTTAGGCAGTTGCTTTTAAAAGGGTGAGGGAAGAGGGTCCAGGGTCTTGAGTATGGTATGAAAAGCTAATGGTTCATTTGTATTATACATATATATTATAATAACGGGAACAAAATTATAGAGTCATGTAATGGTTGCCAACAAGGCAACAAGGAGACCCATTAGGCCCAGCAATTTTTAGTTTATCTATACACAAAATTATTGAATCTTTAAAAAGAAATATAAATTTATAGTATCTCGATGATGGGACATTAATTGGAAATCCGTCAACAGTACTAAATGACATAAAAATTATAAAATAAAAGTTTTTGGAAATAGGTTTGAATACAAACGCACAAAAATATTACTGCCTAAATTCTACTACTCCTCAATTTATTTCTCAGTTAAATGAAAATCTTCAACAATTGCTTCCAGATATAAGATATTTAGATAATAACAATTTATATCTACTCGGATGTCCAATTAAAAATGAAGGTCTGAGTCAGGTGATAGTCGGGCGCGAACATTTTTGGCCCAAAGAATTGGTCTGGCAATACAGCGTGGCAATGCCGCTTCCGTTCTCGGGACTATCGGTGTTATGTCCGGGTTGGACGAAATTTTTTATTTAATTTAATAGTTTTAATTTTTATTTCATTAGTTTTATTTTTATTATATATTTTTTAAGCTTTATCAAATTAATGAGTTATACTGTATGGTATTTTTATTATTACATTTTTATAAATTTCCTTATCAGAAATACTTGTTCGTATACAAATATACGGAATTTATAGCCAGAAAGATGCCTTCTGGCTATAAATTCCGTATATTTGACAATTCCACTTGCTCAAACTCGGCTAGGTTACGGAGTTCCGGTGCCTACCTTCCGGTTTTATCATCATTCATCATCTGATGATAAAGCCAGGTAGGCAGTTCATTGCAACTTGCTTGTGACTATAAACACCAATTTATATACTTGGGGTTGAATTTATACCTCAGACTTAAAAACATTACAGTTTTTAGGTTCCTGGTTCAAACCCGGTGTGTACTAATGAATTTTTGATTCAAAAATATATGTATATTTGATTGACAACACCAGTATAGTACCTCGGAGAGCACGTTAAACTATAGGTATAACCAGTTTCACTATACCAACTTGAGGAATTGTTTATTAATGGGTTATTGAGTCCAGTGGCGTAGCCCGCCTTAGAGGTATCAACAATTTATGGGGGGCCCAACGAAATGTAGACTTTTCGTAATAATATATTTATTAATGAGAAAAAGAAAAAAAAACAACCAACCGTAAACTTGTAATATTTTGATTTGCCAGAATTATTTATGAGCAAAAAAATCGTCAATAAACGTATACCCGGTATGATTTTTTTTCGCAGAAAATACGCCCTAAAAGTTTAGGTGATTTTTTTGATCTTGTACGTTCGGAGCCCCTGCAGCCCGGGAGCCCCGTATCATTGATACCGCGGTACCCACGCCCCTAATTGAGTCTATGCAAACACGGCGACAAGCTAGTCACTTGTTGTTGCTAGACTCATACCGTAGGTAGGATTAAAACCCCTCCACTGGGTACCTTAACGCCGTCTCGCGCGCTGTAAGAAACCCGTGATGATAAATATATAAACACTATAAAATTACATATTATCTGTAACCAATCTGAAAGTAGGTACTTACTAAAAAAAAAACCTTTTTTACAAATCGGTTTTAAAATGAATGTAATGGAGTTCTGAGAGACAACATAAAAACATATATAACCAACTTATTTTTTGAAGTCTGTTAACAAAATTGCAGTCATTACTCTAAGTAGTACGTACACATTCCTATAACCTCTAGCACTCAAATCTAATCTGCGCGTATCTTCATATAAATCACAACACATAAAAGAAGTAATAAACTCACTCGTCACTGCAATTTGGAAACTCTTATACAATCCTTATACAAGTAACGTCTCCATTTGAACACGTATGCTAAACTTTGTATAAAGGAGAGAGCGAATGAATGTTCGTTGCCTGCAAGGAATTCGTATGAAATTAAATTTCAGAATCCGCGGTCGGAGAGAGAAGTTCTCAAATTATATTTTTATCTAATTTAAACTCGAGAAGTTCTGCACTTCCTATTGCAGCTAGATTTTATTTAGTTACATTTACCTAGATATCAACATCACGGCCGCCTTACGGCACCTGAAACCGCCTAGACGGCCTTAGGGTACCAAGCGCAGGGGTTTTAATCCTACCTATGATTCTACACCGAACAAGTGACAAGCTTTTCGAGATATTTGGATAAACTCAATAACCCATCTAAAAACTGTTTCACAAGTTGGTATAGTGGAACTGGGATCGACAGCTTAACGTGCTCTCCGAGACACTAGTGGTGTTGTTAAACAAAATGTACATAAAATTTAATATTAAGAAATAAATGGTACACAACGGGGTTTGAACCAGGGACATAAGTGTTTTTAAGTCTAAGGTCTAACCAACTCGACCACCACGTATTACCTATGTAGGTACTATAAATAGTTTTTTTTTAACTATTCTTAATATAAAGTATACAACAAAATAATATTGGTTTTTAATAGTGATATATAGTTTTTGAACCGATTGACTGGAGAAATGTATAGTGGGTCCGATAACAGGCTATTTTGTAAATTCAAATTTCTTTATTCAAAAATCTCTTTGCGCAAGAGTTATAGATTTTTTGATTTTTACACATTTAAACAGGGCAAAGCGAGGTGTACTAGCATTTCAACAACACTTTACACTAAGGCTCGATTGCCACCAAGTCGACAATGAACAACAATAATTAATTTCAAATTTATATAAATCATGTAATCTTTAGGTACAGATATTTATGAAAAGTCAAAACAAAACAAAAACTGCATAAGCATTATAGGTGAGATTTGCCGGCATAGTGAGAGCGATGAATCCTGTTATGTTTAACAGGATTCATCGCTCTCACATCGCTTATCTTATTTTATTAATCGACCCCATTTATAAATTTTGAAGGTCTGCTTACTATCAGGTAGATATAAAGTTCTCTGTGGTGCTCAGAATAATATCTTACTCATCGTTTTACACCGTTTGGCCCAGTAAAAAAATGGCCAGAATCTTTTTTCGAACGAACTTTGTAGTATGGACGCGTTCATAGCCTTAAAGTTCAAGCCTATTTTACAATTCGGCTAAGCGCATAAAACGTCTTTTTTTGACGAATACGAAGGTTTAAAACAGCTTTGGATGCAGTTTTTTGATACAGGAAAAAAAACATTGAAGTTTCGATTAGAGAGTCTCAATAAAAAAGGTCCAGACTTGCGCTTATTACGCTATTAAGTGCATCCACACCTGTTATCAGTCTCACTACACACAAATCCGTCCAAGGTACAAATTTTCATTCTGTTTGCATAAAGTTCTGGATATATAACTGGTGGCTGAAAAAAATACTTCCGAATATATATTTTTTATATCATTAATAACGTCTACTAGAAATAATTTCAAGACATCAGTATTAAAAAAAAAACTTGACTTACTTTCGTATTTTCAAAATATAAAATGAGTGAAGTTTCTAAATGAAAGATCCTCGCTCGTTACCGGGAAAGGAAGTGTAGCGCAGGTGTTACTTTCCTTCTCCGGGAATGTGAAAAGATTAAAAACGTATGCAAATGAAAATATCATTTTCCCCCAGATTTTTGTGTTATTTGTCAATTTTAGAATTAAAACGAGAACATTTTTAGTCTCTTATGTTTTATTAACGTTTTTATTTTAATAATAGTGGTGCGATTATGAGATATACTAACGAAATTAGTAACTAAGCTAAATCACTCGAGATATTTCGATTATCACTTTGTTAGTTATTAATTAGTAATACATCATTCATTACTATTTTTTGAGTCGGCTACTAATTACTTTGAGATTATAGGCTAGCACAATTGAATATTAATAGTTACTATTATATATAGTTAGGTATATTAGTCAGATTAGTAACGATATTGGATTGTAGCTCGTATATAGCCCCAATATTGGCGGGAATACAAAATTTTCATTCATCATAAATGAAACGTTGAAATATACATTTACACTGCTTTCCGTAACACGAATTATATATTTGATAATATTCAGTTAGATAATAATAAATTGAGGCCCATTTTTTTTGTTACGAAACTAATTAAAAATTATAATATTATAAAGAAAAAGGATTATTGTTTATTTGTTACGAATAATCTCAATAACTACTAAATCAAGTAAAAGAAAATTCACCAATAGAAAGCTACATTATCTACTCGCTGATATATATCATATATTTATTTTATTTAGATTTCTTTAAGAATTTATTAATAGCATTGAAAACAAATGCAATGTACAATAACAGTATATAAAGACAGTAAGAGATTTTAATAAAATACCAAAAAAATATACAGTTAATATAATAAAAATAAAACTATTTAGATTTTAAAGACATGGCCGGAACAATTTTTATAAAGAACCATTTTATAAGCGTATATTGACATATATCACATTTTGGTATATCTTTATATAATTCATCTATAAAATTTTATATTTATCTACTTCTATATTTTTTTTAAGCTTAAAATTTCAAATAACGGTTTCAGTTGTGTTGTCTGTGAGATGTCGAAAACGACGCTTGATGAATTAGTGCATAAACGTGATGGAACTATAGAGATCGTACGAGGTGGTGTACCTCGGCTTACCCATTCTTAACAGGGGAATACATACATATGTACATTGTACAAATATCTCTACCAAAATATAATTTTCTGACAGCTATTAGCTAGAATATACATCTATTTTTAGATACAAAACAGAAATAAGTCAGAAGAGAAAATACAGTTGTATCATCTTATAAGTCACAACATACCTTAAGCCTGTCTATAACTTACTAAAAGGTATGAAAATATATTTATTTCACCAAAACTTAGCCATTTCTCTCCGAATGCGAGAAACTACTTAATACTTAAGAAGAAAAATTTTGTGATCAATCTTAGGGAACTTTAAGAAATATATCTTAATCATGCGATCTAAAAGTTTGTAACTACTTCCTTAACAACTCGAGTTTTGTAGAATTGCTTTTAAAATAGGAACTAGTGATTTTTTTAATTTTAAGTACCTAACTATTTTTAGTTTTGGGATTCAAATATAAGAAGCATAATTGACAGCCTCCGTAGACTAGTGGTTGCCTTTGGCGTTGTATCCGGAGGTCATGGATTCGATTCCTACCCATGGAAAAAAATATTAGTACGTTTTTTTCTGTACAGTTTGTCATGGTCTGGGTGTTTATAAAATATAATATGTATTATATCGTTGCTTCTGGTACACATAGTACAAGCCTAGAGCTTAGTTTGTGACCAGAGCAATATGTGTAAATTATCCTACATATTATTATTATTATAATTTATGTATAACTGAATGATTTGACTCTAATTTATTTTAAGAGTTGCTGGGTTATTCTGGAATATTGGTCTTAGCTTCTGGTAGGTTCATCTACTTACAATTCCACATGTTGGTAATAGTGGTCTTTGGATTCTATTTGGGTTGTGGGATGTGGACTTTAATAAAAAAGATATCATAACTTACAAATGTAATTTATTTTCCAAAACGAAGCTATTCACAGTACGCCATGTTCTTCTTAAGAGAGATACAATCTAGAGTGGGGTGGCCATCGACAATAAATCTATTTTTCATAAAACTATAGTGTTGTCAATATTAAATATTACAATACCATAACAGATCCCATGGTTTTTTTTAAAGATTTTGTTTCCACCTTTGTAGTCTAGTGTATTCTTAGTCTACGCCAAACAAGTAGTATCTCGACGTGGTGTTTGGATAATTCGATCCCAGTTTCACTATACCTATCAAGGTGTGTAACTATTTATAGATACCTATCTATCACAAATAGATAGGTATCTGACATCACAGACATCTTAACGTGCCGGTATAGTAGGTACCTTTAATGAGTAAATGTACATATTTTATTAATTAAAAACTTATTGGACATACTAGGGTTTGAACCGGGGACCTACTAGGTAAATAAACTGTATTAAATATAAAATCGAACCAACTCGGCCACTTATATTATTATTTATATATTGATACAAATGGACAGGAAATAATATAGTTGTTTGTAACGTTTTTTTTTAATATGTTCAATTTTACACATTTTGCTTGTGGTCACAAACTAAGTTCTAAGCTTGTACTATGTATACCAAAAACTAATTACATTTTATAAACACACATGAAAAACTGTTACTAATAAATTAAAAAAAAAAATGCCATGCGTGAGAGTCGAACTCACGACCTCCGGATACAACGCTTGTTTAGTCCTCCCCATATTATGATGGAAATAATTTATACAAAAACAATCATTTAAATTCTCATGAAGTATTTTTGAAACTCCAATATCTAAATATCCAATGTTATTGAAGGAATGTAGGTATACCTACATGAATCCATTCTAAATGCAAAGGATCAAACGGGCTTTTAGCAAAATTTCCATTTCATATCAAACCTTTTTATTTTAATACCTTTTCCCAATCCAGAGATTGTCACGTTCAAAATTTTATACAAAATTAACACTATGTTTGTTGAAATCATAAACTATATAAGTAATAAAAATAAAAATAAAGTGGCCCCAGCCTAGTGGTTAAGTCACTGCGCAACTGATAACAAGCTTAAGCAGATGACAAGACCGATCTGGGATGGGTGACCGCTTTATACAACGAGGCTATTTCATCATAAACACCGCAAAAAGCTTGCCACTTGTTAGGTATTGTCTCCGAATACCATCGGCGAAATCAGGATGGGTATTAATCCCTCCGCTGGGTAACAAAATGAAAATTTTAATATAATATTTTGTTTCTTTTTGCGGTTTGATGCAAGAGTCTTTATGACTTCGTTAAACCGGACGACCGGCCGGTTTCATTCCCACTGCCTAAACAGATGCAATAACCGCCAAGTGATGATTTTGTTCTAGTATTCGCCGGGTTTTAGAAGCCTACTGCACTGATTTATTGTCGAGGTAGTCTCCTTTCAGCAGTTATGAAACAACAGTTGGTTTAAAGATAAAGCTACGAGGATAATACAGTATACTCATAATTCAAATCCGTCTTTTTTGCCGTCTATTTCGTAACCGCATAATTTAGCCGACATAGAGGGAGTGACTAATACTATAAAACAACAAGGTAATGATCGATTCTATTCATGGACTTAGTATATATGCTTACTATCAGATAGATACAAAGTATATGACGGGATCCAATTTTTGTTTTTTTAATTGTTGTTTTAGTTCCAGCAAACGCAGTTGCGTGTGAGACAATAGAATTGGACTAATAATGGAAAGAACTAGTCTTAGTCTTCTTTACTTTCCAATTCCATTGTCTCACACACACAGTTTCCGTTTATCCGCTCGTTTCAAAAATCCGAATGACAGTAACGTCGGAAATCCGATTGTTGGTAGTTGTAATCCGATTAATGCGGATACAGTGAAAGTTCCACAAACTAATCCGTTTGGTCCATTGCGTGCGATACATACGATGCGAAACTGTAGGCACTTTAAGTGACATTTAAAAAAATAATTTTCAGTCTAAATGCTTTTACCGACTTTTAAAGTAAACATTTTTGGTTGATAATTATATAGAGCGTTTAAAGATAGTTAGCCTTCGCTTTTTAGTTTTAGTTTACAATGTTGTTACTGATGTTGGTCTTTTAATATTTCTATTTACATTTATATAAATTCCTTATCAAGATAGTATATTTATTTTTTTAAAGATAAAAAGCAATAAAAAAAATCCTGGTGGGCGGGACTTGAACCCGCGATCCTCGATTTCGCGACAAGGTATTCAACCACTGAGCCAACACAAACACCCCTCACTAATTTTGTCATTGCTTATTATCTACTTTATACATATACGCCCTCTATGTGCTTTCTTCTAATAACTCTATAATTAGAGTGAAGTTAGTAGTTTTTAATACTAGATGGCAGAGGAGTCTGTTTTTTGTTTTTAACTCGTTTTAGTATTTTTTTTTTCATTTTTATAAATTCCTTATCAGGATAGTTTAATATTTCTATTAGGGTTTTTTATACTAACTTTGGCCCATGACTTCATTTGTATTAGTAGTCTTTAAAAGTATAGAACAAAAATTAGATCTTTTTAAATCTGTCTGTATCCTCACCTCTGACATATTATCAAGATAATTTATACCTCCTATTAGACACCTGAATTTAAAATACCTTTATACTAAATTAAACTATAGACGATCTGTCACATTTATATATATAAGTATTTAACTTAATATATACGTTGTGGCCGAGTTGGTTAGACCTTGGACTTAAAAACACTAAGGTCCCTGGTTCGAATCCCGGTGTGTACCAATGAGTTTTTAATTAAAAAAAATATATACATTTGTTTGACAACACCACTATAGTGCCTCGGAGAGCTCGTTAAGCTGTCGGTCCCGGTTTCACTATACCAACTTGTGAAACTGTTTATAGATGGGTTATTGAGTCTATCCAAAAAACATCGCGACGAGCTAGCCACTTGTTCGGTGTAGACTCATACCATCGGCTACGACGAGGTGGGATTAAAACCCCTCCGATGGGTACCCTGGGGCCGTCTAGGCGGTCTCAGGCGCCGTAAGGCACTTGTGAATATATATATATATATATATATATATTTAACTTTATTAATAACTTTATATATACGTGGTGGCCGAGTTGGTTAGACCTTGGACTTAAAGACACTTAGGTCCCTGGTTCGAATCCCGGTGTGTACCAATGAGTTTTTAATTAAAAAAATTATGTACATTTGTTTGACAACACCACTATAGTGCCTCGGAGAGCACGTTAAGCTGTCGGTCCCGGTTTCACTAAACCAACTTGTGAAACTGTTTATAGATGGGTTATTGAGTCTATTCAAAACATCGCGACGAGCTAGCCACTTGTTCGGTGTAGACTCATACCATCGGCTACGACGAGGTGGGATTAAAAACCCCTCCGCTGGGTACCCTGGGGCCGTCTAGGCGGTCTCGGGCGCCGTAAGGCACCCGTGAAGATATATATCTATACTAATATTATAAAGCTGAAGAGTTTGTTTGTTTGTTTGTTTGTTTGTTTGAACGCGCTAATCTCAGGAACTACTGATTCGAATTGAAAAAATATTTTCGTGTTGGATAATCCATTTATCGAGAAAGGCTATAGGCTATATAACATCACGCTACGACTAATAGGAGCGGAGTAACAAAGAAAAATGTTGCAAAAACGGGGAAAAATTATTCCTTTTAAGAGCGTACGCTGCGTAAACGGTTAAATTTAAACGCGCAGACAAAGTTGCGCGGGTCAGCTAGTATATATATATATATATTAACTTTATTATATATATCGTCTATCTTTCTATAGAAAATAAAGAATTTTCCCTTTTGAGTTGTCCCCTGATTGAAAAGGACAATAACCAAAGGGATAACGATTCCCTAGGGACTTTATTCTGATGTCTGCATTTGAAAAAAAAAGGTTATGGGTTTTATGTATATATCTACATAAAAATCCACTGTTTCTAGCTTTCTAGCTGAAATTTTGAATTAGATCTATGTTTCAAAGTTGCACACGGACTGATTATATAAGTCCCGGTAATTCTAAGGAAACTTTACCGGGATATAATATTAGCCTAAATGCCGCATAAATTACTATACTAAAGTGTTATGGCAAAACTAGGAAATATTTGTTGCGCAATGGATGATTGAAACATTGTTACCAAAAAAGATGCAAAAACGATCAAGTGACTTAGACATGTTTCGCTTTCAGTCTGTGGCTTAACCGGTTTTCAGGATCATACTGCATTGGCTACTTCTGAAAATAGTACTTTATGGGTTCAAATAAAGTACTATATACAAAAAATAATAATGGTAATGCAGCTAAGAATTAAGACTCGAAAAATATTTCGAGAAATAGAATTCGTCATTCGTCATTTCGTAACCGCATCATTTACCCGGCATAGACGTAGCGACCAATGCTGCAACAATAATGTTTTGATCGCACCCATTCATCTACTTTGTACGATGGTAATCAGATAGTTGTCTGCTTAAGATCAGGATCAGGTAGATCACCATACTTCAATATTTTAATGCTCCAGTGGCAAGCTGTGGAAGACTTAAACCGAGGTGGTTGGAATGCTGCGTACTAGATCTTAAAAATATTGGCGTCAGATGCTGGAAATTAAAAGCTAAAGAGAGAGCCTGGAGAATTATACTGAACCAGGACAAGGCCCACCCACAGCAGGAGAGCCTTATATGATGGTGATGCTGGGAACCCTGAGGCCGTTTTAGCGGTCTCAGGCACCGTAAGGCACCCGTGATGATCCATATGGTTCGGTCTCTCACGGGCACGTTAACCCTTCATCATTCTATAATACATCTAGTATACCTTATGTAGCTATTATTCCGTTTAACAATCATACAATAAATTATTATTTAATAATAAAAATACAACACAATTCAATTTTCAAAACATACGAGACTAAATTCCGAAATACCTTCAAATTTGAAAGAATAAAAATTCAATGAAGTGAATAAATCTATAAGCATTGAGGTTTATAAATATTTAGATACAGTATAGTAGTGTGAAATAAACCGTTTCAATAAGAATAGTGTAGCACTGACATCAGCAGTTGTGCGTGATATGTGTGATTTGAAAGAAGATGTAGTGACAAGGATTGAGAAAGGAATGTTACGGTGGTTTAGGCACATTGAGAGGATGAAAGAAAAGAGATTGACGAAAGAGATTTATGAATCAGAGGTGAATGAAAGAATAAGGCCGGATGACCCAGAAGAATGTTCCTTGACCAAATCGGGGACATTCTCAAAAAAGTTGGGATCCGTAGTGCCCATAACCGTAGCTTGTATGAAAAGAGTGGTAGATGTGAAGGAAGCGAGAGAGATGCCAAGATCGTTGTAGGTGGCGCTCCCTTATTTCTGCCTATCCCCGTGGGAAAAGGGCGTGACAATTTTATTTTATTTATTTATAGCACTGACAAGACCAAACATCACAAGTTCCACATTATATAGGGTACGCTATATTATCATGTAGTTTATAATAATTTACTGAAATTTTAATTTGTAAATCCTTTCTAATCAGAAAGAATACGTTAAACTATAAATAAATTCCTCGAAACGTTATTCGTATATACCTATACTAAATAATATCGTTAAAACATGTTTCATGTCAACAGAGATTTTTATGTAGTATACGCAAAGCAATAATAAACATAAAGGTAAGAAAACATTTATTCAAGAAAACAACAGTTATCAGTTATAGTAAAATAAAACCTAATATAAAAATAAAATCTAACTATTATAAAAAAAAAACCCTTAATACCTACCTGAAAAATTTTTAATTCTATAAAAATTTAATAAATTTCTTCCAGAAAAAAAGGTAAATATATTATTATGTTGGCCTTTATATCAAAACTGGCCTAAACTTGCATCATCACGACCATTGAATCAATAAGGGTGGTCTTAATTAGATTTATTTCACTGTACCGGTCTTTTGTCCTATGTTTTTGTTTCTAAAACCTGCTATCCAGGCGTTTCAATAAATCAAAGCTAGCTAAACCTCTGTTTCTCCTTGTCATTACGATATAGAACAAAAGTAGTAAAACACATTAATAACCTGGCTTAACGAAACGAATTGAGCGGTTAATTATTAAAATCAGAGGACTATCTTACTACATATATATATACATGTAGGCCGAGTTGGTTAGAACTCAGGTCTGTACGCGTTGTGTACCAATGAGTTTTAAATAAAATTAAACAAATTACATATGTTTGACAACACCACTATGTGAGAAGCAGACTATGTTATGAGTACTTATCAAAATAAGTGATAGAAAAACCAGAAGAAGAAAATAAGTCTCAACTTCTTGTAGAGATGCGATACGCACCGCTATATCTTAAATAACTAAAACTTACTGGAATGGCAGCGGTTCTTCCTCGGCGACGAATTCCCTCGGGTACCCAAGCGATCCAGGGTTCGTTCAGGCTCTTCTGCCACTCCACAGGCGAATTTAGTCAATACTTTATACAGTTTTGTGTAACTATCTGGCTACAAATGCTTCACTTATGAAGAAGCGCAACACAAAAGGCTGACTTTTATATTAAACTTTTAGTAGTCACCTCAGAGTTATCTATTATTTATTTATCCAAAGGTGAACAAAGATCTTTTTTACATTTTTCAAGTATTAACAGTATTACTGACTGATAATGACACATATTAAATGCTAAAGACTCAAAATTAGGGCATGCTTTATCACTGAACAACCAGTAAAGTGCCTAGGATACCACTTTAAGCTGTCGGTCCCAGATTCATTATACCAGCTTCTAAAACTGTTTATATATACATAGGTTATTGAGTCTGTTGACTCATGAGCTACGATGAGGTGGCATTAAAACTCCTCCGCTGGGCACCCTGATGCCGTTAATGATATTCTTTTATTGTTACTATCTAAATACTTTTAAACTCTAGTATCTTAAAGTATTTTTTATCCAATGCACCTCAGAACGGTGCTGGCAAATGGAAAATTCTATTTTCATCACAATAGCGCACAAGCTTCTCTTTGAAAGGCCTCAAAAATCTGAACATTAATAATATATGTATGCTCATTCTTCTACGGACTTCCTCTTATCGTGGGACTTTGTTTGTGCTTTAACTAATGGGGTTCGCCCCTAAAAAGAAATAAACGTTTTAGAATAGCTCGTAATAATAATACGTTGTGGGTTCGATTCCCACCCATGGCAAAAAAAATGTACGTTTTTATGTACATATTAAAACATAATAATATACGTGGTGGCCGAGTTGGTTAGACCTTAGACTTAAAAACACTTAGGTCCCTGGTTCAAACCCCGGTATGTACCAATAAGTTTTTAATCTAAAAAATATGTACATTTGTTTAACAACAACACTATATTGACAGCCTCCGTGGACTAGTTTTTGCGCCTTTGGCGTTGTATTCGAAGGTCATGGGTTCGATTCCCATCCATGGCAAAAAAATATTAAGTAGTACGTTTTTCCTGTACAGTTTGTCATGGTATGGGTGTTTATAAAATATAGTATGTATTATATCGTTGTTTCTGGTACACATAGTACAAGCGTGTAATTTGTCCTACATATTATTATTATTATTACTATAGTGCCTAGGAGAGCACATTAAGTTGTCGGTCCTCGTTTCACTGTACCAAACTGGGGAACTGGTAATAGATGGGTTATTGAGTCTATTCTAAACTTCGCGACAAGCTAGTCACTCGTTCGGTGTAGACTCATACCATCGGCTATGACGAGGTGGGATTAAAATCTCACCGCTGGGTACCCAGAGGCCGTCTAGGCGGTCTCGGGCGCCGTAAGGCACTCGTGATGATATGTATGTATGTATTTTTTTTCTGGCTTTTTCTTTTTTTTCATGTACGATAATTCAACCAGCTGACTTACTCATCATCGCTCAGCCCAAGGTTATAATTATGATAAGAATATGAAATTTTAACAGTAGTTTTTTTAAAAGTTGTAGTTACCAATAAGAATCTTTTTTAAAATTAAAATCCCATAGGGGGATGAAAAGGAAGGATTTTAGCTTTATTGCACTAAATTGTACATAGACAAGCTTGCCATTTCTACTAGCTAACTTTTGAGAGAGTAAAATATACCTTAGGTGCAAAACATTTTGGAAAAAGTTTGGATATGTAGGTTAAAGATAAATTGTATAGAATCCCAAACATCGTCGTGCGTAATCTTCCAGCTTTGTTGATTAATATAGGAAACACCTGGCTTGCGTCACACGTCGACGTCTCTAAGCACAACTCTAATACACATTGGCTGCTCTTTACTAGACTGACAAATTGTATGAATCGTAACCATTTCTAAGAATAATAATAATTAATAATAATAATAATGGGTTCGATTCCCACCCATGGCAAAAAAAAAATAGTACGTTTTCCTGTACAGTCTTTTCATGGTCTGGGTGTTTATAAAATATAATATGTATTATATCATTGCTTCCGGTACACATAGTACAAGCCTAGAGCTTAGTTTGTGACCAGAGCAATATGTGTAAATTGTCAAAAAAAAATAATAATAATAATATATATTCCTTTAAATATATGGCCTAATTCATAAAAACTTATTGAGGCATTGAAGAATAATGAACTTTAGTTATAGAAGGGTTTCTCTGTTTTACGCATAATATTTTTTGTTGCTAATAAAAAGAGACAAAACCCTCTATAACAAAAGTGTTCTTCAAGGACTCAATAAGTGTTTTATGAGTACCGGTGTTAGTATATAATTTATATTTTCAGCCTATGTGGTTGAACATTTTGGTGCTTGGAGCCCTGACGCTAAACATCTCGCTAAAAAATCTCTTCTCTATAGTAAATTATTAATTAAATATAATGGTGTAACAAAATTTATGCCGAGGGTCAGCATGACCAAGCAGCTATGCGAGCATACATGTTTATGCGCAAGTTACAGTAGTGTGTAGTCAATTTTCGAAATTTCCTTTGTTTTAGCACCGTGTTTCAGCTTTATCCAAATGTTTATAAAGATATATGTTGATTTCCTTGACATATTTTTTATATTATCTAATTAAAATATAATATATAATTTGGTATAATATTTATTATTTTAGGTTACAAACGGCTTATTAAATTAAATATGCAAGTAATTTGACGATGGAGCGAGGACACTAAAGTATATTCGTGATGCAACTTCGTCGCCGCCCATTTTCGTAATCGCATCAATTGACCAACAACCCCATTCGTGGACTGTAAACCATCAGTTACAAGGTTACATGAGATAAATTATTTCTCTATATGTTCTTTGAATTATAATATAATTTATTTGGTTTCTTACTTTATTATAAACGATTAATCATAAAAGATGGCGTGCTTCAATATACACTAATTTTAAAAATATATACAACTTCATCTGAATTGTCAGTCCAATAAAGAGGAGCCTAATGCTTTCAGATATGTTCCATTCGAGTGTCGTGTAAATTTAAATTTTGTTCGAAATTCAAACGCGAGAGAAAGTGTAAATTATTAATGCTGGTAAAACAGAGTTTTTGGCTTAGTGGAAATAAGCGCGTTAGACGATATCGCCCCATTACCTCCAACGTTTTACAGAATAACGCCCTAATGGTGTGGTATTTATTACTGAAAAATGCGTTAAACTAAATATACTATATACCTATTAAGCTGAAGAAAATTCAGATGCTTGGAAATATACTTAATTACATACATACATACATATCATCACGGGTGCCTTACGGCACCCGAGACCGCCTAGAAGGCCCCAGGGTACCCAGCGGAGGGGTTTTAATCCCACCTTGTTGTAGCCGATGGTATGAGTCCACACCGAACAAGTGGCTAGCTCGTCGTGATATTTTGAATAGACTCAATAACCCATCTTTATAAACAGTTTCACAAGTTGGTATAGTGAAACTGGGACCGAGAGCTTAACGTGCTCTCCGAGGCACTATAGTGGTGTTGTCAAACAAATGTACATATTTTTTTAATTAAAAACTCATTGGTACACACCCGGATTTGAACCAGGGACCTAAGTATTTTTAAGTCCAAGGTCTAACCAGCTCGGCCACCACGTATATATTTAATTATAATAATAATATGAAGGCCATTACACACATATTGTCCTAGTCACAAACTAAGCTCTATGATTGTAACGCATCATTTAGCCGGCATAGTGGGAGCGATCAATAATGTAAATAATAATGTATTGATCTACCACTTTTATAAACTTTGTAGGTCTGCTAAACATCAGGCAGATACAAAGGCACATGCCGTGCTCCATTAATCAAAAATAAAAGAAACCTGTGTGTAACTGAATCCATATCAATACATAATTATATTTTATGAGCACTCAGACCATGACAAATTGTACAGATAATTGTACTATTTTTTTTTTCCCATGGGTGAGAATCGAACCCACGACCTTCGGATACAACGCCAAAGGCGCCACCACGAGCGCGTAGGCGGTATTCAAATATGATCGTATAATATTTATTTATTTTTTATAGATTATTTGAATATTATCTTATATATTGGAACATGAATGCAAAAAACAGCATTGCCATAAAATTTGGTGCATGGCAATGCTGTCTTAGGTATCATACGCTCACGCGCCGTGTGGTACTTAAAACAGCCTCGACAGCCTTAAGGTACCCAGCGGTGGGGTTTTATTCCCACCTCATCGAAGCCGTCCAGCTCATTGCGGTGTTTGGAAGTACTTAATTACCCTCCTTTAAATGTTTCACAGGTAGGTTTAATGAAACTGGACTGTGGCACAATATACCTATATATTTTTTCGGGCTCAGGATCCAGCGGAGGGATTAACCCATCCTTATTTCGCCGATGGTATTTAGAGGTAACACCTAATAAGTGGTGAGCATGTTGGGGTGTTTATGATGGAATAACCTCGTTGTATAAAACGGTCACACGTCCTAGATCCCACCTTATTGTCATCTGCTTAACCATGTTATCAGTTATGCGCAGTGACCTAACTAGGCTGGGCCGCTTTTTTAATTTATAGCCTGATAAATTAAAAAAATAGATATCAAATTCAAAAGTGATTAAATCATTTATGGGCTCGTTGTAAAATAAAAAACAATATTTACCTGCCTATGGTTAAAATTATTTGTAGTTAATAAATTGATGATTATTTTACGAAGTGCCCTAGAGAATCCCACACAAGAGCCCTCAGCCGCGTTTGCAGGAGGGCTGTTGAAATATAATTATATTAATTGAACCAAAACAAAGGGTTGGTAATATTGATATTTAACTAAAATCTAGATTCATATAGAATTGTAGAAAATATTATAAGATAGCCGAGTTGGTTAGACCTCAGAAACCCTACAGTGTTTAGAGCCTCTTTTCAAACCTCGGTATATACTAATGAATTTTTAAATTAAAAATGTATGTGCATTTGTTTGACAATACTCTAGTGTTTCGTAGATACTAACTTGTGAATTGTTTATAGATGGTTATTAATTCTATTCAAACGAGCTACTATACCAGCTTGTGAATTGTTTATAGATGGTTATTGAGTCTATTTAAACAAGCTGCTATACCAACTTGTGATTGTTTATAGATGGTTATTAAGTCTATTCAAACGAGCTACTATACCAACTTGGGAATTGTTTATAGATGGTTATTGAGTCTATGTAAACGAGCTACTATACCAACTTGTGAATTGTTTATAGATGGTTATTGAGTCTATTCAAACGAGCTACTATACCAACTTGTGAATTGTTTATAGATGGTTATTGAGTCTATTTAAACGACCTACTATACCAACTTGTGATTGTTTATAGATGGTTATTAAGTCTATTCAAACGAGCTACTATACCAACTTGTGAATTGTTTATAGATGGTTATTGAGTCTATTTAAACGAGCTACTATACCAACTTGTGATTGTTTATAGATGGTTATTAAGTCTATTCAAACGAGCTACTATACCAACTTGTGATTGTTTATAGATGGTTATTAAGTCTATTCAAACGAGCTACTATACCAACTTGTGAATTGTTTATAGATGGTTATTGAGTCTATTCTCATGAGCTACTATACCAACTTGTGATTGTTTATAGATGGTTATTGAGTCTATTCAAATTAGCTACTATACCAACTTGTGATTGTTTATAGATAGTTATTGAGTCTATTCAAATGAGCTACTATACCAACTTGTGATTGTTTATAGATGGTTATTGAGTCTATTCAAACGAGCTACTATACCAATTTGTGAATTTTTTATAGATGGTTATTAAGTCTATTCAAACGAGCTACTATACCAACTTGTGAATTGTTTATAGATGGTTATTGAGTATATTTAAATGATCTACTATACCAACTTGTGATTGTTTATAGATGGTTATTGAGTCTATTCATACGAGCTACTATACCAACTTGTGATTGTTTATAGATGGTTATTGAGTCTATTTAAACGAGCTACTATACCAACTTGTGATTGTTTATAGATGGTTATTGAGTCTATTCAAACGAGCTACTATACCAACTTGTGAATTGTTTATAGATGGTTATTAAGTCTATTCAAACGAGCTACTATACCAACTTGTGAATTGTTTATTGATGGTTATTGAGTCTATTCCAACAAGCTACTATACCAACTTGTGAATTGTTTATAGATGGTTATTGAGTCTATTCATACGAGCTACTATACCAACTTGTGATTGTTTATAGATGGTTATTGAGTCTTTTCAAACGAGCTACTATACCAACTTGTGAATTTTTTATAGATGGTTATTGAGTATATTTAAATCATCTACTATACCAACTTGTGATTGTTTATAGATGGTTATTGAGTCTATTCATACGAGCTACTATACCAACTTGTGATTGTTGATAGATGGTTATTGAGTCTTTTTAAACGAGCTACTATACCAACTTGTGATTGTTTATAAATGGTTATTGAGTCTATTCAAACGAGCTACTATACCAACTTGTGAATTGTTTATAGATGGTTATTGAGTCTATTTAAACGAGCTACTATACCAACTTGTGATTGTTTATAGATGGTTATTAAGTCTATTCAAACGAGCTACTATATCAACTTGTGATTGTTTATAGATGGTTATTAAGTCTATTCAAACGAGCCACTATACCAACTTGTGAATTGTTTATAGATGGTTATTGAGTATATTCAAACGAGCTACTATACCAACTTGTGAATTGTTTATAGATGGTTATTGAGTCTATTTAAACGAGCTACTATACCAACTTGTGAATCGTTTATAGATGGTTATTGAGTCGATTCAAACGAGCTACTATACCAATTTGTGAATTGTTTATAGATGGTTATTGAGTCTATTCAAACGAGCTACTATACCAACTTGTGAATTGTTTATAGATGGTTATTGAGTCTATTCAAACGAGCTACTATACCAACTTGTGAATTGTTTATAGATGGTTATTGAGTCTATTCAAATGAGCTACTATACCAACTTGTGATCGTTTATAGATGGTTATTGAGTCTATTCAAACGAGCTACTATACCAATTTGTGATTTTTTTATAGATGGTTATTAAGTCTATTCAAACGAGCTACTATACCAACTTGTGAATTGTTTATAGATGGTTATTGAGTCTATTCCAACGAGCTACTATACCAACTTGTGAATTGTTTATAGATGGTTATTGAGTCTATTCCAACGAGCTACTATACCAACTTGTGAATTGTTTATAGATGGTTATTAAGTCTATTCAAACGAGCTACTATACCAACTTGTGAATTGTTTATTGATGGTTATTGAGTCTATTCCAACGAGCTACTATACCAACTTGTGAATTGTTTATAGATGGTTATTGAGTCTATTCAAACGAGCTACTATACCAACTTGTGAATTGTTTATAGATGGTTATTAAGTCTATATAAAAGAGCTAACCACTTGTTCTATGTAGACTCATACCATCGGCTACGACGAGGCGGGATTAGAATCTCTCCGCTGGGTACCCTGAAGCCGTATAGACGGTCTCGGGCGCCGTAAAACACCCGTCATGATATATAATTTTTTATCTGTCAGGAAAAAATCACAGTCATAGTATACATGTAAGTTGTATCTAGGACCATAAAATTTTTTCACTGTTTACATTGATTTTTTTTATATGATGTTTGTACGTGCGTAAATATATATATATTGAAAGATACCTACTTCGAACATCTTAAAATCGTAGACAAACAATTTTAAGGTTATATTGTCAATAACAAAAATCAGATTTATTTAAGAAAGTTCAACTTTTAAGTTAATGCCAGGTTTAATAGATTGAGGTAGAAAAAAATGTGTCAAAAAAACCGGCTCTTCAAAATTTTAATATCGAAATTACTAAATAATGGTAATAAAATTGGCCTATAATATGAATTTATTATTACTTCTATGAATTTTATGTAGTATTATTGACTTACCCTCAAACTGTCAAGTCTTGAACAGAATTACGGGCCGAATTACTACTACATTGATACTACATTCATTTTCTTCTTTTTTGGTAGGAATTATTATCTTGTTAAACAACAGCCCTATTCTTTGACTTTCTAGAATACTAAAAATATCCTAATCAATTAAGACATTTTGTAAATTATTGATTACCTATTCGTTTATAGTTAGGTCTATGAATATCTAATCCGTTTACCTATATCAACGGTTACCTATAACTAAATTAGTTGGGTACGATAGGTCCTTGCTTAGTATTCCGGTGACTGAGGAACCCCTAGCAAATAGGTTTCGAGTTAGGTATTGTTTCGCGGTACCTTGTGGATATATTTCTGGGTATTTATTAGTTATTCATTGTGTTGCCGTGTTTAATCTATGTGGGTATATGAAATTATTATAGACCTATTATATAATTTACACCAATAAACTGACTAAAAATATTTATTAAATTGACTATCAGTACCATCAAACTACAATATATTTAATAAAGAAATAGAAATACATATATATGTAAAAACCGTCAAGTGACCTTGTCATATTTTCGGTTTCCGGATACTGCGTCGGTTTCTTGTCGAGAAGATAGTCTCCTTTCATGGTACGGTTGCGAAACGGGCGATTGATATCGCGATAAAGCAACGAGGCAGCAACATACATCGTCGCCGCCCATTACGTAACCGCATCATTTGGTGAGAGAGATCAATATTGTTAAACAACAATGTTTTGATCGACTCCATTTATGAACCTGGTAGTCTGTTTAACATCAGGTAGATACAAAGTCATATGACGTGTATGAAAGATGATGGTTCAGTAAGAAAAGAGATATTCAGAATATATTTATTCCCAACTAAAGTATAGTTCAATATAGTATAGTACAATAATAAAATTGTAGGGTGTACAGAAATAATCACTAACAATAATTTATCAAGATTATGTAAAGAATTAGACAAAAATATATATAAAATTTAAATTTTGCAAAAACAAGCTGCTATAAAAACTACAAGTAATTTAATTGAATCAGGCGTTATTTTGCGGAAGTCCATTTTATAATGATGCCTCGTTAAGAGGCGAAACATGTGTCGAAGAGTGTTCGTTTGTTGGAGATATTTCTTTCTATTGTTACATGTAACATATAATTTAATACACCAACATTATAAGCGGAAGATATAACAACATAATTTCCAATTGTAATCACTATAAATATAGTGTCATAATTTTATCTAATATATTACCATAAATAGACAAAAAACTAATTTGAACCACTAATTCCTCGTTAGGTGACAATTCATTTATTTAACAAATTTCAACATATTTTCTGTCGGCTGATGAACGAATCTGGTATTTATTCAACATAAATACCAAAGCAGGGAGAGAAATAACTTCTCGGGGAAAATTATCGATTTATTTTATTATATTTTTTTTATTTAGATATATTTATTCTTATATTTTAATATTTATTAGCTGGTAATTTCATTGTATGTTTGTATATGTTTCAATATATTTTATATTCATTGCTTTATCTTTAGTTTGTATTTTGACTTGTTACTTTTATTCTTTATGGTCGTGTTTTTTGTTTCTTATTTATTTATTTAAATCTACAAATAGCATGCTTGGTTTTCTTCAATAGTAGGTACTTTAAAGAAAAGTAACCATGCTATTTACCTACCTACTATGTGTTTAGGTCTAAGGTGACGGTTTTTCCGTTACAGGACAACTCGTACTGGTTGCAAAATGCATGTACATACCGTGGCGGATGTACCAACTCGTACTAAACGTTTTGGCGATCCATACATCTGCTGTTCTATTAAAATGTAGAACGCTCTACCAGCTTGCATATTTTCTTTCTCTTATAACCTAGAGTCCTTTAAACAAAGCGTGAATAGCCATTTTAAACCGGCAATGATGGGGTGCGGTGATTCCTAGACATTGCACACTACTTAACAGTAGGTGGATGTAAGGTCACATGTTGAGTTCTTAACCCTTTCAGGATCATAAGATTTTCGGAATTTAAATCTACAAATAGCATGCTTGGTTTTCTTCAATAGTAGGTACTTTAAAGAAAAGTAACCATGCTATTTACCTACCTACTATGTGTTTATTTATTATTACTCTCCTATTTGCGATATCATCAAGAATATTTGTTCATTTTAGAATTACTCGACATCTTCTCTCCCCTTGTCGCAGGCGGCACTTTGCTTTGATCTGCCCGTATTAAGTACTTTGACATGACACACTTGCGACTGAATTTACTTATTAATAATTAATTAAGACACTACCTTTGGATAAAATAAATGGCCTGGCACCCGCTCCATGATTTTGTCTTGAGGAGAACAGTTTGTAACAAATATTTCTTGTTGTTTTTTATGTAAAGTGTCTACTGAGTATTTTTTCTCGCAATCTGTCGAATATTTTAATATATTGTGGTCAGCAAAGTGAGTAATATCAACGAATCTTAATAACCATATTAAGATTCTATAGGTAAATTTAGTATACAGAGTGAATTTAAAATAATGTACTTCGGGCTAATATGAGGTTCTGCTGATCAAATCGAACAACTTTTTCCATGGAACCATGTGATGCAAATGAAAAAAATGTTTTTGCTTACCCATACAAATTGGTCATTTTAACATTACTAGTATGTATGTAGAAAGCATGTTTTTTTTCATTTGCGACAAATGGTTCCCAGGGAATAGTTGTTCATATTGATCAGTAGAACCTCATATTAGCTCAAATTAAATCCTTTCAAAGTTACCGTGTATATCCTGTTTATGGTGCAATGTATAAAGTATGTAGGTATTAATGGTTTTTATATGTAAGTATGTTATTTTTATAGGAGCACAGCATCTAACCTTGGATCTACCTGATGGTAAGCAGACCTACAAGTTCATGAATGAGGTCAATCAAGAAATTGTTGTTTAACAATATGGATCGGTCCCACTATGCTGGCTAAACGATGCGGTTACGAAATGGGCGGCAAACAAGGACGAATTTGCATTACGAGACTATTTTAATAATATCCTCGGTGTTTTATCGCCAAATCAAAATACATGGTTATAGTCTTTGGATTCACCGGTTTTCCGGAGACTACTGCATCGATTTCTTGACGAGGGGGTAGTCTCCTTTCATGACACGGTTACGAAACGTACGATTGATTTGACGATAAAGCAGCGAGGATATTATTAATATACTCGTTTTGCAAATACGTGCATTTCGTAACCGCATAATTTAGCCGGCATAGTGGGAACGAACAATTTTATTAAACGTCAATGTAATAATCGACCCCATTCATGGACTTTGTAGGTCTGTTTAACTGCTTACTTAAACAGTAGATACAAAATCACATGCCGTGCTTCATAAAAAAAAAGAGTTAGAATTCATAGATAGAATGTGAAGTTTAATGTGTATAATTATTTTATTTATGAACCGCCGTACACTTGGTACGTGGTCCAATGGCCACTGCCTCACTGCCTATCAAAGGGGTTAGTTTTTACACCTAAAGTTTACAACTTGCTGACAATTTCACTGTTTAATTAATGACGGCAAAGTTACCGCCATCAATAAAAGATAAACCGCCGTGCACCTAACATTTTATGTGTCGGATTTTACAAACTACTATACTACATTGTACCTACTATTTACGTGGTGGTCGAGTTCGTTAGACTATAGATTTAAAAACACTAAGGTGACGGATTTTCCGTTACAGGGCAACCCGTACTGGTTGTAAAATGGATATGTATACCGTGGCAGATGTACCAACACGTACTAAACGTTTTGGCGATTCATACACCTGCCGTACTATTAAAATGTGGAACGCTCTACCAGCTTGCGTAGTTCCTTCTTCTTTTCAAGGACTCTAGGTTATAACCTAGAGTCCTTTAAACGAAGCGTGAATAGTCATCCTAAGCCGGCAATAATGGGAACCAGCGGTGCGGTCATTCCTAGACATTGCATACTACTTAACATCAGGTGGATATAAGGTCACATGTTGAGATTTAACCTTTTCAGGACTATAAAGAACTCATTCAATGATTTTTATGTTAAAAATTGGAGCATTTGGCATTAAATAAAAATAATTGAAAATCCAAATAAAATAAATATTGGTAGATTTTCAGGAATTCTTGGGGACATATGTGGACTATGGTCGTTAAAAGTTATTTTCCCAAAATTATGGATAAAAATTTTCAAGCCATTATTACATTATCAAAATATTTTATCATATTTTTAATAGTAATTATTGTATTTCACATACCTACTACTATACAATATCAAGTAACCATTTTCACTATCATCCCTGACTATCCTTTAATATAAATAATAAATCCATCACGAGTGACTATTTGGCTCCCGAGAACCGATTAAACGGCCTCAGGGTACCCAGCGGAGGGATTAACCCGTCCTCATTTCGCTGATGGTATTCGTAGGCAACACCTAACAAGTGGCGAGCTTGTCGCGGCGTTTATCATAAAATAGCCTGGTTGTATAAAGAGGTCACCCATCTAAGGCCGGCATTGTTGTCATTTGCTTAGCCTTGTTATCAGTTGCGCAGTGACTTAACCACTTGCCTGGGGCCGCTTTTTGACTACCTATCCTTTAGTTAATCTTATAACAAATTATACAAATTTCATTTAAAAAACAACCTTTAATATATTCTAATAAATGTGTTTATTTCTGTTTCCTGCTGTACAGGATTAAATAGTTCTAGTCTAAAGCTGGACTTAACAACTGAAAACTTGCACTTAGTACTTTAATGTAGAGGATAAACAAACTGTACCTATCCGCTTATAGCGCATCTGTGGTCAGTAATAAAGTGTACAATTCTATATAAAGCTTTGCAATACTTTTAAATATTTTATTGAAAAAAAAATACATGTTGTAGGTATACAATAACACTGTTTCCTAGGCTAGGTTATCCCTGTTTCTAGGAGACAGTTCCTTCCACATGAACAATAGTTAACAATTAAGTAGACAATTTCTAGTGAAGCATTACACATAATTATAAGTAAGTATGTCTATGTAAAAAATAAAAAAAACAACAATTATAATAAAATAAATGGAAAAAAAAGAGTAGGTAATCAAATCAAAAATATAGTGTTTGGGTATTAATGTGTGTGGGGATATGCGTGTATGTTTATGTGCTTAATTAATGTAGGAATTGAATAAAACATAATAAAAAAAATATATATTATTACAAAATAATTTTAAGAATCAATTTCGTACTCGTAAATTTCAGTATCATGATATATGATTTCAGTATATCTATCTGTGATATCGCATGGGACCCTCAGTTTGGCGCAGTCACCAAAAACAAAAAATTGCCAGCACTCTCTGCGGTCCCAATATTTTATTAATCTCAAAGCAAAGCTTACGTTAGTTACCTTATTACTTCTTACTGTTCTAGACTATGTTGATATGTTATTCTGACCCCATGAAAGGGTACCCAACAAATGGATCGTTATATTTTTGGCCTGCGGATCACGTATTTGATGATAAAAATAGCTGAATTGGCTTAATATTTGCTCTCACAGGTAACTACAATTCCTTTCTCTCTCTGAAAATATTAGCGGTTTGAATCGCCCCCTAGCGTCGCCCGTATCTTATTTTTCTTTAAGTAACTAAAACATTAAGTTTAACATCTGTACCTGAAGGTACAGATGTTAATCTTAATGTTCATAGGTACCCTTATAGTGAAGCTCCGGTGTCTGTAAATCTGTCTGTCCATATCAAATATCTCGAAAACTACTGGTTTAGACCACAATTAATGATTGTAAATCTTGTTGACCCTGTCTAATAGGGTTAGGGCAGTTTCTTATTTCTCAGAAGTTTTTGAACCGATTTTATTGAAAAAAAATGTTTGTAGGTCTGTTTGTAAATCTGTCTGTCCATATCAAATATTTCGAAAACTACTGGTTTAGACCACAATTAATGATTGTAAATCTTGTTGACCCTGTCTAATAGGGTTAGGGCAGTTTCTTATTTCTCAGAAGTTTTTGAACCGATTTTATTGAAAAAAAATGTTTGTAGGTCTGTCTGTAAATCTGTCTGTCCATATCAAATATCTCGAAAACTACTGGTTTAGACTACAATTAATGATTGTAAATTTTGTTGACCCTGTCTAATAGGGTTAGGGCAGTTTCTTATTTCTCAGAAGTTTTTGAACCGTATTTATTAAAAAAATGTTTGTAGGTATTTACTCAAACATTGCAACTAAATTAATTTAATTAGGTACGAAAACGTAAATAGATTTTGAAAAAACTCTATTTGCATCTCTCGTTTTTTTTATTCATGATATCTTTTAATAGGATGTTGAAAAATTTTAAAAGTAATCCATAGAGAATCAATCAACTTCGTATAGAAAATGATTTATTTGGATAAGGATTAATAGTATTAATCCTTATCCAAATAAATCATTTTCTATAGTACCTTGGTATTAATTTAATACCAAGGTACTAATAACGTGGTCTAATATCTACTGGCATTTCTATTAACTTTTCATACATAAATAAGTACAATAATAAGTAATATAATAGTTGGACATATGGTACCGTGAACTTTTTTTAGATATTAATGTGTTCTCTAAATCTGTAGTACATTATTTTGTTCTCTCATTATTACAGTTTTCGCAGAGCATGCGATGTAAAGAAATTTATAAGTATTTTTTTTACACCATGGGTTACATTTTCCAAGATTTCGTAAGGATCCCTAATATTTTTTTTAATTGCTCCAGTAGTTTTTGAGTATATTCGTTATAAACAAAAATACAAAAATTCAATTCTTCTCTTTTTAATATTAGTAAAGATTAGGTGGGAGGAATGTCTTTATAAATTTGCCAGGCGACCGACTGATATCGTTACTTGAGACTACTGCATTGATTTGTTGTCGAGGTAGAGTTTCCCTTCAGGGTGCGGTAACGAAACGGGCAGTTGATTTGACGGTAAAGTAGCGAGGATAATGCAAATTTTATTTTGACTTCGCCGTAGTGGAAGCGATCAATGCTGTTAATGTATTGATCGATTGCATGCATGGACTTCGTAGGTCTGTTTACCATAGGGTACCTACAAAGTCACATAATAATAACAAATAATAATAATAATAAAATATGGTTCTGAATTTTGAATTAAGACCCTAGAAGACTATAGATATATTCGCTTACAAATTATTGTAAAAATATTCTTTACATTAATTAATACACGAATGATTAATTTAGTGTTCCTAAGTACCTAAATACTCCTTTGTTGTTCAACAGATTTTGTATCTTAAGCCTAGGAGTTACAGTTACAAGTGCTTTGATATCCTCGGCCAGGATTATACTAATGACAGTTGCTCTTGATCCTTAATCCGCTGTAAGACACCAAACCTCATGTTGATATTAGGCACAAGTTGACAAATCCTTAGCAAATCATCTTATATCTATACAGAGTGAATTTGAAAGGCTGTACGGAAATGAAAAAAAAAATGTAGCTTCCCCATACAAATTGGTCATTATAATTTGCATGGAGAATGAATTGGATGCATTTTTTTTTTCATTTGCTACACATGGTTCCATGGGCAAAGATTTGATCATTAAAGAAAGAAAGAAAAACTTTATTTATACACCAAACAAGTTTGACAAATTATTATAATATATCTTATAACCTCATATTAGCCCAAAGTACGACCTTTCAAAGACACTATGTATATTTTATGTACACACATTTGATCTTTAACGACGATTTTTTTTTTCTTCAAATTATAGGTATAATGTATTCAGTCTTATAGATGGATTATTGATTCTTGACTGGTTCGGTGTAGACTCTAAATGTAAACTGTGAAAATTAAAGTATAAAATTTAAACAATACTAAGGTTTTTTTTTTGATTTCTCGTCATATGAGACCGCTTGGATGGGATTAAGGCAACTTGATGTAGCCTACATCAAGGTACGAATAAAACATCCTTCGTACCTTTATACCGTCTAGGCGATCTCAAGAAAAATCACAAATATTATTTATCTTATTACAATTTATATTAAAATTTTCATAGTTAATTAATTGTTTTTTACCTTAAAAATATTTATTTTAAGAATCTAAAAGCTAATTTATAAAACAATATTTTTTAATAAAATTGAATCAATCAATTGACAGAAATTGATAAAATCAACAAAGAAGAAATTTAAGGCAGCAGCGAGGAGTAATAAGATTTTGTGGCAATCGGGTCACGTAGACTAAAGAAATATTGTTCTGCCGAAAACGGACGGCGAGCTCATCAATACACCCGCGATGTCTGCTACATTCGTCTTTTTACCAAATTGATATTTTATATTACTTATTGAAAATATAGTATGTTTTTACATGAATATATGTTAAGTGTATTGGTAGAGTTTATTAACTTATGTTTAACCGGCGAGGATATGGTAGGGTCAATTTGACGCTGGTAATTTTGTTTTGTGTACCGTTTTTTGTCCGGCAGTCGTACACCGTCGAAGTTCTATGTACTTTGTGTCATTGATTTCCTCTTCTCTTTGCGCGCCAAGCACATATTATTCTGTTCTGTCAATGATGATTGTATCACATAATGGGGTTTATTACTAATGTTATTACGAAAGATGATTGATCTAAAATTAGTATAAAATTAAATAAAACCTTTGTATGTGAATATTTATACATTTCTATAAATCTTTATTAGGATAATCATATATAAATTTTTTTAAAGATGACAAAATTTTTCATTGCTTTTTAATTTGAAAGTCGATAATGTAAGTAAGACTTCTCGAATAATTAAAATAATAACATTTGTACGCATAATTGTTTGATTTAATTAGTTCCTAATTTACTTCCCACCCACATAGGGTCATCATGACCCTCCACATCTTTGACGTACCATTTTTGTACCACATCGAAACCGGGTTATTTTATTCAATGTTGAATAATTTCCAAATCATTAAGCTAATAATCTTCCTAAATTACAATTAGTTTTCTTAACACTGAAATAAACAAAAAAAAAACAAAGATTATTATTTTTTGTTATATGTGTTTTTATGTGTGTGATTTTTGTAGTAAAATACATCCTAAATAATACAGACAAAGATGCCTACTTATTTATAAATACTAGAAAATAAACCAATAAACAGTTTATAGTTTGAATTGCTTACTCAACCTACAAACATTTCATTTAAATAGTGTTTTGCTACAATTGTTTAAAATGAAAAGAAAAAAAAAATTTCAAAGAATTTTATTATCAATCAAGCCTAGAGATTATTTAAATTAAATAATATATGTATATATATATCTTCATGGGTGCCTTACGACGCCCGAGACCGCCTAGACGGCCTCAGGGTACCCAGCGGAGGCGTTTTAATCCCACCTCGTCGTAGCCGATGGTATGAGTCTACACCGAACAAGTGGCTAGCTCGTCGCGATGTTTTGGATAGACTCAATAACCCATCTATAAACAGTTTCACAAGTTGGTATAGTGAAACCGGGACCGACAGCTTAACGTGCTCTCCGAGACAATATAGTGGTGTTGTCAAACAAATGTACATATTTTTTTTAATTAATAACTTATTGGTACACACCGGGATTCGAACCAGGGACCTTAGTGTTTTTAAGTCCAAGGTCTAACCAACTCGGCCACCACGTAAATAAACTAAATGTATATGCTGTTTACAATAAGGTTGAAATAAAACCTCTCCACTGAGCACCTTATTGCCGTCTAGTCGGTATCAAGTCAAGATTAAAACACATATATACTCGTATATCTGTCTCGCTCGAACTTATTAAATACAGCTACGTTTAGTTTCGTTTTATTTTCGAACGAAATAGCAAAAGAGTCCTTGTCCGCAATATTCGATTCTCACTTCTTGAAAATTGGGTATTTTTTGTTGTGGATTTCCATGGCGACCATCTTCAGTACTCATTTTGAGACTTAGGGCACTTCTGTAATATTCATACTTCCACTAATTGCTTAAATAATCAATTACATGCATGTAGGGTAACTTTTTCCGTTCTTTTTTCCTTTCGATCAAAACAAAGTTAGTGTAATGTAATAAACTCTAGGAAGGGAAGAATGTAATAAGTGTGAGGGAAGTTCGGGAAGCGTAATAGGTTGCCAATCGTGTGGTCCATCCATCAACCTGAGCAACCCAATGATGGACAGCTTCCAGCCATTAAGTTAGCAATTAGGGGAGCCAAAATAGACCGGATGGAATATGCTTGTTTTATCTAGAACTATGTATGTTAAGGATAGTACAGGTTATCTATACTAATAATATAGCTAAAGAGTTTGTTTGCTTTTGTGTGTAAAATGGCATAATTCCTATTAAAAAAATATATATTAATTTATACTCGTCGGCGCCGATGGACTTGTATCCAGTGCTATGTTAAAAAAAAAACTTCTCGGCTTTTCTTATTTCATATATTTCTGGGGGGGGTTGAAACTCCCAAAACTCTCCCGCTGGCTACGCCCAATTATATAACCAATTAATAAATATTCTATGGTTAAAATAACTGCAATAAATGTAAATTATTATAATAAAGTGCAAATATAGTTTTCATGCAAGTTATAGATTTGAGACTTTTTTTACTTTAATATGGACGATACTAAAAGAAAAAAAAACAATATTTCATTAATACTAATACTGTATGTAGTTTATGTATTTGCTTTCTTTTTACATTACTCTGTGCACCCTATATTACAATTTTAACTTTCCCAAAGGTCAGCTACACAGCGGGGGTTTATTTTAAACCCCCCCCGGTTTAAAATAATTAAAAGATTAAATGGGTTTAAACAAGTGTATTTAAAATAGGTATTTACAAGTAAAGTTGGTTTTGAGTACAGTAACTATATAAGAGACCTACCTAGTAAATGTTAGCCCTGCCTACAATGGATATGCCTATTATAAACTAATACTCTGACCGTATATTATTGGAAGATTGGAGGGAGTAACGAGGGACAGGCCCGAGGACTGGCACGTCGACTGGCACGCAGACTGGAACGTAGACAGGCGACGGCGGCAGATGTAGGCAGGCAAGCAGGAAGGCGGCGCGCGGCACGATGGCAGCAGCAGCAAGTACGACTGTAGCAGCAGCAGCTGAAGAGGCAGCCGTACACGAAGAGGTGGATTCCCGTCTCTCAGGCCAATGCCTCAGACGAGAAGTCAGGTGGCCTCGTCACTCAAGGCTCGAAGCCCGAGGCGAGGTCCTGCAGCACAAGGAGGTTTTCCAACACTTAGAGCAGACGACCAAGCGAAGTGGAGTCTAGGCAAATCCCAGAGGCCGCAACTCCAGGACCCGGAGTCTTCAAGAAAGTGTGACAGGATCGGGTCTGGTTCTCGGCGTAGCAGGTTCAAGGTTTCAAGGATGAGAACCAGTCGATCACTGTCACTGTAGCTAGACTTCTTCTTCTTTCTTAAGCTTCCTCGAGACTGACGAAAAATCGCCGGTTCGAGATATTTATAGACGATTTAATCGTTGAACTCTTTCAACGATTAAAATTTATATTTAGTTTTAATTTATAAACTGCCAGTGTTTTTTTGTATTAGTATGGGAACGTTTGAAGCTACCTAGCGGTCAGAGCAGTAAATAAAATTTGGAACGTTTACAGAAGGGAAATTTCTAGCTGTCAAAATTCTGGCGTATTACATATAACTTTTAACCAATTTAACCATGTTTTTACTACTTGGAATTTTACCAGAAAACGTTGTATGATGATAAATTTGTTGGTCATTATAAAAAAAATATATGAGATGATATAAAGACAAATAAACAAAATACATAAATATAACATGGAGCGGGCGTAACGTGACAGCTGGTAGATAATGCCTAAGGCATTAAGCTCGCCTTTGTGCAAATCTTTTTTTTTGTGCAATAAAGAATTAAAATAAATAACACAACACATTACAATATTTATTTTAGCCAATGTGGAAAAAACAACAATCAGTTTAATTACATTTTATATAATTATATTTAAACTCTAAACGAAAGTAGTTTTTACCTAATTTATTGGTTTAGTTTTGTATTACCTTGAGACAATGTAATCGCACTATCGTAGGCAATTTAAAGCGACATATTTACTGTATATTACACTTTTAATGCTCCGGTGGTGGAAGAGTTCATTTATTTTAGGGGTCAAAAGGTCTTTATAAATGAAGGCGCCTAAAGCATGTCAGCTGGTCGTTTGCATTAATCAGCTGTTCAAAGAAAATCTATTAACTACGGATGTATAAATTATTTAAATCCAAAGAGTCCAGACAGAATTTAAGATTCTTTTTAATATTTTAAGAATATCGGAGAATTTTTACAAAATTTAATAATGATAACATAATATAAACATTATGGGGTCGCCGAGTATATACATAGTGGTCGAGTTTATACGTGGCGAACGAGTATTTATATGGTGGCGGATCATATATACGTGGTGGCGGAGTATATACGTTGTGATCGAGTATATACGTGGTGGTCAAGTTTATACGTGGTGAATGAGTATTTACGTGGTGGCCGATCATATATACGTGGTGACGGAGTAGATATATACGTTGTGGTCGACTATATACGTGGTGGCAGAGTGTATACGTGTTAGCGGAGTAGATACGTGGTGGCGGAGTATGTACGTGGTGGCGGACTATGCACATTGTGGTCGAGACGTGGTGGTGGAGTATATACGTGGTGCTCGAATATATAAGTGGTGGCCGAGTTTATAAGTACCTAGTAGCCAAGTTGGTTAGATGGTAACTTTAAAAATATTTCTGGATTAAAGAAAAAAAATAGGATATTTCACACTATATAGTTAGGTCACAAACTAAGCTTAAATGTTACTACGTATTATATTTTTTTAACTCCCAGTCTATGGCAAACTATGTACATAACTGTGCGGCAAACAACTTGAATACAGTAGGATATAGTGGGAGTTAGTTGGCGCAGATTCCGATGAAAAGATTTTTCTGTTCCAATGTCAAGTTGTGTGCCGGGAATTATACAGAAAAATATATAGATATTATTTTGCCATGAGCAGAAATAGAACCCACGACCTCGTGATACAACGCAAACGGGCGAACCACTGGACAATGGAGGCATAATATATAATTATATATAAAAAAAAGAAAGAAAAATAAGTGGAACCGATGATGATGATGTTGTGTCGAAAATTCAAAGAGGTATGTTAAGGTGGTTTAGCCATGTTGAGCGTATGGATGATAAACGAAAGACGAAACAAATATATAAAGTAAAAATACAGAATGGTAGTGGATTACGTGGCCGACCAAGGCGCGTCTTTACAGATCTAATTCGAGATGTTCTTAAAAAAGGACAAATACGAAGTCTAAAAAACAGACAACTGTATGAATCGGTGCATGGATGTGGAGGAAGCTAGGGAAGTATGTAGAGACCGTGCGAAGTAAATTGCTCTCTGCTTACCCCTTAACAGGGATAAGGCGTGATGGTATGTATATATGTATATTTTTTATTAAAGGTTGTTTATATATTTTTCTTTCATTAAATCCAATTAAGTGTTATTAATAGTCTTCTCGCTCTTAAATCTTTAAACACGAATAACAATGATTACCAATATTTTTTCCCTATTATTTAGCAATTGAGGAGTTTTCACTAATAACAAATATTATTATGATTTTTAGGTTGGTAGGAAGGGTTGTATAACTTCGTTAGGTCGACCGACCGGTCTCGTTACCCATACAGATGCAAAAACCGTCAAATGACCTTGTCATTTTTCATCGATTTTTTGTCAGGGTGGTAGTCTCTTTTCAGGGTGCGGTTACGAAATGGGTAGTTGAATTGACGATAAGGCTACGAGGATATTAAAATATACTCGTAATGCATTTCGCCATTGTCGCCCCCCATTTCGTAATCGCATCATTTAGCCGGCATAGTGGGACCGATCAATATTGTTTAAGAACAATTATTGATTGACCCCATTCATGGACTTTGTAGGTCTGCTCACTACCAGGTACATACATCATCATATGTCATAGTCACATGTCGTGCTCCAATAAAAAAAAGCCAAATATATCTACTATACCTATTTATGTAATAAAGAATAGACCACAATAAAATAGAGTTCGATTTACACTGGCTTACAGCTTACTGAAAATCAATAAAACTAACAATATACAAATAAATTAATCCATTTTAAATTGCTTTAAAATGCTTTCAAAACCAATTCAGTAAAGTTATAACCACACAATTAATTAAAACAAAATACAATTATCGACAAACTTTAATAAATTATTTAGGTATGGTATTGGAACAGTATAAAATAAATGAACAATAAATTTTGGAGAATCTAAACGTAAACGAGTAACTACTTAATAAATAAAACATTAAATAAAGGGGAAGCTCTCTAAAGAATACAATTTAGCAAACAAATGACAATATAACTTATACAGTAAGTAATCACACATTATAAGTCAAAACTTAGTTGGTGACCAGGGCAATATGTGTGTACCAGAAACAATGTTACTAATACATTTTATAGTTTATAAAAATCATGACAAACTGTAAAGAAAAACGTTCTAAATTATTTTTGTCTAGGTGGGAGTCGTACCTACAACCTTTGCCATACCGCCGAATGCGCAACCACTGGCCTACAAAGGCGGTATCAAACAAATATGTACCTTACAGGTTGATCAGTAGATTAACAATACAATAATGTTTAATATAAACAAATAATATAACAGCATTGGACGCTCCCACTATGCCGGTTAAATTATACAAATAAGAATCAGTTGCCGATAGCCAGACCAATCATTAAATTAATGGTTCGTTTATTATTCAATCAATCAAATCAAATCAAATAGTTTATTTGTTCAAATGTAGGTTACAAAAGTTCTTTTATCAATTTATAGCTCTCTACATTTAGCCATTTCCTGGCGTACAAATTTTTAATAATGTGGTTATTTACAAAACCTTTGTCAAAATTACAATATTATTTCAAAAAACATAACTATAATATAATTTAACACTAATTAACCATTATTAGGTATACAAATAAAACATTAATTATTCAATTCTAATTTACTGTTATTATTTATTGTCATTTTAAAAATCATTAATACTATAATATATTTTATCTAATAGCCATTTATATAAAGTAGTCTTAAATGCATTTAATGTGATTTGGCAGCTTATTAAATATGGAAATACACATTGCATAACTGTTTTTCAAAAACAAACCTGATTTTGGGGTTATACTTAAAACCAACCGATTACAGTTTCTTGTATTTCTGGGGTATACATCTTTAGCTGTTATAAACAAGTGTATATTTTGTTTCACAAATTTTGAAATTTCATATATATACAGACTAGGAAAGGGAAGCACATTTAGTTCCTTGAATAGAGGTCTACACGATGTATATAGGATATAGGTCTATGCCGCACATAGCCCTGATACATTTATTTTGTGCTAAAAATATTTTGCTGGCATCTGCGCTATTGCCCCAGATTATTAGACCGTATCTTATAATTGAATTTACATAGCCATGATATGCAGTCAACGTGGTTGTGAGGTTAGCAACGTTTCTTAACTTTCGCAAGGGGAAGATAAATCTGTTGACTTTTTTTTGAATTATATCTACGTGTTCTTTCCATTTTATCGATTTATCAATAGTTATCCCTAAAAATTTTACACTATTAGCTTCCAACAGTTTATTTCCATTAATATTAATATTTAGACTATCTTTGTTTGTAAAATTTATATAATTAGTTTTGTTTAGATTAACTTGAAGATTGTTATTTGTTAGCCAATTTACAATAACATTTAAGGTATTATTTATTTCAAATTCATGTTGATCAGAAAGTTTGTCTGTGCTAACGATTACGGAAATGTCGTCTGCAAAAAGTATACATTTATGATTAATAATGTTAGGTAAATCATTAATATAAATTAAAAATAGTAAAGGGCCAAGCACACTACCTTGAGGTATTCCGAGTCTATTATATTGAAAGTTTGACTTGTATTTAGTTATGAGTTTCGTACTTTCTGTAAGTCTGGATATTTCTACACACTGAATTCTTTTATCTAGATAACTTTTGATCCATTGCAATGCTGGTCCTCTGATGCCGTACACTTCCAACTTTTGTATTAAGAGATTATGTGATACAAGATCAAATGCTTTTGTCATATCGAAAAACAAGGTGGTCGTATGTTTATTTTCGTTTTTATTTTTTAATATAGTAGTTACAAGGTTAAACGCAGCAAGTGTGGTTGATTTTAGTTTTTGAAAGGCATATTGATCCTGGGTAATTATATCATATTTTATAAAAAAGTCTGGAATGGATTGATTTTTCAAAAATTTTAGAGAATATGGGTATCAGAGTTATTGGTCTATAATTATTAATGTTTGTTTTTTCATTGTGTTTATGCAAGGGTTTTATAATTGATATTTTTAATTTGTCGGGAAAGCATGCTTGTTCTAAGGATAGATTAATTAGGTATGTTAAGATACCGCTAATTTCACATACACAAGATTTAATAACCTTGGTACATATATTATCGTATCCTACTGCATTCGTATTATTCAGTGAAACTACTAATCTCCGAACTTCTATTTCTGTGAAAGGTTTGAGAAATATAGTGTTTGGTATTGCTGATTCTGGGATAGTGTAACTGTGTTTATTTATACTGCAATTTTTAAGATTTAAACTATTATTATTACTGATATTACTGATATTATTATTATTATTATTATTATTATTATTATTATTATTATTATTATCATTATTATTATATACATATATACATATTCGCAACCTGAAAGGAGACTACTTACTAACTCTTCAAGGGACCGATACATAAATATAGTCTCTGAGCACCCTGAACCCATAGACTGAAACCTAAGCATGACTAGGTCACTTGACAATTTCATCATGTATATACGCGTTGGTATTTTTTTTACTAGAGTACGGCATGTGAATCTACACTCATCTAATGTTAGGAGGTATATGAAGTCCAAGCATTAAAGCAACAAGCACTAGAAATAAAATAATAAGATTATTGATTGTCTCCGCTATGCCGACTTGAGATGCAACGCTTATTTTAAAAGGCTTTATATTGTTGGGAGAATGAAAAAGACGGTATAGCATTTCATTTTTGAATAGTGCTATATATGTAAGAAATGGCAAAACGATTACTACCTGCGGCTCACCAGCTTGCTTTGTAAAAGACACCGGCCAATCAAATTTAAAGATTCTTCCCATCATAATAAATTTTATATTTTAAAATTCTGCTTCCCCTAATTTTAAACGTTAAGAGAGTTAATACAAATCCTTTCTGTACCAATTATAATTGAATCCACAAAGGGACACAGCGTAATTAAACGAGGGTTTAAATCGGGTACCAGTCGGGTACAAGCAGTTATCCAAGCAAATGGATTTAACCATAGCTTTATTATCTGCGACACCTGACATAGGTTTAGCCAAATATTGTAAGAGGACCTTTACACAAAATAACACTAATTAGCGGATACAATTACATATATAAATATATTATTATATTAATATTAATATGTGGGACAATTTACACATATTTCTTTGGTCACAAACAAAGCTCTAGGCTTGTACTATATGTTCCAGAAGCAACGATATAATACATATTATATTTTATAAACATCCAGACCATGACAAACTGTACAGAAAAAGCGTACCAATTTTTGTTGCCATGGATGGGATTCGAACCCAAAACCTCCGGATATAACCGTCAAGAACAACAAATAGTAACCGTCAACAACAAATAGTGACCCAGTCATGTTTCGGTTTTAGTCTGTGGGTTCACCGGTTTTCAGAAGACTACTGCATCTATCCAGTAGCATCTATGTAGTTATCCAGGGGCAGTCGACGTGGGATTTCGTGGGAGTAGAGATAAGGTTTCATTAAAATGCACTTTAATTACGTTGATAAGAAATGTATTTCTAACTGTCAAATAGATTTACTCTAAAGGTCAAGTTAATTCCTTTTGAAAATAAAGGCTAAATTTACCTGCCCCCGTAGCACGAGGTTTAAGACGATGCACGTGCAAAGTATGTGTATATTAATTTATCAATTTGGTCACCATCATTGGTAGTTTTATTGGTCACTTAGTCACCAACATATTATATACGAGAGAGGAGCACGAATATATAACACCCATAGGTACATAATATAATAGATACTTTTAAATTTAGTGGAGGGGTATGCAATTTTAGATTGGTCGGTCTGGGGTGCGATTTTTAAATATAGATAAAAAATCGTTTTCTAAAGTTCGTATTTTTGATTCTCACCATCGTCATCTCCTCAGGTGACTAAAATATCATACCTATGATATCAACACGGGCAGGGGCGCCGGCCTTAGATTACCTCGTGTGTGCCCATTTTATGAACATACAGAAGTAGGACTAAAAGGTGATGCATTTTATAAACGTTGGCAAGATGGTAACACAAAGTTACCTACATTGGATATGATATACCACATCTCCTTTCTAGGGCCTTCAACTATCTCCATACCAATGTTCATCTAAATCAGTTCAGCGCTTTAAGTGTAAAAACTTAACAGACAGACAGACATACAGAGTTACTTTCGCATTTATAATATTAGTAAGCAAGTACCTATGCCTATAAAACCGGATATCCGGATATTGACCCATTTTTATATCTGGTCATAACCCTGCACCCACTATTTAGCTTTCATTTAGCGCCACGGAGTCGGCGCCCCTGAACACGGGTGCCTCCTACCACTCGTAAATAAAGTTACCGATTCCAGATAATAATCATCACAGATAATGTATGTTAGGTTCCGTTCCACCATTGAGTTTGTATATTTTAGCATAGATATATCATGAGAAACAAAGGCATTAGGTATGATATTTTAGTTACTCGATGAGATTCAAAAATACGAAATTTAGAAATCAATGACTCTTTGTCATTTCAGTGATGTTTAGTCATCCGCTGACATTCAAAAATCGCATCCCGATTTTTGAATGTCAGCGATGTGTTTGATATCACCAGTGAGAAAATATCACCGATGTCTAGGAAATCACGATTTATCAAAAGTTCTATTTTTAAAAGTCATATGTTTCAAATACTTTCTCATTCACAAAAGCAAAAAAGCGTTTTGTTACACGAAGAAAACATTGTTTGTCATTCTTGTTTCTCATAATAATAATTGACAGGTCTATGCTAAAACATAAAAAACTCAATTTTGGAACGGAACTTAACATACATTATCTGTGATGATTATTATCTGCCATCGGTGACTTTATTTACGAGTGGTAGGAGGTACTCGTATTGATATCATAGGTGTGATATATATCATAGGTAGTCACCCAATGAGATTCAAAAATACGAACTTTGGAAATCGATGGTTTTTTTGACATTTCAGTGATATTTAGTCATCCGCTGATATTCAAAAATCGCATCCCTGTACCTATTTGTAATTTACAAAAAATTGTATCGACAACAGTTAAATTTTGCCGACGTGATCTGAATATATGATAGGTATGAATGTGAACACACTTTTTTTTTGTATGATGTTTATTTGTGAGGTTATGTGTTGCTAAGAATTGGCGTAGTTGAATTTCGTATTTATTGGAAATAATTTTTCGAATAAAAATAAACTTATTTAGAGGATGATGAATCTGATGAAGTTGTAGCCTATTTTTTAAGTTAGACCTACATCGGTGAAAACCATATTTAATGCAGTAGTTTTTGCGTGATACGTGTACAAATATACTGACTGGGACGGAATGCTTATAGTGTTCTTTTTTAACTCCCGAGAACCATTTTCAACGGCTTCCCAAGGTACTCAGAGTAGGGATTAACCCGTTCCCATTTCGCCGACGCTATTCGGAGGCAACACCTAACAAGTGGCGAGCTTGTTGCGGTGTCTATAATGGTATAGCGTCATATAAAGCTGTCACCCATCCTATGACCGGCCTTGTTGTCATCTACTTAACAAATATATGCTTAACGGCCCAGCCTAGTGGGGCCGTTTTTTTAATATATTACTATAAATAGTGGTGTTGTAGAAAATATATGTACATAATATGTTTCATTGAAAACTCTTTGCTACACACCGGGGTTTGAACTCGTGATCTAAAAACTGTAGTAATATAGTATAGTAGTGCTTACGCCTTTCGCGTTGTATCCGGAGATCGTGGGTTCGATTTCCACCCATGGCTAAAAAATAATAGTACGTTTTTTCTGTACAGTTTGTCATGGTCTGGGTGTTTATAAAATATAATAAGTATTATATCGCTGCTTCTGATACAAATAGTATAAGCCTAGAGCTTAGTTTGTGACCAGAGCAATATGTGTGAATTGTTCTACATACTATTATTGTTATACAGTCTACACGAATTCGGCCACGTTTATTAACTAACCAACATTTGTTTGAGACCACTATAGTGCCTCAAGCAAATATTGAATGAGCTGACCACTTGTTCGGTGTAGAATCAGAATACCATTGTTTACGACAAGGTAGGAATAAAAACTCATAGCACTGACTACCCTGACGCCTTAAGGCACCCGTGGTGGTACATATAGTATGTTAACTGTTGAAAATTAACAAACAATAGGTAATATAATTGAAATTAATTGAGAGATTTGTAAGCGCGTATAAAGCGGTATACATCGCCCCTATTGTTAGATAGCGGAGCACACCACATTGTCTGTTTGCGGTTTAAGTTTCAATGTAATCTCGTCTCCATTTTGGATTTAGTAATTCATTTATTATTTACTTTTCGTAACATCGGATTGTTTGTAAAGTATCTTCCTTTGTCTTTTGCCAATTGAGATCGCTTCTTGTTTATTAACAACATGTAGGTGGTTATTTATATTTTGGGAAAGTGTTTGCAGTTTAAAAAAAAAAAATGTTGTTTAATTTAAATTCAAAAATTAGGTAGTTTTTGAGCATCTTACTTATACTTTAATATTAGTTATATATATCATCACGGGTGCCTTACGGCGCCCGAGACCGCCTAGACGGCCCCAGGGTACCCAGCGGAGGGGTTTTAATCCCACCTCGTCGTAGCCGATGGTATGTGTCTACACCGAACAAGTGGCTAGCTCGTCGCGATGTTTTGAATAGACTCAATAACCCATCTATATACAGTTTCACAAGTTGATATAGTGAAACCGGGACCGACAGCTTAACGTGCTCTCCGAGGCACGTTAGTGGTGTTGTCAAACAAATCTACATAATTTTTTTAATTAAAAACTCATTGGTACACACCGGGATTCCAACCAGGGACCTAAGTGTTTTTAAGTCCAAGGTCTAACCAACTCGGCCACCACGTAATATTAGTTACTTTTTATTATTATTAAGATTTAAAAGCTTTATTGCATTTAGTACAATGGTGGATTTATTAAGGGCTCTACAGTCGTCTTGGCGCCCATACAAACTTATTTATTATATTACTGCAATATGACTTGACTGTTAGTCGAAGTTAAAAAAAAATATATGTTGATAAATGTAAAAAATATATATTTATATGAATACAAAAAAAAATACCCAACAAAGAAAGATTAATTATTACATTAATTAATATAATGTTGTCGAGTGATACTGAAAGTGCGAAAAATCATTTTGTTTGGAGAACGCAGACTTCGCGATTGTAAATGCAGTGTCCAATTCTCTAACAGTCATACCTCCGGGGCAAATTAAGTAGTATATACGTAAGTATGTATAGGTAATTTATTTAACGAGCTAGTTTAATTTTACAGTTAAACCTTCGGGGTAAATTTAGTAGTATAAGTAATAACCTATTTTATAAAAAGTCAAGAACAACATTACAAAAATTACAATTAAAATTGATCTAAAAATAAAAGTAATAATAAAATAAGTACATACCTAAAAATGTGAAAGAATTACACAATTAAAACCTAAAAAATATGAACCACTTAAAATAAGAGTAAAACTCGCCTTCGAGAGTCCTCATAATGAATGTATTTCGTAAAAACCTTCTGAATACTTAATTTTATAAGTAAAAGTGCTGTTAAAAGAATGGAATTTAGAACCAGCTTCTCTCGAAAAACTACAATCAACTCTACACATTTCCTAAAATAAATAAAAAACAATTCCAAGCATTTTGGCTGCATAATGTCTAAATTAAAATACATTTTTTTAAATGGAGCACGGCATGTTATTTTGCATCTACCTGATGTTAAGCAGACCTACTTTTTTGATTGTTAAAAGTGTTGTGTTCTTATTTATTTTGGTATATATGTAAACAAATATACAACATATATTAAAAATCTTTAATTTGTAAAAAAAAAATTTGACTATAAAATTACCAATATATTATAGGACTTTACACACATTGCCAGGGACCTGGTTCTAATAAATAAATTGTATATCAACTGGTTATTAAATCTAATGTATTGTTACGTTACCTAATAATTATTTATATATTTTTTTAAATTAATTAGCACTCTGCCTTGTATTGGCAATCTCCCAAAGGTTAGCTGGTAGATAATGCCTAAGGCATTAAGCTCGCCTATGTACAATAGTATTAAGCTTTTGTGCAATAAAGATTTTTTTATGCATTTATTTATTATCCAATAATAAATAGTGCATAGTGGGAGCGATCAGTGATGTTAAGCAACAAATGATGTATATACATAAATTTAGTAGATCTGCTTACCATAAGGTAGATCATAAGCACATGGCGTGCTCCAGTAAAAAAAATAAATGGGTAAAATTTACACATTTTATATGGGAAAAGTTTAAATTTCCCTAAAAGTAGATGTGATATAAAATTAATTACTCTGACAGCATAAGCTTTACTTAATGCATCTATTTACAAAATTAAGCCATGGATTAAATAAAACTGTCAAATTTAGAATTTAATATTATCCAATTCATTTAGCAGAATCAGGCCCCAGGCAATGTGTGTAAAGTCCTATAATATATTGGTAATATTATAGTAATTTTTTTTTTACAAGTTAATGAATTTTAATATATGGTGTATATTTGTTTACATAAATACCAAAATAAATTAGAACACAACACTTTTAACAATCAAAAAAGTAGGTCTGCTTAACATCAGGTAGATGCAAAAGTTACACGCCGTTCTCCATTTAAAAAAAATGTTTTATTAATTTAAACATTATAAAACAATAAGCTATGGACTTATTGTCAATTAGATGACAAATTTCTATGAAATCTATGATTGGTTGACAATTTAACACAGTCATTGTCATGTCGGATAATATTCGACGTAATTAGTTAGACTATTCAATTATTATTGTAGCAAATTAATACATCAGTGCCAAATAAATCACAATAATAAATATGAAATATTATTAAGTTATTTATAAAGTTAATACACGTGTGAAGTTATTGGACAAGTTAATAAGCTATTTTCCTCTCGTGGAGTGGGGAGTAACTTTCACGTCATTGTTTCTAAGATAACTTCTTTTATTATCCCAACTTTTCCGATTGTTCTGAGAAGATACTATTTTGGTATGATTCATTTGATATATGTGTTTCATATATGGTATTGATTGACAAGGTTAATCTATTTTAATATGATTCATTTGATATATGTGTTTCATATATGGTATTGATTGACAAGGTTAATCTATTTTATTTCAGCGTAGCTTATTGCTTTTTGGTTTTATAAGGACTAAATTTTGAATATTTATTTACTCCACAATGTTTTGTTTTTTTATTATTAAATAAAGCCTAATTTAAATTAAGAATTCATTTAAATCCTCCTTTGCTGAGCATGTACTCAAAATACCTAAAGCAACGCCTCTCTGAATTTCCAGCGACATTCGTTGGAAAAAGAAAGATCTTGCACGTTGGTCTCCAGAAGCATCTATTATTAATTTTCCAATAGTTCGTCCAATTTTTTTTGCATCTGGAGACCAAGGCCCAAATGTTTCCAATGAAAATGCTAGAAACTCATAAGATGGGCAATGATTTCGGTATTTGTGACCGACTAAATTAAAATACTTGAGCACGGAATGTGACTATGTATCTACCTGATGTTAAGCGGACATATTTTTTTGATTGTTGTAACCGTATTATGAAAGGAGACTACCCCCTCGACAAGAAATCGATGCAGTAGTCTCCGGAAAACCGGATACAAAATTAAGTGTTAACTATAAATCTGTCTTAATTTTTTAAAATTTGATCTTGTCATTTTTATACTTTTAGATAATTTGGTTTTAGTAGAATTTGGTAGCTGTGGCAGTTAGATAACAATAATAATATGTAGAACAATTTAAACATATTACTCTAGTCACAAACATAGGCTTGTAATATGTGTACCAGAAACAATGATATGAAACATATTATATTTTATAAACACTCAGATCATGACAAACTGTACAGAAAAACGTACTAATATTTTTTTGCTATTGGTGGGAATAGAACTAACGACCTCCGGATACAACGCCAAAGGCGCAACCACTAATCTACGGAGGAGAAGAGTTTTTGTTTTGTTTTACATAGACTATATTTATTAGTCATGCTGTAATAGCTCTACTATGAGTATGTGCTGTGTTTACTATAGTCGCTAGTAACTATATAATAATAATAATACAACTTTACACATATTGCTTTGGTCACAAACTAAGCTTTAGGCTTGTACTATGCGTACCAGAAGCAACGATATAATACATATTAGATTTTATAAACACCTAGACCATGACAAACTGTACAGAAAAAACGTACTAATATTTTTTGCCATGGGTGGGAATCGAACTCACGACCTCCGGATACAATGGCAAAGGCGCAACCACTAGTCTACGGAGGCGGTCGTAGATAGGGATACTACCAATAGATAGGGATACTATCTATAGGATCGCTTTATTTTTTTAATTAACCAGCCGTATTGGTTGATCCTTATCTATACTTTCAAGCGACTATAGTAAGCACAGCACATAGTCCAGAGGCTCTACCATGGGTTTGCGCATTGTAGAAACGTAACGTATTTATTTACGTATACGTGAGCAACAACCAATAGGATCGCTTTATTTTTGGTAACAGGATTGAATAAAGCGGCCCTATTGGTTGTTGCTCACGTATACGTAAAAGAATACGTTACGTTTCTACAATGCGTAAACCCATGGTAGAGCCTCCGGTAGAGCTATGTTCTACTATGGGCTACGCCATAGTAGCTACGGCGTAGCCGATACTACGAGAAGGTTGTATAGGCGGTCCATCACGTAAGTTTTTTATTATAGGAGCTCAGCATGTGACTTTGTATCTACCTAATGTTAGGCAGACCTACAAAGTCCATGAATGGGGTCGATCAATAATTTGATGTTTAACAATACTGATCGCTCCCACTATGCTAAACGATGCGGTTACGAAATGGGTGACAACAAGGACAATTTTGCATTATCTATTTTAATAATATCCTCACATCGCCAAATAAACCGCCCGATTCGTTACCGCACCCTAAAGAAAACGATGCAGTAGTCTCAGTAGTATAATTAATCGGACTTTTTTTTTGGCGTTAGTAAACGTAACTATCCGAGCTTCAGTACAAAATTCAGTAATTAGCATTTTTACTATCGGTCGATACATAGATTATTGGAAACGCCCGTTAGTAGTTCAATCTCCGTAGACTAGTACCTAGTTGCGCTTTTGGCGTTGTATACGGAGGTCGTGAATTCGATTCCTACCCATAGCAAAAAAAAATAGTACGTTTCTTCCGTACAGTTTGTCATGGTCTGGGTGTTTATAAAATATAATATATCATTGTTACTGGTACACATAGTACAAGCCTAGCTTAGTTTGTGAATTTGTGTAAATTGTCCGACATATTATTATTATTATAATTAATAAATATGGAGAAGTAAATTAAAATAAGTTCGTAAAAAACATTTCAAATTGGAAAATTAAAGTACACCTTCTTAATTGCATATCCTTTTCATTAATATGACTCATTACGATATATTTTGCTTGAGGGTGCAGCTGCAGGAATCAGTGCAATTTGCATGGAAGTGCTTTGAGTTTACAGTGGGGTCCTGCGAAAGTGTCGGAACCACAGTCGCCGTTGGTGTAGTTAAATGAATAGTGTTAATTGCGACAGTAGTATTTTTTTCGACACAAATTTAAATATGCAAAGTAATAAAGACTGTAAGAATATTATAAATATTATATGTAACATATAAAAAAAAAAAAAAAAAAAAAATTTGTTTTTGGTGGGGCAAAATTATGTCATAATATAAATTGGCTGTCATTTCATTAAAAACGAAAAAAAATCGTTATTTACTAATTGATAATAGTAAGTTAAAAAAAATAATTTGTCTGACAAGATATAAAAATTGATGCGAAATGGTGTCCTTGTATGTGAAAAAAAAATAGCGAACCAACCGAACTCACGTCATATAATCAAATAGTAAACGAACAACAAAAAAAAATGTAAAAAAAAACAGACAAAGTCCATTAATCGTCTGAAATACTTGAAATAGACTATTATTTAACACCATTAGTCGCTCCCACTATGCCAGCTTATACGGTTATGAAATCGGTGTCGAGAAAGATGAATTTGCGTTAGAAGTTGATTATCAAGATTTGTATAGCAAGTAGGTAAAACATTTTAATGCTCTGACTTAATATTAAAACTAAATGTTGTAACGTTGTACATAATTATTAATAACATAATTACTGATAGGTATCGTTACATAAATTAAATTTTAAAATAGTATTAATTTAATAATAAATTCTATAAAATTAATAATATAATGTGAAGTTGACTGTACTTTTAGTCGCAAACAATGCGTGACGTCATATTCAGAACCGGCCATCCGCGCTACGGCGATCGCAGGCGCCGCCGGTAAGGGGCGCGCTGGCTGTAGATGATGGCCGCGACGAGGGTTGTGTGGAGTAGGTGCTGGTAGGAGTAAGCTTTTTCTTTCTATCAGCTGATTGTAACGCCAATTTGTACTCCCAATCTTGTTCCCCAATACAGGGGTGCGAAGACGATAACTTTTATAATTTAAAGAAACCTTGTTAAATTAGCTATAGTAAGTTAACACTACGCAATACGTGCGTACAAAAGCCTTCAATAGGAGAAAACAAATGAGACGTGTGACGCTTCTGGAGGTTTCGAACGAATGCCGCCGGCTACCCAACAACGCTTAGTTGATTTCTTGTTTAGGGAATTTGATTTGCACGTATTCGCATATTTAGACGATATTATAATCGTAAGCAAGGATTTTAACAGTCACGTGTCACTTTTATTGCGGGTACTGGAAAAATTAAAACAAGCCAACCTTACGATAAACTTGGAAAAGTCAATTTTTTTTCGTTCTCAACTTAAATATCTTGGTTATGTTGTTGATAGTTGTGGATTACGGACTGATCCCGGCAAAATCGAAGCCATTTTAAATTTTCCGACACCTTCTTGTCGGAAAGACCTTAAACGCTTCCTCGGAACAGCTACTTGGTACCGTCGTTTCGTTCCCAACTTCAGTTCCATAGCAGGACCTTTGAATAAGTTGACTTGTAACAAAAAGGGCGTACCACCATTCAAGTGGTCATCCGAAGCTGATTCTGCCTTTCAGAAGTTAAAAGAGTGCTTGGTCACTGCTCCTGTTCTCTCCTGTCCAGATTTCAATCGATCTTTCGAAGTTCATACCGACGCAAGCAATTATGGTATAGGCGCTATGCTGACACAGACCATCGACGGTAAGGAACATCCAATCGCTTACATGAGTAAATCATTGACAGCTCCAGAAAGAAATTACAGCATCACGGAGCGTGAAATACTAGCAGTTATTATTGCTTTGGAACATTGGCGGTGTTATTTGGAGAACGGAAAGACATTCACTGTCTTTACTGATCACAGTGCTTTAAAATGGTTTCTTTCCCTAAATAACCCGACCGGTAGATTAGCTCGTTGGGGCGTCCGCCTATCATCTTTTGATTTCGAAATTAAACATCGGCGTGGAGCGGACAACATAATCCCTGATGCTCTTTCTAGAGCTGTTCCTGTAAGTTTCATAAATACTTCTAATACTTACCAAAGTGCTAATGATAGTTGGTATGAAACTATTTATAATGGTTGTATAAATAAACCACAAAATTATCCTAATTTTCTTGTAAAAAATAATTCGTTGTATAGGTTGTGTAAAAATAAATGTAAATTAACATCGGAGTTTGATTGGAAAGAGGTTGTTCCCAGTGAGTTGCGTGATAAGGTAATACGAGAAAACCATTCAGAGCCTACGGCTGGACATTTAGGCGTTTATAAAACATATAATAGAATTTCTTTACGTTACTTCTGGCCTGGTATGCATAAAGATGTAGTGAAGTTTGTTGGATCTTGTCTTAAATGCCTATCATATAAAACACAAAATCATCAGACCTTAGGTGAAATGGGTCGACCAAAACAGTGCTCACGCCCTTTCCAAATGATTTCGATTGACCTCATGGGTCCTCTTCCTGTAAGTAGAAAACGTAATAGTTATATCTTTGTTGTGACTTGCTGTTTTTCGAAATATTGCCTCATATTTCCCATAAGGAAAGCAACTTCGGACATCATAACAAAGATTTTAGAAGATTCTGTTTTTCTCGTTCACGGCATACCACAAACAATTTTTCTTGATAATGGTAGTCAATTTATAAGTGGCACAACCGAAAAGTTTTTTTTTAAATATAAAATTCCCAATATTTATTATACGCCCAAATATACGCCACAGATTAACACTGTTGAGCGCTATAATAGAACCATAATTACCTGTATTTCCACTTTTGTAGAATCTGATCACAGAACTTGGGACACTTTTATTCCAAAGGTTCAGTGTGCAATTAATAATTCTGTTAATGAGGCTACAGGTTTTACGCCGTCTTTCTTGGTATATGGCAGAGAACTTGTAACTTGTGGCACTCATTACATTGACACAGACTTAGGTAATGAAATTCTGTTCTTACCTCGTGACATCTATGCGGAGAACATAGGGTGCCTATCTTCAATTTTTGATGAAGTACAGGCCAAGCTCTGGCATGCTCACGTTAAAAATACATCTCACTACAACTTGCGTCGTAAACAGGCTGAATTCAATGTCGGTGATATCGTCATGAAACGTGCTTATGTTTTAAGCGATAAGGAAAAAAATTTTAGTAAGAAATTAGCCCCTAAATACATTAAATCACGTATTGTAGCTAAAAAATCACCACTGGTTTACGTTCTGCAAGATATGGCAGGTAAGGACTTAGGCACCTGGCATATAAAAGACTTAAAACTAATTGGTCTTAATAAATAAAAATATATGTACAATAAATAAAATAATTTCATAATAATCGTTCATTAATAACTCGTGTCTTAATTATAACATAACATATTATTAAGTATTTGTATAGGTCACCATCGTACCATATATGGTGCCCTTTATTTTACAAGGACGTGTCAATATTTAAAATTATTTATTGCCATTTTAATGAATGCGTGAAGTATGATAGAGTGAATGTATACGAGTTGAATGCATATACGACACTTTGTTGCGGATTTTATTTTTAGAAGTAAAATCCTTCGCGACGCGAGGCGGTAATGTAACGTTGTACATAATTATTAATAACATAATTACTGATAGGTATCGTTACATAAATTAAATTTTAAAATAGTATTAATTTAATAATAAATTCTATAAAATTAATAATATAATGTGAAGCTGACTGTACTTTTAGTCGCAAACAATGCGTGACGTCATATTCAGAACCGGCCATCCGCGCTACGGCGATCGCAGGCGCCGCCCGGCGGCATTCGTTCGAAACCTCCAGAGGCGTCACACGTCTCATTTGTTTTCTCCTATTGAAGGCTTTTGTACGCACGTATTGCGTAGTGTTAACTTACTATAGCTAATTTAACAAGGTTTCTTTAAATTATAAAAGTTATCGTCTTCGCACCCCTGTATTGGGGAACAAGATTGGGAGTACAAATTGGCGTTACAATCAGCTGATAGAAAGAAAAAGCTTACTCCTACCAGCACCTACTCCACACAACCCTCGTCGCGGCCATCATCTACAGCCAGCGCGCCCCTTACCGACGCGACGCTCGTCTTCCACGCCAGCTCGACCTCGAAAGCCTATCTCCATCTACGGCCCAGCCCAGGAGAGTACCGGGTTGTGACAATTAATAATTCAGACGGGTTTTTGTAACCTACTCCTAAATAAATTTATTTGTGCTAATGGTTGGAAGTTGTCGTTTTAATAAAAGAAAAACCTTCCACACAACCAAACCGTTACAATGTCTATTAGTCTCGCTACCCAAGGCGCATCTTAACTATGTCTTCACTTAGCAGCGGCCAGTGGGCGCTCCCGGAAACGAGGGTGTCATTTCACGTTCCATTAGCAACTTCGACAATGTTGCAAGCTTTGCAAATCAACTTAAATATATTTGCCAGTACCGGAATGTTTTGTAACTTACTTTGACAAACTTCTTTGACACTTCCTTCTCAAAGTTAATTGGAAATTTTTGGCGGGAAATTACCTCCATACTATTTTTAAATGAAAAAAATAAGTTTTATTAAATACTAGCGGCCCGTCCCGGCTTCGCACAGGTTTGTATAACTTTAACTATATGCTCAGCGCACGCCATGGAAGGCCTCAGAAACGATACTTTTCCCCCGTTTTTAAAACATTTTTGGTTACTGCTCCACAACTATAGGACCTAGCGTGATATTATATAGCCTATGTTACTTCTGAATAATGCAGCTTTCTAATGGTGAAAAAATTATTGCAATCGGTCCAGTAGTTTTTGAGTTTATTCATTACAAACATACAAAAATACAAAAATACAAATCTTTCCTCTTTATTATATTAGTATAGATTTGGAGCAGAAAATGAAGGATAATTTAGTTCATTTGATAGGTTTTTTTTTTGCTGATTTTCAATTGTTTTATTAAGGCGAATTATTTTTTATATTTTTATATAGGTATATTTACAACAAAAAGAACTGCCAAAAAAACTGATTAGTGAAAAGTTAATTATTATTTAGTGTTTTTAAAACTATTGTATAATGATAATTTAGGTGGGAGAACGGTCTCTATAACTTCATTAGGCCGACCGACCGGTCTCGTTACCACCGCCTATAGAGATGCAAAAACCGTTAAGTGACCTGTTTGACATGTTTCGGTTATAGTCTTTGGGTTCACCGGTTTTCAGGAGACTATTGCATCTATTTCTTCGTCGAGATGGTAGTGTCCTTTCAGGGTGTATTTACGAAGCGGGCGGTTTGATAATGAAAATTGTCGCCGCCCGTTTCGTAGCTGCATCATTTAGCCGGCATAGTGGGAGCAATCAATGTTGTTAAACAATCATTGATCGACCCCATAAGTAGATATATGGACCAATGCCGTTCTCCAATAAAAAATATATATATAAAAAGTACTTTGTGTACCTACCGGTACGAAATAATACATATTATATTTATAAACATCCAGACCATGGCAAACTGTAAAGGAAAGTGTACCAAATTTTATTATTTACTTTGAGTAAATAGGAATCGAACCCACGACCTTCGGATACGACGCGAATAGCTCAACCACTAGACCACGGAGGCGGTAAAGCTTGTATACATATTAGGTATTTACTTTATACATGATAATAACATTGTACATGTGCAAGCAAGCAACTCGTTCATTATTTTAACATATAATTCCGCTAGCAAAATACCTACTGAATTTGATTGTTGCTTGTTAAATCCTAACAAGGCAAACCAAACTATGTTATATTGTTATAGCTTTTGAGTCCGTTTTGGAATGGCGAAACATTTTGCAATTTCAGTGGCCTGTTGTATGAAAGTGATATGGGCGGTAATGCGGTCACTTTAAGCATGAAAAAGGTGAAATTTGAACGATTTGGGTAATGGCTTCTTATACATATAAATTTGTTACTAAATTATGCTATGATATAATAATATTGTAGGAAAGGTGATAAAATAAGAAAGAGAAATTAATAAATGGTTATATTTACACTATTATCACTTCCTACATTTTATTTACATTATTAGTTAAAAAGAGGAATAAAGAATAATATAAAAAACATTTTAGGGAGCGCGAGGAAAGATAAAGAAAGAGTTTATTACACAGGCACAAGGGATGCACATTTTGCTATTGGAGCGTGTTTCGCCTATAAGAAATTTCACTCGACTGCTAGGGTCGTTGAGCTACTGCGGGAGCTCCGAAAATAACAAAAGAATAAATAATGTTCTGGAAGGATTTGAAAATTTTGACTTTAGTTGTAAGAAATCGGGTTGTTCTCGTTCAGGACGATTTTCAAGGGTTGTTCCCATTGAGATGGATTTCCCCACAGTATAATAATATGGAATGTTGAATTAAGTTTTTTGTGCTGATCTCATAAAACGGTCGAAGCTGGTGAGTGGAAATCCTCCAAAGCTTGGAGTATAAGCCAAATAATAATAATAAGTATGAAATTTGGCATATATTTCCTTATTCAGTAACGGTAAGTTAATTACATTTTATATATTTTTTTTATTAAAAAAACATATATATGGGTGGCCTCTTTCAGGAAAACAGAAAAAACTGGGATAAGTTATAATGTAAGAGAAAATGTTAGAAGGCCAAGAAAAATAATTAAAGTAGAAGCGATCGATATATTTTCCGAAAATACAGGGTGAATTTTTGAATTATTAAAATCGGGCATTCCATTCAAAAGAAATCATGAATAAATACTGAAGAAAAAAAAAATCGAAACCCTTCGCGAGCAAATATTTGCACTTGAAATATTTGCTCGCGAAGGGTTTCGATTTTTTTTTTCTTAAAAACCTTTTACTTTTTGATAAATATATTAATTTAGTTTCAATGTTTGAATCACAATACTTTATTATGAAATCGATTCACTAACTTCTGAGAAATAAATATCCTATTAGGTCAACAAGATTTATTATTATAAATTGGACCAGTTGTTTTCGAAATACTTTATGTGGACATACATATTATATACAGGGTTCATTTGAAGGTGCAGATGTCAAATTTAATATTTTAATAACGTGATACTTGCGATACCCGGGCTGGTTAAAATATATTGCGTGTGAAACCGCGGGGCACAGTTAGTAAATAAATTAGTATGATACCCAATGTATGTAACATTTTATTGCCTATAACCTGACCAGAGAACACTATCTATAATAATAATAAAAAAAACACACAAAAAAATATTATATAGTATATAGTAAGAAAAATAAAAGCAAAACCTAGAAATTCATAATAATTTATTTTATCATTCCCAAGAAGGCTTTCAGCGAAATTCCGCGAACAAAAATTAACTAAAAAAAGTTGTAAAAACGTTTAAAGGCATTTAACTAAGATTCATTAAGGCCGAGACGTAAAAAAGTTGACACAATGTTGCGAAATGAACCTGCGACTTTTGTTCAACTTTATAGGTAATTCCAGTAAAATGCTGCTTGAAATATTGCTTTTCTTCGAAGGCTTTTAAGTAAATGCACTCAGATATAGGTACCAGAGCTTTGTCAATACGGCACCGGTAGAAATGGAATTGAAATAGGCGTACCTATTATGTGTTCGTATAGATGTACGCATAGATGGTAAATAGATGGATACAGTCATTTAGTAATTGTATACCATCACGACTACTACCAAAACCGTTTGGATGGTCTCAGATATCGGAACCAGAGCTTTGTTAATACGGTAAAAATGGAATTGAAATGAAATTAATGCGTCTATTATGACTGTGATAGTATAGTTGCATAAAATAGATGGCGAATAGATGAATACAGTCACTTTTGTAGTTATGTACTATCAGGATTCATCACGGTGTCGAAGAACGTATAAACGCCTCAGATATGTACCAGTGCTTTGTTAATACTGTACCAGTATTTAAATTGTATATGTTAACGGAAATGTATGTAATCCGTCATTGTATACAATTCCTAGGAAATGTATGTTATTCCTAAAATCGCCCGGAAATGTGTGAAATAAATTATATTAGACACACTTCCTAGGAAATCTATACATTTCCTAAATAGCAATCGGAAATGTAAAAACATTAAAGACATCAATGGGTACGCGGGGATAGCGGGGCGAGGGGAGGGTATTGCATCGTCTGATCAGGCAAAAATAAACTATTGTGTACTTCCAAGTGCCACTTCAGCTTACCCTGCAAAAGTAAATAGCCATATGGACTGCCTTGTTTACATTTAACTTAGTATTAAGAATATAAAGACTTTTACTTAAATATTGTGACATTTATAATTACTTTAAATAACAGATTAAAGTTTAACATTATAAGAAACATATAAGTTGATTTTGTAATAAATGCACCTTAAAAAATAATATATAGTTGATTTTTTGTGCTTTAATTAGTAAGATAATATAAAGACATCGTATTTAACGGTATGATTGTTACCTATTTGTATCAACGAGTGTCATAATAAAAAATATTATTCTCATTGTTAGCTATACTTATTATTAATTATAAGTGGCAACTATTTTCCTCTCGATCACTCCTAACTCACTCACTCACTCACTCTTTGCCACTTGAATAAAATTCTGTATACTGTAACTACGTCTGTAACTTTACTTGCTAAAAGCAATATTTAAGGTCTGTAAAACTTAAATTCAGTGGTCCTAGCCCTCTAAATCCTTCCTGTATTGTGCTCCCAAAATCATCCTGTATCCTTCACTCATTTTAAATAAAGATTTATTATTTATTATTTTAACAACATGTTTCATTACAGAAAGCATTCTTTTTATACATTTCCTAATACGATACTGGAAATATATACAATTCCTAGGAAATGTATATATTTCCCAGGATAAGTATGTATTAAATACTTTTTAAAACAATATTTTACACATTTCCTAAATAGCCTCGGAATTGTATACATTTCCTAGGAGTTGTATACAATTCCTAGATTTCATACATTTCCGGTGACATATATAAATATTGAAAGCTGCGCCTTTACATATATAGGTGTATCTACCTATTTTATATATTTTATTTGATGGTATAGATGGAGATGGTGAATAGATGAACATAGTCATTTATCAGTAAAATACCTACTATCATAAATGCCTTACGGTCCCTACCTGCTTATATGTTTCCCTCATCATATAACCTTGAGTCCTTGGGAAAAAATAACAATCATCAAAAATAACAATCATCAAAAAAATAAATGCGTAGTAAAGAGTTTTTTTTTGCGTTTTATAGAAGTTCTAACCTATAACTCTAACCTTTATTATATAGAAAAGAAAAAAAATGCCTCAGTATTTTCCATATTAGTATGACAATCATTTTATTCTATTCTCCTATATAAATCAAACGATAATTCACATTTTTATTAAACGATAAAAATGTCTGTAGGCGGATTCAGCCTAGGTGTCATTGTATCAGCCCACACATCTCTTCTTCATTATGTCACTCCTAAGGCTCTTTGAAGAGTTAACATTTATAGTAATTTTTATATTGAGACAAGGTGTGAGTCAAAGTACATTAAGGGGTTTAATACATTATTGTTTAACAGCATTCATCGCTTCCACTATGCCGACTAATTAATGCGGTTGCAAAACGGGTGGAAAAAAATATCATTATGCTGCTTTATCGTCAATTCAAAAGGGCGTTTCGTAACCATACTCCGAAAATTAATGCAATAGTCTCCCATACAGATACATAAAGCGTCAAGTGTTTCGGTTTTAGTCTGTGGGTTTTCAGGTGACTACTGCATCGATTTTTTTGCGGAGGTGATAGACTCCTTTCAGAGTGCGGCTACGAAAGCAGTTGATTTGACGATAAAGCAACGAGGATATTAAAATAAACTCGTAATGCGCCTTTTTCGCTACTGATTTCGTAGCCGCATCATTTAGACGACATTTAGTGGGAGCGATCAATATTGTTAAGCAACAATTAATTGATTGACCCTATTCATGGACTTTGTAGGTCCGTTTACAATCAGGTAGCTAAAAAGTCACATGCCGTGCTCCTATAAAAAAAAAAGATAATAGGTGAACTGGTAACTTGACTGTTTTTGTATTTGTATGGGCGGTGTTAACGAAATGGAGCAGTAGTAGCTCTTTCTCCAACCAGTAAAACTAATATTGGGTCTACAAAATTAAGTAATACGAAATTCACAAATTAATCTAACGTAGATATCGTTGCAATCAGTAGAAAAACAATCTAACAGAAAAACTCTCCAAGCTAAATGCCTAACTAAACAATTGATGCAATAAAAATCTAGATATTAAGCACAAAATTCACCCTAATTGGCTTTTACCAGTTGTTATCGCATACGTCGACATAATTCGTTGGGCCGAAGTCGAACAATCGATTACGGAGATGAATGGCTTATACTTCATCTGGCTTCGTGATTTGGCTTAAAACCCTTCACATTTCAGCCCATTTGAGGCATTTACATCATAGCTTACAACTGGAGCAACATTTTGTGAATAATTTAGGCTGTACAAAATGTTATTTTTATATATATAGGTTGACATATTATTATATACATATTGACTGTGTTTACATTCTGCTAATTTTAACTTGGGGTTTTCCAGTTTAATATATTAAAATTAAGTTTTAACTGTAAAAAGGTTCCTTTTAAATAGTAAATAAAATATATTTCGCAGAAGACTATTTTATTGGTATTTGTGTGGGACTCAAAAAGTAATTAATATTACTCGATCGATGGAAAAAAAAAACATTTATCTGGTAGTCTCTTTATTCCAGAGTGCTCTCTCTTCGATCTCATCGTTGCTTTCCACCAGGCAAGATTAAGGTTTAACGAAGTCTCTGTTTATACCTAGATACTCGTATGTGAGATCTCCCTAACTATGGTGGTCAAGCCAGTCTCAATGACATGGTATTGCTATATTATAAAAATTACAAATGAAAAATATATAAAATAAAATTATACTTTTTTTATTTTATTTTACATTTATATTATTTAGGATAAAACGCAGTATAGCTATAATATAACCAGGGGATTGTAGTCTAATGAAACGCTCCTTATACCTTATTGTTTAATTATTATTATTAATTCATAAAAACAACAATAGTATACAATTAAATTGCCATGCGGAGCTCTTAAAATATTAAGTGCAACCAAATTTGATACTTTTGAAAATACTCTCGCATTAATTTTATTTTCGCATAAAACTATTTCTATATTTGAGCTGCAACAGTTTCAAAATACACATTTATTTAAACTCTACTAAAAGCAACTATTTGTAGATAACACACGGGATGAGTTCGCACCAAATAACCACATATTAAACATTAAAAAAGGTAAAAGTGGTACATTTTGTATGCGGTATGAATTTTACCATAGCATTTTATCCTCCAAATGAATATCTCTGAAGTTTATACTATTCAATTTAACTGTTTTATTAATTTATTAAAATTCTTTATTGCACTAAAAGATTTGTACAAAGGCGAGCTTAATGCCTTAGGCATTATCTATTACCTTTAGGATAGTGAAAATAATAATTATGTAATATAGGGTGTGCAGAGTAATGTAAAAAGAAAGCAAAATACATAAACTACATACAGTTATAGATATAAGTATATACTACAAATATACAACTACATAAATAATATAGGAAAATAAATACATAAATATATGTTTAAACCTAACCTGAATTGTGATAATGAGAAATATTGAGAAATAAGTAATATCTTAAAAATGGCGAGAGACAGTGTTCAGTATGATTTTTATAAAATATTATTAAATTGGAGCTTAAACTTAAAGGTACAGATGGGAAAACAAATAATTTTACTTTAGCATTTATAAAACTTAGGTTATCTTTAAAAGATTGTGAAACTTTTCAATTTAGAAAAAAAAAATAACTTAACTAATAATTAATAAAATTTGACGCTTAACAGTGCTATTTTAAAATATATTCTAGTCCCAGCTGTAACTTTTTTCTTCTGACTTATGTAACTTTAATTGGCTTTACTTTTATAATTTTTAATTTAAAATAAAATCTTAGTTTTTTATAAAACTTTGTAGACATTTTCAAATAATAAAACTACCTACAATATTCTATTAGCTTAGCAGGTAATTCCATACCCACCTGCTGGTATGAATAGGCATCTTAAGCCGGGGTAGTGCCTTTTAATAACTCTATATCAAACATCCTCAGAATTTATACAGGCTGGTATAGAATTTAATTTTATAATAGGTAACGTAGTTGACAGTTTTTATTTTTACTGGAGCACGACATGTACTTTGTATCTTCTTGGTGGTAAGCAGACCTAAAAATCCACAAATCAGACGTCTATATAATGCGGTTACGAAATAGGCGGCGACAAAGAAAAATTTGCGTTACAAAGTACTTTAATAGCCTGGCGCTACTTTATCGTCAAATTAACTGCCTGTTTTGTAACCACAAACTTAAAGAAGACTTCCACCTTGACATGAGATCGATGCAATAGTCTTCTGAAAACCAGTGTTTATTTCATCATAAAGCAGCGAGCTTATTAAAGAAGACTCATAGTGCAAATTCGTCTTTCTCCCTCTCGTTTTGTAACCCTATCTTATAGCTGGCATTTTGGTAACAATAAATACTGTTATGCAACAATGTGTTGATCGACTTTAATCATATACTTTGTATATACAAAGTTACATGTTATGCTCAAATGAAATAAAATAAAATAAATTAAATCAGCTTCCTTTCTTTTATTAGATTAGCTTTCATTGGTACAAACTAAACACGTCAGGCGTCAGTACCATTTGCAGACTGAAAGTCGGTCCGGAACTAAATACAAACCGTTTTATGCTGAAGCAACGATGCAATTATACGAACAAAAGTAATTTACTGCCGTCTGGTGACTGTTCACTTCCCACAAATTACAAAATGTTCATTTTAGGAATGAAAATTATTTCTGCTGTTAAGTAATTAATACAAAATTCAAAACGGACATTAATTGTTTTTTTTTGTTCCGGCGGAAAAAAGTTGTTTAACTCTTTTGTCTATTTATGTATAAGAATGTTTATCAGATATCTTGGTGATTTATTAATTTTCTTAGCATTCAGTCCAAATCATTTATTTTATGTAAATCTTTACAGATATTTATGGATAGTCTAAAAAAAAGTTTAACAATGAGGTCTTAGAGTGCGTAATGCGTATGGTTAGGCAGCTATTAATTAACAAAAGAACGTCAAATATTTATTATTACCTCCATATCAGATTCAGAACTTAAACGCAATGGTATAGAAATCTTAATATGAAAAATACTACCGTAACGAACGCACACTGTAAAACTAGGTGGTTAGCTGATTCCATTCTGCCTGTCAATCATTATCTGCCATACAAGGGAGCCACCAAAGCAATCAACTTCACTGACAATATCCACGCCTTAAATATTAATTCTAAATAAAATGTAAGTTACCAATCGCATATATAAAGGTAATAAAAAGTATAAGGATCGGTAAAAAAAAATGATGTATAGTCAATTTCTAAACTACTGAATGTATTTTCTTAATTTCTAGTTTATTAATCATTGAAATCTGCATTCATTGATCCCTACTGAGTTGTGTGCTATAAAATTGTCAATAAATAAAATATACACTTAGTGCTTTATATAGTGATTTACAAAACGCTGCTTGTCTTTTATTAAGTAATAATAACATTGTATTCATTCCGAAGTATTTAATGTAAGAAAATAGAAATAGCCATAATTAAGTTATTAATGAAATGCATTAATTATTTATAGACTGTATAAGTCAACACCTAAACAATACTGCAATACAATGTTTATCAGTAAAAATAGTCAATAACAACTCCAGAGCTCTAAAAAGCACCCAATTTTAAACGCAGTATGGTCGCATTTGTATTAAATAATTCGTCGATAGAAACAGCAAATAGTACAAAACAGGCATGGAGTACAAAAGCTGAAACTGCAAGGAAAAACTTTTTTATTATCTGGTAGTACGTTCTGTGAATAGGTACTGTTTGTTTACAAGCTTTCTGTTTTCCTAAAAAACTGTCAAAAAGTTTCTCATTGTGAAATATATTTTGTACACTAGGAATAAATATACTTTAGAAAATTTTCTATTATATTTGAACGTCGCTTGTTTCTAGCTTCTCGATAGAATGGTTCGTTTATAGATCTAAAAAAAAAGTAATTGATAATATTTGCAGGACGAGGTGGGAGATGGACTCGGGCGCCGCGCCGTAACATTTATGTAATGATATTTATTAATTTTTATTTGACTAAGAAGAAAATAAATCGAGGATTTCTTAAAAAAGTACCCATAGAAATGGATACTTTTTGTCCTAAAATAAACCCTGACTTCGGATCCCCAGTCAGCCCTTTAAGCCTTTTGCCTAAAGAAATATCAAACATATTTGCTTCCTTGGATCAAGGACCCATTGTCTCAACTATAAAAAACAAAACTGTAAGGGTATTTACCATACATTTTACAAGGTATATTTACCAAACAATTTAAAAGGATCTTGACCGCCTCCGTAGATTGGTTGCGTCTTGGACGTTATATCCAGAGGTCGTGGGTTAAATTCCCACCCGTGGCAAAAATATATTAGTACGTTTTTCTGTACAGTTTGTCATGTTATAGGATTGTACTGTATCTGTTTTACAGTACAATCCTTTCTTTAAAATTGATCGATGTCACAGGTGACCAGAAGGCTGGCGCTTTCCTCTCTCAAAGATTAAGTTTAATAATCCAAAGAGGAAATGTCGCCAGCGTTCTGGGCACTATGCCGCGCGTTCATTGTGAGATTTTTTTGAGTAGGTAGGATTTTTTTATTATTATTTTAATTTTAGTTAGTTTTTATTATTTATTATTTTGTATATTGTTAAAATATAATATATATATATTATATCATTGTTTCTGGTACACATAGTACCTACAAGCCTAGGGCTTTGTTTTAGACCAGAACAATATGCGTAAAATTTATTATATTGATTAGAAAAAATAACATTTAAAGCCTTTTCTCGTCCCCTTAGAAATTCTGATCTTTTCTCCCTTTCCCCTTGCACCACTAATTATGCGAAGAATTATTTTATTCGCCGTAGCATGATGCTATATAGCAGAGCGCGAGCACTTCCAATCTCGTGATATGGTTTATGAGGGCGTGCAATATTTTAAAAATAAACTTAAACAAATTTTAAATGGATAGGGTTCGCCTTTTTATAATTTTTTTTTTGGAGAAAAACAAGTATATACATATTTTTATTTTTTTTATTGCGTAAATTCTGTATTTATATTGGTAAATATTTGTTTAAATAACTGTCTGTACTAAAATATAATAAAAATGTTTCAAATTTTAGAGATTCATGAAATAGAAACTTAGAAATATAATATAAAATTAAGTATTCCTAATATAGAGATTGATAAATATGATAGCTTACCTTGAAATATTCATGTCAAATCAGTGTAAAGTTAATTAACTATTAATTTGTTTTTAAAAAAAGATATTTTAAACTATATACTTTGCTTTCAATATTTAAAAACAGTTGCTATAAGCATTCTTTACCAGTCAAACAGTAAATAAGCGAGTAATTAAACGAATAAAATTAAATGATATGAAAACCTTTATTTGTTAACTTTGGTACAATAATAAGTATTATTCTCTATTGATATACAAGTAGTTATTATTTATATTTCTGACAAATACGTTTACACGTTTAGTAATATTCTGGTTCAGTGGTGTATATCTTGGTTATTTGGGTCCATTACTAGTGTCAATACTCATAATATACCAGCTCCGGGACGTTTATGAGGTTAGGACGAGTCTGGTCCAATTTGTCCCACAAAACGTGCACTAATATTACGAAAGTATGATTAATATGGAAGTGCTACAATACAACAAATGACAAATATTTATCTGCCTCGCTCGCATTCTGATAAAATAATAAATAAATTTTTTTCTTTTAATTTTCGAACGAAATGTTGAAAATTTTCGCCGTCGCAATATTCTTTTTTCACTTTTTGGTTATAATAATTTTTGTTTTAAGTTTTTTGTTTTCACAAAACCCAAAATGTATGTATAGACAAGCGATTTTAGGCCTTCGGATGTTTCCATATTGTTTATACTTCCAACAATAATATATAAATTAATAACAATTACATGGAAAATAATCCTTTATATTTGTATTATTTAATATGTAATCGACCCATTCCATGACTTTGTACGTCTGCTAACCATCAAGTAGATAGATACAAAGTCACATGCACAATAGTAAATAACAATAGATACTAAATAATTACCATACGTGGTGGCCGAGTTGGTTAGACCTTAGACTTAAAAAACACTTAGGAGTTTGAACCAGGGGGATCAATCAAACCCCGGGGTGTACCATTGAGTTCTTAATCTAAAAATGTATGTACATATGTTTAAGCTGTCGGTCCCAGTTTCACTATACCAACTTGTGAACTATGAAACTGTATATAGATGGGTTATTGAGTCTATCCAAACATCGAGACGAGCTAGCCACTTGTTCGGTGTAGACTCATATCATCAGCAAAGACGAGATGGGATTAAAAACCCCTCCGCTACCCTGAAGCCGTATAGGCGGTTTCGGGCGCCGTAAGGCAATGATATATATACTTAATAATAATTTAAAAAAAAATATCTGTGCTAATACGTTTAATTATAGATATCACCGTTGTTATTTTATAATTTAACCGATAAGTATTTTGTCACAATTATGACATTATCATGTTAAAATATTTGACAAACATTTCACACAAACAATGACCCAGATAAGTCGATTTGAGTTAAGCCTTTTCATGAATGGGGTTGTTTTGTTTTGTGAATTGAATTTCGTATCAAAATTCGATTGAAGAGAAGAGGCTTCGATCACCTTTAGAATTTGTGTGAAAATTCAATAAAGATTTACTTGAGGTTACGTCCGCCGTACGTTGCTTGTACGATGTTAAATATGTACACTCGCACTTAATAGTCAACATTATTAATTTTATTATTAAGTAGGTATTAAATAAGCAATTTTATTATGTATAAAATCTAGGTTAATAATCATGGTTCATCCTGAAAATCAGCGCGAGGCACTATTTTTTTAGTCACCACGTACAAGCTGAGGGTGAAACCATTTCAATAAAATGTAGTTTTATTAGCTTTGTCGTCATATTTGTATTATTATATTACTGTAAGTTTATTTTTTGTTTTATTTTATTAAATAAATGCATATTCTATTCTATTATATTTTTAATATGTTTACTTCAGCGCTTAGGCTGAAGTATGAAGTATGTTTCTGGTATACATACTCGTAGTACAAACATAGAGCTTAGTTTGTGACCAGAACAATAAGTCTAAATTGCCCTACATATTATAATTATTATCTTGATTATGAAATGTTATTTGGCATAATATCGCTAACAACTTCGCTCTTGATTAGATCAATCAGAATGACAGATGAAATATCTTCGCAGTATATAATAGGCTACTACTGGTACTAACACCAGTAGTAGTAGCATAATTATAAACTGTGAAGAGAATCCATCTGTCATTAGCACTACATTTAAAATGTAAACTAACATTATAACTCTTATTTCTAATGCATTAAAGACTATAACATATCTAATTACGAGCGAAGTTGTTAGCGATATTATGCCAAATAACGTTTCATAATCAGACAAATAATAATAATAATATGTAGGACAATTTAGACTTATTGTTCTGGTCACAAACTAAGCTCTATTTTCAGGTAAAAGTATGACCAAGGAGTTGTCCAGGCGTCTGATAGAGAGGTCAGGTGACAGGAGGGCTGGCAACTATTTCTGTCAACGAATTAGTGTTGCAATCAGCAAAGTAACGTCGCCAGCCTTCTTGGAACTATTCCGGACGGTTCTTCATTAGAATATTTTTTTAATTTATAATATTTATTTAGTTTAAAATTTTACATTAAATAAACGTAAATTTATATGAATATAGTACTGGACTGTACTTTATAAGTGTATGGGAGAGATAGGTGAATGTTGCGGGCTACTATATACACGTTTGACCTGAATCAGTAATGTAATTCCGTCACCTAACTTGCTATTACCCTATGTTTACAGTCTCCTTCATACAACAAGGTGTCTGCCGGAATATGCCTTTTACAGGGTATAAGGAGTTAGTCGACTTGACGCCCATACAAACGTTCTTCCAATATTATTAATTTGGTTGTTAGTCGAAGTTTAATTATTATTTGTATGTTGGCAATTATACGTCAAAATCTTTCTGTTGTGGGTAATAAGTATTTGTGTATTATAATATTAAAAAAAAAACAACACAGACAGATTAATAAATACAATGATCGACAAAAATATTATTTTAATTCTACGGCAAACAGTAATCGATTATTACTGTTTGTGCGTAACCCTATTTTGTATGGAGAACGCAGAATGTGACAATTATATATTTTTAGAATTATGATTACCAATTATATATTTTTAGAATCGTGATTAGAAAAAAACTTTTTTAATATTGAAATATGTATTTACAACAGAAAAATTTTTGCGTACAATTACGAACATAAAAATAATATTCAGGCGTTATTTTGCGGAATTCCATTATTATATTATAAAAATAACAATTGACTTCGACTAACAGTCAAATTAAAATATTGGAAGTACGTTTGTATGGGAGTCAAGTCGACTACAGAGCCTTTAAGAGATCATTATGTTAATAATTAACTGTAATAACCTGAATTAAGTAGATATAAAAAATACCCGACTGTTTTTGTTTTGTGTTATTTTGTAACCGCATCATTTAACCGGCGGCATAGCGAGACCGACCAATGCTGTTAGACAGCAATGTATTAATCGACCCTATTTATTAAATTTGTAAGTATGGTTATCATCGGAAAGATGAAAACACCCGTTCACTGGTAATAAACGTGCTATTTTTCGTTGAGAACATTCCTGGGATTTCCCTTTATCTTCAGGTGGATGTAGAGAAATGGGGTTAATTTATAAACGTGACAATTGTAATTTACCATGGCAATTTATAATACATTACTTGGTTTAGTTGGAATTATTTATTTAGAACTAACTAAACGAAGCAATGTATAGGCCCATGCTTTAAATATTAAAATCTGTCAAATAATGAAAAAAAAAATTTAACAACATTACACTTATCAATGAAGATACCTATTGGAAACTCACACAATATTGACAAAGTTAAAATAAAACTAAGATTAGAGTTCCAAATTATTTTATAGCTCATAAAAGCGAGAAAAACCTAAATGATTTTCTCTGGCGATTTACGAAATAGCGTCGCCATAATTTCCACCATCCAACTTTATATCCTTCACTTTACCACGTTTGAACAACTGTACAAATCTACCTGTCCAAAACACAATCATAAAAATATATTTAATTTACATTGCTGGTTTAGCCTAACTTTTAATTATTGTAAATGTAATAAAAAGAGCAATGTAAACCTTGTGTTTATATAAAACCTGATGCAATGTAATATTTTGGTAGCTTTGTATATTTATGAGAGCCATAATCATAAATTTAGACAGTTTCTTAGGATCACAAAACAGATGGTATGCTGCTGCTGCTTTATTTATAAGTTTTTAAGTGTGTAATAGATTCAATGGATCATTAAATTTATAATCCCAGCACATTTTTTTTTAATATTATATTTTATGAATATCTATAATATAACTAACGCATGGACTTTTCAGTCCATGCGCCACAACCTACTGCTAATGATGTTTTTTTTTTAATATAAGCCTTGTGGCTTTTTAGATTTATTATAGTTTCTTACTAAGCTCTGGACTTGTAGTATGTGTACCAGAAACAATGATATAATACATATTATATTTTATAAACACCCAGACCATGACAAACTGTACAGAAAAACGTATTATAATATTTGTTTGCCATCTGTGGGAATCGAACCCACGACCTCTGGATACAACGCCAAAGGAGCAATATTATATTATAACTATGATACATATTATATTATGAAAAACTAACATCAGTTGTCTAAATTGACTAAATATGTGACAGTATAAACTGGCAAATCTAATATACCAATTCTAATTGTTTAATATACGTTTTTTTTAAGAATTTTACTTCTATAACATTGTTGTTTCTAGTACACATAATATAAGCCTAGAGCTTAGTTTGTGACCGGAGCAATTTGTATAAATTGTCCTACTAATTTTTATTATAATAATTGTTTCTGGTACAAATTAGTTATGTCGTTTTCACGTGATAGAGTAAAAAACAAACTTATACATTTATACTATTAGTGGCATGTGAAAAAATAGGTACTATGGTGGTTGTTAGTGGCGCGGGCGGCCAAATGTACCTAAATGGCCCGGGCGAGACTACTAAAATATGCCCCTGGTACTGAGTGTACCAGAAACAATATAATATGACAGAATATAATAAAATGATTGAGAATTCTAGTTTTTGTATAAATAATTAGTAAAGACGAAGAAGGCTTTTTAATATTTTATGTAATCTACGCGACGTGAAGTCGATGTTGCCATCGTTAAATTTATGGCTTGACGTGTTGTCATTAATAAGCCATGATTAATCTCCCGTAGACGTGACGTTAGGTGGCAAAGGGTACAACCCTCCCTTCATCAGTTACTTTGTCAACAGAAAGGTAGTTATATTTTAACGTGACTTTGTTTTCATCTGATGTTAACCAAAACTTTATAATATATTGAAAGTATACAGAATTTCTGTTTTGTAGTTGGATGTTAGCTGTTCACAAAGCGGTGCTTGTTCCTACATTAATGTATGGAAGTGAATGCTGGGTATGGCAGAAGAAGCATGAAAGTAAGATTAATGCCGTAGAAATGCGGTCATTAAGGAGTGCTTGTGGAGTAACAATTGCGGATAGATTGAAGAATACAGTTGTACGTGATATCTGTGATTTGAAAGACGATGTAGTGACAAGGATTGAGAAAGGAATGTTACGGTGGTTTGGGCATATTAAGAGGATGAATGAAAAGAGATTGACGAAAGAGATTTATAAATCAGAGGTAAATGAAAGGATAAGACGGGGACGACCCAGAAGAATGTTCCATGACCAAATCGGGGAAATTCTCAAAAAAGCTGGGATCCGTAGTATGTAGCTGGGATCCACTCTCTTCATATAACCGTAGAGGTTGTATGAAGAGAGTGGTGGATGTGAAGGAAACGAGAGAGTTATGCCAGGATCGTTGTAGGTGGCGCTCCCTTGTTTCTGCCTTTCCATGCGGGAAAATGGCGTGACAATTTTATATTATGTATATTATATGCCAACAGATACCTAAAGTGTGGTATGGCGCCATATTATTATGTTATGTACTATTTGTATTTTAGATATTAATACCATAGTAATTTTGATAATCTCGGTTATTAAGATTTTAGACATTTTTATCAAAGACTATAAAATTGCATTAATTATTTATATGTAGTAATACATTTTGACGACATTTTGATACGCAACTTGCTAATTCCACTCCATGCACGCACATTGTAGTGCCAACCTGGTACATACTATACTTTGTAATTCTACTTCATGATATTAAAATCTCAAGTATTGCGCTTAAATTCACAATTATTATGTTGGCTTTTAAAATTATATAATTTTTTTATTTTATTATATTGAAATTATATCGCGCTATTATGAGAACGTACTGGCCAAGTTTAGATAAAAGACCTGAGCACACCGTAAGCGTATGCGTAGATATAGTAGTCTGTAATAAGAAGCCAGGGGCGATAAGAAGTTGCGTAAACTATAAATATTTAAATATAAGTTCTATTCCAATAAGGCCCCAGGAAATATATTTGCTAACTGGAACGTCGAAAACGTCTAAACGTTGCTTTCAACGCCCCTCTCACCCCATGTCAACAATGTTAGACTTCGTTGAAATTTGTCGAAAAGCACAGCACACGTTAAAATTTTAACGTGTAAACGCGTCACAATGGATTGAATAATAAAAATTGTTTTAATAAAATAAAATACATGGCGTCGGTCGGTTGAGCTGGTTTATTAAGAGAGAGAAAACAGTGTTGGCAATTAATATAAAAAAAGCATTTACATATATTTATATTCGCATTGATGCGTGTGCTGTAATTTATGGGTGACCCCTACTTACTACAACTAGTTTAAAAGGCGTATTGCGTAGAGTGACAAAGAGCTAATCGCTTAGGTAAAAAAAAATCTCATCGTATGCAAAGAACGAACAAGATAAAAAAAATCACTTTGAAAAAATAAAGGTCTTTTTTTCTTTAATTCGTATTCATAAAATACCACCTCATGTAAAATTATTCTGAATTTCAGCAAAAAAATGTGTGATAAAGCAAAGATAACCGTAAACCCATTCCGCTGTGATTTTATTCTCATTTCGGAAAGGAAGTTTTATTTGTCGCGATTATTTTTAGCTTAGCAGGTTATATATAATATTATTATTGAATATATATATTATATACGTGGTGGCCGAGTTGGTTAGACCTTGGACTTAAAAACACTTAGGTCCCTGGTTCGAATCCCGGTGTGTACCAATGAGTTTTTAATTAAAAAAATTATGTACATTTGTATGACAACACCACTATAGTGCCTCGGAGAGCACGTTAAGCTGTCGGTCCCGGTTTCACTATACCAACTTGTGAAACTGTTTATAGATGGGTTATTGAGTCTATCCAAAACATCGCGACGAGCTAGCCACTTGTTCGGTGTAGACTCATACCATCGGCTACGATTAAAACCCCTCCGCTGGGTACCCTGGGGCCGTCTAGGCGGTCTCGGGCGTCGTAAGGCACCCGTGAAGATAGAAGATATATATATATATATATATTATTATTGAAATTTTAAAGCTATACCTTAGTTTTTTCTATTTAACTTAGCATTTTAAATTCCATTCTGAAAACACGCTGGCTAATTATATGTTTACTTATAATAAATAATGTGAAAAAAAAAGTTTTTACAAGCCATGTCATCTTCATCTTTAAAGCGGGTACACTTTATCGTAATTGGCCAGGAAGTTAGGCCTTTTTGCGTGATAAAAAGACCGGCTACTCCAGCTCCTTCCAGAAGGTAGCAAGAAGCCCTGGACTCCTACAGGCCTCGATGAATGATCTCGGCGTTCCAAAGATTTCCGCTTGAAGCCATTCCGGTGCAGTGAAGTAGCACGTGGGTGTTTCTTCTGTTTTCATGCATCCTCTACATAGAGGGCTGTTGGTGATAATTATGAGGATGAGGTAACAGTTTAATGGAAAGTGTCCGGTCAAAATGCTTACCATCATCCTTAGTTTACCTCTGTTGAGACTGAGCAGGCTTTGAGCTAGATAGGTCTGTTTTGGTGACCACCTCTCTCGCCTGCCTGCAGTTCTGTAAATTGGCCCAATACTTACAGTGTACAAGTACGTACTATAACTATGTACATATACCTCCTCCGTAACTAGTGGTTGCGCTTTTGGGGTTGGGTTAGATTCCCACCCATGGTAAAAAAACAGTATTTTTTTCTATATTTGTCAAGGTGTCTGGGTGTTTATAAAATATGATATGTATTATATCGTTGTTTCTGGTACGCATAGTACAAACCTATAGCTTAGTTTGTGACCAGTGCAATATGTGTAATAATGCAATATGTGTTATATTTATGGTACATACGCTGATATTCTAAGTTCCATCGTGGAAGTGGCCAGCTCGACGAGCTGTTTTGATGGACTCAATAAACCATCTATAAATTCATGCAATTTGATATTATATAAATTTTATTAAATTTATCATGGCAATCGATACTGGTGCTGTTCAGCTATAGTACCAGCATCGATTATAGCACACAAATATTTAGTAAAAAAAAAAAAAATATATCTGAACACGCGCATGTAATCAACTTCTATTCTTACTTTATCATTATTATTAATATTTCTGAGTACTTTTATATATATGACCTATTTCATGTATTATTTCAAATTTATCCTAACTCAAATAATTATGACCACCCGAAGTAAAAAGTTGTGACAAGCACCCTTACCCATTTCAGGAGCGGAACACTATTAGCGCGCCCCTCGTAAACTTATTTTACGTATCTCAAGGTTGGGAACTCCTTTATACTCTCTTTTTGGGATTTATAATAATAATAAAATCTCCTTGTACCATTACTTTGTCTATAAGTTTTTCATCCTAGAGAATACCTAAACAGGTGCGCAGGAATTTCGGTTCATTTTAAACTGTACCTATTAATAAAAATATTAAGTTTAAATTCCTTCCAATCTGTTATCTGTTGGCCCAGCAGATCCATTTACAAGCCAATTATCAAGGTATCATTAGCCAGTGGCAGTTGAGACAAAAACCTTTGTTATTATAGTTTTGTCTTTACATAACTGCTCCTTACTATAGAGTAGTCTTTGTAATCAATTAAGGCAGTTCTACACGTATCCAGTCACTGATATCAGCCACCTTGGTACGCCATACTAGTGGCGCATGGTAAACACTTTTATTCCAGCCATTTTATTGCGGCACGGGTACGCGTCTATCTTTTTTTGCCGCTAGAATCTTCTCGCACTTTCCCCACATGACGAGCAATTCTTTGGACTTATGAAGACAAGTCACGCCAATCGATGACAGGCTTCCGTGGGAACATAGAGATACAATGTTCTTAGCTATTCATGGCTTCACCATGCAGGGGAATGAACTGCAGCGTTCCCGGACTTGAGACCACAAAGTAGGTTTAAAGGCCTTTTGAACTCTCACCTGCACTATGTTCACTACCCTCTCTACTCAACCAAATATATGATCCTGTTAGCGCCATCTTGGAAACACGCTTCATAAAAGTTCCGACGGCTGATCTCGGAACGCCAAGATCCATCGATAGACGATGCAAAGACTTTGCTGGAATTCCTGTTGCACCTTCCACTGCATAAAGTTTAAGCACCTTCCACCACCATAGAGTTTTAAATCCGTTTCTAGTAATTTCGTTCGTGAGATTAAAATATTTGTTCGACTTGATGTTGTGGTCCTTAGGAATGTTTGTTTCATACGGAACGGTGAGTTCTATAAGTATTACTTTCTTCAAGCACCGAGGGTACACCAATATGACTAGTCTATAGGCTGCTAGTTCGTCTGGAATTATAATATTCTGATTTGTCCAAAATTAAGTTGTATTGGAGAACCCATCATGTGATACCATCACAAAAAAAAACTTGTACGCTATTATCGTGAACACAGGCAACTAGCGTAAACTCCGGCCGATGATGTTAGTTAAGATGATATGCCAGTCACTAGCGACGAGATGAGTTTAGGCAGTGCAAAATTATCATTTATTTTTATTATGAACAATAAATAATTATCCAGAAAAAGTTACAATATGAATAATAAATAATAATAATATGTAGGACAATTTACACATATTGCTCTGGCTACAAACTAAGCTCTAGGCTTGTACTATGTGTACCAAAAGCAACGATATAATGCATATTATATTTTATAAACACCCAGACCGTGACAAACTGTACAAAAAAACGTACTAATATTTTTTTTTTGCCATGGGTAGGAATCGAACCCATGACCTCCAGATACAACGCCAAAAGCGCAACCACTAGTCTACGGAGGCTGTCAAAATAAAAACTTTGCTGATTTATTTCCCATACAAATTTTAGTTAACTCAAACGCAAAGTAATAGTTAGAAAACTCACACTAGGGCTACAGGCGGGCACGCCGACCAGCGTTGGTCCTACTGGGACCTAAATAAAAAATCCAGTATGGCTAATTATCCCGGATTCGTTGAGAATGAATTAGAATACGCAAAATTTATGCACTAAGAAAACTACTTATAATATAAAGGATTTAACACGCATATTGTCCTGGTAACTAATCAACTCTAGGCTTGTACTATGTGTACCAGAAACAATTACAAACACCCAGCCCATGACAAACTGTACAAAAAAGCCTGCTTATGATTTTACCATGAGTGGGAATCGAACCCACGACCTCTTTATACAACGTCAAAGGCGCAACCAGTAGTCCATGGAGGCGGTCCACTTATAGCTCTATTGTAAGAAATAATACATTATGAACCTAAAAAACTTTTTTCTTTAAATTTGGAATTTGTAAATCTCGTAAAGTCCTGTCTTTGCATTAATTAGGGGATTGCCAAAAACATTTACAAGACATACCCTAAGGGAAATCTCTTCGGGAAATGGAACCGTCTAATCTTGTATTTATATTTTCTTTATTAAATTTCGAATTTGTTTTCACGATGATATTACGAATTATTTTTGTCTAATTACCTTTGAAATTCGAATTAGGAATATAATTTTCAATTAGGCATATAAATATACATGTAATTTTGTTTAATTAAGTTATAATGTCGTATTAAAATATGAGTATTTGGATTTGCATCTGTTTTCAATTATACATTTTGGCCACAACGACAATTCTGGCTTTGCCGCGAGGATGGCTGGGGCACGTAAGCGGCTGAAGTACAGGGAATTAATACAAAATTATCATTTGGTAGCATTTGGGGTCGAAAATTCTGGAACTTTGAAAACCGAGGCTCGCGGTTTTATCCAAGACCTCAGATAACGAGTGTTCTTGGAATGCGGAGATCCCAATACTACGCCTATTTAAAACAAAAAAATCAGCATTGCCATACAAAAAGGCAACGCTGCTAACGTGTTAAGTACCCTACCAAGTGGAGCCTTATAATATCTGCTTCTTCGATATTCGGGGTTCCTTTGAAATTAGAACACCGTGCTTAATTCTGTTTTTAAAAATGGCTTTAGTATATCTATGTGCTTCATTAATTTTTTATACTACATTGCATAATATAAATCACTTGTTGTTATTTTTTATTTCCACTTTGCTTATTTTTTATGCGTGTAGTAAATTTTATAGAAGAAATACCTATCGTTTTTATTTTTTTACTTTTCACCATTTATTTAAATTTAGAAAGACAGTACAAATGTAAAAAATTCTAATACACCATCGGCCAGTGCTACGAAAAAGATATATTAATTCTTCTTTTTTTTGTGTTCCTCTAATTCTGCCGGTGTGTGTACTTTAACAAGTTTTCAATTAATGAGACATTTTAGGACTAAAATAATGGCAAGTACCTTTAATTTCAAGTTGAGAAAATGACGTAATAAATCCGTTGAGAAAAGAGCAATAAAAAGTTTTGCGAAGAGTGCTCATTTCTTACATAATCAACGTCGGCGACGCTAATAAGTACAAAGTTTAAATCGAATTCTACAAAGTACAGGAAAATTTGCCCAACTTTTATCAGAAACCGAAATCACGTTGTAATTTTGTTATTACAAAAAAAAAAAAAATAATACGTCTTGGTTAGAGCACTGGTTCACCGAACAAGTGGCTACCGCTAAATGAACGGTAGCCACTTGTTCGGTGAATCAGACTTATACCATCGGCTATGACAAGATGGGATTAAAACCCCTCCGCTGGGTACCCTGATGCTGTATAGGTGGTCTCTGGCGCGTTCAGGCACCCGTGATGATATTTATGTTTGACAACACCACTCGGCTTCCAGTTTCACTTATACCAACTTGAGAAACTGTTTATAGATGGGTTATTGAATTTATCCAAACACGCCAAGAGCTGACCACTTGTTCGGTGTAGGCTCAGATACCATCGAATATTACGATTGAAACCCCATAATAAATAAAGTAGTTATGAAATATTTAGTACAACTTAAAGGGTTCACTAAGGCTTAAACTACTGCCAATCTCGCTATATAAATAATTGAATAAAGGTCTAAAAATAACGCTTTAAATTAATTAAGTTATAAATTGAAAATTAATATTGTAAAGAATCCAAAATAGGTACTAGTGATTTCCAACCCATGGCAAAAAAAAAATACGTTTTTACACGGTTTGTCATGGTCTGGGTGTTTATAAAATATAAATGTATTATATCATTGTTTCTGGTACACATAGTACAAGCCTAGAGCTTAGTTTGTAACTAGAGCAATATGTGTTAATTCTTCTACATATTATTATTTTTATTAAATTAAAATCTGTGTCATCACAAGATCTGTGACGTATTTTTAAAACAAATAATATAATACCACCACATGTAGTGGAGAGGCGCTAACTTTGTGCACTGCATTTATTAGATGTTTTGGTCCCGTCATCTTTATACATATTGTTTTTTTTATTTTATTTATAGGGGCACGGCATGTGATCTTGTATCTACCTGGTGGTGAACAGACCTACAAAGTCCATGAATGGGGTTAATCAATAATTGTTCTTAAACAACATTGACGCTTCCACTATGCCGGCTAAAAATTACGAATTGGGCAGCGACGAATTGCATTACGAGTATATTTTAATATACTTGCTGCCTTATCGTCAATTCAACCACCCATTTCGTAACCGCGCCCTGAAAGGACAAGAAATCTATGTAGTAATCTCCTGAAAACCGGTAAACCCACAGACTAAAACCGAAACATGACTAGGTCACTTGACAGATTTTGCATTTGTATGCGATAAAGTGCACTGCCGAAATGCCACAGTTGTCCTATAGCGCGCTGGGAGACGCTAGAGAATAACTGGAACTATAAAGATGACGGGACACAAAACATAAGTATTATAGATATAGTGCACAATGTGAGCACCCCTCCACTACATGTGACGGTGTTATGTGTATGGGTGCCAATGTGTATTCTCACGTTCATATTGAGTCTGGATGACTGAGTGACCAACTGATCAATGATGGTGCCCAAATAGATTAATTGGATAAATATTAATAACCCCAGTGTGTACCAATCTTTTTTTTTATTAAAAATAATTTGCACATCTAAACATCGCGACGAGGTATCCATTAGTTCGGTGTAGGTAGACTTATACCATCAACTATGACGAGATAGGATTAACTCCACAGGGTACCCCAATGCCGTAGATATAGTCGGTCTCGGGCGCCGTCAGGCACCTGTGATGATACTTATCTTTTTTTTATAATAACCTCAATCCAAGCCCCGGTATGAACCAATCAGCTTTTAATTTAAATAAAAAAAAAACAATTGTTTGTCAACACCACTTGGCTCCCAGTTTCACTTATACCAACTTTTGAAACTGTTTATAGATGGGCTATTGAATTTATCCGAACACGCCAAGAGCTGACCATTTGTTTGGTGTAGGCTCAGACACCATCGATTATTACGATGAGGTGGAAAGATGAATTAATATAATGAATTAATATAACCTACAAAAAAAATATTTTAAAGCTGCGACAAACAGTAGTCTAGTAATACTGGAGCGCAAAAGCTCTTTTTGTATGGAGAACGCAGACTTCGCGATTGTGAACGCAGTATCCTTAAATTGACTCTACCACTATAATAAATATTTCATACTTATCATATTTTTAGTCCTTGGAGGTTTTCCCTAATAAATCTGGAAGTTTGCAACATTTGTGAAGGCCGGTAGCGTCATACAAACGAGGATGGATGTAGGTCTAAGTCAAAACGTCAACTCTTATTTATAATCCCAAACTACAAGGCTTTGCGGTTATTAAAGTTTTAGATATCGCAAATAAAAAAAAGAGTTTTTTTATTAATTTTTTTATTACAATTTTATTGTTGCAAAATGTTCATTACAAAAATGTCCGCGAAGTAAAAAATTTGCTTCCTTAAATTTATATAAATATGCAATTAGCCGACATAATTATTAATTTAGCCGGCATAGAATGATTAGACTTAAGCTGTGATCTTGTCTAATTCCCCATTGGTAACATCTGTCATTGTTCTCTATTATGCGTGTGTACTTGCCTGCAGTTTGTCAGATTTATTAGCGCTTATGACTTGAGCACACCGGATGCGTATGCGCAAACGTGCACGTGCACAGCCACTGTTCACTATGTTTTAAATTTAATCCCTGAAACAATATGTGAAACAGCGACGTACTTTAAACATTAAAAAATCCATACATATTTTTTTAGTTAATTAACTTTCATACTATATAATATTAAAACACCTAAAAACTTTCTTTAACGCCTTTATTATAATTTTATTATTAATTAAACCGCCTCAACACATCGCAGTACTACGCCACGATCGCAACACCTTACCTATGCAATAAGGACCGTCATACCTGTTATTCATCTTTTTGTTCACGCCCTTTTCAACAGCAAATGTACCAGCCTTTCGCCACAAAACTAAGTCTCCGACCTTAAAAGATACGCCAGCAGTTGCAACTTTTCGCCTTCGATCGAACACACCTTTCATTTTACGCCTCGCCTTTGCCAGGTTGGTACTCGCCTTACCACGCCTTTTGAGAAGAGCTGATTTAATATCGCCATAAGTCTCGCCTTCAGCTCCGGGTGCATTCGCCTGTTGTACTGCACCCGACAGTTCCGCATTTACACCATCATTGTGAGCGAACATCAGCTGAGCTGGAGAACACCCAGTACTTTGGCTGTTGGTATGATTCATCCCCCATATTATATCAAACAAAGCATCATCCCAATCAACCTCCGCACGAGCACTCGTTGCTAATGCACTCAGGATGGTACGGTTCTGCCTCTCAACCTGACCATTCGCCCTTGGGGTAGCAATAGCATTTAACACGTGTTTCACCCCTTTCTCCGCCAAAAGTTCAGCGAACGCCTTGCTGGTAAACGCCAACCCGCGGTCAGAAATAATTCGCCTGGGGTACCCGAATTCGCCAAATACCTCTCTAAGCTTCTGTATCGCCTCTGAAGATCTTAGAGTTCTAGTAGGTTTCGCCAGAGTATACTTAGTAAATGCATCTACCACCATGAGCAAATACTGATTGCCACGCCTACTCTTACAAAATGGCCCTAAGTGATCTATATGTACCGTATGAAAAGGTATAGCCACTTTCTCAATAGGATGCAACAACCCTGTTGCCTTGCCATATTCGCCTTTATTATATGCACAGTCTAAACACGCCATTATGTACTTTTTAACAAAACGCCCCATCCTAGGAAACCAATAAGTTTGCTTGATCAAACTTAAACACCTGTCAAATCCAGGATGCCCAATATCATCATGATGCTTCCGTAATAAGCTAAACTTCGCCATAGACGGTACATACAATCTATCGCCTAAAAGAGTTTTTCTATACAAACGCCCTTGCACCACCTTATATACAGAAGTCACACCTTTATCTGCTGTACCATTCACCAAATTTGTCACTAGCTGTTGCGCCTTATCATCTTGTAATTGCACAGTCAAAAACCAATCTGCCTCTGTCATACTGATCACATTCACCATTATTGGATTTCGACTAAGTGCATCAACATGTTGCATCCTTGAACCTGCTCGATATTCAACAGTCATATCATATTCCTGTAACGCCATCCACCATCTGGCAATTCGAGGAACTAGGTCCTTCTTTACCATAGTCGCCCTAACAGCTGCACAGTCGGTAACCACCTTATTTATTTATTTTTATTTAAAATACTTTATTGCACAAAATTACAAAATAAAATTGTACATAGGCGAACTTAATGCCTTAGGCATTTTCTACCAGCTAACCTTTGAGAGAGTGGAAGATTATGCATAGGGTGCAAAAGCAAATAGATAACAATTTAAAAGACATATAGCGAATAGTATATAAACTACTTAAATATTACATGTAAATACTTAAACATACACTCAATACATAATATACTACTTATATAAATCATACAATATAATACATATAGTACATATCAAAACAGAAAATGCTAAAGGAAAAATTGGCAGTTACTTATTCAAATAATGAGTGGTGAGTAGACGTTTAAATACACCGATGGTTGGAGCCTGTCTTATACACAGAGGAAGCAAATTCCATTGACGAGCAGCTGACACAGTAAAAGAATCGGAATATTTGGTGGAGATGTGCGACGGGATCTTTAATTGGTTATTAACAGAGGAGCGAAGAGGACGATCGTGAGAATCACAGAGGAAAATAAATCGAGATTTTAGGTAAGAAGGGGTATTAGGATTAAATGGTATACCTACCAAGTACACCCGGAAACGTTTGACTGACTCAACAATAGCTAAAGTTTCCAACTCATAGCTGTGCCACTGTTGCTCTGCTATCGCTGTTGCCCTACTATAATACATAACAGGTTTCAAATCACCATTTGGCTGTTTTTGTAACAAAATGCCAGCCACTCCTAATTTACTAGCATCTGTATGCAGTTCAGTTTCCGCCTTACTGTTATACAAACACAAAACAGGTCTATCCACCAACACCCTCTTAAGACACTCAAACGCCTCTTGTTCCTTTTCACCCCAATGCCATACAACATTCTTCTTAGTAAGATCTGTTAATGGTCTCGCCTTAACAGCAAAGTCATACACAAACTTTCTGAAGTAACTCGCCAACCCCATGAACTGTCTAACGCCATGGACATTACATGGTATTGGGAAGTCACTTACCGCCTGCACCTTTCTCGTACCTGGGCGAACACCATTCGCATCTACTTCATGCCCTAAATACTCCAGTCGATCAGACAAAAATACACACTTGCTTAGGTTGAGATTCAACCCTGTATTCGCTACCAATGTCAACACCTTTTATAATAGAATCATACCTTCAGAAATAGATTCTGAAGGAATGAGAAGATCATCCATGAACGCCAATACATGATCATACTGCATTCCGCCTAACATCTTATTCACCACCCTTTGAAAGACCGCCGGGGCATTTGCCAACCCAAATGGTACCCAGAGATACTCATAGTGACCATCCGGAGTAACAAAAGCCGTCTTTGAAATTGAATCTTCGTGCACCGGCACCTGATGGTAGCCCTGAACCATATCCAAAATTGTATACACCTTTTTTCCCATTTTTTTTGTCTTTTTTTTTTTGTCTAACTGATCCTCTACCAATGGTAAGGGATATTTATCCTTCACTGTGATAGCATTCAACGCCCTATAGTCTACACACATTCGCACATCGCCATTCTTTTTCGGTATCAGCACAATAGGACTAGCATATTCAGAGTCACTCTCACGGATAATACCAGCCTTCAACATACTCTGCACTTTCACCCTCACCTTTTCTCTTTCAACAACTGACAAACGATAAGGCCTGTACGCCACAGGTCTATCAGAGTTCAGCTTTATGTGCATTGTACCTAACTCAGTTACACCTATATCACTGTCATTCGATGAGAAACACACCGCCATTTTTTGTATTAATTCATACAAATTCTTCTGTTCATCATCACTCATAACGCCCGCTTGTATGTCAGTCAAATCAATCCTACCCTGTATTAAAGAAGGTTCAGTACTAACATTTACTTGATGTACATTTACATCATCCTGAAGCAATTGCACCCTCGCCAGAACATGACCAGCCTCCCAACTGACTGGCTGCTGCCCGAGGTTCCAGATGTTCGCCTGCACCTGGTCACCATCGTCTTGGATCAGGGAACGTTGGATAGCGACTATAACGTCATTCGCCTTATAGCGCCTCGACGGTACGACACACACCTCGCCAGTCTTCAGTCCTTCAACCTGGAGGTGGACTTCGGTCGCTTCACCTGGAAGGAGTATAATCGGGTGCTTCAACAAAGCTCGCCTGGTCTTACACCCTACTACATCATCGCCTCCTAAAGTAATGCTCTTAAGGAGCTGTTCCGCCTCATCAACTCCAGCAGTACGTGATAGTTGCGCCTTACCATCACGGACCGTTAAAGTAACACCAGTAGTAGCCAACGCCGGCTGTCCTAGCAACAGGTCAGTGCCAGAGAGATCACAATCAGATATCAACGCCATGATATTGAGAGCAACCCCATCAACCGTGATTGTTAAATCGACTTCGCCTTTCGCCATGCAAGAGCTACCGCCAAAGCCTCGCAATAACACAGAAGAGGGCCGAACATCACACTCCTCCATAGAGTCAACATACTCTTTCCGTATAATATTCCGCTCGCTTCCAGTGTCAATATACACCTTAATACGCCTATTATTAAGGGTCGCCATCTTTTTGTAGGCATTATTAACCTCATTTACTAACCGCACCTGGCTAGCTTTAATCACCTTTTTATGTGACACAGCGCCTTGTGTCACAACACCTTGTGATCCGCTTGCTCCAGCAGGTCTGGGGCACTGGAACCGGCTGTGACCCCCCTGGCCGCACCTCATGCACCTGTCCACTTTGGCCTGGGGGCAGTTTCTGCTGATGTGGTCCCCCAACTTCTGGCAATTGTAGCACCGGATGCCACCTACCGCCATGGTGTTCACCTGCCTGGAAATTTTAGCACCCTGTGCAATATCGCGCCCTGCTATTCGCCTTTTTAGAGTCTCGCCTTGACTCTTGGGAGCGTCAGATCCAGCACTAACACCTTGTGGGATCTGATATCTATCACACGACGCCAGAAATCCAGTGTACAAGTCGCCTACTGTACTACACTGAAAAGCCCGAGCTGTCGCCACCAGCTCAGATGGGAGGCCATCAATCAGACACGAGAGCGCCTTTGTGCCTGTGATACCACACCTCTCCATGAGCCCCACCTTGTCGTGATAATAATGTGTCATTGTCTCACCCTGCGCCTTGGTGAGAGACAACATCTCCCTGAGCAGTTGAGCATAATCATGCTCCCTAGGGAACGCCTGCATGACCGAATTACGCCATTCAGGCCAAGTCTTGTCATAGTTATCAAGCCTGTCATACCAGGCCCTTGCACCGCCTTGCAATTTGGCCTGCATGAAATACGCCCTCTCATATTCAGACCAACCATGAATAGCGCCCAACTGGTCAATCTTACTCAACCACCTTACCACGTTGCAGTCCTTACTCTCTGGGTCAAATGGCTCCAAAATTTCGGCACCCGCCCGAACCCTTGACGGACCACAGCCGCTGGCACCGCACACAGAGTCCTTGGCAGTCACCGTATCTTCAGACGCCTCGGAGACACTGATGTCTGCATGCACCACACTCGCCTTGGGTGAACTCGCCTTGGACCGCTTTAACACCCTCGCAGCCTCAGTCGCCACAAGCGACTTAATACTGTCCGCCAAACCACCCTTAAGCAACGCCTGCAAAAGGTGATCGACAGACATCGCCGTCGTCGATTCTAGACCACCCGCCGCCTTCTCGGGTTCATAGTCTAATTCATCGCCCGAGTTAAAGCACGCCATCACACAAAAAAGCAAAAACTCTCACGCACCAAAATTCACTTTTTTTCGCACACTAATGGCTGCCGCCGCAAGCCTGTTAAAACTTGTTTGCAAATTATGCAATCATATTCGTCACTGATTAGACAATCCACTTGTGGGTTAATTCGGATTTATCCCACTTCTGAGATAAAACACCTAAAAACTTTCTTTAACGCCTATATTATAATTTTATTATTAATTAAACCGCCTCAACACATCGCAGTACTACGCCACGATCGCCATAATGAGCACAGATTATAGTCCTGTCCCGCGCCGCCAGATAGTTCCGTACGCCACCGCTGCTCCGCCTCGCTAGGGATGCGCCATCCAAAAATTGCCTGTTACAATATCTAATAACCAGTCGAGATAGCTAGTTACAAAAAAAAACATGGCAGATGAGTTAGGCCATATTTCTTTGTTAGCGTTGAAACATACAAAGTCTGCACAGTTGCGGTCTCTACCGTTGTTAAGGTCAGTAACAGGACACTTTCCTGGAACATTTGTTATCCATCGTATCGGCGTAGGCTGAAATTAAAGGTCACGGAAATAGACAGCGTTTTTAATCAAAATAATCGGCGATGCTTTTTATAATACTTACAAGAATATATTTTGGGTACAATTTAGTAAAAATAAATTTTATTTGGTTATTTTTCTCAGCCTACTTCTAAGTCTTCGTTGGGCTTCGGTTCATAAGTATTTTCATCTCTTATACTGAATGAGAAAATACCTTATATTTTGATTTCAAGTTCGGAGTCTCTCTTAGAATGTCATGGGTTATACTTTCGCCATCATACAAACATACATCATCACGGGTACCTAGACGGCCTCAGGGTACCCAGCGGGGTTTTTTTTAATCTCACCTCGTCGTAGCCGATAGTATGAGTCTACACTGAACAAGTGGCTAGCTAGTCAAGATGTTTGGATAGACTCAATAACTAATCTATATACAGGTTCACAAGGTGGTATAGTGAAACTGGGACCGACAGCTTAACGCGCTCTCCAAGGTACTGTAGTGGTGTTGTTAAACAAACGTACATTTTAAAAAAAATTAAAAACTCTATGGTTTGAACCTAATTAACTATTCTAAAAATATCAGTATATAAAAATAAATGAAACCCGCTCTATTTATGTAGCCATACAAACCGGTACGCGCTGGTTGCTATAAACGGGCGAGTGGCTCTGCATACAGTATGTTCATTAAATTTTCATCGAGCCAAGGTGCAGCGGCCCGAGGGCAGAAATCGATTAGCTCATACAACCACGATGTTTGGGAACCTGCTATTAATACTGCTTACTTAATAGGAAAATAAATGTTTATATACTAGTTTCCCTCTTCGTAGTGTTTTAAAAGTTTAGTTTTTTTTATTATTATTATTGAAGCACGGCATGTGACTATGTAGGTTTACCTGGTGGTGAGTAGACCTACAAAGTTCGTGAATGGGGTAAATCAATAATTGTTCTTAAACAACATTGATCGCTCCCACTATGCCGGCAAAATTATTTAACTTATAAGTTGTGTACTTAATACAATATAGTACTGAACATACGTTGTGGCCGAGTTGGTTAGACCTCAGACTTAAAAACACTAAATTTTTTAGGTCCCCGGTTTAAACCTCGGTGTGTACCATTTTTTATTAATAAAAACAATTATGTACATTTTTTGACAACATCACTATAGTAGGTACCTGGGAGAGCACGTTGAGCTGTCGGCCCCATTTTTACTATATCAACTTGTGAAACTGTTTATAGTATGTATGTATGTTATTAAGTCTATCCAAACTTATAGACGAGCTAGCCACTTGTTCGGTGTAGGTAGACTTACCATCGGCTACGATGAGGTGGGATTAAAACTCCTCCGCTGGGTACTGAGGCGGTCTCGGGCACCGTGTTGATATTTATTTCACTTATTTAATTAAAGATTATAAAACAAAAAATCACAGAAAGAATAATTACATAACTCACAATAATTACCGTTGAATTAATAATAAAATAAAACCTAAAATGTACATACACATGCATGATGATGATTAATGTAAATACACATGTATGATGGACTCTATATATTGCTTACCAACAGTAACATGCCGTGCTCTCTTAAAAAGGGGGTATCTCCCCGGTTATACTAATTTACATAAATTAAGTTGTGAAGTGTGTGTTGGTTAAATAATAAACAAGAAAATATGTTTTATGTATTTTATTCCAATTTTATTATAATTTTATACGCTAAATAATTACATTTCCAATGGATTCATTCGTATTTACATTTCTTTTTGTATCCTAAATATTTATAAGGATATTAAAATTAATAGCCATAAATAATTTATAAAATATATATAGATACATACTTAACTTTATTAAATACATTTGTTAAACATTCAAATAATAGTTCAATTATTATTAATAAAATTATGATTTTATTTTTCTACTTTATGTATTTCAATTGGTATATGTATTAAAAAGATGAAGATCATCTAAACGCGCCCCCCACTATGCGTACGCACTTGTAAAATATAATATTATATACAGCTAGCTGACTCGGTGTAGTTCGTATTGCCTAGAAAGATGATGGCTTAATGGCTGTAAGATCTTTGCCTTATCACACTGGTGGATGAATATAAAAAACAAAAATAGTGACACATCTGCCCGAGATTACAGAGAAAAAAAAATGCATACAAAACTACTTTATATTATTTAGGTATTTAGTTTTAAGAATGTTCACAATAATTTTCTTTTTAAATCACCCCTATATTAAAGCGAACAAAAAAAACAATTAATATTCAAATCGGCCAGGCCGTTTTAAAGTTTTAGTGAGACTAACGAACTGGGATTTTTTTTTTATATACATATTTATCAAATTGCTCACCATTATTCATATTTTATCAAATTGGTAACTGAGTCACATCAACTAGATATGAACGCATCCATAACACCAGTGGAAGGTCGCGAAGGTTTATAGACTAAGTACATACTCTGTACACTTACTTATTTAAGGAGGTACCATAGTGTGTACAAACAACAGTAAAATTGTATGTGCTATTTATTTCTTAAAAATATCTATAAAGTTTTTAAATCAAATTAAAGAATAAAAAGAAATAAATATTTATAATAAATCATCTTACAGATTTCATAATTCATCGCGACTCTCAATTTCATTTCCTACAAAATGTATTTTTATTATTGTTATTATTTACAATATATACGAATATTTTACACTTAATATTATTTTACAATATGAAGTAATAAGCAATGAAAATCTAATATTTTGTGACTTGCAAGTTTAATATTTACAAATTTACAAACAAAAATTTGTCCTTTATCTTTCCAACAAAGACTTTGTACTTACCCAACAAAAAAATATTAATTTTAAATAATGTAGATAGATGAATGGCGTAGGTCGTAGACAATGTTTCATTATAAATACAACCTTCCAACCTGCACAGTGCTCACAGCAAAATTAACGAAGCGTATGATTAAAGCTCAAATGTCTTTAAAAGCACTATAATTCATATAAAGTGTGACCTTACGTTTCTATTGACAGAGAGCGCGCCAGTCCCGGGGTCCGAAAGCGGTCGTGCGCGCTCCCAGGGCGCGGGCTATCTGCGACCCTGGCAGTACTCACACAGCAACACCTTCTTAAAAGCCTGCCTAAACACCTTATTAAAAATCGTATAGAATATAGGATTCACCATCGAACTGGCGTACCCCAACCACAGAGCAAAATCAAACACCCAGATGGGTATCCGTTCCTCGCAATCCGCGCACACTGAAGGTACCATATTCAATATGAAGAACGGCGCCCACAATACCACAAATGTAAAGAACACAACACCTAACACTTTAGTAGCCTTCTGTTCCAATCTTAAAATACGACCGTGTCGCGAGGAGTTCCGCGAAACCACACTGGAATTCCGGGAATGATGCGGTCTCGGACGCTGAGGACTCGGGGTCACCGGTTGTCTATTCACGGATCTTCGATTCCTCATGTTTCTTGTTGGTGTGGATAGAACTGTCCGAGCGCCGCCGAAACTCGAACCTCTTCGGAACTTATGAGCCTCATCCCAAGTTACCATGGACGATGCTCCGCGACTCGACCGTCTACTGAACGGTGTTGAATTTGCTGTCTCATCAGACTTAAAGTTACCATTGCGTGACGCGAAACCGTTACACACATTTATATCTCCATCTGGAACTATTATAACTTCAGTGGTACGTCGAGGAGGTGGCACGTCAGATCCAAAGTACGGACATGTACAAGGCGGGGGTAATAACAACCCGTCTTCTGAACTTCTGCTTTTTGCTGTTAGCGTCGCTGGTGGCAATAGACCTTCGTTTTGAGATTCGTCATCGGAGGCACTTCTTGGTCTGTTCGAGTGAAGAGGAGTGTTAGGATCGCAAGTAGAAGATGGTCTTCTACGATCTTGAAGCATTGATGAGGGAGAGCTAGACGAAACGCTTAAAGACCCTGGTGTCAGCATCCCTCCCCTTTCTGATACGTTTGTTCTGTAATAATAATAACATAAGTTTAAGCAGTTGGATTATAAATTTAAAGGTGTAGTATTTAATGTTTGTTTAAATGAATTGTGTTAAAATTTGGAAAAATGTTTGGGAGAAATGCCAATAATATACCCTCTGTATTGTGGTTTGATTGCAGCAGAAGCTTCCAAGCCCCGTGATAGTCGCAACATCTCCGCTCCGAACTGATGGAGTGCAGTCATGGCGGATGGAGCAGGCTCGCTGTGCAACACAACACGGACATGTATGAGGACTACACAAACATTTAATGCGATAGTATGATTATGGAGGTTCAAATGCACAAAAGAAAATGCAACACATAAGGGCTCTATACACGATACAGGATCCATATAATCATATTTATGAAATATGATATGCGACAAATGAAGTTTAGGTTTTATGTGACTATATCGACTAAGTATGGAAAAAAATCGTATGGGTGTATAAGGCCCGAAATAAATACAGTAAAGTTTAGTTGCGACGAAGGAAGAATTTCTTACATAATCGATGCACATAGAGTGATTTTTCACAGTAAATATGTGCGCGAGCGATAGTAAATAGTATCTTGTCAGTGTCAGAAATTCTTTCTTTTTATCAACACACACTACAAGTACAAACGATTGTATATTTTATAAACTAATGTTTCATATGAAAGCGTTACGTATACTAACAACAATAGGAACAAAGTAATGACACAATAATAAAGCCTCTCGTCGACTAATGCCCTTAAGAAAAAGCTTCAAAATGTTGTAATAAATTAGACATTGTTCTAACTACTTAAGTTTTAATTGAAGCAACATTTAAAGGTTTACATTGAAAGCTGTTTAGACAACGTCTAATATTTCAGGACACACCCTTGCTTGTTTTCGAAATAGTGAGCAGGTGGCGCGGTTACTCGGAATTTTTAATGACTACATTGCATGCTCCTGTATCGTGTCCGTCCACATGCAATTTTAGTTCAACTAAAAACAGCTTAGGCTGATATTAAAACTATGTATTGTTAGAACGTCTATCGAATTAAAAACGCAAACAATAGACCGTTAGCTTACAATTTATTTTTATATTTTATTTTCTTGAAAATTGGTCTGGGGAATGAATAATAATTTGATGTAAATACCAAGGGATTAATTTGCCGCTCGTCCTTTAGAAAGTTCAGCTGAATAAAGAGACATCTCCATCATATTATTATAATAATGCTTAGTTCGAAGCTGAGTATTTTTTAATAAACTCTTTTAAAAGTAGTTGAGACGCTGTTGAGGGAATCCATCTTCTTTATGAAAATAATTTGACGTTTTGCTAAACCTACTTGATAAACGACTTCAAATACTTAAAACTGAAAGAGGAAAATCAATTTCAGAATTCTGCAAAATTATATACGTTAAAAAATATAGATAAGATTGTATTTTGCCTGGTATGGTTTATATTATTTTAGATGCAAAGAGATTATATTTGAACTTTTAATTCTCCGATTTGTACTCTACAATTGATTTTGGGAACTCAAACGTCCAAAAACATCAAATGTTGTTTTCTGAAGAAAAAAAAATAGAACACGGAGGTGTAGATTTTACTTATTATAACCTAATTACATAATTTATTTATAAAAAATATGTTAAAATTTAAAATGACAACTAAAGTAAATATTTAGAATCATAAATCAAACTATGGTTATCTTTTCAAAAGTTAATAGATTTTTTATAATGAAACTATCTAATTTGATCGAGTAAGTAATATTTACACCTCCACGTTGGCGAATACATTTCCTGGCTTCTTAATACGCTCCCCTCTAAAAACTTAGACAACAACACTTTTAGGTTATCGGTATATCTAGGTCCAGGTGTTAAACCATGTGAACCACATCACTGTCCATGTGGTTAACATGTTAATGAGCTGGGTCACTACGGGCTCTTGTGTTCAAAAAGTACCGGCTGAATTTCCCACCACAGTGCTATCAATTCTCTCATCCGTAGTACGCTTGTCCTCATCTTAATTCCTTCTATTTTACTTCCAAATGGTTTAGAGGAGATGATGGCAAGCATCCATATGAAATGACTTTACCATGTAGATTGGAACATTCCCTTGTATGGCCTTATATGTACATGTTGCGATATTTTAGTCAGATCTGGCGCTTCGACGGCGGAATAAGCTCTTTTAAGAGGAGTGTCTGATGAGCCTCTTCGATGCTCATGCTGATTCAAATGCAAAGTATTACCTCTCCCCGCGCATGACAGTGAGTCGGTAACGCTACCATACATTTATGCAAACCTTCCCCCCGACCCTCAATAAAAGAAAGAGCACGAATGAGATTATACCCACAATTTAGGCAGCAAAACGACTTTCGGGCCATAACTGTTTTCTACCCCTAAACTTTAATGGATTTTAAAAAATGTATTCATTTTTACAGAAAAAATAAACGATGACTGTTTTCCTTTTTTTTTCATTTTATGACTTGATATTTTATAGGAATTATTTTAATGTGAAGGATTTTTTGCGATTTTCTACGAATTTCAGGGGTTGATATTTATTCGTTCACCAAACTTAAAAAAAAGGAAAACGTACGAGCCTAGATATAGGTCTTATTTATAACGCCTCCAAAACTCATAAAAATCTATGAATGTTTAGTAAGGGGTAACAGTTACGACCAAAAGGTCGTGAATGTATGGGAAATGTTTGATCCGACTCCGCTCTTAAGGGCACATAATTCGTAATCGCGAACTCCGCGTTCTCCATACAAAATTAGCTTTCGCACTTCCAATAATACTCGATTTAACTTTTTAATATTATAATATAAAAAAAATATTACCCACAACAGAAAGATTTTTGCGTACAATTACAAACATAATAATAAAAAAAACATTGAACTTCGACCAATAGTCAAGTTGTAATATTGGAAGTACGTTTGTATGGGCGTCAAGTCGAAGTAAATGTCAAAAAATTAGTTCATATCCAGAGATTATTATATATTATCAACATTTGCTGTGGAGACGATGAGTCATTGGGGATCAAAAAAATCCCTGAAGCTCATCGACTTCTCAGAGGACAGAGCTATATATTGCTCAAAAAAAAAAGTTAGAGGAAATGCTGCCAACATAATGGGGGACAATGTCATCCATGGACAGTGCTTTGGATGATTTTTCAGTACATAATATTATGTAGGGTATAATAAAAAATAATAATAAAAAAAATAGGACATTTTATTTTATATTTTTATTTACCTATTTGATCTTTTTTTTAGTTAAGTATATATATTTTTTTATAATATATTATGTATTTTAAGTAATTTATTAAGTATTAGGTTTCTATTTTTTAAATACCTTTAAGTTTTTTGTTAAAGAATGAAACGAAGAGCCTGGTGTTTAAAAATATTTAAGGGTGCGGAAAAGTTTGTATTAAAAGTGTAGAGACCGTGGGGGCCGGGAGCTCATGAAATATTTAGAGATGTATCAAATGTTTGGTCGAGACATCAGGTGACTAAAGGGCTAGCTCGTTTCTCGGACAACATATAAGTGTGTCTATGCAGCGAGGTACCGAAGCCAGTCTTTTGGGCACCTTTCCATCTGACAATAAATTTGTAAGAAATTTATTTGTTATAATTTTATTTTTCTTTTGTAGGTTTTTTTTTTGTTATTAGGGATTTTTAATTATTACTTAGTTTATTTTATTGTAAATTTTTCATTTTAAATATATTTAAAAATAGTAATACTTATTTATTTTGTTTTATTTATATGGTATTCAGTAAAATAAATAAGGTAATAAATTAATAATATAAAAAAACATTATTTAAGTCAAATTATAGAATTATTACTAAGGAATCTCTAAAATCTGATCTACACACTGTCTACGTAATATTTGCCGCGTCACCATGCATTATTCCCAGCACCGCCACATATTTTAATACCAGTAGCCTGACGTTCAAAAATCAGCGAACAAAAACCTATTCTATTTTCATTCCCAACAATTAAATTGATATCGTCATTCCCCTCGCGAAATCGTTAACAATTCTTCGAATTTCGTGTAAATGTAAAACGTTTTTTTACACGCAATCCTGGCACCGGCTTTATCTGTGAATTTTATTCACTTAATCACTTTCGCTTGCAAATAAGGTCGCTTGTGCTAATATATTTACGTACCTACTAAATACCTATAGTATGTAGGTACATACTTATAAAATAATTACAGCATGGAACTAGCTATATTGTATTTTTTTTTGTTTTTAAACAATTTAATAAGGTTTATTTTCGGGATTTTTTTTTACAAAATTTAATCTAATAATTACCTATATAGATAAATATTATGACAATTGAATAACAAGAATTTTTAATATTAGACGATGTCCTTGGTATACTGACACTAGCTGCAAATTACCACGCTGGATCGCAATGCTGATCCTCTGAACTACTCCTTGATCAGAGGATCTCCAGTAGCATATTTTTTCTTAAATCGTGGATAATCCCATCGTCTCAACCGAAATACCTATATGTATATTGAAATTTATAAAGATAAAAAAATACTCGTACAATAAAAAAAAATCCCTGGTTGACGGGACTCGAACCCGACTTTTTCGTGGCCAGGTACTCAATCTGAGCCAACCAGGTTCCATATACATTTCAATATATAGAAAAAAAAATTTTTCATTCTTTTTTGAATACTTATATTAAATAGAAATATTTAAATTATTTATTTACAAAATATAATTAAAATTAATAACAAAAATATATGTGTCCTACAAAAAAAAATATCTTCTAATATCTGTCCGTGTGGCATGGTGGCCAAAATGCTGGCAACATTTCCTAGCTGTATAATTATGCTAATTTTTTGTGCGAGAAAAAAGCCAGCCCTTTGGTCACCAGTGACGGAGACCAATCGTGAAGACAATTCCTTAAAGAATTGTCTTGCACACGGCCTCCACAGTCCTAGTGTCTCCACTGCAAAAGGCACAAATATGTAGTTATCAATTATACTTTCATATTTGCGCCTTTTATGTGCTTCAGCAGTCAAGGTCGCGGCTCCCGCACACCTACGAGTTCCTGGTACCCTGGGGCCGTCTAGGCGGTCTCGGGCGCCGTAAGGCACCCGTGATGATACACACACACACACATACACACACATCACATCAGCGAGCTTATGATGGTATAGCCTCATTGCATAAAGCGGTCACCCATCCCACGTCCGACCTTGTTGTCAACTGCTTAACCTTGTTATCATTTGCGCAGTCATTTAACCACTAGGCTGCAGGGGCCTCGTTTTAATAATATTATGATATTATTAAATAATTAAAGTTATTCAATTAATACCACTATTGCCTGAATTTTATCCGTTTAGGGCTGATTTTTCAATGGTCAGATAAAGATATTCCACAGATAACGTATGAAGAATAAATAAATTTGACAGGTCTTCATACAAGTTAACTGTAGAATAACTTTATCTAACAATTGAAAAATCAGCCCTTAATCTGTTATATTACTCGTAGTGCATAGTATTAAAAGTTTAAGAATAAGTAGTACCTATTATTATTGTATTAAATACCTTCTATAAAATCTCGTGTTTTGATCTGTACGGATCAAACTAATTAGTTAAATATGTAAAATCTCCACACTAAAATTTATCAGAATAGATACGATTATGATAAATGTTGTTTGAAAATTGCTCAAAAGGATTCAGTAAACACATAATTAGAGATATTAGTTTGTTCATTATGAATATTGAATTACCCGAAATATTCCTATCATTGACAAAACCAAATAAATTGGTCTAACTAATCACACAATTTGAATAATCAATATAAGTACCTACACAAACTAATATTCAAATAACAAAGTCGAATATTACAATCATTGTATTTGTTAATAATGTTATTTTCTGATATTACGGTACCTACATTATAATAATTGTTTACATAAGATAATCAGATAATTTATATTCAGTTTATTGATTTATTTATTTAATATACGTGGTGGCCGAGTTGGTTAGACCTTGGACTTAAAAACACTTGGGTCCCTGGTTCGAATCCCGGTGTGTACCAATGAGTTTTTAATTAAAAAAATTATGTACATTTGTTTGACAACACCACAATAGTGCCTCGAAAAGCACGTTAAGCTGTCGGTCCCGGTTTCACTATACCAACTTGTGAAACTGTTTATAGATGGGTTATTGAGTCTATTCAAAACATCGCGACGAGCTAGCCACTTATTCGGTGTAGACTCATACCATCGGCTACGACGAGGTGGGATTAAAACCCCTCCGCTGGGTACCTTGGGGCCGTCTAGGCGGTCTCGGGCGCCGTATGGCACCCGTGATGATATGTATGTACGAGTATGTGTCATTTATTTAGTCGACATTTATAAGCATATTTATGCGATGTGAAGTTTTTTTTTATTATATTGGAGCACGACATGTGACTTTGTATGTACCTGGTGGTAAACAAACCTTCAAAGTCCATTGATTGGGGCCAATCAATAATTGTTCTTAAACAATATTGATCGCTCTCACTATGCCGGCTAAATGATGCGTTTACGAAATGGGGGGCGACCATGATGAATTGCATTAAGAGTAGGTATATTTTAATATAATAAATTCTTTATAATAAATTCTTTATTGTTAAACAAAATGTACATATCAGATGCGAGTTCACCAGGCGTCACACTAAGCGATAACTTGTGTCGTGACGCCTGTTTACACTGTTTACGGTTTACAAATTTAACAAATAAGTAATAAGAATAATAAGTTAAAGTAAGTTTGTTTTAGTTACGGCTTATAAATATAAGAACACAAATAAAATAGGTATTAAGAATTAAAATGGAAATAGTAGGTACTGTATTATTAATAAAACAGCAAATATTATATTGCAAACAAACAAAAACTATAGGACCATACTTATGTGAGAGTAGATTATGTGTATTGTATATTATGTAGTGTGTGTGACGAATAAAGTGATGAATGTATAATAAATGTAATTATAATATTATATTAAGTAATACATTTATTTTGGTATATGTAAAAGAGCTTCCGTATCTTTATAATCAAGCTCAAGTAGCCAGTTGGTTAAGGTTTTTTTTAGTTGATATAAAGTCATGTTAGTCATATTATTTGCTTTAAGTTTGTAGTTAATTTTATTGTATATATATGGACCCAAAAATTTACGATGTTTCTGTGCAAAACTGCTGTTAACTCGGTGTGGATGGAAGTATATTTCTTTGGGCCGTGCTATTTTATCACGTTTGGGGTGAGGATGCGTATGCTGCCATAAAATTAATTTAGTTAAGTATAGTTGTCGAACTGAAAGTGAACTGGATTCAGTCAAAAGAGCTGTCGTCGGATACCTGAAGGGTTTCCTAAAAGCAACTTTTAGCACAGCTCTCTGTGCTCGTTCAACTTGCATGAGGTGCACAGCTGGAGCTCCACCCCAGGCACTTATACTGTATCTTAGGAGAGATTCAACCAGAGAAACATATACCTGTTTGATCAATGTGTTATCAGCAACATGTCTAAGTTTACGAAACAGGTGCATGGTTCTCCTTATTTTTGATGCCAAAATTTCAGTGTGAAGATCCCACTTGAGCCGGTGATCTACTGTAACTCCAAGGTATTTAGTGCTTGTCTTTCTTTCAAGTATCTTACAACTGTCATTACAGTCAATCCCTTGACAACTGTGAGCAATAATGCTATAGGATAAGTCAGGTGCAGTTCTGTCAGTTATCGAAAAACAAATGTAATTAGTCTTAGTCAAGTTAATAGTCAGTATATTTGAGTTTAGCCAGGAAACCACCCGATGGATACCATCCTCTGCGATCTTTCGACACTCCTCCCAATCTTCACCGTAGAAGAGTAGAACAGTGTCATCAGCAAAGGTTAGGATTTGACAGTTACAAAGCTTTAGGTTGCATAGATCGTTTATGTAGATTAAGAAGAGTGTCGGACCCAGAACAGATCCCTGCGGTATTCCATATTTAACACTCATATGATTGCTAAATGTATTATCTAGTTTGGTCATCTGTGTTCTGTCAGTTAAGTAGCTAGTAAGTAGAGTCAGTGGAAGGCCTCTGACACCCATTCCCTCCAATTTCTTTATTAGTATAGGAATGGAAACTGTGTCAAACGCCTTCGCTAGGTCAAGAAATATACCCAAACAGCGTTTATTACTGTCAAGTTTATCAGTTACATAGTCAGCAAGACCATTTATGGCGTCATCAGTTGACATTTTTGCTCTAAATCCAAACTGATTAGAAGATATTAGTTTGTTATATTCAAGATAGTTTATTAACCTATTATTTATAATTTTCTCAAATATTTTAGAAATTGAAGAAAGTAGAGAAATGGGTCTATAATTAGAAGGAGCCGCTTTGTCTCCGCCTTTATAAACAGGGCAGACTACTGCTTTTTTTAAAACATCAGGAAAAATACCATTCTCGATCGCTAAATTAAATATGTGAGAGAGGGGGGGAGCTAAGGAAAACTTAGCTTTTTTAAGAATAAAATTACTTATCTGATCATAGCCTGGTGCAGAGTTGTTCTTAAGGGAATTGATAATTTGTTTTATTTCATTCTCATCAGTAGAACTAAGCAAAAAAGAATAAATAGGGGAATGACTGTTAGAATATTGTTTGACAAGATCCTGTTCAGTGGTATCAGAACGCTTTATGATATTATTAGCTAAATGTGTTCCAATTTTTACGAAATGATCATTCACCATGTTGGCTGACTCAATTTTAGTTGCACCTATTTCTTGAAGCTCTTTTGGACAAGGATTTTTTCCAGAAATATCACATACCTCTTTAATGACTTTCCATGTCTCTTTTACATTGCCTGCACATTGTTGTAGTTTACCTTTATAGTAGTTATCGCGTTGTATTTTTGTTATTTTGCTTATAATGTTTCGATATATACGATAGTAAGTTTGGATAGGGTGATCTGAAGGTTGTGCCTTGGCTTGATGGTGCATTGAGTCTCTTTTCCGCTGGCATTTCACAATACCTGGTGTTATCCAGGGTTTGATAGGTCTTAATTTATGAGTTATTGTTTTAAGATAGGTATTTTTCTTAATAATATTTGATATTATGTCAATTAGGGTATTCATGGCGATGTTAGGATCTTGAATCTTATATATATCTAAGAAGTCATGGCCAGATAGTTCAAGTAGAATACCCTCATTATTTATTATAGATTTTACATTTGGCAGTTTATTTTTATTTTTAAAAGATTTTTTTACGCACAATAAGGAGGTCAAATGATCAGTTATTGAACTATTAATTATAATGGAAAAAGTAGACTTATTATTGAAGTTAGCCATGAAATGATCAATGCACTTTTTGCCTCTAGTGGGAGTGTTATAGGCCGGCAAGTAACCATAGTAAGATAATAAGTCCATGTAAGGAGCATAGTTTTTATCTTGAGTGTTGTCACAGATGTCTATATTAATATCACCCGTCAGTATTATTTTGTCGTGATCCGTAAATGTCGCTAAAAAACCACTCAGACCATCTAGAAATTTTTTAGGATCATGTATACTAGGAGATCTGTAAATGCCTACTATATTGATATCATGTACTTTTATTAGGTATGAAGTACAATCATCAATTTGGGGTTCTTTAACAACATGATCAAGGTTTCCTTTAATGTATATTGTTACGCCGTCGTTCTGGTTAAGGTTATTAGTAGAGTGATGTCCAATATAACCTGGAATAAGAGGTATTGAGTTATATTTTAATAACCAACATTCGGTAAGAACCAAAACATCTGGTTTAAATGAAAGTCTTTCTATAAAAACTAAGAAGTCATTTAGGTTTGCTAGAATACCCCTAATATTCTGATGTATAATGGTTATATAATCTGGGGGACTATTATTCAAAAGTCCTTGGCAGTGCTCAGGTACTGTTAAGAAATATGTAGGCACTTTATCAATTTGGTCTATATCCTCCATATATCTACATTCCATTTTTCCTGTAACTTTATATTCTGTTGCAGGTAAGTAATTAATAATATATATTTCTATTTAAATAATTAGTTGCAATGTATTAGTATAGACCAATTAGGGTACAACATTAGACCAAAAATATAGAAAAAATATAATTTTTATATTATCTGCAACTTTGAATAAAGTATTTGCTTTCCTACAGTAATAGCATAAAGAAGAAATGAAAAAAATAGTAGACCAAATTTAGATTATTAGTTGGGTATATATTCTCATGTTCAGTATAAGTAAGGTATTGGTAATTGTTGAATTTGATACTAGATATATATTTCAATATTGGCAATATTAGTTCTTTTACCATAATAATAATAATATCTTTTAACATATAATCGCTGCCTTATCGTCATTTCAACTACCCATTTCGTAACCGCACCTTGAAAGGAGACTACCACCTCGATATGAAATCGATGCGGTAGTCTCCTGAAAACCGGTGAACCCACAGTCTAAAACCAAAATATGACTAGGTCACTTGACGGTTTTTGCATCTGTATGGGCGGTCGCCGTTGTTTTGTTGAGTTATCGCGGAAGTCTTGCATAGGGATGAGAAAATATTTGGGTAGCAAGCTATGCAGGGCGGTACAATTTGCACTTACGTTGAATACGTATTCTGTATAGGCCGTAAATACCGTTTTGAGATGCTCTTATAATATATTTCAAGCGACGTCACTTGCGTCGCGTATATTATGGTCTTTGGGTCGAATACGAATGCACACGGAAAGCAGGTAGAGCACTGTATTCGGCTGTCAGTGTATATACCAATCGTTTCTAAAATATAGAAATAAATGCGTATGCGCTATTTTGAGTAAAACCATTTGTATAAATATATATAACAAGCAATCGTAATGAGTTTCGAGTCCATCCGCAGCTATATTCACTCAACTGCAGGCTGTTAATAATACTATATACTTAAGGGTCCTGTAGTCGACTTGACGCCCATACAAACGTACTTCCAATATTACAACTTGGCTGTTGGTCGAAGTTCATTTTTTTTTATGTTCGTAATTGTACGCAAAAATCTTTCTGTAATGGGTAATTTTTTTGTATTAAAAAAAAAATATTCTAATTTCGAAAAAAAAAAATTCTGAGTCTCATTTCAACAAAATATTATTTAAATTCTGCGACAAACATAATCGAGTATTATTGGAAGTGCGAAAGCTAATTTTGTATAGAGTTCCGCGATTACGAATTTATTGTCTACAAATTTGGAACCGTAATAAATTTCTAAAACGAGACCGTAAAATATTTTACTATAATGACAACTATGACACACATAAAACAAATATTAGACAAGCATGCAACATTGACACAGGTAATAGCTGGCTTGTTGTCGTCAATAAAACTAGACAGTACGTTTAAGGTACAGTTCCGAGGCACACGACAAAGAACAGTAGTTTAAAAAAAATGCCCAGACCCCTGGAATTGTATTTTTTGTTACCAAAATGTAAACAGTTTTTGTTGGTGTAGGTAGGTATAACATATATTTTTAGTGTTTTATGAAGATGTGTTACATACCTTGAATCCTGTAACCAAAGGTCTCGAGTATCTATAGGTGGTAATTCAGTTTCGTTTGATGCTACGGAATGTTGAGGAGTTCCACCTCTTGGGCCTAGCAGTCTTCTCCAGGTACATCGCCGTTCTACAAGGAAAAATAAAAAATCTAGATTTTCCACTGGCTTTATTATACAATGGATTTTTTGTGAGAAGTTTTTCTAATAAAGATGTGCTAGGAATTAAGGCATATTACATTACTGAATACCGCCTTCTTGGTATTGTCGTTGCGCCGCTGTCGTATCCCAATTAAACTTGGCTGTTAGTCGTAGTTAAATTATTATTTATTTGTTTGGTAATTGCACGTAAAAAAATCTGTTAATATTTTTTATTTTATTATTAGAATATTAAAATATATTTTAAAATAATATATATATCCAAAACAGAAAGGGCAAAGTCATCATCAAATCATTTATTTTGTGTAAATCTTTACAGATATTTATGAATAGTCAAAATAAAAAGTTTAACAATGAGGCCTTAGAGTGCGTTTGGTTAGGCAGCTATTCATTAACAAAAGAACGACAATATTTAAGGTTCATACAAAGTCCGACAAAAATATTATTTTAATTCTGGGACCAACATGAGTGGAAAAATACTGGAAGTGCGAAAGCTCATTGTGTATGGAGAAAGCAGCCTTAATTAAGGCCAGCATTATTCGTATTTTTTCTGTAAATCTGGGAAGTGATCATAATTATGGCTGTACTAGTTAGGCGAGTAATGATTAAAAAAAAATGGTGACCGTTTTTAAAGGAACATAACTACCATCTATCAGTACCATCACCCAAAAGGAAAAAACTGCAAAGTATTTATTGCTATCCATGTCGTAACCGCATGATTTAGCCGGTTTAGTATAAGCCACTAATGCTATTTAACAAAAGTAATTGAATGGACTTTGAAGATTTGGTTACCATAATGTAGATACAAAGTCAAAGTGCACAGGTTCAAACTTCTATCATTGTAATACCTAAATAAAAAATAATTGTTTCTCATTAAAAAATACAACTCTTTTGTTTAATGTAAATGACCTTTTACAGTACAAAAGCATTTTACGTAAAAGATTAAATAAAATTAAATATAACATCATAAAAACTTAATCTCTTCTGCTTGTTGGTTGCCGCATTAAATTTAATTTTCAAATGCAAGTAACCGTCAAAAAGATTCTCAAAAGGAGTTCTAGATACTAAATGTCAAAAGAAAGCTTTTAAGAGATTACTCCGAGATGAAAATATTAAAAACATTTTCTGTGTGTACAGTTAGGAGTTTTGTAATACCAATTCTAAATACCTAATGTTATATTTATTATTTAAGTAGATTGGTTTGCCATTATTTCTAGTTTACTCTTTTTTTAATGCGCTATTCGGTCATTCGGAGAGCACGTTAAGCTGTCGGTCCCGGTTTCACTATACCAACTTGTGAAACTGTTTATAGATGGGTTATTGAGTCTATTCAAAACATCGCGACGAGCTAGCCACATGTTCGGTGTAGACTCATACCATCGGCTACGACGAGGTGGGATTAATACCCCTCCGCTGGGTACCCTGGGGCCGTCTAGGCGGTCTCGGGCACTGTGATGATATATATATATATAGATATTCGGTCATATATTCATTATAATACTAATAATATGTAGGACAATTTACACATATTGCTCTAGTCACAAACTAAGCTCTAGGCTTGTACTATGTGTACCAGAAGTAATCGAACCCATGACCTCCGAATACAACGCCATAGGCGCAACCACTGGTCTATTATTTTCTCTGCCAGGAGTTGGATAGTTAGTACTGTAACGGTTATACATTGTGAGCAACATCATACCCAGGGGAGGGAAAATTTATTTATTTATTTATTTAAAATACTTTATTGCACAAAATTACAAAATACAATTGTACATAGGCGAACTTAATGCCTTAGGCATTTTCTACCAGCTAACCTTTGAGAGAAAATGATCCGACTCTGCATAATAAATACTAATTTGATGCCCACCGTACCACCTAGCTGCTAACCATTGCTCAATCTTTCCTCTGCTGCACCAGGAGTTAGATTGACAATGCATTGGATAACGACACAATACTCAACTGATGTATAAATATACCGACTTTCATAATAATGCTGATTTAAGACGAACTGACCCATCTTTTTTTAATTTTTTTTATTGGAGCACGACAAGTAACTTTGTATCTTCCTAGTGGTGATCATACCTACAAAGTCCATGAATAGAGTCAATTAATAATTGTTCTTAAACAATATTGATCGCTCCCACTATGTCGGCTAAATGATGCGTGTACGAAATGAGGGCGAAAATGACCTATTGCATTACGAGTATATTTTAATATACTCGCTGCCTTATCGTCATTTCAATTACCCATTTCGTAACCGAACCTTGGAAGGATACTACCACCTCGACATGAAATCGATGCAGTAGTCTCCTGAAAACCAGTGAACCCACAGACTAAAACCGAAACATGACTAGGTCACTTGACGGTTTTTTGCGTCTGTATGTATCTTGTCTGTCCAGCGTTTGCCGGAGCTTTTCACCGACATTTGGACTATCAGTGCAACATCAACGACCTTGGTACGTAAAAGGTTATCTCTACTCTGTAGAATAAATACCGATTTGAGGCGCACCCAGCCATCCGGCCGCCCAGCCATTGCCCAAGCCTTTCCTCTGTCGCGCCAGGAGTTGGACAGTCAGTGCATAGGTCAGCAGCATCACACCCAGGGGAATGTAGAATGATATCACAGATCCTATAGCCTTATAGAGTGGGTCTGGAACTTGGCAGGATCCGTCAATTAGTACTGATTCTGCGTTCTGGAAAAAAAAATGATTGATTAAATAATCATAGACTTCGTATAATATTATTTGTTAGCTGACAGCATCAGCGCTTTTTCTAATAGAACGTTACTATTCCGTCGAAGAGAGGAGACAATCAAATTGTACCTATTATCCTATTAGTGAAATGAATGTATCATCTATAAATGAATGTATATCTGTAGTAATGTGAATATTATCATCTCGTTTTAGATTTGTACTTATGCTAGCTGTAGGGGCTGATTTCAAATTGTGTCACTTTTGCATAGTCTAAGATATTTCTTTTATTTACGATATTTGTTGAAGTGGTTACGCAATTGAGCCTTTTGAACTTTTTTATTGTTTCAAAATGTTATGCATTGCCTAAAGGTGTAAACACTGTAAATATCATATATTTTTTACACTGTAAACCTTATTAAATTGTTATTAATTGATTTGTATTTTGATCATTTTTTTTCTTTTTTGAATAAATTATTTTTATTTATTTATATACATAGTAGTCTATATATAGTCTTCGATAGTCCCTGGTGATTTCTTCATGAGTTTTTAATTAATATTAATAAATTAAATGTTATGTACCTTTGTTTAACAATAACCTCTTCTGATCATAATTATTTTATATTCACCTTCCCCTTTTCTTGTATTGTCATGGTAGTCTTGATTTAGTCAAGGTAGTAAAAAAACAGAACAAAAAAATATATAACTTAGTTATTAAATAAACTATAGCAGCGCATTTAGTGTTATCGGTATTTTTAATCAAAAAAAATTCGTTGGTAGAGATTTCAAAGAATTTATTTATCTGTTATAATTATTTTTTACTATATTTTATTAATAGATGCTTTAATTATTAAAACCCTTTTTTATTTGACCTTTTATATCTACAAATACCTAAACGAAAGATGGAAAAAATATTTGTGAAAAAGATAATGAAAAAACATTAAAGCGAAAAATATCTGAAGGAGCTAAAAAATATTTACCTTCTTTAATTTGAATTCAAACTTCTCGGTGTAATATTTAAGGTTTTTTTTAAATAAAAATATAACTTTGTGGTTAAACGTAGAGTTTTAGATGTTCGTAATAAAGTAGCGCTAAATATATAATTTGTTTAAACACAACTTTAGTTATAAAAAAAATGCGCATACACATATTAAAGTAGTAAGCATATATCAACGTATTATAGTAGTCCCTGATTAATACCATTACTGTAAGAGAATAAAAACGAAGAGAGACACGTGAATCGGAATCTCAAGTCGGCATAGTGGAGCCAACCAAAGTCTTATTACTATTGCATCAATTTCTTATCGAGCAGGTATAGCCTCCTTTCAGGTGTGCGATTGAATAATGTAAATTCGTTTTTGTCGCCCGTTTCATAACTGCATCATTTAGCCGAGATATTGGGAGCGATCTATGTTATTACAACAATGTATTAATGGACCCCACTCATGGGCTTTGTAGGACTGCTTATCATCATACAAAGTCACAAGCCCTTAATAACAAAAAAAAAAAAAATCTCTACATACCGCTTACAGACAGGTGGATCACATATAATTTACGTTAGCATGGCTATGTTTAGTTGCGTTGGGAGGTGAGACGACAGCTTTAATGTATTCTTTGGAGAATAGAATACTGGTATTTTAATAATAATTAAAACTTTAATGTACGTACGTTGTGTCCTAGTTGTTAGAAAGTAGGTTTAAAAATACTCGGGTCACGGGCTCTAACTCGGGTGTGTAACAATGAATTCTAATTTTAAAATTGTGTATGTACATTTGTTGGATATCATATTATAGTCCACGGATAGTACTATTCAAGTTTCTACCTGTTCGGTTTAAATTTGGAATACCATTTTGGCTATGACGGTACCCAACGGTGGGATTTTATTCCCACGGCTGGGTACCCTGAGGCCGTCTAGTACTTAAAAATCAAAGAACAAATTATAATATATTGTTTAAATGCCAGTGGAATGTATCGGTGCTAGAAGTATAATATTATAGGACTACCTTGACGGAGTATGGTACCCAGCGAAATGAGAGTTTTATTACCATCTTGTAGTTGCCTATGGTATTTTAAGTCTACACCGATAAAGTGGTCAGCTCATCGCGGTTAATAAATGAAATCTATTTGTAGAAAACTCGATCCAAATAAATTATGTTATAATGCAATAATATTTAACATGTTTTGCCATGCAGATACTTATATAGGTAAGTAATTTACATTTTTATTACATACAAACATACATATAAACATAAGTGCCTTACGGCGCCGGAGACCGCCTAGACGGCCTCAGGGTACCCAGCGGAGGCGTTTTTAATCAAACCTCGTCGTAGCCGATGGTATGAATCTACACCGAACAAATGACTAGCTCGTCGCGATGTTTTAATTAGACTCAATAACCCATCTATAAACAGTTTTACAAGTTTACATTTTTATTATATGAACATACTAGAATTACGAGAAAGTATGTATGTAAAATTTTAATAAATTATTATCATTTAAACGCGAGTTAATTATATTTAATATTAATTAAAACTTATGAACACTTTAATGAATTAGACGTCTTTAACTCTGTCCCCCGACGACCTGATGTAATTATCTGTTCATTAATAATAATATACAAATTAATATGAATTGATGGAAGATAGTGAGTATTTAATATTTTTATCTATCTATCAATAGTTTCTTGCATCTTTCGGCATCCGAGAACCGTGTTAACGGCTTTTAGCTACACAATAAAAATATATTAATATGGCATGAATTCTGAATAAAATAATGTAATAAAAAATATATCGTACAAATTAATATGAATTGATGGAAGATAGTGAGTATTTAATATTTTTATCTATCTATCAATAGTTTCTTGCATCTTTCGGCATCCGAGAACCGTGTTAACGGCTTTTAGCTACGCAATAAAAATATATTAATATGGCATGAATTCTGAATAAAATAATGTAATAAAAAATATATCGTACAAATTAATATGAATTGATGGAAGATAGTGAGTATTTAATATATTTTTAACTATCTATCAATAGTTTCTAGAATCTTTCGGCACCCGAGAACCGTGTTAACGGCTTTTAGCTACAACATGAAAATATATTAATATGGCATGAATTCTGAATAAAATAATGAAATAAAAAAAAATATCGCGATGGACTATAACCGCTTTGACCGCCTCCGTAGACTAGTGGTTGCGCCTTAGGTTTTGTATCCAGATGTCGTGTGTTCGGCTCCCACCCAAAACAAAAAAAAAATGTACGTTTTTTCTATACAGATTATCATGGTCTGGGTGTTTATAAAATTTTAATATAATATGTATTATAGCGTTGTTTCTGGTAAACATAGTACAAGTCTAGATCCTAGTTTGTGATCAGGGCATTTTTATTTTATTGGTGCACGGCATGTGGGTTTGTATCATCCTGGTGGTGAGCAGACCTACAAAGTCTATGAATGGGGTCAATCAATAATGGTTTTTAAACAATATTGGTCACTCCCACTATGCCGGCTAAATGATGAATTACGAAATGGGGGTCGACAATGACGAATTCCATTACGAGTATATTTTAATATACTCGCTGCCTTATCGTCAATTCAACTACCCATTTCGTAACCGCATCCTGATAGGGGACTACCACCTCGACAAGAAATCGATGCAATAGATCCTGAAAACCGGTGGACTCACAATGAAAACAGACTAAAACCGAAACATGACTAGGTCACTTGACGGTTTTTGTATAGGCGGTGGTAACGAGACCGGTCGGTCGACCTAACGAAGTTATAGAGTAATAATCCTCCCACCTAAAACACGGGTGTCCGTCATATTATTATTTTTATAAAATGTTTAATCAAAATAAACTGCAAATGTAATTATATAAGTTTAGGTATTCAGAAAATCTTATTGGTTTTGGTACTGATATCAGTCAAAACACTCTGACCCTATGGCATATTTTATGTATTTCCCATTCCTATTGATCTCATACGTCAGTCCTGTCTTCAAATATGTTTTTGGCATATTTAAAATAATAAATAAATACCATCACGGGTGCTTTTTAGCTCCCGAGAACCGTTTAAACGGCCTCAGGGCACCGATAAGACTACTACAATTCCATTTTTTTATTGAATTTTAGGTGGTTTTTTATATATCGATCTGGACAGACAGACATAGGCAACGAGTGAACGTATAATGGTTATTTATTTCTTTAAAAACTTTTTAAAATACTAATCAATAATTTTGTAGCGTAAGCTCAAGGTATTATTCTAGATTTTTTTAAAGTCTTAATATAATGTTTTTGGTGTAGTTATTTTTTATTAATTTGTATTACTAGTTATTATTGTAATATTTTTTTCATAAAAACATTTTTGTATAATAATAATAATTCACAATTTATTTATTTAAGACAAAGTAATTACACAATTTGTTGCACAATGGGCCCCGCACTAGAAAGTCCTGTTTTTCGCGAGCTCTCAAAAATATATTATGATAATTCAGAGAACAGGCAACAAAATGGACCAGCCAATAATAAAAGTATATTATACTCCTTGGCAACTTGAAAACTACAGGGCTATCATGGACGAGAGCAGCAAGAAACAGATAAAGATGGAAAATGCTGGAGAAGGCCTTTGTGTCAAAGGATGCGCTAACAGGGGACTGATGTCAAACAAGTTTATTTATTATTATAACTATAATTTATTGTACTCTGTTAGCAAATAAAGGCTTTGAAATTGCAACAGAATTTGAGCTTGTTGCGGTATTTATGATGGTATAGCCTCATTTGTCTTAGGGGTACCTTGTTATTATGACTCTACACTAAACAAGTGATCTTGGAGTTTGGATAGATTTAATAATAGCACGTACAAGCATCAACTAAAAAAAATATATGATATTGCTTTCTTCTCGTCCACTGTAGCTACAAATAAAAGAGTACCTATATAATGTTGTTGGCGATACCTCTTCTTCACAACTTTTTATACTGTGTGGTTTATATAATATATCATACAGTAATATTTCAGTTTAAGTCTGTGGTTTCATGGGTTTTTAGGTGATTACTACATCGATTTATTGTCAAAGAGGTAGTCTCCTTTCAGGATGCGGTTACGATCGGGCGGTTGAATTACCGCTAAGGCAACGAGTTATTACAATACCTGCTTGTAAAGCAAATTCGGCTTTGTCGTCGTCTATTTCGTAATAGCATCATTTAGCCAACATAGTGGATGCGATAAATGTTAAATAACCTTGATCGACCCTATTCATGGACTTTGGACTTTGTAAGTAGATCCAAGTAGATACAAGGTCACATGTCGGGCTCCAATAAAAAACAACATCTATTATCTATTTCATGTCATGTCAATATCTGTTATAGTTTTATTGGGGATATTGGGATAGACAAACAAAGAGCTTGTCTAAATAAGCAATATATTATATTTTATTATTTTATATTTTTATAAGTAAGGCATTATAGTAATCTATATTTATATTTTTCATATATTTGTTGTTCTTATTATAAAAAAATAACAGTAACTTATCTACTATACTACTCTAATATACAGAAATTATAAAAATGCACATAGACGATGTGTGTGTATAAATAGATAAAAAAAAACAATGACAAATTTTGTAAGGGGTACCTTGTTGCATCAGGGTATGAGTACCTGGCCGAGAGCAAGGGTCGTGGGTTCAAGTCCCATCCACCATAAAAATAAAACATTGCAAATTTTATCTAACTTCAATATAACTTACCTTAGAATACATAAGGCTTAAAGGTAAGCTCATGGCAGTCGAAAGTATCCAAACGAATACAATTTTGATGGTAACCCGTTTCCTAGTCTTATTTCGTCCAAATCTCATGGGATACCGGAGGGAGAGGTACCGGTCCACGCTGATGGTGCAGAGATGCATTATAGACGCTGTGCAGAGAAGAACGTCCAGACAGATCCACGTCAGGCAGTAGACTGCTGGCAATGGAAAGTAACCTGGAACAATTGAGAAGACGTTAAAGTTTGGGACGTTGATATGGTTCTGGAAGCTGATCGTGATGATGGCACTTGTTGATTGCGGATAAAGTTTTACAGGTCTATGGAACCAGCTCAACCACCTAACCACCTAAACTTACGTTTCAGATAAACCGTACCACAACAACCTTAACCTACCACATAGTTTTTAAATTATAAATAAGGCATATGTAAAACAATTGTTTTTTTTGTTTAACTCTCAACTAGCAATACACAAGGTATTTTTTTAAGTGTGCCTTCACCTAGTTTTTAAATATTAAATAAGGCATATGTAAAATAATTGCCTTTTTGTTTAACTCGCACCTAGCAATTAAATATAGGTACTAGGTGAATTTTTAAGTGAGCCTTTAACCTGTATAACAAACGTGCTTCTATTTCAGATACATGTTTAATTATATTAACAACAATCTAGATTGAACCTATTTTTTAACTAAAATTACAAGTGTTCTATTATTAAGATAATTTTGAGAAAATAGGTGGTCTGTGAGACGGGGCTACACCTAATATGTAATTAATCACTCATTAGTGAAATGAAATGAAATTCACTTTACGTCACTAATGAGTGTTTAATATATAAAAAAATGTCATAAATACAAATACATTATAAAAGCTACCAAATTTAATATTATAATTTAATATATTCAAATGAATATGAAAGGTACAGCCTTGGGCTATTATGTGATTCTACTGATCAAATCGAAGAACTATTCCCATAGAGCCATGTGTCACAAATTAAAAATAAATGCCTTCTCCATAATGTTAAAATGACCATTTTGTAAGGGGAGGCCAAACATATTTTATAAAAAGTTGTTCGACTTAATCAGTAGTCTTATATTAGCCCAAAATACAACCTTTCAATGTCATCATGTATATAACCTAACCTATATATAACATAAAGTATAGTTTTTCATAGTTATATTTACCTAATAGGACTAGAAGGGTGTGATTAAAATTGTGATAAAAAATTGCGTGCCATTATGTACATGTATTTACTAACCCCTAATAACACTTTATTCAGAACCAAATATATATTTAATTTTATTTCATTTCCCAGTTTCATTAATGATACTATAATTAATTGTTTAGAAAGTTAGTTCAAATAAAATATTCTTCAAAGTGGATACCTTCTACTTACGAACTGCGATTCCAATAGCAACTCGCCTAAGAAATTTTGAAATTTTCATGACAATAAAAATAATAGACAACTCTTTTTTTTTTCAAAAAGTTCAACAAGCTTAATTAAGTTACTTCAATTGGAAATTAAGATAAATATAATTAGACCCGACTGCACAACGTTTTTTAAATGAGTTTAATGCGTTTAATGTCTGTCAAAGTTATGAAAATTTTTGGCAGTTAAATTATTTAAAAAATACCACCACGGGTGTCCTTTTTGCTCGGATTAACGCGGGATTAAGCCGTCCTCATTTCGCCGATAGTATTCGGAGGGAGCACCTAACAAGTGGCTAGCTTGTTGCGGTATTATATATGCGGTATATAGCCTCGTTGTATAAAGCGTTCACCCATCCCAGGTCTTGTTGTCAACTGCTTAACCTTGTTATCAGTTGCGCAGTGACTTAACCACTAGGCTGGGGCCGATTTTTTATATAAAATTAATATTTATAAAAAGCTATATTCAGCTAATAAAAAACACGCCAAAATATATGAAATACTCGTATAAATATATATAATCTCGGGTGCTTTACGGCGCACGAGTCCGGCTAAATGGCCCCAGGGTACCAGCGGAGGGGTTTAATCCCACTTCATCGTAGCCGATAGTATGAGTCTACACCGAGTTGATTTGACCTTAGATTTAAAAACACTACAATTAAAACCCTGGTGTGTTTAAATAAAAAAAATAAAAAACATGTACCTTTGTTTAACATTACCACTATAGTGCCTCCAAGAGCACGTTATGCTGTCGGTCGTTGTTTCACTACACTAACTTGTAAGGCTGTTTATACCCATCCGGATTATTAAGTCTATCCAAACGCCAAGATAATCATGTTTAGAGTCAGAATGCCAAGGTAGAAACCCCTTCGCTGGGTCCCTGAGGTTGCCTAAGTGGTCTTGGATGCCTCAAAGCACCCGTAATAGTACGTACGGTTTTTTATACCCAGACTAATACAAATTGAACAGAAATATGTACAAACATCAACTAAAAACAAAATTATATGATATTGCTTTATTCTCGTCCACTGTAGCTACAAATACAGTATAGGTATAATGTACCTAATTAAGGCAAAAAGTATATTAAAATATACTCGTAAAGTAATTCGTCATTGTCGCGGAACATTTCGTAATCGCAACATTTAGCCGGCATAGTGGGAGCGATCAATTTTGTTTAGGAACATTTATTGATTCATGATTCATGGATTTTGTAGGTCTGCGGCATATTCTGTTTCTTTTAAAGGTTAGATTGTCAAAATAACGAAAATATTTATGTACAATTGTCACCTCACAGAATCCTAAAAATTCTTAAAGCACCAACTGTAACACAAGGAAATCAAGTTCTTCCCATTTTTATCATTGTTGTTGCTAATTATTAATGTCATTTTCCAAAGAAACAGAATGTGGGGGCTGGGTGGTTTCTTATAACGGAAACGTTAGCAACTTGTGTAAATTACTTTGACAAGCTAACGTTTCTGTTATAAGAAACCACTTATAACAGAAACGTTAGCTTGTCAAAGTAATTTACACAAGTTGCTAACGTTTCCGTTATAAGAAACCACCCAGCCCCCACATTCTGTTTCTTATAACGTGATCGTTAGATTGTCAAAACAACGATTTCCATTATTTAGCACGTTCTCCTTCAATCAGAGAAGGTTAACAACTACTACAATCTATAATATAATCTATAATTATATTAATGGCCGCAGTTATAAGAAACAGAATGTGGGGGACATTCTGTTTCTTATAACGGAAACGTTAGTTTATCAAAACAAAATCCTTATAAAATTACATTGAATAATCAGCAACAACAATAACTAAAAAAATTATGCACTTTATACCCTTGTGTTACAGGTGCTATTTAATTGTTTTTTTTTATTGGAGCACGGCATGTGACTACTACATAGTCCATGAATGGGGTCAATCACAAATTGTTCTTAAATAACATTGATTGCTCGCGCCGGCTAAATTATGCGATTACGAAATGGGCGGCGACAAAGACGAATTGCATTACGAGTATATTTTAATATACTCGCTGCCTTATCGTCAATTAAACCATCCATTTTGTAACCGCACCATGAAAGGAGACTACCACCTCGACAAGAAATCGATGCAGTAGTCTCCTGAAAACCAGTGAACCCAAAGACTAAAAACGAAACATGACTAGGTCACTTGACGGTTTTTGCGTCTGTATGGTCGGTGGTAACGAGACCGGTCAGTCGGCCTATGAAGTTATAGAGACCTTCCTCCCACCTAAACAGACTTTGATAGTTTTTAGCATTCTTCATTTTATTTTATTTTACTTTATTCAGGAAAACAAATAATTACACAATATTTATTACAATTTAAATATAGGTATCTGAGTTACTAATTGTGTAAACAGCTTCATTATCCACAGTTAATGTATGTAAGATAAAGGACACAGAAGAAAAAGCATTTAAAAGAAAAAGCATTTAACAAGAAAATATTACAGAATAGAATATAAATTAATACCTGATCTAGCTTGACAGAACCTCCATGACTGACTTTCTGTAAAGGCTTCGAGTAAGCCGAAACAGTAGGGTGATTACGGGTCTTAAGTTCGCTCGCACGCCAATCGTTATGACGTAATTTTCTAAGATTTTTTGGAGCCATTGTTAAGAAGCCAAGCTTCGGCTGCAGGGTTATGCTCAGAGATCCACATCGTGAAGATCTTTATTATAACATGAGTATTTTTTTATAACATTACCATAACCAGATCTCGTTCATAGTTCACGTTCATGTTCTTCATAGTGACAATTGTACAAAAAAGATTTCGTTAATTTGACAAGCTAACCTTTAAAGAAATAGATATATACAAAATCACATGCCGTACTCCAATAAAAAAATAAAAAAAGAACTGTCTACCCGGTAACATTAAAAGGCCGGTTCACAATCATCGATCAAACGTAATTCATCAGAAGCGAGCATTGTTTCCGACTCCTAACTTTTCTACTCCGCCGCCGCCAGGGTTTAACGAGTCTGACGTCATAAATTAAATAACGGCAGCTTTAAAGAGACGTCACAAATAAGTACCTTCTAATTTTTTTTTCTTGAGTGAGACCGGTACTGATTACATTCGCGCTTTTTTTTATATTAATAAAAAGTATTTGAGCAAAATAACACTATTAACTAATTTTACAACTAAATGCTTTTAAAATATTAAATCTTAAGTTCTGCTGTTGTAAGAAGAATTGTAGATAGAATCAAACAATAATCGAAAATAATTTCTAAAATAATTTTTATTTTTTCAAAGTCTTTGTAGGTATGTTTACCATAAGGTAGTTGCAGAGTCATAAGCCGTGCTCCTATAAAAAAAAACTCAACACAGAAAGATTAATATATATATATATATTTATAGGTACAATGACCTAAAAAATGCCCAAATATTATTTTTAATTATAATTTTAATACTATATATTGTAGTAATATTTATAAAGTAGGATTTTCAAAGAAAGCAATTAAATAATAATATTTATTATTAAATTGAAATCACTAATTGATATCGGTACAACGCCTATTAATTTGGTTGAAATTGCGCGCCTTTCATCTTCACCAAAGTGGATATTTCATATTTTTGAAATTGGAATTGCACGGCCGTCGCCCGTCCATTACGTGCAAGCGAATGTCAGAATATACCTAGATATTTTGCTGACACGACAATTCCAAATTCAAACCATTTCTATTATTCAAATGTGCATAATTCTATTAAGGGATCTGCAATCGTGCTGACGCACATATAAACGTACTTCCCATATTACAACTTGGCTGTTAGTCATTCGTAAAGTTCAATTATTAAAAAAAAAAATGTTTATTTAAAGTATAGCATTTAAAAATATATAAAATATAATTGTAAATCTAAATTAAATAAAAAATTTCATAAAGTTCCTCTGAGGCCGCACACGTACCGAGCCATCGCCCCTTTAAATTTCTAGCCCAATTCGTTGTACAAAGTAGGCCCAACACGTCGATCACCTGATTTTTCAATAATAAATTTTCCCAGTAATTGGGAAAATTTCAAAGCATCAGGTGACCATGGAAATTATTATTTTTATGTTGAAATCTTTTTGTTGTTTATATTTGTATATTAATAATATTTAAATATGCTTTTAATCTGATGAAAAAATATATACAAATAATAAAAATACAATGACTATAAAAATATTAATATAAATAGTAGCCGAGAAATACTGGAAGTGCGAAAGCTCATGGAATGTGACTATGTACCTATCTGATGGTAAACAGACATAAAAAGCCATGAATGGGAACGATCAACATATATTGATTAATAACATATCATGGTCGCTCCAACTATGCCGGATGAATGGTGCAGTTAGTTTACTTTAATGTCCTGGCATTATTATGAAATCAACTGCCCGTTTCATAACCACACTCTGAAAGAAGACTTTGGTAGTCTTCGACAAGAGAAACTAAATATGACTGGGTTTTAATAATATTACTGGTACACATTGTACAAGCCTAGAGCTTAGTGACAAAGGTGGCTTCATTATTATAATAATTATAATTATTATTATTTTAATATTGTTTTGCGTGGGAATCGAAACACGAACTCTATAATTTACAACGACACTAAATTACTAGACCATGTTGTTCAAATATAGGAAATTAAATCGGAATTCACAATAAAATTAATAATAAAGAACAGGCAATAATATAATTTTATTTATATGTCATAAAAATAACGTTCAGGAAATAAGGCATAAAATATAAATCACATTCATGAAAACACATAAATGTGGTTAAAAATAATAATGCATTTATGTTCGTTCATTAGCATTGTATTATTTACGGCAGCAGTTATTTGAGCGGTAAAACCTGCTACGAGGTAAGCGTAGTCACGCGTAGCTGTCTATATTTAATTTTTTATTATGTTGAACATTTTTGTTTTAATTTGATTAAAACAATTACTAATTAAGTTAATAATAATTCGATAAATTGTAACATTAATTTCCGCCAATCATATGCCGTATTTAATATTTTTTATAATATTAATATTTTTTCCTTGTACTAGAACATACTCCCCAAGGTACTCATTACGAATTTATATATAGTCTCTCGTAGTCATGCTAGTCTTCCGTAGTCAGAATTAGTATCTCGTAGTTACTCGTAGCATATATAGTCAGCATCTGTAATATTTATTGTTTTATATACTGAGATAAGTTTTATGCCACATGTTTATCAAAGTGCTAAGCTTCATTAAAAGATACAAATAATTTAATTCTCTAACTTATACAACTTCCAGTGAAAAATTTGGAGAGGATAACCCTTTGCCTAAACTCTTTGTAACTGTCTGCCTAGTACTTTCGGTCAGCAGACATTTTTCCTAAAGGCGGGTAGCCATTTTTTACTTACCTCTTTAAATTGTCTACCGAGTACTTTTGTCCACAAAGGGACTGGCAAATTAAGTCTTCTCCCATAAGCATTATCAGCATTAAATAAGATTTTGCTATGACAATTATTTCATGTAGTTTTCTATATTTTTTTTCAAGCTAAGCAACATTTTTATGTACATGCTGAGGAGCTGCAGTATCTTGGTATCAAATAGCTCAGTAGACCATGCAGTCGAGGCCCCTACTATGCGATCCGTAGTTACCAGTAGTCAAATAATTTCACGTAGTCACATTCATGTAGCCTCTCGTAGTCGCGCGTAGTCTTCGACAGTCACGCGTAATCTAGTGCAGTCTGTTATCCGTTGCCTGCCGCAGTCATACAAAGTCTCTCAGTATTCTTTTGTAGTCATGCGTAGCATCTCGTAGTCATGCGTGGCATCTCGTCATGTAGCCTCTCGTTTTAAGATTGTGTACGAAGATGAGTCGGTCTGGTAGATACAAAGTCACATGTCGTGCTCCAATAAAAAAAAATGCTCAATTATACTCCAACAAATAAATTTGTCTTCGTCTAGAGCTAATAAAACACATTAAGACAAGTGGCGGGTCTCAATCGTGAGATTGGTATAAATGTAAATTTGTGTACCTTTTTTGTACTTTAAGTCATTGTATCTTTATATGCGCGACACTAAATGGAAAAGATACGTGATTCATTATTTTTATCATAGAACATAACATTAGAGAGTTATCACTATGACAAAAAACATCCAGTATATATATATAAGCTTATCTCAGAGGTTACATTTTTGAATACTAAAATGTATCTTTGAATTGTTAGTATATTTCGTAGGTACAGCTGTTTCATTAAATTTAATAAGAATACTGTTTTATACTTCGGTCGGTTGGAACAAATCATAAATACAGAGTTGCAGTAAATATAATAATAATTTTAGCAATGTATTTTGATAAATATACCAGTTGATAAATAATATTTGCAATACTCACACAATACCACATTTATAAACATAATAGTTTGTTGCTTATTATTTTGTGTAGTTAGATTTACCAACCAAATATAATCTGTACACTTAATAATAAATTGAATTATATACAGAATAAAATGTGTGGTAGGTCAGTTGGTTCAACATTAATTTAATTACCAAACGGAATGGAATTATGTGGTAGGCCCGTTGGTTCAACATTAATTGTATTACCAAACAGAATAGAATGTGTGGTAGGCCAGTTGGTTCAACATGAATTGAATTACTAAACAGAATATAATGATGGTAGGTCAATTGATTCAACATTAATTTAATTACGAAACAGAATGGAATTAAATGGTTGGCCGACATCCTAAAAACTCACACAGTAAGTTACAAGTTACAGATCATCGGTATGTACGTAAATACAGTAAATTTGATTTTCAAGACCCACTGTTCGTGCCCCACGGAGCATGTTAACCTATCGCATGTCCTGATTTCTACTAATACTTTCTGGTAAAATCGTGAAATGAGTTAAAATAATACAAATTAAAAACTTTGCCAATTCGTCTAGAATGAAATTATATTTTCTTTTTAAATCATATAAGTATAATAAGTATTAAATAAAAATGACATAATTTCGTATTTCTAAAAAAATTCATCTACAAACAAAATTAATTAAAAAAACAAGGGTTATTACACTCATTTTAAGTGAATGCATCTGCATATTTAAGTGATTTTTAAACTACTAAATGCTTTAGTAAAAATTGTACTTATTTTTTATCACCTACCTACCTAAAGATTCTCTGTAGGGTTTGGTATTTGTCCCTCGTAAGGTTTTGAAGGAAATATGTAAGGCCCTGCACACGCACAAAGTAAGTCAAGGCCTTGCTCCAACTCCGCAAACTTCTGAATGTAGAATCAATATAGGGGTTTGCTCCCTAACGTATAAATCTGGTGATAACTGACGTAACTTTACTATGAAGCTTTTACCTTTTAAAGACGAGTTTTTATCGTCAGGATTTATACCCGATTTCACCAACTCTAAGAGAGCCCCTAACAAAGTTAAGGGACAATTAATGACAGTTGTTTCATAGCAAATATGTCAAAATTCTTATTTACGGGCTCCTTTAGAGTTAGGGATCTTTGGTGAATCGGGCATTAGTTTCATAAAATAAAGTAAGCGTTAGGTAACAGATATAAAAATATACATGGTTACTTTGAAAGGTTGTACTTTGGGCTAATATGAGATTTTGCAGATCAAATTAAAGAACTTTTCCCATGAAACCATGTGTCGCAAATGAAAACAAAAATTTACTTCTCCATACAAACTAGAAATGTTAAAATTACGATTTATATGGAGAAGCGAACATTTTCCATGCATTTGCGACACTTAGTTCCATGGGAAAAGGTGTTCGATTTGATTAATAGAGCCTCATACTAGCCCAGAGTAAAACCTTTTAAATTCACCGTCTATAATATACTACTAAATAATATTACATAATACCTAACTAAAACATTTTTTAAACAATTGTTTCAAATTTAGTAATTTTCAAACTTTTAGCAAAATTATAAATATAATTTTATTTGTTAATGCCACATACAAAATGATCTTTAAAATCACAAAATGGATATATATATAAATATAAAAGAAATCTACAGTGTTCTCATAGTATACACACATATACATATAATCACGGGTGCCTTACGGCGCCCGAGACCGCCTAGACGGCCCCAGGGTACCCAGCGGAGAGGTTTTAATCCCACCTCGTCGTAGCCGATGATATGAGTCTACACCGAACAAGAGGCACTATAGTGGTGTTGTGAAACAAATGTACATATTTTTTTTAATTAAAAACTCATTGGTACACACCGGGATTCGAATCAGGACCTAAGTGTTTTTAAGTCCAAGGTCTAACCAACTCGGCTACTACGTAGTAGCCGAGTTGGTTAGACTTATATTATATTATATATTATTAATTTTGTATATCTGGCGTACATTCAAAGTATCACCAGCTATTCGAGTAGAAAGGGAATATATATTCATTTATAAATGTTTATACTAAACGATTGCTTTAAAATAAAAATATAATTATTCAAATATATATATTTTCAAGAATTTCTTGTTTGTTTTTGGTCCTTTAATTATTTTTTGCTAACAGTTTATATTATTAAGTTTCTATTAGGTATGCATTTTTTGATACTTATCAGGATAATCTTATATTACATTTTTTAAAAGATTAAATGCAATAATAAAATCACGAACCTCGCTTTCGCAGCAAGCCACTCAACCACTGAGCCAACCAGGTTCCAGTCACCCCACACGAATTTTGTCATTGCTTGTTATCTACTTATACACAGACGCCCTCTATTAGCTTTCTTCTAATGCGGATTAATGCGGATAAATGGAGATTACTGCATCGATTTCTTGTCGAGGTAGTAGTCTCCTTTCAGGGTGCGGTTACGAAATGGGTTGAATTGACGATAAGGCAGCGAGTATATTAAAATATACTATATACTAAGTATATTAAAATAGCTAACCACCTAGTCTTACAGTGGTTGGTAATGTGGTATGTGTTCGGTTTGGTTTATATTTATTTTTATATATGCAAGAGCCTAACCAAGCGCACACTTAGACCTTATACTAAATACAGGTTTACAGGAAATAAATATTTTTGACTTTGACTTTTAATACGTAATGCAATTTGAAAGACTTTGTCATGTATTAATGTGTATTATTCAAGTTGCCCCGGGTAAATTTGTTCCAGCGACATTAAAATCAGGTTAAAAATGTTATGTGAATAATTTCACATATATTGCCCTAGTCTAACTAAGCTCTAGGCTTGTACTATGTGTACGAGAAACAACGATACTAATACGCATTATATTCTATAAACACCAAGACCTAATATTATTTGCAATGAGTGGGAATCGAACACTTCCGAATGCAACGGCAATGACGTAACCACTATACCACGGAGGCGATAATTCTTACGTACTAAAATAAAATATAAAAAATATTTAATAACTTGTAAATCTCTAAAAAATAAAAATAACTTTGAGTTAACATAGTTAATAAAGTACACAGTTATCCAATTTTCACCGCGGAATTCGCTGCGAAGCGCTCTCGTTTAAATTGAGGAATTTTGTGTAAAAAATAGGACATAACCTAACTAAATCGTTATATTTTTGAGAAACGGTTATTCATATTTTTAGCTAAAATAATATTAGTAGTCATTTCATATATTTACGTGTTTTTTTTTGTAAAACGCTTAGGTGCCTGGTTCGAATCCCGGTGTGTACCAATGAGTTTTTAATAAAAAAATTATGTACATTTGTTTGACAACACCACTATAGTGCCTCGGAAAGCACGTTAAGCTGTCGGTCCTGGTTTCACTATACCAACTTGTGAAACTGTTTATAGATGGGTTATTGAATCTATTCAAAAACATCGCGACGAGCTAGCCACTTGTTCGGTGTAGACTCATACCATCGGCTACAACGAGGTGGGATTAAAAACCCCTCCGCTGGGTAGCCTGAGGCCGTCTATGCGGTCTCGGGCGCCGTAAGGCACCCGTGATGATATACATACGTTTCATCATGGGTGCCATTTTAATAAAATATTAATAGAATTTATCTATAATATTATTTTCTATTTAAAATAGTTTTTTTTTTGAAGCACGGCATGTGACTTTGTATCAACCTGATAATAAGCAGATCTACAAAGTCGATGAATGTGTTCGATCAATACATGTTGTTTAACAATATTGATAGCTCCCACTATGCCGGCTAAATGATGCGGTTGCGAAATGGTTGGCGAAATGGCCGTATTTGAAATAGTATGAATTAAAAAATAAAGTATGGAAAGTAAATTTGTCAAGATAATAATAATCTATATACATATTATATTATGTATACGAGATATAAATGCATTTTTTTTTTTCAATATCTATAATATAGAAACATCGGCCAATTACAATTTTATTATAATATAATTATTACTAATAATAATGATATGTAGGACAATTTACACAAATTGTTCTGGTCACAAAATAAGCTCTAGGCTTGTACTATATGTACCAGAAACAACGATATAATACAAATGATATTTTATAAACACTCAGACCATGACAAACTGTACAGAAAAACGTGCTAATATTTTTTTGCCATGGGTGGGAATCGAACCAACGACCTTCGGACACAACGCCAAAGGCGCAACCACTAGTCGACTGAGGCTGTCAAAATCTATAACCTAATATAATTGTATTATATTATAATAAAATTGTAACAGGTCCATGTCTGTACATTATAGATATTGAAAAAAGTAAAATATATTCATTACAACAACAAAAGCCAATTTTTTTTTTTTAATTTTCGTCTGTCAGTCTCTCTGTCTGTATATCTGAACACGTATCATGCAATTACTACTGTATGAAATTGTATGCAGTTTTTACCGATGAATTTCTAGAGAACTAATTTAAAATATAGGCTTCATTTTCGAGTAAGAAAATATTTTATTCATAAATGCGAAATTTTGTAGGATGTTTCCCAGGTAGCATTTTGACGTCACTATGACGCCAATTACGTCGAGAACGGAACTAAGTTGACGTCATAGGGACGTCATAATGCTACATGGGTTGTTATTCAATCATGTCAAAGCTAGCAATAGCAAATAGTTTTATATTTGTTTATAATTACACGGATCACCAGCTAGAAAGAAAAGAACAAAATTATTTTCTTTCAGACTAAATAAACAATTTAGTCTGAAAGCAATTTTAGCATTGATAGATGAAAAGTAACAAGTGGTTCCAAATGACAACAAGGCCGGGCCTGGGTCATCGCTTTATACAACGAGGCTATACCATCATAAACACCGCAACAAGCTCGCCACTTGTTAGGTATTGCCTCCGAATACCATCGACGAAACGAGAGCGGGTTAATCCCTCCGCTGGGTACCCTGAGGCCGTTTAAACGGTTCTCGGGAGACTTTTTGGCATAGTATTTTATTATTTAGACGAGAAGTTAGTACTTAAGTTAGACGCAAAAGCAAGCACTATATAGGTCTAAGAGGCCTATAGCTAAATATTTTCCTGCTTTACGTGGGCCGGCTGCCAAATGATCGAAAATTGTCGAGGTTTTCAGAGGGTAAGTAGGTACATTCCTGAAGTTTCAGTCTTTCATTAAATTTAATAGCAATGCTTATTATTATTCTAAGTAGGAACATTGTTATTTTTGTTTATATTTAATTTGCTATTTTATTTTAAATTTCAAGACTGGAGTACGCTAAGTATTTTAGACTAATTGCCTTTTTAGGGCTCTGGATAATATATATTTTAAAAACGAACCTCTAAAATTAAGCGTTAAGTATCCATCAAACTTATATATACTTTTCGAAAATAATACCCAATTTTTTTGTCTATTTGTACTATCGGTCCCTTACGGCACCCGAGACCGTCTAGACGGTCTCAGGGTACCCAGCAAAGAGGTTTATATCCACTTCGTCATAGCCGATGGTAAGAGTACCGAACAAATGGCTCGATCGGCGTGTTTGGATGGACACAATACATACAGTTTCACAAGTTGGTATAGTGGAACTGGGATAGCTTAACGTGCTCTCTGATCCACTATAAGTCAAAAAGTCAAAAGTCAAAAATATTTATTTCATGTAAACCTTTACAGGCATTTATGAAAAGTCAAAAAAAAAAAAAAAAAAGAGTATATATAAGGTCCTGTGTGTACTTGGCCAGGTCGCCATTCCTCCCACAGACAAATGTTGAGAATATAATACAAAATAAACAAATCGTAAACTATTAAACTATTGTCCTTGCGGGAAGAGAAAAAAAAAAAAAAAAAAAACAACCCAACCGAACACACACTACATAACCAACCAGTTTAAGACTAGGTGGTTAGCTGGTTCCATTGACCTGTCAATCGTTGACTGCCCTGCAAAAGTGCCACCAAGGCGACCAACCCAACAGACCATAGCTACGCCCCAAATATACATACTTTAGTATAGGTAATCAAAATATACCTACAAGTAGATAGATAAAAGGTATCTTTTAGGGCGCAAACGCTGATCACAAGTCGATCGCCTCAGAGACACCCTGGAGAAAAAGGTACCAGCAAGTAAAAAACTCTGATGTTCCACATGTACCGTATCATCGGAGGAGCATGGTCCTGCATGGTTATTGACTTAAACCTATGCTTATAGCATGTGGTATATACTCTCATCCTACTGAAGAGCACGCGTAGAACACCCCAAGGCAGATATACTATCTTACAATATTGAAAGTACAGAATTACAGAACACAACATTTCTTTGATGCCAGCGCCGGTCTATCAGCAGAAGATTTTTCGGGATCTCCGCTTCTTATATGATAACAATCAAACGTGCGTGCCCAGCGGAGATCCAAGGCCCCCACAGCAGCACCCGATCACGGACGTAACGTATGTGTCAGCCATCCTTCTGCTCAACCAGGCCCTTAGGGTGCAGACCAGAACCCGGCACACGCGCCACCACTGCAATGACCTTCAAAGGAGAGGAAATCCGCTGGATACGTATACTACTACATTGCAGGGCCAAATACATAGCTGAATCCAAGGCCTGCGCAAACATCAACTAGTTAAAAAAAAAACCATGGAAATGTATTCTATAACTCTGTTAACAAAATAACTTAAAATAAATAAGACAAATTAACATAAATGTTAAGTAATAACTAATTATTACCTTGTAGAAAATAGTAAATATTTAAAATTAAAATAATGATAAAAGGTTATAGTAATAACAAGTTATTACCTCATCCAAAAATATATAAAAAAATATCTACCTATTGTAGTATAAATATATACCTATAATAGTAAGTATTATGAATTATTACAATATGACAGTTACTATTAGTTTAGAGATTCCAGACGCAAAGAGGACTGATTCCAGACATCTCTGTCATTAATATAATCATTAACTTTGTAATACGCCTTGGCTATTAAAGTTTGCTTTATACAATTTTTAAATTTTATATCATTTAGTTCTATAATTGATTTTGGTAATTTATTAAATAGCCTAATACTGTTTATAAGAAAACATTTATTAGTTTTTTGTAATCTGAATCTTGGTATGTCAATTTTGTTTATATTTCTTAAGTTTCGGGTATGCCTATCTGCATTTTTATTAAACATATTATAATTTTTCTTAACATATAATAAGTTCTCAAATATGTATTGGGAGGGCAGGGTCATTATATCAATTTCAGGAAAGATTTCTCGAAGGGATTCCCGGGTCTTCATGCCGTAAATTGCTCTAATAGCTCTTTTCTGCAAGATAAATATGGTTTCTATGTCTGCCGCTGAGCCCCAGATAATAAGACCATAAGTCATAATACTATGGAAATAGGCAAAGTACACTAACCTGGCTGTTGCCACATCAGTTAATAGTCTGATCTTTCTGACTGCATATGCTGCTGAGCTCAATCTATTAGATAACGCGTTTATATGAGCTCTCCATTGCAGTTTGGAGTCGACTGTGATTCCCAAAAATACAGTGGAGTCAACAAATTCCAGTTCAGTATCGCCTAACTTCAGTGAACAGTTAATTACCCGAACGTTTGGCAAAGAAAATTTCAGGCACTTGGTCTTCTTAGTATTTAAAACCAAATTATTTGCTGTAAACCATTCAGAGACCATAGACAGAGTATTGTTTGCTGCTGACAATATGTTGTCTTTTCTATCAACTTTAAACAACAGGGACGTGTCATCAGCAAACAGCACTATCTGCGCTGTTTCTTGTACCATATGCGGAAGGTCATTGATATATACCAGAAACAGGAAAGGCCCTAAAATTGATCCCTGGGGGACTCCCATATTCACAAGAGATCCTTTAGATACACTACCATTAATGTTAACACATTGCGTTCTATTAGAGAGATAGGACTCCACAAGGTTTAACGCTACTCCGCGAACTCCATAGAATTCCAGCTTACCCAATAGAGTTTGATGATCTACACAATCAAATGCTTTAGACAGATCGCAAAAGACACCAATGAGATCCTGAGACTTTTCCCAAGAACTAAATATTTCCTCAATCAATCCAGTACCAGCATCTGTTGTATTTCTACCTTTTGTAAACCCATATTGACGATCGTGTAATAATTTGTTGATATTAAAATATCTTAATAGCTGACTTAGCATTATTTTTTCAAATATTTTGCTAAGCGCGGGTAATACGGAAATGGGTCGATAGTTAGTAGGGTCTGTTTTACATCCCGATTTGAATATAGGGGCTATTTTACTGTGCTTCATAAAGTCTGGGAAGACACCGTTATCCACACAACTATTATAAATGTCGGCTAAGATAGGCCCAATGGTGTAAATAATAGGTTCTATTGCTTTTACGGATAATCCCCATAAATCTTCCGTTTTCTTTTTATTTAACATTTTGAAGTGTTTTATAATATCCTCATTTGAGACATGTATAAAATTAAATTCTGTAAAATTTGGTATTTTAACATAACGGTTTAATAGTTCCTTAGCCATACTAGATGACGACTTAATACTATTCGTGACTTTAAAAGGTATATCAGCAAAAAACTTTTCAAATAAGCTAGCAACTTTATTTTTCTCAGATATCAATACTCCATTTTGTCTGATGGAAATATCATTTTGCTTATGTATGTTTTTACCAGTTTCATTATTTATTATTGTCCATACACACTTAGATTTATTTTTAGACTGTTTTAGTTTGGAGCTAATAAAATTAGATTTTGCCATAAGGCAAACTTTTTTAAATGTTTTTGAATAATTTCTAACATAGTTATGAAAATTTTGATCTAATGTATAGGATCTCCTATCATATAAATCATATAAAGTATCCCTGCTTTTCCTAATACCCCTAGTTGCCCAAGTAGCAAAATTTAATTTATCATTTATTTTCTTTGTCTTTACTTTACACACTTTATCAAATTCTTGGGTTATTAAATTATGTAAATTCGAATATGTTGTATTTGGTTTATTTGTATTATACTTGAAATTATTAATTTTATGTATGATATTATTATTTAAAATTTCTAGTCTATTTTCAGTAAGAGGTCTGTACTTAATTATTTTATTGGTTGGTTTAATTCGCGCCTTAAAGCTAATCATCAGACATTTATGATCAGAGCGTACACCAGTAATGACAGAGTGATCTGAAATGGTACAATTAGTGAATACATTATCAATGCAAGTCTGACTAGTTGCAGTAATCCGAGTCGGTTCTGTGAATATGTTATTTAAATTAAAGGAGTTAAAAAGAGAAATGAGCTTCTGTCTGTCACATGAATCTAATAAAATATCAATGTTAAAATCCCCACATACAAATATTCGTTTATTTAAATCTAATATTTTTGAGAGTATATCCTCCATTGTATCTATAAAGTAAGATAAAGACGATGTTGGGGGTCTATATATGCATAAGATAATATACGAGTCCATCTCTGCACATGAAATCTCACAAACACGTTCAACAGATAGTTTTACGATATCCTTTCGTTCCTTATACTTTAAAGTATTTTTAATTAAAATTATAGAGCCACCTCCTTCACAGGAGGTTCTATTAAAAAAACTAGCAACTGAGAAATTATTTACATTAAAACACATTTTGTCGGACTTTAGCCAGGATTCTGTAAAACACATTATATCTAAGTTATATTTTTCTATTAATAATTCAATGTCAAGAACTTTGCTAGAGAAGCTTTGAATATTTTGGTGAATTAAGTTAAGTTTACAAATGTCCTTCTCTATTGTCACATCTAAAAGTTTAAAGTTGGTTGCACCACAACATTATTAGTACTACTACTAAATGATGATGTGGAGTCAATGCTTAATAAAATATTATTAGCTACCAATGTAGCAATATTTCTCTGTACCTTCATAGGTAGTTTTATGCTATCCTGTGTCCCGTTAAAATGTCTAACAAATTTGTTTATGTCAAAAGGAGTAAACAAATTATTGTAGCAAGTCATATTATAAATACAATTATTTAAATAATATAAATGTTTATTCTGTTGGGCAGTATACTTTTTTGAATAAAGGAATGTACATAATGTAACATTCCTTACTCCAAGTTTAGATAAAAGATCTACACTGTCCAACAAGTCTCCTTTGCTTGTGTTTAATCCATTTCCTACCATAATAACTATATTACTATATGAATTGTAAAACTTGGAGGAAATGGATTTTACAATGTTCTTAAAACTATTGCCTGGCATACAATAGTTTGTCACAGAATGGTCTAAATGGTAATTAAAAATTTGACCCATTCCCTTACCAATACTGTCTGTGAGCAGTAAAGTGTTGTTAGTTATGTCCTTTGGAAGAGTTACGCTGGAATAGGCAATGGATGATTCAGTATTTGACAAATTTATCTGATTTTCGCAGGAGCAACAATTTTTATTTACAATAGCAGTCTTTTATTTTTTTTTAATTAAAAATTCATTGATAAACACCGAGAATTGAACCCGGGACCAAAATGTTATCTATTGGAATCAATCGATATAAAATAAATTATTTTTTTATTTGGCGTTATGAAACCGCAAGAGTTTGCCACTTGTTTGGTGTAGACTAAGAATACTATCATTAACGACAAGGTAAGAATAAACCCCCTCCGCTGGGTACGGTCTAGAACACCGTATGACACTTGTTAAATATATATATATATCTTCACGGATGCCTTACGGCACCCGAGACCGCCTAGACGGCCCCAGGGTACCCAGCGGAGGGGTTTTAATCCCACCTCGTCGTAGCCGATGGTATGAGTCTACACCGAACAAGTGGCTAGCTCGTCGCGATGTTTTGGATAGACTCAATAACCCATCTTTAAACAGTTTCACAAGTTGGTATAGTGAAACCGGGACCGACAGCTTAACGTGCTCTCCGAGGCACTATAGTGGTGTTGTCAAACAAATGTCCATAATTTTTTTAATTAAAAACTCATTGGTACACACCGGGATTCGAACCAGGGACCTAAGTGTTTTTAAGTCCAAGGTCTAACCAACTCGGCCACCACGTATACGTATGTGTTAAAAATATAAAGATTGATATATTTTTTTAAGATATAAAATATTAATATGAACTTTTCATAAAACTACGGGAATATAAAAATATTTATGTAGTTCAGATAGAAATATGTTTTTATGTCAAGATTTTTCTTCCTCGCGTCGAATGCATATCAACTGCAGATAACTTATAAAAATAATAAAAATCGTATTTTGAAAATAAAATACAATTTTATAATGCATTGATAGATTTCATTCATGGCCTTTGTAGGTCTGCTTACCATCAGGTAGGTTCATAGTCACATGCCGTGCTCCATTAAAAAAGGCAATAATAGACTTTAGACAAACAATATAGTTATCAGATCCGCGGTGTATACCATTAAAATTTGAATTAAAACAATTATGAACATTAAAATTTGTTTGAGAATGCCACTATAATGCCTCGCAAAGAACTTTAAAGCTGTCGGTCCCAGTTTCATAATTACCACTTATGAAACTGTTTATAGATTCACCACGACGAGCTGGCCACTTGATCAGTGTAATCAGAGTATTATTGGTTACGGTACGGGTACCCTGAGACCGCCTAGTCATAAGGTCGTGATGGTAAAAAATTCGCAGCACGTTGCAAAGCGATACAAACGCGAAAATAATATAAAAAAATCTTCACGCGGCTTACATTGTCGCGCGATTGTCACACAATTGTCACAGTGACATATATTATTAGATTAAATGAGTCGTATCGCACTGCGTCGCTATTGGCAGCTTTGTGCCACTTTTCTAGGACAATGGGTCATATATTTTTGGTAATCTAAACATATATACTATTTTTGGTAATCTATACATATATACTATTTTTGGTAATCTATATATGTAATAAAATTGTTAATTAAAAAAATCTGTGTAATATTATATACGTGGTGGCCTAGTTGGTTAGACCTTGGACTTAAAAACACTAAGGTCCCTGGTTCGAATCCCGGTGTGTACCAATGAGTTTTTAATTGAAAAATGTATGTACATTTGTTTGACAACACCACTATAGTGCCTCGGAGAGCACGTTAAGCTGCCGGTCCCGGTTTCACTATACCAACTTGTGAAACTGTTTATTAGATGGGTTATTGAGTCTATTCAAAAAATCGCGACGAGCTAGCCACTTGTTCGGTGTAGACTCATACCATCGGCTACTACGAGATGGAGTTAAAAGCCCCTCCGCTGGGTACCCTGGGGCCGTCTAGGCGGTCTCGGGCGCCGTAAGGCACCCGGATGATAAGTAAGTATTATATATACAGGGTGAATTTCAAAGGTTGTACATTGGGCTACATCCCCAGTAAAAAAAATACAATATGAGGTTCTACTGATCCTTTATTTTTTTTACTCGGGATGTCACTTTATATCTACCTGGTAGTAAGCAGACTTACAACAGCATTGATCGCTCCCACTATGCCGACTAAATGATGCGGTAACGAAATGTGTGGCGGCAAAGACGAAATTGCATTATGAGTCTACTATAGAAGCTTCGTTGCTTTATCGTCAAATTAACCGCCCATTTCGTAACCGCACCCTAAAAGCACTCTAGATAAGAAATCGATGCAATAGTCTCCTGAAAACCGGTAAACAACAGACTAAAACCGAACCATGACTAGATAGTTTGACGGTTTTTGCATATTTATGGCTGGTGGTTTTGGTAACAATTGTTTACAAATTAAATATATAATTCTCTAGCACAAAGAAAAATTCAATCAATTTCCGGTTCCACGAAAATAAAACAGTAGAGTGTTCGTAATTGGCTGACCGAAACTTGTTTGTTCCTACTTTAAAATTCACTCCTAATAGATTTGTTTTTCAAATTACATAGTACAAAAACAACACGATTGAACGTTGTAAAGTGTACCTTATTGTTTAGTATTACAGTCCAGTTTTACACCATAATAATTTATTATACGCAAGTAGTTCCACTGGTTCTATTTTAAGCTTATTTTTTTTTTTTATGATAATTGATAAACGATTTGAATTCCTTTAAATTAGTACTTTATTATATTAGAAGAAAATAGAATAGGTTTAGTAGAATAACACAAATGACTTGACATAAAATATATATATTTGAATTTCTTTTTTTTCATAAGTAGAAAAAAAAAATTAAGACCGCCTAGACGGTACCCGGAGGGGTTTTAATCCCACCTCGTCTTAGCCGATATTTTTTATAATGTCTAGAGTAAATATCGATTTTTTTTTTCATTTTACTTGAAATTCAAATATATTTTTTATAAAAGTATAAGACATTCCATCGTTGCGTATCTTACTTTAATACCGCTGTTTCTGTGACCATGAAAAAATCTAAATTGCGTGCTATTTTTAAATTACAGTTTCTTCGTAGCACCAACGCACTATGCATCACAGACGCTTTTGTTCTGGAAACTTTAAATGAAAGTTGAACGAACATTACTTAATTTTTTAAGTTTTGTTTGAGACATCATTAAAATATTATACTCCCCATAGAATTTCGAGAAAACATTTGCACAACCTACTATAAGATTATTAGTAAGTTTCACCAATTTAAGGGACCCCAAAGTTTGTTTAGGAATCTCCTCTATAATGGCGGGTAATATCAGGGACAATATTTTCTTTAGGAACTATTTAGGGTACATAAGATATCCCTTTCTTGTAAATCTTGGTAACAGCGAATAACATTTGGTAAATATTAATATTTGCTTTTGGCAACCCTACTTATTGATAATAATTTATGTCGTTTGTTTCTATCTCTTCGGTTATATTAGTGAGGGTTGTCACAATGTTAATTGTATTATTACGACATGTTGATTCTTAATTTCAAATTTTATATCAAATTGTAGCACCTGTTTATATATTTTTGCTATTTGAGTTACCCGCTTACTAAACTGCATCGAACAAGATTTAAAAAACACTAGTTTCGTGCTTCGTATCATTTACACAAATCACGTAAAAACTATATTTATTATTCTTACTGTCAATCTAAGAGCACTCTTATCTCAAGAGAAAAAATATTATTCTTACGGTCAACATGACTATTATTCTTACTATCAATCAACCATCAAAAACTCATTACATGTATTCATAGAACTAACACTAAGATCTTATATAAACCTTAGCACCTGAGTATTATACAAATAAAAAAACTCTTCATGATCAAGTTGTTTTACTCCAATTTTATTAAAACGAATTCAACCCTCTCCACTTAACTTACCGAAGTATGTATAGATCAGAGTAGGTGGCTATTTCAGAATTTATTGAATTTGTAAATTTAACATTAGTAACAAAATAAAAATATATATCATCACGGGTGCCTTACGGCGCCCGAAATCGCCTAGACGGCCCCAGGGTACCCAGAGGAGGGGTTTTAATCCCACCTCGTTGTAGCCGATGGTATGAGTATACACCGAACAAGTGGCTAGCTCATCGCGATGTTTTTGAATAGACTCAATAACCCATCTATAAATAGTTTTACAAGTTGGTATAGCTTAACGTGCTCTCCGAGGCACTATAGTGGTGTTGTCAAACAAATGTACATATTTTTTTATTAATTAAAAAATGATTGGTACACACCGGGATTCGAACCAGGGACCTAAGTGTTTTTAAGTCCAAGGTCTAACCAACTCGGCCACCACGTATATAAACAACAACGTAGTAGTAGACTTAAAAACGCTTAGGTCCCTGGTTCGAATCCCGGTGTGTACCAATAAGTTTTTAATTTAAAAATTTATGTACGAAACGAAATGGGGAAGGAGGGATGAGTTCAAACAGCTCTTCAGAGCACTGTCCGTGATATAGTCGGTGGAATACGCTCAACGATGCAACTTCTATACGCAGGTGCAAAGGCTCCAGTGTTTTAGAGGGCTGATCGTCGTTGATTATACGAATTGCACGTTTTTGCAGTGAATCGAGAGCATTCAACAGGTATTTAGCGGATCCGTCCCAAAGGTGCGAGCAGTATTCCACACATGGCCGTACCTGAGCTTTACGTATACTTTATGGCCGTACGTAGCAGTATATTCGTAGCAGCTACACGTTGTTTCTCTAGTAAACTACCAAAGTAAATGGGGATCAGAATTGGTAGCTGCAATGATTTAATTTTAACAAGTGCCAAACAAAGCTTAATTGGACTTCTAAAGCTGCTAACCTTAGTATTTTTTATATATTTGTTACTACATAATTACAAGCTACCGACGTAAGTGTTGGCCAGAGTGGGAGGCTAAAACTCTTTAATATAACCCTGTAACAAGTACAGCTTAATTAGACTTGCTGCAAAATAACATGTTTTTTTTTAATATTCCACTAGAAGAGAGAATTTTAGTAAAAGTCACACTAGCACATTAGGTTAAACAAAAAAACAAAACCTACGTTTGTTCTTAAATTTATCCAATAATTACGATTTTTTGCAGCTATACGTAGACACTTCTCATAAAGTACTAAATTAAGTGTGGGCCATAGTAGGTGGTTTAAATGCTTTAATATAACCCCGTAACAAGCACAGCTTGATAAGACTTCTAAAATCTGTTATAATATTGGTAACAACTTTAAAAACATATATTTCACTAACTTTATTTAACGACTAGCTGATCCGTGCAACTACGTAAACGTAACTTTAACTGTTTACGCAGCGTACGCTCTCAAAAGGAATATTTTTTCCCCGTTTTGCAACATTTTTCATAGTTACTCCGCTCCTATTGGTTGTAGCGTGATATTATGTAGCCTATAAGCCTTCCTCTATATCCAACGGCTATCAAACACTAACATAATTTTTCAATCCGAACCAGTAGTTCCTGAGATTAGTGCGTTAAACCATACAAACAAACTCTTTAGCTTTATAATATTAGTATAGATTGCAATTTGTAGCAACAATGCATAGATCGATAGCTTTATAGCATAATAAGAATTTTAGTAAAAGTATCAAATAGAACAACACCACTATAGTGCCTCGGAGAGCACGTTAAGCTATCGGTACCGGTTTCACTATACCAACTTCGTTCGGTGTAGACTCATACCATCGGCTACGTCAAGGTGGGAATAAAACCCCTACGCTGGGTACCCTCGGGCCATCTAGGCGGTCTCGGGGGCCGTGAGGCACTCGTGATGATATGTATGTATCAAATAGAATCGTATTACTGATACATTAGATTAAGCAAAAACAAAACCTAATTACGTTAGGTATTTATTACGCTAATCCTATAATTACGATTCGTAGCAGCTACGACTAGCTTCTTCTCATTAACTACCGAAGTAATTGTGGGTCATAGTAGGTAGCTAAAATTCTTTAATATAAACTCTGTAACAAGCACACTTAATTAGACTTCTATAGCCGCTAAACAAATAAAAAAAAAGTATTCCAATAATTTTATTCGATAATTACAATTATAGCAGCAATACGTAGATCGACAAATCTGTAGAATTACGAGCATTTTAGTAAAAGTATCAAATATTATCGTAGCGGTGACACATTAAGCTCGTAAATTTAACAAAAATCTAATGCTAATTACACTAGACAAAATTGAAAAAAAAAAATGAAAAAATTGTCAAAGGTGACAGACGCTTTTTGTAAATAAATATACAAAATATTTTTATTTTACATTTATTTTAGGTTTTCTTGTACAAATAAAACGTTTGGAAGAAGTATAAATTATGAAGAATACCAAATTATCATTTTGATCAAAAAAATTCCAGTATTCATGAATGTTAGGAGGTACTAAAAACTAGAACCCATACACATCAGATTTTACCTGGATTGCACGGTAACATACCTCATTAATAATCAACAATAAAAAGGTAATTTTACCCACTATATTTTCAACATTTTTTTTCACGGAAGTTGTGCTTACAATAATGCACCCTGAATAAAGTGCACTTACTACGTGTTTCTATTGCCAATATATGTTAGTCTACAACGAATGCAGTCACATCAAAAGGAAAGGTAACCAGTTCCTAACACTGTAACAATAAGACATAAATAGAAACAATAGAAGAAGACTTTCAAAAATTATATAGAAGATTATAGCCAGGATTTCGATACAACTCTCTATTTTAATCATATGCCGCCTTGAAGATTTAGAAAATAGTGTATATATATGTTTGTTATATATATTAGATTATTTATATTATTTTATTTTATATTATTATATTGTTTTGTTTCTTCCACTATTCATACATTTTCATGTCTACCGCGTGCTTGTGCGGTTATCTCGTTCTCGGATCCACTCAGGACGCTCCGGCCGTTCTCTGCACTGGCTGCGGAATCTGGCTGCATAGTGGCTGTACCGGCGTTAATATTGTTGATAATTGGTTGTGCCAGACGTGTGTTGATGCTGAGGCCTCCCAGACTCAGTCCCGACCGGATGTTCCTAACTTAACTCATATAGAATGCACCATATGTCACAAAAAAAATCTTAAAGGATTGAGGGGCCTTCGCATCCACTATGCTCGAATGCATAAGGGAATCCCTCTTCCGACCGATACACTAACATCAATAGCTTCAAGTGACAGTAGCCAAATAGTTTCACATAATATATCCTTTGAAGAATTTATTAGAGATCATAGAAAGTTGTAAAGTACTCAAACGAGTCCCGAAAGGAGCTCGTCATCAGGCCGCTACTAAACTGTGCCAATTAATAGCTAGCTGCATTGATAGCAATTCCACCCAAACCTGGCAAAACTTGTTTCTTTTTTCATATACTGCTCTCCGTATACCTCAAAATAAAGATTCAGAAATTTCACTTACCTCCACTGTAAAAGATAATATCAAAAACTTTAATACTTTTGACATTCCAGATCAACAAATAATAAAACGTCATATTAACATTGCTAAACGAATTGAATTAAAAGTCGCAGATGGCGATGTACGTGGTGCCGTACGTTTATTGTTATCGAACGATGATTTTGCCCCAAATAATGAATCAACATTTGAAGCTCTTCTTGATAAACATCCTTCCCCATCAAGACCATTATTATTTCCTCACCCACCTACTGAATCCGTCTGTATTAAGGTTTCTCCAAATGACATAACTACCGCAATTCGGAGTTTCCCGACGGGCTCTGCTGGTGGCCTCGATGGCCTTAGACCACAGATCTTAAAAGACCTTATCTCTTTTGCAGCCGGTGCAGCGGGAATTAAACTTGTGGACCACCTGTGTGGTTTGATAAATATGATGTTGGCCGGCTCTGTAAATCAAGACTTCACAAAGTTCCTTTATGGCGGTTCTCTTTGCGCACTAGAAAAAAAAGGAGGTGGTTTACGGCCTATAGCAGTTGGAAATGTTTTTAGACGGATTGCATCCAAAATTGCCTGTAGGAATGTTTCAAATTCTCTTATTTCTCATTTTCAACCTATTCAAGTTGGATTTGCTGTTCCAAATGGTTGTGAAGCTGCTGTCCACGCTACCCGTCAATTTATTCACTCGAAACACACGTCGTCAAAAATTATTTTGAAAATAGACTACAAAAATGCTTTCAATTCTGTAGAAAGAGACTGCATGCTTAATGAAATTAAGAATAAATGTCCCAGCATATTTAATTATATGCATCAATGTTACCACACTCCTACTTATTTATTTTTCCATGACAAAGTTATTGATTCAAAAGTTGGTTGTCAACAGGGTGACCCGATGGGCCCCGCAGCTTTTTCACTTTCCATTCATCCTATAATAAGCAAACTGACTTCAGAGTTGAACGTCTGGTACTTAGACGATGGTACAATTGGCGGTGACCCCAGCACTGTTCTCTCTGATTTCCAATCAATTATCACAGATTCACAAGCCCTTGGCCTAGAAGTTAACCCATCTAAATGCGAGTTATTTTTTCTCTCAGAACCTAGCGACGACGTTATTAAATCTTTTCAAAACGTTGCTCCTGGAATCCGTGTCCAAAATAGTAATAATATTACCTTACTGGGAACATATCTCACTGATTCCGGCATTCCTATCGCTTTAAAAGAAAAACACGATTTATTAAAATTAGCCTCAAACAGATTAGAAGAAATTGAACCACATATCGCCTTTTTCCTATTAAAAAATTGTCTAGCTGCCCCCAAGTTTATATATACTTTACGCACCACACCTTGTTGGGAATCGAATATATTAATTGACATAGACAATATTTTAAAATTAACACTCGAAACGATATTAAATGTTAGTCTCAATTTCGATCAATTTCAGCAAGCATCTCTCCCGGTTAAATTTGCCGGACTAGGAATTAGAAAAATATCCGACCTTACTATTCCTGCATATCTTTGCTCCATTACCTCTACAAAATCTCTCTGTTCCTCAATTTTATCTAATACAACATGTAATTTAGAACAATTTCATCGTGAACCGGAAGCTCTTGCATTGTGGAAAACTCTCTCGTTGGAAGCCTTACCACCTTTAACATCTTCACAAAAAGATTGGGATAGTCCTATAATAAAAAATATTTACCATACTTTACCTAGGCAATCAATAATAGAAGAGGCCCGCCTGAAAGCATCTTGTGTGAGTGAGGCTGGCGCCTGGCTACGTGCTATACCTTCCCCTTATACGGGCACACTGCTAGACGCCAACTCACTCCGCATAGCGGTAGCATTGAGGCTGGGCTGCAAAGTATCTACTCAACACATTTGTGTATGTGGTGACCCAGCAGACGAATTAGGTCGCCATGCATTGTGCTGCCAAAAAAGTGCTGGCAGAATCTCAAGGCACTATGCGATTAATGACATCTTGTCAAGGACGCTGGCATCTGCTAACATTCCCTGTATCCTTGAACCATCGGGGATATTTAGGTCTGATGGGAAGCGTCCGGACGGGATGTCATTGATCCCGTATAAGCGTGGCCGCGCACTAGTTTGGGACGCCACATGTGTGGACACACTATGTACATCATACGTGACATCCAGCCATAAAAAGTCGGGGGCCGCTGCAGAGACGGCAGCACGTCTAAAACGTCACAAGTACGCGGTAATTAACACCAATCACCATTTCATTCCATTTGCAGTTGAAACGATGGGCCCGTGGTCCGAGGATGCTCTTGCGTTTTCCCGCGAACTTGGCGAAAAACTTCGCTCAGCGACGGGTGACCCTTTGAGTAGAGAATACTTTACTCAAAGAGTCAGCCTCGCTATTCAACGGGGGAACGCCGCCAGTGTCCTCGGCACACTACGCCCATCGGACGGTATTAATTTTTTAGTTTTATAATTTGTAAATAATTTAGTTTTTAATCATTTATTAAGTAGTTTTAGTTTTTATGTTAATATTTTGTGAATCATTTTAAATTAAATAAAAACATTTTAGTTATCCTTAAAAAAAAAAAAAAAAAAAAAAAAAAAAATTACACTAGATATTTATTATGCTAACTTTATTATATAATAACGATTCATAGCAGCAACACGTAGCCTTTCCTCATAAACTATCGAAGTAAGTTGTGTCATAGTAAGTGGATAGAATGCTTTAATTTAACCCCGTTACAAACACAACTTGATTAGACTTCTAAAGCTACTATAATATTGGTAGAACTTTTTATTTCCTTATTATATTCCACTAACTTTATTCAACTATTGCAATTTATTGCAGCAATGCATAGATCGATAGCTTAATAGTATGTATAATGATCATTTTATATGTAGTATCGTAGTATCGTATCGTATCGTATCACTGATATATTAGATTCCTAGATTAAACAAAAACCAATTTAGGTTTTGTTTTGGTTTTGTCGTTAGGTTACCGCTAACTTAATTATATAATTAGTTCGGTAGTTTATGACAAGCTAGCTGTAGCTGCTACAACAAGCTTGTCATAAACTACCGAAGTAAGTATGGATTATAGTAGGTGGCCAAATTGCTTTTATATAACCCGTTAATTCGAGTTCTAAAGCTGTTAAATAACTTTACTAATTTATTTGGCAATTCATAGCTCTGTACCTAGTATAATGAATAGAATTATAGTAAGAGTATCAAATAATATCGAAGCAGTGACACTTTAGAATCGTAGATTTAACAAAAAAATAACACCTAATTACGCTATATATTTATCCTACTAACTTTATTATATAATAACGATTCGTAGCAGCAACTCGTAGCCTCTCCCCATAAACAACCGAGGAAGCGTAGGTTAGAGTATGTGGCTACAACGATTTAATATAACCCCGTAACAAGCACACTTAATTAGACTTCAATAGCCGCTAAACAAGTTTAAAAAAAAAACTATTCCAATAATTTTATTCGACAATTATAATAATAGCAGCAATACATAGATCGACAGATCTGTAGCATAACGAGCATTTTAGTAAAAGTATCAAATAGTATCGTATCAGTGACACTTTAGAAGTAGATTTAACAAAAAAATAACATCTAATTACGCTAGATATTTATTCTGCTAACTTGATTATATAATAACGATTCGTAGCAGCTACACGTAGCCTCTCCCCATAAACAACCGAGGAAGCGTGGGTCAGAGTAGGTGGCTACAACGATTTAATATAACCCCGTAACAAGCACAGTTTAATTGGACTTCTAAAGCTGCTATCATATTATCGGGAATCTGATAATATTTTGCTGGTTTTATTTTTGTTTTATGAAGTGGGAACGCTTGTCTGGTCGAGTTGGGGATTTTATTAGATTAGATTGTAAATTATTTTCTGAACGTGTTTACTTGCTTATTATTTAGTTCTTGTTTCTTTTTAATTATTTTTTATTGTTATTTAATATGTAGGAAAATTTACACATATTGCTCTGATCATAAACTAAGCTTGTACTATGTGTACCAGAAACTATAATATAATACTATACAGGGTGTTTGGAAGGAAGCTGTACATACGCCTAGGGTAGAAACTAGGGATAGTCTGCTACCTACCCCCGCCCAATATATTGACCTTGGCCTCAAGGTTTTTTTTTAATTTATTTTTATTTTTTATTTGACTTTTTTGTGAATTTTTTACTAAAACTACCCGTAGCTCAAAATTTATCCATGGGACCGGTCTGCTAATGGTCTTGTTTTAATCGTTAGAGTCTTAGGGTCCTGCAAAAAAATTTTACACCAGAAAATTGTGGAGAAGAAAAGTTATGGGGCCTGAAGTACCGTAGTAAGGTAAAGAAATAATTTTAAGGGCAATTTCTATGGGGTTTAAAAAAAAAACTAACAGGGTTGGAGTTTTTCTGATTTTTTTAAAACATCCTCAGTCCATGCCGTTTCTAACGATATGCTAAAAGTGTAATTATCACTTTTAGTTTTAAAGTTATGAATTAATTTCCGCAACTAGGGCACTTTAAGCACAAATTTCAACTAATGAAAATTAAATGTGTTCGATCGTAAAAGGATGGCAAATGAAACAAAAAATTTGGTAATGACTAATGTCATTAAATTACAAATTTTTATTAATTACTAATTTTCATTAGTTGAAATTTTTGCTTAAAGTGCCCAAGTTGCGGAAATTAATTAATAACTTTAAAACTAAAAGTGATAATTACACTTTTAGCATATCGTTAGAAAGGGCATGGACTAAGGATGTTTTAAAAAAATCAGAAGAACTCCAACCCTGTTAGTTTTTTTTTAAACCCCATAGAAAGTTGCCCTTAAAATTATTTCTTTACCTTACTACGGTACTTCAGGCCCCATAACTTTTCTTCTCCACAATTTTTCTGGTGTAAAATATATTTTTGCAAGACCCTAAGACTGTAACAATTAAAACAAGACCATTAGCAGACCGGTCCCATGGATAGATTTTGAGCTACAGGTAGTTTTAGTAAAAAAATCACAAAAAAGTCAAATAAAAAATAAAAATAAATTAAAAAAAAACCTTGAGGCCAAGGTCAATATATTGGGCGGGGGTAGGTAGCAGACTATCCCTAGTTTCTACCCTAGGCGTATGTACAGCTGCCTTCCAAACACCTTGTATATATATATATATATTGTATTTTATAAACACCCAGACCATGGCATACTCTACACACGTACAAATCCTATGTTATTTTATGGATTCACTCCACTAGTATGAATTGTACTGTGACATTTTACTATTATTATTGGAGCACGGTATACCGGTAAATTATGGATTTTGTAGGTCATCTTGCCATCAGGTAGTTCTAAAGTCACATATCCTGCAAATGTAGAAATCACAAATAAATATCTGTATCGCTTGCATTCATTTCAATCTACATATAGAAAAGGCATCAACAGTACCTTTTTAATTTGTTTTATTTTCGAACGTGTCTGTTCCCCATATTCCATGAAGGTAAAAACCGTGCCCGTCCGCGCGTCGCCGCTAGGCGAGTTTTTTAACTTCATGCCATATTCAATTCTCACTTCTTAGCGTTGATTGGTTACAATAATTTTTGTCCTCTGATTTTATTTTCGCTTTCTATGGCAGCATATTCTATTTTTTTTACGCAGACTTTAGAGCACTTCTACAATATTTATACTTTTAGAGAACGCCAGTGTTTTTTTTTTTAATTAAACAAAGCTATCATTCAAGCATAGATAATTAGAACATGGTCGCTCCATCAGATATTAGCAACATGTGTAGACAATGGTCTGGATATGGATAATGGTCCGAGAATCGCCTTTGTGTTTCCGACCAGATGTCCGATGCTATAATGCACTGAAGGGTAACATGTGACGATAATGGGAAATACAATTACTATGGGCATGTAAGGTAAGATCGTACAGTGTTTTAGAGAAACTATATTAAAGTATATTAAGATTTGTGATTCTGCAAAGTATCCGCGCACAAGCTGAGGGTGTAACCGATTCAATAAATTTACAATATTTTAATATGTTTAAATCGTGTTATAAATTGAAATTTGTCGTATTTATAAGTTAGTGTATGATTATTTTGTTACTTTATTTTGTATTTTATTGAATAAATTTTATTACATTCTATTCTATTCTATTTAGATTTTTTAATACTGGATGATTTTACGTTAAGCCTAAATTTATACAAAGTTTTTTAAATACATTTACCTACATTCTAAATGCATTTACCAACCTTTTATAGACATGTATACCTACACTACTTATTACGCGTTAATATAAGGCTCTGATCAAATTAAAGAAGTTTTCCTATGGAATCAGTCTCGGAATCATATCAGTAGAGCCTTATATAAGCCCCAAAGTACAACCTTCCGAAGTCTTTGGAAGGTCTTATGTTCGATTCCCAGTAATTCCCACCAATGCAGCAATGGCCAAAACATATTAGTATGTATTTCTGTACAATTTGTCATGGTTTGGGTGTTTATAAAATATAATATTTATTAGTTTAAATTTTACGTGGGATGAAAGTCTCTATAGCTTCCTTCCGACTGGTATAGTTACCACCGCCTATACAAATGTAAATGACTTCGGATTTAGTCTGTGGGTTCACAGATTTTCAGTAGCCTATTGGAATCATTTCTTGCCGAAGTAAGTAGTCTCCTTTCAGAGTGCGGTTACGAAATGAGCATTGTATTGGGCAATAAAACAGGGAAGTTATTAAACTAGACTTGTAATGCTAATTCGTCTCTCCCGTGCAGTTACGAAATGGGTATTTCGTAACTGCATTATTTAAACTACTAAAGACTAGTACCTAAGTATATATTTTTAATAAATATAAGGAAACTATACTTTATATAAATTTTAAAAGCACCATTATCGGTGCTTTTCTGGAACCGCTTCCGGTTTTTCGGGTACCTAGCGGAGAGGTTTTATTCTCATATCGTAATAGTCGATGGTATTCTGAGTCTACACCGAACAAGTAGAAAGCTCATCGCGGCGTGGGTAGCTTGTACATGCCGGACATGATCGCAGTATAGTAGTTGTCATGTCATTTTTTTTTTTATTATCTCGTTGGTACATAATTTTGAACACGTAACTTTAATATTTTTAGTCTATGGTTTATTTCAGTAGGCCAAGTTGCTTATTAAATCACTCGTCAAGACTAAGGTAACTTAATTTGCAAAGTAAATAATCATAATTCTAATAATAACAAATCAATTATTAAGATCGGATAAGTTTTCGTTTACAGTTAACACGTTGGAAATTACTTATTTAATTAACAAAATTATTTTCAGGTGATTTCACATAGTGTTGGGAAGTAATATCGATACAAACAATTTTATTAATATATTTATGCCTACCGAAATTGTTTAAATACCATAAAATTTAGATTTGAAGAATAAATGAAATAAAGTTATTTCAAATCAGCTTTTGCCACATTCGCTATATTAAATTTCAGTTAACATTTTTAATCCTTTAAAAAAGTTTTCTGAAATATTATTTATTATAATAAATAATAATTATTGTTATTATAATAATAGAAAATTTCACCTTACCCAACGAAAATGAATTAATTTACTGGTGAAAGATAAATTATTCAGAGTGAATTTGAAAGGCTAAGATAAGGATTTACTGATCAAAATGAAAAATTTACCCATGGCACCATGTATCACTAAAGAAAAAAGATGTTAGCTTCCCCATACAGATTGGATATTTTAACATTACTAGTTTGTATGAAGAAGGAAATCATTTTTTTTTCTTTAGCCACACATGGTGCCATGGAAAAATTGTTCGATTTGACCAGTAAAGCCTTATATTAGCCCAAAGTACCACCTTTTAAACTCACTACGATTAAACCAAAAGTTAGGTTATGGGTTCGGTTCCTAGTTTCACCCATACCAACTTGTGAAACTGTTTGTATGTAGAGGCTTATTGATTCTATGCAAACACCGTGACGAGCTCGCCACATATTTGGTTTAGACTCAGGATACTATATCAGTAAAGTGGAAATAAAACTTCTACAAAGGTTACCATGATGCCGTCTAAGTCATACGGCACATACATACATACATATTATTTTCACTGAATTTACGTTTCCCCTTTCCACTGATGTGATTACACCCCGTCTGAGAAGTTATAAATACGTTCAACTTAAAAAAAATGTATTCGAACTTAGATTAAAAATATAATGGCAACTATAAAATAATGAATATATTTATGTATGTGTATATAAGTCTGTATATGTATGTACCTATATTATAGTAAGTATTTATTTATATATCTTTGAGTAATAGGTGATTAAATATTACAATGTAATAATTGGTACGAAGAGCGGGACTCTCTTAATACAGGTGTTTTACACTTAACAAGAGAGTCCCAACCCCTATAAAGATAACATGTAAAATAAGTAATAAATCATTTTTCATTTTCATTTTCATAAAATAACTTAACAAGATAAGCGAAAGAATGCGTATCGTAATTTGACCCTTGTTTTAGAATTAAGGTTCAAATAACATTAACGTAATCATGTTTAGAAAACTTTGATACGAAATTATAGAAAGACAATGTTGTTAGATGTCAATTAATTTAGCATGCGGGTCCATTGTGTTGATAGGAGGCAACTATAGTTATGATATCGATAAAACTAATATTATCTTCCTCATCCCTAAAGAAAAGTTTCGGAATACCTCTTCAATTCAATAAATTTGTTGTCTAAGGTAAGGTAAACTAATTAGAAGAAAGTTTAAAGACGTCGAAGTTTTGCTAATGAATGATATTGCTTGTCAGACTAATTATATCACATGTTCTGACGCATCTAGTTTGTTGTTTTCTCGGCGAAAACAACTTTTACTTGTCAACTTTTAATTAGTAATTTACCTGGAAAGTTAAAATTAAACGACATCTTTAAAATCTGAAAATAATTACTTTAAAGACAATACAATGTTAAATACGTTGCTTTGATAAAGCTAAGTTAAATGATGCATTGCATTGATTTTGAGTTTTAATTATAATAGTAGTAATAAGAAGATAAATATTAAAAGTTTGTGTAGGAATAATATAAACTTTTTAATATTATAAGACTACTGATTTAATTAAAACTCAAAATGAATGCAATGAATCATAAATTAATTGAAAACACTTAAAATGTTAATATAAAATATAACTCACCTTTAACTAACGTTAAAATTCCCAATGGCATCACCAATATTGCCACAAGCAAATCTGTTATGGCCAATGACATCAAAAAATAATTGGTGACGTTCTGAAGTCTTCTTTCCAAGTAAATGGCCATGCACACCAACACATTTCCTGCTACCGTACAAACGACTAGCACCAAAGCCACCAACGACCACCAATTATTGATCGATCCATCCTCAACTAGATCATCTGTTATATTCCAATTTGTACTATTCTTAAAAAATAATTCCGAAGAATTTACAGAACCAAAAATATTTGAAAAGTTCTTACGGAAAATTTCATTACTATCTTTATCGTCTAGACTATCAAAATAACTTTCAGCTATATCTATGTCGTATTCCTGTTCATTCAACGATGCAATAAATGGTACAGAATAATTGTTTAGAATGAACTTTTCAAATTTATGCATTGTTAGGTGCCTGTGAGGTACTTCAGAAATTGCATTTTTATTGTCGCTGATTTTGTCTATCTCATTTCGAAAATATGATATGATCTTATTTGAAGAGGCGGATCCATTTCGTCTTAGTGCCGTGGCTCTTAATTCTTCATCGTTTATTTCTTATTCCATTCTTTAATTACATCTGAAACAATAAATAACATAATTTAAATTTAAATTTTAACTGCTTTTGATTGAATTAGACCCTACAAGTAGAGATACCGTTTCTCTCGGGAGATCGGTTTCTTTGGATTGATCAGTTTTCAACAGTTTATTGCAATCATATCTTGTCAAGTCTACTTTAAGAATGGGGTTTCGAAACGGGTGGTTTTTTGATGATGAAGTGAAATACTACATATTACTATACTCGCAATGAAAATTTATATTGGTCGATGCTAGGTAACAGCATTTTTTATACCGGCATGTAGAACTGCGGGAGATTCCTTAAGGTTAGCCTAAAGACTGTAGTGTAGTGTGTGACGTGTGTTTCTGTTATATTTTTCAATTTTATAGAATAAGCATTCCGTTGTGATCTTAATTGTGAGAAATGGAGCATTTCCGCAGTGTCTCAGTGTTTGTGTTATCTCAATGAATACCTTAACCTTCGATTAAATGGGCGCACCCATTTTACGTTGGTTTTTCTTCCTCTGCATTTTACATTGGCAGGACTATACCGTATGTTTGCATACGGTCATGTCGCTATTCCTTTCTCTACGGACTTGGTCCGTTTAACACAGTTTGTGCTACATGACGAGCTCTAATAAAAAAAACTATATAAGTTCAGTTAAGTAATTAAGTTTTATGAAATACATTTAAAATTGGAATACATTTTAAAATTGTATTAAACATTCCCACAGACTAAATATTTAATGGCTATTCAAAACTAATCTGCCAAGAGAGAAGTGGGGCTCGAGCTCGTAAATCTTCACGTAAATTTTAATATAGAAGATAAAGTTTAAATATCACTTCAAAACTTTAGTTAGAAGAAGATATTGCATTGGAAAATGCAGACGACGGTACTGAAAATTGTTTACACAAAGTCTATATTCCTCTAACTTTTGTGAAGAATTTTGAGCACGTGTAAGTCTAAATGGAAAAATTGTTTCACGTATTGTTTGGAAAGAATACGTATCTTAGGAACTTTCGTAGCATTATTATTCGGAAGTACTCGTATTGTATTTTTTTTTGCGTTCGGATTCAATGGTTAAATTCAAATATATAATTTGTTATTTATATTTGTAAATTACCTGATGACTTCTATGATTCGCTTTTCAGCAGCCACGTTTTGTTGGTTTTTATTTTATTGGAGCACGGTATGTTACTTTGTATCTACCTAAGCAGACCTACAAAGTCCATGAATGGGGTCAATAATTATTGATACCACATTGATCGCTCCTACTATGCAGCCTAAATGATGCAATTACAAAACGGGCGGCGACAAAGACTAATTGCATTACGAATATACTTTTAGATATTTTTCATTTATTTATAAGCCAGTTACTCCTTGAAATACACAATATTATTTAAAATTTATATGTAAAAAATAAAGAAAAAAGTGAATGAAGAAAACAATGAATAAACTTGAAAATTAGGTAGGCAAATAAAATTATTTAATACTTCGGTTGCATACATAGATGTACTATATTTATATTTAATATATACCTAATTAATTATCTATAAGGTTGCTTGTTACTCACACTAGGTAGGACCTTGAGTAACAATATTTAGTACTAACTGTGTATAATTTAAAAGAAATCAAATTAAAAATAAAATATAGCTCATATCACTCGCATATATTGTATCGTGGTGGCCGAGTTGGTTAGACCTTGCACTTAAAAACACCTAAGTCCCTGGTTCGAATCCCGGTATGTACCAATAAGTTTTTAATTAAAAAATATATGTAAATTTTTTTGACAACACCACTCTATAGTGCATCGGAGAGCACGTTAAGCTGACAGTCCCGGTTTCACTATACCAATTTGTGAAACTGTTTATAGATGGGTTATTAAATCTATACAAAACATCGCGACGAGCTAGCCACTGGTTCGGTGTAGACTCATACATCGGCTACGACGAGGTGGGATTAAACACCCCTCCGCTGGGTACCCTTAGGCCATAAAGCACGCGTGATGATACATACATTACTTGCGATTATAGAGCTTTCTATTTAGAGTAGTTTTTTAATTTATCCGGAAGAAATAAACAATCAAATCTTTTTTCTTTATAATATTTGTACAGATATATTGCTATAATGTATTATTGAATCTAAGTAAAAATATTTCTTTAAAAAGGTTCGCTTCTATCGTTTTATAATATTAATTTAATGCAGAGTAAGAGTTGAGAAAAGGTACAAAGATGTCATCTAAAGATAAAATGGCGGTCGACTTTGGATTACGAACGTTGGAAATGGAAAAAAGAATTATCTACCGCCTTGGTTGAAATTCCTATTACCTCTAATGCGGCGTTAAAAATAATTAAGTTGAAATAAATTATGTATTAGAATGTTCTAATACATATATATTTTTTTTTAATTGAAGCATGGCATGCGACCTTGTATCTATCTGATGTTAAGCAGACCTAAAAAGTCCATGAATGTATATATATATATATTTACCAGTCAAAATAAGACAATTTATTGATTCACGACCCCATTCATGGACTTTTTAGGTCTGCTTAACATCAGGTAGATACAAGGTCGCATGCCATGCTCCAATAATAAAAAAATATATGTATTAGAACATTCTATATATATATATATTTACCAGTCAAAATAAGACAATTTATTGATTCACGACCCCATTCATGGACTTTTTAGGTACCAGTCAAAATATGACAATCACCAAATAGAGTCATATTTAAGAAAAGAGTATATGATTACTATTTAAATTCTTAGGTAGATTTCATTTATCTTTCATTATTCTATTCCCTTCCTCTTTGTTACTTCTCCTTTCTCATTTTGTAGTTGGTAGTATTGTGTATATGTAGTTTATGTATATATATATATATATATATATATAAGATATATTTAAGTAGTGTATAATATATTGTTATAATAGATTGTAAGTATTTTATATAATATTCACTGGTTTATATACTCAGTTACTGTATTGCACCTACCTCACCTTTTAACTGTTTTTATTGTCCCGAAGGTTTGACTGGTAGAGAATGCCTAGCGGTATTAAGTCCGCCTTTGTATTTTGTATGCAATAAAGATTTAAATAAATAAAATATATATATGACAGTAATTTTTATATTATATCCAGAATATTAGTATAGTGTTAGCATTCCATAGACACTAAAATGTTGGGGTAAACTTTCTCAACTGCAATTTTGGAGAAATGGCCAAACGGGAGGGAGGTTCTTGATTTGCTTTAAATACACATTGTAATATTCTACAACGTCTTAACGTCAGTTAGCGTTTAATGATTCGAATACTGGTCTTGTTAAATATATAATAATATTGTCTGCACATACATAATTATATAAAAAAATTATAATACATATATTAATATATAAAAGTCTGGAGAATAGATAGTGCTCTTTAGTCGATGGTCTAACAGCTAACAATTCGTTATTTTTTTATTATTTTTTTATTGGAGCATGGAATGCGACCTTGTATCTACCTGATGTTAAGCAGACCTAAAAGTTCCATGAATGGGGTCGATCAATAAATTGTTGTTAAATAATATAGATTGCTTCTACTATGCTGGCTAAACGAATCAGTTACGAAATGGGCGGCACCAAGGACGTATTTGCATTACGAGTCTATTTTAATATCCCCGCTTATCGTTAATTCAACCACCCGTATCGTAACCGCACCCTGAAAGGAGGCTACCACATCGACATAAAATCGATGCAGTCACCTGAAACCGGTGAACCCACAGACTAAAATCTAATGTTATTTCCATTAATAAAGTAGGTTATCCTATCGCTATATAATGTTGCGTATTTCGTCAGTGATAATTTTTATCGCACCACTCGAATATGCGTAAAATAATAAATTTCATAAACAGGAAAAATAGATAATGATAAAGTTGAAAATAGATAACAAAAAAATTTGGTCAAAATAGAAATTATCTATGTTTTTTTTTTGGAGTTCGATATGTGACTTTGTATCTACTTGATGGTGGAGAGGTGATGCATGGTGAAGCAGACCATGAATGGTATCAATCAATACTTTGTTATTTAACAGCATGTTGCGCAACCTGTCGCGGTGTCGCTTCCACTATTCCGGCTAAAAGATGACTCGTATAATGCTTTGCACGAATCTAATAATTAATAATAATCAAATAATTAATATTTTTTGCTAAATTAGAGATCGGTAGTAAAATAACTGACAATAAAAATATTTATTGTTCAAATACCCAAATTGTAACCTAACCGAATCGTTAGTCAAGTAATAAAACCCAAACAAAATTCTTCGGAATCGAATTGGATACCTACTAAACCACAGAAATAAATCAAGACAGAACTAGGAACTGACAATATTAAAAACTTTTGTTCTAGCTTGAATTGTTTTTTTATGACTACTTTTGACATAACAATCAGCAGAGTTTCCTTTTCTAATATCTTGTTAGTTTTTTTTTATTTCAAAAACGTTTAAAAAGTGTTTAAAATAAAGTGCTTACCGTTTACAAACCATTTAAATATAAAGATGATACATTTACAGTTGAGCAGGGATATTGTCACCTTGAATTACCTTAAGCCTAAATCCTTTATTAGGGCACGATACTACATGTAAAAAATAATTATTCTATATATTGAATTTATATTGCAGTAGAAACGCTTGGCACATGGTCGTCGGATGCCAAAAAGCTTTTTAAAGAAATTGGTTCTCGTTTGGAGAGGAGGGGAAATGCTGCCAGCATCCTGGGCACATAACCGCGCAACACTGGCTTGGAATCCGTATTTTTTTATAGGTGAGTATATTTTTTATATATTTTTTTAGTTATTATAAAATTACTACTAAATAATTGTTACTAAATTATAAAATTTAAAATGTTATTTAAGTTTTCTTATTAAAAATTTAATAAATTTATTTATATAATGTAAAACATAACTATGCAAACAATAGTACACCTGAATAAAGAATAATATATTAAGATATTAACCACCTTCTAGTGCCAGGTTAAGGGTACTATACTTTCATGTAATTATTAGGTAGATAAATGTGTAACAAATCAAGTCGGATGTCCACCAGAAGTATGTCAGCCAATTAGACAATTTGCATTTGCATCTTAAATCTAAGAACCCTCGGAGTAATCATAAAAAAAACCGCATTGAATCGGTCCACCAGTATTATACCTACGTTGCCACAGACAGGGGATAAAAAAAAGTAGTATTATCAGTATAATCCCTTTGCCATTTTGTGAACTCCAAATATTTACTAGGTTTTATCGTAATACTTGTAGATTCTGGATACCACTGGGTACCCTGAAGCCTCTAGGAGGTTCCAGAGCCAGTAAAGCGATGGTGCGTCTGCTTGAATAAACAGTACCTTCAACAGAGTTATTATTCAGATATTTACAATTTACAAAAGGCTATAATTACAATTTTATAATGTCTCTACTTTCTGCTCTATCTAGACTTTATGTCTGTGTATAAAATGATAGTTAATTTATTTGTCCTTGATACCTACGTGACCCAATAATCGTGAATAAAATTGAATTTCTGTTTAATACGATAACTGTTAACAAACATTATTTGGGTTTAGATGTTATTGTGTATTGCTTTAGACGAAAAAATATTTTGTTTAATTGAATATTTTATGGATTGACTTGTTATTCTGTTGTTATTTTTTATTCCTTATCTATGTCTAAGTAACTACTACATCAAGTGGGTGACAACGCCATATATTTATGTCTATAAAACGCGTTCTCATTGCAGTAAGTAATACACAAGCCAACAAAGGAGTCAGGCTTAATTTATATTGATTTGTTTTGCTACAATATTAAACAGAGTTTTAAATACTACACATAAACATTCAACAACAACAACGTAAATCTATTCCGAAAATGGTGTTACTTATGTGCAAAGGTGACGGATATTTATTGTATCATAACATGCCTATACCAAATATTCCTATTCATTTACGGTGTCAGCTGCTCGCCAGTAGAACTTGCTACCTCTAAATATCAGACAGTCACCGTCTCTCGCCATTTTTAAGAAATTACTCATATCTCATTATCACAACTCAAAATAAATACATAAATTTATATTTATGTACTAGCTGTGCTCGCGACTTCGTCCGCGTGGAATAGTTATTTTTTTATCATATAAACTTTCATCCCCTATTTTATCCCCTTGGGGGTAGAATTTATCAAAATCCTTTCTTAGCGAATGCCTACGTCATAACATCTACCTGCATGCCAAATTTCAGCCCGATCCGTCTAGTGGTTTGGGCTGTGCGTTGATAGATCACTATGTCAGTCAGTCACCTTTGAGTTATATATATTTAGATTATTCTTTAATACATATTTTTTGTGTATCTTGAACCGTTTTCACGGCGCACGCAACGGAAGGCTTCAAAGATGAAATAATTTCTCCCGTTTTTTACACATTTACCACTATATATTTGCTCCTATTGGTCGTAGCGTGATGTTATATAGCCTATAGCCTTCCTCGATAACTGGACTATCCAACACAAAAAGAATTATTCAATTCGAACCAGTAGTTTCGGAGATTAGCGCGTTCAAACAAACAAACAAACAAACAAACAAACTCTTCAGCTTTATAATATTAGTATAGATTTATTTTACTATATTATTTATATATTTTGTGTTGTTCTATTTGTATATTTGAGTATGTACTCTTATGAGACAATGTTCTTAGCTATTCATGGCTTCACCGTGCGGGTACCGGGTCCATCGAGTGGTTGAAAGGCAGGGGAATGAACTGCAGCGTTCCCGGACTTGAGACCGCGAAGTAGGTTTAAAAGTCTTTTGAACTCTCACTGTGTTCACTACCCTCCCTACTCAACCAAATACTATATGATCCTGTTAGCGCCATCTTGAAAACACATCCATAAAAGTTCCGACGGCTGATCTCGGAAGGCCAAGAGCTTTCAATAGACGGTGCAAAGACTTTGCTGGAATTCCTCTTGCACCAACTTCCACTACATAAAGTTGAGTTTTAAATCCGTTTCTAGTAATTTCGTTTGTGAGATCAAAATAGTTGTTCGGCTTGATGTTGTGGTCCTTGGGTATGTTTGTTTCCCACGGAACGGTGAGTTCTATAAGTATTACTTTTTTCAAGTACCGAGAGTACACCAGTATGTCTGGTCTATAGGCTGTAACTGCTAGTTCGTCTGGAATCTTGTAATGTATTTTGAATGTATCCATAACTATTTTCCAGTCTTGTGCTTTGTCCAGGATTGAGAAAGGTTTACTTTGAGGTCCCTCCTTTACAAAAGTAGTAGTCTTTCATTTGTTGATAATCCTTTTCTGGCTCTAGCAATACTGAGATTTACAACTTCACGAATAATTTCTAGAACTTTATCATGTCGATGCAAATAATGACCTTTTTCAAGTAGAGTCTTGCACCCAGCAAGTATATGTCTGGTAGGCCTTACAGCAACATCGCACAATGTACATGTCTCATCTGTTGCCTTCCCTTATCTTGCCAGATTACTCTGGTCAGGTAGGGACATTTGAAAGGCATTAAGATAGAACTTAATAAGTGCCGGAGACCATCGTACATGAGTGTGCGCCATTTCAATGCTGGAGGAATACAAACTTCCCCCAAAGTAAGCCATTCATTTTTATAACTGAATAATAGTTTATGCATTTTGCTTTCTTTTCACATTACTTTGGGTGCATTTTTATATATTACAATTTTCACTCTCCTAAAGGTTAGCTGGTAGAAAATTCCTAAGGCAATAAGCTCGCCTTTGTACAAATGTTTAATGGTAAACAATTGTTTTAAGTGAAACTAGATAAGATATATAAAATAACTGTGAGTTTGCTGGATTTTTTTTTTGCATATACTGTGGCAGATATACCAAACCGCACTAAAAAATTTGGTGATTCGTATATCTGTCGCACTATTAAAATGTGGAATGCTCTACCTGCTCGCGATTTTCCTTCTTCCTATAATCTCGAGTCCTTTAAACGAAGCGTGTATAGGCATCTTAAGCCGGCATAATAGGTGCAATCAACGGTTACGTAGATCGTAATTATTGGTTGCATTTGTTCTTGGACCTTCATACTGCTTTCCATCAGGTAGATGTGAAATCACATGCCGATTTCTCATAAAAAAAATAATTAAAAAAAATCTCTCGCACTGTCTTTCATTGCATAAAGTTAACCACATATTTAAACCATTTTATTTGTGCGATTAAAGAATTTGTTTAACTGAAAGCCTAAGGCTGGGTTGTATAAAATAAACTCTCTCCAGTTTTATTTTGAAAATTAAATTACAGGTACATTCAACTTTAATCGTAACAATTACTTTAACAGACATTTTGCTGCAACTCAGCATAAGTAAAATTATTTAAGTATATCTCTTTAATATCGTGAAAACTAAGAGAGTTTAACAAGTGAAACTGGAGTTAAGTAGGTACAATCAGTCTGCGGCTTGCACCAAAAGGTTTAGATAAGACGTGGAGGACCCTTCCTTATTACTTCAACTTAGTTTAATCGAGGCAAAGGTTGTTAGGAAGCGGTTTCTGTTGCGTGGGCGTACGACCCTGTGCATGGCTCACTCTGAAATGGTATTACATGTCTTATTGTAATTAAGTTGTAAGTGACGTAACTGTTACTGAACTAACGTGGGTATTCCAATTTCACCTGTTTTTAAATTAACTTTTAACTGTGAAAATTATATGTTTTAAATGACGATCTTTTAGTATTCGTGTGGGACTCAAAACGTAATTAATACTTATTAAGCACTTCTCTCAATCGAAAAAATATAAAGACAGTGCTTTTTAACTTATTTCTAGAAGTTTATGTAAATCTTAGACAGCTACGTCTCAATTAGGATATCCCAAATAAATATACACATCTTTAACAAAAAAAATGTGAGATTAAATTTTATTTTAATTGCAAATGTGTTTAACTCAAAATAATAGTGAATTAATATCAGGATAATATTCATGATTTACGACTTTGAATCTTATTTTTTAGTGCTAATTTGGCCCCGGATTAAGTTTCCCATAAGACCTTTTTTACTCGTGCAATTAATACCAGTCTTTCCTATTTAAAAAAAAAATATGTGGTAAATATAAGATATTAATATTATGGGCAGATAATTCTCGAGATTTTGAAATAAAAAAATAAGTAAAAAAAAAACGCCTAACCTTTAAAGCTGATTATAAACGCTTTTAATTTTTACTCGTTTTAAATTCACTCTGTTACCCAACTAGCCTCGGTCTGCTATAGGTACAGTAACTTTTTTATTAACGCTCTTTTAGCAGCTAATTGGAGCTACAAAAGTAAGGAAACACTTAAAGCCACAAGCTCATGTGTTCAAAGAAATTACATACCCGACACAAGCCACTGTTACGTCAAAGGCTGTCCACAGAGAAAAAAAAGTCAGGGTGTTTTTAAAAGATGACTTTTTTTTTGTTCATTTTTACACTCTTTCTGAGAGTGGGCGCTTCGGGTTTCTTTTGAGAAACTTTTTCTGACTTTTGTTATTTAAGTTACTCTTTTTGACATTATTTTAAACGAATGTCGAGTTGTTTTGTTTTTAAGGATTCTTCTGTTAGTTTTTAATTTAGTTGTGTAGGTTTCGTAGCGTGGGAAGTATTTATTTAGGCCTGGGTATTTACACACATTTTTATCATTGTCCGTTAGAATATTTGTATAAACATATTTGCTTTATATGTATTGTAGGTAAAAATAGTAAGTAGCTATTTATTAAACTGTTTCAAATATGTATATAACATGTTGAAGATATTTTTTTTTAAATATGTTAATATGTCATGATATTTTTGAACCTAGGATGATTAGATAATATATAAATTTAAGATTAACGATTTCTCCAAACAAATTCTCCAAAAATGGACTTCCAACAAAAATTATAAATCCTAAAAATTAAACACACTTTATTAATATATATTAAAAACTGGTTTTTGGGATATAAATACTGAAAACGTGTGTTGACATTATGGACCCAGAAAAAATAAATGTAACTCAAAGTAATTGTCAACTTAATCTAGTTGACACTTCTTAATCTAGTTTTATTATTTAAAATTCATCATTAAATTGTAAAAAAAAAGCACTTTGATTTGATTTAAAAATAAAATAGCGAGAAATGTCATAAATAGACTGTAATTTTTAGAATTGATATTTTTTTTATTGCGCGGCGGTCACAATTTGATTAAGTATAAAAATAATTTAAGTTTTTGTATTATTGTCGCAAACTATGATTTTATATATTTAAAATCGATTATAATATTTTTATTCAATACACCCGTCAATTTATTTATTCTCGACTTATCTAATTTGTTTAATGATTCCTCTTACGAAATTAAAGCAAATAAATAAATAATACTTTTAGAAAATAAACAGGTTTTTATATAATATAACATTTTCTAATCGGTCTGGGGTGCGAATTGTGTCGATTCTTTAGCTGCAACACATATTGACTCTACAAGTATTTGTCCAGGCTCTGCCGCCGAAAAGGCAGCTAAACTAAAACATAATAAATATTCAAGTCTAACAAATCATTATATTCCTTCCTTTCGCAATAGAAACATTAGGTCTTTGGTGTTTAGAATAAAAACTTTTCATTGAGAAACTAGGAAAAAATTATAACATTCTGGATATAGTCTGTCTAAAATTTTTTTTTTTTTTTAATTTTTAATATAAAAACCTGTTTATTTTCTAAAAGTATTTATTTACTTTAATATCGTAAGGTATGCAGCCAATGTTTTCGGTACTTTTAATGAGAGATTTTTCGGTGGTAGAGATTTTTAAGATTTTTTTATCAGTTATAATTATTTTTTACCATTTTTATTAATATAAATAAATGACTTTAAATAGTTTCAAACGGGGTTGTTAAATTGACACTAATCATAAGATGAGTGTCAGTTTAATAAAAACGTACCTTAACAAAAATATAATATTATCGTGGAGATCATGGGTTCGATTCCCAACCATGGCAAAAAAATATTAGTACGTTTTTCTGTACAGTTTGCCATGGTCTGGGTGTTTAAAAAATATAATATGTATTATATCGTTACTTCTGGAACACATAGTACAAGCCTAGAGCTTAGTTTGTGACCAAAGAAATATGTGGAAATCGTCTAACATATTATTATTATTATTTTATTTATTTATGGCAATAAAAAGGTAATTAAACTAAAAAGAAACCTTAAAAATAAGTTTATAAAACTTCTAAACAATTAATATTTTCAAAAGAGTTCCACTAAACACCCACATGAGAAGTTTCCACCCTAACTAACTTTAATTAAGAAACTGCACCCAGACTAAAAGTTTATCTATTCACAACGAAGCAAAATGACTCCAAACTCATTCTCTTTTCGCACAGCGAGAGACAAGAGGAACGCAATTAGAATACTTATTTCCAAGAAGACACTTTTAAAGAGCTAATTTATTTATTGCAGACAATTGTACTTGCGAGGGATTTTACCAATTTTCTCGTTTTTTTATTCGTAATTAAAATGTTATTGGAAAGAAAAAATGTATTAAGTATTTTCTGATAGATTACCACTGTTGTTATTTTAAATTAGGTTTAAGTTTTTCCCTTTTATTAATAATTAATAAACGTTTTTTTGTGAATATTGTTGCCAGAAGACGCTCTAATAAGGCGAAATATAGCTGATATTAATATAAAAGTTATTATTTATATATTGTGTTTATATTTATGTATGTAATTGGATAACCTATGAAAAATAATAAAGCAGCTACTGCTAATATAAAATATATAATTTTAATGTATTTTTTAAGGGAAACTCTTATAGCGAGTGTCTGTTCATGTGTCTGGCTGTCGAACTTATCGTCCGATTTACTTGAACTTTGGAATTATATAGATCTTTTTTAGCGATATATAAACTAGCATCTGATGAGGCTCTTAAATACTCATGCTGATTCAACTGCAAACTATTACCTCTCCTGCGCATGATGCTGTAACGCTACCATACATAGGTATGTAAAACTTCTCCCAACCCGCAATAAGAGAAAGAGCATGAATACCTACAATTGATACAGCAAAACGACTTGCGGCTATAATTGTTTTCTAGCCCTAAACTTTACTGAATTAAAAAAAAATGGTCTTATTTTATTAAAGAGAAAATAAATGATAACGGTACTTTAAATTTTCTGTCTTCATATTTTATAGAAATTATTTTAATATGAGGGATTTTGTTGCGATTTTTTTTTGGATTTCATTGGTTGATATTTTCCTTCCTATACCAAACTTAAAAAAAAAGAATATGTACCAACATAGATATCGGTCATATTTATGACGCCTACAAAAATCCATAAACATTTAGGTGGAGTCACTGTTAAACTCATAATTTCATAATGGATGCAGGTATAAAGCAAAACATTTAAAAAGTTTAGAAATAATTGAGTGGAAGATCGGAAAAACGCATATTAACTTTTTTTAAACATATTTTTACATAACATATATAAAAGTAATTAATAATGTTATTGTGAAGGGTTTTTGAAATTGTTTCTGAATTAAAAAAAAACACGACTTTATGCTTGCCGGTTTTTAGCATTCAATAAATTATGCTCGTAATGCAATTCGTCAATTCAACGAACCATTTCGTAACTACATCATTTAGTGGGAGCGATCAATGTTCTTTAAGAACAATTATTGATTAATTCAATTCATTCACTTTGTAGGTCTACTCACCACCAGGTAGATACAAAGTCACATGCCGTGCTCGCGTAATGATACAATGCGCGTAAAAATAAAAATAAATTTTCAAAAATGTATATTTCTTTCTTTCTTTTAATAAAAATCATTGTAAACAATTTGTATAAGTTATAAATAGACATTATTATCATGGCCACAGACTGAACTACTTAACATAATAAAAGGCTTCTAATAATAATAAAAAAACAACTTTATTATTGGAGAACAAAGTTGAAATTTGAAACGCATAGCGCCCAGTGATTGTACACATTCATGTCATTGGTGGTGTTGCACTTCTATACACGGATCATTTACTTAATGGAACTTTTTGTTGTGTGCACTAGTTCCATACATTGAGCTTAGATTTATATAGAGTGGCAAGTAAGTATTGTTATCCTCATTTATTTCAATAATAAATTATAAAAAAAAGGAAGTAACCGACATAACCTCCAGAATCGCAAAATTTAAGTGGTAGTGGGCAGGCCACATAGCTCGCAGAACAGACGGCCGTTGGGGCATTAAGGTTCTCGAGTAGCGACCGCGTGCTGGGGGTCGCAGCAGAGGCAGGCCCCCCATAAGATGAACTGACGACTTGAAAAAGGTCGCGGGAAACCGATGGCTACAGGCAGCGCAGTCATTGTGGCGATCCCTGGGCTCCCCCAAGGATCGCCTATGTCCAGCAGTGGACGCGTGAAAGGCTGGTATGATGATGATGGTGTCCTTACTTAACAGTGGGCATCTATAAAATTAAGATTCCGTATATCAAAACTAAAATCAATATTTAACCTTTAATAAAATTAAGCACTGGTATAAGTCTGACAGACTCTCATTTAAAAAGCAAGCTATTGCTGTCTGGCACTGGTGCGTGGGACTGTGTAGACTGTGTGACTCTTAGGTAGCTTCAAGTTGATTAATAAGCCGTGGCCTATCAAAGTATGAGGCGGTTCTGTGCGCTTGTTAAGGCCGTTCATTCCAATTTTACCACTTTTCGGTGTTTTAAGGGTTTTTTAAGCTCTATCTAATCCTATTTCAACTATGGGGATAAAAATACAGTAATATGAACTGGACCCTTCGTTTCAAGTTAGCAGCTTAATATGTTTATATTCCTATTATTATTAAAGTTAAAAAAATAGCAAACAATGCTTAAAAATAACAAAAATATTAGGATGCTGCATCTTCCTTTATACTAAACTATTTATCAATACAAACTACACCGATAGGAAAATTAAAAAATGAATCATTTCGTTCTTTAAAAAAAATTTTTTTATAGTTTTTATCGTGTTTAGTACAATTTTGCTGATTTTTCTTGCGATAGTGGTCGGAATTAGTCTGCGGTTATGCGCTTCGATAGTCGGCTTTAGGGGAAGCTTCTTGAAGTTCAATTTTGTTTGAATTAAATACATAAACTGACCGTCAGTCGGGTATAGCCTTAAGGTATTTATTGTTATTTAAAATTAATATTTCTTATATATATTATTATTATTTTTAAAGATAAAAATGCAATGAAAAAAATCACGGTGTGCGGGACTCGAACCAACGAACCTGGCTTTCGCGGCAAGTCGCTTAACCGCTGAGCCAACCAGGTTCCAGTCACCCCTCACGTATTTTGTCATTGCTTGTTATTTACTTATACACAGACGCCCTCTATTTGCTGTCTTCTAATAACTTAACTAACTACTACTACAACTAAGTATAGGAGTGAAGTTAGTTTGTGTATAAGTAGATAACAAGCGGTGGCCTTAGCGATGATTCCGACATTGATGAGAATATTTTTTTACAACTTCGTTATATATATAGGTTTAAAAAAGACATATTGAGTGTATTTACTAAATAAAGTGGGTAAGTTAAGTGTCTGTTTGTTTATATTATATAGTTATTGCTTTATCACTTTTTTTAATTACTTGTATTTTACTTCTTTTCTAGGCTTAATCATTGTGAAATAACTTTTGTAAAAGCCTTACTGGGTTATGTATTGTAAATATTTGTTATATATTTTAGGTTAATTTTACTGTATGTTTTCCTAAATAAAAAAATTAAATTAAATATTATCACGGAAACAATACAGTTCTGAATTAAATATGTCGGGTACGAAACAATAAATTAATCCAGTTGAGTCTGAGACACCTGAAAATGATGCTGATGCCTACTTCAGATCTCAGTCAATCTAGATCGGGCTATTATATTAGCCAATATGCGTAAATTGCGTGGGTCAAAAAATCAGTGAGTAATAAGTATATTTTTCTATAATATATTTTTTAAGTGAGGCTTATTTAAGTGAGGCTTATTTAGAAGTATTAGTTATAGAAATTTTGGTTTTTCTTGATTTTGGAGACATTTTATTTGTATTTTTGTTTTTTAGAGTTATTTGAAGGAGTAATTGTGTTTTTTTTTACTCTTATCTCAGAAAATATTCCTATATTTATATATATTTTTTCTATTTCTTTATTTTTTTCTATTTAGATTACATTTCGTTAAAGATAACAATAAAACTATATTTAAAAAGTAGCATGACCTGAAATCAAAAGCGAAAAAAGAATGGTTGGTTTAATTGCCTATATATATATGTATATGAAGACATTTTTATGATTAAGTATATAATAAAATTAAATATAAGTGTTTGCGTCTCCAGTATATAAGTATTAACCTCATTGGTTCAACAGTTTTGTATCCAATCAAATTTACTTCTCTTGTTTGTCTGTTCCCATTTATGACAGTCATACAATTTTCTTTGCGTGTTTATAATTTGTACATATATAAAAATTGTGAATAACAACAAATAAAAAAATAGCGAATAAGCGTTATTTTAATACTTTTGACAAAAAAAATCTCTATTATTTTATATAGTAACTTACGTATTTATTTAACTTAACATAATTTAAAATACTTAACTACATTAAAAACATATACGTGGTGGCCTAGTTGGTTAGACCTTGGACTTAAGAACACTTGGGTCCCTGGTTCGAATTGCGGTGTGTACCAATGGGTTTTTAATTAAAAAAAAATATGTACATTTGTTTGACAACACCACTATAGTGCCTCGGAGAGCACGTTAAGCTGTCGGTCCCGGTTTCACTATACCAACTTGTGAAACTGTTTATAGATGGGTTATTGAGTCTATTCAAAACATCGCAACGAGCTAGCCACTTGTTCGGTGTAGACTCATACCATCGGCTACGACGAGGTGGGATTAAAACCCCTCCGCTGGGTACCCTGGGGCCGTCTAGGCGGTCTCGGGCGCCGTAAGGCACCCGTGATGATACATATATACATATACATTAAAAACTAAATTGAATAATTAAATTTATTTAACTAAAAAATATAAAAAAAAATGAGTAATACAAAAAAAAAATTCTTCCAACCCTGCAGTGTTACCAATAGTACCGAGTATGCTCGCTGCGTAACCCCTTTGTATCTCTAAGCTAATCTATCATTATTTTATTATATTTAACTTTTTTCATCGAGTAAAAATTTTTTTTTTTTTTACGTAGAAGAAGGTCAGGCCTATAAATATAACTGTAGTGCTAGGCCTACCGACTGAGTTTCGTTAGCACGGCCCAGACGCAAAAACTTTCAAGTGATCTAATTATGTTTTCGTATTAGTCTGTCTGATAACGGAATGGAAAGGTTCAAATACAAGGAAAAGACCGAAGGGGAAACCACCAAAACGATGGGCAGACGATTTAAAGGAGATTGCAGGAGAAAACTGGAAGACAATAGCGAAAGAAGGTGATAAATGGAAGAAAATGGACGAGGCCTATACTCGAAATGGGACCTTATACTTAGCTATTATATTGTATAACTATTATATTGTGTAAAATTATTAATGTTGAGGTTTGTTTTTGTAATGAATAAATGGCTTAAAAAATAAATAAAATAGTCTGTGTGTTCAACAGTTATCAGAGCCTACTACATCGATCTCTTGTCGAAGACATAGTCTCCTTTCAGAGTAAGGCTACAAATAGCAGCGTGAATATTAATGTCGACTCGTATTACGAATTCATCTTTGTCGCCGCCCATATCGTAACCGCATAATTTCGCCGGCTTTAAAGGTTGTTGCTTTGGGCTAATAAATACGAGACTCTACTGATCAAATCGAACAACATTTTTCGTGGAATCATGTGTCGCAATGGAAAAAAAATGCCTTCTCCGTACAAACTAGTAGTGTTAATATGAACAATTTGTTTGGGGAAGACAAAACAATATTTCACATTTTGCGATACATACATTTTGGTTCCATGGCAAAATTTGTTCAATTTGATCAGAGTATATATACGTGGTGGCCGAGTTGGTTAGACCTTGGACTTAAAAACACTAAGGTCTCTGGTTCGAATCCCGGTGTGTACCAATGAGTTTTTAATTTTAAAAAAATATGTACATTTGTTTGGCAACACCACTATAGTGCCTCGGAGAGCACGTTAAGCTGTCGGTCCCGGTTTCACTATACCAACTTGTGAAACTGTTTATAGATGGGTTATTGAGTCTATTCAAAACATCGCGACGAGCTAGCCACTTGTTCGGTGTAGGCTCATACCATCGGCTACGACGAGGTGGGATTAAAACCCCTCCGCTGGGTACCCTGGGCCGTCTAGGCGGTCTCGGGCGCCGTAAGGCACCCGTGAAGATATATATATATATATGATCAGAGTAGAGCCTCATATTAGCCATAAGTACAACCTTTCAAATTCACCCTTTACGAGTATATGGAAGCGGTTTTGATCGATCCCATTCATGAACTTTGTATGACTGCTTACCATCAACTATAAAGCCACAAGTTACTCATACATTCCATTCATTTGGACAAGCTGACCGCATAGACTTATGTTTTTACGTGTTTATTTTTTTATTTTTTATTTATTTACTCGTTGCTTTATGTCTATTTCTTTCCTTTTCTTTTTATTTCATTTCGGTCTGAAGTGCTTTGTTCACGGTCCGCTTGAACAAAGCACTTCAAACTCCACATAATGGTGAAACTGGTCAGTAGATTGATTATGTAGTAGATTTATAGATGTTATATACTCGAACAGCTTTACATTATAATATGTATATAGTCGTTTGTTATTTACCTTTACGCCAGTTTCCTTACTTTTATAATTGCCGTAATATTTTTAAAATTTCAAAATATTGATTGCAATCATTTGTTACATAGTTTTTTAAAAATAGAGTACCATTATTAACATGAACTAGGGCATAGCAAAATAAAAAATAAATGGGTACCTAATCAAGTATTTAGTTTCGTTTTTTATTTTCATAAATAATAAAATCATACCTATGAATTATATATAATACAAAACTAATATATTATAAAATAAAATGCCTATAGCAGCAGTTAATTCATAATAATAATAAGAATAATTAATTATCATTTACATGAATAATCAAAATAGGCCTATAATAAAATTTTAATATAAATTCTAATTGAATTTAATAGTTGGATGATTTACATCTAACTATTAAATTAATAATATAATAATAATGTACGAGTATATGTATGTAATACTCGTACCTAATACTAATAATCAATCATTATTTAATTAAAATTGCAATTATCAATTATGCAATTATTGATTTATTTATTATTTACATAATAAAAGAGTTTTTTTTAAAATATTTTTTTACTACTTGTGCCCTGCAGTCTCACTCGCCTGTATCGCAATGCATTTGTTTCTTTAGATAACTAAAAATCGGGAAATGTTATAATATGACCCTTAAGGTTTAGACTCGTCTCTCTGTCTGACTACATCAAGATTCTTTGAGGGTAGCCCGAAGACTGTATACGCGTGTATTTGTTACAGTTATCAAATTAAATTTTATTGCGCAAAAGTGTACTAATTTTGTAGAATAAGCATTCGTATAGTAATATTAAGTGTGAGAAGTGTAGCATTTACGCAGTGATCTTGGTGTTTGTGCTATCTCAACGAATCCATTTATCTTCAGTAAAATGGCGGTATCCATTTTACTGTTGATTATTTCTTCCTCCTTCACTTGACGCTGGCATCACTACCGTATTTTTGCATACTTAGGAATGGCATGTGCCATTCAACATACATATTATATTTTATAAACACCCAGACCATGAAAAACTGTACAGAAAAAGCGTACTAATATTTTGTTGCCATGGGTGGGAATCGAACCTACGACCTCCGGATACAACGCCAAAGACGCAACCACTAGTCTACGGAGGCTGTCTAATACATATTATATTTTATAAACACCCAGACCATGCACGATAAACTGTATAGAAAAACATATTATTATTTTTTGCAATGGGTGGAAATAGAACCCACGACGTCCGGATACAACACAAAGGCACAACCACTAGTCTACAGAGGAGTTTAGAAATTGTGAAAGCGCGTTTACTCCGCTCTGTCACTATCTATAGGTGTAGTAAGTTTAAAGTGTAGTCCGATTATTTAATATCTCCGCTTTTTTTATATATTATAATATCTAAAAAATCGGCTTCAACCTAGTGGTTAAGTCCCTGCAACTAATAACATGGTTAAGCAGATAACTACAAGGTCGGCCCTAGGATGGTTGATCGCTTTATACAATGAGGCTTTACCATCATAAACACCGTTACAAGCTCGCCACTTGTTAGGTGTTGCCTCCGAATACCATCGGCGAAACTAGGATGGGTTAATTAATCTCTCCGCTGGGTCCCTGAGGCTGTTTAAACGGTTCTCGGGAGCCAAAAAGGCACCCGTGATAGTATTTATTATTATTTTACACATCAATTCCTTGTCGTCTTTTTCTCGGAAACCTACAAAAAATATATCGAAAGCTCTAAATTGTCGGAATTTCTTTTTGACACAGTTTAAAATGCACATGCCTTGCAATTTTCTTGGATATTATATACAAAAGGTTTATTAGAAATTTAAATTATTTTCAGATTAACAAAGTATTTCCTTATAGTACGAGTTATAGTGTTATAGCTATAATATAGAAAATAAACGATTTTCCCACTCAGCAAACTATTAATAACAAATAATATAATAGTAATAATATGTAGGACAATTTACAGGTTATGCTCTGGTCACAAACTAAGTTCTAGGGTTGTACCATGTGTACCATGTGTACCATAAACAATGTTATAATACATATTATTATATTTTATAAACACACAGACCTAGACAAACTATACAGAAAAACGCCTAATATTGTTTTACTATAGATTTAATCGAACCCAAGACCTCCACTAATATATATAATATGTTATTAAAGTAAGTAACTGCCGTTGTATAAAGGCTGCTAGATTATGGCTGCCAACTTCACCTCCGTGTGTCTGGATGTAGTGGGTTCTGTTTCCACTACTGGCGTAGTCACTGACATGGTCTGTGTTTTTATTCATTTTCATTATTTTTTATTTTTAGGACAATTAACACATATTTCCAGAAACAACGATATAATACAGAAAATATCTAAAAAAAGTATATACTGGTGACAAATATTTTATCTAAAAAAGTATATACTGGTTGTTTTAGATTTAATTTACCTACTCTGCTTTATGTAATTTTTTATTTGATTTTTATGTTCAGGAATAGGCCACTCTCGAATATATTGCATATTTAAATTTTGTTGTAATTTCCATGTTAAGTGAATGTAATGTTCTTTTGGAAATAAAGATTCTTTAAACCTAAATTTATATATTCTTCGTGCACCGAGTTTATTTAGGTCGGTCGTCAGCTGTAGTTATATTAGGAATGTAAATAACCTCCTTATAGAACTAGTGGTAGTATTCGAGCTGTACAGTCAATCAATGAGTTTCCTACTCAGCAAACTGTGTTATAGACTCGGAGATTCCGCCAGAGACTTGATTGCGATTGTCTAACCGACAAAATACATCCTTACCTACCTTTATTTGTTTTTTTATTTACACGGTTAATATCTTATTTTCTATTAGTAATGGGTCTATTTTTTTTTTTTTATAAAATTTGATTTTGATTTGAAGAATGGCCGAGTTGGTTAGACCTCAGAATTGGAAATACTACAGCTTTTAGGTCCCCGGTTCAAACACTGGTATGTACCAATGATTTTTTAATAAAAAATATATATATTTGTTTGACAACACCACTATAGTGCTTGGGAGAGCTCGTTAAGCTGTCGGTCCCAGTTTAAACTATACCGGCTTTTAAAACTGTTTATAGATGGGTAATTGAGTCAATCCAAGTATAGCACCGAGCTAACCATTTGTTCGGTGTAGACTCCACATCGGCTACGACGTAGTGGGATTAATAATAATAATAATAAACGTTTATTTCAAGTAACAAAAAATACTCATATTTTAACATAAGCTATAGTAGAAAACAATTAAAAACTAATATTCTGATTTCTTCTAAAAAAATCTTTCAAAATATGTACACATAATAAAATCCTAGAGCTTAATTTGTGACCAGAGCTATATGTGTAAATTGTGCTACATTTATTATTATTTATAAATTATAAGAACAATATATATAAATAAATATATTTTTATTAGTTTTTCGCAAAAATAGGTATTAATTGAAATCAAATACTTGCGCTTTTTGCGTTTAAACGATTGCCAATGTGTAATACTATATAAATCATAAAAAAAGATTGTAAAATACCGCTTTAAATTAAATTACTAAAATATAAATAAAATATTGAAAATCATACTAAATACTAGTGGTTTCTTAATACATATTTATGTGAAAAAATACATTTATTTATTTACAGAAAGGGGCCACTTAATTTAATAAATAGAAACAATACAATTAAATAACGAAGATTGAAATATTATCTTTCTTATTATTTAATTTTAAAATATTTTGGCATTAGTTACCTTAAGCTGGGTACCATGAGACCGTTTAAACAGTTCTCAGGAGCCAAAAAGGCACCCGTGATGGTATATATATTACCTTAAGCCTGGATATCCATCAACTATTTGCTTATAAACCTAACAAAGTTACTAGGTTCCTATATCCTATAAATATTGCTGTTCTTTCCTTTTGTAGCCGCAGCAGGGCATTTTATTTTACCAAAAAATTTTGTTTACGAAAACCCATCAATGTGAAAACATATAAAAGTAAAATGTATCTGCTATTATGTTATTGGAAGATTTTATTTATTCATCTAGAAGATTTTAAAAGCATCTCTCTGTAGAAATATAAATTCCGACAAAGACATTTGTGTACAAATAAAGCGATAAAGGCGGGCAACCATTAACATCTTATAAACATGCGATTACCACTTCAGTAAGGATTTGCGACACAGTGTATTGAATACAAAATATTTTATCAAATTATAATAAAAGTAGAAATTGTCGAAGCCACAGATGAAATAAAAGATCTAGAAGGGCTGTGTTGTTTGCTTTATAATTTTGTTTGTATGTACATTATATACTAACATGTACATGTGAAATACAATATGTATATACATGTTAAATGTGACAGCGTCCGTAGACTAGTGGTTGCGCCTTTGGCATTAAATCCGGAGGTCGTGGGTTGGATTCCCACCCATGGCAAATAAATAATAGTACGTTTTTCTGTACAGTTACAGTACAGTCATGGTCTGGGTGTTTATATAATATAATATGTATTATATCATTGTTTCTGGTACACAAAGTACAAGCCTAGAGCTTAGTTTGTGACCAGATCAATTTGTGTATATTGAAAATAAAAACAATATGTATATACATGTTAAATACAATATGTATGTACATGTAAAATACAATATATATATACATGTTAAACACACAAACAACCATCACGGGTGCCTTACTTAGAGATCGCCTAGACAGCCTAAGAGTACCCAGCGGTGAGATTTTATTTCCACCACGTTAAAGCCGATCGTATTATGTGTCTACAGTAAACAAGTGGCCAATTAGTAGCGTTAGACTCAATAACCTCAATAACAACAGTTACACAAGTCAGTATTGTGAAACTAAAACAGGCAGCTTAAAATGTACTCTACGAGGCACTATAGTGTACATGACCTGTTCACCGGTTGTGAGGAGACAACTGAATCGATTTCTTGTCGAGGTGTCATTTTAGGATGAGGTTACGAAACAGGCGATTGATAATGAAAACTTGTCTTTGTCGCCGCCCATTTCGTAACTGCATCATTTAGCTATTGTTAAACAACATTGATCGACCCCAATCATGTACTTTGCTTATCATCCGTTACAAATCACATATCGTGCTCCATTAAAAAAAACATGTAAGCAATAAAAAAGATTAGATTTTTAGTTACTAGCATTAATATTTTATATAAATAAATGTACATATATTCTTTACAGATATAATAAATATATATACTAATATTTTTATCTATCATAATATTTTTTTGATGCCTCCAGTATCACCTTTAGAACCAATTTTTTTAATAAAAGAGGTATAATATTTGTTCTTTTGTTAATGAATAGCTGCCTAACCAAACGCACTCTAAGACATCATTGTTAATCTTTTTTTTTTCTTTTTTTGACTATTCATAAATATATGTAAAGATTAACATGAAATAAATGATTTTGATTTTGACTTGACTTTGACTTGAGGTAGGTAAGTATTTTTTTCTTCAAAAAAAAAGTCCAAAAATAAATTATTAATTATTAATAAATTATATGAACAAACGTCTATATACTTAAATTTACTCTTACAAATACATAATAAATACAAATCACAAGTAATTTATCTAACAAGTAAAACACAATTAGACAAGTGATAGGCTTTAATTCGTGAGTTTAGTATGAAAGTTAATGTGATTTGTAGATCTTTTTTGTTACTTATCTTTGTTTTCGTATAGGCGACACTAAAAGTAAAAAATAAGTGTTTCATTATTTTCTTCATAGAACACAATATAAAATTTTTATCATAGTTAAAAAAACACCCAGTATATACTGGGTGTTTTTTTTTAACTTATATTATATATATATATATATGTCGGCAGGATGTGTGGGCTTTCGTGGCCGGACTGGTCGTCTTCCATTATGGTAGCCGAAACTAGGACTCGATATCTACTAAATAGATTATATTAGATTAATTTAATAAACAATTAACTTGAAATAATCATACAGGGATGGGATGGATACGGATTACTATTGGAACGCGGCGAGGTCGGAGCGAGGTTTGCGCCAAGTGCGTTCAGTTCGGTAACTCATCACAAAGTGTGCGTAAAAATGCCAGAACCTTCAGTGACAGCTCGCACAGTGTTGCCAACCCCCTTTTTCCGAATACGCCCAAGTCGGTTCGGTTCGGTTCGGCTTGACGTTCCGTTTCGAAATCCACTACATATATATATATATTTGTTGTGTCTGTGGTAAAAGCCTTATGTACGACAAGATATGATAAAAACATCCATCAATCACCAAACTTGTCTCCAGGGATAAAGTCTAAACAGGCAATAACCCAAAAATATATATTTTACCAATAATATGATTATAAACGTGGGCATAAACTGAATTATTGTTTTTTATTTATTCATATATGTTAATATTAAATCTTCAATTAATTTATTATTATAGTTATAAAAATTAACATAAACAATCATAACATAGGTGTTGGTGGGAGGCCTCTAAAACTTTGCTAGTCGACCGATCTGTCTCGTTACCCATACAGATGCAAGAACCGTCAAGTGATCTAGTCATGTTAAGTTTTAGTCTATGGCTTCGCCGGTTTTCAAGAGACTACTGCATCGACTTTTGTTAACGTGGTAGTCTCTTTTCAGGGTGCAGTTGGCGGTTGATTTGACCACCGCATCTATAGTGTACCTACATGACCCGGTCACCGGAGACTACTGCATCGATTTCAAATTAAGGTGGTAGTCTCCTTTCAGGGTGTGGTTACGAAACAGGCAATTGATTATGCAAATTTGTTGCTTACCATCAGGTAGGTACAAAGTCACATGCTCTAGTCCAATAAAAAAATGTATTAGATAATAATTAGGATTTTAAATATTATTATCTATATTATAAATATGTTTTTTTATCTAGATAAAATAATAAAATTGTTAAATATCAAAAAAAAAAATGAATTTATTTATTTTAAATTAGTATTATTCGGAGTATAATTTTTGTGACCCTATTAGTAGGTACCCACTGTTTTTTTTTCTTAACATTTTATCATATAATATATTTCATATCTTAGCTTTTAAACAGAGTATAATATATCTCATATATATTTTTATTTTATTTTATATTTAACTATACTGGACTCTATTATACCTACTATTATTATCTCAGAAAAAAAGAAATGCAATAATTAAGGCATACAGTTGTATTCATATATTATATCCAGACACACAAAAAATAATAAATTATAGAGTTAGGCTTCCAAAGATTTAGAATTTAGAATGTTACCTACCCTTTTTAATTGTAAAAAAACACCAGACCCTATTTAAACCCGAATCACATGTCATTTTAATAACAAAAGCTTTATATGTACATATATTGAAAGAAAAACTTAACAATAATATGATCCTCTGTCACATTTTCGTGCATGGATTTGTCACGATGAATAAAGGGCAAAATAGTACAACACACAAAGGGTAGAGGTTTTATACGTCCAAAGGGATGAAGGACATGAAAAAACTCCGCTCGATTTATTCAGTACCCTCAGAATAACGTACTTTTTGTTTACCTGACAAAAAAATCCCTTTTCTACTAGATATATTTATTAAAATATATATATATGACCATATGAGTGCCTACGTAGACTAGTGGTTGCGCTTTTTGAGCTGTATCCAGTCGTAGGATCGAAGCCCATGTAAGAAGAACAAATTGTTGTTCAGTTTGTCATGGTTTGGGTGTTTATAAATTATAATATGTATTCCATCGTTGTTTCTGGTACACATAGTACAAACCTACAGCTTAGTTTGTAACCAGAGCAATATTTAAAAAATATAACTAACCTACAATAAGGAATATGCATGTTCTTTTATTTCATTACTTGATAGAGTAACTACATTAGACCCTAAAAACAAATATGTCACGTTACACCCGGTCCATATTATATGTATGTATTTTATTTTATTTGTCTTCATATCATTTCATTTTTTTTTTTAAATTACCACCAAATGTATCATCATACACCGTTTTCTGGGAAAATTCCAGGTAGTAAAAATATGGTTAAATTGGTTAATATTTGTATGTAATACTCCAGAATTTTGACAGCTAGAAATTTCCCTTCTGTGAACTTTCCAAATTTTTCATTTAGTTTTCACGAAAAGTTATCATGATATACTTTGATATACATTGGTTATCAAATCAGATTCCTAACATTTTAAATTTTAATTTTAATTATATAAACTATGTATTAGGTAATATTGTAAATTAAAACATATTCTTTAGGTATTTTCACATTTTTAGACACTTAAAACACTAAATCTTAGCGTCTCCTCTGACCGCTAGGTAGCTTCAAAAGTTCCCATACTAACCCAAAAAATACTGGCACTCTATAAATTAAAACTAAATATGAATTTTAATCATAGAGCTCTAAAATCGTCTATAAATCTCTCGGTCCGGCGATTTTTCGTCAGTCTCGAGGAAGTTTAAAAAAGAAGAAGAAGTCTAGCTACAGTGACAGTGATCGACTGGTTCTCATCCTTGAAACCTTGAACCTGCTACGTCGAGAACCAGGCACGATCCTGTTATACTTCCTTGAAGACTCCGGGTCCTGGAGTTGCGGCCTCCGAGATTTGCCTAGACTCCACTTCACTCGGGCGTCTGCTCTGAGGGTTGGAGAACCTCCTTGTGCTGCAGGACCTCGCCTCGGGCTTTGAGCCTTGAGTGACGGGGCCACCTGACTTCTCGTCTCAGGCATCGGCCTGAGAGACGGGAATTCACATCTTCGTGTGCGGCTGCCTCTACAGCCGTGCTGCTGCCTTCTCCTTGCTACCGTCATCGTGCCGCAAGCCTTTGCTTCACGGACCTCATCTCAGGCCTAGATGCCTAAGTTGAGGCCATCTGAGACCTCGTCTCAGGCATCAGCCTGAGAGACGAGGCCTCGCCTCATCGTGTGCGGCTGCTACAGTCGTGCTTGCTGCTGCTGCCATCGTGCCGCCACCTTCCTGCTTACCTGCCTACTACTACTGTCGTCGCCTGTCTACGTGCCAGTCAGCGTGCCAGCGACGTGCCAGTCCTCGAGCCTGTCCCTCATCAGTCCCTCCAATCTTCCCATACTATACGGTCAGAGTTTTAGTTTATAATAGGCATCTCCATTGTAGGCAGGGCCAACATTTATTAGGTAGGTCTCTTATATAGTTACTGTACTCAAAACCAACTTTACTTGTAAATATAATCTTATTTTAAATAAACTTGTTTAACCCATTTAATCTTTCATTTTAATTATCTTAAAACCCTCCCGCTACAAATATTAAAAATTTTTTAAAGGGTAATAACACAAAAATAAAAGGGTTTAAACCTTACCTGCCACTACCGCAGTAAAAAAACGGTACATCACTAGCCGCCATTCTGTGACGTCATTCATGCTCAAAAAGCATATTAGTTTAATGTTATTGCAACTCAAAAGTTAGTCAAAAGGTTGTTTATCACAAATTATCGTAATAAAGGACAATAAATACCCGAGAAAATAAGAAACAGAACGCACGTTGACATTTGTTTGTGCACGAATGACGTCACATGCAGTGTTTGCTAATGTCGGAGTGTTAAGAAATGCGTTCCGTTTCTGAAAAAGGGTTTTTAAAATCGTATTTATAAAAAAAAAAGCTAATCAAAATAAAATATATTACTGTAAATATGTTCAAAGACATAAAAGGAACATTATATATTAAAATAATAATTATTGGCGTTATATGCATATTCCATTTATTTTTTATTTTACATAATATGCATATTATGTAAAATAAAAAACTGCTAAACTAAGAATGTGTGTTTGTGTTTATAGGTTATATCAGGAGTTATAGGTCATAATATCAACTCTGTTTTTTTTATAATTATTAAAGCATACGATGCCAGTGTAAAAGCTAGCTATTTAATAAAAGTTGGAACAGAAAAACAAAAGGCAATGCTTGAAAATTAGTATGTAAATTGGGTTCAGTCTGAAGTCTATAAATGTGTGATCGGCTACCTGTGAAATCTAGTAGTTCCACTATTAGTGAGCAGAATACGAAATGTGACAAATGAAGCCATTGTGAATCTTTTACTATGCGATTATGACACGATTAAAGTTAAGTTAATTTAAGAGAATCGAGGCTTAGGGCAACTTTTTTGTTTAATATGTAGAACATTACATACAAGGTGAATTTGAATGGGTGTACTTTGGGCTAATATGAGGTTCAGCTGATCAAATCAAACATTTTTCCTATGGAACCATGTGAAGCCAAATAAAAATTTGGCTTCCCCTTACAAATTGGTCATTTAAACATTACTAGTTTATTATGGAGAAGGCAATTTTTTTTTCATTTGCGACACATGGTTCCATGGAAAAAGTTGTTCGATTTGATCAGCTGAACCCCATATTAGCCCAAAGTACATATTTTAAAAGTCACCCTAACGAAGTAGGTTCTACATCACCGTCTTGGCTAAGGACTACGCCCATGGGTATGCGACAATAAGAAGACAAGAGGGACAATGTTCAACTATCCATTGATTCTTCGTATGTGTTCCTGGTTCATCGCAGTAAACTACAGTGTTCCCGGAATTGAGACCGCGTAGAAGCGTTAAAGGCTTTTCTAAATTGCACTTTCCCCTTTATGGTGTTCACTGCTCTCCTAACCCAACCGCCCGCAACACTCCGAGCGCTTGTCGGGTTAATATCTTGGTTGGGAGGCAGGGGAGTGAACTGCAGTTTTTCCGGACTTAAGACCGTGAAGCAGGGTTTCCGATTTGCACTCTCCACTTTATGGTGTTCACTGCCCTCCTTACTCAACCACACTCCGTACAGTTACCTGGTTCATCGTTGGGTTGGGAGGCAGGGAAGAGAACTGCAGCTTTCCCGGACTTGAGACCGAATTCAACTCTCCCCTTTACTGTGTTTAGCGCCCTCTCTACACAATCAATCTATACGATCCAGTCAGCGCCATCTAGAAAAGCGCTGGTGTGAAAGCCTTAAGATCCTTCTACATACAATGTTTTGCTGGATCTCCCCTTCCATCGACTTTCACTGCATAAAGTTTAATTTTAAAATCGTAATTCTAGTAATTTTATTCGTGAGATCAAAGTATTTATTTTCTTTAATGTTTGCTGGCGGTCTCCCTATGAATAAGGAATAGTGATGTATATGGTTTTAGTAAGCGTTAAAAATACTTTTAGGACATAATAGGTATGTTTATAAAATTAAAGTTATATTTTTAAACTTAGTTATTTATTAAAATAAAAACAATAAGAAATAAGTTACTTATCGTTCTTAATTGGATGTTAAATAAATAATTAGAAATAAAATTAACTAATTGAATTGTAGTTATTAATAAGTAGAACAAAAGAAAACAAAATGTTTTGTGCGTCAGCACTCAGCGGGGGATGAATAAATGATTAGGTACACTTTGTATAGGTAATATAATATTAATGTTGTACCATCACGGGTGCCTTACGGCGCCTTAGGCCGCCTAGACGGGCTCAGGCGGGATTTTATTTCCACGACGCGTAACCCATGGTTATCTGGGTCTACACCGAATAAGTGATCAGCTCTTTGCGGTGTTTGGTCAAAGTCATAAATATTTATTTCATGTACACTTTACAGGCATTTATGAAAAGTTAAAAAAAAGGTGCAAGTTCAAAAAAATATAATATGGATAGTCTCAATAACTCATGTATAACCAGTTTTACAAGTTGGTATAGTAAAACTGAGACCAACAGCTTAACGTGCTTCCCGATACACTATAGTGGTGTTATGTTCTAAGAGATTGTTTTTTTTTATTTCATTAAATACTTACTCGTTAATCCTGAGCTTTGAACCGAGACCTAAAAACTGTCTAATACATTTATATATAGTTTCACAAGTTGGTATAGTGAATCCGAAACCGACAGCTTAACGTGCTCTCCGAGGCATTATAGTGGTGTTGTCAAACAAATGTACATAATTTTTAAATTAAAAACTCATTTGTCATAGGCAAAAGGCAACGACGGGTAATTTTATTGATTTCATAAATTCCTTGTACGTTCAAACCCATGATGCTTTCTTTCGTAGGAAGGAGTTCAATTATAGAGCCATCAAGACGTACCTGAATAACTCTGTGGTTAAGCTCCTTGCCGCGAAAGTGAGAATCTGTTCATCAGGTATGTGTTTTTTTGTATCGCTAATAGAAATCACATTTTTATTTTCCTTATTCCTATTCTTAATCATAATTCCTTTAGGAATTATGATTAAGAATAGTACACAAGCAGTATGATATTAATTTTTTATTTTATTTTATTATGGACAACAAACAATTGTGCAAAAAAAGTTACAATAAAAACAATAATTACAAAAAAATATGGGTATATGCACAAACAGCATCATTATCCCAAGATATAAAAGTTAGTACCTACATTTAAACATAAAACATAAATATTAACTAAACAGATAAAAAATTGTGATACAAATAATAATAGCGACAGCGTATATAGAAAAGCAAACAAACATTAAACAAAAAATGCATTAAGCAATCATCATACTTCTTCACAAATAGCTTTTTTAAAAGCATATGGTGAAAGAAGAAAGATATCAATATTATGAAAATTAACATTGTAGGCTTGCACTATCCTGCTTAGCGGGGCACGCCGACTAGCTTTGGTCCTACTGGGACCTAAATAAAAAAGCTAGTGTGGATAATTATTTCGGATTCGCTGAGAATTACTTGGAATACGGTAACATAATTGATTCACTAACTGTGCACAATCAATTTTACCATTACATAAATTATACAAGTACATAGCTTCGAGGGCACTTCTTCTTTTTTCTAGTGTATAATATATATTAATATGTATATCTTTCATTCAGCTTTATTACATTACATATATAGATATTTTTTTTTAAGGTACCGAATGTGAGTTTATTATAACATTCAGTTGTAATGGATGTAATTTTATTTATAGTGAAAATAATAAAAATAAGAACCTAAATCCTATTTAACAATACCTAATTAAAATTAGGTATTGTTAAATAGGACTAAAAAATAAAATTAATCAAAAATAAATTAATAATAATTGTATATATATATATATATTAACCTAAAGAAGAGATAATTCGCCACTTGTTAGGGGTTGCCTCCGAATACCATCGGCGAAATTAGGACGGTTTAAAACGGTCGACTGGGTACCCTGAGGCTGTTTAAACGATTCTCGGGAGCCAAATAGGCACCCGTAATGGTATTTATTTTATTTTAAGACATAATTCATCCACCCCAGACATTGCACCAACCGTGCCTAGAACAGATGCGGCATTACCTCTCTGTATTGCCAGACTGGTGTTCTGTGATAAAAATTACTTTGCAAGAAAATCTCGCAAAATTTGCAAAAAAATCCGTGGTTTGGATCAATTGTCGATTTGATCCAACACCTGCTGGTACAAGACCCTTGCTCAATGGTCCTAGCGTCTCTACAGCAATAATTATTTATGTTATCATATTATTACTTACATAACATTTTATAATTGCCTTTTAAAGCCAACAAAAATAACGAGATTAATATTTAGTAGTCTATTAAAATGTAGAGATGATTGCTTAAATTTAAATATTTATTTCAAAAATGATTTTTTTATATATGTTTTTAATTCGGTAATATATTTTTTAATCTAAAAATATTATTTATTCGAGTTGTCGGTCACATTTCTAGATAGGTACTCCAAATTAATAAAGAAAAAAATTGCCTTATATTAATAATTGTCCGGGACATATTTTTTTATCAGAGTACGGCATGTGACCTCACCTAACTGATGGTAAGCAGACCTACAAAGTCTATACATGGGGTCGATCAATACATTGTCGTTTAACAACATTGATCACTCCCAATTTGCATTCCGGGTTGTTTTAATATTATTATCCTCGCTGCTTTATCTATCAACTGCCCGTTCCGTAACCGCACTCTAAAAGAAGACTACAACCTCGACACGAGATCGATGCCGTAGCCTAATACATATAGTAATAGATACGTTTAGTAAGATATCTTATTAAACGCCAGAGGCATGTCTGCCTAGTCCATCAAAGGTCTAAGTAATATAAACCGAATTAATTACCGTAGTACCTATATTTAGCTACGTCGTAGTAGCCATAAATATTTGGCTACGCTGTAGTAGCTATAAATATGCTCTTACTACGCCACCACTAGTTAGGACATTAAACGCAGCTGTCACATGTTTGTAATGGTTAATATAAATTGTATTTGTCATATAATATTAATTTGTATTTTATTTCCAGCTATTTTATTTATTTTACTTATAAAGTAAAATATATATAAAAAAGTTATATAATATATTAAATGCGTGGTGGCCGAGTTGGTTAGAACTTAGACTTAAAAACACTTAAGTCCTTGTTACAAATCCCGGTGTGTCTTTAATTAGTTTTTAATATTAAAAAAATATGTACTATAGTGCCTCGGAGAGCACGTTAAGTTTTCCGTCCCAGTTTCGCTATACCAACTTGTGAAACTGTATACAGATGGGTTATTGAGTCTATGCAAAACATTGCGACTAGCTAGCAACTTGTCTGGTGTAGATTTATACCACCGGCTACGACGAGGGGGGATTAAAATTCACTCCGCTGGGTACCCTGAAGCCGTCCAGGCACCCGTGATGTTATTTATTTGTATTATTTATTACTTAAAAATAATGTGTATTATATTATACGTATATTACGTACCGGTATTCGGGTTACTGCATCGATTTCTTGTCGAGGTGGTAGTCGCCTTTCAGGGTGCGGTTTTATTTGAATTTTTATTAACCTACCTTTTTTTTTAGAGCACAGCATGTGACTTTGTATCTACTTGGTGGTGAGCAAAATTACAAAGTTATTGTAAAGGCTCGATCTATAATTGTTGTTAAACAACATGGATCGCTCCTACTATGCCGGCTAAATAATGCGATTACGAAATGGGCGGCGACAGAGACCTACATCGTAATATACCTACTAATTTACAATAAATAATAATAAAAAAAATATTATTAGTTTTCTTTATTATATTTGAATTTTATATAATAAATATAATGAATTATTATGTGGTAATCAAACCCACGACCTCCAGATACAAAGCCCACGCTGCAACTACTAGTCTACGAAGGCGCTCATAACGGCTAGGATAGGATATATACATTATTATTTATATATATTTCATTAATTAAATTAAGATATACTTGAAAATTTGCTACTGTATTGCACTATGTTTAAGTGGAAATCCTCATAAATAAAAGTAATTTTTTTAATTTTATTTTATTGGATGTGACCTTGTGGTGAGCAGACCTACAAAGACCAAACGGGTCAATCAAAAGTTGTTCTTAAAAAAGCATTGATTTCTCCCACTATGCCGGCTAAATGATGCGATTACGAATTGAACGGCGACAAAGACGAATTTGCATTACGAGTATATTTTTCGTAATCACACCCTGAAAGGAGACTACCACTCGACAAGGAATCGATGCAGTAATCTCCTGATAACCGGTGAACCCAGAGGCTGATACCGAAACTTAACTAGATCACTTGCCGGTTTTTGCATCGAAGTTATTCTTCCCTTCGCCCCACCTAATAATAAATTTATAAACTAACCATGTCAACCCTATGGATATGTTTTTTTTTTAACTAAACTTTAAAAAAGTCGTTGTATTATGCCAGCTTTTATTTTATTCTAAACTACCCTACTTTCTATATGCATATTTATAAAATTTAATATATATATATATATATATATATATATATATATATATAGCATTGTAGCAGAAGCAGACGTTCCGACAACCCACACATTGATATTTTAACTGCTAACATATTTTATTACCCACACATTGATATTTTAACTGCTAACATATAAATTTGCTACTGTATTGCACTATGTTTAAGTGGAAATCCTCATAAATAAAAGTAATTTTTTTAATTTTATTTTATTGGATGTGACCTTGTGGTGAGCAGACCTACAAAGACCAAACGGGTCAATCAAAAGTTGTTCTTAAAAAAGCATTGATTTCTCCCACTATGCCGGCTAAATGATGCGATTACGAATTGAACGGCGACAAAGACGAATTTGCATTACGAGTATATTTTTCGTAATCACACCCTGAAAGGAGACTACCACTCGACAAGGAATCGATGCAGTAATCTCCTGATAACCGGTGAACCCAGAGGCTGATACCGAAACTTAACTAGATCACTTGCCGGTTTTTGCATCGAAGTTATTCTTCCCTTCGCCCCACCTAATAATAAATTTATAAACTAACCATGTCAACCCTATGGATATGTTTTTTTTTTAACTAAACTTTAAAAAAGTCGTTGTATTATGCCAGCTTTTATTTTATTCTAAACTACCCTACTTTCTATATGCATATTTATAAAATTTAATATATATATATAGCATTGTAGCAGAAGCAGACGTTCCGACAACCCACACATTGATATTTTAACTGCTAACATATTTTATCTAGTCTCTCCAAAATAATAGATAATAGATAAACTATTACGCGTATTTTTTCAAAGCCATATCTTACATGACGTACCCGCAGTGTATGACAAAAGCCTTTATCTACCAAATAAAAATACATCACCTACACAAATAACGATTATAATATCTTTTTATATATTTTTTTTTTAATTTCTTATTCATTTCTTCAGATATTTTTTAAACAGTTTACATCATTAAACAGCAGGACCCGAGCTAGGAAAAAAAAATACTGTATCGCGGGACCCACTTTAATTAACATATATGTATATTTTCAAAGTCTACCTGAACCTTGTTAACAAAAGACATATTATATTAGAATACATGAAATTATTGAAAGGTACAAAATAATTATTAAAATGGTAAAAAAAGTACAAATTATTAAATTAGAATAAAAACAAGTGACCTAGTCATGTTGTGGTTAAACACGGACTAACACCGTCATCGGTGTTAGTCCGTGGGTTTACCGGTTTTTCAGAGACTACTTCATCGATTTCTTGTCGAGGTGGTGATCTCTTTATATAGCACAAAATTGCCAATTGATTTGGCGATAAACCAGCGAGGATAAAATAGACTCGTAATGCAAAAACATCTTTGTCGCCGCCCATTTCATAACCGTACTATTTAGCCGGCATAGTGGGAGCGATTAATATCAACATACACATAACCAAATATATATTGATCGAGCATATTCATGTACTTTGTAGGCCTGTTTTCCATCAGGTCGATACAACATTAGGTAACATGCCTGCTCCAATAAAAAAAAAAAAAAATTGATGAAAACATCTAAAAATAAACGCTTGAATAGCTAAATTCCTTCATGTTATTTTTGCGAATATAGAACCAATGTTTTCTCTATAAATCTTGGAAACTAGCGGAGCGGGAATTAGATCCAAGATTCAATTTGTCGACAACGGAAAAGTCGCAATGGCTTAGGAAGCCTTCCCGAGTCTCCGCCATGCTTAAAGACTGTCGTCCATTAGAGGCTAGCTGATGATATTGTTTTTAACTGCCTAGAGATTATAATTATATACGTACTTTTAATTAATAAATAAAAATCATGTGTTCAAAAATACATTAGATGAAAAATTAAGAAAATTTTTTTTAATAGAAAACCTAAACGACTATTAAACGAGTTTTAGTAACATATATTTTGAGTTAATTACTACTTCGGTCGATTAAAGCTAAAATAGCAGTAAGTGACCTATTAAGTTTCAATTTTAGTCTGTGAGTTCTATTGCATCGATTTCTTGTCGATGAGTTAGTGACCTTTTAGAGTGCGGTTACAAAACGAGCAGTTAAATTGACGATAAAGCAGCGAGGCTACTAAAATACACTCGTAATGCAAGTTCGTCTTTATCTCCGCCCATTTCATAACCGAATCATTTAGCCGGCATATTGATATCTTTATTTACTCCTACTCCTTAAAATATTAAATTAAACTAATATGAACGAAACTAATAAAAGACCTAATACAAAATATAAACTACCTAAAATTAAATCCTACAAAATTAACATAAAAAATTAGGTTAAATAATAAATTTCTTCCATATCGCTATCATTATGGATGGGTCCCAAAAGACTGGCTGCGTTACCCCCGCTGTATAGCGATATTTATGCGCTCTCCAAAGAACGAGCCAGCCCTTTGGTCACCAGATGTATCGACCAGCCGTTTGGAAATATAATTAAAAATACAATGAGCCCCTGATAACCACGGCCCCATGGTTTCAACCCAAAACGGTTCAAATACGTAGCCTCTACTGAGGGCTGCGTATTTGCGCCGTTTGAGATTTTTTAATGTAGCAGCGGCGGCGCCAGCCTTTTGAGAAGTCCCTGGCAGGTGTGTCAGCGCGAAAGTATCGGCACATGTTGCGTCCCATACGAGGCACCGACCACCCGTCCAGGGAACTAACGTCATACCATCGGGTCCCTGGTTCAAACCCCGGTGTGTACCATTAAGATTTTAATCTAAAAAAATATGGACCTACATTTGTTTAACAACACCAATATGCCTCGGAGAGTACGTTAAGCTGTCGGTCCCAGTTTCACTATACCAACTTGTGAAACTGTTGATAAATTGCTTATTGAGTCTATCCAAACATGGCGACGAGCTAGCCCAAGTGGCAAGCTTAGGTGTAGACTCATACAATCAAAAACCCCATCCGCTGGCTGCATTTTATACAAAATCACAGGCAATGCTCAAAAAAAAAGGTGAGCGTCGGCCCTAAAAGTTCCATTTATACTTCTTACAAATTCATGCAAAATCTGCTGACTCTCTCTTGTTGAAACAATTAAGTGTTTATTACTTGGCAACATTTATGTTAAGGTAGAAATATTACACTTTTCGTCACAGTAGGCTAAAAATAGCTTCTGCTTCAAGTAACTTAAATGTGAAGGTAATTAAATATGACGTAAATCACTTCACCAGAAATATATTATTACTTAGGTAGGTAGATTTTTAAGTAACATTTTGTGTATGTATTATTAGATATAATTTAAAAAGATTTACGGCCAGTTTCTAGAACCAAATTTAAATAATTATATGTTTAAAAATAGCTAACACAGGATTGATTGGAAAACTGAACGTGACGTGGCATTACACCAATTGTGGCTTGTTAGCTAAGTTTGATAATTGAATAATTTAATCAACGTTGAAGAAACAGGGGATTAATGTTTTTCACCGTAAGATGTCGCTGCTGTGATGATGGCACTATGGCAGGCGGGGGACATTTTACGGGGAACGGTCTGTAGTCCTTTGAATATCGGGTAGTGTTTAGATAATACAATAAAAAGATATAAAAAAAAATAACTAACGAAAGAAAAAAAATATGTGGTGGCCGAGTTGGTTAGACCTTGGACTTAAAAACACTTAGGTCCCTGGTTCGAATCCCGGTGTGTACCAATGATTTAATTTATCATCATGGGTGCCTTACGGCGCCCGAGATCGCCTAGACGGCCCCAGGGTACCCAGCGGAGGGGTTTTAATCCCACCTCATCGTAGCCGATGGTATGATACTACACCGAATAAGTCGTTAATAATAAGTGGATAGCTCGTCGCGATGTTTTGAATAGACTCAATAACCCATCTATATTAAATTTCAATATATAAATATGTGGCACAATTACACATATTGCTCTAGTCATAAACTAAGCACTAGGCTTGTACTATGTGTACTAGAAACAATTATATGACACATATTTATTTTATAATCATCTAGACCATGGCAAACTGTACAGAAAAACGTACTCATATTTTTTTGTGGGAATCGAACCTACGACTTGCGGATACAACCAAAGGAACTTTTCCCATGGCACATGAAAAATGTCGAAAATGAAAAAAAATTTTGACCTCCCCATACAAATTAGTAACCAATTTGGGAAAGCCAAAAATTGTTTTTCATTGAGAAAGCATTATTTTTTTCGTTGGCTTTCATGGAAAAAGTGGTGTTCGGAGCCTTATATTAGCCAAGTAAAACTCTTCAAAGTCACCCTGTATAGATGTATAGAAAAAATATTTTAGTGTTGGATAGTCCATTTATTAAGGCTATGCTAATGAACGAAATACAATTACGCTGTGATCAATAGGAGCAGAGCATCAATGAAAAATGTTGCAAAAACGGGCAAATTTATTTCTTTTGAGAGCTTTCGCTGCGTGCGCTGCGTAAACGGTTAAAGTTAATAATAATAATAACTTTATTGACCTAAAAATCACAATTTATGGATTAGTAACAATTGCCTTATAAAACTATATTAGTACCTATGTATGGGTTAAGTTTTCGATTTTTAGTGGACTGTATTTTTTAAAGATTTTAATTTGTTATGGTCGGAACTTGGTTCAAATGCGCTGCCTGCACAACGTAGTAGGAGATTTCTAAATTACACACAAAAATGGCACAAATAATAGGAAAATAATGAAAAGGGGGGATTTACTGTTATTTTTGGCAATCGACAGACACTTTACACCACTTAAAACTTGTTTTTTGTTAATTTCTATTGATTATTATTGTATAAAAGTTACATCTTCGGCGCCATTGATTTTTGCTTGCTTTCTCATGAATGCCGACGGTAGAGGGCGTTTGGATAAGGATGGTAGGAGGGATGTTAGGAAATAACTTCGCGCCATTATTTAAATTTTAATACTAAACAACCTACAAATAGTGATACCCTGACTCCCAAACTAGTTGAAAAGTGTATTTCAGGAGTCAGTTGCGCAGAGGAAGTTGCGCGTGTCAGTTTCTTATATATAATATAATATCAAAACAATTTAAACTGATAACGAAAGTATGTTACCTAGTAAGTAACTTTTTTTAAATAAAAAAAGAAACATTTAAAATATTAACATTAAACACTCCCATACATTTAATATTCATACTTATAAAAACAATCGTAGAATTGGTAAAAAAATATTTTCCTTTTTTTAAGATGTAACAATTAATAAGTTTAGTTATATTTAATAAAACTGATTTAGCGACTAAATAACAAATATCACCTTTAATTAAAATTTTAAGAAAACTTATTGTACAAACTCTAAACAGGGCCCACAATTGTCCATAAATCGCACAATATTTTCGTCACTTCCGACAACTGCTTTACTCGTACTACTTTACGGTCAGTGGCGGATCCAGGGGTGGGTGGCAGGAGGCTGAGCGCCCCAAATCCTCAAAAAAGCTTTTCAAAAGGCCATTGCATCTAAACGAAATTAATGAACATTAGACAAAATTTACGAAATAAATTTGACTTTGACTTTGAACATCTTTTGCTGGCACAACTGTGGCAACACTGCCCCCCCCCCCCCCTAGAAACCTACATTCATCCTTTTTTTTTAAAAGCAACAAGCATTTTTGAAAAGTTACGATTTACGTAATTATCTACCTAAATGCTTTATACAACGAGGCTATTTCATCATAAACACCGCAACAAGCTCGCCACTTGTTAGGTGTTGCCTCCGAATACCATCGGCGAAATGAGGATGGGTTATATCTCTCCGCTGGGACCCTGAGGCCGTTTAAACGGTTCTCGGGAGCCAAATAGGCACCCGTGATGGTATTTATTTATTTATTTATTTATCTACCTAAATAATAGTTATATAATAGTCCTGATGGATGGGGCCTTATTCCCACCTCGTCGTAGGCATAACCTTTACTACAATAGTGAAGGTATAGTTAGATAAACCATTTAGAACTATACGTAAATGTAATTAGGTCTATAAATGTTTTGTGTCTAATTTATGTCCTAATTTAGCGCCGCTAGGGAATGTCCATTTTACGCCGATGTCTGTAATTACGTGTCAATCGTTACGGAAAGTTTCTACAAACATTTCCTTGGTGAAGGTTTCTTGTATTTTATTAAGGTGGTTTAATAAGAAATAAACTTGTCATTTAGAAGCGGTTAACATTACTACACAGTCGGGTCCCCAACGCACTCCACCCGTTGTTTGTAACCATACGCAGATATTGATTTTACTTGAGCGCCTCCATAGACTAGTGGCATGTGGCATTGTATCCGGTGGTCATGGGTTCAATTTTCACTCATGGTAAAAAAAATATTAGAACGTTTTTCTTTACAGTTTGTCATGATCTGGGTGATCATATTATATTTTTTTAAATATAATATATTGGGTGTTAAACGTATTGATAAGATAAGAAAAACAGCATACTGCGCTCTAGGACTAAAGCCGCCATGCTTAAATAGGACTGGGCCGGCCACGTGTGCCGAAAGCCAGGGGTATTGTGGGCGAGGATGACCACAGAGTGGGTGCCACAGGCCCGGAAAAGGCCCAGAAGGATATGGAGAGACGAGCTAGGCGCCTTTTTAAAGGGTTGGCAGAGAACAGATAGAGACAGGAAGAGATGTTTTTTTTGGTACACAAGCCTAGAGCTTAGTTTGTGACCAGGACAATATGCGCCCTTCATATTATTATTATTATTTGACACGTGACGTCACTGCCTTATTATACGTGGTCCTTTTTATCTGAACTAAATTTCAAGTCAATCGGGCGATCATTTCTTAAAATATTATAAGCGAAGAGAGACGGACCAATTAGTCCTATTATACTAGTTTATTTATGTTAACCTAAAATGTAATTTATAAATAAATATCATCAGCGATGGGGTTTTTGCCTCACCTCGTCGTAGCTGATAGTATGAGTCTACATCTAACAAGTGGCTATGTACTTTATGTAGGACATTTTACAAATATTACTATAGTTCAAAACTTTTTTCATTTCCTACATAAAAACAACTTTGCAATACAGCAAATTGATACTAAGAAATTTAGAGGTTTTTTTTTTCACCTTGGGTTACATTTTCGTAGGTTTCGTATGGATCCCTAATATTTTTAAAAATAAAACATAACCTATGTTATTAACGTAGCATTCTATTAGTAAAATATTTCTTTTAATCGATCTAGTAGTTTTTGATTGTTTTAGATATAAACAAAGTATCATCACGGGTGCCTTATGAAGCCCGAGACCGCCTTGGTACCCAGCGATGGGGTTTTAACCTCACTTCGTCTTACTATCTACTTACTATCGGTTACTATAGTATTTTATATAGGACTGTTTACACATATTACCATAATATTTCAAAACCTTTTAAATATCCTATATAAAAAAACTTTGCAACAAGCCTAATTAGAATACATATCATTGATTGTAAGTAACGAACTAACCCATTCATCCACGAAAATATAACTACGTGAAAATCACAGTTCGTTAAATCTACGAAGCGGTTCAGCTAACTACATTAATCATTATATTACTAGTCAGCATATTTTTTACTTATCAGCTGAGGCTTACCATAGATTTCGAATTATTTTGTAGATAAACAAATTGGGTTTATACTACATCTGCTTGGAAATTATAAGTAAATGAAAACGAGACTGAACGTAGTGAATGTTAATTATTACTATCAGATAAATATAAAGTGTATATATACTTATAAAACAAGAAGTAATGTACATAAATACGGTCATATAAAGAATTTGGAAATAATATGAACCCAAAAGTTAATATATAAGATAAGAAAAAGTGAAAACCTAAAAAACCATTTCGTAAAAGCAATTAGAAAATAAACAGCAGTAGCCATTAGAAGCTTTTAAATTTAAAAAGGAGAAGCAGGTGAATAATAAAATTAGATATCATTTTATTTTATTTAAAATGACTTACTAAATATAATCTATCTATGCTATCTCATAAAGTTATTGATGGAAATTATTCGAAATACTCCTTGATAATCGGTATCCATTACGTTGTATTATTAATAATCGACAGCCTCCGTAGACTAGTGATTGAGCGTTTGGCGTTGTACCCGGAAGTCGTGGGTTCGATACGCACCCATGTTAAGAAAAATATTAGTACGTTTTTTTCTGTACAATTTGTCATGGTCTGGGTGTTTATAACATATAATATGTAATGTATCATTATTTCTGGTACATGTAGTACAAGCCTAAAGCATAGTTTGTGACAAGAGAAATATGTGTAAATTGTCCTACATATTGTTATTAATAATTCGAGCCATTTTTTCGGACTATCCAAATCCTGGCATTGCAATTTCGTTTGTTTTTCAAAGTGAATAATAAAAAATAATAATAATATGTAGGACAATTTACACAAATGCTCAGGGGCTTTATTCCGAGTTTTGACACGTTCACCGTCGCGCATTTTGCGTAAAGTACGGGTATAGAAATGTATCTATCCTGTTAATTATAAAGTTGAAATTCCAATGCTCCATACATGTTCTAACTTGCGAAGAATTCGTGTATTTCAAGATGGGGGCATTATAATAGCCAACCTAATACATACTATATAGCCATTGGAATAGAGCTTATATTTCCATATTTGTAGCGCAAAGTTTTGTCGTGATTAGCGGTTGCAAACTCGGAATAAGGCCCCTGGTCACAAACTAAGCTCTAGGCTTGTACTATGTGTACCAGAAACAATGATATATAATACATATTATATTTTATAAACACAAAAGACTTTTTAGTATTTAATTTAGAGAAGTTCATTTATATTTAAACTTTAACGTCGTGATTTTTTGTAGTGTTATTGTTTAAAATAGTAAAAATATGTAATGCAAATTAAATTTGCAATCAAAATGAAATAAGATAAATTATTAAGTAAATTTGACATACGCCAAACAACATATTATAATAATTATGTAATTATATATTTTAGTGAATCTCAAACTTAGTTTGTCTAAGATAATGGTAAAATCTAGGTCTATGATTTTGACGAAAGCTAGGTCTGTGCTGACATGAAAAACGGTGGCTTTGACGATCGAGAACACTCGGGTGATTTTATGAACAAAGTTTTCTTATCTTATAAGTTATTATTTTTGTCTGGGTTTCTTTTTTCCGAAATAAAAATAAGGTAAGAAGGAAAAGAATAGAGTGCAATTACCTATTAAAAGTTTAGGAAAAAAGCATAATAGTATATGGACGGACACTGTAACAAGGCAACAGTAGATGCTCCATTGAATGGAAATGTTGCCATTAAAGCTAAGGAATTGGGTTTAAAACCCACCGTCCACATAATGTTACATTGCAATTATATCTTCATAATAAATAAAAATAAAATAAAAAAAAACTACTGCACTTAGTAGAATCTTTGTACAAGGAAGCAGTCTCAAATCTCATAGACAATAGACCATAGTAGGGGACAATAGAGCGGGTGGCAGCTTTTTTAATCAGAAAATCAGTTTAAAAGAAAAGTTCTCAAAGAAAATTCTGCCAGTATATTGGGTACTGTACCATCGATGGACTATGATATAGGATTTTTATAAGATAGTACCTTTTTTTCTTTCCCAGCGGCCAGCGGCTTTTATAAGTTCAGTAAGTACCTTCTAATCATTTAAGTATACAAAGAAATGATAAAAATGTCAACTTTCAACAAAAAATAAGTTTACAGTTTTATGTCATATGAAAATACACAACTTTGCTTTATATAATACTTTTCTCTTTCTGTTGTAGGTATTTATTAATTTTTCCTAAGAGACTTAATCATATCTGCACCCCCTATGACTATTTTGAAAAGTGATATACCGTATGTTCTTCCCAGGGTCCCATACTATATAATTTCATGTAAATTGGTTGAGTAGTGTGGGTGTGTAAACCTAACAAACAAATAAATCAACAAATAACAGAGCTACTTTTGCATTTAGAAAAATGAATTTTACACATATTGCCTGGTCACAAACTAATAAAAATAAAACTAATAATGATCGTACTATGTGTACCAGAAACAATAATAGCTGTAATATAATATAGTTTCCATAAAATTAAGTATTAAAAAAATATAATGGTTATAAAAAATAAAAATAAACAAGGCCTAATTGGCTTATAGCTAAATGGACAAGATTAAATAATAAATAATTTTAGTTTTTCTTTCTGTGTTCTATTTACAGAACAACTAAGCTAATTTCAGTGTTCAGGATTACTGCATTGATTTCTTGTCGATGTGGTAGTCTCCTTTCAGGGTGAGGTTACGAAATGGGCGACGATAAGCGAGTATGTTAAAATATACTCCTAATGCAATTAGTCTTTGTTGCTGCCCATTTTGTAATCATTTGAACAATTATTTATTATTATTTAAATCTTTATTGCATACAAAATACAAAGGCGGACTTAATGCCGCTAGGCATTCTCTACCAGTCAAACCTTCGGGACAATAAGGGTAGCAGGTAGGTGCAATATAGTAACTGAGTATATAAACCAGTGAATATTATATAAAATACTTACAATCTTATATATATAAATATATCTTATACTACTTAAATATATCTTATATATATACATACATATACACAATACTACCAACTACAAAATGAGAAAGGAGAAGTAACAAAGTGGAATAGAATAATGAAAGATAAATAAAAACTACCTATGAATTTAAATAGTAATCATATACTCTTTTTTTAAATATGACTCTATTTGGTGATTGTCTTATTTTGACTGGTAAATTATTCCAAAGTCTTGCAGCAACAACTGCAAACGATTTAGAAACAAAGGTGGTATGATGGGAGGGGAAGGCAAGGGTTGTATTAAAAGTAGATCGAAGGGTTTTGTCGTGATGCGAGCCAAGATAAGTGAATCTGTTTTTAATATATTCGGGTGTAGCAGGTTCGTTCAAAACAGAGTACAAAACACAGAGAACTCTGCAGTTTATATCAATGTTGTTTTAGAAAAAATATTGATGATTAGACCTATAAAGTGGGTGACCCCATTCATGGACTTTGTAGGTCTGATCACCACCAGATAAGATGATACAAAGCAACATGCCGTAAAAAAATAAAATGTATAAATATTTTTTATAGAAATAATTAATTTACTGACAAATATAAAAATACAAACGATATATTATTCCCATTTCATACACACTCACCCACAGATTTTGATCCTTTTATTGTAGAGACGATGGGTCCCTTTGGTCCAAGGTAGCAAAAAGTTTTGTAATTTCTTTGGGTACCTACCTACTAATAATGTTAGAGAGGATGCGATGTCAGGATACAACGCAAGAACTTTTTTTAATAAATTCTTGTCTTATTGTTCTTGGTCACTTCTCATTTATTTATTTTAAAACTATATTATTTCATTCTCTACCAGTGAAACCTTTGGGACGGTTCACCGGTTTTCTGGAGACTACTTCATCGATTTCTTGTCGAGGGGGTAGTCTCCTTTCATGTTACGGTTACGAAACGGGATTAATTTCACGATAAAGCAGCGAGCATATTTAAATAGGCTAGTATACGTATATAAATCGATATACGGTCTCAGGGTACCCAGCAGCGGAGGGGTTTTTATTCCCACCTCGTCGTAGCCGATGGTATGAGTCGTCACCAAACAAGTTGCTAGCTCGTCGCGATGTTTAGATATATTCAATAACCCATCAATAAACAGTTTCACAAGTTAGTATAGTGAAACTAGGACCAATAGCTTAACGTGCTCTCCGAGGCACTATAGTGGTGTTGCAAAACAAATGTACATACGTTTTTAGATTAAAAACTCATTGGTACACATCAGGGTTTGAACCAGGGCCTAAATGGTTTTAAGTCTAAGGTCTAGCCAACTCGGCCACCATGTATATACTCTTGTATTGTGAAATTATTATTTATAAATAAAACATAGTCTTATATAATAATAATAACAATAATAATATGTAAGACATTTTACAAATATTGCTCTGGTCACAAACTAAGCAAGGCTTGTACTATGTGTATCAGTAACAACGATATATTATATTTTATAAACACCGTGACCATGACAAAGTACAGAACAACTTACTAATATTTTTTTGCTATGGACGGGAATCGTACCCACGAACTCCGGATACAACGCCCAAGGCGTAACCACTAGTCTATGGAGGCAGTCAAATAGATAAATATAAATAGACTCCTAAATAAAAACAATTACCGTACCCACGACCACCGGATACAACGCCAAAGGCGCAACCACTAGTCTACGGAGGCAGTCAAATAAATAAATATAAATAGACTTCTAAATAAAAACAATTACCGAACCCACGACCTCCGGATACAACGCCAAAGGCGCAACCACTAGTCCACGGAGGCAGTCAAATAAATAAATATAAATAGACTTTTAATAAAAGCAATTACCGTACCCACGACCACCGGATACAACGCCAAAGGCGTAACCACTAGTCTACGGAGGCAGTCAAATAAATAAATATAAATAGACTTTTAATAAAAACAATTACCGAACCCACGACCTCCGGATACAACGCCAAAGGCGCAACCACTAGTCCACGGAGGCAGTCAAATAAATAAATATAAATAGACTTTTAATAAAAGCAATTACCGTACCCACGACCACCGGATACAACGCCAAAGGCGTAACCACTAGTCTACGGAGGCAGTCAAATAAATAAATATAAATAGACTTTTAATAAAAACAATTACCGAACCCACGACCTCCGGATACAACGCCAAAGGCGCAACCACTAGTCTACGGAGGCAGTCAAATAAATAAATATAAATAGACTTCTAAATAAAAACAATTACCGAACCCACGACCTCCGGATACAACGCCAAAGGCGCAACCACTAGTCCACGGAGGCAGTCAAATAAATAAATATAAATAGACTTTTAATAAAAGCAATTACCGTACCCACGACCACCGGATACAACGCCAAAGGCGTAACCACTAGTCTACGGAGGCAGTCAAATAAATAAATATAAATAGACTTTTAATAAAAACAATTACCGTACCCACGACCACCGGATACAACGCCAAAGGCGCAACCACTAGTCCACGGAGGCAGTCAAATAAATAAATATAAATAGACTTTTAATAAAAACAATTACCGTACCCACGACCACCGGATACAACGCCAAAGGCGTAACCACTAGTCTACGGAGGCAGTCAAATAAATAAATATAAATAGACTTTTAATAAAAACAATTACCGTACCCAAGACCTCCGGATACAACGCCAAAGGCGTAACCACTAGTCTACGGAGGCAGTCAAATAAATAAATATAAATAGACTTCTAAATAAAAACAATTACCGTAATGGATTTGAAAATATTGACATTATTCTATAAATTTAGATGGACTTGTATCGATCAACTAACAAACTGTCGAGGTCGCTATCAATGGAACCATTTTGTAAAACCAATACCTTTAGTACACATGGCCTTCATTGACCAATTTACTGAGAAATTGAAATATTGTTTAAGTAGCTAAAATACCTATTAATAAATCTTTATTGCATACAAAATACAAAGTCGGACTTAATGTCGCTAGGCATTCTCTACTAGTCAAACCTTCGTTGACAAGCTGTTAAAAGTGAGGTAGGTGCAATACATTAACTGAGTATATATCGAAGTGAATATTATATAAAAAACTTACAATCTAATATACACTATTTATTTATATTATATATATACTAAACTACATATAAACAAAGGTGGTATGATATGATGGAGGCAAGGGTGGTATTGAAAGTAGATCGAAGGGTTTTGTCGATGTCACCAGGTTTGCGTTACGTCAGAATGGCATCATATCGATTAAACCTTGGCTTAGCGTAGTGCGCGTAATCGCCACGAAATTATTTATTTATTTATGTATTACTACTCTACCTAGCTAATTATCTTTAAGACGTTAGTTTGACAAAAAAAAAAAACAAAGGAACCTTTTTGGTGAGACTCCAGTGTCAGTCTATCCACAAATATTTAGAAAACTACCGGTCCAATTTAAGATTATAGATCTGGCTATCGTTATCCTATATCTAAATAGGATTAAATATTTCCTCCAAAAATAAAAATGAACAGCTGTCTGCTAAATTCACATTCATTAAGTGCGCAAACTGTTAAACGCGCAAAGTTAAAATAGTAGTTAAGTTTTCTAAAGTTTTCCAATTATCTGAGCGATTTTCTTATTTTTTCGTTTCGTAAAACGTTCTACAAAGTATCTTATACTTATAACATTAAATAAAATATGAATTAAATCGTTCTTAAGTTATGGCGTAACCAAGAAAATAGGGATTAATTTCCCACTTGGTTCACGCGGTAATTTCCAAAAATTATATAAAACGTTCGGGTGCTTTTTGGGCCGCGGTAAGCTGTTGAGGTGAGTATAGGTTAATTAGTGGGTGTCCCGCGCCCCTTTTGCTGTTGAAGTAGGTGTAAGTTTATTGAACAGAATCCCGCGCCCGCAGCTTACTGTTGAAATAGGTGTTGTTTTATTTTTTTAATTACTCACAATTTTATTAAGGCAAAAAAAAAAACAATTCCGCGAAAATTTTAGTTTTTTGTTTAAGTATATAGATTAGGTGATCCTACTGGTACCGGTAAACCCACAGACTAATACCACAACTTGGTTTCTGCAAACTCGTCTTTGTCGCCGCTCATTTCATAACTACTTTATTTACGCGGCATAGTGGAAGCGAGCAATGCATAAACAACCATGTTTTAATCGACTTCATTGACGGGCTTAGTAGGCTGCTTACCATCAGGTTGATACAAAGTCACATCCCGTGCACTACAAATAAACCTGAGGATTTTTTTTTTCTATAGACACCAAATATACACTATTTATATTTATATTATTTGGTGGTGAGAAATCTACAATGAAATGTTTTATACCACGCCAATCTTAATTACTATTTTAAATATATATCGGTGTCTTAAGGCGCCTAGACGGCCTTAGGGTACCCAGCCAGGTTTTTATTCCCACCTCGTCGTAGCCGATGGTATGAGTCTACACCGAACAAGTGGCTAGCTCATCGCGATGTTTGGATAGACTCAATCTATATACAAATGGGACCGACAGCTTGACGTGCTCTCCGAGGCACTATAGTGGTGTTGTTAAACAAATGTACATACATTTTTAGATTAAAAACTCATTGGTACACACGGTGCGAACCAGGGACCTAAGTGTTTTTAAGTCTAAGTTCTAACCAACTCGGCCACCACGTATAATTACTATTCTATGTTATAATATTATGTAGTGGCACTTAGTACCTTTACCTTGCAAAATCGATATACCTAATTATGCCTGCCTATAACAAGATATAATTTCACCCAATAAGTACAAGTACAAGGCGTGTATGTATGAAAGGTAATAAATGCCATTATTAACGTTCTTGTTAAAATGCCTTCAAATATTGAGCACTTAACATATTTATAGATAGAGCAAGATATTTATTATGATAGTAAGATTTTTACCTAATAAGTACAGGGCGCATATTTTATGTATGAAAGGTAATGAGTGCCATTACTAACGATTCTGTTAATATACCTTCAAATATTGAGCATTAAAGATATTTATATATAGAGCAAGATATTTATTATGATAGTAACAATTTTACCTAATAGTACAGGGCGCTTATGTATGAAAGGTAATAAATGTCATTACTAAGGTTCCTGTTAGATACCTTTAAATCTTGAGCATTAAACATATTTATAGATAGAGCAAGATATTTATTATGATAGTAACAATTTTACCTAATAGTACCTACAGGTCGCTTTTTTATGAAAGGTAACAAATGTCATTACTAAGGTTCCTGTTAGATATCTTTAAATCTTGAGCATTAAACATATTTGTAGATAGAGCAAGATGTTTATTATGATAGTGAGAATTTTACATAATAAGTACAGGGCGCGTATGTATGAGAGGTAATAAATGTCATTAATCACGTTCCTATTAAATACCTTCAAACCTTGAGCATTAAATATTGTGCGAGAAGCCGGGAAACAAAACTATTCAGTCCGAGCTTCTCACACGGGTGTGATACGCACCGCTGAAAAGAACTTAACTATTTCTTACTGGTGGCTCTTGTGGTTTCGCTTCAGCGACGAGTTCCCCGGGTACCCAAGGAATCCAATATCTTGATTATCTTCTAAACCACTAACATTCCACGTAATTACTATTCACAGATTATTAACAATACTACGTTGGATACCAAAACTTCACAACGCGACAAATATGACAATTATTTGTAGGCGCCTAAACACATGGCGATCGAAACACTGCACACAAAATTAACAATAGAAATTAACTATCTAGGTTATTAGCGGCCGCACAGTTACTCAGCACCGAACGTCTCGTAGTTTCTTTTTTTTCCTTGTGTCAAGAACGAAAAGGAAAAAGGGTCTTTTGCCGAACAAACATATTTATAGATATAGCAAGATGTTTATTATGACAATAAGAATTTTACCTAATAAGTACAGGGCGCGTATGCATGAAAGGTAATAAGTGACATTACTGACGTTTCTGTTAAAATACCTTCAAATATTGAGCATTAAACATATTTATAGATGGAGAAAGATATTATGATAGTAAGAATTTTACCTAATAAGTACAACGCGTGTATATATGAAAGGTAATAATATATTAACATTTCTGTTAAATTTGTTTAACTCTTAAATATTAATGGCATAATTCATTTAAACTTATTGAGTGCCTGAAGATCACTTTATTAAAAATATGTTTTATCTCTCTTTTTTAGCAACAAAAATAAATATTCGTAACATATTTTAACTAAAGTGATCTTCAAGGACTAATAAGTTTTATGAATAAGGCCGTAAATATATTTTTAGACAGAGTAAGATATATATTTTAAATATCCCAGGGTAGTGTAAATTTTACCTAATGAGTTTAACAAATCCCTAAAATTATAACAAAATATAAAGATGACATGTATTATCATTAAATAAAACTTTCTTGTAAGACAATGCCGTCTCCTTTTGGATTTAAGTTATAAACTCAGTACCTTCAACTGAGTTTACGTCATATATACCATGTGATAAATTACCCGCCATTAATACTCTAGAAATAACTTACTACTTATGTTTAAAAATATATATTTTTAAGTAATAAAAAAATCTTTTCTTTTTAATGTTTTGCTTTTAAAATTTTAAAAAACAGTGGCGTAATCAGAAATAAAATTGTAGCATTTTTTATTTTAACTTTTGCAATAAGAACTTTATAGAAAGGTAATTGTGGAGAAAATAGTCCATAATAACTATAATCTGGCCAGGCGGTTTGACGAGGTTTTTTATTTTGTAATTTTTATACATTATACAACCAGAATTGATCAGTGGAAACAGGGTTTAGCTTATTCTCTAGTAATCTTATTTACTATATTATATATAATAACTATGTGTAGCACATTTTACACATATTGCTCTGGTCACAAACTAATCTCTTACTATATATACCTATAGGCTTGTACTATGTGTACCAAAAACAGCGATATAATATATATTATACAGTTATCCGAGTCACAAGAGGCATTTAGAACCTCATTGGATGTTCTTCCACTGTTCTCATTTCAGCGCCTTTAAATATATCTTAAAGATATTTATAATAATTTGTTATTATATAAGATATTTATAATAATTACTAGAAGTTGTTGACCCGGCTTCCCTTGTCATATTATTTGTAACATCCCACTCCCAAATTGTAAAACACCTATCTATTAATGTCCCGTGATAATATTTTAAAAAGACAATAAATATCTTCAAAGTTGTCGAGTCACCTGTATTTTTTTTTGTTGAAACATCTATGAATGTATTTAACCCGCTTCTTGTTGAAATTTGATAAAAATGGCGTAACACCTACTATATTTATTTTCAAAGAAAAATATGTTTAAAAAATTTCAAGTCTGAAGTTCACGTTATAGTATAATCGAACATTATTATCGACTATTCAGTATGCAAATATAATTTTATCGATTGCCATATTAAATCTATATAAAAAATTTCAAGTCTGAAGTTCACGTTATAGTATAATCGAACATTATTATCGACTATTCAGTATGCAAATATAATTTTATCGATTGCCATATTTCTCTATGGACCTTAGCATGATATATCATGCTAAGGTCCATAGAGAAATATATCTTAGGTTATATTTATACAGTAGCTGGTTAAACAATCTATCACTTGACTGAACAGTTTATCGACACTAACTAAACCTTACCTATTGATGGATCCCTACAGTTGAAACTGTACAGTGAGGGGGCGTTCATTTTGGGACAGAAACATGTCCACAATGACCAAGATGTATATTTATGCGTTTTTTTTTTGAGAATTCGGTGGCAAAAGTGGCATTGTGATCTGCCACATTCGCCGTTTTTTTTGGCGGAATGATCACGACGACCCAAGTCGATGCGTGGGGCTCTGGTATCATATTTTGACATTTGTGGTTGTTATTGTTTAAACGTTACTTAACCATGAAACTATTAATAAAATATGGAACTGCCATGTGCCTTAAATGGCCTATAAAACGAAATGTCTAACGAGTTCGTTGTCACCATATTCTGTTCTCACTTCAACCATTCAACGCTCACGGATTGCTTGTTTTCTCACTTTTTTTTTATTTGTATGGCAGCGGCCATCTTCTGTTCTCAAAACTGGGGAGGCGATTTAAGGGCCCTATTATATCTCCGTGCCCTTAAGCTATATTGTACTTGACAAGTGACATTGGCAGATTCGTAATAAAAATCCCGTTCGATTTGGATAGTGGTAATGTGGCATTGTGAGTAAAACTAACCAAAAAAAAGCAAATTCGCATAATGTTATCATGATCGTTTTCATGATATTTCATTCCCAAAACGAACGGGCCCTAAGTAATAGATTGTTTAACAAAAACTACTCCTGATAGAGCTACAGCTATAACTATAGTTTAAAATCAAAGCACATCAAAATGTTGCGTTCCTAGTTAAAAATACCTACACAGTTTCATATAAATGTTTAAGTATTTGATTAATGTATAGAATCTATTTATTTATTTTCTATCGCTGTTCTTTATAGTTATGATTATGCTTAAACTTGGTTTTATATTGTTTTCCATTATTTGATGTATGAGTTAGATTGAGATTATAAGAATTAAATGTAATAACCAGTTTATGTGGTAGAAACTGGTTCCTACGTGACAGGGACTCCTAGTGTTGGGATCAGGGACTTACCCAGTCTGAATTCTCTTGTATTTTTGCTTACTTAATAATATTAATAATAAAATAATAATATAATATTTTTTTATCTACTTCTAACTTCACTCTAGTATAAAGCAATTAGAAGAAAGCACATAGAGTGCGTCTGTGTATACATAGATAACAAGTAATAGACAAGCGGAAGCGAGGATCGTGAATTTGGAGGATCGTGAATTTTGAGGATCGTGAATTTTACCCACCAGGTTTTATTCATTGCATTTCACCTTTAAAAAAACCTATATAAGATTATCATCACGGGTTCTTTACGCCGCCCGAGACTGGCTAGACGGCCTCTGGGTACCCATCGGAAGGGGTTTTTGGTATGAGTCTAAATCGAAAAAGTGGCTAGCTCGTCACGATGTTTGGATAGACTCAATATACTCATCTATAATCAGTTTCACAAGTTCGTATAGCTTAACGTGCTGTCCGAGGCATTAAACATATATAAGGTTATCCTGACAAAAAAAATGTAAAAATATAATAGAAATGTTGAATTTCGTTTTTGTAAAATCCCACAGGAGCAATGACTTAAAATCTTATAATAAATGACTGGCAATTAACCCCTTTAAGCTGAACTGCAAAGTTTTCGTACCTCGTTTACATTTTCGTGAAACCCAATTTAAAAACACAATTAATGATTCGCTTCCTAAACCCCATCTTAATACCAGGGCCTAAGCATAAGACCGTTAAATAGATGTCAATTTTATGCATATTCTCCATTTTTTTAGTTTATAGGACATTGTTACACTAACGTTATAAATAGAGTATACTCTATGGTACTCAATGAGTTTTTAATTAAAAAAAATATGTACATTTGTTTGACAACACCACTATGGTGCCTCGGAGAGCACGTTAAGCTGTCGGTCCCGGTTTCACTATAACTTGTGAAACTGTTTATAGATGGGTTATTGAATGTAATCAAAACATCGCGACGAGCTAGCCACTTGTTCGGTGTAGACTCATACCATCGGCTACGACGAGGTGGGATTAAAACCCCTCCGCTGGGTACTTCATAATTGGTTTATTAAAGTATTAAAAAGTACTCAACCGCTTAATTAAAATTTTATATTTTGTAAAATTAATTTATCTTTTGCATTATATTATGAATTAAAAATCTGCTACGTATATACACGCTGGTTTAATCTTCGATTTTTTAAAATATATTCTTGATTCTGATGTACTTTTTTTTGAATAAATATAAATAAGTAAATCGGCAGATAAATTTATTTTTGTGTAAGTATATTATATAAAAATTTGTTTATTAAAGAAAAAGTATTACAAATAAGTATAAAACTAAAAAAAATATTAAAAATATACCTACCTATAAATAAATGATTACAAATATTAGTTAAATATATGTTTATTATATTAATATTAGTTATACAATTTCTGTAGATAATTATTATTCTAATGTATTCTAATTGAATGAAGCGGTTACCTAACATTATTTGAATGTAACTAGGTATTTGTAGTTAGTAGTTTCAAAGTTAGTATGACTTTCAAATTAATTTAACCTTAGAACATTTAACTGTTATGTAACCCTAACAAAGGGGTATTGAATAATTTCAATTTCAGGTCCATTTCTGTAGGCGTCAATGGATTTACCAAAGCGCAAATCCCCGACGACCAAAATGGCCTCAAAACGGTATCGTTCCTTCTATAACCATACCCATTATCGAGTCCGTTTTCAATCATATACGTACTACATTGCATTTTCAGAGGCCGCTGCCATGAATTGGTTAATGGAAAGGAGGCAATGTATATCAACGAAATAGTTTTTCATATTTCACGAGATATTGATGAAAACATATGAATTGAACATGAAAAGTAGTTGATCAAGTTACGAAAATAGAACAATCATAAAATATTTCTTGCTGAATTTATCGGGTAAAATGTAGTAGAAAATATAAGGCATTTTAGGGATCATTTGGTAACGCTTGATTAAATTTGTTTGGGAGCAAGGATAAAAGTAATATTTAATAATCTACATAGGATTCCGCATCAAAAAACCAATAAATATTATCCAATGCTGCTGGATATTAATCTAATATCTCAAAGAAATAACAGGAATGTTAAATTTTTAAATTGTAACAACGTATTGAGTTATTTTTATTAATAAGACTGTTTATCTTTTCACAAGAAACCCATACGTCAGACAATTATAAATTCTTAATTTTTTTAAATATTCTTATTAAATTAGTAGTAAAATCATTATTTATATTGTTAAATAATAACTCTTAACATAAAGCATCTAATTAATGTATAATTTAATGCCGAAAAAGACAGAAATTAAGGCCGTTATTTTCAGAATACTTAACGCTGAAAACGCCTACAGAACGTCTAATTTCTCGTGATATAATTATTTCAGAACTTAATTAAAATATGATTTTATTTTAATGTCTTGTAGGTATTATTAATTATTTACTTATCTACTATATAAGGTAGGTTGTACAGCCCCCGTGGCCTAGTGGTTACGTCATTGGTGTTATATCTGGATCAAGTCGTGGGTTCGATACCCAAATCTTTTTTTTTGTTTTTTATTGGAGCACGGCAAGTGACTTTGTATGTAACTAGTGGTAAACATTTTATTTTATTTTTTATTTTATTTAATTGTTATTAGGGATACATACAGAATATAATCAGATTAACAATCATCTTAGAATAACAAAAACCAAAATAGCATCCACAAATTATGACACAAAAACATCTTACACAAAACAAATACAAAATTTATAGAAATATAAAATGAATAAAATAAGTCAATCAATATAATAATAACAAATAATCAAAAATTATTAAATAAGTGTTAGATAAACAAGGCCCGGTCAGGGTAAACAGCAATTAATCAATAAATTGTATTTCATGTATTAGTTTTTTAAATTGAGCTAACGAAATATTGAAAATATCAACATTTGTAAGCCTTTCGTTATGTATCTTACATGACCTATATATAAAAGAATTAGCTACATAATTACTTCTTGCTGCTTCTGGGAAACTGAATAAGCATTGGTTGCGTGAACCTACACGAGGACATCGAAATGACAGTGTGCTTAAAAGGAACGGAGAGTCTACGTGATTTTTTATTAATTTAAACAAAAATACCTGATCCCTTTCTATACGACGAACCTGAAGAGAGGTAGGTTTTTCGGGATTTTCGCCTCCGTTTATCCTACAAGTATAATGCAAATATTTAAAAAACTTCTTTTGTATCCTTTCAATATTATCTACGTGTATCCTATACTGTGGGCTCCAAACAGTAGACGCATAATCAAGGATAGACCTCACCAGGGAGTTAAAAAGCAATGTGAACGTAGAACCTTTTTTAAAGTCCCTGCATGTTCTTAGTACAAAGCCTAGCATGCGATAGGCCTTGGCTACGATACTATTTACGTGAGGAATGAAGGTTAGGCCAGTGTCCAGAAGTACTCCCAGATCTCTCACCATGGACACACGACAGATAGGCTCATCATTCAAGAAATATGTACTAATAATAGGCTTTGACTTTCTTGTAAAACTTATTACGTTACACTTCTTTATATTGAGACATAAATGATTTCGATCACAATATCTTGAAAGTCTATCAAGATCTTTTTGTAATAATTTACAGTCATTGATTGATCTGATACTTCTAAATATTTTCATGTCATCGGCATAAAGGAGAACATTGGAGTGGTCAAATATGGACAAAATGTCATTTATAAATATGTTAAAAAGAAGCGGCCCGAGATGAGAACCCTGGGGAACACCAGAGGAAACGGGAACAAATGAAGAACAATGTCCCTTTATAGTGACGGCCTGACTCCGCTCCCTAAGATAGGAATCTAGCCACCTCAACAAGTCACCATGGATACCAACTCGATTCAACTTATCAATAAGAAGGGAATGAGAAATCTTATCAAAGGCCTTAGAATAGTCAGTATATATAGCGTCCATTTGAGAACCCTTATTCATTGTAACAGCAACTCTATGGACAAATTCACATAAATTGGACTCAGTAGATCTACTAACAATAAATCCATGTTGCTGGTCAATCAAATGTCTCTACAAAGTCTATGAATGGGGTCAATCAATATTTTTTTTTAAACAATATTGATCGCTCCCATGACGGCTAAATGATGCAATAACGAATTAGGCCCTATATTACAATTATTACTCTCCTAAAGGTTAGCTGTTAGATAATGCTTAAGGCATTAAGCTCTCCTTTGTACAAACCTTCTTAGTGCAATAAAGAATTTTATGTTTTTTAAATAAAATAGGCGGCGACAAAGAGGAATTGCATTACGAGTATATTTTAATATACTCGTTGCCTTATTGTCAATTCAGCCACCCATTTCGTAACCGCACCCTGAAAGGAGACTACTACCTCGACAATAAATCGATCCAGTAATCTCTTAAAAACCCACAGAATGAACCGAAACATTACTAGGCCACTAGACGGTTTTTGCATCGGTATAGGCAATGACAACCAACTGGTGTTGGTTGGCCTAACGAAGTTATAGAGACCTTCCTCCCACCTAAAAAATCATACTCGTGACCATAGCATAAGTACGTATTTCTGTACTATATCACAGAATAAATAATAGTACAAGTAATTATATCTGAGAAAAAAAATCCTAATCCTAAAAAATCATACTCGTGACCATAGTATAAGTACGTATTTCTGTACTATATCACAGAATAAATAATAGTACAAGTAATTATATCTGAGTGTTTATATACATACATATCTTTACGGGTGCCTTACGGCGCCGAGACCGCCTAGACGGCCCCAGGGTACCCAGTGGAGGGGTTTTAATCCCACCTCATCGTAGCCGATGATATGAGTCTAGCTCGTCGCGATGTTTTTTGAATAGACTCAATAACCCATCTATAAACAGTTTTACAAGTTGGTATAGTGAAACCGGGACCGACAGCTTAACGTGCTCTCCGAGGCACTATAGTGGTGTTGTCAAACAAATGTACATAATTTTTTTAATTAAAAACTCATTGGTACGCACCGGGATTCGAAATCTAAGGTCCCTAGATATATACAATAGTGTTTATATGTATACAATAATATGGTTGCTTCTGATAAATATAACACAGACCTATTTCAATAACGCATACTTCGTGGTTAGAGAATATGTGTGAAATGTCATACTCGTAGATACATAATTAATATGTACCTATGGTATATGTCCTTCACTGGTGCTTTACAGTGATCGTGATCGGGTTACCAGTGGTGGGTTCATTTAGTTTTATTTGTACAGTCAACGGCAAGGTATTGGTATACCCCCATGCATTCTTATGCCTTTGTATTAAAGGTCAATTTAACTTTAAAATCGTACCTATACTTCACATTGCCGACTGTACCTCCTCGTAGCTCATGGTATTCCTAGTCTACACCGAACAAGTAGCCAGCTCGTTGCGGTAATAATAATAATATGTAGGACAATTTACACATATTGAGCTGGTCACAAACTAAGCTTTAGGCTCTTACTATATGTACCAAAAGCACGGATAGAACATGACTAACAGTACAGAAAAAAACGTCCTAATATTTTTAGGAATGGTTGGGAATCGAACCCATGACCTCTGGATACAACGCCAAAAGCGCAACCACTAGTCTACGGAGGCTGCCCAGAATTAGTTATCTCTTACTAGTGTTAACATAAATTTATTTATATGGTAAAATAACACATATACGTACTTTATAAAACGGTAAAAAGTTATATTAAAAAATTATTTCTTATATAAAAAAAAAAAATCACCTTTTTAAAAAGTAGTGTTACTTAATTTGACTAAAAAAAAAATGACGCATAATCTATATTTTTTTATAGCCACAGAATAACACACAATAACAAAATGAATGTTAATCAGTACATTCATGGACTTATCTAAGAATATTATAGGATAGATGTTTCTATAACATATTCCTACCTGTAAACTAACGTTTCAGAATGAACTGTTAACAACTTATAGTTCCGTTAACAAAACTAATGAGCAGATATACCGACTAGTTCTGTTTACAAGGTATTTAAAAATAGAAGCAATACTATTTTTAAATTACTGGAACAATCAAAACAAACCGTTCCATCAGGTAACAGTTATTCACCGTAAATACTGAATTTATTACTTTGAATCTTATTTGTTTTGAAACTTTATTGCAGGTTAGATTGGGCTTTCAGTTTTTTAGTCACAGGTTCGATCTCCGTTGTGTATATATTAGTAAATCTAATCCCGTGGGAACATATGAATTTTAAACACTCCGGTGTTGTCAAACTATAAAATGTTCTACTAAGTTTTTATTTTATTTATTAACTAAATAAATATCATCACGCGTGCCTCACGGGTGCCCGAGACCGCCTAGACCACCTTAGGGTGCCCAGCGGAGGGGCTTTAAATCCCACCTCGTCGAAGCCGATGGTATGAGTCTACACCGAACAAGTGGCTAGCTCGTCGCGATGTTCGGATATAGGTACTTAATAACCCATCTAAACAGTTTTACAAGTTGCTATAGTACCACATCCTACAAGGAGACTACCACCTCGAAAATAAATCAATGCAATAGTCTCCGAAAAGTGTCCAAATAAATATTTAAAGGATTGATTCCTTTAAATATACATCGTTTCATTTTTCTCTTAGTTTTTATTATATTTGTAGGACAGCAGGATGTCTACAGTCGCTATATTATGGCACTTGAGTAACGTCATACTCGTGTTTCGTTAAACAGTAAGTCTGATTCCAGAATCCATAGAACGCGTAGCAAATAACAAGATTTCGTTTGCCTAATTAATAACTTCACGGTGTAATTTGTATCGATAATTTCGAAGCGCCGACAAAATGAAGGCCTCGATAATTTTTTTATTGATCAGGACATGTGACCCTACTACCTGATGGTAAGTGGCAATGTAATGTCCAAGAATGTTCTCAACCGATAGTAGTAATGATGCTTGCTTCAATTTGTTGAGTCTACTATGTCTGCTTGATAAACTCATTCACGCCTCGCTTAAAGGACTCAGGATTAAAGGAAGAAGGAAAAACGCACGCAGGCAAGGTATTCCACTTTTTTATCGTGCGATATATATAATAATACCTTTTTGTTACATTTTGTTTTACAAGATCGCTATTAATGTATCTCAAAAAGCGTGTAAGCCATTGATCCCAAGGCCACTAATACCTACTGTATAAGAAAAGTTAACCATGGATAAGGTAAAATATGAAGACAAACACCGGTATTCAATAAATCTTATTGAGGATTTGAATATCAGTTATAGTTTTGTCTCTTTTTTAGCAACACATATTAATCTGCGTAAAAGATACAAAACTCATTTTAACTAAAGTGTTCTTCAAGGACCTAATAACTTTTTTTATGAATAAGGCCATAAAATGTACAGGCCATAAAGTGTACAAGTGAATTCGATGGACCCTGCTTACCCCGAAATGACTTGGCGTGAAGATAAATATTAATATAATTACAAAACAGTTTTCATATTTGTCATTTTTCCAAACGGCCAAGTTCCCAAGCTATAACCCCTCGCCCTTTACAATAAGTGGGACAGAGACAAACGACTGTCGTAAATCAAAAGGAATATAACAGTTACACAAATTAGATCATTTGTGGCTTTTTGTTTCATTTCATAGTATTTTTTATTTGGAAAAAAACAGGACAAGGACAAATTTATACGTCTCTATTTATTATAAATATAGGTTCCCAGCGAAGGGGTTTTAATTCCACCTCTTCAGTGAAATTTTATTGAAATTATTTATTAGGACATCTATAGTGCCTCATAAATCACGTTAAGTTGTCGATCCCGGTTTCACTATACCAACTTGTGAAACTGTTTATAAATGGGTTATTGAGTCTATTTAAAACATTGCGACGAGCTAGCCACTTGTTCGGTGTAGACTCATACCATTGGGTACGACGAGATGGCATTAAAACCCCTCCGCTGGGTACCGTGGGACCGTTTAGGCGGTCTCGGTCGCCGTTAGGCACCCGTGTAATAAAAATCCCTTGCTATGCTATTTATCTCTAAGCTTGAATGTAATTATAACTATGATGAAAGCTCTAAGTCTCAAAAAGCATTCCAACGCGTATTTTCTAGTGTTCCATATTCATCAGTAATTAGGTTTCTTTAATATACCGACCGAGACACGAGACCTATTTGCATTTTGTGCGACTGTACGAAAATGTATTCAAAAAAATATTAAAACGAAAAATATTTTCCATAAGGTATCATTAAAGCTTCCCAGCATACTTGTAAAACAATCATTCTTTGGGCGGATAAACTCGTAATTCTTTGGGCGGATGAACTCGTAATTTTTTGGGCGGATAAACTCGTATAAGTTTATTTCTTAGCCATACAAATATTTAGTCTAATGTTAATCATTTGTTTTAAATTTGACGTTCTTATCTGAGAATAAAACTTACTAGACATATCCGTATATCCAGTTTTGGTGAATTTAGACCTTAAATTAATTAATAAATATACGAGCTATACTTAAATTTATATTAATAATGTATATTAATTTCTATTAAAAATCGATCACACATTTTCCTGACTGATATAATTTCAACTGCTGAATAATCTTGCTTGTATGTAGCCATAATATATCTATGTTTCACTTCCATACATACGTGTCTGGAGTATAATGCTATAATGTTAAAAAAAACTGGTTGTTAGGAAAATATTCTTACTCTTCCGCTTCTTTTAATATAAAAAACTGTTTCTAGGAAAATTATTATAAAAACTTGCTTCAAATACTATTGCTTTCGACTTTTTTACATTCTTTATTTCATTTCTTGCAATTCGCTTGATGTGTTATCTAATAAAATCGCATTATTAGTTTAACAAAGATGTTGCTGATTTTTTTTTCTTTGTTAAATTATATACATTTAAAAACCAGGAAAATATATTAAATTTATTAAAGTATTAATTTGGATTTACGTATTTTGTAACGACCACTCATATAAACACTACAGCTTCTCCCCGCATCTTGTATTTAAAATTTGATTCATAGTATTCTATAGATTATCTGGTTTGAATAATATGATATTAAATTTAAATTTGTATATCATATTATTGGAACCAGACCTTACCCTAATTGTGTGGAAAAAAACATACAAATAACTTAAGCCGTTTCGAAATTATTAAACAACAAACATCTTAACTTTTACATGTTGAATTTTATAGATTAATTTATTTTAATAGATGTTACAGAATCCTATAAAGCAACAAAAATAAAGGAAAAATACAGCGTTTATTCGACAATAATACCAATAAGCTAACCAAATGTTAGTTGATACCCTTCACAATTTCGAGCAGCCATGTCGGAGAGCGGTGGGTATATTGCCTAACTGAATTAAATTCGATGATATTTCCTCTGTGGCCAGGAAATGTTTAGTTAATTTCTATTCTTGTGCTGACTGAAATATAGTTCATTGATATAAATCTATGTAAGTCAAGCAATAATATTTATTTCACGAAAATCGTGGTGTGAGTGTGTATATATACTAATACGAAGTTGTGCAGGTCAGCGAGTAAAATATAATATTATTATGTATTAGTATCGGTGTTTTGTAGTACACACAATAGGGAATTTGCATGTTTTTTTTTTATTTCGTTACTTGATAGAGTAACTACATTAGACCATAAAAACAAATATTAAACATTTTTTAAAGGTTAATAACACAAAAATAAAAGGGTTTAAACGTTATCTGCCACTATCGCAGTAAAAAAAGGTACATCACTAGCCGCCATTCTGTGACGTCATTCGTGCTTAAAAAGCATATTAGTATAATGTTATTGCACCTCAAAAGTTAGTCAAAAGGTTTGTTTATTACAAATTATCGTAATAAAGGACAATAAATACCCAAAAAAACAAGAAACTGTAGACTACAGAACACACGTTGATATTTGTTTATGCACGAATGACGTCATATGTAGTGTTTGCTAATGTTGAAGCGTTTAGAAATGCGTTCTGTTTCTACGAAAAAATAGCTAAATAGCGTATAATAAAATAGCTAATCAAAATAAAATAGATTACTGTAAATATGTTCAAAGACATAAAAGTAATATTATATATTAAAATAATAATAATTGGCGTTATATGCATATTCCCTATTATAAGCCTATTTGTGAGCGCCCTGTAATCTCTGGATCTACTGAAGCGATTTTAAAATATAGTTTAGTATTGTATAGCTCATTTTTCGAGAAAGGCTATAGGCTATATAACATCACTCTACGATCAATAAGAGCGAGCGGAGCATCAATGAAAAATGTTGGGAAAACGGGGAAAATTTCTTCCTTTTGAGAGCTTCCATTGTGTGCGCAGCGTAAACTGTTAAAGTGCGTAGACTAAGTTGCGCGGTCAGCTATTAAGCTATAAAATGCTACTGAGACGTCTATATTTACACCCTGCCGCCTATTTCGTAACCGCATCAGAATCACTTCAGCCGGCATGGTAGCTTCAATGCTGTTAAACAATAATGTATTGGTCGACCCCATTCTAAGACTTTCATTACATTTTTTTTTAAATTGCATACGAAATGTCGTGATTGGTACAATATAGTTTAGAAGGTACTACGTAAAAATTACTTTAATGGAAACATTTCGTGTAAACAAACACTAATTCTCGACAGAGTAAAAAACTATTTAATTCGCGTTTCATATCATGCATTAAAAATCACAAAATTGTTTGACCTGTGTCTTCACGCCATTTGTTTTTAACTACAGTATTAGTGTATCACGCGATATTTTTTCTAAAGAGGAACTGAAACTAAAAAAAAAGTTGTTTTTTGTTAGCGGCTGTAAAAATGTAACGTCAGTTGTATAAGAGTTTCAATACATTCACTGTAGAAATATATTTTTGCTGTTTAAAATTTTATTTGTAATCTTTTCTTTTTGAATGAGCATGGCAAATGATATCTACCTGAGGCCTATTTCACACGACAATTGTAATTTACCATGACAATTTATAGTACATAGCTTGGTTTTCTTGTTCTAAGTAAATAAATTCAACTAAACTAAGCAATGAGTTATAAAATTGTCATGGTATATTACAATTGCCACTTTTATGAAATAGGCCCCTGGTGGTAAGTGGCAACGCAAAGTTCCAGAATTTTCTCAAATCAAATCAAATTATTTACATATTTCATATAAATCTTTACAGATATTTATGAAAAGTAAAATATTTTATAACAATGAGTAATTTAGAGTGGGTTTGGTTAGGCTATATATATAATCATTATAGATTATTTTTCATTAGCTTGATATAGATATAGTAAAATCATAAAATGTGTCATTAAATAAAATAAAAAAACTACCCAACCGAACGCACGTTAAATAACCAACTAGTGTAAGACTATGTGGTTAGCTGATTCCATTGACCATTATAATATAATCTGCCATACAAGGGTGGCACTGAGGCGACAAACCTCACCAACCATATGCACGCCTAAAATATAAACTCTTATATTATATATATTATTATTATTATATTGGTTCTAGGTATATTTGAATGACCATCAATCGCATTAACATATTTATATGGTAAGGTATTCTACTTTTTTATTCTGCGACATATAATTTATAAGAATTGCCAAATCTTTTAGTTCTGGTAGGCTTAACTTCAACCGTATGAGAATCCATATTGATGCCAGTGTAGTACTAAATCGAAATGGTAATCTCTATATACTTTTTTTAAGTGGGTTTTTTTTAATTTTGATTTTATAAATAAACTTATTACTACTACTTACTACTTATTAAACCGTATGAGAATCCATATTGATGCCAGTGTAGTACTAAATCGAAATGGTAATATCTATATACTTTTTTTAAGTGGGTTTTTTTTTATTTTGATTTTATAAATAAACTTATTACTACTACTTACTACTTATTAAACCGTATGAGAATCCATATTGATGCCAGTGTAGTACTAAATCGAAATGGTAATCTCTTTATACTTTTTTTAAGTGTTTTTTTATTTATTTTGATTTTATAAATAAACTTCACGGATAATGGCAATACATCAACACATACTTTAAAAGACAAAATAAAATTGCTTATCAAAAATAAGCGATTAAATGAAATGCTGTTCATATATGAAAGAGAAAATAAGCTAAAAAGCTCTATTTCAGAAATAAATTTGTTATACTATCAGTAACCATTTAAAGCGGAAAGAAATTTGTTTTTTTGTTTCGGAATTTCAGTTTTAGTACTTCTAAAAAACCTTTTTTTTTTACTCCAAAACTATTGAACCTATAAAATTCAAAAAAAAACTACTTAAACGGGTACTGTAGTGTTTTTTGTCTGAGGTCTAACCAACTCGGCCACCACGTATATTAGTTGTTTAAGTTACAAAGTTTTTATGTCACAGTTCAAGTCTGAGACTGTACCAATATTTTTTTATAAAAAAAAAGATTAAATGATGCCACAAATAACACGTTAAGCTATCAGTCCTAGTTTTACTTTATCAATTCGCGGAACTGTTTATATATGTCTTATGGTATTGATACAAACCACCGTCGGTTATGGCGAGATAAAAATAAAGTGACTCTATTATTTTGTTAGAAACAATCATAATATAATTAATATCTTTATTTGTCACGGGTGCCTTTGACGCCTAGTCTGGCTCAGGGTACCTAGCAGAAGGGTTCAAATCAAAATCAAATATTATTTATTTTATGTAAATCTTTACAGATATTTATGAATAGTCAAAAAAAATAAGTTTTAACAATAAGGTCTAGGTGCGTTTGGTTAGGTTGCTATAAATATATAACCATTATAGATTAATAAACATTAAAAAAAAACAACCGACCGAACGCACGCTACTTAACCAACTAGTGTAAGACTAGGTGGTTAGCTGATTCCATTGACCATCCGATTATCATCTGCCATACAAGGGTGCCACCGAGGCGACTAACCTCACCAACCATATCCACGCCTTAAATATTAGTTCTTATATTATTAGGATTTTATCACTACCTCATCGTCGGTGATGGTATTAGGAATCTACACCAAACAAGTGACGTGCTTGTAGCTGCGTATATATATAGACTCAAAAATATAAACAATATAAAACTTTATAATAGAGTTAAGTTAACGTTAAGTTAACGTTCAAAGTAGATTGGTCTATCAGAAAGCTTCTGGTGCACGATTTCCGGTCCTTTGAAAACTTTAGAATATAACTTGAGGTCCGCAGTTAAAGATTCTAAGACAAAAAGCTGAAAGGTCCAAGTTAAGACTCTTTCTATTGAAAGAATAATACCTAATAAGCATTACACATAGGATTCTTAAATTTTTTAAAGAGTATTGTTAGATTTATATATTAATATTTTGTAAAATTTTTTGAAATATTTTTTGGATTTTTTTTTATGATTTGGCATTAAAACCCTTAATTTTCACCCTTCTACCTCCAACCCCCATTTTTTAATAGCGATATTAGTACTAATAATTACTACTAAAAAATAATAATTAATTAGTACTATTAATACTGTAATAATTTTATACCTCACTATCTTTTCTATAAATAAAAGTCAATGTTTGTACTCTATGCGTTTCGAAACCAAAGTTCAAATTTTCATAAAATCCAAAAAGTCCGCGTATGTAACAATAAAAAAATTGGATTAAAAATCCCCATATAAAAAAGTGAATGAGTGCTGAGTGAGATAGAACATTGTATTCATTAGTACACCCGTGCTAAGCTAAAGGATGGCTGGTAGATAATGCCTATGGCGTTAAACTCGCGTATGTACGATTTATTTTTAAATGTGTATAAAATAAATACATAAATAGTTTCAGTAGAGATTTTTCAGTGTTAAATTTCAATTTAAAACTTTCTTTAAAATTAATTTACAAATGATAAAGTACGGTACACTTACGTTTTATTAAAAAAACAAAACGTGGAACGTATACATTACATACGAAAGCAATAATTTAATATACATTATTAATGACAATTTCAATGACAGATCTATTAAAAACTACTTTACAGTTTTTTAATACTTTTACTTTTTTTTAAAGTACTCTATTTGATAGAACTTTTTAGATAACGTAACATATTAGGTATCATTTAGAAGTATTGTTCTAAAATAACTCTAGAATTTATTAAAAATACATTTTTTATTAATTTTATAATAACTTTATCTTACCTTCCAATGAAACGTCGACTAATTTACTTTATACAAGTTTTTTTTAAACACCACTTCACAAAAATAGAAACTAACAAAAACTAATTCACATATTTTTCCAATTATCTTTTAAAAACAGTATATTACACAGCACACTAAAACTTTTTTTTCACTGCGAATTCCGAAGCTTCACCGCTACAGCTTTCAGCTTTCAGACGTGCAAGCGCTCCGACGATCGTCGCCGAATGAATGAAACCTACCCCCAGGCACCTGTTGTGCTGTATAACCCCTTATATATTTATTACGTACTACGGCTACGATTTTAGCCATGGGTTTATTTTTGAATATAAATTACGTGGGATTTATTTTTCGCGGTTATAATTCTAAGTAGTTAATCACACAAAACGTGAGATAAAGCTTTCTCTTTAGTGTAGTGTTTTTTCCGATGTTTTAGAAGTCTATTTCTAGCAGCTTAACTGAGTTTTGCTTTACCGTTTCTGTAATAAATAATTATAGTACTAGTATCGTTGTTTATTTTTTTTTTGTTCAAGGCACTTTATATATTAAATTAAATCAAAGACAAATTTAAGATATTCTGTATGGGATATATAATTTCTTAGTCAAAGCACTAGGCTGGTTCTATGTATACCAGAAAAAACGATACTAGTGCATTTATATTTTATAAATACCCAGATCAAAACGTACTAATATTATTTGCTATCTGTGGGAATCAAACCGACGACTTCTCGGATACAATAACGGAAATGGCGTAACTACTAGTTAACTACGGTTACCTACTTAAACTTCATAATATAATGCATCTGCTTGTGTAACAATTATGCATATTGATAAAATTCTCTAGTTAAACACTGTAAATACTCGCCACGTGCCCACATGGCGAGTATTTTACAGAGTTTATTTGCATAAATTCACAATCCATTAATGGAATCGGAACTGATAGCGTATATTGTTCGATTATAGCTGCAAAACAATATAATTAATGTATTATTATTTTTTTGAGAGCAGATTTAAATTCTTGCTGAAATTCAGACAAAAGAATACAGTTTTGTTAAATATAAATAAATAAAAGTGAAAGTAAAAAAATATATAACTTTTTTCCAGAAGCATAACAGAAGCCTATTTAATAACGCCTAAATTGTGGCTAGCGATCTGTTGAATGGCTGCGTTTAATTAGAAACGGTTAACTTAATTACTGGCTAAATTCTGTGTAAATTCGGCTGGCATTTTTTTTTGTTAATCGTGACGAAAGACTTACAGGACAAATGGTGCCCTGTAGGTCTTTCGTCACGATTTTAGTTTTATAAACTCACTCTTATATTTAGTTGCTATACTGGGTGTATTTTTAACTATGATAATTTTTTTTTGATACCTCCACTATCACTTTTAGAACCAATTTTTTAAATAAAAAAGGTAGGTAAGTTTTTTTTCTTTAATAAAAAGTTCGAAAAATAAATTATTATATGAACAAACGTCTATATGCTTAAAATTACTCCTACAAATACATAATAAGTCTTCGTATCTAACAAGTAAAACACAATTAGACAAGTGATGGGCATTTTTAATTCGTGAGTTTAGTATGAAAGTTAACGTGATTTGTAGATCTTTTTTGTACTTTAAGTACCTCTTATATATCTCTATGTTTTTGTATAGGAGTATAGGATACACAAAAAGGAAAAAATACGTGTTTCATTATTTTCATCATAGAACACAACATACAATTTTTATCACCGTAACAAAAAACATCCAGTATACAAAAGAAAAATCTATCTATGGCAGTTATTTAAAAATGACTTAGTCTGCTTGTGTAAGAACTGAACGATGAAAATAAGCTATTAAGTATAAATTAATGAAAAACATCGCGTTCTATTAAACTGATTTTTGTTAAAAGTTCTAACAATTTTATGAATTAAATTTAATAACCTGAAATCCTGTGTATTTTGAGATATGCGCATTGACATTATCTTTAGACATCCCGACTCAGTGATGTAGTTAATAGGACATAACTTTTTTAGCTTAGGTTTAACAAATTAATTATTTCCTTTGCCATGAACTTTTAACTATTATTTACTAAACTACGCTTTGTCTTTCGTAATAATTAAACAAACCTTTTTAAACATAATAAACTCGGCATAATAAACTTTATGACAAGACAAATATACATGACAAACTAAATTTAAATAGAAAAATAAAGGAAGTCCCTGTACTTACATATTTTTTTACAAAATGTATTTTTAAAACTTAGCCACACGAAAGAAGGTAAATTTAATTTAGAATCTTCGGGAGTAAATAAATTTCTTTTTAGACATTTTATGTGAAGACAAAATTACGCGGCTTGAATAACATTAAATTATTCAATAACTTGACTTTGTTGTTTTATTTATTGGATCGATTTGTTGTTGAGGCAGTAGCTTCCTTTCAGGATGCGGTTATAAATTCGTAAATCTTTTCATGTAAATTTAATTAAAGTTAAAACTTGACATAATTCACATACAAAATGCGTAAATTTTTATTTTTATTTTTTTATTTAAAATTCTTTATTGCACAAAATTGTACATAGGCGAGCGTACAATGCCTTAGGTATTTTCTACCAGCTAACCTTTGAGAGAGTAAAATATGCTTAGGCCCAGAACTTTTTGAACAATACTTAAACTACTTAAATACTGAATATAATATATTAAATGTAATATATAAACAAACATACCATACCAAACAAAAATTGCCATGAGGTGGTTTAAGCGTTCAGATGAGCTGTGAGCAAGCGTTTAAACACTCCGATGGAAGGGGCTTATCTTATAGTCAGAGGAAGCAAATTCCACTGGCGAGCAGCTGACACCGTAAACAAATCTCAATATTTGGAAGAAACGTATGACGGGATTTTTAGTAGGTTATTGACATAAGAACGGAGGGGACGGTCATGCGAATCACCAAGGAAAAGAAAACGAGTCTTAAGGTAAGGAGTATTAGGGAAAGTATGTCTTTGATATCCAATTCCATCTTTAACAATTAGGCGTGAAGATAAAAAATAATTAATAATACATTTAATTTTATTGTCTTTCGACATTGCGTAAAAGTTAATATAAGGAAGTGGTGATTTCCGAATGCTGCTTAGGCCAACGGCGCTTCTTCCATCTTTCCGCCTATATAGATGCAAAAACCGTTAAGTGATCTAGTTAATGTATATAAAAAATCTTATAGTTTTTACTTAACTTTAATTGCACCTATTATTAATATTTTAAATTGTAAAGATCAGTTTAAAAAATATATTTTTCACCTAGGTTTAATTAAACCCTTATTTTAGATTTGTATTGGATACAGTTTTAGGTGGAAGGAACATCGCTAGGCCGACCGACGGATAAACATACAGGTGAAAAAACCGTCAAGTGACCTAGTAATATTTCGACTTTATTCGGTTACGACACAGGCGGTTGATTTAACGATAACGCAACAACGATATTAAAGTATGATCCGTAATTCAAATTAGTTTTGTACGCCTCCCAATTTGTAACCAAATCATTTAGCCGGTATAGTGAGAGCAATTAATCAGTTATGTTAAACAACAATGCATTTATAGACCCCATTTATGTAGATCAGCTTACCACCAGGTACAAACTTACACGTCAATAAAAGCAAAAACTAAATTTAGTTCAAAAATATGTAGTGAATTTTAAAATTAAACTAGTCAGAATGTTTCGTTTTGAATGAATTAATATGCATAGTGGGTCCTATTTTGCCGACCGTACAAAATCGGAGAGGTTAGAGAAGCAGGTCAGCCGGTCAATAGTGCTGCAATCCTAATAATATGGCCTAAGTGTATGGTTGCGCCCACGAATCAGGAATTACGGCTCCCAACCAAATATCTACTTACTTTGGTTAATGCAGAACTCTGGCAATTTTAAGGATATATTTAGCTGAGTTGGTTGGATTGTATACCTTTAGATCACGGGTTGAAAAAGTTCCGATGGGTAAAATAAGATGTAAAATAGATAACATTTCACACAAGATTCGTAACCGCATCATTTATGCGAAATAGTGGATAAGGTAATCATTGATGATTACCTACTTATTTATATTTACCTAATTTATAGCTGTACTACAGTATACTGTGTATTTCTATACATTGGTACAGTAAGAAATAATAATAATAAATAATAATAATAAATAATAATAATAATATGTAGGACAAATTACACGTATTGCTCTGGTCACAAACTAAGCTCTAGGCTTGTACTATGTGTACCAGAAGCAACGATATAATACATATTATATTTTATAAACACCCAGACCATGACAAACTGTACAGAAAAAAACGTACTAATATTTTTTGCCATGGGTGGGAATCGAACCTGCGGAATAATCTGCCATATGCTGTTTTACGCATGATATTCAGTGTTTTTAGTATGCTACGATATATACAGGGTGATTTTGAGCTAATAATATATGCTTCTGCCCATATTAGCCCAAAGTACATCCTTTCAAAATCAAACACAAATCGGACAACTTTTCCCAAGAAACCATGGTCGTAAAGGCACTGTTACCACCATCTTAATGAACTTTTACGCTCTTTCGATCTGTATACTCCACGTAGCGGGATTCGGTAAAAAATGTCCTTTACCTTTGTTAAAATAAACACTCGTTTAATTATAAAAATGGTATATTTGACTTACAAATAAACTACGCACTATGATCCGCCATGACATGTCGGTTTGGACGTTCACAGACTGTGTCGAATAGGATAGAGCAAAGTGTGTTAAAGCCTAACACGTTCTTTTTCCTTTAAAATAAAATAATGTTTAAATGTTCCTATTTGACATTAAAGAAATGACAATTACAGAAATTACAAAGGTATTGAAAACAACTATAGTACTATATTAATAAATATACAAGTAGTATTATAAAATTACACAATAATAAAATAGTATATCAAACTACCCAAGTCAAAATATACTATTCTGAGTAGTATAACTACTTAATCTTAATAACAATTATACTAGTCTCAAGTAGTATTATAAAATTACACACAAAAAATAGTAATCTAATTAGGAATAAAAATTTAGATGTAGGTAACATCTAAATTTTTTTAAAATTAAGTAATAACATATTTTATCATCCTTTTTTAAGTTTAAACACCACTTAGATTTCTAAACAATAAAATATTAAAACTATATTATCTCTAATTTAAAATGAAAATAATTACTACATAGATGGATAAAAATGATATAATAAAGTAGAACAATTTTAAAATATTAAAAAAAAAAAAATATACACCTAATTAAATATAATTATGTTAATTGTTTAACAAGAAACATAATCCTGAAGATATGCTGGTTTTTTTACCTGTCTTTTAGGTCTATCATTACTATATTCAGGAAGACTATTATTGATGAACTTGGAATCTGGAATGGATGTTCTAAGTTGACTATTATTTAAATCTGTTTTGTTATTATTCATGGGAAGGGTGTAATCTAGACATGGTTCACCAACTTCAGACTCTTTAATTTGTAATTTTTTTTTATTGATAAATTGAGTGTGATTTATATTATGTTCTGTGATGCCATTCTGTGTCAATTCTGGTAAAATGTTTTCATCAGATTGATGTGTAATTGTAGGACGAATATGACTAAGATCACGCCTATAAACTGAATTAATGGCATTGACCAAGTAAGACCTATTCGACAGAACTGAATCTGTTATGAATCCTGGTGTCCAAGTTTTATTTGCTGATGGAGTTAATTGTACCACTACTGGTTGGCCTATTTCTAACTGAACAGGTTGTTTACAACTTTTATAATATGATTGTTTAACTTTTAGTCTATTTCTTTTTATTATTTCTGGAACATCTTTAATTATTGATGGTTCTAGTAACTTTTGAATGATAGGTATACAACTTCTAGTCCTTCTTGAGAATAATCTTTGTACTGGACTACTGTTAACTTTATTAGGAGTATTTCTTAAATTTAATAGGGCATGCCAGAAGTCCTCATTTCCCTCTGAGCATTTTATATGTAGTTTTTTTGCTATTTTTACAGCTGATTCTGTTTTGCTATTTCCTTGAGGGTGGTGAGGCGAGGATGTACTATGTACAAAGTTCCACTTGTTTGAAAATTTAGCAAAATCTTGATTTACAAAATTAGTACCCCCATCTGTAATTACCAGTTCTGGGATTACATGTATCAATTACTGACTTAGCTGATAAATCTTTTATTATGTCCAATTCAAAGAAATCTGAATAATGATCTACAGTAACAAGGTATTTAACTTGCTTACCATTTTGGTTACAAAAAAATACATCCATTGAAACAATTTTAAATGGAAACTCTGGAATTTTATGGCTTTGTAGAGGAAATTTCTGTTGAATAGGTAGATGTTTTAAACATATTGAACAAGTTGCTATCATATCTTTAATTTCCTCGGACATGGAAGGCCAGACTACTGTATCTCTAGCTAAGCGAAGAGTGTTTTCAATGCCAGAGTGAGCCTTATGCAGTTTTTTTAACATTTCTGGTCTTAATTTTTCAGGAATCAAAATTGCATGTTTCTTTAAAATCAAGTTGTTATGTAAAGTAAGTTCATCTTTTAGGCTATAATATGGTTTCAACGCATCGGGTACATCTTTAAGAAATAATGGCCAACCATGAAGTATGTTATCTAACATTTTAATGTAATTTTCATCTTCTGTTGCACTACTAACTATTTATTTTAAGCAAGTGTTTGATATTGGTAAGTTTTCAATAGGGTTAATATCTTCTAATATTTCAAAAATTTTAAGATGCTTTTCTTTTTCTCTGTCTTCACATTTTATAAAGATTCGAGAAAGAGCATCAGCAATTATGTTGTCTTTTCCAGATATAAACTGAATTTCTAATCTATAACGTTGTAATATTAATTTGCATTGACTGTAGACGTTTTGGAGCACAAAGTAATGTTTTTTTTTAATATTTAGTAATGGTTTATGATCTGTCTTAATAATAGTTTTTAAATTACCTACTATTAATTGGTCAAATCTGTTACAAGCAAATACTATAGCAAGAAGTTCCTTCTTAATTTGTGCATATTTTCTTTCAGTTATAGTTAGCATTCTAGAGGCTTACGCCACTGGTTGTTGTTCTTGAAATAGTGCTACTCCCAAATCAGCTTCACTGGAATCACATTCTATTATAATTGGACTATTCTTGTCAAAATATTTTAGGGTTTTTAAATCACTAATTATAGATTTTAATTTATTGAACTCTAAATCTGTATTTTGATCCCAATTCCATAAAACTTTATCATGGGTTTATTTTCTTAAGTAAATTGACTCTGTACTTAAGTTTGGAATGAAACGACCTAAGTATACTATAACACCCAGAAACCGTTGAAGTTCTTTTTTGTTTGTGGGTGGAAGCATATTAGCTATAGCTTGTATTTTGGAAGGGTCAGTTTGGAGACCTTTATTAGTAAATATATGACCATAATATTTAACAGATGTTTAAAGTAGTCTCATTTCTTTAAAATTTAGTTTGCAATTGTGTTTGATTAGTCTTTTTAAAAGTTCCTCTAAGTTATTATCATGATCAGATATAGCTTTTTCCATTGTGTCTCCGACACCATATATTAAAATGTCATCAACTAAAGCTTCTACACTTGTTAAACCCTGTATTATTTCGTACATTTTCATTTGAAAATAGTCTGGGGATGATGATATTCCAAAAGGAAGAACTTTCCAACGGTATTTACCAAATGGAGTCCAAAAAGTTGTTAGTTTACTACTTTTCTGTTGTTCTGAAAGCTTTTGATGCCAAAAACCTTTTTTTATATCAACAATAAAAAATATTTTAGCACTACCTAGTTCTGGAAGTATTTCATCCATAGTAGTAAACTGATAATTTGGCCTTTTAATAGCTTTATTTAGTGGTATGGGATCTAAACAAATTCTAAAACTATCTTCTTTTTTTACTAATAAAATGTTACTTACCCAATCGGTGTGATTCTCTTCCCTTTGTATGATACCTTCCTTCTGTAGCCTATTTAACTCTTCTTTAAGAGATTTTCGGAAAGCTATAGGGATCCTACGGGCCTTTTGAATGGTTGGGATAATTGTGTCATCAATTTCTAGATTAATTTCTCCTGAAAAACATCCTTTACCGTGGAAGACTGAGTCATATTTTTTTATAATGTCCTCCGTTCGATTATTATTTAATTTGACTTCTTTGCAAAACCTTACTAAGTCCATTTGCATACAAGCCTTACATGAAAGCAAAGGAATATGTTCAGTGTGTACTACCTGGAATGTAACTTTGTATTTCGTTGACTTTTTTTCACTTTGGACTTTGAGGATTATGTCTATTTCATCATGTATAAATATATTATGACCAAAAAAACTATATAAACATTTCTTTGAAGGTCTAATTTTTTTATTAATATAACCTGCATCAAACATCCGTTCCAGATTCTTCTTTCCAATCAAACAATCGTCCGCAGCTGTATCCAGAAGACAGGTGATGTTTCTCCAACGGCTACCTGTATTAAATTTCAAATCACATTCTGCCAGATTTTTGTTTTTTTCATGGCTTATTTTATTTACAATGGCAATGTTCTTTAATAAACTCATGTAGAGTTCCACCAAATCTACATTTGCCCTTTTTAGAAGATTTTCTTTCATTTATTTTCTTGATGTTGGTGTCTGGATCGGCAAAATTTTTTATCTGTTTTTCAGTAGCTTCTGCAGCTCTGCATAGATTCCCAGCATCATTTAAATTAAGATTATCTCTTCTTAACAATTCTTTTTTTAAATTCATATCGCTAATGCTATAAACTATTTTATCTCGAAGCATTTCATTATCAGTTTCGCCATATTCACAAGTTTCTATTAATTTTGTTAGCTCCATATAAAATGAGTCAAATGGTTCCTCTTCTTGTCTTTTACAATGAAATATCGGTTGTATATAACATTCTTTTTAGGTACCATTCTTTGTGAAATTAGGGTCATGATTTCGTCACATGTATATATTTGAGGTTCTTTAATACCGAAATTATTATATTTCTTAATAGCAGCCTCTCCAATTGCACTAAATAATATGCTTATTTTGCGAGAATTCATTTCTGCCGACCATTTGTCCATTTCAGTGGCCAAACAATAATTCTTCCAGACTTGCTGGAAAAGTTGGAAAGCCTCTTCAGGGTCCATTTCCACGTTTATTGGTGCTGGCCAAGGCACGATGATTGCGTAGTTCGTTGTGGCGCCGGAGGGTTCTCTCTGTGAACCAAGAGCGGCAATTTGTTGTTGCATCATTTGCAACAACTGTGCCTGTTGACGCATAACATCGGCGATGCTGTCCATTATTTTTTTATGAACTTTTTCACGCTGCCACCATGTTAAAATAAACACTCGTTTAATTATAAAAATGGTATATTTGACTTACAAATAAACTACGCACTATGGTCCGCCATGACATGTCGGTTTGGACGTTCACAGACTCTGTCGAATAGGATAGAGCAAAGTATGTTAAAGCCATACAGCCAACAACCTTCAAAATTCTTGCGCCGCTAAACATGGTTTTAAAGTAAAATGTGGCTGTGTACAACATTAGACTTTTTACTATAAATCGCCTAAGCTGTAAATCTCAATATTACCAATATTTTAGGGCATAAAGGGTATAATTTTCACAAAATGTCCTTTACGACTCAAGGAAGCAATATAAAATGACCTTTACTACCTAAGCAATATTAAGATTTTGTTAATTCCAATATCTAATTTATTTAATATGTTTTATAATGCTGTTAGTTTAGTTAATTGTCCTTTACGCTCTAGTAGTTTTTTAAAACAAAATTAATGCAGTCCTTTACTTGATACTCATAATGCCTCGACTAAGTTCATTTAGTACCTAAACGTGTATTACTGACCCTAAAGAAGAAGACCTATTGCGTTAACAAACACTATGTCCAAAATCTTCTTTTCTATACTTCAAGCAACAATGTCGAGGTTTATGATCACAAACAAGTACTTTTTATCCCAGCACCAGAAAGGATTTCTTCCTGGAATTTCTGCTTGTCTGGAACACAACACCTTACGTGCGGAATGTTAGAAGGATGCCAGGGAGCACGAGCGTCAATTGTCTGCTGAATTGATTTGGAAAATGCTTTTGGATCGATCCTGCATAAATTGCTGCAAGCAGCCCTAAAATAGTATAATTATCCAACAGTGATCATTGATAAAATTGTTAAATATTATAAGAACTTAAGATTTGTCATTACAAATAAAGATGGGTTCACAGATCCTCTTCAATATAATGTTGGGCTATTTCAAGGCTGTTGCCTTTCACCAATAGCTTTCAATATTATTATTAACATCTTTATTGACAAACTTAAAACTATTGAAGAGAAAGGGGGATATAGATTTAAGTTAAATAATATATATTCGGAGTCATCTTACCATGTGCAGACGACCTAGCAGTGTTAACACGCAAACCAAAACAATGCCAGAATCTGCTTACTCTGGTAAACGAGTTCTGTGTATGGTCGAATGGCATGATAACAAAACCATCAGCTTTTGTCTGTATCTGGGCAGACGAATTACTAAGTTTACGTCATACGACCCAGAACTATTCATAGCAGGGCAGAAAGTAGTCCCAGTAGAGGAAGCCATGCCTTTTACATTTCTGGGCAGAAGGATTGATTTTAAAGGAAGAACACCATCCTTAGATGTGGCTGTGGAACGCTTTATTATTGACATCAATAAGGTAGATCAACAGCCAATTAGTTTTCAAGAAAGCTTGGATTTATGATAACTACCTAACATCTCGTCCAACATGGCCTTTATTTGTATACGACTTCAACAAAACTCTTCTGGTAAATCTGAATGCAGCTATCATAAGAAAACTTAAGTTTTGGCTTGGATTAGCGCTGACTCCTCCACGCTGTTCAGGGGACAGAAACAATTTGGGATAAATATTAAAAAGCCATCTGAGTTGTAAAAACATCTACGTGTAACCAAGCAACAAAGTTTGAGTAACTACCGGGATCATCTTATTGCATAAGACTCATTGGCCTCTGAGATGGAGTCAAGACTTCAGTTACATAAATCATATGTGAGCGGTGCACAGATCAGTAGGAGGAGGTTAGGTTGGAAGAAAAAGGAATGTGATAAAGATGTTATTAAATCTTTCCTTAGGGAGGATGAAGAGCATGGTTACAAAATTAACGCGAAAACCTTAGAAATACAGAATGAATGGCTTACTATGGGGGAAGTTTGTTTTCCCACAGCCCTGAAATCGCGCACACTCATGTACGATTGGTCTCCGGCACTTATTAAGTTTTATTTCAATGCCTTTCAAATGTCCCTACCTGACCAGAGTAATCTCAGTCAGATAAGGCATGTACATTGTGCAGTGTTACTGTAGGGACTGCCAGACATATACTTGCGGGGTGCAAGACTCTACTTGAAAAAGGCCATTATTCGCACCGACATGATAAAGTTTTAGAAATTATTCGTGAAGCTGTAAGTCTCAGTATTGCTAGAGTAAGAATAGGATTATCAACAAATGAAAGATTAACTACTTTTGTAAAGGAGGGACAACTTAAGAAAACTCAATGTAAACCTTTCTCAATCCTGGACAAAGCACAAGACTGTATAATATTCATGGATACATTCAAAACACATAACAAAATACCAGACGAACTAACAGTTTTAGCCTATAGACCAGACATACTGGTGTACTCTCGGTACTTGAAGAAAGTAATACTTATAGAACTCACCGTTCCATGGGAAACAAACATTCCTAAGGACCACAACATCAAGTCGAACAAATATTTTGATCTCACAAACAAAATTGCTAGAAACGGATTTCTCAACTTAATGCAGTGGAAGTTGGTGCAAGAGGAATTCCAGCAAATTCTTTGCATCGCCTATTGAAGGATCCTGGCCTTCTAAGATCAACCGTCGGAACTTTTATGGAGCGTGTTTCCAAGATGGCGCTAACAGGATCATATAGTATTTGGTTGAGTAGAGAGGGTAGTGAACACAGTGCAGGTGCAAAGGCCTTCACCCGCGAGGCGAAGCCATGGATAGCTAAGAACATTATCTCTCTCTCTACATTCAAATATAAAGCCTTATCTAAAGAGATAACTAAAAAAGTAGGTATCTACTTTTAATATTATGTCAACTGAAGAATAAGCTTTACGACCTTAAAAAACACCCACCTGTAAGATACTCCCATTATTTTAAACACTTTTTTACCTAAAACTGATTTACGTCCTTGAATAAAATTTTTACTTAAACATCGATTTTTAGGGCACTAAAGGATAGTGTAAACATTTTTTTTGTGCGTAAAGTACAGGCTATCTCTATTTATGTTTATGTTTATTTTTCAACCATTGGAACTGTTACAAAACTCTCGGTCATGTCCGAACTTCATTTCACACATCAACGAATATTACCATAGAACAAACTCAAGAATTGGACATTCTTGGTTAGATCGCGATGCGTTCTTTCTAGAACTGCCAAAGTTACTATTATCAATAAAACCATGCACAACGTTTTAGTGGTTAATTATAATAAAAAATAAATACATAATATAAGTGCAGCTGTAAATGGGCCTTGTCATTATATTATTATTTTTTGCGTTATTATTAAACTAGGAGAACTCATGATAATACTGCGAGAATCTCCTAAAACATCTAAGAATTTTGTTCCTAGACCACAATTATGTAGCTCTAAAAATAAAAGAGATAAAAGCAATTGTGTTTTTTTTTTATAGTTTTTCCTTTATTGTGAAAACTGTGGTATCGTCCGTTACGTCAATTGAGTCCCAAAGTATCGCACGTGTCGTAAATTAAAAACAATTTTGGCTTACCCATAAATATTGGTCATTTTAACTTTACTGGTTTGTACGGAGAAGACATTTTTTTTTTATTTAAGACACATGGTTCCATGGGAAAAGTTATTCGTTTTGATCAGCAGAACCTCATATTAACCCAAAGCCTTTAAAATCATTCCTGTATATCCAAAAGCAGTCAATAGCTATGCTCTTCTGTTGGTTTGCGTGAAGCACTAGAGATTTTTACTTGCTGGTACCTTTTTCTCCGGGGTGTCTCCGAGGGGATCGACTTTACAGTTAGTGTTTACGCCTTATAAATACCGATCCATATAACTTTATATATGCGATTGGTCACATATCTTTTTTTTTGAGACCACCTAGACTGCCTCAGGAACACCCAGCGCAGGGGTTTTCAATCCCACCTCATCGTAGCCGATGGTATGAGTCTACACGGAACAACAGGCTAGCTCGTCGCGATGTTTGGATAGACTCAATAACCTATCTATAAACAATTTCACAAGCTGGTATAGTGAAGCTGGGACCGACAGCTTAAAGAGCTTTCCGAGGCACTATAGTGGTGTTGTTACACATATTAACATTTTTAGATTAAAAACTCATTGGTACACACTGGGGTTTGAACCAGGGACCTATTTTTCTTAAAGAAATATTATAAAGTGGTGGTAGAAAGCCACACGCTCTCTACAAAGTAGGCGTTAGCGGAAAATTAGCGCCGCTGCATACCTATCTCAGAATAGGTCTGAGACTGTTTGACGCCACGCCGTAAGCTATGTTTGTGTTAAACATTATATTTATGTAATATTTAAGTAGTTTATATACTATTCACTATATGTTTTTTTAAATTGTTATATTATTCGCTTATGCACCCCATGGATAATCTTTCACTATCTCAAAGGTTAACTGGTAAAAAATGCCTAAGGCATTTAGTTAGCCTATGTTCAATTTAACTTACTCTGTGGGATCAGGTGTCGTTTTAGCCCGTTTTTCCTGACCCGCGGGAAATCGACACCTTTAATAAATTATTAATTGGGTTTATAAAAGGGTGAGAAGTGAGTAAAGAATAAAAAAAATAGTATTTGAACCTTTTAGGGTTCTATACTTTACAAATAAATACTTTTTAACAAAAAAATATGACCGACTTCAAAAACACTAAAAAGTATAAAATAATGAATATTTACTAGTGATATTTATTGTGTACTACTGGATTCTACTTTTGAAGTTGGCACCGTTTAATAAAATAATTGACATTAAAATAAATGTCTAGGGCCACCCTAATGTGTCACATGGATGGCAGACAAATGTAGGTATAGCTTCAAAAATCACACCTAATATTGATAACTTGGTGCCGACTTCAAAAAGTAGAATCCAGTAGGACTAAATAACACTTGTAAATATTCATTATTTTATACTTTTTAGTGTTTTTGAAGTCGGTCATATTTTTTTGTTTAAAAGTTTTTATTTCACATTTTTTGTGTGATAGGATGGCATGATTTTAAGCAAATATGGTAAATCCTAAGTTTATAAGCCATTGTAAGCCACCATACTATATTTATGCTGCCGTCAAAGAGTTCTTTCGATACTTAAAAATATGTGAAAAACATCGTAAGTTGAGGGGTTTCCTCGATTTCCCCAGATTCCACCATCAGATCCTGATTCCAATGGGACCACCTCGGTAACGACCACCGCGCACTCTTTCGAATAAAAAAATATGTTTGAAAATCAGATCACAATTAACGGAGAAATCGGTGAACATACATTAAAAAAAAATTAAATATAGAACCTCCTCCTTTTTTGAAGTTGGTTAAAAACGGAACTTTTGTAGACAGATCGCCTTAGCATAACAGCATCGAAAGGCTCGATAAATCGACAAAATCAATACATATCCATTTTATGAATGAACGTTCATTCATATACTTTATTTTATCGACTGTCAAACTATATCGATCTGGTTTATGCTAAGCCCCAGACATTCTATACCACTTGAGTTGGAATTATGTAAGTCACCTGAAACAAACGCACTCTTTCGAATAAAAAAATATGTTTGAAAATCAGATCACAATTAACGGAGAAATCGGTGAACATACATTAAAAAAAAATTAAATATAGAACCTCCTCCTTTTTTGAAGTTGGTTAAAAACGGAACTTTTGTAGACAGATCGCCTTAGCATAACAGCATCGAAAGGCTCGATAAATCGACAAAATCAATACATATCCATTTTATGAATGAACGTTCATTCATATACTTTATTTTATCGACTGTCAAACTATATCGATCTGGTTTATGCTAAGCCCCAGACATTCTATACCACTTGAGTTGGAATTATGTAAGTCACCTGAAACAAATAAAGTGTGTTAGATATGTTTCTTATTGTTGACCAACAATATAAATTGAAGATATAAAATATTATTGACAGTGACTGAAGGTCGTTGTCATATTTTTTTCGAAATAAAAAAAATAATATTTCTTTTAGCTCTAGTAAAAGATAATGTTATACAGTTTTGTATATTTTTAGCAAAATATATCATAATCACCTAGCCTATCACAGATGTTGATGGTCATCAGCATTTTATGACCATTGTTGGTTTGATATAAATAAATTAACAAATAGTTATATTTTATAGCTTTAATATTTTACCTAAATATGTAATTTAGAAGATCATAGTATCTTGTTAAAAAAAAATTGCCTCCAAGGCCAAATAGCAAGAGAAAGAGACAATATTATCAGCTATACATGGATTCTCCGTGCGGATGCCGCCGGGTCCATCACGTGATTGGGAAATAGTGGGAAACTGCAGTGTTCCCGGCATGAAGCTAAAAAAACAGGGGCGCGCGGACGGGCACGGTTTTTACCTTCATGGTTCCCGGACTTGAAACCGCGAAGTATGGTTGAAGGCCTTTGCGAGTTCAACTCTCCCCTGAGTTACACATATACCGTTTTACCGGTTTTCAGGAGATTACTGAATCGATTTCTTGTAGAGGTACGAAATGGATGATTTAATTGACGATTAGGCAGCGTATATTAAAATATACTCGTAATGCTATTCGTCTTTGTCAATGACCATTTAGCCGGCATAGTGGGAGCAATCAATGTTGTTTAAGAACAATTATTGATTGACCCCATTCATGGACTTTGTAGGTCTGCTCACCATCAGCGGCCTATTTCATAAACGTGACAATTGTAATTTACTATGACAATTTATAATACATTACTTTGTTTAGTTGGAATTATTTGTTTAGAACAAACTAAATCAAGCAATGTATTATAAATTGTCATGGTAAATTACAATTGTCACGTTTATGAAATAGGGTCCTGGTAGATACATAGTCACATGCCGTGCTCCAATAAAAAAAATATTACAATTTTCTTGTTCTTGAGTATGACTTTTTTCTTGTTCTTCTGTTGCACGAAAACTAAAGAGCTCTCGCTTTATTATAATTACATTGACAGGTTTTTGTAAGGATAAATTTAAGGTAATAAAAAAAAAACCCAAAAACTTTACCAAATAAATTAAAAAAAAAGAAGTAGGGTTTGTACAAAATATATATATATGTATTATATCATAGAAATGTCGTTATAAAATAGTAAAATTAATTAATAGGTCTACTAAAAGGACCTATTGCATTGTTGACTGACAGCATTAATTGCTGCTGTCACTATTGCTAAATGATGCAGTTACGAAATAGGCAAAGACGTATTTGCCTTACGAGTCTATCAACACATTAAATGCCTGTTCCGTAACCGCCCCCTGAAAGAAGATTACCACCTCGACAATAAATCGATAAAATAGTCTTCTAAAAACCGGAGTCCACAGACTAGACTAGGTCGCTTGACGGTTTTTGTATATTTACAGGCGGTGGTATCAAAACTGGTCGGTCATTCTATACCTATAGTGGCGGATATGGGCTATTAAAAGCTAGCGATACTCAACTTTTTTAGTGTAATAATGTTTTGATATTAAAATCCTTTTTTGTAATAAAAATAGAAGTGTAATATTTAAGCGACTCATAAAAGAGGGACAAAGATTGTAGTTGTAAGTACCTATAAACTATTATTGGAATTCCTATAAACAAAACCTAGAATATTATCTTTATAGCATTATGAATTATTGTAGGTATTATTTATTTGATTATTTGTATTATATTTTTTATTTTTTATTTATATATGGTTAGTACTTTAAAAGGTTGTACTTTGGGCTAATATGAGGTTCCACTGATCAAATTGAAGAACTTTTCCTATGGAACCACGTGTCCAAAACCGTGTGTCAAAATATTGCCTTCTCGTTACAACCTAATAATTTTAACATGACCAATTTGTATGGGGAAGCCAAATTTTTTTTCATTTGCGACTCATGGTTCCATGGGAAAAGTTCAATTTATTCAGTAGAGTTTTATGTTAGCCCAAAGTATAACCTTTCAAATCCACCCTGTATATTACTAGCTGACCCGTGCAACTTGGTCTGCGTAACTTTACCTGTATACAGCGCACGCAACGGAAGCTCTCAAAAGGAACAAATTTTCCTCGTTTTTGCAACAAGTTTCATTGATGCTTCGTAACGTGATGTTATATAGCCATAGCCTTCCTCGATGGGCTACCTAACAATAAAATATATTTAATTCGAAGCAGTGTGGCTCCTAAGGGTTTAATCAAACTAACAAACAGCTATTGTAGGAACAAACTTAAAGTTTTAGAACCTCTTGTGCCTTACGGAGCCCGAGACCGCTTAGGGCCATATACGGCCCTTTAGTACCCAGAGGAGGGGTTTTTAATCCCACCTCGTCGTAGCTGATGGTATGAGTCTACACCGAACTAGTGGCTAGCTCGTCGCGATGTTTTGAATAGACTCAATAATCCATCTATAAACAGTTTCACAAGTTGGTATAGTGAAACCGGGATCAACAGCTTAACGTGCTCTCCGAGGCACTATAGTCAAACAAATGTACATTTTTTTTTAATTAAAAACTCATTGGTACACACCGGGAATCGAACCAGGGACCTAAGTGTTTTTAAATCCAAGGTCTAACTAACACGGCTACCACGTAAATACACGTATTGTAAACAATAAGTTTAAATTTTGAAAATGAAACCATTTGCCAATATTATTGAGTAGGGTCGGTTGTTGAACAATGAACCAACCATATACACTGAACCACCGCCATATTGGGAAATCTGCGATGTTGCCAATTTTACCGGTCGTGTTAAAACGTGCCTCGTGGGCACCCTTCCTGCCTCCCGTAGTGATCCGGCGGTCGCGGCTTGAGCGTGACGTATGACAGCGGCTTCTTTGTTTCACGCCAAAAAAACATAGTTTTCTCACGTAAGTGTCTCAATTTTTCTATATTTTGTTATTAATTATAAGAAAAAAAGCTATATGGTGTTAAAATTGTTGCAGCCATAGTGTTTTTATGAGCATATTGCGTTCTGACAATTCGGTGTATAACCTATTTTTTTTTACATTATAAGTTGAATAGTGTGTGTATTAAACAGTGAACCAGGTCCACATAGTACACAATGAACCGGTTCACTGTGTACCTTACGATTCTGGTTCACTGTTCCTTGATAGTGCAATATTGAAAATCAATAATATTTTTGTTTCTTTTAGGATGCCAAGACCAAAAAATAAAGAACGAAGGATAGGAAAACATACAAAAGACGACATGATGTCAGCTTTAAGAATGGTAGAAAATGGTGATTCCATTAGGACGGCGGCAAAAACCTGTAAAATTCCGTATCCTACATTGCGCCGTTACGTGAAAAACAAACGTGAACATGGTGATAATATATCATTTGTACCTAGGTATGATATTAATAAAGTGTTTACTCAAGAGCATGAACAAATATTATTAAAATACTATAAGGACTGTGCACTAATGTTCTACGGTTTGACCGTTAAAGAATGTAGAAAGGTGGCATACGAAATGGCAAAGGTTAATGGAATTAAAATACCAAACTCATGGGAACGAGATCAATTGGCAGGTTTGGAATGGTTTCGTTTCTTCAAAAAAAGACATCCTGATATTTCGGTGAAGAAACCAGAAGCCGTAAGTCTCGCACGAGCTACCTCATTTAACCGTGAAACTGTGACAATATTTTTTAATAATTTGGAAGCGTTGCTGAAACGGGATCCTAGATTCGCAGATGGAACTCGAATGTTTAACCTCGATGAAACCGGCACCACCACTGTCCAGAAACCTCAGAAAGTTGTGGCTCCAGCAGGGGCTAAAGTAGGTAAAGTGACAAGCGGAGAAAAGGGCACTCTTGTCACTACATGCTGTATGGTTAGTGCTACAGGCCACGCCCTGCCCCCTGCTGTAATATTTCCTCGAAAAAACTTTAAAAACTTGATGATGCACGGTGCACCTTCAGGGAGTTTAGGGCTCGCGAGTCCTTCAGGTTGGATGACTAGTGACTTATTTGTGGAGGTAAAGAAACATTTCATTAAATGTTCAAGCACGACACCAGAAAATCCATCTCTGCTAATAATGGATAATCATGAGTCACATTTGTCCATTGAGGCTTTAGATTTAGCGAAACAATCTGGTGTTGTGGTTCTTACGTTTCATCCTCACACTACTCACAAACTGCAACCCTTAGATGTGGGGTTGATGAGCCCTTTCAAGACCTATTATTATTCCGCACTTGAGTCATGGATGCTACAGAATCCTGGGAAACCAGTTACAATCTACGAGATAGCTAGATTCATTGGTCACGCTTATCCCAGATCTATGACCCCACTAAACATATCGGCAGCTTTCGCAAAATGTGGAATTTTTCCCTATAATAAGGATATATTCTCCGACGAAGACTTCATGCCAAGTAGCGTAAAAAATGCCTGATGTTGAAGCCTCTGCAATTCTTGACATGAATAGAAGCAATAAACAGCTCCAGGATTCGACTCCTCTAGAGACACATGGTTGTAGTAATGATCTCGTTGTTACCCCTAATCGAGAAAGCCCATCTATACTATCAGAAGAACATCATTGTTCTTACGAAAATATTACACCTCCAAATAAACCAGATGAAGCATGCAAAGATAAAAGTCATCAACCAAAGGCGGAGCATATCATCACTCCATTAATGTTTCGTCCTCTGCTAAAGGCTGGCCCTCGTTCCAACAAACAGAAAGGTAGAAAACTGGGAAAAAGCATGATAGCAACGGACACACCTGAAAAGGAAAGAATAACTGAGGAACGTACTGCTGCATTAAATAGAAAAGGTTCGCATAAAAGAAAAGTTTTGCAAGATTGTGATAATGAAATGCTTCCATCGACAAGTAAAATTAGAAAAACACCAAATAAAAGGAATAATAAAAGAAGAACTATAATAGACGAAGACAGTGACGAAACGAGTGAAGTAGAAGATATAATCCTTGAAAGTGAAACAGACCTAGAATCGGATGATGAAGATGATCAAATTATAGATGAATATTTTCCTGATTTACAGCGTAAGCCAATGATTGACGAATATGTCCTTGTATTGTTGCAGTCTGAAAAACGGATTCTTTATTACATTGCGAAGATTTTGGAAACAGAAAGTGATAATGAATATTGCGTTTCGTACCTAAAATTAAAAGATCGACCTAATAAAACGTTTATTTTTCCTTTAGAACCTGATATGGCGAATGTGAAACTGAGTGACATTAAAATGATTCTACCTCCTCCTTGTGTGCTAGGTACAAAACGTCTGATTAAATATTCCTTTAACGTGAACTTATCTTTACTAAATATGGCGTGAATATTTACTTTGACCCGTTTTAATGTTTTTTTTTGCGGTGGTTTTACTGTTAGGTAAATTAATGAAGACTGTTTATTATACCATATATCGAGAATACTGATTGTTAGTTATGTAAAGAGGTTTATATGATAACTTTAGCGTTATTATTAAGTAGGTTAATACTGAGAATCAGACTATAAAAAAGTCTTAATTTTTAATTAAAGTTATTGAGATGTTGTTTAAGTTTGTTTTCCGTACTTCTTTAAATGAATACTGTTTGTTATACCATAGAAAAGGTTTTTTTGGTTAAAAGAAACATTATTTATAATGATATTTTGTATAGAGAATATAAAATATCAAAAGTTGCGTGGTTTTTTTTTTCACAACTGAACTTGCTTCCGCCACGAATCCTACGCTCCAAGCGAATTCGCTATGCGCTCAATTCAGCCCGTACGGACGCTATACGCTGAGGCTTGCAGCACATAGCGAATTGGCTCGGAGCGACGGTTTTGTGGCCCCGACGTAAGCATTGTTTACTGGTAATGAAATAATGGTTCACTGTAGAAATATGGGTGGCTCAGTGTAAACTACGTATAGTACACAGTGAGCCAAATTTAATTTTTATAAAAACCTCCTTTATAGATCTTGGTTTTTCCCTCTGGCTTTTTGTAACATAAAACTAAGAAACCCTATGAAATAACCTAAACGATGACACCAAAACCTAATTATTAGCTTTATTTTCTAACAAGATATAGGACTTAGAAAAAAGGTTGGTTCACTGTTCAACAACGCACCCTATGTATTTCATTCATTTGGGATTTGTTTTAAGATTTGGTTCCGTAAGGAACCCGTGATGATATTTATTTTATAACAAGGAAGACAAAAACAAATGGGATAAGTCCCAATATTTTTTCAGACCTAAAAGAAATTTTGGTAAACCTTTTGAACAACTGGCGAACGAACAATATGTAATATGAGAACAATGGACCGCCTTTGGGTAAACACGAGGGAAGCTTTAAAACGGTTACCACTGATTATGTCCCTCGGATTTAAACATTTTTAGATCCGTTTTTGTTTCAAATAAATCTAAAGATATTGAGTATAACTTTACTAGACAGACAAATAGGACTAAAATATATTCTAATATTTTTATCAGTAACATCACCTACCTGTACAATAAATATTTTATTTTACTATCAGATAATATGTTTTGTTAATGTAAATATAAGAAAATTTAAAATAGATTGAAATCTAGCCAACTGAATGATGAAAAGAACCTATAAATCTTTGTCGTACCTACCGAAATTTTCTATACATAAATCTACTATTTAACAAACTTTATTTTGATTTAAATTAAAAAGTAGAAGGTATAGAGATATTTTAAATAAATAAATAAATATGTCTAAAATTTTGTTAAAATATCTTTATACCTTCTACTTTTTCTTTTTCCCCGTGGCTCAATGATTATAATAATTCATTTTTGGGCAGTTTTTTTTTTACTGGAGTACGACATGTGGCTTTATATCTACCTCATGGTAAATAGGCTTCATGAATAGGGTCGCTTAATACATTATTGTTTAACAGCATTGATCGTTCGCACTATGCTAGCTATGCAGTTAGGAAATTATATGCAAAGAAGAATTTCCATGAATCTATATAATATCCTCGCTGCTTTATTGTTAAATCAACCACTTGTTTCGCAACCGCACCCTGAAAGGAGCCTACCACCTCGACAAGAAATTGATGTAATAGTATTGTGAAATCCGGTGAACCGAAAGACTAAACCAAAACATTACTAGTTCAATTAACGGTTTTTGCATCTGTAATTAACGAGACCGGTCGGTTGGCCTAGTGAAGATATAAATAATAGTATCCTGAAATCCGGTGAACCCAAAGACTAAACCAAAACATGAATAGTTTAATTACCGGTTATTGCATCTGTAATAAACGAGACCGGTCGGTCGACCTAGTGAAGATATAGACAAAAAAAAAGTTATATATCTTAGATCGAACGGTCTATTTATATCAGAAGTCTATATTTTTTTGTCGATATCATACCCACGTGATAGCTGGTTTGGGTTCGCTCCAATAACTTGGGGTTTAATAAGTACCTTCTCAGTAAAGCTGAAGGAACAGAATCCCCCAACTGCGCATTTGGCTGACGTGCGCAGGAATAACAAACGTTACAGCTGGGGTGGATATGGCATATTTGTCAAGATATATTCATATACGTGGTGGCCGAGTTGGTTACACCTTAGACTTAAAAACACTTAGGTCTCTGGTTCAAACTCGGTGACCCAAGTCGGAGCGCACTCCCTCAGGGAAAGTTTCGATAAACCGAGGATTTAAAACTTTTTCGGCTAGCAACTCACGCAGCCACGCCACCATTGGAGATAGATAATACCTCTCTGTATTAGCCAGTCATCAAAGAAAAAGGTTCAAACTAATCGGTGTGTACCAATGAGTTCTTAAACTAAAAATATACATTTGATTAACAACACCACTATAGTGCCTCGGATAGCACGTTAAGTCGTCGGTCCCAGTTTCACTATACCAACTTGTGACATTGTTTATAGGTGGGTTATTAAGTCTATCCAAATATCGCGACGAGCTAGCCACTTCGGTGTAGACTCATACCATCGACTACGACGAGGTGGTATTAAAAACTTCTCAGCTGGGTACCCTGAGGCCGACTAGGCTGTGCGCCGTAATGCACTCGTGATGATATTTATTGCTCCACTATGTCGGCTATAGATGCGGTTACGAACTAGACGGTAACAAACACAAATTTGCACTACGAATTTACTTTAGTATCCTTGCTGCTTTATCGTCAAATCGATTGCCAGTTTCGTAACCGCTAACTCGACCATACATCGATACAGTAGTAGTGCCAAGTAGGCTCCTGAAAATCGTTAAATTCATAACCTAAACATAACTAGGTTAGGTACTCGACGGATATATCATATGTAAAGTTTCACAAATTCCTTTGGACGGGGCGCTGCTGGTTTTCAAGAGACTACTGCATTGTTTCCTTGTGGTGGTCTCCTTTCAGGGTGTGATTACGAAATGGGCAATTGACGTGACAATAAATCAGCGATGTTATTAAAATAGACTTGTAATGCAAAATCGTCTTTGTTGCCGCCTAATTCGTAACCGCAAAGTTTAGAAATTATAAAAATATAAATCTATACTAATCTATATCTATACTAATATAATAAAGAGGAAAGATTTGTATTTTTGTATTTTTGTGTTTTTGTATGTTTGTAATAAATAAACTCAAAAACTACTCGACCGATTGCAATAATTTTTTCACCATTAGAAAGCTGCATTATTCAGAAGTAACATAGGCTATATAATATCACGCTAGGTCCTATAGGTGTGGAGCAGTAACCAAAAATGTTTTAAAAACGGGGGAAAAGTATCGTTTCTGAGGCCTTCCGTGGCGTGCGCTGAGCATATAGTTAAAGTTATACAAACCTGTGCGAAGCCGGGACGGGCCGCTAGTTACTGATAAAAGACAATAAAAGATACTGATAAAATAATTACTAACAATAGTTACTGATAAAAACAAAAGATTATCTGCTATCTAGTATTATAATTTGTAACTAGAATTTGTAACTTCACTCTAATATAAAGTTATTAGAAGAAAGCACATAGAGGAAGTCTGTGTATAAGTAGATAACAAACAATGACAAATTTGGTGAGGGGTGACTGGAACCTGTAGTAGCTGAGTACCTTGCCGCTAAAGCGAGGATCGTGGGTTAGAGTCCCGCCCACCAGGATTTATTTCATTGCGTTTTATCTATAAATAAAGCTATATAGTAATAAAATAAAAATAATATGCAGGACAATTTACACAAATTGTTACAAACTAAGCTTTAGGCTTGTACTATGTGTACTAGAAACAATGATATTATTAAAATGAATATTACATTTTATAAACACCCAGACTAACTGTACAGAAAAACGTACTAATATTTATTTGCCATAAGATGTGGGTATCGAACATACACCTCCGGATTTAACGCCAAAGGCGAAACAACTAGTCTACGGAGGCAAAACAGTTATTTACAAAGTCATGTTGTTTCGTAGCTCGGTGGTTTAGGCCTCATTTCGCTAGGCATCTGTCCATTTTGCCGAGCTAATGTTTGCCTACCACTCCTCTGCTCCCTGAAAGAGGATTACCGTCCCACTCTTGATAGACAATTATATTTTTTATATCATTATTGATAGACTAAAATAAATGTTTGATATGGAATTGGCTTTCTCTAAATTGGGTTTAGGTGTTAACTTAAAATCTATTGCAATAATCTGAAAACTTATTTAACTTAATAACTTTATTAAACTTAAGTGAGTTTAAAGAATATATAAATAAGCTTCACAACACCACTATTCACCTCGGGTAATACGTTATGGTATCGGTCCCAGTTTCACTATACCAGCTTGTGAATCTGTATAAAGTTGGTTTAGAGAGTCTAATCGAACACCGAGTTGAGTTTTCTACTTGTTTGGTGGATTTAGAATACCATCGTATAATTGTATTATCGGCATCCTTGGTGATATAATACGAGCATTGCTAATAGACAGACAGAGGAAGAGACTTTATTTTATACTTTATACATTATATTATATATATCATCACGGGTGCTGTTGGCGCCCGAGACCGCCTAGACGGCCTCAAGGTATCCAGCAGAAAGTTTTTAATCTCACCTCGTTGTAGCCGATGGTATGACTCTATCTGCACCGAACAAGTAGCTAGCTCCTCGCGATGTTAGGATACACCAATAACCCACTATAAACAGTTTCTCAAGTTGGCATAGTGAAACTGTGGCCGACAGCTTAACGAGCTCTCCGAGGTGTTGATAAGCAAATGCACATATTTTTAGATTAAAAATACCGGGATTCGAACAAGGGACCTAAATGTTTTTAAGCCTAAGGTCTAACCAACTCGGCCACAACGTATATACAGGGTGACTTTGAAAGGATGTACTTTGGGCTAATATAAGGTTCTGCTGATCAATTCGAAGAACTTTTCCCATGGAACCATGTGTCATAAATATTTAAAAAATGTTTGGATCGAATACGATTGCACACGGAAAACAGGTATAGCACGTATAGAATTCAGCTGTCAGTGTATACAGCTGGTTCAAATTAAATACGCATATTTACGCGTACTCGACTAAACCCGATTTAGAACTTAAACGCAATGGTATGGAAATCTTAATATGAAAAATACTGCCGTAATAAACGCACACTACATAACTAACTAGTGTAAGACTTTACCAACTAGTTTTAGCCCAAAGTACATCCTTTCAAATTCACCCTGTGAAACTTTCAGAATAATTCAGGAAAAAAACCCCCACCGTAGTGTCTAAACGTCGTCTGGTCAGATCGTGGCCAGACGTTGGATAACATTTTTATATGACAATTATGAGAGAGAAATACCGATCCTTATACCTTTATATATGCGATTGGTTACTTACCTTTGATTTAGAATAAATATTTAAGGCGTGGATATCGTCGGTAAAGTTGGTCGCCTTGGTGGCTCCATTGTATGGCAGATAATGATTGACAGGTCAATGGAATCAGCTAACCTCCTAGTCTTACACTAGTTGGTTATGTAATGTGCGTTCGGTTCGGTAGTATTTTTAATAATAAGATTTCCATACCATTGCGTTTAACCCCCGTAGTCTAAGACGTATCTTAACTCCACTTCACACCAAAAGTCTCTTTACACCAAATGTCAACTATAAAAAGCAAGTTGAGACAGACGCTCCTTGAGTGAAGAGTGGAGTTAAGGAAACGTCTTAGAATACGGGGGTAAGTTCTCAATCTGATATCGAAGAAATAATAAATATTTGTCGATTTTTTGTTAATGAATCGCTGCCTAACCAAACGCATTCTAAGACCTCATTGTTAAACTTTTTTTTTACTTTTCATAAATATCTGTAAAGATTTATATGAAATAAAATATTTTGATTTGATTTGATTAGTTATTGTACCTACTATACATAACTATATAAAATATTAAGCATACAATGCATTTAAGATACAATATAAATATACAATAAAAACTACTGGCTATTATGAAAGAATATGTATGTATTTGAGTATGAATAGTAACTATGTATCATCACGGGTGCCTTACGGCTCCCGAGACCGCCTAGACGGCCCCAGGGTACCCAGCCGTTTAATCCCACCTCGTCGAACCGATGGTATAAGTCTACACCGAACAAGTCGCTAGCTCGTTGCGATGTTTTGAATAGACTTAATAACCCATCTATAAACAGTTTCACAAGTTGGTATAGTGAAGCCGGGACCGACAGCTTAACGTGCTCTCCGAGGCACTATGGTGAGTGGTGTTGTCAAACAAATGTACATAATTTTTTTAATTAAAAACTCATTGGTACACACCGGGACTCGAGCCATGAATAGTAACTGAGTAAAGAAAATGTGGTAGTATAGTGGTGTTGGCGAACAAATTTAAATGTAGGTACCGGGGTCTAAACATAAGAAAAGAAAGAAAGAAAAAATATAGTAAATATTAATTAGTATGCATAACCACTTGCTTAATAGGTTCCCTTTATCATATTGCATACCAAAAGAAACTCAATACATCGTTAGGGGCTAGAAATAATGTCGGTAAATTACTACTACGATAGTGATTTATAACATGCAGGTACGCCTTTGTGCGGTAAATGTATTGTGCCGCAGCGTAGTTGACCCATATAGATAGGGTTTTAATCTCTCACAAGCTCTCAAATTTAGGGATGTACCTACAATGTAGCTGTTCATCGATTATCGATTTACTGATATATGAGACGATTATGTACTGTTACGGTTACTTGAACTAGATACCTAGTTATAAGGCTATGTTTGGTATAATTATTGAGTATAAGGTAATCCTAAGTGTAACAAGAACCCTTTGAGCTTTGGACGTGATAGTCTAGGTCTTGTGTAGTATGTATGTACAGAATACGACATAATTTGTTAATAACAGTATTTTTATGAGATACTAAATTGATTGGTGACAGAGAAACAAATCGAATTTGCCATCAAACAATATTTTCTACACAGTTGGCGTGGTCTGGGTATTTATAAAATATAATATGTTATTTTTTATTAGTATTTTTATTTCTGGTACGCCTTGAACTTAGAGACGAGACAATGTTCTTAGCAAACCATGGATTCACCGTGCGGGTGCCGGGTCCATCGCGTGGTTGTAAGGCAGGGGAATGAACTGCAGCGTTCCCGGATTTGAGACCGCGAAGTAGGTTTAAAGGCCTTTTGAACTCTTACCTGCACTGTGTTCACTATCCTCTCTACTCAACCAAATATTATATGATCCTGTTAGCGCCATCCTGGAAACACGCTCCATAAAAGTCCCGACGGCTCTTCTCGGAAGGCCAAGATCCTTTAATAGACGGTGCAAAGACTTTGCTGAAATTAAATTAATACCAGGGCAAAATGCCTGAAAAATTAAATCAAATATTATTTATTTCATGTAAATCTTTACAGATATTTATGAATAGACAAAAAAAAAAAAAAAAAAACAATAAGGTCTAGAGTGCGCTTGGTTAGGCTGCTATATATATATTAATTAATAAAAGGTGTCATTAGATAAAAATATTTAAAAAAAAAAAACAACCAACCGAACGCACGCTACATAACCAACTAGTGTAAGACTAGGTGGTTAGCTGATTCCATTGACCATCCGATTATCATCTGCCATACAAGAGTGCCACCGAGGCGACCAACCTCACCAACCGTATCCACGCCTTAAATATTAGTTGTTATATTATTATCATTATATTGGCTGTAGATATTTTTGAATGACCATCAATCGCATTAACATAGTTATATGGATCGGTATCTTTAAGGGCGTAAACACTAGTTGTAAAGTCGATTCCCCCGGAGAAAAAGGTACCAGCAAGTAAAAAACTCTGAGTACCACCACAACAACAACAACAAAAAATACATATTATTGTTATCAAATGCGAAGTTATCAAAGTTGTATTATTTACAACCATTGTAGCAATAGTAAATTGAAAGCAACTTTTGGGTCCCTATAATACGTCTAAATTATGCAGTCCGTTCCGATGGTCGCTTCGGCCCTACAACTTATAAAAGGAAAATAAAGAGAAGCGTCTAATGACAGATTTCCCATACAAAAGGTCGTGTCACTGTTACCCTACAATACATGAAAAAATAAAACATTTATGGACCAAAAGTCGTTTGCTGTAATTGTAGGTACAATATTATACGTACTCTTTCTCTTATTGAGGGTCGGTAGTAAGATTTACATACGAGGTTGTCCAATTTAAGTTTACATGGAATACATATTCTGTATACGCTGTAAACACCGGTTTAATATGCTCTTATATTCGAACTTATTTCAAGTGACGTCATAACATGTTTCAAGGAAAACAGGTGCAGCACAGTATTCAGCTGTCAGTGTATACCAACTGAATTTCAAATCAAATCAAATCATTTATTTCATGTAAATCTTTACAGATATTTATGAATAGTCAAAAAAAAAAAAAATTTTAACAATGAGGTCTTAGAGTGCGTTTGGTTAGGCAGCTATTCATTATTAAAAGAACGACAAATATTTATTATACCTCGATATCAGATTTAGAACTTAAATTTAGAAATCTTAATATGAAAATTACTACCAAACCGAACACACACTACATAACCAACTAGTGTAAGACTAGGTGGTTAGCTGATTCCATTGACCTGTCAATCATTATCTGCCATACAAGGGAGCCACCAAGGCGACCAACTTCACCGACCATATCCACGCCTTAAATATTTATTCTAAATAAAAGGTTAGTAACCAATCACATATAAGTAACCGTATAAGGATCGGTATTTTTAAGGACGGGTATACTAACTGTAAAGTCGATCCCCTCAGTGACACCCCGGAGAAAAAGAAACCAGCAAGTAAAAAACTCTAGTGCTTCACACAAACTAAAAGAGGAGTCAGCCATTGATTTGCTTATGCTATATAGCATATATATATATATATATATATATAGTAGCATACTCAAAATGCACCCCACCGATCAGCATGCGCAAAACACCCTATGGCAGATTATTTGTTACTGTACCAATGTACAGAACTACACAGTAGTGTATAAATTAAGTATAAATAAGCAGGTAATCATCAGTGATTACCTTATCTAAAGACAAAATTTACATAATGTAATAAAAATAAATTATGTAATATTAAATTATTACAATATCGGACACTACTAAGCTAATGTTTATTCTACAAATATAATTCTAATAAATAAGTAATTTGTTCACTAGTTGCGAGACCTCAATTGCATATCAGGACGGTTCCAGACGTCTTTATCGTTAAAATAGTCTTTTACGCTATAGTAAGCCTTATTGATTAAAATGTGTTTTATACAATTCTTAAACTTTATTTCACTCAGTTCTATAATGCTTTTAGGTAATTTATTAAATAACCTTATACTGTTAATGACGAAACATTTATTAGTTTTTTGCAGTCTAAACTTTGGTATATCGATTTTATCTATGTTTCTTAAGTTTAAATTATGTCTATCGCTATTTTTACTAAACATATTTAAGTTTTTCCTTACGTACAATTTCGTTCGTTAAACCCAATTTGGATCAGATATGAAATACGTTCGTGAATGTAAAAGGCTCCAGTCCCATTTTTACTAATACTGTCTGGGAAAATTTTAAATTCTGTATTATTTAAAAAATATATCAATCAAAGCCTCGTTCGTTAACCTCTCTGGTCAAGAGCGATTGTAGATCCTTTTCCCAGAATTACTGAAACTCTATGATTATTATCCTATCGACTGTCACGTTATATCGACATTATTTATCGATATATGCACATCACTCAGAATGGATCCCTTACCAAAAAGATACTGGTATCAATCAGAAGTTCGATTGCCCCTTTTATCGGATAGTGACTTTCGGTTATTTTTTGTTGATTTTGTTTGTATTTTTTGTTGTTATTTGTGTTCTTTATTTACAATCCCAATTTAGTGAAACATAGTCGGATAATATTTCTTCGTAACTGTTCACCAATTATTATTACAAAACGAAGTCATTCAAGATGGGCGGCTTTTAAGAAAAATTGCATATGGTAAATTATTAGTACCTGCTTTGGAATTAAACTGTCAGTTTTTGAACATAGAGATACATTTCTGTATATTAAAAACTAGCTGAATCGCGCAACTTTAACCGTTCACGCAGCGACGCTTCCAAAAGGAATATATTATCCCCGATTTTGCAACATTTTTCATTATTACTCCGCTCCCATGCGTAACGTGATGTTATTTAGCCTATATAGCCTTTCTTAATAAATTAGCTATCTAACACTAAAATAAATTTACAATTCTAACCAGTGGTTCCTGAGATTATCGCGATCAACCAAACAAAGAAACAAACTTTTCAACTTTATAATATTAGTATAGATGACGAAGAATTGACAAAAATAAATCTAAATATTGATACGTAAAGGCACTCTTTATATAAGCATTTAGAAAGAGTAAAAAGCAATGTTTTAATAGTAAAGTATAAGTTTGGGTTTGATAAGGCTCCTGTCTTCTCAAGCTACCAAACGTTATACATCAAATGTTTTTCATTAGCATGTTATTTGATATTGAAATTTAAAGCGCAGTGAATCGGCTACTTGTTTAATGTATCCGTATTTTATTAATTTCGATGGCGCCATTTTGAGACGGAGCTAATGTTGTCATACTTGAATTTTACTTGGGAACTTTTCGGTGAAGATGATCATAAATGCATTTGTTGTACATAAATTATGTATTAGTAACATTTTTACAGGTGTAATGGTCTCTTTGAACTTCGCTAGCATCACCGATGAGAGAGATGAAAAAGCCGTCTAGTGACCAAGTCATGCTTCGTGTTTGGTCTGTTGGTTCACCAGTTTTTAGAATACTACTGCATCGATTTTATGTTGAGGTAAAGTCTCCTTTCAGGGTGCAATTACAAAATAGGCAGTTCATTTGACAATAAAGCAGCGAGGATATTAAAATAGTCTCGTAATGCAGATTCGTCTTTTTCGCAGCCTTTTTCGTAACCGCATCATTTAACCGGCATAGTGTAGTAAATATCAATGTTGTTAAAAAACTATTTATTGATCCACCTCATTCAGATGGGAGGAATGTCTCTACAATTTCGTTAGGCCGATCGACAGGTCTCTTTACAACCGTCATACAGATACAGAAGCCGTCAAGTGAGCTAGTCATGCTTCTGTTTTAGTCTTGGGTTTTCAGGAGACTACTGCATTGATTTTTTGTCGAAGTGGTAGTCTTTCCAGGTGCGGTTACGAAGTAGCCAGTTAATTTAACGATAAAGCAGTTTCATAGTATATTATTATAGTATTAGGTGTTGCCTCCGAATACCATCGGCAAAATGAGGATGGGTTAATCCCTCCGCTGGGTACCCTGAGGCCGTTTAACGGTTCTCGGGAGCCAAATTGGCACCCGTGATGGTATTCATTCATAGTATATAAAGCTGCTTTACACATGGTGACTTTGAAAGGATGTACTTTGGGCTAATATCTACTGATCAAATGGCATAACTTTTCCCATAGAACCATGTGTCGCAAATGAAAAAAAATATTGCCTTCTCCACACAAACTAGTAAAGTTAAAATGACCAATTTGTATGGGGAATCCAATTTTTCATTTGCGACACATGGTTCCATGGGATAAGTTGTTCGATTTGATTAGCAGATCCTCATATTGGCCCAAAGTACATCCTTTCAAATTCACCCTGTATATATTATGGGTGAATTTTTCATGTGGACCTTCAAGGAGACTCCGGGCCGATTTTGATAATAACTATTAAATCTAATGTTGCAGACATTAGATTTATGAAAAATTTATTCTCCTAGCCGGGAATCGAACCTGTTAATTTGAATAAAAATCTCATTCTGTATTGATCATCCTGCACCAGCTGATATTGTCGCTTGTAAGGGTCAAATGGTGGAAAGTAACTAAAAGTAATAAACGTTATATAGGGAATTGCTCATATTTTTAAAAATATTTATTTTTAACTCCAAACATTTTTTTTGTCTATTTTTTTTTCTCTTATTTATTATTTAACAATGCTTAGGTACAACTAATTTACAATAATTATGTTACACAGCAACGGAAACCTTTAAGGTTTATATGTGGTGCGTGAGTCGCAAACACTTTTTAAATTTAAATCACTTATTCAAAAATATAATTCAAGAATACAATATATTATATAATATTAAATTATACGTTTGTACCTTATTAAATATTTTTGTTGTTAGGTCTTGTATGCTTGAGGAAGAACCTTTTAAACTTTGGTCTGTATTTACTTTCATTTTCATAAATATTCTGCATTTCGCTAGGCAATTCATTTAGAAACTTTGGTATCAATATATTATTCTGCATGTATTGCATTTTGTATTTATGTAAGTATATATTTTATATAGTGCCTCGGAGAGCACGTTAAGCTGTCGGTCCCGGTTTCACTATACCAACTTGTGAAACTGTTTATAGATGGGTTATTGAGTCTATTCAAAACATCGCGACGAGCTAGCCACTTGTTCGGTGTAGGCTCATACCATCGGCTACGACGAGGTGGGATTTAAAACCCCTCCACTGGGTACCCTGGGGCCTTTAGGCGGTCGTAGGCGCCGTAAGGCACCCGTGATGGTGCACCCGTATATTTTACCACCAATGTAAATATTTTTGAAATTTTAAACAACAAAAAACAATACCTACTGTAACCATCATTTATTGCGAAAAATTTCATTCGCTTATGATTGATATTGTTTTTACTAAGGTTGTATGGTTGTGGCAAGCGCCATAAGATTAAAGAGCACAATATTTTGCTTCCTGCACAATGAAAAGCTATATTAGAACAATAAATCTAAAGGAACCCGACACGGTAACAAATTACAACACCATATATATAGATAAAGTATGCCACACACTGACCTCACTGCATTTTATTAACTTTTTAATAAAGTAAAATGAGGGAAGATAATTTTAAATAGTCCAAGAGCCCAATTATTATTTTTGTTCGAGATTAACATATCCGAATCATTTTTTATTGTTATAAATATTAGTTCTCTAGTCAGATTATCATACATATTGTTAACTTAGTTCTCATATATTTTTCTCGTAAACTATGTGATCAGATAGATACAATCTAGGTAACTAAAATAATAAAGCTGAAGAGTTTGTTTGTTTGATTGAAGGCGCTAAACTCAGGAATTAATAAAAAAACCTTAGTGTTGGATAGCCCATTTATCTTAAACAAATTGAAAAAACATTGCTTAAATATGTATCTTGATTACGAAATAAAAAACTTAGTAAGCAAATCATTAATTCACAAAATATACCTAGACAACAATATATACTCCAATAATTGCAGTGCATGCCGTTTGAGAAATTTATAGAATGTTATTATCTAAAATACTTGAAAAATGTACACAAAATGCCACACAGTGATCTTCCTGCATTTTATGAACATTTTAATAAAGTAAAATTAAAATGACCAATTTTTAGGCTAAGTTCTTCAAATGAACGCCTTTTATTTATGTTCTTACTACCTACTAAAATGGATTTCTACATACTGCTCGAAAATGCTTGTAAATGTATTTCAGGCGCTATCGTTTTAGAGCTTTAAGGCGTCTGGCGGCTTGGGTGCTAAGGATATAACATTGGCTCTGGCAATAATGAATATCGGTTCTTAACAATATTCTGTAAAATATTTAAAAAATATATTTGTATCATAATATGATACATTAATGTAAAAATATTTTTATTAGTTTTTCATTAGCTTGATTTGGTATTTTTATATTATAAAACAATAACTTACCTACCTATATTTACAAAACGAATACATCGTCTAGGTGACACCTATGCGGCCTGGTGCTCAAAACACTGGCACCGTTGCCTCTTTGTATTGCAATACTAGGTTTTATTATTATGGATTTCTACATACTGCTCGAAAATGCTTGTCAGTGTATTTCAGGCGTTATCGTTTTAGAGCTATAAAGCGTCTGGCGGATGCTTGGGTGCCAAGGATATAATATTGGCTGTGGCAATAATGAATATTAGTTTTTAATAATATTCTGTAAAATAATTAAAATATATAATTATTAATATAATTTTAATATTGGGGACATTACACCCATATTGCCCTGGTCACAAACTAAGCTCTGGCTTGTACTATGTGTACTCTGGTACCAGAGTACACATAGTACATATTATAACCAACGATATAATACATATTATAAATACCCACACCATGACAAACTGTACATAAAAACGTACTAATATTTTTTTGCTATGGGAATCGAACCTACGAACTCCGGATACATATATGATACTATAACGTGGGGTTTTTTGTTTTTTTGTGTACCTGCTACCTGTTACAGGGTCTTAGGTACTTTTCTCCTCTCAAAGTGCGGTTACGCAACATTGGAATTGATTTGCAGCGAGGATTTTTAAGCAAATTTCTTTTTGTCGGCGACCATTTTGTAATCGCATCAATTAGTCGGCATAGTGGGAGCGATCAATGCTCTTAAACAACAATGTATTGATCGTCCTAATTTTTGTATTTTATAGGTTTGCTTACCACCAGGAAGATGCTTCAATAAAAATAAAAAAAGCATACATAGCATGGATACTATATACATAATAATAAACGTAATAATATTATGTCAATGGTGTTTTGTTTCATTATTGGAGCACGACATGTGACTTTGTATCTACCTGGTAGTGAGCAGACCTACAAAGTCCATGAATGAGGCCAATCAATAATTGTTCTTAAACAATATTGCCGGCTAAATGATGCGATTACGAAATGGGCGGCGACAAAGACGAATTGCATTACGAGTATATTTTAATATACTCGCTGCCTTATCATCAATTCAATTACCCATTTCGTAACCGCATTCTGAAAGGAGACTACCACCTCTACAAGAAATCAATGCAGTAGTCTCCTGAAAACCGGTGAACCCACAAACTAAAACTGAAACATGACTAGTTAGTCACTTGACGGTTTTTGCATCTGTATGGGCGGTCGTAACGAGAGACCTTCCTCCCACCTAAAAAAATAAATAGTACATTATTATATAAATATAATCTTTTTAATATTAAAGACTCGTTGGTACTAATAAACACACTGGAGTTAAAGCCAAGACCTAAGTATATTTTAAAGGCCCGATTTTTCAATGTCTTACTATTTGGCCACCGCGTGTAAAAAAGAAGTTAATAAAAAATAGACTCGTTTAAAAATCAGAACCTACTTAAGCCAAACCAAACCTACCACCACTTATCTCGAAGATTGCTTAATTCCACAAACTATTTAATTAAATTGAAATTTGAAAACTCTGCAGACGATTAAAGTATCAATAAATTTACAACCAACTTTCAGTTTTATTCAGTAAGAACAAGTTTAATATTAGTTTTTAAGGGTGGTTTACCCGTGGGTGGATAAGAGCGCTCGCAGACGACATACTTTCTCTCACCATAATGTCCAAAAAATATATCTGAGAAATAGTCTTAGCAAAATATTATGAAGAGCATATCGAATTTAAGAATCTAATTCCCTTCATTAGTGAACTATTATTATTATTATTGTGGCGACACTGAGCATTAGCATAATTTAAATATTACTACTAAAATTAATTAAGAGCTGTGATCGTCTTCGGCGACAAGACGTTAAAATGGAAACTCATGCCAAATAAATAAATTCCTATGCGTTCAAAAAATATTTTGCAATGAACTTCTTATTCTACCCCAATAAAAAAAAACATTATTTAAACAAAAACTTTTGGACTTTTTATTATTTATTCAATTATTTCTATATACATAGGTATACATACTATACATTTGGAGTTGTTCAAGCCTTAAGTAAAAACTAAACATGGAAATAATAATAATAATATAATAATAATATTTTAATATAAAATATCAGTTGTATTTCAATGGAAATGTAGTTTATATTAGGTTGGCTAAAATAATGCCACCATATTGAATACACGAAATCTTTACGGTGTTTGAACATATTTCCATATAAATAATTCCATTGAACTGATATTTCCATGGTGGTTAAATTGAGCCGATTGTACGAAAAAAACGACAAGTATGAGAACTCTCGCGCGAAAGATTCCGAATAAATTTTATACCTATTTACGTAACAAACTTAATTTTAAAAGTATATGATATTATCAAAAATATCTATATGGGTATCAATATATCTATAACTATTCCAAATTATAACTAAATCGGACCAGTAGTTAAAATACCAACGGACGGACACCCGAGTCTTACAGTAAAGGTTCTCTTTTATGAAAAAAACAAATTTTCGACCCTGAAAAAAAAAGTCAATCGCTCGCTAACTGACTTATTATAGGATCGGTTTTTTGTAGGACTGCGCACAAAAGTCGGTTACCGATATTACCTTGTCGTGTGATAGATCTCTAAATACCAATTAAGTTTTGAAGATATTAAGTTATGTCCTTTTTGGTCTGGCCTATTAAGTTCGGTTGCATTTTTAATGAACGGAATATTAACTTGGTAAATGAATGACGTACGATAATGTACCTACGTCAGTCGGAATTAATAGGATAAATTTAAAAGTATAGCGTTATATTTTTTTATTATTTAGTTACTAGCGATCTGCGTAACTTCGTCTGCGTAACTTTAAGCGTTTACAGTATAGCGTACGCTCTAAAAATGAATATTTCTTCCCCGTTTTTGCAACATTTTTCATTGGTACTCCGCTCCTATTGGTCGTAGAGATGTAATGATGTTATGTAGCCTAAAGCCTTCCCCGATAAATGAGCTATCCAACACTAAAATTAACAGCATTAATAGCTCCCACTATGCCAGCTAATATATGCAGTTACAAAATGGGCGGCGACCAAAACGAATTTGCTTTACGCGAGTCAACTTTAAAATATCCATGCTATTTTAACGTCCGATCAACTGCCCGCTTTGTAACGGCACCCTAAAAGGAAACTACCACATCGACAATAAATCCATGGTGTTTTGTACAAACTTATGAACAGTGTCACTAGTCGGTATAGTGAAATTCGTACCAAAAGCTTAACATGTTCCCCGGGGCACTAATAGTGATAGTGATCTTACAAAATATGCACATATTTATACCAATATATAAAATATTTTAAATAACTAATAAAATGTCAAAAACCTTGAACTTTAAATATTTCGTTAAAATCAGCATAAATTTCTAATTATTATGCATTTAACCCTTAACCGTAATCGTGGGTCCATTTAGACCCGACAGCAAAAACAAAAAGTTTTATTCTGAAGCGCGCTTCACTCTTGCGCGCCCATCTAATGTTATTACGTCGCTCCTACAGAGGGTGCCGACTTTTGGTGCTTGTGTAGCTACGTGCTAACGTCGCCGTGTCGGGTCCAAATGGACACACAATTCCATATACCTACGAATACTACTACTAAATTTTGATTTATTTATTTTGCATGGCATGGTAGGTATACAATTCTTGTTTGAAATACACAATAATCCATTTATATTTTAATAACAACTTTTTTAGAAATTATGTAGTTTTAAATGGAGGGGTCCGATAGACCCATGATACCAGTAATGTAGGGAAAAATATCGATTCCAGTTAAGGGTTTAATAATGGTTTAAATAGTTGTACTTACAAAAACTAGTAATATATTATTTATAATAATACTAATGAAAAATGTGAATGTAACATTTATTTGATTTCCGTAGAGAGAAAAAAGTAATATAAGTCTTATAGATTAATAACATGAAGCTAAAAAAACGCGCCCCAATGGAGTAAGCATGATACATAAATTGTTTCATAATAGTACGATACCGGTGTCGCCAATTTCTGAGGCGAACGCATGAAAAACGGGGAAAAAGGTGTGGCTTCAAATGGCAGCTCAACGCGTCTGACACTTAAAAAACTGCTTGAGAAAAAAAGAGATACCAGCAAACATGAATGTGTGCGCATGTCTATGAAGTGTATAGTTTTTTTATTATAAAAAGCTAAATATTAAATTGCATACTTAATAGTTTCGATAGTGTTGCCACCGACAACAAATATTATTACTTATCGATATAAACCAAATATTTTGGGATTTATAGAGATCATCAAAGATTAATAATTATTTATTGATATACAATTGTAATACACACACATATCATCACAAACCCCAAGGTAACCAGAGGAGGGGTTTTAATCCCACCTCGTCGTAGCCGATAGTATGAGTCTACACCGAACAAGTGGCTAGCTCATCGCGATGTTTTGAATAGACTCAATAACTTTGGAAGAATATACTTTGGGCTAATATGATTAAATCAAACAAGTCTCCCATGGAACCATGTATCGCAAAAGAAAAAAAAAGGCGTTCTCCATACAAACTAGTAGCGTTAAAATGACCAATTTGTATGGAAAAGTCATTTTTTTTTTCATTTACGACATATGGTTCCATAGGAAAAGTTGTTAGATTTTATCAGCAGAACCTCATATTAGCCCAAAGTACATCCTTTCAAATTCACCCTGATAGACACTTTCGCATTTATAATACTAGTGGATTTAAAATATGTAGGTATAGATAACAATAAATTAAAATACCTACTTTATTTATTTTTTTATTAAATTAAAACACATGCACAACTAACTACATGTTACCTACTAAACGCAATCTCAACATTTATGACCGACCTCCAAGAGGAAGTTATAAAAGTCGATGCAAACTACAAAAGGCGAAAAACAATTAAATCGTAGCTTGATTCGTCAAAATGTACTGAACATACACGGGTATGCTTGTTGGTAACCAATTTTCTCCTCTTTTAATTGCCTCTACCCATTTATGTTTTAATGCCGGACCTTTCGGGAAACTGTATGTCATGTATAGAAAATATAATTAGTATTAGGTATATAAAAAAAATCAATAATTGTGTAATATCTCATAACCATGAAAGTATTTACAAAAATCGATTTTATCAACTATAAAATCACATCACTAAATAGTAACTGACAAACCTCGTTGGACGGTTCTGTTGTCGCCATACCTTTTGATTAAATTAAATTAAAATGATTACAAATTATTTTAAAGTATCGAAATTCTCATTAAAAATAAAAACACATCACTAGTTCTTCAACTTCTAACTGACGAACATAGTTTGACAGTTACTGTCAGATTGATATTTTAATTATTGTTTTTATTATAATGTTTTATTAAGGTTTAATATAAGAAAAACATGTTAAATACATACTTAAAAAACGTGACACAAGGTACTTTTTTAAATAGTAGTTTCTACACAGCTTTAATGCACAATTAACCATTTTTCCGACAATAAAAGCGGAGCTCTTTTCCACTTTCTCCGCCGAAAGCACAAATCAGACTGAGGATGTAAAAAATATAAAAGTGTGTGTGAGTGACAAATTTGTCACTCGCGCGGCACCCTGCAAATTGAATGATGCTTACTCCAGTAGCGGCGCGCGGACGCGCACGGTTTTTACCTTCATGATTAATAATAATATGTATAATCAAACGAAAGAAACAAATCACGTTAGCTTACCAATGTAGAAACTTAGCAAATATTCTAAATTTAAAACTAATTTTCTAATTTCTATGCAATCGCAACCCGCGATAGTCTGTTACCAATGAGGGTTTCGCACGCAATACAATACAAAAGCGGTAGAAATATTTAGCTATAGTAGACATCTGTGTTAATAATCTGTGGCTTTGAACGAAAAACGGCACGTTCAAGACATGTCCAATATTACTTATTTAAAGCATGTAATATACCTATTATATTTTTCTCTTATACATATGAGAATAGCTATAGGTCACAGGATTATTTTATTTATCTATACCAATGTTATAAAGCTGAAGGGTTTGTGTGTTTGGTTGAACGCGCTAATCTCAGAACTACTGGTTCGGATTGAAAAATTTGTTTTAGTGTTGGATAGCCCATTTATAGAGAAAGGCATAGCTACATATTATTACGCTACAATAATAGGAGCTATATATACGTGGTGGCCGAGTTGGTTAGACCTTGGACTTAAAAACACTAAGGTCCCTGGTTCGAATCACGGTGAGTACCAATGAGTTTTTAATTAAAAAAATTATGTACATTTGTTTGACAACACCACTATAGTGCCTCGGAGAGCACGTTAAGCTGTCGGTCCCGGTTTCACTATACCAACTTGTGAAACTGTTTATAGATGGGTTATTGAGTCTATTCAAAACATCGCGATGAGCTAGCCACTTGTTCGGTGTAGACTCATACCATCGGCTACGACGAGGTGGGATTAAAACCCCTCCGCTGGGTACCCTGGGGCCGTCTAGACGGTCTCGGGCGCCGTAAGGCACCCGTGAAGATATATATATATATATATATATATATATATATATATATATATATATATATATATATATATATATATATATATATATATATATATATATATATATATAGATAATAGGAGCGGAGGAACAATGAAAAATGTTGCAAAAACGGGGAAAGAAATATTCCTTTTGAGAGCGTACGCTGCGTAAACGGTTAAAGTTACGCATACTAAGTTGCGCGGATAAGCTAGTTTGTTTATAATTCTTAATTGCACAAAATAGTACATAGGCGAGCTTAATGCCCTAGTCACTTTCTACAAGCTAACGTTATTATCCTATACTAGCTTACCCGCGCAACGAAAGCTCTCAAAAGGAATAAATGTATTTGGAACATTTTTCATTTATGCTCTGCTCTTATTGGTCGTAGCGTGATGTTATATAGCCTTTTACCCTTCCTCGATAAATGGGTTATTCAACACAATGTTTTTTTTTAATTCGATCCAGTAGTTCCTGAGATTAGCGCGTTCATAGATATAGAATGATGTGGTACCATAATAATAATTGTTCTGCGTCGTTTACAGAGTGGGACGTTAAGTATATCATTCTATAGGCATGTCCTAAAACTTTGGAAATGTTGCAGAAAGGAAACAGCTAGTAGTGATACAAGGGCACGTATGGCAGATACCATAAAACATACTGAGGCTAATAACCCCTCTACAAAAATGACCCAACTTCTGAAAAATGTTATATTTACAGATTTTTAGAAAATATGTCCAAAATAAATAATTTGTAACTTTTTTTATAATAAAAAAAAAGATTTTGACAATAATATCATTTTCTGAAACCAAAAAGGCAGATACATATAAAAACGCTGAATGTTTCGACTAGAAAATACATTTTAAAATATTTTTTTAGTCGGTAGTCAAATGACACGAAGAATACTGAGTCGTTTATTGGCCGATTACATAAAAAAAGGTTGCGTCAAACGTTAACATTGATAAATATGTATGTAATACAACAACGTGTAATTATAGTAAACACACAGACTGTAGAGTACTGTAGATAATACATAAGTAGTTGCTAAAAATACACAATACTGAAATAGAAAGTAACTACATACTCGTAATATCGATTTTTCTTAAGCCGAAATAGATAAAATAAAAATATTTATACTGCCCAGTAGCCATGGTTTACTTGGCCGCTAAGTAGTAAAATAAAGTAGATATAATTATACACTACTTACCTATATTGTTACCTACCATAAAATAATACATTTGTGTTGTATGTGGAGGTCGTAGGTTTGATTTCCACCCATGGCAAAAAAACATTAGTTCGTCAGTTCTGTACAGTTTGTCTGGGTGTTTATAAAATAGAATATAATCGTTGGTTCCGCTACACATAGTACAAGCCTAGAGCTTAGTTTTTGACCATAGCAATATGTGTAAGTTGTCCTACATATTATTATTATTACTATTTAAAAAATTATCAATCAATATAATAATATTGATATATTTACTTTATTGCAAATTCTTCCGCTAGTTAAACGACGACTTAAACGACGTCGACATGTCTCGCTTCTCCACGAAGCATCTTCAGGACTGATTTTTTTTGAATGGGCAATCAATGTTTTTGTGCCATGTGTGATCTCACATCTGTCTGATTGAAAGCAGGAAGAAGCTTCAAGAATGAATTATACGCAACATTTAAATTCTATGTATTTTATTGATCGCTTCCATATAATAAATGGCTACCATAAAATAATTATAATAATAAAGATAAAAGACTTAAAAACGCTTAGGTCCCTGGTTCGAAGCCCGGTGTGTACCAATGAGTTTTTAATTAAAAAAATTATGTACATTTGTTTGACAACACCACTATAGTGCCTCGGAGAGCACGTTAAGCTGTCGGTCACGGTTTCACTATACCAACTTATGAAACTGTTTACAAATGGGTTATTGAGTCTATTCAAAACATCGCGATGAGCTAGCCACTTGTTCGGTGTAAACTCATACCATCGGCTACGACGAGGTGGGATTAAAACTCCTCCGCTGGGTAACCTGGGGCCGTCTAGGCGGTCTCGGGCGCCGTAAGGCACCCGTGATGATATGTATATGTAGGTAAAGAAATAAGGAAACTGAGCCAGACATGACCTATGTCAATTTATAATTTATATAATTATGTCAAATTTAATTTACTACTTAGTAGCCAAGTAAAACCATGGCTACTGGTCAGTATAATTACTTTCATTTTATCTATTTCAGTTTTACAAAATTCGATATTATGTAGTTACTTTCTATTTCAGTATTGTGTATTTTTAGCAACTAGGTAGGTTAGTACCTACCTAGTTATTTTTTTTAATGTTCGTAATTGTACGTATTGTAATGTACATCTTTCTGTTGTGGTTGTTTTTTTGTATTATAATATAATTTTTTTTTTTACTTCGAAAAAAAAATTAATAATGACCTAATACAAAAAGCTAATTAAATACAATGACCGACAAAAATATTATATTAATTCTGCGACAAACAGTAATGGTTATTGGAAGTGCGAAAGCTAATTTTGTATGGAGAACGCGGAGTTCGCAATTACAAATACTACATTAGAATGCAGAGCCCTTAAAAGTTAGTTTTATTATTTAACAAAAATCTTTTGTTTTAAGCAATATTTTCGAAAAAAAAAAATGTTGTTAAATAATAGATTTTAATTAATTATGCGTAATTCTGAAAGTCGGTCAGAAGTTGCGTAAATAATCTTTCATGTAAATATCATATAACATTTCCAAATTTGTTATCTTGATATGTCGCACACAAAACATAGTGTACAGGATGTTTTTTACAGGTAATGGATTAGTGACGTATGAGCGAATAAAAATAATGTTTTGTATGAACATCGGTTGGGTTAAGTAAATATTTATGATCTATAATTAACTAGTTTGCTTTAGAAGTTATGTGTGTGTGCGAAAAATCAATGAACTCAAATATTTACCTAGTTAGTGTACTACTATCACTAATCAATTTAAAAGCATAAAGGCAAATAAAACAGGTGAAATAAAAAATGCCTTACAAAGAGAGTGAGAAACAAAAAAAAATCTCGTGCGGAATTCTTGGAAAAAATACAGTTTCTTTTAACTTTATTTTTTAGCTTTAAAACTATTTTGAATTTTACAAAAACGCTACGCCACGCACATATATGATATATGTGCGTGGCGTAGATAGATAGAGATATTATACACATAACTTATAAAAAGATGGCTTTATAATCTGCTCTATGTAAAAGGAAATAACAATATAAAATGGAGATAACTTTGCGATTTTTTTCTATCAAAGCAACTTTATGCTATTACGTTTTTTAGAGACCCAGTTACTTCTAAATATCTTGTATTTTTTTTATTTTTTTTTACATTATATTTGTTGGGTTTGAGATATTCTCATAATCCGAGATCTAGATTTCTGATTATTGCTTTAGGTGCAATTCATTTATGTTCTAGATTGCATGATTCCTTTAAGTAAAACTTTATTTATTAAAATCAAGACTTTAAAGAAAATGTTCTAATAAATACCTACATAATTATAAACTAACTTAAATTTAAATATTAATAAGTTTGTTATGAGGTCCCCAGAATCCCCACGGGATTTCCATTTCCTTTGGCTAAGGATATAAATTATATTATAATGAATATTATAAACGCATACAACGTTAAAATTAATAATCATAAATAAATAATAAATTGCTTGCATTAAAATGACATAGGTACAGTTCTATTATTATAAGTTAAAAATATAAGTTACATTATTATTTATATTTTTAATAAAAGTACCTACCTAAAATAAAAACATAGTTTTCATAATGGTTTTCATTTTGTCCGTTTTAGCGTTCCTAAATAGCCGAAGTATATTTTGTCGAAGGTACTTATCAAACAAAATCCATCAGCTTAAATCAATTCCCTATTAAGAAATAATGAATAGTTCAATTTCCTACTCTATATATATATATATATATATATATCTTCACGGGTGCCTTACGGCGCCCGAGACCGCCTAGACGGCCCCAGGGTACCCAGCGGAGGGGTTTTAATCCCACCTCGTCGTAGCCGATGGTATGAGTCTACACCGAACAAGTGGCTGGCTCGTCACGATGTTTTGGATAGACTCAATAACCCATCTATAAACAGTTTCACAAGTTGGTATAGTGAAACCGGGACCGACAGCTTAACGTGCTCTCCTACATACATTTTTTAATTAAAAACTCATTGATACACATCGGAATTCGAACCAGGGACCCTTAGTGTTTTTAAGTCCAAGGTCTAACCAATTCGGCCACCACGTATATAATCCTACTCTATGGTCTATCTATAGATACTGGGATCGTATGTCAGCATTGTGATGATTATGCTAACGGTCCTTTTAATCAAAATAAACCAATACGATACCTATTCCTTAAGACAAATTACAAACATCTCTATATACAAAATTAAAAAAGTTAGATATCATCATGGTTGACTTACGACGACCCATCTATAAATAGTTCCAATAGTTTAGTATAGTGAAACTGAGACCGACAGCTTAACATGCTCTCCGAGGCACTTAGTGTTGTTGTACATTTGTACATTTAAACAAATGTACTTTTTTTTTTATTAAAAATTTATTGTAGGTTAAACCGGGGACCTAAAAGTGACCTAAAATTTCGAGTTCAAACCAAAGCAACCACGTAGGTATATACAATTAAAAAAAAACATTAATTATAGCTTTATTACATTAAATTGATCTTTGATTCATTAAATTAGTAAGATTCAATAAGGGCGCAAATAAATACTCTAATCTTACTTCTTAATTTCAGAACCAATGTAAGAACCAATAAGTCAATATTTTTAGGAAAGTAATATAATAAGAAGTTTATGCATTATCAATGCATTTTTTACATGAGGAAAATTAATTTCCACGTACTGGCTTTAACCAGGTATTCTAAGAACATCCGCCTGATATTTGTAAACAAAACCTGGATCATCCTATACACCTGACTTTTTCACCGCACATCGTTTCGTAATTCAGTAAATTATTTTCAGTTTCAGATAATGTAGGTTGCAGTTTATTATCTTGCCGCCTTTTGCTGATGTAGATTACCGTATCGCTATCAAGATTAGTCCAAGTAGCTGGTGTAACATAGCCGCATTCGGAAGGAAATAAAAAAGAAAAGATTTTAGGAAAAAAAATATTTTGTGTTTAGTGAAAAGTGGTTACTGCAATGAAATTACCTTGTATTGTGCCTGGATGTAGTATTTTTGTAAGAATTTTTTTATATTTTTTTATTTGAGGTTATGTGATGTATATTTTTTATTATATATTTATACTAGAATTGGAAATTTATAATTGCTATCATTATTAAATTACCCATATAATTTATATTAATATTAAAATACAATCGTCGAAATGAAGATGGGTTAATCCCTCCGCTGAGTCCGGTTAAACGGTTCTCGGGAGCCAAAAATGCGCCCGTGTAGGTATTCTTTATTAAATATCCCTTCATATATAAAAATATTAAATTAATGTCTAAGCTAACTCTGACACTTTCCTCTCACTTTTGTCACAATAATAAACAAAGATAAAACATTGTTTGTCTCAAACATTGCTTAAATATTCTTTAAAGCAAAAAGATTTTGTAGGATTATTATCGAATAATTCAAATTCATATCATCACGGATGCCTGACGGCGCCCGAGACCACCTAGACGGCCTCAGGGTTTCTAATCCCACCTCGTCGAAGCCGATGGTATGCATGTACACCGAACAAGTGGCTAACACGTCGCGATGCTTGGATAGACTCAATAACCCATCTATAAACTGTTTCACAAGTTGGTATAGTGAACCCGGGACCGACAGGTTAACGTGTTCTCCGAGGCACTATAGAGGTCTTGTCAAACAAATGCACATTTTTTATTTTATTTAAAACTCATTGTTACGCACCTGGTTCGGACCAGGGACCTAAGTGTTTTTAAGTCCAAGGTCTAACCAACTCGGCCACCACGTATATGAAATTCAAATTCATGGCCTTAAATATAAAGCCTGTTCGGTAATCTTTAAAAAAAAAGCGAGCCGAATATCCAGCATAGTACTGCAAGAGAGTAACTCATACTCATACTCATATCTTCACGGGTGCCTTACTGCGCCCGAGACCCCCTAGACGGCCCCAGGGTACCCAGCGGAGAGGTTTTAATCCCACCTCGTCGTAGCCGATGGTATAAGTCTACACCGAACAAGTGGCTAGGCTCGTCGCAATGTTTTTGAATAGACTCAATAACCCATCTATAAACAGTTTCACAAGTTGGTATAGTGAAACCGGGACCGACAGCTTAACGTGCTCTCTGAGGTGGTGTTGTCAAACAAATGTACATATTTTTATTAATTAAAAACTCATTGGTACTCACCGGGATTCGAGCCAGGGACCTTAGTGTTTTTAAGAGAGTGACGATAATAATATTATTAAAGTGGTTTGTTTTTATTAATTTTTGATCTACTTTACTTATCCATAGATACAGCAAAAACAACTTAACACGTAAAATTAAGTTAAGATTGAGTTTTTTTTAATTTTTATTTATGCACGGCATTTTACATTGTGTCTAATTTGTATAACCTATAAAATTAATGAATAGGGACGACTAATACAATTATTTAACAGTGTTAGTCGACACCACTATACCACCTAAATGATTTTAATTTGTACCAATAAAATTCATTTTTGAGATATCAAGTACAAAACATTAGTTGTAAATAAACATTTGATTTTATACTCGTAGTAGACTCGTAATGCGTACTCGTTTTCGAGTCCATTTTAGTAATTACATTATTTAGGTGACATAATTCATGGACTTTGTAGGTCTGGTTATTATATGTTACAAGCATACAAGGTATATACAATGTAAGTATGTAATATTGCGGTGCTAAAAATTCACTACTGGCATAAAGACATGTTATTATAATTATAAATTAAAACCCCAAAAATCATTCCTGGATCCGCCCCTGAGCTGACCAGCAGGGTAACCACCGACTCCGATACCGTGAGATCTCGTTCGAGTTGACATCGAGAACAATGGTTTTGGAACCACGAAAAGTGAAACATCGTTATTTGAATTGCCCAATGCATAACTAGTTCGAGTACCTGATTAATTACAAAAAAAATTATATAATATTATGAAGTTTGTAAATATTATTTGTATGAAATAACGTCATTTTAGATGTCAACTCGAACGAGAACTCACGGTATCGGAGTCGGTGGTTACCCCACTGGCTGATGAGGTTTACTGTAATATTGATATCGAATAATAACAGGGTGTCAACCTTGTTTGTATTATACATTGTAGTAAAGATAATCTAATGTAAAACTGCGTTTTCCTTCCTTCATATACACAAAGCACATGCCAATGCTAGCTTCCATGGATTTTGTAGGTCTACTTACCATCAGGAAATACAAAGTCATATGCCGTGCCCGATAATACAACAGCGTTCAGTCACCCATGTCTGTAGGAACTTGGGAGCATGTATTAAAAACACCTGCCCTACCTACACATCAAATAGGAATCTACACACTGCCAGGTTAAATAGAGGGGCGCGCCGGTTTAAATTAGACAGAAACACTAGTCAGTTTTAAGGTAGTGGACGCAGTATTACGGAGTTGTGCCTGGAAATCTTAAGAGCTAATTATGAATTAAGAATAACCTGCAATAACATTTTTAGTTTTTTTAAGGTAAAGTTTATGTTCAAAAGCCGCAACACGGATTATTAAAACTTTCAAGAGAAAAGTATAAAAAAATAATTTTCATAAAAATAGTGGTCAAGTACGAATTCTGTTCGGGCACTTAGGGTTCCGTATAAAAAAATAAAAAAGGATAGCAGCTATGTGGGAAGGTTTTATTACAGAAATAATTTAGTTTCAGCAACCATTTTAGATAGAAACTTAAAATTTAAATTATTAAAGCAACACATTTTTTAAAACTTATTAGCTCGCAAAGTTTATAAATATATAATTTATATAATAACGGTTTAATTTTTTTAATAATTTGTATGTTAATTAAAATAATCAAATTAAAGGAAGTTCTCAAGGAAAAACAATACTTAATGATAAATCTAAAGTAAATCTGCAGGTGTTAAGACTTGGGAAACAATCGCACGTACGTCTACGTGTTAATCGCTAAATAATCCCGCATTCACGTAGAAATATACTGATGATAATTGTTCTTTATGAGGCCCAGCTCATATATTTGCGATTTTCAAGGAAGGTCGTTCTACACGTAATCCCACCGTATCTAACTCTTTTATCGAGCTATTGGTGATAACTGCTTGGTAAAATATATATAATAGAGGAAACATATTGTCACAAGTAACAAACAACAACACAAGTAACAGTTATTATTAATTAAATTGTTTAACAGTTTTTTTTTGCATTTTTACTTAAAATGGTAACTATAATTCCATCTTATGTTTAATTAGTCATTGTTTCACCGAGTGAACAGGGTCTGCGCATAAGTATCAGCTAATATCACGTCCCGTAACAAATACTTTCCTCCACCTGTTTAGGGCACTAGGTAGTGTCATTTCAGCAGAATTCCTAGCATCGTCTCCAGCCAGTACATTAGGTTTAAAAAAAGGATTAGACAGTACTAAAGGCATGATATATAATCGGATTTTAATGGGCATGTTGCGAAATTCTATTATTTGGCAAGAAAAACACAAGGCTATGGTGACAATATTCGCGGGGATGCAGAAGCTTTAAATTAGCTTCTACGAATCGTAAAGTCAATAAATATAGTTATAATAACTTACATATACATATCTAATAATTGATAGTAACAAGTATGGCAGTAAATATTTTAAGTATGATTCCTCTATACGACAATCATATCTGCGATAAACGTAGATAACATAACATAGCATTTAATATTTGATATATGTAGTTTACACCACTGTAGTTTATACCCAGCGCAAGGATAATGTTCGTCATTTAGCTTGACTTATAAACTGGGACACTTAAATTGGTCAGGACTCCGTTGTGCGCCATTTTGTTATATCAGTGCGAAAAATATTTTAAACTGACAAGTGGATTTAGAGCTGTTTTAGCTTCGGACAATTGTAAAATGGTAATATACGTATTATTAATTATGTAGAACTTTTGTTTTCAGTTGAATAGCATTTTACGTTTTGATAAGCACTGTGTTTTACTGATTTGTCTGTCATTCAGTTTCTTTCGAATATTTTTAAATATTATATTATATGTATTGTGATAAACTGTAATATATATTACTGTGCCTTTAGGTTATTGTGTAATTTAATTGCACTACACAACTAAAAATAAACCTCACAATAAGCTTTGAAATCACGGACAATTAATTAATTGATCCCTTTTTGTTTCAGAATAAATTATTCGGTAACAAATCCAATGACTTTGATAATGAAGCTCTAGAAGTTCATAACGAATACAGAAGAGAACATGGAGCACCGCCATTAGTACTTAACAAAGAACTTTGTAAAATCAGTCAAAAATGGGCAGAAGAATTAGCAAGGAAAGAAGGAATGAGCTATAGTCAGAATAAGGATTATGGCGAAAGCATTTACTGCGGTTCGTCTATTGATCCAAATGTGAAAATAACAGCTAAAGATTGCGTAGATAAATGGTACAGTCAAATTAGTGACTTTTCTTTTGGAAGTGAACCTGAAATACTTGTCTCAGGTTTATTTACTCAAATAGTGTGGAAAAATACCAAAGAATTGGGAATCGGTAGCGCTAAAAGTAAATCGGGAAAACTTTATGTTGTCGCCAATTATAATCCTCCTGGAAATTACAGTGGTCAATTTAATAATAATGTTCTTCCACCTGGTGCAAACCAATTTAAGTCTACATACAAAAGACCATCTAGTACGACTTATGAAGAAAAAACTACTAATACATCATCTACGATAGCACCGACACCAAGAAGCAATAAAAATATAGGTGATATTGCTTCTGATTTAGTTAGCAAATTTAAATCTACTTCTATATCTGATGATACATTTGAAACCCAATTTTTGGAAACTCACAATGAATACAGAAGAAAGCATGGTGTACCACCATTGGTAATAAGTAAGAAATTAAATAAGTATGCTGATGAATGGACAAAAGTATTGGTAAAGAAAGGAAGAATGGAACACAGAGATCAAAATGAATACGGTGAAAATATTTACTTTGCTTGGTCTTCAGACCCAAGTTTCCGGGTTAATGGAGCTGACCCAGTAGATAAATGGTATTCTGAAATCAAGGATCATACATTTGGGAGAGAACCTACAAGCTTAGCATCTGGTCATTTTACTCAAGTTATCTGGGAAGACAGTAAAGAAGTTGGGTTTGGAATAGGTAAATCTAAAGAAGGTCAAATTTATGTTGTTGCCAATTATTATCCACCGGGCAATGTCATTGGTAGTTTTGCTAAAAAAGTACCACCGCCTATTTAATTAGCCAAAGATTGAAACTAGTTCATAAAATCATTCCATTTTTTTTTATTGCGAACAATTTAATGATATTTTATTTAATTTAAATTATAATATAGGTACTCTAAGTTTAAAATAAAATATATTTTAATGACTAAATGTTTGATTGAAAAATTCTCGATAACTTATCATTAGATATCGTGTTATCAGTGACTAATTTATTTATTTAGACAAATTTCATGTTTTTCCTGAATATGATTGTGTGTTATACGTGAATATCTACTTACTATTGTGTCATTAGTTGGTGATTAAAAATTCGGGTGCAAATATACCTAAACTTAACTTTTCCCCGAGAAAAAAATCCTTTTTGAATATTATTTTACAAAAATACCATATTTTCGGGGTTGTTAAAATATTTAGTAAGGGATTTTTGTTTCGGAAAAAAGTGATGTTTTTATCCGAATTTCCGATCACTACATTAGTTTTAAATTCATATACCAACTTATTTTCTATTAAGAGCCACTTGGATTTACTCTGTGCACTCCTTTACCACCTAAATAATTATTAGCTAGTTTTATTTCAATCCTAGATTATTCTCAGTCAATGTTATAATTAAACTATCAACTTTAATACTATGAAAAAAAACAAAGATCTATAAAGTAGTTAAACAAGGAACAGTGGGCTATCCAAATATTTAAGAGTACAAAAATTGGATACTAGACCAGTCCCTATTTCCAGTTTTACTAGCTACATTAAGCATATTGTCTAATAGATCGAATCCAGGATTATACTGTTAATTTGGTAAGGTGATAATTGAATTTAATTTAAAAACTTCATCGAATTGTCTAAGTCAGACTAGGCCGCTAGGAATTATCTACCAGTAAAACCTTCGGGACAAATACCTACTCGTATATTAAATAATTGTTATGAGCATAAAAACATTGTCTATTGTACATTATATACTAATACCCACTACATACTAATACTTATATTAATATGCATATATAAAAATAAAAGCAAATAAGATCCCCCTATTCGGAACTTGTATAATGTCTACAGGTAAATCATTCCAGACTCTTACAGCGGATATTGGAAAGATTTTAAGACAAAGGTAAAATGATTTAAAGGAATGGAAAGAATGAAGTTAAACGCAAAACGAACGATTCTATCGTGATGCGAGCCTAGAGATGTAAAACTATATGCATCTGATACATGCGTTGTGTAGGTATTTGTATTTTGTTTAGTATTTTTTTCTGTGAGATCTACATAACACACGTCACCATAATTGCAACGAATATCTAATAGATCAAATTGTTTAAATTCCAAAAACCAAATAACTACTAGCTCAACTGCACTTATCAGCTATGGGCCCTCTATTGTACAACAAAATTAATAAAATACATTCAATCATTACTATTACAAAATTTCAAATCAAGAAAAAGCTTATAAACTGGCTCATTCAACTAACGATTGTAAACTTTCATTGATGAATACACAATTCCTACATGCAGGAAATAACGTGGACACATAATAAAATTAAACTAAAACATACATTTCACACGCTTTATGCTTACATTATCTTTTGCTAATGACTTTTTATTGGTTTTGTTTGCTCTAGTTACTTATTGTCAGTGTATATATGTATGTATTTTATACTGATATTAATTTTTAATATTGTTCTAAAAATCATCAACATATTAACCGCAGCAATTCGGCGACCACTGCGACACAGGCATGCCTAGTGCAGAGGTTGGAATACCACCTGATATTCAGCCTATATCCACATTTAAAACTTGTTATATTTATATTGTTCAGTTATTATATATAGGCGAAATTATTGATTAACACATTACTTTCTTTCTTTCAATCTAAACAAAGCAAGCAGTAAGTATTGAACAAGGGTATCTTTAGCTGGTGTTGTTTTATATTGGCAAAAAAAGATTTGAATATTTTACGCAATCGGTTTATCTTATCTTATTACTTTTTAGGGCTGACATCAGTCAAAACACTTCGACCCTGTGGGATCTTTTGTGTGTCTCCTATTCCTTTTCACCTCACTCGTTATTCCCATCTTCAAAAAACCCTGAAATATTTGAGGCGACGACTAGATGAATACGACTAACGTTGGCCCTATCCACTTTTTATAGAAGGCGGGATCTTCCAATAATAATAGATTGACATTTGTCCGGGTTGACAACACCACTAAATCTAGTCGACCAAGCCAATATATTTAGAAGATCAGAGTAAAGGCTATTGCACTATTTGAAACACTATGTGATGTCTGTCTTAACATAGAGCTGCAAGTCATCGGCGTACCAGTGGTAGTGACAGTAAAGCGAAAATAAACATCTCCATACTATGGGACTTAGAGATGGTCTTAGATGGAAATTTTGTTTTAATGAGCCCGAGTCCATGCATGGGCAATTGTGACGCATGCCAATGGCCAAGCATAGAATGAAATACTTGGGATAGGCTTACCCGGAACCAGAAAGCTAAAGCATCCTTAAACTAGATGATGTCCTCAAATATGTCAGCAACATATTTGAGGACAGGACTAATACGTGAGGTAAAAAATAATGGCTAACACATAAACGTTCCCAGAGTCGAAGTGTTTTGACTGATGTCAGCCCCAAAAACCAATAAGATAAGAAGATAATACAGTGAAGCGATGTGGTGACACTGTTAATAAACAGCGAGGAAAGCAATGGAGAGAGAATGCTACCTTGTGCCTTTACACCTACTTAAATTTATAAGTGTAAACATTTTAATTATAAATATTATTTTATCGATAGTATGTATATTTAATAAAAACGGTGTAAATTTTATTGATAGCATGTAACTAGAGTTGTAAAGTAACAATAGTACAAGATACTTACATGTTTTTGATAAGATTAAATTCTAGAATCGATACAGTTTATCTATTTAGATTTGTCGCAATTCCTGAATTTAAATGAAATAGGCTTTATGACAGTGTAAAAATTAACAAGTCGTTACTTCGGGCGAATTTCATAAACCCTTTATTTATTATAAGATATTATAATATGAGATAAATTATATTAAATATAAATATTTAATGTGAGATAAATTATTGGTATTAAATTTAATATTCATATTTGGGACAAAGTTAATCCGAGTTGGTAAAATTGGACTTTACTTATTATATTTTCGATTAATTTTTGATGAAGCCTTTTCTATTTATTTATTTTTAACCATTATTTTTCTAATTTTAATTTTTAGGCTTAGTTTGTCTCGCTATATTTAGATTATTTAATCTATAAATATTGTTATCTTTATAATAAGCTATTTTATAATATATATTCTAATATATAGTATTCTGGCATATACAAATAACCATTATTCAAAATAATGATTACTTTTCCAGCAAAAAAATAAAGCGCGAAAATTATTATATGAGTGTAACCGGATCCCACTATTCTGCTAAACAGATAACTGTTGGAAAATTATAGTATAACATTCTTGAGGCATGTACCTAGGTATAAGATGCTAAATAGTGTTAAATAGTGGGACTACTTGCGTACTTTCTTTGTACAGCTAATTCATATTTTAGTACTGTCTTTGTGCAGATAATTTATGTAATTTTAGTACTGTCTTTGTATAGCAAATTAGTAAGACTATTTGCGTATTGTCTTTGTACAGCTAATTAGTATGACTATTTTCGTACTGCCTTTGTGTAGCTAATTAGTTTCATACCAATTTGTGTACTGTCTTTGTGCAGCTAATTAGTATGACTATTTTCGTACTGCCTTTGTGTAGCTAATTAGTAGGACTACTTGCATACTGTCTTTGTGCAGCTAATTAGTATGGCTATTTGTGTTCTGTCGTTGTGCAGCTAATTAGTATGACTACTTTAGTACATTCTTTGTGCAGCTAATTAGTATGACTATTTAGTACTGCCTTTATGCAGCTGGATAGTATAAATATTTGCGCGCAGTCTTTGGCTACTCGCTGAAATGATTGACAAAGGACAGACGACCAAATAATCTGGAGAAATTTCAAGGCATTGGAAATTTTCTTAAGTCTGAAAACGAAGAATTCCATCGCTTCGCTTACAATTTATCTATAGAGCTCTTGTATGTTGGTGCATCTTGGGAAAATTAAAACAATTTTATAAATCTAAATATATATAACTCAAAGGCAACTGACTGACTGACTGACATAGTGATCTATCAACGCACTGCCCAAACCACTGGACGGATCGGGCTGAAATTTGGCATGCAGGTAGATGTTATGACGTAGCCATCCGTTCAGAAAGGATTTTGATAAATTCTACCCCCATATGATAAAAAAATAACTATTCCACGCGGACGAAGTCGCGAGCACAGCTAGTAAAGTAATAAAAATCAATAAGTAGTCTGCTAAAGCTAAAGATGACGTGAATTTAAAATCAATTAAAGTTAATTTCTATTGATACGAAAGTCGTGCAAAAACTTCAATGTTGCAAAATACCTCTTGGCATTGAAAAGGCAAGAGGGCTCTCTGGTTTGGCCTTCCAGTGCTTGAGACGAGTGATCTTGTTTTACTGCCTTATTATATTTTTTGGTAGACTCCGCAAGGACTATTATGATATATTATATCAATTTCATAATTTGTCTTCAAAAAATAGGATTTTACCAATATACATATAAAAAAATTACAAAACAATGTTACATAAACGCTAATAAAATATACCTATATTTTGCCATACATGGACGATCCCTATGATGGGTAACACTCCAAACTTAGTAATTTCAATATGTACCTAAGTATAAATTCAATAATATTTTCTTACAATTTTATGTCATTTTAAAATATCCTACTTTGCTTCATACAGCACTCTTTTCTATCTGAAGCTCTACCATGGGTTTTTGGTTTGAACCAAAACGTAACGTTAAAACGTGAGGAACCACCAATAGGATCTAATCTAGGATGGTTGTTGCTCACGTATTAACGTTACGTTGCTACAAAGTAAAAACCCGTAGTAGAGCGTCTGGTGTATTTTTAAAGTTTTCCTAGAGACTCTTAAAACACAAACACCCTGTATATTAGTGCTCCCTGTAGGTATATCGAAATATAATATACCTTATTTTACTCCTAGAATGTTCTATTCAATAACAAAAACACATAAAAATTAGTCCAGTAGTTTTTAAGCGATGCCCCGACAAACAATTAAACAGACACGAATTCTAAAAATTATACAATATTGTTTTATCCTATATAGAGTACATGTTGCTATTTTATTTAAAATATATTAATGTACAGTTTTTTTTTCATTTACAATTTTATTTTATGGGTAGATAAATGGAACTTCTATATAAACACGGGATTTATCAAGTTTGACAAGTTTTAACCTAAACAAGTCCCTGCTAATACTTATAAAGTCATATTTTCAGTAAGTCAGACAAGTTTTAACCTAAACAAGACTCTGCTAATACTTATGAAATCATATTTTCAGTAAGTCTGACAAGTTTTAACCTAAACAAGTCCCTGCTAATACTTATAAAGTCATATTTTCAGTAAGTCAGACAAGTTTTAACCTAAACAAGACTCTGCTAATACTTATGAAATCATATTTTCAGTAAGTCTGACAAGTTTTAACCTAAACAAGTCCCTGCTAATACTTATAAAGTCATATTTTCAGTAAGTTAGACAAGTTTTAACCTAAACAAGACTCTGATAATACTTATGAAATCATATTTTTAGTAAGTCTGACAAGTTTTAACCTAAACAAGTCCCTGCTATACTTATAAAGTCATATTTTCAGTAAGTCAGACAAGTTTTAACCTAAACAAGACTCTGCTAATACTTATGAAATCATATTTTCAGTAAGTCTGACAAGTTTTAACTTAAACAAGTCCCTGCTAATACTTATAAAGTCATGTTTTCAGTAAGTCAGACAAGTTTTAACCTAAACAAGACTCTGCTAATACTTATGAAATCATATTTTCAGTAAGTCTGACAAGTTTTAACCTAAACAAGTCCCTGCTAATACTTATAAAGTCATATTTTCAGTAAGTCAGACAAGTTTTAACCTAAACAAGACTCTGCTAATACTTATGAAATCATATTTTCAGTAAGACTGACAAGTTTTAACCTAAACAAGTCCCTGCTAATACTTATAAAGTCATATTTTCAGTAAGTCTGACAAGTTTTAACCTAAACAAGTCCCTGCTAATACTTATAAAATCATATTTTCAGTAAGTCTGACAAGTTTTAACCTAAACAAGTCCCTGCTAATACTTATAAAGTCATATTTTTATTTTGTTGGAGCAAAACCATGTGACTTTGTATGTACTTGATGGTAAGCAGACCTACAACGTGCATGAATGGGGTCGATTATTACGTTGTTGTACGTATACTTATAGCATTGATGGCCCCAATTAAATAATTACCATCACTAGTGCCTTGTTGACTCCCGGGAACCGTTTAAACGGCCTCAGGGTACTCATCGGAGGGATTACTCCTCCTCATTTTGCCGATGGTAATCGGATGTATAGGTGTTGCTTACAACAACAAGCTATAGTTACGAATTGGGCGTCGACGAAGACGAATTTATATATAGGAGGATATTAATCCCGCTGCTTTATAGTCAAATCAACTGCCCCTTTTGTGACCGTACCCTGAAAGGAGACTACTCGATAAGAAACCGATGCAGTAATCGCCTGAAAACCGAAGACTAAAACCAAAACATGACTAGGTCACTTGACGCCTAGGCGGTCGCGGACGCAAAGTAATAAGAGATTATTTAATCATCTGTAGTAGGTTTTAGGACTAACAGTGTTAAATAACTAACCCTGAATACCCTTTATTAGTATCATAGTCATAAAGTTAGAACAATTAACTCTTAATTTAACTTAAATTTACTAAGCATTTCGTCCTATTTGCTACTGGAGTCTGGTTCCGAAACCTCCAATTCAAACTTTGGGAAGAGGATCATGGTTGGACATGTGACCCTACATCCACCTGATGGTAAGTGGCAATGTAACGTCCGAGAATGTTCTATACCAATAGTAGCAATGCAGATTTGATATATTCGAATAAAACAGGAGGATTTCTCTGGAGATATGTGACTTTTAATTAGAATATATTAAACCGACACGCAAATCAAAAAATCAATTAGAAGCCTTAAAATTCAGGTTGTCAGCGGAATAGAGAAAGTTCATCAAATGCACTGTCTATGTTTTTGAAGGTTCAATATCTTGCCCAATGAAGTGATGAAGATAGGGCATGAAGCAAAAGTCGAGGACTTGCTAAGTGACTCGTTAGACCGGCCAGTTAGTTTCTAAGTGATTTTATAATTTTTATTTTTTATTATTGAATTTAAATGACTTTAATTTATTTATCTGAGAGAATATAAAATAGCTTAAGATTTATGTATGCTTAGGTATGTATTTAATATATTTTTATAATGTAGACAATCTACATATTTTAGCGGTTGTACGCTTTATAAAGATACTAATGGTAGGGGAGAGTTAAACAGAGTTAATTAACAAAGAAAAATCCTTACGGCGCCCGAGATCGTCTAGACCATGACAAATTGTACAGAAAAAACGTACTAATATTAAATAATACTAGTACTAAATATATATAATATTAAATAGTACTAGTACTAAAATAAGCACTTTTAAAACATGAGAAGTGAAAAATATATTATTAATATAAATTACCTTTCTCCTAGTAGGCTATATTGCCATTTCATACCCGTATATATTTCTGTGATGTCATTAATATACTTGATTTGGATACTTGCATTCGCAATCGCAAAGTTTGCGTTCTTACAAAATGAGCTTTCGAACTTCCAGTATTACTCGACTACTGTTTGTCGCAGAATTCAAACAATATTTTTGTCGGTTATTATATTAATTAGTCTTTCTGTGTTGGTTTTTTTTAATGATAAAAACTTTTTTTATAGTATAATACAAAAATATTTATTAACCAGAACAGAAAAGTTTTCGGGTAACATAAAAATAATAATTCAACTTCGACAACAACTTCGTCGGTCGTATGGACGTGAATACAACTATCCTTGAGTACCTAAACTACCCACAATAAAGACGCTAAATAACCCAAACAATAATATAAATTAGTTAACACATGTTGAGTAGATTGCATGTGGAATCAATCTCTCCATTAGTATTTAATAGCATACCTCTTCCTTTTTGCCAGCATGCTAAGAACCTTGGTTTACATATGACCTGCGATCTTTCTTGGAACTATCACATTTCGGAAGTTAGTAAACGTATTTTCGCCAGCATGCATTCGCTCAAGCGGTCCCAGTACCTTATTCCATTTAAGACAAAGATTATGTTAGTAAATTCACTTCTTTTCCCTATTTTAGACTACGCTGATGTATGTTACTCTGATCTGACTGAAGACCTACTATAGCGCAGGTGGAACGGCCCCGCCGAACCCGTCGTCTACCAGCGCGATATAAGTAATATAAAATAGACGCGGCAGTCACGCCATCTAGTAGTAGCTATCTCAATCCATGCATCCTCCCCGCCACCCGCGCGCTTAGAGTAGTTTTATAAGAGAATAAAAAAATGTTTGAACTATGTGCACGTGATTTTAATTACTTGGCTCCTTTCCGCTATAAAATGGCAGCCCAACGTGGAGCTCGAGTATATTTAGTGTGAAAAACTATTATTGTGCAATATAAAGTGTTATAAACAATAGTAATGTAGTTTTGTATTAGATAAGTGTAAATAATAATTCGAGTTTGCAAAAACTGTTTCACCAGAATGGCGTCAGTAATCCTGCGTTGTGATTGGCTGACAGTGGTCATACGATCATCAGTATCGACACAGAACAAGAAAATAGAAGTGTGAAGTGAACTTAAGCAATGTCGATATTTAGTTTTAATGGTGTTTTGGATTTATTATTTAATAATTTAATAAGACTTTATTAGTGTCAAATAGGACTCAAGTGAGATATTAAGTGATTAAGTGCAATTGACTAGTTCCGATATATATATTTGGCGTCGCGTGTCCATACTCAACACTTGTCATGCCCTGTTCTATCGCTGCGGCATTTCTTCGTTGATGTACACTGCTCGCCGGTTGCACTTCTAGTACTTCTACGCAGTTATACGTTTTTTCACAACAAGTTTTGGTGAATACTACAATTAGTTTTAGGAATAAACATTGTACTTATAGTGTTGTGTATAACTTAATGTGTAGTGACATTTAAGTAATAAATAATGAACATTTTAAATAACATTTTAAAAAAATAAATAAACTAATATTAATTATAAAATAAAATGGTGTTAACGAGGTCGCGTGCGGATAGCCCTTCTTTCCAGGCGCCTGCGGGCCCTGATGCGGAGCTTGGAGCTGCACCACATGCAACGCACGTCCAGCCGGTGTTAGACACACCTGCCGCGATGTTGTTGCCCCCCTCGCCGGCGTCTTCGGTTCCTACTTCGGTAGAGGCGCCTACACAAATTATTATGACGGATCAGCAACTGGCCGCTCTCTTGTCCAGAATAGGAAGCGCTACACCTCTTTCGCCGGCTCCTGCAAATCCTGCGATGAGTTGTCTCAGCAACTTTGTGGGGTGCACGTCCAGATTTGATGGAGACAGAGGCAACGACGTCAATGCGTTTATTGACGCTATACAGGTATACAAGGAGTGTGTCGCCATGAATGATGACATCGCATTGCGCGGATTGCCTATGTTGCTGACAGGCATGGCAGCCACTTGGTGGCTAGGTGTAAAACAGTCGGTGTTGTGCTGGGAGGAAGCCATTCTCCTACTAAGGCAGACTTATGGGCCGAGGCTACCGCCGCACAAAGTATACCGACAGCTTTTCAGTGTTGAACAAACAAATGAAACTACAGATATTTTTGTAGCTAAAGCCAGAGCCCTGCTTGCCCAGTTGCCACCCAGGACTATACCCGAAAATCCTGTGCAAGTGGATATGGTGTATGGATTGCTGCATCGGAGGATCCGAGAGCAAGTCCCAAGGGGCACGATAACATCATTTTCGGAGATGTTACAAAAAGCTCGTGCTGTAGAAGATATGTTGGAAGAAGGACGTCCACATACCATGGGGTATGTGCGCAAGCCTGCAGCTGCTCCAGCACAGGTTCCGGAGTCATTGGGTGCCTCCTCAAGTTCTTCATCTTCAACTTCTGCAGTTCCAGTCGCCAACTCAACAGTAAAAAAACCTAAAGTTCGGTGTGGATACTGTAAGTCAATTGGGCATACTAAAGAAGAATGTCTAAAAATGAAAAAGAAAGAGTCTAGTTCCAATACAACTCAATCTCTTGTCAGCTGTTTTGGATGTGGAACACCTGGAGTCATTCGTTCAAATTGCCCGACGTGCAAGGTTGCAACTGTAGACTTCCAAGCGATTGCTGCACTGGGTAGCAGTCTGATGGACCCCCGAGCGAGACCAAAGCTGATGGTGGAGATCTGCGGTTCCCGTGGCTCAGTGTTAGTGGATACAGGTGCTAAACAATCTGTGGCTAGTGATAGCTTAAGTGCAGTGTTGGTGGCTAAAGGCCAGAAATTAGATTCAGTGGAAACTATTATTAAGTTAGCTGATGGTTCTAAATTGTGTAAGATTGTCCAAACTACAAAGGTGATTGTAAGGGTGCATGGAATGGAGATTCCAACCTTATTTATGCTTTTGCCTGGGGCTACGGAGTCCCTCTTAGGTATGAATTTTATTAGGGATGCTGGAATGAATGTGGATTTTAGTCATAATGTGTACTCCTTCCATTCTGTCTCTCCATCCTTTAGCCTCACCTATGAAGACACAGATCCTGTTGACTGTGTCGTATCCTCTGTAGACCTTCGAAAGGAGGAGGGAGCAATTCTTCAAGAAGAAGACCGATCGCTTCTTAATAATCTTCTACGCAAGAATGAGGATATCTTCAAGCCAGGGGGAGTCCCTACAACGTTTGCTGTGCATCGCATTGAGACTGGTGAGCATAGTCCTGTTGCGGTGCCTCCATATCGTGTTTCACCGGCTAAGAAGGAGATCATGAAGAAAGAAGTAGAGGCCATGTTAGAGGATGGAGTCATCGAGGAAGCTGAGTCTGAGTGGGGATCTCCTGTTGTGCTCATACCCAAGAGCCAACCAGGTGAGTGGCGTTTCGCTGTATATTATAGAAATCTTAATGCTCTCACTAAAACTGTTAAATATCCTTTACCAGTTATCGATGACATCCTGTACTCTACAAAGGCTAATGCAGTGATGTCCACAATAGATTTAAAATCTGGATATTGGCAGATTGAGGTACATCCTGCAGATAGAGATAAAACCTGCTTTGTAACACCATTTGGGACATATAGGTTTTGTCGGATGCCCTTCGGTTTAAAGAATGCTCCGGCTACCTTTCAACGTCTGATGGACCGTTTCAAGGTAGGGTTAGGAAATATTAATATGGTTACTTATTTGGATGACATTTTGGTCATTTCGCCAGATTTAAGCACACATCTACGGGACCTCGAACAGGTCTTTGACAGGCTGCGTATGTACAATCTGCATGCCAACCGTAGGAAGTGTCTATTCGGGAGAGAGAAAGTCACTTATTTAGGTCATATAATCTCTGCAAAAGGAATCGAAGCCGACCCTTCTAAGGTCAAAGATATATTGACTCGTGAACCACCCACTAACATCAGGGAGCTGAAGACCTTCCTGCAAACTTGTTCGTGGTTCCGTAAATTTATTCCCGGATTTTCTAAGGCAAGTGAACCTCTAACTAAATTGACCCGTAAAAATGAATCCTGGAAGTGGGAGGATCTGCAGAAACAAGCATTCGAGGACTTGAAAACCTGCTTAGCGAGCACGCCCATCCTCCGCCAACCAGACTTTAACCAACCCTTTGTTTTAAGGACTGATGCTAGCGCCTACGCGCTAGGTGCCGTATTAATGCAGGGACCTGATATCAAAACGGAACAACCCATCGAGTATGCAAGTAGGCTGCTGACTGGTGCCGAGCGGAACTACACGACTACGGAGCGTGAGGCCCTGGCTGTTGTGTGGGCCCTTGATAAGTTCCGAGGATATTTAGAAGGCGCCCAGGTTAATATAGGTACGGATCATCAACCACTGAAGTGGTTATTATCGTTGAAGACGCCAAGCGGACGCTTAGCCCGCTGGGCCTTGAAGATTCAATCCTTCAATTTGAATGTTGAATACACCCCAGGTCGTATCAATGTTATAGCTGATACTCTTAGTCGACCTGTGGACTCAACAGACACTACTTGCGACGTGTGTCCAGTTACTCTGGATTTGCCTCACCGTGACCCCACGGAGATCCGCGATGCCCAATTGGGAGACGCCGATTGTGCTAAAATCATCCAGGCTTTTGAAGCAGGAGATTCCGAGCCTTGGACGGACAAAGGTTACTACATGACTCAGGGTGTTCTGTATAGGGCGGATCCTGAAGGCGACAATGAGGAACCCTTGCTCGTACTACCAGAGTCAATGCGACTTAACGTCATGAAGGAGTTTCATGACGCGCCTACGGCCGGTCATCCAGGTATCGACCGCACCTATCAAAAGGTAAGGGAGCGATACTATTTTACAAACATGAGACAATATATACAACAATATGTCCGGGCCTGTGAATTATGCCAAAAGTACAAGCCCACAAATCTGAAGCCAGCTGGTTTACTACAAACCCCAACCCCGCAGCAGCGCTTCGAGGTCTTATCCATAGATCTATTTGGACCTTTACCCGAAGGTCCTCAAGGAGAAAGGTGGATACTTTTAGTTGAGGACGTGGCTAGCCGATGGGTGGAGATATTTCCCCTTGCGGAAGCCACGGCTGGGACCTGCAGTAAAATCCTGATTGAAGAGGTATTTCTTCGTTATGGATTGCCGCGCAGAATTATATCTGACAACGGTGTCCAATTCGTTTCTACGGTGATGCAAAGAGTTTTGTTTGGATTCGGGATTCAACAGAGTTTAACACCCTTCTATCATCCTCAATCCAATCCAGCAGAGCGCAAAAATAGGGAGATGAAGCTGATGCTCTCCATCCTCCTACATGCAGACTATAATCATCACGACTGGCCCAGTAAGCTACCTCTGGTACGCTTTGCTCTCAACAGCGCCCCAAATCAAGGGACAAGTAAGTCCGCCGCATATTTAACTTTCGCACGCGAGATGAGAGTGCCTCTTCACCTCGTAGATGACATTCGCAGCATTGTCTCTTCGGACAATTACGAAGGTCAATTTAACCCGTATTTACGGCGTTTCGCCGATAATCTGGAACAGGTAAATAAGAAGATCAAGGAACAACAAGTACGAAGGAAGGAATACGCCGATAGAGGCCGCCGTCCTGGACCTGCCTACCAGATAGGTGATCGTGTGTTGGTAGAATCTCATATGCATAGTAATGCTGAGAAGGGTGTCACCCATAAGTTCATGGCGCGCCGTGAAGGTCCTTTCGCCATCAGCAAGCAGGTGAGTCCCACCACCTATGAGCTAATTGGAATTGATGGAGTGACAAAAGGAAAATATCATTCCAGCACTTTAACGCCCTACCGAGGTATTGAGCCTACTTTGGCTATTAAACGTAAAAAGCGACTTAAGGTTGCCAAGTCACATCCGAGACGTGATAGAGACTTGGAGGGGGAGACTATAGCGCAGGTGGAACGGCCCCGCCGAACCCGTCGTCTACCAGCGCGATATAAGTAATATAAAATAGACGCGGCAGTCACGCCATCTAGTAGTAGCTATCTCAATCCATGCATCCTCCCCGCCACCCGCGCGCTTAGAGTAGTTTTATAAGAGAATAAAAAAATGTTTGAACTATGTGCACGTGATTTTAATTACTTGGCTCCTTTCCGCTATACTACTCAATAAACTCGACCGCCTTCTTAACTTGTGCATACGCTTTGTTTTCGGCCTGCGCTAATATGACCATGTATCTATTTACCGCAAACAGTTAAGATGGCTTAATATACCGCACATGCTTTCTTATATGTTATACAGTGCACATGCTTTCTTTCCTTTATAACATCCTCTATAATCCTAATACCCCTTCTTACCTAAAATCTCGATTTATTTTCCTCTGTGATTCTCACAATCGTCCTCTTCGCTCCTCTGTTAATAACCAATTAAAGATCCCGTCGCACACCTCCACCAAATATTCCGATTCTTTTACTGTGACAGCTGCTCGTCAATGGAATTTGCTTCCTCTGTGTATAAGGCAGGCTCCAACCATCGGTGTATTTAAACGTCTACTCACCACTCATTATCTGAATAAGTAACTACCAATTTTTCCTTTAGCATTTTCTGTTTTAATATGTACTATATGTATTATATTGTATGATTTATATAAGTAGTATATTATGTATTGAGTGTATGTTTAAGTATTTACATGTAATATTTAAGTAGTTTATATAATATTTGCTATATGTCTTTTAAATTGTTATTTATTTGCTTTTGCACCCTATGCATAATCTTCCACTCTCTTAAAGGTTAGCTGGTAGAAAATGCCTAAGGCATTAAGTTCGCCTATGTACAATTTTATTTTGTAATTTTGTGCAATAAAGTATTTTAAATAAATAAATAAATAAAACACACAAAAATTATACTATGTAGGTACAACACAGCAAAAGTCATTGTGGATCTACAGCTCTAAAAAGCGATGATTACCGTGTTTTTAAAAACATAAGTTCTTCGTCTCGTTGCCATCACATGGGATCACATCATATATAGGGATCAACTAATAAGATCGCCTTATTTTTCAAATAAACCTCCCTTATTGGTTGATTCCAATCTCTAGTTACTAGCGACTATAGTAAAATCTTGTGGTAGAACTACTTACTGTATGGAGCAACGAAGTATGGGAATCTCCACACTATGAAATGGACTAATACATACTTACTTCGTACTTCGTATTGTACTCGTATATTCGTATTGTACTTCGTTACATAATATTAATCCAATTATTGATAAATTGTTCACTCTATTTATTCATTATAGTTCGACCGGTTTAGTTATAATTTAATTATAACAAATTATTATATAATTTAATTAACAAATTATTATACAATTTAACTATATAATAATTTGGAAAAATATAAATTTTTGACAATTAATATGAGATGTAAGTTTGTATGCTGCTCTGTCGAGTGAAGGAAATTTAACATCTTATAATGACCCGGGACGCACCACAGTGTATCTTGATAAAAGTGATATTTTTTATTAATATTATTAAAAAACTTTTTTCTTTTTGTCTGTATAATACAATAAATTCATATAAAAATAGTAAACTTATAATAATTTTTATTTTTTATCTTATTTAATATTTTTTAATAGTGCTACAGCTACTTTATTGGCTGTGTAGTCTTCATTCGATTTTGCTGGATAGCTTGCAGCCTAATAGCAGATAGTATTTTGCCTGATCATCCTTTCCTAATTTTAGTTAACAGTTACCAATTCTAAGAAGGTTTAAGCTATAGACCCTCGGCTGTGCTGTTTCAGCTTTAAGGAGATAATTAAGAGCATCTCCATAGGTTTAATTTAGAGGATTGCTGTATAAAGTTTGTGATATTCTCCGCTTGTACCATGCCATATCAGCAATTTGGTAACACCATTCACCTAGCATATGAAGTGTTGTTGCATCACATCCCCAGGGCACCCAGCGGAGGGTTTTTAACCCACCTCAAAGAAAAACCTATGGACATACATTTTCTACTATAAAAATTCTATCATTTCTACTACAGTCGCTAGTAACTATATAATTTAAGAGTTTTCGTAAGATTTATTAAAGTTTTTTTTTATATAATATTATTCCTCATACTTTTTCATTGCTTCACTAGCAAAGATTTCCATCTCTTTTTAAAAATAAAAATATTATATTCTTATAATCCTTTACCAAAGCCAATGAGCTTAAAAACTATAGAGTGTCTCGACCACGTCGTCAGTTAGTAGGCATATAAAATAAGTAAATGATAGCTGTGGAAAGTACTCGTTAAAAAACAAAACATTTCTGAACTTATTTATTATTTAAAATATACGAGTATATATATATTACTCATAAACTTTGGCATTGTATCCGTATTATATCGTTATTGCTTCTGGTACACATAGTACCAGCCTAGAGCTTAGTTTGTGACCAAAGCATTATGTGTAAATTGTCCTAAAACACTACAAAATATACAAATAAAGACTAATAATAATAAAACTATTCCTAGATATAATTTAAAAGGCTCTATTAATATTTGGAGAAACGTTGAAAAATTTTGATTTGATTTTTTTTGCTTCAACCAATTGTTTGCATTATGAATTATTATTGAATATAAAGATTTAGACTAAGTTGCACCGATTAAAGTTAAAAATAGCATCGAATGTACCAGCTGTCATTCTACATTCAAAGTAAAACTGATACATTCGACGCTATTTTTAATTTTAATCATTACAATTACTTTATTGGAACAACACGAACACGTGGTGCAACTGGAGGTATAGTAATCAATGATGATACATCGTATAAACCATTTATATTTCAAAGTTGACATGCGACTCTATAAGTAAAAAATGACTCCACTGACCAAAGCACTCTTGATCCAGCACAATACCTCGCTTTATACATACAGCACGTCGCTGCATCAAGCAGGACACCCTACGTAATTCCAAACGTGACTAGATTCCTTCGGGCAGTCTTTTTCTTGTTTTTTTTTTCTATTTTATCTGAGCATTAGGATATAACATTTAAATTGCCTCTCTGTTATATTGAATCTATCATCTTGAGTATCACTCGATCGTCGCACATAATTTTAGTTTTGTTTTAAGGAAAAGGAGAAAGTCTTGTTATAATTTCTATATAATATAATTTGACGTTAATGTAGGTTATAGGATTTTTTTTTTACATTTTATATTTTGCTATCATCCGCTAGCAGGGCTCTACATATACATTAACATTTGTGCCTTGGTCTACACGTGTTTCGCTTATCCACTAAGCATCTTCAGGACGGGTATTTGATAAATTTTGATGTGGTTTAAATAAGACGTGTGATTCATGGACTTTTTGGGTTTTATGAAAATTGGATCATTAATTGGTTTCGGGAACGCATAGAGTATATAGTAAACATTTGGCCTTATTCATAAAAACTTATTGAGTCCTTTAAAACCATTTAGCTATAGAAGATTTTGTCTCTTCAAAATAAATATGTGTAAAAGAGACATAATATTCCATAACTAAAGTGTTCTTCAAGGCTTCAATTAGTTTTTATGAATAAGGCCTATGAATTTTATCTATAGAGAGTCTTCTCTAGTCTAGTGAGTAGGTATAAATTAAAAACTGAATATAAAAAAAAAAATCTAAAGTATAGTAGATTAATGAAAGGGATAGAAGGGTGATAGAACGGTAGATTGGTGATAGAAGGGTGAAAATTAAGGGTTATGTTACGACCATTTCTCAGACCTATCGAATATACACAAAAAAATCAGTCAATACGTTAAGGAGGAGTTCGGTTACAAACACCGTGACACAAGAATATTAGATGAAATGTGACTGTGGGGCCGAGCACGCGCGTCATTCGGTTCGATACATATCGATCGATAAGACATATATCTACAAAGCTAACACGCGCGACCGATATATAATGAATAGACTAATTTTACGCATTGGAAGATTTATGTCGACTTTTATCGAAAACGGTAGCACGCAGCTTATTAACATAAAAACTAAACTGTCAGATTATAGACAAAAGTCGATATATATACAATTTTTATCACGTTTCTTTTAGGTGCTGATAAGTGTCGAAATTACTTTTGCTTTGATATTTTTATTGAGTTAATAGCGAAAAACAGAACCAAAATTGTTTTATTCTCGTTAGAAAAACTGTTATAGTTAAGTGACTATAAATGTGCGTGTTATAGAAAAGTTGCTGGAACAACTAGAACCTCAAAAAACAATGATTTTGAAAAAAATATCTGGATGCCCAAACCAAGAAATAGATTATGAAAATGAGTTATCAGAAAATAAGTATTTTTGTTTCTAGAGTTATGCTATTTAGAAAAGATAATTTAATTAATATTAAAATTCTTGTTTTATGTTATTATCGTGTAAATTTTTTATTTAACTTCATGTACCTATTTATTATTATGAAGTGGTAGTAGGTTAGTCTTAATATTTTAAAGCGAACAAATCCTAGAGGGAACGATCACTATTAGAGTGAAAACCTTTGAGCTTTGGTAACCTTCGAAGTTCAGAGGTTTTCAAGTTCAGATAGGTCTTGAATACGGAAAAATTGTTTGTGTAATGTAATATAATTACTCAGACGGATAATTAAAATAAATCATTCACACGTCGCCGTATTGCATAAAATTCAAAACATCCATAAAATAATATATTTGATTTATATAATTGAAGTATATAATAGGGAAGTACTTTAAGGCTTAATCGCCTTACCAGTCATATGAATAAAAGATAGCCGCCCGCAATACAAACCAAAATAAAAAGTGCCACAAATGCGATCATAACCAATCAATGCTCAAGAAAATATGTCTGACAATTCGTTTGAATAGCGTTTTTAGGTCTTAGACTACTTCCGTATCTATACGTACTTTCCATTACATATTTTTAATCCTATCCAATGCCTTATATATATTTGTGTAACGATTATTAATAATAATATAAAATAAATGCATAGTATAAGGTAATAATTATTTATTTATTACTTAAAAGTTTTCAAAGCTCGAGAAATTTATCGATGTCGGTTTGCGTGCTCACCAATTCGATATATTTTTCGACAGCAGACGGTATAAGACGAGTCGGTATATATCTTATCGTTGTCCGCGTGCTAAGCCCCTATGGGCTCGATAAATCGACAAAATCGATACATATCGATTTAATGAATGAATGTTCATTCATAAACTTCATTTTATCGACTGTCAAACTGTATCGATGTGGTTACGCTAAGCTCTTATATTTTTGTATTTTTTTGATAGCATAGGTCTCTTTAAACAAATGCAGCCATATTACTAGATCCAGAATTTATTTATTTATTTTTCCTTAGATTATTCTAAATGTCCATGAGAAAACAAAGGAGGATACTTTGTTTATTCGTGGACTGTTAATCACACCACACATACATTTAAAAACATAAATATTTGTATTTTTATTATATACAGATTTTTTTTATTGGTGCACGGCTTGTATCTACCTGGTGGTGAGAGGATCTACAAAGTCTATGAATGGAGTCGATCAATAATTGTTCTTAAACAAAATGTATCATTCCCACTATGCCGGCTAAATGATGCGATTACGAAATGGGTGGCGACAAATTGCATTAGGAATGTATTTTAATATACTCACTGTCTTATATTTATATACGTGGTGGCCGAGTTGGTTAGACCTTGGACTTAAAATCACTTAGGTCCCTGGTTCGAATCCCCGTGTGTACCAATGAGTTTTTAATTAAAAAAAATATGTATATTTGTTTGACAATACCACTATAGTGCCTCGGAGAGCACGTTCAGCTGTCGGTCCCGGTTTCACTATACCAACTTGTGAAACTGTTTATAGATGGGTTATTGGGTCTATTCAAAACATCGCGACGAGCTAGCCACTTGTTCGGCGTAGACTCATACCATCGGCTACGACGAGGTGGTATTAAAAACCCCTCCGCTGGGTACTCTGGGGTCGTCTAGGCGGTCTCGGGCGCCGTAAGGCACCCGTGATGATATATACATATATATACTTTCTTATATATTTACACCGGTATTCATAAAAACTTATTGAGTCCCTGATGAACAATTTAGTAATAGAAGGTTTTGTCCCTTTTTTAGCAACAAAAATGTATATGCGTAAAAGAGACAAAACCTTCTATAACTAAAGTGATCTTCAAGAAGTCAATAAGTTTTTATAAATAAGGACATTAGTCAGTGACTTACTATGTATGAAATATTATACATATTATTATTATTATTACATAGAAATCATATAAACCCTTAAATATAATACAGACGAAGCCACTGACCATTAAATCTTCCCAGGGTATTACAAATTCGCGGTCATCAAGATTTACTACGCTCCACCGAATTCAATTACATGGCATGAGCATTCAATTTTGACTGCAATAATATTCGTTATTAATTTATAGCAAACCTATAGTTGCTAAAAGGCTTTGTTTTCTAATAATGAAATCTAAATTGAAATGAGAGCGTTTATTTTATTTTTCTTGCACGTAGTAAGTTTTTTGTATTAAAATTATATTTTATTTAAATTTATATGAAAATCAAAATTACGTACATACATGCCTTACGGCGCCCGAGACCGCCTAGACGGACTCCAGGGTACCCAGCCGAGGGGTTTTAATTCCACCTCGTCGTAGCCGATGGTATGAGTCTACACCGAACAAGTGGCTAGGTCGTCGCGATGTTTTGAATAGAGGCAATAACCCATCTATAAACAATTTCACAAGTTGGTATAGGGAAACCGGGACCGACAGCTTAACGTGCTCTCCGAGGCACTATAGTGGTGTTGTCAAACAATGTACATTTTTTTTTTTAATAAAAACTCATTGGTACACACCGGGATTCGAACCAGGGACCTAAGTGTTTTTAAGCCCAAGGTCTAACCAACTCGGCCACCACGTATATAAAATCAAAATTGTATATAAATTTTATTTTGAAATTTAAATGAGTTTGCTTTATTGCAAAATATTTCCATTTGATTAATACCGAAAGGTTTTTGTTATGAAATATTTATGTAAATAAAGTTGTTGTTTTTATAATTAGTTATTTTGTGTACTAATTCACAATTACGATATTTATGTGGCTATTTGAAATAAACATTGTAGTTTAATGAAGCTGGGAATAGAGAGAGAAAAACAACATTCTTAGCTATCCATGGATTAGCTATGCAAATGCCAGGTCCATGGCGTGGGTAAGAAGCAGGGGAATAAACTGCAGTGATCCCGGACATGAAACCGAGAGGACCTATCTTCGGATAAGTGAACGGAAGAGTTGAATTCGTTCAACTCTTCCGTTTATTGCGTTTAATGTCCTCTCTACCCAACCAAATACTATATACTGTTAGCGTCATCTTGGAAGCACGTTCCATAATAGTTATTAATGCCGATCTTGGAAGGCCAAGATCCTTCAATAGACGATGCAAAGACTTTAGGAATTCTTCTTCCACCGACTTCCACTTTTTAAATCTACATCATCATTACGGGTGTTTATATAAGCGTGATCATAAATGCAAATAATATGTATTATGTATGTCTTGCAATAAAACTTTCGGTATGTATTTTATAATTGGGTTATTTATGAAACACTTGTTCTTTTTTCAGTGGATTGTAATAGCTGATAATGTAAGTATTGCAATATATTATGAACATTTTATTTGATATAATGATATTTTAAGTATATATGCACTTACATAAAAATAGAAAATAATGTTCCAAACTAGCGGCGCCGCATCCTTATCGCTCACACGTCAAAACTAGTTCGATCTCTCTTTTTTCACCTGCATGTGAAAGTAGCTGAAATATATCAACCTAGCCTTAACTATACTTTTTAACTGTCTCACCCTTCTCGCGGCGTAAAACACGGAACTTAGCTTGTTTGATAAAGATACGAGATGCGATCCTCATTGCAGTTTCAGGACAATTTTAACTCCTAGAAAGATGGCAGAGTCTTAAAATGTAAAATGTTCTCCATTTAGTAAATTTGAAACATTTAGTTTTCTTCGCATTAAGTAATAGTTTGTAGTAAACCAATTTAAAACTAGTGCCACACTTATATAATTAAACATATCTGTTCTTCTATCAGTTTTGAATAGAAGAGAAGGGTCATCAATGAAGAGAACGATATCACATAGGTCATACATAAAATATGATAGATCATTAATATAGACCAAGAACAAGAACGGACCTAGAATTGATCCTTGTGCGACACCCATTGTTACAGGAGAACCCATTGATATATTATTATTATTTATGGAAACTTTCTGAATTCTAGCAAAGAAGTATTAATCTATTAGGTTTAAGGAACTATTCTTTATGCCGTAATAGTATAGTTTATTTAATAAAATCTCATGGCGTACGCAATCGAATGCCTTTGACAAATCACAAAAGATGCCAATCATGTGGATTTTCCCAAGCTTCACATACATGTTTGATAAGAGTAGGCATCAGTTGTTGACCAAATTGAATATTATGGAAAAGTTTATTCTTATTATAGTGTAAAAGCAATTGATTTAACATATGTTATTCATAAAAAATAGGTACTGAATGCTGGAAGAATTGAAATTGGCTCAAAATTTGTTGGATCCAATTAATCACCTGATTTAAATAGTGGTATAACTTTAGTAAGGCTTAATAAATCTGGGAAAATCTACGCATTGATTAAATATTACAGATAAGTCATTAGCAATGATAGTTATGATAAAGTCTGATATAAAACACAGACTGATATTCCCCAAGGGTTTTCTGTTTTTTTTTTAATTTAGGGATCTGAATGTTTTCAATATATCTTCCTCATATCCGTAAATTTAAAAATAAAGAAGCACTTTGGCACATTATATTTCACAAACGATTGTGCAAGGGTCGGGAAACCATTTAACAATTCTGTTGTTTCCAAAGGTATATTAGAAAAAAACTTCTTAAAGTCTCTTGCAACTTCATTATCTGAAAATATTAGTTTATCGCCCAGTTTCAAATTATAATCACAGTCGCGAGGCTTAGTTCTACCTATTTCAATTAATGACATTCTATGCGGATTTAATTATATTTACAGAATTGTTAATTTTTTTCGCAATAAACATTTTCTTTGCCGCTCCACAAACCCTTTTAAAAATCTTTGAGTAATTCCGTACATAGTCCAAAAAATAAGGCTCACAGCGTTTTTTTTTTTGAGTATAGATTATACAGCTTGATAACTCTTATAAATACCCACGGTTGCCCATCCCGAAAAATTTATCTTATTATTGTTATTTATAGCTTTTAGTTTAGAATTATATTCATATTCGTTTTTTTATAATACTAAACATTTAAGAGTATAATGTATTAGGATTATTTTGTATAAAGGGAACTTGACTTTGTTTCAACATCAATTCTTACTAAGGTATACATAATCAACCGGTATAAACAATACATAATTAAATAACATATTTATATTCTGTTAACACAATCCACTCATCAACAACTAACAACACGCATAAACCCTTACATTAGGAAACAGTATCGCACTACTCCTGAAACCACATTTTCCTTGCAACACATCAATGTATAATGTATAAAATAAACTTAATGCATTTTGCTAGAGGCATTTTACTGGTGTAAGGTCAGAATTGCATTTTTGTAATACACATACATTACCTACGTTCTTACCTGGCCTTGGTTAATTATTGTTTATTTTCTTTGGGACAGTTTTTTTAAAATATAATAATGACACAAGATTTGTTATTTGTCATGATAGAACTGTTTCCTTTATTTGCTATATCCTGACTGTTTTATTTTTAACTAGAAATCATTTGTCTTTGTTAAGTACTAAAAATTCATGTTTACTTACAAAAATATTTTGTATAGTGTTAATTTTATATAAGCTCTAATTTTGTTATATGAACTGCTGGCTACCCATAGCATAGGTTTTCTTAGTATGCCAACCATTACACTTGTGATCACTTTATTATCTTAATTAAACACTTTTTTACTTTATTTTAATTTTAAACGTTTCAACACGCCCCTTTGTTATTGGTCTAATTTTTTTTTGCATTTTCGAAACAGTGCAGCAATGTTGTGCTTGAAAACAATTTGCCCACAGTGATCCGAGCTAAAAAAGTTTATAATTTCTTTATTTACAAATTTACAACATATCATCACGGGTGCCTTACGGCGCCCGAGACCGCCTAGACGGCCCCAGGGTACCCAGCGGAGGGGTTTTAATCCCACCTCGTCGTAGCCGATGGTATGAGTTTACACCGAACAAGTGGCTAGCTCGTCGCGATGTTTTTGAATAGACTCAATAACCCATCTATAAACAGTTTCACAAGTTGGTATAGCGAAACCAGGACCGACAGCTTAACGTGCTCTCCGAAGCACTATAGTGGTGTTGTCAAACAAATGTACATAATTTTTTATTAATTAAAAACTCATTGGTACACACCGGGATTCGAACCAGGGACCTAAGTGTTTTTAAGTCCAAGGTCTAACCAACTCGGCCACCACGTATATGTAAATTTAGTATTTGTCAAAATATTATGGATGCATGTTGCTGTTGTAGCAGTTATTCTAGTTGGTTCTAAAAATGCATTGGAAAGATTAAAATATCTGAACAAATTAAGCAACCTACAGCTGTAAGCAGAGGAATCCAATATGTCTACATTGAAATAACCAAAAGCAATATTTTTTTTGTTTCTAAATTATATTTTTAATGCATCTTCCATAGTAGACCCAAAAAGACTAAAGCTTCTAGTTGGTAGACGGTATATACATTTTACAACAAACCGCTCCAGCTTAGTTTATGATATTTAAATTGTTCGTTCAATAGACAACTGCATTATACTAGCAGCCGGCTGTTGCCTAGGGCAGCCATTACTCCGAGACAGACGCTGCCTAGATTTTCCTCCCTCATACCTATACTTTCTTTCAGTCCTACTCGTTCTCGAATTACGTTATTACGGATTCGGTCTGTTATTGTAACATCGCATAAATTGTAAATTGTCCTACAAATTGTTATATTATATTAATATTATAATTTTATTTTATATTTTATTTAATTATAATGCTGAAGTGTTTGTTTGTTTGGTTGAACGCGCTAATCTCAGGTCAAAATATTTTAGCGATGGATAGCCCATTTATTGAGGAAGGCTATAGGCACATAACATCACGCTTCGACCAATAGGAGAGGAGCATTAATGAAAAATGTTGCAAAACTTGGAAAATTTATTCCTTTTGAGAGCTTCCGTTGCGTGCGCTAACCGGCTGCGTAAACGGTTAAAGTTGCGAGGGTGCTTTACGGCGCCCAAAACCGTGTAGACGAGCTCAGAGTACACAATGGTTGAGTTTTATTTCCACCACATCGTAGTATTTTGTCTACTCTATAATTTCGTTAAATCAAAATATAAAAGTCTAAAGAAATTTCATACAAGAATATTGCATGAAAAACGCTGACTACCGGATTTAATTTCCAGACTGCAATTCCCGGACTTGGTATCGGTAATTGCTTCCGTAACAGAAACAACAGGAAATTTGAAAGTAAAGCAATCAGTGAATGTAATTTTGTTATATTCCAAATTAAATATAAAAAAATACTCTGTTATTATATTATTAGGTTATATATATACATACATATCATCACGGGTGCCTTACGGCGCCCGAGACCGCCTAAACGGCCCCCGAGTACCCAGCGAAGGGGTTTTAATCCCACCTCATCGTAGCCGATGGTATCAGTCTACACCGAACAAGTGGCTAGCTCGTCGCGATGTTTTGAATAGGCTCAATAACCCATCTTTTAAAACAGTTTCACAAGTTGGTATAGTGGAACCGGGACCGACAATATCAAATAATTTAAATATGTGGGCGTACTTACCCCCACAGCACCAGACTATTTTATCTTTGTTTGTCTCTATCAACACTAGCAAAGACCGTCTTCGTAGACTATTGGTTGCGCCTTTGGCCTTTATTCGGAGGTCGTAGGTGCAATTCCCGTCCGCAAAAAAAATAGTACGCTTTTGTACAGTTATATTATTGCTTTTGGTACACATAGTACAAGCTTAGTTTGTGACCAGAGCAATATGTGTAAATTGTCCTACAAATTATTATTATTATATACCTACTCTAATTTCAGGGACAAATTTAAATAAAATTACTCGTAAGGTAAATTATCTTGTCAGCGCCCATTTCATAAACGCATTACATAGCCGGCATAGTGGGAGCCGACATGTTGTTAAACAACAATGTATTTATCAACCCCACCAAAATGTATGGCGGGGGGGGGGTCACTTGTAACACATCTATAAACAGAATCCGTGTACTTACCCGAAAGCATAATATAATAATATAAGGGAGCAAATATCTTATAAATAAATATGGAATATTTTGAATGCCTTTGAGCGAACGATTTCTCTTGCATTTACCATTAGGTAGAGCTGGTTTCTATGCATTTATAGATGGAACAGTTGTTGGGTAAACATAGATATGCTGAGATCTGCAGCAAGTGAAATCAACATGGCAAACGTTTCCAAACTGCAAATGCTAGAATTATTTATGTTTAAAATTATACGTAGAGTTGTTTGATAGTGCTTATGTTATGATAAATGGAGCTGAAGAGGTAGCTTGGATATTTGAGATGCTCTTTAAGTGGTACTTCTATATATCAATACCTAATAGTTTTTATGATTAAGATATGCCACAATATTTTGGGGCAATTAAACTAACGAGGATGCGGTCCAGAAAAGATGTATACGTGCGATTTGTCATCTTAAACAAATCGAATTGTGTAGACCGTACTTTGTCGAATTAAAAATATTAACATTGCCTGCTTTATATATTTACGAGTGTGCTGTGCTACCTTTGTGAAAAGCAACATTAATTTATTTAAGTTTTGTGATCTAACTCGCTCCAAAGATAATATAATTTTACCCTCGCATAAAATAACCCTTTTTAATCAAAGTGTTACGTATGGCACCTCAAATATTTAATAAATTAAATAAAGATATTAAACTCATTTATAATTTAATTATATAAAAAAAAAACTATATTGATTTCTGAATAATAAATGTTATTATAAAATTGAGGAATATTTAAACGATAAAAATATGAAATAACAATAATTATGTAAATACCTAGCTGCATTATAATAGGTATTTGTATACTGTAAAGTAGAACATAAGTGATCAAAACTATTGTAACATCCCTATTGTACCTTTTGTTCACAAATAAATAATTTGATTTGATTTAAAGAAAGCATGATACGTGACGTTATATCTACATAATGGTAAGCATACCTACAAAGTCCATTAATGGGGTCGATAATTGTTCTTAAACAATATTGATCGCTCGCACTATGCCGGCTAAATGATTCGATTACGAAATGGGGGACTAGAATGACAAATTGCATTACGAGTATATTTTAATATATCGCTGCCTTATCGTCAATTGAACTACCCATTTCGTAAACGCACCCTGAAAGGAGACTACTACCTCGACAAGAAATCGATGCAGTTGTCCACTGAAAACCGGTGAACCCACATACTAAAACCGAAACATGACTAGGTCACTTAACGGTTTTTTATTTTTATTTATTTAAAATACTTTATTGCACAAAATTACAAAATAAAATTGTACATATGCGATGCTTAATGCCTTAGGAATTTTCTACCAGCTAACCTTTGAGAGAGTGGAAGATTATGCCTAGGGATTTTGCATCTGTATGTTTAATAGCATTGATTGCTCTCACTATGCCGGAAAGTTTGTTTGTTGAACATAATGTTAAACTAAGATTGTATTATGTGGCTAAATAAATCATTGCTACTAACAGTTCAGGTTTTCAACGTTTTCATCGATTTCTCGTCAAGGTGGTAGTATTTCAGAAAGTGGTAACGAGGGCAGTTGTAATACAAATTCGTCTTTGACGTTCCCGTTTTGTAACCGCATTATTTAGGCGGTAATAGAGAAATCAATGCGGTAAAACAAATTAATATTAATACCAATTCAATGTAAGAATATGCATTTATGGTTTTTGTAAGTCTGATTACTATAAAATGTGTATAATCTCACATGTCCAGCTCAAATTTATTTATTCATTAACAACTAAAATAAACAGCATATTACATTATAAAACATGTAATAATACCTACCATTTAAAAATAATACAAAACTTGGGGCAGTTCAAGATTCCTACTATCATTACAATTCATAACAAAACGTAAAGTGTATGTTGTGTAAACGCAAAGTGTATGTTGTGTAAACGTAAAGTGTATGTTGTGTAAACGTAAAGTGTATGTTGTGTAAGTATATGTGTGTGAATAAGTAGTAATAATAATGAAATGATATATCTTTATTTGCCTAAAAATATGGTTACAGATATAGTTATTAAATTGTAATGGTATTTATTTATTTAAATCTTTATTGCATACAAAATTCAAAGACGGACTTAATATAGCATATTTTACCGGTTTTAGCGTGCAAATCATAGGTAGTATGTATTCAAAAAAATATTACATTCAAAATATCTATATACAACAATACACAATAAATTAAAACAAAGTGAAGCTGTAAGTCTCAGTATTGCTAGAGCCAGAAAAGGATTAACAACAAATGAAAGACTGACTACTTTTGTAAAGGAGGGACAACTCAAGAAAACTCAAAGTAAACCTTTCTCAATCCTGGACAAAGCACAAGACTGGAAAATATTCATGGATACATTTAAAATACATTACAAGATTCCAGACGAACTAGCAGTTTCAGCCTATAGACCAGACATACTGGTGTACTCTCGGTGCTTGAAGAAAGTAATACTTATAGAACTGACCGTTCCGTGGGAAACAAACATACCTAAGGACCACAACATCAAGTCGAACAAATATTTTGATCTCACAAACGAAATTACTAGAAACGGATTTAAAACTCAACTTTATGCAGTGGAAGTTGGTGCAAGAGGAATTCCAGCAAAGTCTTTGCACCGTCTATTGAAGGATCTTGGCCTTCCGAGAACAGCCGTCGGAACTTTTATGGAGCGTGTTTCCAGGATGGCGCTAACAGGATCATATAATATTTGGTTGAGTAGAGAGGGTAGTGAACACAGTGCAGGTGAGAGTTCAAAAGGCCTTTAAACCTACTTCGCGGTCTCAAGTCCGGGAACGCTGAAGTTCATTCCCCTGCCTTTCAACCACGCGATGGACCCGGCACCCGCACGGTGAATCCATGGTTTGCTAAGAACATTGTCTCTCTCTATTAATATTACAATTTTCACTCTGCTAAAGGTTAGATGGTAGATAATGCCTAAGGCATTAAGCTCGCCTTTGTACAAACCTTCTTAGTGCAATAAAGAATTTTAAATAAATAAACTATTTTGCAACTATTTTGGCTGAATTTTGTTATTGGAGTAGGTATTAATATAAATTGACATTATGGTTTATAATTTTATTAATGTAATGTATAAATTTTATAATTAAAAACATGATTGTAACATTTGTATACCGCAAGGTAGAACAAAGAGTACTCCAAATGTAAAAACATCAATGTAATAACCTCTGTTCACAAATAAAGAATTTGATTTGAAAAGAATATTATTATTATTATTTATATTATTATTACTACCTACTAAATATTTGTTCATTATTATTATTTTATATTAAATTTACATATTATTTATACAATTTACATAATAATAATAAATTCTTTTCTCATAAAACTTATAACTAAACAAAGAAAATATAACAAAAAATATATATGAGACTGGGCAAAAATAGCCTGTAATAAATAATCATGGTCCCAGGATTTCAGCTAATTAAAACATTATTAACAAATAATACTATTCTATGAAGTATAATAGTTACGAGATAAATATTACTCAAAGTTCATTATTTGTATTACAGCAATAAATTTTCCGTTTCAGTGTAGGTAGTTTTTTAAGGTTTGTTGTGAATAAAAAAAAGTCTAGTCTCTACACGAAAATGTTGTTGTAGCTTAGCGTGGGTTTTGAGATAAAACATTCACAAGCGATTTTGCTAAACAAACGGAATCTTTCAAAATAAACCCTCAGGATTATGAATATTTATCGTCTATCTTCCGAACGTAAATAGACAGGTGGGCTGAAATATATTATTCTAATTTTAAATTATGTAGATAAGTCTCATAAACGTGACAGTCTTAATTACTAACGACAGTTCTACACTCTAAGCTTATTTCACTCTCTCAAAGGTTAATATAATAAGTGATGGCAAAGTATATATCATTGAATAACTATTAATGTTTGATGTTGTGTTGTGTTAATTATTTTAACATCGATTAAAAATATGATAATGACTTTACAGTACCTACTATATGTTTGTATAAGGAAATTTTAATTATTCTATTGACTTATATTGTTTGGTTAATAAATTGTTAGGTAGGTAGGTTTAAAATACCACTGGAAATGTTTACATGCTCTCGGGCGGAACATAGAGAACTATTTAATATTGTATACAACTGAAATTGTAAAATTTTGTAAACCTGTGTTCGTGAACAAATAATGATTTATAATTTATGATTTATGATTAGCTAGTAGAAATGCCTAAGACACTATACAAAAAAAAATGTTGGCTTCCCCATACAAATTGGTTATTTTAACATTACTACTTGGTATGAAGAAGCCAATTTTTTTTTTTCATTTTCGACTCATGGTGCCATGGGAAAAATTGTTCGATTTGATTGGCAGAACCTCATATAAGCCAAATAACATAATTTCAAAGTCACCCTGTATACAATTATGTGCAATAAAGCATTTTAAATAAAATAAAGTATAGCCAGAAAGAAGAGACTTTGTGACTAAAGAGAACTAATATAGAGTTCTAAGAGTGGACTCGTCACAAGTTTAAAGCCGTTTACAATATAACTCTGCATAGAGCGGGCTCTCGTGGTTAGGAAAGGTGTTTATAAACTCTCCCTAAAGCCAGTTAAAGTCGAATTTGTGAATTGTTGGGAACACATTTCTGGACGATAGATAGGCGAACTAAATCGTCCTATATGAAAGTCACACATGACGTATTTTTGGCTTTTGTATCTATAAGTTCAACCATATAACTAATACGAAATTTTATAATAATTCTACTAGTTTTCTGTTGCTTTGTCTGCTTAAATAACATGACTTTTTTACTACCTTAATTGTTTTCATTAATTCTCCTTTAATTTTATTCTTATTCGCTTTTAATTTACAAAATAGTAAAACAAGTAGGACCTTGATTTTTATTCCGTTCCTATTTATTTTATTTTAGTTCCACAGTATTTTTAGAAATAATATTAAATTTTATTCTTACTAGTAAAACTAGTGAAAATAGAAGTTTTAGTTCTAGTTCACTATTTTGTAAATGTTTGTTTTCCTTTACAATAAAAACATGCATTAATTTCAAGGGTTGCAAACGTCTTTATCATTGCGATGATAAAATCATTGCGACGATAAATACATTGCGACGATAAAATCGCCCGTAAAGAATGTGTTTGTTTCATAGTTGATAAATAATTATATTATTTCTATGGATGATGGCTATATATACCCGTATAATATTTCTACAGGATATGATTATTTATATGTAAGTGAGAATTCAGAGGTGAATCTATTAAAATATATTTCATCTCTGCTGGGTACCCTATATATACCCTATATATTTATTAAAATTTATGTGAATGGTGCGATTGATATTTATTTACACGTTCTGACATTTTTAGTGTAGAAAGTTGAATTGAAAAATGCAGCTTACTAATGCCGCAATCATGGAGGAACTCTTAGATTTACAAAATTTTATAAACTTCAGGCTTAATTGCTTTTTAATACAGACGATTCGCCGCATTTAAACTGCATAGCAAATCATATTGACAGAGAAAATATCCGTGTACTAAGGGTGTTTTGTTACTTTCGGCATTTTTATAGGGTACGCAATAGATTCATTATCACCATATAAAAATTACAGATCAAATTTCAGATGTTAGCATTATCTGCCATTCTATAAATTATAGGAATCCACTTTTAATAAAACGTTTTTAAATAAAAAACATGTTTTTTTTTTATTTATTTATCTTATTAAGACCAAGGGGTGAAGTGTCCACTCAGCCTTTCTACCTGATCCGTAGTCTATGGTTTAGTACTTAGTTGAACATTAGTTCAGTTGTACCTATATTATAATGTTGGTGAAAGCAGTAGCGACGTAATTTATAGATACAATACAGCCGTTAAAAGAACATTAGTTGTAATTGAATGTCGGTGTAATCGCACAGGGACAGTGGATAAAAAGGCAGTAACAAAAATAGGGCGAAAAAGAAATACAATTTCATCAGATTTTTGTGTTAAATTCGTTGATGAAATCGCTTCGATATTCCAAAAGGTTACTTTTAAAGCTTTTTCTTAATGCCGTGTTGCTTAATTCACGTTTGCAGGAGTCTCCATGATTTTCACCGCCTCCGTAGATTTATTAGTTTCGTCATTGTTTCTAGTACGTACGTACAAATGGTACAAGTCTATAGCTCAGTTTGTGACTAGACCAATACGTGTAAACTGTCCTACATTATTATTATTATATGTCCTATTGAATTGAGAGTAATCTTGCCTAATTTTAAATTTAATTAGACATAATACTTAAATGCAGTACAATTTTTAGCTCCCCGGTCAAACCCCGATGTAGAGCAATCCATGAATTTTTAATAATAAAAAATATATACATTAAATATAAAATTAAATAAATAATATAAGGTTAAGCAGATGACAACAAAGCCGGCCTGGGATGGGTGACCGCTTTATACAACGAGGCTATTTCATCATAAACACCGCAACTAGCTCGCCACTTGTTAGGTGTTACCTCCGAATACCATCGGCGAAATGAGGATGGGTTGATTCCTCCGCTGGGACCCTGAAGCCGTTTAAACGGTTCTCCGGAGCCAAATAAGCACCCGTGATGGTATTAAATTGTTTTGAATTTTTAATATACATTAAAATTGGTTTGACAACACTAGTATAGTTAGTATAGTACTTAAGTATTTTATATAATAAACGCTTTATACTCAGTTACTGTATTGCACCTACCTCACTTATTAACTGTTGATGGTGCCGAAGGTTTGACTGGTAGAGAATTCCTAGCGGCATTAAGCCCGCCTTCGTATTTTATACATTAATTTTAAATAAAATATATTGTCTTGGAGAGCGCGTTAAGGATACTGCATTCGTAATCGCGAACTCTGCGTTCTCCATACAAAATGATCTTTCGCATTTCCAGTTATACTGATTACCTACTGCTTGTCGCAGAATTAAAATAATATTTTAATCGGTCAGTAATTATTAATGTTTCTATATTGTTTTTTTTTTTTTAATAAGATTTTTTATTTTTTATATTATAAAACGAAAATATTAATCAACAGAATGATTTATAAAAATAATAATATAACCTCGACTAACAACCAAGTTGTAATATTAGAAGTACATTTGTTTGAGCGTCAAGTCGAATACAGAGCCCTTAAGGTCGGTCCCAGTTTCACTATACCAACTTGTGAAACTGTTTATAGATGGGTTATTGAGTCTATCCAAACATCGTGACGAGCTAGCCACTTATTCGGTTTAGACTCACACCATCTTATATACGCGAGATTGGACTAAAACCCCACTGCTGGGTACCCTAAGGCCGTCTAGACGGTCTCGGGAAAATTTTATTATTTGTATAGGTAGATATATAGTTTGGTATATGTTTTTATTTTTCCAGGTTGACTTAGAAGGTCAAGTGGTATTTTCTTCTGAAGCAGTTTCCGATGACGTTGTTGAGCATCCAGGACACACCCTCATCAGGCCTTCAAATAATAAACTCATATCTTCCATGAAATATCCTCAGAAGAACAACGGCTATCTCGTATATGGGAACACGGATAACTTAGGCATAACGTATGTATCTACTCTGGATTATTTTTCTTACAGGATATTCGCTGATTACTACTAATTATATATGTATCACAGTACTAGTTTATATACCAAGCAGCTATTTATAATACATAAACAAAATATACACTAAGCTATTACATACATACGCAATAATATAATACATACATAAATAAATAAGTATATATTCATATTAAATATACAAACATTTACAGTTATTTTTGTGGTTCTTTCAAGAAATTCGAGTAGGCTAATTTCTTAAAAATAAACCTATGGGTAATATCTATAGGTATATTGTTCCACAAGTTTAGCACCGATACCACACCATTAGTTAGATAGAAGGGATCTGCCATGAAAGACGGAGATAGACAAATTTGAAAACGAAGGGATCTGCCATGAAAGACGGAGATAGACAAATTTGAAAACGAAGGGATCTGCCATGAAAGACGGAGATAGACAAATTTGAAAACGAAGGGATCTGCCATGAAAGACGGAGATAGACAAATTTGAAAACGAAGGGATCTGCCATGAAAGACGGGGATAGACAAATTTGCCCTTGAAGTATTTCAGTGTCGCGGATGATTTAATCACAAAAAGAGCAGACAGGGGATTTCATTGTAAATTTCCTAGGATGTTATAAGGCTTGTACTTGCCAGAATAACGTCAAAATGATTCGCATGCCAGCGAACTTGGTGCGCATAATCATCGAATTCATATTTAACACAGAGTCTTACCGTAAGGGTTCCTTCATATTTTTTTAACACTAAAAATATTATTATAATGCTATTCGATTTGATTATGACTGAAAATTAATATAGCAGAATTGGGACCTCTTGAATCCTATAAACACCGAGAGCTCACTATATTATGCATACAGTCATAACATGCACGCCGACTTCGTAATCTACATAATTATATTGGTGAACACTATATAAGGCTAAGGGGCTAGACAAGAGACTGAGAAGAATATTATCTAAAATTCCTCCCAGTGCCTCCTTCAATAGAATCACACTCTCATCGCATAAAATCATGCTTGATTTTTTGACTGTTTTCTATGGCCGAATAGTTAGCAGAATACAAAATATTACAAATTAATATACTCTGATTCTACTCGTACTACGATGACATGATTAAACGAACTTTAGTAAACTTAAGAGAATCGAGGCCCAGGAGACTGACTTCACTGGTGCTTGTGCTTAACATCAGGTAGATAGAGACTCACATCATCATCAGCTTATCGCAGTCCACTGCTGGACATAGGCCTCTCTCAAGACACGCCACTGATCCCTATCCCTCCTCTCTTCGTATCTAGTCTCCTTTCGCATAAACGATAACGGATAACCGTTGGAGCAGACGGATATTAGAGTGCAACACGTCTTGGCGCACGTAACGTAGGACGCCCGCAGCTAGATGGAGGACCCACATATCGTGCTGCAATAAAATAATTGTTACTAAAAAGGCCAATTTTATGTATTGCCACAGAATAAATAATAGTACAAGTAAAGAAGTTCCATTCCGAAAAATCAATTAAATAGATAAATAGCGACTCTGGTACCGACACAATAAATTTCAGTTTCGGTCGCACAGCACTAATGGCCTACAGTTATATTTACCTAAAAGTTGTCTGTTTTTCTATCGCGTAATTTTTTTATTTGTTGACGGCGTTAGGGTTGTCTTCTTTTAAATAAACCTAGGTTAGGTTCATAGTAGTAAGTATGTCGATCCTAAAACAATTTTAGTTTAGGTTGTCTACCTCAACCTAAGAAGATACGTAAGCCATACGGCACACTACATTGTCTATGAAACTAAATATCGCTTTTCGGTCTATTATGCAATACATATTTGTGCAGTTCCTACTGAACTTCGTAGAATATCCTTAAAGGAAACCGATTGTGACTACGTTCAAAGAAAAGCTTACAAAATTATTTCCTCAGTATAATTTGCTTAGTCTATGTTATTTTTTATTAAGCTACCTACGTAATTAATTGGACAAATAAATAAGTATGTACGACCAAGAACGCATGTTGCCTACTTATCAAAACTGCATAATATTTCTAATAATAGTTAGTGCATGGTAGTGTACCTATCTATACTTCAAATCAAAACTAAACCTGACCTTGTAAACGTGGTGTTGCTAAGAAAACCTTGATACTTACGACCTGCGAAATTTGGATATCTTTGTTGGGAAAGAAGAAGGACAAAGATCGTAGAGCTCAGAGCCCTATGTCCAGCAGTGAGCTTCACTGAGGTTGATGTTGATGAAGAGACACTAAGTGTCTAAAAGAGTTCAATATAGATAAGGTTGGAAAATCATACTGAATGCGTAATTTTTGTTTTACAGATATGGGAAAACTTTTCAACGCCTACCTTATTCGAGTTTTAGAAAATCTTTATTGGTAAGATTTATTTATCACTATCATTATTGACATTTTTTTTATTTTATATTAACACTTCGCTGTATATGGGCATTGCAAAGTTTAATATTTTAATGTAGGAGGACGTTTCACACAATGCCATATTGTCCTTTTCACAGACTTTAAGTTTTAGGCTTGCAGTATGTGTACTAAAAAAAAAGGATTCTAATAATGTAGGACAATTTACACATATTGCTCTGGTCACAAATAAACTATGTGTACCAGAAACAATGATATAATTACATATTATATTTTTATAAACACCCAGACCATGACAAATTGTACAGAAAAAACGTACTAATATTTTTTATTGCCATGGGTGGGAATCGAACCCACGACCTCCGGGTACAACGCCAAAGGCGCAACCACTAGTCTACGGAGGCGGTTTAGGACGTACACTTGTTTTTATGTTGAACGTGACCGATTTGAGGGTAGTAACTAAATCTGACCTGGTACTAACTTCATGTTTTCTGTGTTTATTCAAATACCCATTGCCGCATTTTAAACATACATATTACCTATTATAATGTATATAACTGTTTTTATATATTTATATTTTTTTTATATACTCGTAATATAAATATAAAATTAAAAAGTTGTGTAGTTTTAGATTAATGAATGGCCTCCGCTGGCGCTACGCCGTAGTATTTTTAAGACTAAGGTATAAGGGAAACTAACCACCACGTATATTAATTTAAGTTATAAATTTTATTCTTAGGTACAAATGTATTATCGATAAATATTGAATTTGACGTTCATCTCTGTGAATAAATTTTATCTGAGTTGTTCAAATTACCAAAACAATTAATTTTTCTCTTTTCTCTTTATCGTATAGAATTTCGAATTCATCTGAAAGTAACAAAATATAGCTTATATCTTTGTTTATGTAAGATCTATAGATAGTTAAATATTAAGGATACAAGACCCAAATTTACCAGACAGGTGGTTTAAAAATAAAAATGTAATTCCTACAGGGAAATAAAAGACGAAATATTTTATATTTGATTTCACAAAGAATATGACGTCTCGGGGTAGGAAATTAGATTCTGCTGGAAATATTGCCAAGTTGCTCAGAAATAGTCAGAATGTATCGCGTTTTAGAATGGAATGGTTTTGACCTAACTTTATGGCATTTTGTTATTTTTAAATCAAATACCTTCCGGTGGAATTGGTGGAATAGTGGTTACATTATCCGGATTCAATTCGGGTTCGATTTCCACTTATGACAAATATTATTAGTACGTTTTTCTATACACCTCGCTATGGTTTGGGTCATTTTAAGTAATTAATTTAAATACCATTAGATTTTTTTTTCTTACTAATAATAATTGTTATATTTTTCAGAAACTAATGAAGAATTTAAGGCGTAATTCGAAGATAAATCATCCTGTGATATTTGTTATTAATAGTAGAAACGCTTTGCCACAGTTAGTTGAAGATTCACTTAGAAATGAGAACCTTAAGTCAGTAAGAAATTTGGTTCTAATAACTTAGAAAGAGAGAGATTAGAAAGAGAGGTCACGAATAGTTTTCATATTGGTCCCGAAGCTAGAACACATTTGAGTACTGCTACAGTACGCGAATGAGTTCTAGGACCAATAAATATCTGTGGCATTATTACAACAGTGGAATACTCTACTAGCCTGCGTATTATAAACATGAAGTTTATTTATTTCTTGGAGTCTATATAATTATGTACCTAATACTTACTATCAGGTGGTTAAACGTCCAACATAATATAAAGTCATAAGACCACATACCATCATTAAAAATAAGGGTTCCTAACGTTTTTGCGAACAGGTCTGCTTTATTAGATTAACATGCTTCTATGGTATCCCACATTTTAGGTGGGTGGGAGGTGAAAAGACTTCTTGCTAGGCTGCCTACCGTTTTCGTTGCCACCGGCCATACAGATGCAAAAACCTTCAAGTGACCTGTGTAATTTTCAGTTTAAATGGTTCACTGGTTTTCAGGCTGCTCGATTTTAATATCGAACGCGCAGCGAAATACCACTTACCTATACTTGTATAAGAAAATGTATAATAACCAACTAGTATAACACTATGTGGGTCGTTATTTGCTCTGAAAAAGTGATACTGAGATAACCAACATCACAGAGTATATCTATCATAGTTTATAAATGAGTAGGTAGATCGGTCGTTATCTTTAAAGGCGCAAACACTGACTCTCGGTCAACATTTATTTACTAATCAAAAATTTAAATAAAAGTCATAGGAACATTTACCTACAGGAGGTTAGCAATTTATTCAACTAATATTACAATCCCAATTTATAGTAAAAATACAAAATTCCTTTAAGGCTGCATGATAAATGAAATTGGTAGAAACTTTAATATGTTTGCAGGCATCACAACGAAAATTTAAATTTTGAAGGAAAATATGATTCTCAGGAGAAATCACGACATTCTTGGGTAAATTCTATTTCTATTTTTGTTGGCAGAATGCTTTTTACGTGTTTGACTAAATTTATTTTAGTTTGCATAAGAAAACATTTATCCATTTATTTGTTTATTTATAATCATTGTTTCTTTGCGACTTTTGCGTACATTGTACCAGCACATTCTAAGTGTACCTAGGGGTTGGGTTTTATTTCTCCCCGTCGTAGCCGTTTTTTTTTATTGAAGCACGACATGTAACTTTGTATCTACCTGGTGGTGAGCAGTCCTAAAGTACATGATCGCTCCCACTATGCCTGCTAAATGATGCGATTACGAAATGGAGGGCTACAATGACGAATTGCATCACGGGTATATTTTGATATGTACTCGCTGCCTTATTGTCAATTCAACCCATTTCGTAACCGCACTTAAAAAGTGAAAATGAACTTTTTCGTTGAAAATGTCCAAGTCCGATTGACCCGAACTTGATAGCTCATTGTAAGTGTATTGATTGGACTAAATAAACCTAAATTAAATAATTAATAATTCAATTTTTATAATAAACGAATAGCTTTTATATTTTTTTACAGGTATATGCCGATGAATCCAGTGAAATATCTGATCAGTTAGTATTTACATTTTGGTTCTTAAAAATATATATGTACGAAGTAAATTAAATAATGCATTATATTTCTTTTAGAAATCCTGCTTTGGTAAGTATTAAACTATGAAACTATACAGAAGAAATCTTACTTAAAATTATTATCTCAAGTAGCAATCTAACTGGCGATTTCCAAATAATCACGTGACGTAGGTATTACTCTGTGATACTAGGAAATTTATGTAGTCCATGAATAATCGCCACTAACGTTAGATAGAATCAATAAATGCGTCGCTGGTGGAGTCTACTATGTATTTTTTTTTTATTTGAAAATTTACGCATCGTTTAAAGAACCCAAGATTATAATTTAAAGGAAAGACAATGCAATGCTGGCTATGCAATCCACTTTTTTATTGTACGACATATAAACGTTTATATCTTTTTTTAAATTCTTTATTGCACTAAGAAGGTTTATACAAATGCGAGCTTAATGTTTTAGGCATTGTCTACCAGGTAACCTTTAGGAGAGTGAAAATTGTAATATAGGGTGCACAGATTAGTGTAAAGAGAAATCAAAATACATAAACTGCATAGATACAACCACATAAAATACATAAATAATATAGCAAAAATAAATACATAAATATATGTTTAAACCTAACCTAAATTATGATAGTGAGAAACGGGTAATTTCTTAAAAATGGCGAAAGACGGAGACTGTCTGATGTTCAGGGGGAGCAAGTTCCACTGGTGATTTTTAATAGGTTATTATCAGTAGAACGGAGGTCGCGATCATGAGTGTCGCATAGAAATTGAACCAGGATTTGAGATAAGAAAGAGAATTAGGATTTTAAATAATATTATATAACATGGAAAGGAGATGTAGTGACCTGCGAGAACCATTTCAGCTGTTTTCTATACTCCGAAATGTGATCATACTTTCGCAGGCCCAAAACGTAACGTATTAATTTATTTATTTATTACATTTCAGGTAAACTTATGGCTAACAAATTTATAGTTAGTTATAGTATTTTAATATAAAGTTCATTAATAAGTTTACACATATAAAACACATGCACATGTTTAGAAGGCGCTCAAGTTTATTAAGTAATTCTTCAATGAGGTCGGGATAACAGACATCAGCATAGTCTAAAATAGGCAGAAGTAAAGAGTTAACCAACGTAATCTTAGCTTTAAAGGGAATGAAACATTGAGGCCGATTGAGAGAGTGCTGGCAAACATTTTCTTACTAATTTCAGCGACCTGACGATTCTACGCAAGATCATGGGCAATATGTAGCCCGAGATTCTTAGCATGTGAGCAGAATGGAAGAGGAGTTTTATTAAATATTAATTGTGAGAGGTCTTCCAATTTCAATCTGCTCTACATCTGTTTGGAATCGAGTACCATAACCTGTGTCTTGGCAGGATTTATCAGAATTCCAAGTTGTTGAGAACGTAATCTAATGGTTTCGAGATCACTGTTTACTTTAATAATCGCTTCATTAATTTGGCTCATATCAAAGTGAAGCGACAGCTGCAAGTCATCGGCGTACAGATGGTAGGAACTGAAATTTATGACTTGAACCAGGGTATTAATAAAAATCGAGAAAAGTAGAAGAAATAATACGCCACCCTGTGGGACGCCGGCTAGTACCGGAACCCAGTCTGAAAAGACATTATCCAAGCAAATACATGAAGATATGAATCAAACCACTGTGTCGCCGAGTGTGAGAAATCCAAAGTACGCAGGACAGCAATAAGAACGTCATGGTAGACACAATTAAATGCATTGCTGAAATCTAAAAGTGCAAGCAAGGTAAGCTTTCTTTCATCTATAGCACAACGAATATCATCATTAATTATAATAAGAGGAGTGCTTGTACTATGAGATGCCCGAAAGCCGGATTGCCATGGGTTAAGGAGATTATGCTCATTCATATATTCAGTTAGCTGTTTGTGGACAACACGTTCGAGGACTTTGGAAAGGAAAGGGAGAATAGATATAGGGCGTAGATCTTTGAAAGCAGTAGGAGAATTCTTTTTAGGGATAGGGATGTTATGGGCACTTTTCTACAAAATAGGGAAAAGGCCAGTAGTCAAAGATGAATTTAATATGTATGAAATGGTGGGAAGAATAATATCTAAGATGGGAATGATTAATGAGCGCTCAATTTCATCGTATCCTACCGCTTTGATAGTTAAGGAGATAATATGTTCGCAAAGGTCGTGTGGGAGTATGGATGTCGTAAAACTTTTTTAAATTGCTGTTCAATTCAGTGACCATGTCATCAACGTTTTCTATTATCATAAGATAATGTCAGTCCATACCGGCAGCATCCCTCAATAGCTAGTCCAAATTCATTCTCGCGAAGTTACGTTGGAGTATGACCTTTGGTTTGAAACGGGGAGTTCTATAAATCTAGAGGAAGAATAGACATATTGACCGAAGAAGTAATAAACTTGAGTTTTTTGCAACGTGAATCATCTAATAGGCACGTGTTAAAATCGCCCATTATTAGATTATTTTCATACAAGGGAAGATGATTCTCGAGCAAAAGTTCAAATGTGGCAAAATAGTCAATAGTAGGAGGAGAATAGATAACACCAAGAAGAAACTTAACTTTGAAATCAATCTCAATAAGGATATATTCAGAGGAACCAGAAAATTATGTATTATATATACAAGAACTTAGATATTCAGAAGATGATTCTGCACAATAACAAACAATTTGCCATTCCTGAACTGTATATATTCTCTTGCCATATATTAAATAAAGGCAATTGAATGGCTTGTCTGATACAATGAATAGCCACGAAACACAAGAGGCCTAACACAATAGCCATGTTGCACAATGTATTACATACTGATCTTCAATTCGAGACTATACAAATTAATTCAAGCAAATAATACTGGCTTTGCATGCATTAATGGGTCTAACAATAAAAAATTGCCCGAATAGCTTCTTAAATTGATATTTATTTTAAATTCTACTATAATGGTATTTAAAGTATACAAATATGTTGACTCCTGGGATTAAATTTACCACACTATCAAAGTATTGAAATTGACTTAGTATGGGTATTCGAGTATAATGAAATAGAACTTTGTATGTTAGGTATTTATGCAAGCACATATCTGTTTATAAAACATATCTATTTACAATTTGTGTTACAGAAAAAATCACTACTTCATTTAACATTAAAATATTTTTAAAAATAATGAATCATATCAGCCAGCAAACCATCATAATAATGACAACCTATATCCGCTAGTTGATGTTGTTCCTAGACATTGCATACTTCTTAATACCAGGTGGATACAAGGTCAATTATTGAGCTCTTATAATAAAAAAAACTATCAATCTATAAAATATTTGACAATAATGTCAAAGAAGAGTCTATGCATGATCGTCCCCTCCGTTCCTCTGTCAATAACCTTCTAAAAATCCCGTCACACGTCTCTTCCAAATATTCAGATTCGTTTACGGTGTCAGCTGCTCGCCAGTGGAATTTGCTTCCTCTGACTATAAGATCAGCCCCTTCCATCGGGGTGTTTCACGCTTGCTCACTGCTCATTATCTGAACGCTTAAACCAGATCCTCGTGACAATTTTTGTTTGGTATGTGTTAGAGACATACTAAGCCTATTAATTGTATAAAAAAAATACCGTTACTAGGCAACGGTTGTTAGAAAAACTAATGTCACCTTTATGTCGTTTTATAATAAAAATTTATCCAAATTAATTTGGTTTAATTTAAAATGTAGTGATTCCTACGTGTTTCCTACATTTTTGGTGCCGAAACCCGTATAAATTTATCGCAAATTGCGTGGATAATTTATTTCTACGAATTGGGTTCATTTTCCTGAAAATTTCGGTAGCCGGGAGTCGTTGTATGGAAAACTAGTAAGTGCGAAGAATTTATATTTGCAAGACCTACAGTTCCTCTTTATTTCACTTCTGGTGAAGAATTTCATTATAAAGAAATTTATAATTATATAAAGGAGTTAGTACACTTCATATTATCTATAACTTAATATTTATAAAGAGTTTATAATGTCTAAAAAAATAATTTAGTCGCATATGCTTATTTTTAAAGAGATCGAAGCATATATTAATTCCGATATTATAAAGGATTATGAAGAGCTTTCGATACGCAAACAAACCCTAGACGAAACATATAAAAAGCTTCAATCAACTAGTATTGAGTTGACTGTTTTAGAAGAAGAGTATGAAAATTTTAATACCATTTATTTCAAGATTGGTGCACAAATTAATAAATTAATAAAAGAGAATGGCCAGAATACTGCAATACAGGATTCAAAAAATGGATTTTCAAATTCTAGAATGAGAAGTACCAAATTGCCTGCAATCGATATTCCAATTTTTTCAGGCCAAAATGTTAATGAATTTAAGCCATTTATAGAAATGTTTCAGGCAATAATTGATCAAGATGATTCTTTAAGTAACATTCAAAAATTATTCTATTTAAAGAGATATGTCAAGGACGAGCCGCTACGATTAATTGACCAGTTACCGTTAGTAAATTCATCATATCCAGATGCAATTCAACTTTTGAGGAACAGGTATGACAATGCATATATTCTAATTACCAATCATATCAACGCTCTTTTTGATCTTCCTGCTGCAAACAAAAGTACGTCATATCAGATAAGAGACTTAGTTTCGCGGGTAAGACAGCAACTCACAGCATTGAAAAATTTAAAACAGCCAGTTGAATACTGGGACTCTATTATTGTATGCCTAATTATTAGGAAATTAGATCCTCTTACGACTAGATTATATCACTCGGACCGTAATGTTGACTGTATTCCAAACTTGAACGATTTGTTGTCTTTTTTGGATAAGCGTGCAAATGCTCTAGAGGCTAGCCCTTCTGGTTTTGTAAGTAAAATTAATTCTAAAAATTTTCACGTAGTAAAAGAATTTTATATTCCGAATAATAATTGCAAATTGTGCCAAGAAAATCACAAAATTTATAAATGCCCTAAATTTATTTTATTATCTTACGATAAACGTCTAGAGTAAATTATGTAAATTGTGTTTAAATTTTCATAAAAAGAGCTGTAAATATAATTTTAAATGTAGTATTTGTAATGCTACAGATCATAATACCTTGTTGCATATTGATTTGCAACACCCAGTGCAGGAACAAGGTGAAGCATTGGTAAGTTTACATTATCCTATGTCGGATGGGAATATTTTATTACCCACTGCTAAAGTTTGCATACGCAATTCTTCAGGAAATCAAGTCATTGTAAGAGCATTACTTGATTGTGGGAGTCAAACTTCTTTTTGTACTAAAGCTTTGATTGATAAATTAGGTTTCAAAGCCTACAATAATTTTAAAAATATTGTGACTATGTGTCAAAACTCTAATACAGTTTCCAAGGCTGTAGATTTATGTGTGGAATCTCGTACAGAAAATTATTCTATTAATGTTAGTTGCTCAGTTGTAGATAATATTACAACTTTATTGCCCCAATCGAAAATTAATGTAAATAATTTAGTTATACCAAATAATATAAGTTTAGCTGACGATGAATTTTACATTCCAGGTGAAATTTCTTTATTGCTTGCTGCTAACATTTTCTTCAAAATTTTATTAGATGGCAAAATTGATAACGGCCCAATTAATCCAATATTCATAAACACCAGATTCGGACATATAATATCAGGTGAATTCAAACCAACTTATTTTTGTCATTCGTTTACATCTTTGCATTCTACTATTAATTTTCAAAATTTAGATGAATTAGTTAAAACATTTTGGGAAACGGAACAAATTCCACAATATTATAATGAATCCTTATCGGAGAATGATTTTTGCGAGCAACAATTTAATGAATCTATTAAACTAAATGATTCTAGATTTCAAATTAAATTACCCTTAAAAGTAAATATAGAAGATATTGTTTCTACTGATTCATTTGCATTGGCTTTAAATAGATTTTTTTACTTGGAAAAGCGTTTTTCTAAAGATATAAAATATTTTAATTTATATAAAGAATTTATTAATGAGTATTTACATTTGGGACATGGTAAAATAATTAATTTATCGTCTAACGATTGTAATATTCAACCGCGATATTTTTTACCCCATCATGGAGTTTTGCGACCTGAAAAAAGAACCAATAAGCTAAGGGTTGTTTTTGACGGAAGTGCAAAAATTTAGAATAAAAATAGTCTAAATGATGTTTTATGCAACGGGCGAAATGTACAAAGATCACTTTTTGATATATTATTAGCGTTTAGAAGTTTTAAGGTAGTTTTAATGTGCGATATACGTCATATGTATCGTCAAATTCTTGTAGATCCTAGTCACAGGACCCTACAAAATATATTATGGAGGGAAAATCCTCAAGACGAATTAAAATGCATTCAATTGCAAACCATCGTGTACGGTCTTAAAAGTTCCTCATTTTTAGCCACTCGCTGTCTTATGGAGTTGGCAAATATTTATAATAAACAGTTTCCGTTAGCTTCAAAGGTAATAATAAATAATACTTATATTGATGATGTCATAGCTGGCGCTGATACTTTTGAGGAAGCTGTTCAATTAAAAAGTGAGTTAATCGATTTATTAAGACTTGGTGGATTCGAGTTACATAAATGGAGTTCGAATAAACTAGATTTGTTAGTAAATATAGCGGAACAGCATCTTAATTTTGATAATAAATATTTTGATAACTGCGAAATAATAATGAAAACTTTAGGAATGTGTTATGATATTCATGGTGATCAATTCCTTGTTCAAGGATTAAAAGATGTAAAACCAGAATGTAACACTAAACGTAAAATTCTTAGCTTTATTAGTAAGTTATTCGATCCATTGGGTTTGGTATCTCCAATAATATTAAAGGCCAAGGTTTTGTTGCAAATGTTATGGCAACGCAATTTGGATTGGGATACCCCTATACCGGACGATTTAAATAATATTTTTATGAAGTTTTATAATGGTATTTGTAATATGGAGCCATTATACATTCCTCGCTATATTTTTATGCATAATGAAAACATTATTGATTTAATTGGATTTTGTGATTCTTCTTCATTCGCTTATGGATGTTGTATATATGTCAAAAGTAGCATTAATAATGAAAGTTTTATTAATTTATTATGTTCTAAGGGCCGATTTTTCAATCGTCTGATAACTCGCTAGTTAGTTATCAACCTGTTTAATTTATTTGATTGTTTAACAGTGGAATAAGGTTTTTGAATTTTTCAATCACGTTTATTCAGTCAGCTAGTTAACTGAGGATTCTTGTCGCTAACTTTGTCAGAGCGAGAATGACTTACGAAAAATTGCACATGTTAGAAAGAGAGCGTGATATTTTATCAGTGGCGTATGACTGACATGTGTTTTAGGTTAGGATATATTATTTTTGTAAATTGTTATGTTCATATATATCTAATTATTAAAAAAGATTCCCACAGATGATATAGGGGAGAAAATCCCTTGAGGGTAGCCCGAAGACTAGACCTGTGTTTAAGTTATATGTTTCATAGTTAAGTTTGTAGGATATTATTATGAAAAAGTGTACCAAATTACCAATTTTGTAGAATAAGCATTCATAGTGATCTCAAGTCGCGGTACCCATTTTAATGTTGATACTTTTCCCTTTACTTAATATTGGCAAGAGTATACCGTATGCTTTCATACGTTCATGTCGCCATTCCTTTTTCTAACCTAGTCCTTTCCAGCAAATTATTATCAACAATTAAAAGACTAACTACTTTTGTAAAGGAGGGACAACTCAAGAAAACTCAAAAGTAAACCTTTCTTAATCCTGGACAAAGCACAGGACTGGAAAATATACATGGATACATTACAAAATTCCAGACGAACTAGCAGTTTCAGCCTATAGACCAGACATACTGGTGTACTCTCGGTGCTTGAAGAAAGTAATACTTAAAGAACTCACCGATTCGTGGGAAACAAACATTCCTAAGGACCACAACATCAAGTTGAACAAATATTTTGGTCCCACAAACGAAATTGCTAGAAACAGATTTAAAACTCAACTTTATGCAGTGGAAGTTGGTGCAAGAGGTATTCCAGCAGTCTTTGCATCGTCTATTGAAGGATCTTGGCCTTCCGAAATCAGCCGTCGGAACTTTTATGGAGCGTGTTTCCAAGATTGCGCATTTAACAAGATCATATAGTATTTGGTTGAGTAGAGAGAGTGAACACAGTGAAGTCACAGTGGTTTAAACATCTTCGTGATCTCAAGTCTGTTCATACTTTATAAATAGAAATAAAAGCAAAATAATAAATGTATTCAGTTTTTTATTTAATTATTTACACAAAAATCAATACATAATAGACAGTAATTAAAAATAATATAAGTTACCTAATGATAATCAAACAATTTTAAAAGAACTAATTTGAATGGAAATACCAATAAATATTGCCAATAGAATTTTCTTGAGTTGTCCCTCCTTTACAAAAGTAGTTAGTCTTTCAATTATTGATAATCCTTTTCTGGCTGCAATACTGAGACAGCTTCACGAATAATTTCTAGAACTTTATCATGTCGGTGCGAATAATGGCTTTTTTCAAGTAGTCTTGCAAGTCTAGCACCCAGCAAGTATATGTCTGGCAGTCCCTACAGCAACACCGCACAATGTACATGTCTTATCTGCTGTTTTCCCCCATTTTACAAGATTACTCTGGTCAGGTAGGGACATTTGAAAGGCATTAAGATAGAACTTAATAAGTGCCGGAGACCAATCGTACATGGTTCCTATGATATTACAAAAAAACAGGAGGTAGGAGTAATTGCTGGATGGGTGGAACACATTGGTTTCTGAAAATTGAGAAAAAATATGTTTATATAGGTAGGTACTTAATGTTTAAATTATCAGTGATGGTTTTAAGCACTGAGTTTTATATTATTATATCTTCATGGGTTTAAAGTAAACATTCATTGCTAGAAATAGCTACTAATGAGTATGTAGGTTAGTTAGGTTAGAAAAAAGGAAGTTAAATAAAATCGTTTAGGTACCTTTCCGTTGGATTATCCATTTTTTCTTTGATCATTGCAAGTATAAATATTGATAGTTTCTTTCTGGAGACGAAATCTTTTCCTAAATTCATCCTCGTCCCAGCTGGTATGGTCAAATCTTTCTCTGACTACTCTTTTTTCCGGTTTGGTTTTAAATAATTCACCATCATAATTTCTTCTTTGATAAGCAAATCTTCAATTGAGTCAAACAGTTTCATGTTTTCAAATTTAAAAGAAAAACGCGAAAAATACTTTAAAATTATAACCATGACAGACCACAATAACAGCTTGATAAGCTTTAACTGACGCTTGAACTAGCAGATAAATTTATTCCACTGTTAGTGTGTTTATCTGTCACTTTGACACTATCCAACCATTGAAAAATCCAATTTCTTGCTAACTATAGAATAACTGCTATCAGACTGTTTAACTGAGTAATGAAAAATCGGCCCTGAGTCTCGTATTGCTCCTATAAATAAAACTTTAACCATTCCGAAATTAGAGTTAAATAGTGCTTTACTTTTGGCTAAACTATTGCATAGCGTTAAAAATACTGTAACTAATGTAAATAATATAATTTTATTCTCCGATTCTAAAATAGTTTTAGGTTGGTTAGGCACATCTTCTTATATTAATTTACCTGCCTATGTCGGCAATCGCGTTAAACAAATTAAAGAATTAACTGGTGATATCGTTTGGAATCATACTCCAGGAACTTTAAATCCTGCTGATATCATTTCTAGAGGATGTGATCCTAATGAATTAATTAATAATATATTATGGTGGCATGGTCCACAATATTTAAAAGAAAACAATATTTGTAATAATGTAACTATTAATTCAGATCTTGATTTAATTGATGTAAATAGTTTAGAAGACAATAATTTGTTATTGCAATCCACTAAAATTGAACTATTACCTTTCTTTAATAAATATTCCTCATTATACAAGCTAAAACGGGTTATGGCTTATATAATTCGTTTTAGTAATAAATGTAAAAAGATTCCTGTTAGTATAGATAATTTCACAATTAAAGAATTAGATTTTGCATTTTTGTCAATTGTTAAATGTTTTCAAAATTATTATTTTAAAGAAGAAGTTAACTGTATAAATATGAATAAAGAGATTAAAACTAATTTAAAATCTTTACATCCTTTTTTGGATAACTTTGGTGTTATGCGTGTAGGTGGTAGGTTACAGCATGCTGAATTATCTTTTGATCAAAAATTTCCTATCATATTACCAAAATCTTGCCATCTCACAACATTAATAATTCAAAATGAACACAAAATGTTACTGCATGGTGGTTTAAAAATAATGCGCAGCAGTTTAATGCAAAGATTTAATATTATAAATTCTATTAGAGAAATCAAGAAGGTAATTCATAAATGTATGCGATGTTTTCGTTTTAGAGCTCAAAATTCTAAACAATTAATGGGATCGTTACCTTCTGATCGGGTAAATCCGGCAAGACCATTTGAAAAGGTTGGAATTGATTATTGCGGCCCTTTCAGTATTAAACAATCTACACTTCGTAGATCTATAATTTCTAAAGGATATCTTTCAATTTTCGTTTGCTTTGTTACTAAGGCAATTCACATTGAAGTGGTTTCTGATTTAACCTCAGATTGTTTTATTTCAGCGCTTAAGCGTTTTATTGCACGTAGAGGTAAACCATCAGATATTTATTCTGATAACGCGAGCACTTTTAAAGGTGCTAATAATAAATTAAAAAAGTTATATGAATTATTTAATAAAAGCCTACATATTGATTTAGTTACAAATTTTGCTTTATCTAATAACATTCAATTTAATTTTATTCCTAGTTATAGTCCGAATTTTGGCGGTCTTTGGGAAGCTGCGGTAAAGTCGGCTAAATTTCATTTTAAGCGAACTGTTGGCACTAATATTCTTACTTATGAACAAATTAATACTCTTGTAATTGAAATAGAATCTATACTTAATTCTAGACCTATTTCAACTATTTCTGATGATTCAACTGATTATTCTTTTCTTACTCCAGGACATTTTTTAATAGGCTGTCCGCTTATCAGTATTCCCGGGACAAGTATCGTCTCAACTCCTATAAATAATCTTCAGTTTTGGAAGCGTATTGTTCAAATGAAACAATTATTTTGGAAAAAATGGCATACGGATTATTTGTCTATTTTAAATAATCGTACGAAATGGTTTAAAGAACATAACAATCTTAAAGAAAATACTTTAGTTCTAATTAAATGTGATAATGTAATTCCATTGCAATGGCCTGTAGCCAGAATATCTAAAGTGTTTTATGGACCTGATCAAAAGGTAAGGGTCGTCGAGGTTACAAATAATAGTGGTACTCATGTTAGAGCTATTTCTAAAATAATTGTGCTCCCTATTAATGATTGTTAATTTTTTTATATTATAATTATAAGTAGGTAATTAAATTAAAATTGTATTATTATTTTAAAATGTGTCTAATTATTATTTTTATGTTACTTAGGCATAACTATATATTATTGAATTTGTATTTTTTGTTAGCATTTATGCCGGCCGCATTTTATGTTAGAGACATACTAAGCCTATTAATTGTATAAAAAAAATACCGTTACTAGGCAACGGTTGTTAGAAAAACTAATGTCACCTTTATGTCGTTTTATAATAAAAATTTATCCAAATTAATTTGGTTTAATTTAAAATGTAGTGATTCCTACGTGTTTCCTACAGTATGGTATGTATGTTTATGTATTATATTTATTATATTATATACAGTATTTAAGTATTGTTATGCATCTAATGCATCATTGTTAAAATTATATGTATATCCTTCTATCGAAAGTTCCGCACCCTAAGCATATTTCACTCTCTCAAAGGTTAGCTGGTAGAAAATGCCTAAGGCATTAAGCTCGCCTATGTACAATTTTGTGCAATAAAGAATTTAAAATAAATAAATAAATATGTACCAATTTTCAGGGCTGTAGCACTTTTCGTTATGCAGATCAGTAACGGAAATTGTTATCTGTCCTATAAAAACAACTATCCCCGGGAATGGAAATCTGACAAATAAAATCTTCTTACCTACAAAAAAAAATAAAGCTACTCTCTAAATTTTACTTCCTTTTTGGGTGATGATGACACATACTTACATACATAATATACAAACTGGTTATTTGCAAATAACCAATTTGTTTTTATTTTTCATTTGCGCCAAAAGCAGTTCTTAGATTTGATCCATAGAGCCGCATGTATAGATAGATACGTGGTATTTCGCTTATACTGTTTTTTTTTCATATAGTGGAGAAAAATATTCCTGAAGTATCACTTATAGAACCCATTTCTTTAATAAAAAAAGGTACTTACATGTTTTTCTTGGAAAACCTGGACGAAAAATAAATTATCATATGAATATATGGCTAAAACTACTCCAACAAATACGTACTGTCTTCGTATCAATGGAAAAAATATCTTTAGACAAGTGGCGGGTGTTAATCGTGGGTTTAGTATAAAAGTTTAAGTGATCTGTGTATCTACCTTTTTGTACTTTAAGTCATTTCATAAAGCATTGCGTTGTCTAATCAAACATTTCCCATACATTCACCACCTTTTGCCCCCCCCTCTATATATTCCTAGATTTTCATGATTTTTGGGGGCGTTATAAATATGAACTATCCTTTCATTAAAGTTTGGTATAGGAAAAAAAAAATCAACCCCTGAAATTCAAAAAAAAAAATCGCGAAAAAATCCCCAAAACAGAAAATTTAAAAAAGGAAAAAGTACAGTTATCCTTTATTTTCTCTTTAAAAAAATTAAACCATTTTTTTTCAAACCCATTAAAGTTTAGGGGTAGAAAACAGTTTTGGCCCGACAGTCGTTTTGTTGCCTAAATAAAATTATAGGTATAATGTCATCCGTGCACTTTCTCTTATTGACGGTCGGGGGGAAGGTTTGCAAAAATGTATGGTAGCGTTATGGACTCGCCGTTATGCGGGGGGAGAGTTAATAATTTGCAGTTGAATCGGCATGAGTATCGAAGAGCTTCATCAGACACTTCTCTTGAGAAACTAAACCAAGCAATGTATTATGAATTATCATAGTAATTTACAATTGTAAAGTTTATGAAATGCCCTTGTCTTTACATGTTCAATCAGATTTTTCCTCTACTTATACAATTTAAACAATTAGATGAATATTTTACACAGGCGAAGATAATTTTTGAAAGAAATAAACCAAATTGGTACCGTAGATCAAAAAAATCCAAAAAACATAATAATTCTGGTTCTGATAAATCTGATAAGCAAAGTTCCAGCTCTAGCGAGGAGGCCCAGGAGAAGAACACAGGAAACCCTTACACTGTGCATAAAGACAAATACTACCAGAACTGGTTATGGAACTTTGAGGTAAGCAAGTTGATCACCAAATGACCATTAATATGTATGTAGTATTTTTTTTACACATATTGCCCTGATCAAACTAAATTAAGCTTATACCTACTATGTGTACCAGAAACCACAATTCTAATACACCTACTTATTTGCTACCACCCAGTCCATGTTAAACTGTACAGAAAATAGTACTTTTATTTGCGGCATATTCCTTTTTATCTACCTGTTGCAAAGCTGATCTACAAATTCCATAAATGATCATGTTTCTATTTTAGTCTGTGGGGTTACTGGTTACAGGAGTCTACTGCATCGATTTATTGTCTAGGTGGTAGTCTCCTTTAAGGGTACAGTTACGAAACTGGCGGTTAGATAATGCAAATTCGTCTTTGTCGCCGTCCGTTTTTTTAACTGCATAATTTAGATAGTATAGTGGGAGCGATCAATGTTGTTAAACAATAACAACAAAAGTCCCTATTAGATGTAGATAGAAAAACACATGCCGTGCTACAATAAAAAAAATGGAGTCATAAAATACTTTATTGTTTAACAATATTTATTGGTTAGTCGCTCCCACTGTGCTTAATATTTTACCATTCCACAAATAACATGTCTTATCGCTAAAGGTGATCTTTAAAACTTTATAATTAACCAACTTTTTTTTAAAATAAATCAATGTAAAGACTAAGTTAAGGAAGGGTTCGGTGGCGGATTAACATGTCATTGTCACAATTTCCAGATGAGCGGGGACCACATGAATGTTAACCCCAACGCCCCGGTCTACCAAGACACCGGGCCTGGAATGATGAATATATTTTATGGAAGAAAATGGTGGTATTTTAATCAGGTTTGTATTTTAATAATAAGTACCATCACAGGTGCCTTTTTGGCCCCGTTTTTTAAATGGCTTCGGGATACCCAGCGGAGAAAACTGACGTAAAAACAACATTGTATGTACTTCGCTGGAAGGATTTAAAAAAAAAAAAAAAAAATTGTCTGCGCAAACAAATACCCCCACTACGACCGACTGTATGCGACATAAAGTTATTGCACACAATACACGTTAATTATCATCAATCAAGGAAGGCTTATAGGCTACAGAATATCACGCCTCGACCAATAGGAGCGCAGTAAAAATGAAAAATGTTACAAACACGGGGAAAAATTATTCCTTTTGAGAGCGAAAACGGGTAAAGTTACGCAGATCAGCTAGTAATATAATAGTAATAAATTTTCTACACTTTTGGGTTCGAGTATTGGAACGTATCTAGGGGACCCGCATAGTGTTGAGAAAAGTTTCGTTCCAGCAGCTAAGACTGAAGGTGATAACAACTTATCAAAGTAAGTAAACTGTATATGGTATAGAAAACGGATATTAACTTGAACACAGTCGGCCGTAGTCCTTCACTAGGTAGGCGTAGGCATTTTCCAACAAATTAAACAACATTTATTTTTACTAATTTTTGAACCCCGGTGTGTACCAATGAGTTTTAAATCTAAAAATGTATGTACCTACATTACAACACCACTATAGTGCCTCGGATAGCACGTTAAGCTATCGGTCCCAGTTTCACTATACAAACTTGTGAAACTGTTTATAGGTTATAGAGTCTATCCAAATATCGCGACGAAGATAGCCACTTGTTCGGTGACTCAACCATCGGCTACAACGAGGTGGGTTAAAAGAAACCATCCGCTGGGTACCATAGGCGCCGTGATAATATTTATTAAACTACATGTCAAAGAAAAATCGTTTCTCGCATATGTGCAAGTATAAGTGAAGTCCCAAGAGTATGCGTCAGTGCTAATATTTTATTTTTGAGATATGAATTAGGTTTTTTTTTTTATTTTTACAGGATGACTATTTACCGTTGCGATAAGAAGAACTACATATTGATTTTGTATGATTTCTGCCTATTTTATGACAACAAGTATTTAGACTTCTGAAAAAAATAGTTTGATATTTCTAAGAATAATTTGCACAAAAACTATATTATACTATCTATGTTCGTTAGGTACTTTCTGTTTTATGTTCTTATTTATTTTGCAGTTGTTTTATTAATAAGTGTAATATTTTTCTTAAATTAAGTTTTAAATGTTAAGTCACAAAACTTCTATAAACTAATAAAAACAAATATTATATAAATGTGTTTTATTGTCTTTTTATTAGAATGATGTATAAATGAAGTAATTCACAGTTGCACAGTTTAAATTGCCCTAAACATTTGTAAAGTTGAACTGTCAAATGTTAGCTTATTCATTGCTTGTAAGCATGTTGCAGTTTTTTTTTACTGAACTTATATATATATATATATATATTTTGAATTTTTGTACTTATTTATATAATTTTTTGTTTCTGTGAATATGACCTTCATATACAGTATTATAACATGTTATAATAATATACACATGTATGTATCATCTTGGACCGCTTAGTCGCCCAGCGATGTTTTTTCTTACGATTTAAACTTTTTTATTACATGTTATAATATTGTATATAAAGGTCATATTCACAGAAATAAAAATTGATATAAAGTACAAAAAATAATAAAAAGAAAACATTCTTACGATTTAAACTTTTTTATTACATGTTATAATATTGTATATAAAGGTCATATTCACAAAAACAAAAATTGATATAAAGTACAAAAAATAATAAAAAGAAAACATTCTTACGATTTAAACTTTTTTATTACATGTTATAATATTGTATATAAAGGTCATATTCACAGAAACAAAAATTGATATAAAGTACAAAAAATAATAAAAAGGAAACCATTCTTACGATTTAAACTTTTTTATTACATGTTATAATATTGTATATAAAGGTCATATGCACAGAAACAAAAATTGATATAAAGTACAAAAAATAATAAAAAGGAAACCATTCTTACGATTTAAACTTTTTTATTACATGTTATAATATTGTATATAAAGGTCATATTCACAGAAACAAAAATTGATATAAAGTACAAAAAATAATAATAAGAAAACATTCTTACGATTTAAACTTTTTTATTACATGTTATAATATTGTATATAAAGGTAATATTCACAAAAACAAAAATTGATATAAAGTACAAAAAATAATAAAAAGAAAACATTCTTACGATTTAAACTTTTTTATTACATGTTATAATATTGTATATAAAGGTCATATTCACAGAAACAAAAATTGATATAAAGTACAAAAAATAATAAAAAGGAAACCATTCTTACGATTTAAACTTTTTTATTACATGTTATAATATTGTATATAAAGGTCATATTCACAGAAACAAAAATTGATATAAAGTACAAAAAATAATAAAAAGAAAACATTCTTACGATTTAAACTTTTTTATTACATGTTATAATATTGTATATATAGGTCATATTCACAGAAACAAAAATTGATATAAAGTACAAAAAATAATAATAAGAAAACATTCTTACGATTTGAACTTTTTTATTACATGTTATAATATTGTATATAAAGGTCATATTCACAGAAACAAAAATTGATATAAAGTAAAAAAAATAATAAAAAGGAAACCATTCTTACGATTTAAACTTTTTTATTACATGTTATAATAATGTATATAAAGGTCATATTCACAGAAACAAAAATTGATATAAAGTACAAAAAATAATAAAAAGAAAACATTCTTACGATTTAAACTTTTTTATTACATGTTATAATATTGTATATAAAGGTCATATTCACAGAAACAAAAATTGATATAAAGTACAAAAAATAATAAAAAGAAAACGTTCAATAAAACGTTTAGTTTAATAAAATAAATTATCAAATTCCTCAACTTTATTACTTTTATTATTAATATTGAAATTAAAATAAATACCATCTCTCACTCTAGGGTCACCGGTTGCCTCCAACGCCAAACGTTTTTTAAAACGCTTTGTATTATAATATTAAAAAAAAATATATAGGATTATTATTACACTACATATCATGTATTAATATTTTATTTGTTTTTCAATAAATAATAATAATGTTTTTATTGATATTTAGTTAATAGTGCATTTATAACTTATTGAATTACAGTAATGGCCTTAATCGTAAAAACTTATTGAGTTCTCGAAGAACCCTTTAGTACAATAGGTTTTCCTTTTCTTCAACAACAAAAATGAGTGTGCTTAAAAAAGACAAAACCCATTATATCTAACTTATAAAACGGAAAGGAAAATAAATAACTAAATTAATTAATACAGAATACCTAAATTCTGTTACATATCTATACTAATATTATAAAGCTGAAGAGTTTGTTTGTTTGTTTGTTTGTTTGAACGCGCTAATCTCCGAAACTACTGGTTCGAATTGAATAATTCTTTTTGTGTTGGATAGTCCAGTTATCAAGGAAGGCTATATAGCTATATAACATCACGCTACGACCAATAGGAGCAAAGATATAGTGGTAAAGGTGTAAAGAACGGGAGAAATTATTTCATCTTTGAAGCCTTCCGTTGCGTGCGCCGTGAAAACGGTTCAAGATACACAAAAAATATGTATTAAAGAATAATCTAAATATATATAACTCAAAGGTGACTGACTGACATAGTGATCTATCAACGCACAGCCCAAACCACTAGACGGATCGGGCTGAAATTTGGCATGCAGGTAGATGTTATGACGTAGGCATCCGCTAAGAAAGGATTTTGATAAATTCTACCCCCAAGGGGATAAAATAGGGGATGAAACTTTATATGATAAAAAAATAACTATTCCACGCGGACGAAGTCGCGAGCTCAGCTAGTAATACAATAAAAGAACACTCCTAAAATAAAATACCTACAATAAAAATGAAACCTACCAAAGAAAATATATAATAATATATAAAAATAATATATACGTGGTGGCCGAGTTGGTTAGACCTTGGACTTAAAAACACTAAGGTCCCTGGTTCGAATCCCGGTGTGTACCAATGAGTTTTTAATTTAAAAAAAATGTACATTTGTTTGACAACACCACTATAGTGCCTTGGAGAGCGCGTTAAGCTGTCGGTCCCGGTTTCACTGTACCAACTTGTGAAACTGTTTATACATGGGTTATTGAGTCTATTTAAAACATCGCGACGAGCTAGCCACTTGTTCGGTGTAGACTCATACCATCGGCTACGACGAGGTGGGATTAAAACCCCTCCGCTGGGTACCCTGGGGCCGTCTAGGCGGTCCCGGGCGCCGTAAGGCACCCGTGATGATATGTATGTATGTAATATATATTATTCATTGTCCACCATATCTAAACCCCGTCCCGAAAATACCCATAACACTGGCAGCATTACCTCGTTGAACTGCCAGTGATATATGCTGTTTAAAAAAGTAACCGGACCGAGAATGACCAGACTATATAAATTTCAATCACAAAAATATACCTATATTTTGTGTAGAATAACAAATTGTAATTTCAGTGCTGCACCAAACTGAAAATCGGAGTATAGATAATGTTATAGATAGGTATAAGAAATTATAAGTAGACGTGACTCCAATTTCCGAATTTCGGTAACATTCTCAAGCTCGCAAAGTGTCGAAGTGTCAAAAGTTTTAGGGATATTAAATAATTCTAACCCCGTCTGAACGTCGCCTGAGTCTGCTTTATATGACGTAAGTACGAACGAAGACAAAATAGATGCCTTATTTTAGAACTTATAAAAATGTTCGACTGTCTGTTTGTCTTCATGAAATATTCGAAAACTATTCATTTAATTTGCTATGATTTCCTAAAGTGAAAATTTAAAAAAGACCTTAGATTTAGGTGAAAAAGGGTAAACAAATAAAAGTGAGAATATGGGAAATAAGGAAAATATCAAATGTGGAAGACAAAATTGCTTAGGAACTTTAATTATTGTTTTTATTGGAAGAACTTTTATTGGCAAATCAACTATTTGTTTCGTGACCGCACGCTGAAAGGAAACTACCACCGTGGAAAGAAATTGCTGCAGTAGTCTCATGTAAACTGGTGAACCCACATTCTAAAACCGAAACATGAATAGGTCACTTGACGGTGTTTACATCTGTATGAGCAGAGATAACTATAACCGGTCGGCTGGCCTAGCGAAGTTATAGAGATGTTTTGTCTACGGTTAGATTAGAAAGGGTAATTTCGGATCAGATAAAAGCATTTTCCAATAAAGTTTTATAAATATAAAAGTGGCAGGAAATTAGTCTGCCATTGTTGAGGCAGTTTATGTCGGCTGTAAAACTTGCTAAGTGGGTCAGCGCGAAGCCTCTTGTGTTTAGAATATGGCTAAAAATAGAATTTAGGAGGATTTTACATTCCAGTAGCGAATAACGGAGATTTACGTAACATTAAGCAGTGTTTGGGGAATTGCTGTTTGAATATTTACGTCCGTTTAAAATAACTTAGCGCTGCTTTTATTTATTTTTGTCATTGGAGAAATGATTAAAGGCTTTTTAGGATTGCGAAAATGATCTAGAGAACGTTCTGTTTTACTTACAATTTGGATTCACTTAAATTCAAAAGTGTATAAGTAAAAAAATAAAACATACACACTATCACGTCTATATACCTGTTAAGGGGTAAGCAGAGAGAACTGTACACCACTTCGCACGATCTCTATATACTTCCCTAGTTTCCTCCACAACCATGCACACATTTATACAGTCGTGTCTGTTTTTTTAGACTTCGTATTTGTGTATTAGTCCTTTTTAAAGCACATTTCATTTAAGGCCACGTAATCCACTACCATTATATATTTTTACTTTATATAATTGTTTCGTCTTTCGTTTATCATCCATACGCTCAACGTGGCCGAACCATCTTAATACCTCTTTCAATCTTTAATTCAACATCATCATCTGTTCAACTTCAGAACACTATTTTTGACTCAGTCTCTGCCCTCAGACCACACATTTTCCTCACTGATCTCATTTCAAGTGCATTACACACACACATTGACGGCCTCCGTAGACTAGTAGTTGCGTCTTTGGCGTTGTATCAGGAGGTCGTGGGTTCGATCCCCACCTATGGCAAAAAAAATATAGTACAATTTTTCTGTACAATTTGCCATGGTCTGGGTGTTTATAAAATATAATATGTATTATATCGTTGCTTCTGGCACACATAGTATAAGCCTATATAGAGCTTCGTTTGTGATCAGAGCAATATGTGGAAATTGTCCTACATATTATTAATCTTACTTGCATGCTTCTTCTGCCCTACCCATGCTTCACTTCCATACATAAGTGTCGGGAGCAAAATACTATTATGCTTAATTTTCCTGATTGTTAGGGAAATATTATTAAGTGCTCTATTTACTTTATTTCCTGCATTAAAAAAAAAGATAATATTATCTATGAAAAGTTAACTTTACGTATTTTTTATAGTTTAAGATGGGCCATGAGTTATTAATACAAATTTGCAAAAAATTACTATCATTTATTGAAAAATATAGGTATATAAGCACAAAAAAATTAAACAAAAACAATATAATTAACGAAAAGTGAAAGGTTTAAAAAAAAACTGAATCCATTGCAAGCGGGTTTTCGCACTGTCGCGCATCATGCTAATGCATCATAAGCGAGTGAGTAAAAAAAAAAAAAATGGAAAAAAGTTAAAAATAATATTATTATTATAATGAGCAGCGCAAAATTTACTAATTAGGTAATTGATACTTGCACTTTTTACTCGCACTAGCTTTGTAAATGGTGCATAAGTTCATAATTTTTTTCATTTTCATTGAAGTTGTCATTAGCAACGTACTTATCATCACGGGTGTCTTACAGCGTCCGTATAGACGGCAACAGGTTAACCAGGAGTGTTATAACCCAACTCGTAGCCGCCAATGATATTACACTGAACATGTGGTGAGCCTGTCGCAAAGTTTATATAAGTATAATAAATATTAAAGCCAAACTTGGCAAGACGGAAAGTGATTACTGAAGGATGCTGCATGTGTTGATACTCTAGCGCCATTATATCTTTCTGGATCATCAAGAACCGCTAGTTATGCTGATGAGGCCTATGCACGAAAAAAAATCATAAAAAATATTCACAAATAATTCATTCATTAAATTTTGTCCCTTTTATAGCTAAGACGGTGGATCCTTGGTCCAAAGAGCACACTATTTTGTTATTTCTTTGGGTAATCTTAGAGGAGTGATCCAAAATCAGAATTTATTTTAGGACAACAAGTACCCATAGCTATCCAACGCGGAAAGCTAGTGTTATGGGTACTTTTTCAAAAATCTTTGATTCTTTTTGGTCATTTCTTTAAATTTTTTTGGCAATAATTATTAATAGACTTAGTGAACATGTAGGTTTATATATTTATATTAGGCCTTTTTTTTAATTAAGTTTCTTTGTAGGTTTCTTTTTTTCATTATCTTTATTTGGGTAATATTTTATTAGTATAATGTTTAGTTTTATAAACAAATTACTACATATAAAAACAATAACCTATTAATATAGGTAGTTCTTTATATATTTGTTAGTTTCTAGCAATTAGAATCAAAACGTTTTTAAATTAGTTCAATAAGAATTGACCGCTAGTTACGTTTTCAAGTGTTAGACATTGTGTAGGAGTATTATTATATAAAAGGTTTCACTAGAATCGCCCACATTCCTCGTGTCAAGTGAAATAGTTTAGCTAACATTTACATTCCCTCGAACTCAATATACTAACAGCCGACGCCATAGAACTACACAATTATAGAAGTCACCGCCTCCGTAGACTGGTGGTTGCGCTTTGACATTGTATCCGGAGGTCGTGGGTGCGAATCCCACCCGTGGAAAAAAAATATAGTTACGTTTTTCTGTAGTTTGTCATGATCAAAATATAATATGTATTATGTTGTTGAATTCGAGAACGAGTGGGACTGAATGAAAGTATAGGCATAAACATGAGGAAGGGCATGCTCCGCTGGTTTGGGCATGTAGAAAGAATGAGTGATGAAAGAATGACGAACCAGATATATAAAAGTAAGGTGAAGGGTAAACGTGGCCGTGGGAGATCAAGACACACTTACCATGATCACATTGAAAAGGTTCTAAAATATGGTGCAGTTAAAAGTCTCCGAAATCGGCGTGCTTGTATGCGAAGAGTTATGACTGTGGACGAGGCAAGCAGAATGTAGAGATAGAGACAAGTGGCGCTCGGTTGTCTCTGCCTACCCCGTAAGGGACCTGGCGTGGAGATAAATAAATAAATAAATAAAATTGTTGTTGCTTCTGGTGCACATAGTACAAGCTTAGAACTTATTTGTTACCAGAGCAATATGTGTGTAATATGCTTCATCTTGTTATAAATATAATAATAATACCATCACGGGTGCATTTTTTGGCTCTTGAGAACTCCGTATTCGGAAGCAACACCTAACAAGTGGCGAGCTTGTTGCGGTATTTATGATTGTACAGCCTCGTTGTATAAAGTGGTCACCCACCCTAGGTCCGGCCTTGTTGTCATCTGCTTAACCTTGTTATCAGTTGCGCAGTGACTTAACCACTAGGCTGGGGCCGCTTTTTGTTCAATGAATGAATGTTTATTAAACGCAATTAACTTAGCCTAGGTACATTAACTGTTAATATAATTATAAAATTATAACCAAGATTTAGGTCATAAGCAGCTTTCATCATCATCATCATCATCATACCAGCCTTTTACGCGTCCACTGCTGAACATAGGCCTCCCCAAGGATCGCCACGACGACCGGTTCTGCGCCGCCTGTAGCTATCGGCTAAGCAGCTTTAGGACGGTTCTAATTTTAAGCAGACCTACATTGTCCATGGGTTCGATTATTGTTTAACAGTATTTATTGTTCCGACTATGCCGGCTTAAGGATGCAGTTACGAAATGGGCAGCATAAAGAATTTGCAATACAAGTCTATTTATATATCCTAACTGCTTTATCTTCAAATCAACTGCCCTTATCATAACCGCACCTTATATAACAACTACTACCTCGACAATAAATCGATGCAGTAGTCTTCTTAAAACCAGTGGACCCATAGACTGAAACCGAAATATGACCAGGTAACACCAGGTTTTGCATATCTATGGGCGGTGGTATAGAAACCGCCCAGTCGTCACCCACCGAAGTTATAGAAACCTTCTTTCCACCAAAAACATTTCATGTCACTTCTATATGTTTATACATCTGTATCTGTTTTCGATGCCAGTAATTGAATGCGAAAAATCCGAGAAACAGTTTGCTTTACGTGCAATTTAATTTAACTTTTCTGGAATCGGAAAGAGTTCGCTCATACTTCAGAATTTGTAGCACGGTGTAGATAGTATGAAATAACTATAATAGGCAGAAGTTTACTTTAAAATAAACCGAAAAACTCCGTATGTATATACAACAATACTTTCATTCCATCTTTTTTGGTGATTACAGATATTATAATACCTAAGTCAAAATAAGAGAAGCACTGAATACAGACATATTTAAAAAAGAGTCTATGATTATTCATTATCCTATTCCTTTCCAATTTGTACATAGGTATTTCATTTTTTTACAGCATTGTATAATTGGTAGTATTATGTATATGGAGTTTATGTATCATAATATTCATAAATAAAACACAATATAATAATCATAATAACTTGCTTTGGCAAAATATAGCAAGTTATTATTATTATTATATTATGTTTTATTTATGAATCTTATTGGATGACCTATGAAAAATAATAAAGCAGCTAAAAATATATAATTTAAATAGTTTATGTTTGTATATATTTAAGTAGTGTGTTACCAACATAATTAAATACAACATTAAATCCGTAACATAATGTTATATATTAGATTGTAAGTAATTTATATAGTAATTAGGTACTGTGATTTATACTCAGCTACTGTATTGCACCTTTTTAAAGTTTGACTGGTACCGACATTAAGTCCGCCTTTGTATTTTGCATGCAAAAAAGATTTAAATAAATAAATAAGTTAATATCGAGTTTTATTACCTTTACAATAATAACATTAATGATTATAAATAATACCTAACAAAAAGAAAAATAATAAATAATAATTACTTGCCAAAAATAAAAACGAAATCTAAGACCTTTTAATAAGTCCTCCGAAGTCTTAAAAGTAAGAACTCTGCCAGCATTACCTCCTTATATAACTAGAGATTTCTGAATGAAGTAGGGACTGGCACGACAATCTCTTAATATGTAATTTACCTACGTCGCCGCGTAGTACATCGTAGGCGAATATTCTGGAGTCAGGAGACTATGGGCCAAGAATTTCTACAGCGAATGCCTAAAATGGTTGGTTATTTAGTTTTATATATGCCAAGTGATAGGAATTTCTAGTGTGGTAATCAGGGACTTATCCCTTTAAACATCTGTATTATTTTGTATATTTCTGTAAATAAGAATCTGAGATTAAATCTGCAGATTTTTTTAGTTTAACTTCCTAAAAATTATAATGTAAACCTATAAATTGCACTAAACTAAATATGAGTAAGTATCATAATGCTAAATCGTTTCTTACGCCGGCCGCCCATTTCGTAACCGCGTCATTCAGCCGGCACAATGGAGCGATCAATGTCGGTAAACAACAATGTATTGATCAACGCTCTTCATTGCATTTGTTGGTTTGCTTACCATCAGGTAGATGCCATGACAAAGACACAAGACGTGATCCAGTAAAGATAAATGGAACAAAAGTTATTAAATTCATCTACTACCAGACTAAATCTGGTTTCTGGATGGAGATTTTTGCTCAAAGTATGCACCATGTAAATACGAATACTCAGAATATTACAGGAAGTTAAACACATTCTGCAAATAGTTAACGATTTACATTGTTTCAGTATTTATTTACCATTTTGTATAAATGTTTTATTTTATGGGAAAATTAATAAAACCAGTATTGTACTTAGGTTTATTTTTATTTTTATTGGAGCACGACATGTGACTTTGTATCTACCTGGTGGTGAGCAGACCTACAAAGTACATAAATATATATAGGTAATAAACTTTATTTATTTATTAAATAATTTTGCATTTATTAATTTTTCCATAAAGGCAAACGTTTAAACAAAATTGTAAATAAATACTTTGCGGAAGTTTATTTTAATAGTTTTTTTTTTAGTTAAACTCGCTAAAACTTCATATACTCGTATCATAATGAATAGCCGTTCATTAGTCGTTGAGCTAAAACTCAAGAACTTCTTTCGACCATATAAATTATATCGTTGTTTCTGGTACACATAGTAGGTACAGCCTAGAGTATAGTTTGTGACCAGGGCAATATGTGTAAATTGCCCTACATATTATTGTTATTATATAATTATACTGCGCTCTAGGACGCAAATAGCCGACGCCACTCAGAAAGCCGCCTTGCTCAAATGGGACTGGGCCAGTCACGTGTGTCGAATGCCAGGCGAAATGTGGGCGAGGATTACCACAGAGTGGTGCCACAGGCCCGGAAAAGATAACCCGGTAGGCCCAGGAGGAGATGGAGAGACGAGCTAGACGCCTTTTGGAAGGATTGGCCTAGAACGGGTAGAGACAGGAAGAGATGGAAGGAGGGAAGGGAGTCCTTTGCCCAGCAGTGGGACACAATAGGTTAATAAAAAATAAAAAAATGATATAGGCAAGTACTATATAATATTTAATGTATTTTCTAATTAACATAAAATTTAAAATATATTAATAATAAAAAAGCGGCCCCAGCCTAGTGGTTAAGTCACTGCGCAACTGATAACAAGGTTAAGCAGATGACAACAAAACCGGCCTGGGATGGGTGACCGCTTTATACAATGAGGCTATTTCATCATAAACACCGCAACAAGCTCACCACTTGTTAGATGTTGCCTCCGAATACCATCGGCGAAATGAGGATGGGTTAATCCCTCCGCTGGGACCCTGAAGCCGTTTAAAACGGTTCTCGGGAGCCAAATAGGCACCCGTGATGGTATTTATTATTTATTATTAAAATATATTATTATATAATAATTGCTACGCCAGGCCCTATTGTACCAGAAACAACGATACTACATATTATTATTATACCGCCTCCGTAGACTAGTGGTTGCGCCTTTGGCGTTGTATCTGGAGGTAGTGGGTTCGATTCCCACCCATGGAAAAAAAATATATTACGTTTTTTTCTGTACAATTTGTCATAGTCCGGGTGTTTATAAAATATAATATGTATTATATTGTTGCTTATGGTACACATAGTATAAGCCTATAGCTTAGTTTGTGACCAGAGCAATATGTGTAAATTGTCCTACATATTATTATTATTATTATATTTTATATACACTCAGACTATAATAAATTAACTGACAAACTGTTTAGAAAAACGTACTAATATTATTTGACATAAGTGGGAATCAAAGCCATGGCCTCCGGATTTAATATCAAAGGCGCAACCACTAGACAACGGAGGCGGTAATTAGTTTTTTTTATTTTTATTGGACCACGTGACTGGTAAGCAGACCTACAAAGTCCATGAATGGAATCGATCAATATATTATTGTTTAACAATATTGTTTGCTCCCACTATGCTGGCTAAATTATGCACTTACGAAACGGGCAGCCTCAAAGACGTATTTGCATTACGAGTCTGTTTTAATATCCTCGCTGCTTTATCGTCAACGCCCGTTTTGTAAACGCACCAAGAAAGGAGACTACCATCTTCACAATAAATCGATGCAGTATTCGCGGTAAACCGGTGAACCCACAGACTAAAACCGAAACATGACTAGATCACTTGACGGTTTTTGCATCTGAATGGGTAACGAGTCCGGTCAGTGGCGGCCTAGCAGAGCCATAGAGGGCCTTCATTCCACCTAAAATTAAAGCAATATTTTAAATTCTTGAAATAAACTAATACTAACAATAGTTCTTAAGATTCCCCTAAAATAGTAGGGGCTGTAAAGCTACGTTATGTATTTTAATTTAAACTGGGGTCTCAAATGAAAATGGTAATAAAAAACTTGCTTTTACATAGGAAGTAACTACTTACTCAAGTTTTTATGATTTTCGTTTCGACTGTGTATAATAAAATTAGTGAAAAGCCATTTCACGGCTAACTTGTTTTATAGTTTTAGATTGCTCAAGTAAAATTAACGAGAAAAGTTTTGCAGTTAGTAATAAAATGCCAAAAACAAATTAAAGTATGAAAGAGAAAAAAACCGGTCATCATGAACAAAGTTTTTTTAATCTTCTGCGTAAGTCCTTATACATTTTAATAAGCAATTAACAAAAATTGTTTTGACACTTTTACGTCTTCACGAAGTTCCATTTATTATATTAGAAGGACGTGGATTTTTTAATAAATATGGACGTTCCAATATTTTCTCATCCAAAATGTTCTAAAATTTAATTTCGTGTTATGAATAAATATATAAATATTTTTAGATATTAGCGCCATATTATAGTTATGCTGTTTCTTTTGAAGATCAAATAAATCATATTACTGTAAGTTGAAATGGTTATTTTTTTTAAATATTATTAAAACTACTTGTTCTATTTATCTATTAATATACACAGGGTGAATGTGATAGGATGTACTTTGGGCTAATATGAGGTTCTGCTGATCGGCTTCTCAATGCAATTCCTGAAGACAAAAGAAATAGTGGCAGACCCAATACCTTGTGTGGCAGACCTTGTACACAGAGTGACTTTAAAAGGATGTACTTTGGGCTAATATGAGGTTCTGCTGATCAAATCGTAAACTTTTCCCATAGAGCCATGTGTCGCAAATGAAAATAAAATTTGGCTTCCCCATACAAATTGGTCATTTTAACATTACTAGTTTGTATGGAGAAAGCATTTTTTTTTTCATTTGCGACACATGGTGCCATGGGAAAAGTTGTACGATTTGATCAGCAGAACCTCATATTAGCCCAAAGTACATCCTTTTAAAGTCACTCTGTGTACAAGGTCTGCCACACAAGGTATTGGGTCTGCCACGTTTTCTTTTGTCTTCAGGAATTGCATTGAGAAGCCGTTGAGGTGTTCAATATTATAATGTAAATGAAGGAATCTCATAAAACTCCGCCCATCGAAAGCGTCCCAATTTTTTGCTTCGTTTTCCTATTCTTTTTTAGCAAAAACGTAATTTAGTAATTTTACATTAAATAACGGAAAGGCCCAGACGATTTTAAAGTAGGATGGTTAGTAATATTCTCGTATTTTCAGAGACGAAAACATGAAAGTGATTTCGGGTTTGATAAGAAAACTTTACCTCAGGTAAGAAATAAATATCCCTTGTGACGAACCTACAGGTATAAATTGGCTGTGAGGTAATGGAAACAACGTACATACAATAAAAATAAATATATATTAAAAGTAACCTAACTATTATATACAATTTTTTATAAAGAGAGAGAGAGAGATATAAAAGAATGGGTTCTATCAACATCCAGATTATGTCATGGGAAGAATGCTACTGCCCTGATTAAGCGACGATCGGGGAGGGCAGCATCCAACGTCCTTCAGTGGCAGGCCAGGCTCCGGGCAGCGGTCGGTTATGGCCGGCTATGGCAGGCCGTGATCTGCTGAGCAGACGGTGTCCAGGTTTCGGAAGAAGAATCCAGGCTATGACCAGCTGGGATGTCTGAATACGGTAGCAGACAGGGCTTCAGGAAAAAAAGTTCCAGGCCAGGTTCTGCAGTAGTGATTTTTCTACCTCGGACTTGATTCCTGGAAACATTTGAAGGGAAGCCTAAGCATACTGCTTCCAGCTCTCGCTGTCTCCAGTTTTTGGCAGGGCAGCAACAATAATTGTGCATTGCGTAAAACTGCAGGACGGAGGCTGGGGTGCAGTGCTAGACAGACGCACGGACACAGTACAATCTTTATATAATTCTATTGAACCCTAAAAACGTCCCTATGAAAGTACTGTATAATTAACTCACCAAATTAATGTTGGAACTCCGAACTTTGTGCGTCACTATTATATGTTTTTGTAACTAACAATTTATTACAAACACACACTCGCGATCTTAGTAATTTATCAAATGGCCTGCGGTACTCTGACCGCGGCCTATTTATGTGAATTTTGAAGTAATACGTTACTTCGACTTGTAAAATGCATTTATTTAAACTACCTGCCTCTTTTGCATTTTGCACTTTTGCAAAGGGTAATTTTAAATTCTAAACTATCCGTTCCATTTCGTAGATTGTCTCAAATTCTGTAACATACAAAGTAACGTTCCGTTACACCCTTTAATTTACAATTTTATAAGGGTTACCAGATTGGTTTCTTACCGAGGTGGTAGTCTACTTACAAGGTTAATTGGGCGGTTGATTTGACAACAAAGGATTCATAATAAAATATTTATAATTCGTCTTTATTACCGCCAATTTGGTAATCGCATGATTTGCCTGCATAGTGGCAGTTATCAATGCTGTTAAACAACAATGTCTTGATCGACTACATTCTTGGACAGCGCCGCTTACCATCAGATAGATACAAATTCACATACTGTGCTTCAGCTATGGTATACCAAGTAGAATTAGCATAGATAGCGCAAACTCGTAAGAGTCTACTTTAAGAATCGTAACATTATTCTGTACGTTAGTCATTTTAAAATATTCACGTGTTGTCACTATAAATTAAATATCGCGGGTTATTAAATGCAATTTACCTTAAAACAATTTAATTTCCCGACGTTTCGAGCAAGTTGTATTGATCGTGGTCACGGGATGACTGGAGCTACGAGGTGAATCTTCATTCATGCGGCGAGCAGTTACAAAAATACCCGCACTATCAGTTATTGGTTTTAAAATCACGATAAATAACTTGGTCGAAACGTCGGGAAATTAATTATTTTAAGGAAAATCACGTTTAGACGCGCAATATGTATACATTCTTTACATTGTTCTATGAATTAAATATTTATCCATTTAATAGCCTCGTTGCTTTATCATGCTCTAAAATTAATTAATGAATGGTAAAAATACATTTTCAGTCCATTTTAGCCACACCTTTTTATATATTTAAGAACTGCTACGCTTTTAGCAAACCAACCTTAGCAATTTACAAAAAAAAACTGCAATGAAAACCAGTCGAGTCTGAATTAGCTAACTAGTCATTAGAAACTTTTAACATCTTAAATTTAACTGCCTCTTAAAGTTAACGAAGCTAATAAAGACTTGATTGAGTACAGTCACTAATGTTTGACAGCCTCCGTAGACTAGTGGTTGCGCCTTTGTCGTTGTATCCGGGGGTCGTGGGTTCGATTCCTACACATGGCAAAAAATATTATTACGCAATTTTTGTACAATTTGTCATTTATCGTTGTTTCTGGTACACATAATATAAGCCAATATGAGTAAATTATCCTACATATAAAAAAAAAAATATACTGGGAGCTGGCATACGAGTACTTCTAATATAAGAACCTGAGAAATATTAATATTCTGTAATCATTTTTAATTGAAATATCAATTTAATACTATATTATTAGTGGACTTGGAGTAAAATAGTACATACCATTTTTTTCCTAGAGCACGGTATGTGACTTTGTATCCACCTAATGGTAAGACCTATAACATCCACGAATGAGGTCGATCAATGCATTGTTTTTTAACAAGATTGGTCGATGCCACCATGCCGTCTAAATATTATGTTACAAAATGGGCGGTGACTATGACGAATTTGCATTACGTATAGTTTAATTGACTCGCGCTACTTTATAATCAAATTAACTTCGTTTCATAACCATACCCTGAAAGGAGACTCTCCTGAAAACCGGTGAACCCGCAGACTAAAATCAGGAATGGGATCCACCCAAAACATTGTTGTTTACAGCATTGGTCGCTCCTACTCGCCGACTAAATTATGTACTACTGAAATAACTACTGACCCATGTTGACAAAGTACGGTTGTTATGAAAATTTTATTAGTGCTACTTTAAGTTCAATGCATTTCAGGAAATAATTCTAGTGATGGTTCAGCAAACCCCAATCAACTAAACTCCCATGAATTTTTATTATTGACACTTAATTAGCTTTATACATATCTCCCGACGCCAAAAGCTAGGCTCCTAAGGGTCTAAGCTTGATGTTAAATAGCCTATAATAACCTTCCCCAAGAATTGGGGTACCAAATGAAGATTTTTTCAAATCTGACTGGTAGTAAATGACTTTAAATGCTGAAGAGCTTCTTCTAAAAAAAAAACTCTTGAGCATTTAGTATAGATTCATAATTATTAGTTTTTTTTATATATTATAAAAAATCTTTAGGTCCATCGTAGAGCTTTACCATATGAACTCGGAGGAACAATTCTGGGTGTCCCATCTGCTCCAAGGCATCTTCCGGAAGCAGAGCCAATTCTTCCAGGCCATACCTTGATTAGACCAGCGTTTGGTATGCTCAAATCCGCTGTAAAGTTTCCTCATAGAGAATTGGAGAATGGTGCTGGTGTCAATGGAAATATTGATAATTTGGGTATGACGTGAGTATCTGAAATGTAATATCGGTCATATAGAAGCTATGCCTGTAAGTTACAAAAATATGCTGGTTTATCCATCATCGGAGTTTCAATAATACATAGGCATTAATAAGTTTATTTTTAAATTACAGTGCGAGCAGTATAAGTCGTTAAGTCATGCTATTTTTCACTTCAGTTCTTCACCAGTTTTGTCCCTTTTTATTCATTATATATGTTATGTATGTGTTATACATTATTATTATATATTTTAATCATTCATCACATTATATCATATCATATCATCACGGGTGCCTTACGGCTAGACGGCCCCAGGGTACCAAGCGGAGGGGTTTTAATCATACCTCGACGTAGCCGATGGTATGAGTCTACACCGAACGAGTGGCTAGCTCGTCGCGATGTTTTGAATTGACTCAATAACCAATCTATAAACAGTTTCACAAGTTGGTATAGTGAAACCGGGACCGACAGCTTAACGTGCTCTCCGAGGCACTATAGTGGTGTTGTCAAACAAGTGTATTTTTTTTTTAAATTAAAAACATTGGTACACACCGGGATTCGAACCAGGGACCTAAGTATTTTTAAGTTCAAGGTCTAACCAACTCGGCCACCACGTATATATTTTAATCATTCGGTTCAAAAATTTTCATCTTTCTAAATTATTAATATTATCTTTACACCATTCAACAAAACTAGCCTCCAAAGGAAAATTATCTTATTCGTCTATTGGCCAGTTAGCCTTACATTCAACCATAAAATAAATGCAGATAGTAGTCGAAGTAGAAAAATTATTTGTTCACTTTTTAAATAAAAGATTTCTTGGTTTTTAATTGCTCTTTTTATTTAATAAGCAGTTAATAAGAAAAATTAACACAGTTGTTCGGATTATGGTAGACAGTAGACAAGAAAGAAAACTAGAGCTATATGCCATAGATTAATTTATATTAATGTTACCATCAATTGAAATTTAATAGCGTTCATTTCAATAGAAAACAAAAATTCCAGTTTAAAGACAATATTTTAATACTAAAAGTTTATTACCAAATGTAAATAATATAAAATAATATTTTTATTTGCAGCTGATTATACTTGTAGATACTGATACTATGGAATTAAGGAATATTTAGAAGGATTCCGTATTCCATTCCAGTGACACTGAAGTTATAAGACTAATGTAAACAAATTTCACTAATTGCCCAACTGGATTGGAATACATTGTTTTAGTAACAATCTGCGTCACTGGATTGAAATACTGGAGCCTTAGTATTAAATTTATCTATGGATACCAGATCCATACTTTATCTCTAGAACTAGACTTACTTACTGAGATTATGCAAAATCAAAGGTGCTGTTACTTTTTTCTCTTCCCTGAATGAAAGGTTTAAATTAAATTGCAGATGGAATGGTCGTAACGAACGATTAGAGTACAGTGGATTCAGAAGAAATGCCTATGATTGGAGTAGCAGCGACGAATTACGTCTTGGAAGGAGAGGAGAAGATAGCCATGTAAATACTAATACTAAACTCCTACATTTTAAAATAGGTAGGGTAGACCAAGGAAAATAAGGGCAAATCGGATAAAGGCAGGTAAACATAACTTTATATGCGGTAGTTTCTTCTTTATTATAAAATTCATGGTAGAAGACAATAATTTACACTTACCCACCTTGGTCCAATCCTTCCTGGGATCAGATTCGCTCTTATTATATCATTGGAAATCAAATAATATGAGAGATGGTACCTCATCGTAGCCGATGGTATTCTAAATCCACCTACATCGAACAAATGGCCAGCTCGACGCGATGTTTGTAGCCAGAAAAACATATTGTTAATAAGTCTAGAGACTTAAGTCTAAGGTCTACTAGCTCGGCCACCACGTATATATAATTTTAAAAACTGTTTTTATTGACAGGACACGTCTTCGTCAACAAGTTCAGAAGAAGATAATGATTACAATCATGCACGTTATCTAAGACATTCGTAAGTATTAGCTACCTATACCATGGCCTATACGCAGTGATGCCGATTTAAGACTGGAATAATATTTATGCGCCACAAGTATAATTTTCACTGCATTCAAGCGGCGAAGCATTGCAATGTCTTCAGTCAAAATATTATAGAAATTGACTTCCGAGAAAGCGGCCGCAGCCTAGTGATTAAGTTACTGCGCAATTGATGAGATTACAAGATAACAAGGCCGGACCTGGAATAGATGACCGCTTTATACAACAAGGCTATACTATCATAAACGCCACTTGTTAGGTTATGCCTCCGAATACTATCGGCGAAAAGAGGATGGGTTAATACCTCTGCTGGGTACCCTGACGCAGTTTATAAACAGTTCTCGAGAACAAAAAGGAACCCCGTGATGGTATGATGGTATACGACACTCAAGTCGTGATCAACGTTATTAACTGTCAAAATTCATACAGTTTTGAATGAAGACGACGCAATTCGTCGCTTTCGAATTTTTTAGGTCCCTATATCTTTCTGTTTACTAAGAGACCATGTTCTTAGCTATCCATGTATTCCCCGTGCGGGTGCCAGGTCCATCGCGTGATTGGAAGGCAGGGGAATAAACTGCAGTGTTTCCGCGAAGTAGAGTTAAAGGTCTTTTAATTCTGCCCTGCACTGTGTAAATTCTATAACCATACAGGGTGACTTTGAAAGGATGTACTCTAAGATAATATGAGGTTCTGGTAATTAAATCGAACAACTTTTCCCACGGAACCATGTGTCGCGAATGAAAAAAAAAATGCTTTTTCCATACAAAACTAGTTAAATGTTAAAATGACCAATTTGTATGGGGAAACCATTTTTTTTTAATGTTTTGGAAGAAAAGTGAAAATTAAAAAAAATACCAGGTTTAGGCTAAATCTAGTTTAGCGAAACGTTTGAATAGAAACCTCATCTTACGATAAGCGATAAACGTGTCAATGCGACGGCTAAACGCGTTCAATAAAACAATTGATATATTTATTTTATTACTTATTATTTTACTAATAATAATAAAATAATTTAATTTTGTGATATTTCAGTAAAGTTCCCCGTAGGAGTAATTACCGAAACTCAGAGGTATGTATGTATTGTATTGTACGATATATTACATGTATGGCAGCAATGTAGAGACCGCAAGTATTTACAATGATTGTGTAAGATTTTCATATTTAAAAACATTAAGAACCTAATACCTTTAGCAAACACATAATTTAGCAGACATAGTGGGCATGACCAATACCGTTGAATTACATATCATAAACTTGTTAAGAATGAAATAGCACCATAGACTGTAGGCCTGTTTACTACCAGGTACAAATGCCTTGCTATATTTTTTGATTTATTAAGCTTTTTTTTTAATCCAGCATAATAAAAAAACTAAATGTATAGGACATTAAATTCTTAAATGATAAATATGCTATCTATCTATTCACTTCAGACTTATAATTTGGGTACGAAACTGTCTTTATGCGCCTATTCACGTAACATAAATGTTTTGCGATTCATACATCTGCCGTACTATTAAAATGTGGAATGCTCTACCAGCTTGCGTGTTTCCTTCCTCTTATAACCTAGAGTCCTTTAAGCGAAGCGTGAACAGACATCTTAAGCCGGCATAATGATGGCAACCAGCGGTGCACCTGTATGCATTCGCTTGTTGCTATCATTCATGGATATTGCATACTGCTTAACATCAGGTGAATGCAAGGTCACATGTTAAGCTCTCATAAAAAAAAAAAAACATACAAAACAATAGGCGTTGTCTTCAATATTTTGGAAGCTAACTCCTTGGAATGGAGTTAAATTATATTTTTTTTAGTTACTGTCTAACATAATATGATAATATTTTTTTAGAAAAACGTTGCTTACCTGAATATGCGTATGATAGAAACTGTCATACATAGCAATAAAATAGAGCTTTCTACTGTATTTTAGTGGTTTGAGTATGAGGAATGAGAAGGAAGGTTAGATTATTGCATAACTGGGTCGTTATCCCTGCTTGACAAGGGTCTTCCCCGAATGTATATCCCATCAGACATGATTGGATTGTCCCTCAAATCTTTAACATTAATGATATCTCGTTTAAATTTAATATCAAAATCATTCATTGACTGTGTACTTTCCATAGCTAGATATAATATTTAAACTATAGTAAACGCAATTAGGAAGTAAACACTAGGTGCAAGAAAATAACATCGCTAGGCCGACCGACCGGACTCGTCCTCCGCCCATATAGATGAAAAACCGTCAAGTGTTATATGTGTGTCTAGTTAGGTTGCGGTTTTAGTCTGTGGGATCACCGGTTTTCCGGAGACTCCTGCATCGATTTCTTGTCTAGGTGATAGTCTGCTTACACGGCGCGGTTAACGACCGATTGATCTGACGATACAGCAGCAATGCAAATATATCTTTGTCGCCGCCCATTTCGTAGCGGCATCATTAAGCCGGTATAGTGGGAGCGATTAATATTGTTTAACAACAATGTATTAATCAATCCCAATCATTTTAGGTAGATTACTAAATCACAAGCCGTGCTCAAATAAATACTTATTAAAAATATATATATATATTGATTTTAAAAATGTCACGCAATTCGCCTTATTATAAAAGTCTCCGGCTGGGGTGCCACTATGTCAAACTCGTCAATGTTCATGTGGAAAGGAAGTCGACCGCTTTGGAGTCCATGGGTTATCATGCCTGCAGATATGGGTATATCGTGGTTCCCTTAATGATACTATAAAAAGAGCTCTTAATATCGATGTTCCTGCCCTTCTATAGCCTACGGGTATAATTTGCGTTGATGGCAAGGGACGTGACGGTTTGACACTGATCCCATGAGAACAGGACGAGCTCTTGTATAGGACTCCACATGCGTTGACACTTTAGCACTGTCTCTTCTCAGGGGAATAGCATTTAAGGCGGGAGCTGCAGCTGAGACTGCGGAGTCTAACAAGCGACGCAAATAAGTTTCTACAATAAAAGATTACATATTTGTGCCGTTTGCTGTAGAGACTCTGGGTCCGTGGAGTCCAAGTGCTAGACAATTTTTAAAGGATATAACACCACGCCTTATTGCCTCCTCCGGTGACAAGAGGGCTGGCTCATTCCTCGCACAAAGGATTATCATTGCGATCCTACGAGGGAATGCGGCCAGTGTTCTTGCCCCCGCTCCATGCGGACCAGACCTTTATAGCCCCATTTAATATTGTTAATCGGTTAATGTTATATTAGTTATTAAATTTAGATTTATTGATTATATAGTAATTTAGTATTTTTTTGTTAAATAAATTATTCTATTAGATTAAAAATAATATATGAAAGTCTTTGAATATGATAATGTTTAAATTTTATGATATTGGGACCATAATATAAATATATTTATTTCAGGAAGATTACACTGATTATAATGATTTAAATGTGGAAGATTATACTGATGCCGTTTCTAAAGTGTAAGTATAAAATAAACAGTTGAACATTATATATATACAGTACACTTAAGTATAAGAAATGACGATTTTTGCATGGTAAAGATCTCTATTTATTAATGTATTCAAAAATATTTGTTTATAGGTATAAAAAATTAATAGCGTCAACTTTAAATATTCTACAAGAAAAAAAATCGCAAAGACGAAATGAATACAATGAAGAATTTGCAAGCAGCAGTTCTCATGAAGACTTTACACCACATGTCGAAAAACCTATTCACAAAAACATTAAAATTAATAAAAAAGGAGTGAAAGCAAGGGAAGAAGGTGGGCAGGCAAGTGGGGAACAGCGGTACCCCCAGAGGGTAGAAGTATTACATCAAATAACCCCATGGTATAAGAAAAATGAAATAAACACTAACTCAAAAAATAAATTTAGGCAAAATTTATGGAATCTACAAGTAGGTTTGAAATTTTAATTATTTTATTTATACCTATCACATAATCCTTTGGTAGTGTATTCAAGGATGATGGTCTTTCGCCAGAGATCCATACATAATTAAGTAGTCGAAAACTACTGGTCCAGTTTGAAACAGTAATTATTACATAATTATTAATATATCGTAAAACGTGAAATACCACAGCGAAGGGGCGTTGCCTAGGACAGGTATTTAAAATTTGAAACGATTTCGGGATTATTTTTCTGATCAAGTAATACTTATAGAACTCACCGTTCCGCGGGAAACAAACATACCTAAGGACCACAACATCAAGTCGAACAAATATTTTGATCTCACAAACGAAATTACTAGAAACGGATTTAAAACTCAACTTTTTGCAGTGGAAGTTGGTGCAAGAGGAATTCCTGCATAGTCTTTGCACCGTCTATTAAAGGATCTTGGCCTTCCGAGATCAGCCGTCGGAACTTTTATGGGGCGTGTTTCCAAGATGGCGCTAACAGGATCATATAGTTTGGTTGAGTAGAGAGGGTAGTGAACACAGTGCAGGTGAGAGTTCAAAAGGCCTATAAACCTACTTCGCGGTCTCAAGTCCGGGAACGCTGCAGTTCATTCCCCTGCCTTTCAACCACGCGATGGACCCGCCACCCGCACGGTGAAGCCATGGATAGCTAAGAACATTTGAAAAATTAGGACCTCTCACTTAACTCTAATAGGGAATTAGAAGATTCGCATTTTATCTTTATTATGGAACACAATATTATTTGTTTGGGTATGGATATAAAAATCACGCGGTATATTTATTTAGCCAGTAAAAACGACCCTATATAGTCTCATGTGCTCCAACAAAAGTCAAGCCGGTATAATGGAGACAACCAATAAGTGTTTTTTCGACTGTGTGTTTTTTTAATTCTTGGACTACATGCCCTTTACTATCAGGTAGATGTAGAGTCGTAGAGTCAAATGTAATGTAATGTACATTCATATAATAGAAATAAGTAAAAAGAAATAATGGTTGTAACACTAGATTACAATGAGTCTGAAAAATGCTATATGCTGATGAATAATTGCTGGATTTCTATAATTATTGAAAACAATTTCTCTAGAAACAGTAATTTGTATTATTAATGTCGTGCCCTAATAAAAAAAATCGTGTTAATAATTTCAGATGACCGGCGACCATGTAAACTATAATTCGAACGCACCAGATATTTATGAATTAATACCTAAAAAATATATGGAAAATGAGCCTGAAAAACACTGGGTCTATTGGGGTGAAAGTAAATTAATTTCTTATATATATATTGTTTTTAATTACCCACAGTAGCAAAAATTTCAGAAAAACTATATTTTTTGTATGATATCGATCGATATATCAATCGATAAAATAAAATGAAAATATGTAGATTTTTTTTACATATTTTACAATTTTTGCCATCGTAGTATTAAATATGTTATGCATTGTTTAAGATGTACATTTTATATTTTTTTTACATTGCAACCCTAACTGGAATTTTTGTTATTAATTGTTTTATATTTTGATTATCTAATTCTAACTAGATATGTTTTCTTTTTGAATAAATAAATATTGCGCTGGTCACAAACTAAGCTAAGCATGTATTATGTGTACCAGGAACAATGATACTAACACATAATATATTTTATAAACACCCAGACCAGGCAAACTGTATAGAAAAGCATTTTTTATGTATTTTTGCCATGAGTGGGAATCAAACCCGCGACTTCCAGATGTAACCACTAGACCACGTAAGCGGTCAAGGCGGTATGGATTTGGAATACAAGGTATATCATACATTGACTCCGCACTAATTATCTCTGAAGTTCGCGCACTAATTTACTGACGACTCGCTTGTAGTACCTGTATTTTACAGAGATAATAATAATATAATATAGAACAATTTACACATATTGCTCTGGTCACAAACTAAACTCTAGGCTTGTACTATGTGTACTAGTAACAACGATATACCTACCTAATACAAATTATATATTTTAGATTTAGTGTGAATTTCTTTTGTTTCACCAGAGCACTTTAAATTTTTTGGAGCTTTTATAATTCAAACTTTTTTTTTCATATCCAGAAGTAAAGTATATTATTTGGATACAAAAATGGTTCCTAATTTAACTTTTTTTATTATTATTTTCAGTGAGGCCAAAGAAACGAAAGGAAAATCCAATTTTTGTTTCCATGAAAAATAACTAAAGTACCTTATAATTGTTGGAAAATATATATAGAGTCCTACATAAATTACTACCTATTTAAATAAATAAACAACAAAAACAGAATAATTGATATTTTATTTAACCTTTTACGGTCGCGGAACAGAAATATTTCCGGACAATGACTCGTTACTACTTATCTTTGTCGCTGGCGCATTAATTTACTGATTCACGCAGACGCGGCGAAATATAAATAGTGTCAGGTCATTGTACTAATCATTTTTGATTTCACGACTTTTGTAATATAAAAAGAAAGAAACAAAAGAAAAACTTTATTTTCCACTATTTATAAAATAAATTTAAAAAAACATATAAAAACTTACCAACTAAACATAGTAATGAGTACGTTGCATAGTGTCAAATAGGTAACCAGCTCGGGGCTCGGAGGCTCTACCATGGTTTGCGCATTGTATTAACGTAACGTATTTGTATACATACGTACACGTGAGCAACAACCAATAGGGCCGCTTTATTTTTGGTAACCGAATTGAATAAAGCGATTCTATTGGTTGTTGCTCACGTATAAGTATACAAATACGTTACGTTAATGCAATGCCCATGGTAGAGCCTCTGGACAAGCGAATCAGTATGTTTATTATACTCACGTGAGAGTAAATATCTAGAGTGACGAAGAGTTGCGGAAGGTATAAGCGATGCACCTTAAAATATTATTTGAATAAATTTGGTTCAGCTATTAGCGCGTTCTCCTCCGATCTGAGTAAAATTACTCTGATTGGAGAAGAGCGCACTAAAAGCATTATTTTGACAATCTAAGAAATAATAAATAAATAAATAAGATATATAGGTAAGCATCTTAGCACAGGCCGTAGCTGATCTATATGTATATTATACTCACATGAGAGTGAGTATAGGTACGCATCTAGACGTGACGGACCTGACAAAAAGTTGCGGAATGTTGTAAGTAACTATGGCGTGCTTTGGGCCTGTTAAAGGAGTAGGTACCTAAAAAAAGCCATTTAAATCGGTACTTTGGTGTATATTCTTGTCTAGACAAGAAGTTGACAGTCAAATCTCTATTTTCATCGGGGGTAAAAACCGTTCATCTAAGAAATTGTATATTTACATTAAAATGTATGTGTAACTTCGGACATCGAAATTTTAGGTAAAATATAATTATAGTGTCTTAAAATAAATATAAAAGCGCCATCTATTGTTGTTAGCATTAAACACTTAGCTCGCTGAAAGAAGAAAATACACCATAAAAATACGATACTAGTTAGTATTTCAAATAGCCAATAGATGTCGCTCTTTCAATTTAATTTAAGCTAAACACTATTTTTTTATGAAAAGTTGCATTGAGTTGCATCTATTAAATAAATAAATAATTTAAATAATAAGCAATGGGATGTTTAGAAGCGAGTAGCTATTTTTATTGAATGGCATTATGCAGTAAACAACTAAGTGAAAAGTTTAAACAGATATATTTATTTCCCTACTTCACATGCACTGGAGTCATAAAGCCGGTTTGGGGTATTACTAATTACTGCCGGGTTCACAAAGTTTCGCTCAATAATTTAGGTACCTTTTGTACTTGTACCTTTCCAAAATTATATGTTTGAGCACCTTTATAGGTACAGAACCAGCGTTCATTAGTCGCCTCTTGGTAAGGGCTATCCTCTCAATGAGGGCAATAGCTGTAATTTAGAGATCGTAAGGCTTGTTGATGGGATTGTTTTTTTTAATAGTTTATTAGGTTTTCAATTACAAATATGTTAATACATTCACGGCAGTGGTAGACTTAAAACTTTAAACCTTTGTATTACAAAAATGTGTGATCTAACACGTAAGTATTATTATGTAATAACATAGTACAAACCTAGTTTTTGACCAGGACATTAGGCTCGAATCCCGATGTGTACCAATGAGTTTTTAATTAAAAAAAATATGTACATTTGTTTGACAACACCACTATAGTGCCTCGGAGAGCACATTAAGCTGTCGGTCCCGGTTTTACTATACCAACTTCTGAAACTGTTTATAGATGGATTATTGAGTCTATTCAAAACATCGCGACGAGCTGGGTACCCTGAGGCCGTCTAGGCGGTCTCGGGCGCCGTACCCGTGATGATATGTAACACGTAAGTTTGCGATGACAAAGTATGCTATTTGGCAGCGGTATCACGTTACGACGACAGTCCCTTTTACACTAACGATCTGACCAATTGCGATCATAGATTTACTTACAATTCATTAACATTGTACATAGGCGACCTTAATGCCTTATGCATTTTCTACCAGCTAACCTTTGAGGGGGTGAAACAAATCATATAATATATTTTATTTGTCATTGCCGTTATGGAATGTCTAGTCCAACAGTGGAGCTATACATATAATGACTTCCCCATAATCATATCAAAATAACAATAAAATGGCTGTTTTTTGCATTACGCGTCGAACTTATCCTCAAACGATAAGTGTGTTAACATTTTAATTTAATATCTCTATAATTAACTTATATTCTGGAATAGGTTCTTCGCTTTTTTTTCTGCAGTTTTATTTAACTTGAGTAAGGCTGTGCACACACTAAAGTATATTATCGCAAGAAGAATTAATACCTATTTTAATGGCCTTGTTTTACGACATTTTTACAGACTCTGCTACTATGTATTTAAATGTTTATTGCTTACTTAGGGTAGTATTTATAATTAATAATAAATATTATTGTAATTACCATTTTGATTTTGTTGTACAAAATGTTAAATTGCGTAATATTTATTTTAAATTATATTAGCGGTGTAACAAGAAAATGTTACAAATAGCGTTCTAATCATAAACTCGGCATTAAGTTTAGGAACAACGATCTAAACTGTACAGAAAAGAGTATCAACTATTATTTACCATAAGTTGGAATCAACCCCACGACCTCTGGATACAACATACGATACGACCTCTGGATTCATGCCAACAGCGTTGTTTAATTGGTACTATAAAATATAGTATAAAAGTTTAATAAATATTTTATTAACAACGTGTACGATACCTTCTCCACAATTGGCCACTAACTAAAATAGATCAAAAAAGAGTTGCCAATAAAAAATATTAATGTGTATATTAATTACATTTTTACATTGGTAATCCTTTTTAACTTGAGACCACGGGAGCAGTAATCCAATAACATATCTCGAGATGATTATTTTACTTACTTATACTAAAAATATGCATTGCAGGTGCTTCGGAATATAAAGTAGAGCCACTTAATGCTCCAATAAATATAATAAAAAAACCTTTTAAAACGATAATTGCTATTTGTGGTTTACCGCTTTTTATTTTTATTTATTTATGTTATTATTAAGCTTCTATTGTATTTAATAAAAAACTACACATAAAAGAATTTAACGAGTAGTTTACCCGTTAAAGCTTTTTAATAACTTTTTTTAAAATAGCCTTTTCATATACTATATACGTTATAATTTTTGTGATGCAAAAGTTCTATAAATATTTGATAATATTTTCGACTCACATTTGCTACATAATATTTTGCATATTTTAATACATTTCATATTTAGGGTGTGGTTTGATAACCAAAGCCTATAATAAATTACCATAAAAACCAAAAAAAACATATAAAGATTTTCCGAAATTAATGCCCGAGATTCAATATTAAAATCTGGAACGTAGGGATGCTGGATAAACAGGAAATACCTGCTTTAATTATTTATAAAAATATATATATTAATCTAGGATAATAGATAAAAAATAAAATAGCCATAAAATATTATTTGAACACATTTAGTTTAGCTATAGCGCGCTCTCCAATCACAGTAAAACTACTCTGATTGGAGAAGAGCGCGCTAATATAGTTTATTTTATTTTATTGAAGCACGGGATGTGACTCTGTATCTACATAGAGGTGAGCAGACATACAAAATCCATGAATGTGGTCAATAATGTAATTGTACCTAAACAACATTAATCGCTCCCACTATGCCGGCTAAATGATGCGCGGCGACAAACACGAATTGAATTTCGGGTATATATTATTATAACGGATACCTTACGGCGACCAAGACCGCCTAGACGACTTTAGGGTACCCAGCGGAGGGGTTTTAATCCCACCTCGTATGAGTCTACAGAGAACAAGTGGTTAGCTCGTCGCGATGTTTGGATAGACTCAATAACCCACCAATAACCAGTTAACCTATATGCAGTTTCACAAGTTGGCATAGTGAAACTGCTATCGATTGCTTAACGTGCTCTCCGAGGCAATGTAGTGGTGTTGTTAAACAAATGTACATATTTTTTTTAGATTAAAAACTCATTGTTACACACCGGGGTTTGAACCAGGGACCTTAGTGTTTTTAAGTCTAAGGTCTAACCAACTCGGCCACCTCGTATTACGGCTATATTTTAATATACTCGCTGCCCTATCGTCAATTTAACCACCCATTTCGTAACCGCACCCTGAAAGGAGACTACCACTTCAGCCACTTTGTAAGTAGTAGTTGTTGTAGTATATCGTTATTTTGACAATTGAACGCTCACATTATAGAAAGCAAAATGTGGCCTATCTGAGGCCATATTAATATTGCTAGAACCTCCAAATAAATAAAATAAATTTTACCCGATTTTCTTTAGTTATTAAGTTACACTATAACTAATATTATTTTTAATGTTTAAATATTTTTAATTCGTTTTAATATACGTGGTGGCCGAGTTGGTTAGACTTTCGACTTAAGAACACTTGGGTCCCTGGTTCGAATTCCGGTGTGTACCAATGGGTTTTTAATTTAAAAAAAAAATGTACATTTGTTTGACAACACCACTATAGTGCCTCGGAGAGCACGTTAAGCTGTCGGTCCCGGTTTCACTATACCAACTTGTGAAATTGTATATTGATGTGTTATTGAGTCTATTCAAAACATCACGACGAGCTAGCCACTTGTTCGGTGTAGACTCATACCATCCTCTAAGACGAGGTGGGATTAAAACCCCCTTCGCTGGGTACCCTGGGGCCGTCTAGGCGGTCTCGGGCGCCGTTAGGCACCCGTGATGATATGTATGTATGTATGTTTAAATATATTATTCAATAAAATATACAAAAAATATAATATAAAACTAACTATAATAACATAAAAAAAATAAAAAAATGCTACTGGAGATCCTCTGAGTAAGGAGTACCTTGTTCAGAGGATCAGCATTGCGATCCAGCGTGGTAATGCAGCTAGTGCCCTTGGTACACTGCGCCCATCGTCTAACATTCAAAATTCTTGTTATTAATTTGTACGTGTTATATATTTTATATAGGTAATTATTAAATAATACATTTTGTAATATTTTTTTCTCGAAAATATTTTTTTTATCCAAACTAACTAATACATAACTATTAACTAAATAAAATATTTCTTATAGATCTGCGCACGTGTTTAAAATATTTAACGCCCTCTGAATTTCCAGTGATATTCATTGGAAGAAATAGGACCTAGCGCGATGGTCTCGATATTTTTAATGTTATTTCTATCAATATACTTACTATAATATTAGATAATTTATTTAAATAAATTAACAGTGAAATTACACACATGTTAATTACCGAATGTTAATTTAATTGTTCAGAAATATTTAAATAAGATGTCATGTTGAAATATTGTTAAATTTTGTTTACTTTTCTCGAAATTTAAACAGGCTATAATAAATAAATATCGATATAAAAATAAGTATGTCTAAATTTTATTATTTATAGTATAAAGTTGTGTACACCTACTTTTAAATTATAATATTTATTTTTAAATATATAACAAATTCTGTACCTGATTATTTTATTATAAGTTAAACTCTTTTCAATCATTTTCAGTGCTTTAAATGACATTCCAAAACTCGAAGTGACAAAAATGAACTCCAATAAATGGTCTATTACCATTTGATGAAACATGAAATGAAATGAAAAGAACAATCCAACTTTTTAATCTTGTTCCAAGATCAGCCGCCGAAATATGTTTCCGAAGAGGCACTGACAATATTTTTCTAAAGGCTAAATGTTTGTGGGTCTAGGAATCCAGGTAAGCGTTAATCATAACTGGTGTCACGGACGTTGGTTTAAGGTGCTATAGAAAGAAAATGTATCGTAAAAGGGACTAGCTTATCATACATATCATCACGGGTGCCTTACGGCGCCCGAGACCGACTAGACGGCCCCAGGTTACCGAGCGGAGGGGTTTTAATCCCACCTCGTCGTAGTCGTATGAGTCTACACCGAACAAGTGGCTAGCTCGTCGCGATGTTTTGAATAGACTCAATAACCCATCTATAAACAGTTTCACAAGTTGGTATAGTGAAACCGGGACCGACAGCTTAACGTGCTCTTCGAGGCACTATAGTGGTGTTGTCAAACAAATGTACATATTTTTTTTAATTAAAAAACTTATTGGTACACATCGGGATTCGATCCAGGGACCTAAGTGTTTTTAAGTCCAAGGTCTAACCAACTCGGCCACCACGTATTTTAACTTATCATATTTTTTTTTTGCTTATTATAATTTACAATAAATAAAGTTTATGTACAGTTTTCCTTTATGCGTGTAAGAGACATATATATTGCATCCGCTCTTCGCTAAACAGGCTCTGCAATTGACTTGACGCCCATACAAAAATACTTCCAATATTACAACTTGGCTGTTAGTCGAAATTCAATTATGATTTTTATATTGGTAATTGTGTAAACATCTTTCTGCTGTATTTTTTTTTGTGTTATTATTGACATTAAAAAGTTTTTTATGAATTTGAAAATAAACTAAACGTGCTGGAAAGATTAATAAATATAATGAATAACCGACAAAAAATATTATGTTAGTATTTTAAATAAGTAGTATTTTAGTGACAAACAGTAGTCGAGTAATACTGGAAGAGCTCATTTTATATGGCGAACGCAGATTTCGTGATTGCATAATAAATAATTATTCTCGTATTCTTTAAAAAAGTATATATTAGAAGAAGTACTTGTCCTACTCTTGAATACAGGGTGATTTCGTTTTTGTTTATCGGATAAATATGGCCAATTAACAAAAAAATCCTCTAGAAATAATTTTATTATTAATAATTGCGTCCTATAGCCGAGCAAGCCCAAATACGCAAACGCCGCAAACATTCTACATTAGCTACAAATAACAAATTTTTGGCGTTTGCAGTAAAAATGTTGAGCCTGTGGCCGTCGGATTCCAAAAAAAAATGACAAAATGGATTTTCGAATGGGTCCACGCCTCGAGTGACCAAGAGCGGCGGCGTTTTTCGCTCAACTTTTTTAAGTCTATTCTGTTACTTTTATCTTTATTAATAAATAAAATATTATTTTAAATATAACTGACGATTGAGATTGATAATTCACTCACCCACACTAACAACTATACACACTATGCTTCACAAACACACATACACACTTATTATTAAAATGAAGATGATAATTGGAAAATTTTTGAGACGCATAATATATTAGCACAGGTTTAGGACTTAATAAAGACAATTATATAATAGTAGTAAATACTAATTTAATAAATAAAGCATAAACTATTTAGATTCTATTTTCATTTTATAGGGTTTTATTTATATAGGTTTAATAGGCGATTTTATTTTGTTATGTTATAGTTTTAGTTTATATTTTCTTTATAAGTTGTTTTCAAAGATTTCATTAATTGTAAGCATAAACTAACTTTATTTTATTATCTGTAATTTTAAAATAATTTACTGATAAACGTATAAATTATAATTTTATTTTGTCGTATACTTTAAACTCTTTGTGTACACGCCCTTATAGTTAGTATTTAAAGGGATGCAGTATACTAATGTATGTCAGTGTTTCGAGGATAGTATAAAATTATTCATCTATCTGGATAAAATATTTATTTTTGTATTAATATTTGGTATTCATTTAAAAAATGACATTAAATTTTAAAATTATAACATGTTTTCTTATGTTAATTTATAGCAGCTGTTTAGCTATGAAGTAAGTATTGTTTTTATTATATTATGTACTATGTTTAATACTCGCTTTTTTATAATGGTAAATATTTTTTAGGAATTGTGGATTAATAATTTGTTTGGTAGACTAAACATATATAAATAAATCCTAAAATAATATAAAAAATTTAAATATCCTATTAAAAAGTAATAATAATAATATGATCTATAATTCCCGGTAAATATTTTTTATATTATAATATATAAATTATTATGGTTTAAACATTTTATTTAAAAAAAAAAATTATATGAAAATCGCGCGAAGGTTTTTTTTCTAAGAAAAGTATTTTATTTCCTTCCCACAACTAAAAATAATATGTAGGACAATTTACACATATTGCTTTGGTCTCAAACTAAGCTCTAGGCTTGTACTATGTGTGCCACAAGCAACGATATAATACATAGTATATTTTATAGACACCATCACAAACTGTATAGAAAAAAACGTACTATTTTTTTTTGCCATGGGTGGGAATCGAACTCACGACCTCCGGATACAACGATGCAACTCTGGCGAATTTGCAACTATAGTGATTGGTACTTAAGAAAATAAATTATATATAAATTGGCGTTTTATGTATATTATGAATTAAAATTAACTATTCCTTAGTATTAATATGTATTTACTAAAAAATTAAAGCATTTTTATTTGTTTTAAAATTAACACGCTTACGAAGTTGCGGGCACTAGCTAGTTCTAACTATAGTAATTCATAATAGATAACAAAAAATCGTGATTTTATTTATCTAGAATTTCTTTTACTTTAAGTACCTACAACAAAATAATATACATAATAATAATTTATATTATTTCTCCGTTCAATGTTTTTAAAAGTTGTTTTTACAATAAGCAATAAAAATAAATGTGAGGATAATTTATATTGTAATCTGTAGATAATTAATTAGGAACGAAGTTTATTTTAACTTCAATGTGGGTTTAAATAAAACATATGTCGCGTTTTTATTTACTTTTTAAATATATCATAGTTTAGGGAATACTTTTAATTAAAATACTTTTAGTTAAATTTAAATCAAAATTTTAAATTATAGATAATAAAAACTATATAGAAATATACCTATATAATATACCTACCTATAAAAAAGAAAAAACAATAATAACTACACAAAACAAATAACCAATCTAAAATAGTTAGGATACAAAATAAGGTTCCCCTACTTTACGGGTATTCAATGGAAAATTATTTAATAAATTATTAAATTAATAAAAAAATATATATGTACTAATTAACCTACAAAAGCGGATATATTTAAGTCAAGAGTGAATAGTGAAATGAGGATTGGTTTGTCCCTCGGCGGGGTACCCCGAGGCCGTTTAATAGTTCTCGGGAGCCAAAAAGGTAACCGTGATGGTATTTATTTATTTATACGAGCAAATAGGCATTTATAGTTTAATGGGGCTATCTCTTCGACCTCATCGATGCTTTCAAAAATAGACTCTGTATATTCCTATAGGTATTTCATTTAAAAAATACCTAATAATAAAAAAAAATAAAAAAAATAAAAATCTTTTGCTATTTCTATATAATTCTATTATTATATTATTACCCTTACTAATCAAATTTATAGTTAATCTGTGAGTTCTGTAACTAAGTGTGCAGGAGTGTGAGTAGGTACTTATATTCTTTCCAAAGGTTTATTTTACTTTTAATAATAATAAATATCATCACGGGTGCCTTACAGCGTCCGAGACCGCCTAGACGGCCTCAGGGTACTCAACGGTTTTTAAACCCACCTTGTCGTAGCAATTGATATGAGCCTACACCGAACAAGTGGCTAGCTCGTCGCGATGTTTTAAATAGACTCAATAACCCATCAATAAACAGTTTCACAAGTTGGTATAGTGAAACAGGGTCCGACAGCTTAACGTGCTCTCCGCAGTGCCTCGGAGAGCACGTTAAGCTGTCGGTCCCGGTTTAATGGTGTTGTCATAAAGATGTACATATTTTTTTTTTTTTAAAAACTCTTTGGTACATACCGGGATTCGAACCAGGGATCTAAGTGTTTTTAAGTCCAAGGTTTAACCAACTCGGCCACCACGTATATTTAATATTAATAATAATATGTAGGGCAATTTACACATATTTCTCTGTCACAAACTAGGCTTGTACTATGTGTATCTAAAACAACGATTTAATACATATTAGGTATATTTTATATACATCCAGACCATGACAAACTGTACAGAAAAACTTATTTTTAATAATATTTTTTAATATATCCCTAGAACATAACCATTTCCGTTCGAAATAATGGTTTTTATATTTAAAAAAATCAAACGCTTTTAATAATTATAAGAACATTTTAATGCTATTCTATTAATTGAATATTAATTATTAAAAAAATATTTTAATCGAACTTTGGTTGATAAGCGTAAAATAACGAGGATTTTGGTACTTTGGTCATAATGTTGCAAATAAGAGGATTTTTTAATTATTTATTGTTTATTAGGAAAATTCAGGATATATGTAAGACCTCTACATAGTTTTTTTTTTAAAGAATATATAGAAGCCAGTTAACAAAGCTGTCAAAAATGACTCAATTTCCTGCATTTTTTTGTAAAAAATCAAAAAGTTTAGACGTTATTTTTAGTATTATACAATCATTTTTCTTTTTTTTTTAATGTAGAGGTGTAAACTTTACTTATCCGATCCTAAATGTATAGATTTATATTTTATATTCGTTTAACTTCTAAAATAAAAACTATAGTCCGTTTTGTATGGAGTAACATTTTTCCTGCTTTCTTAAGTAAGTATATCATTTGACGCTGCTCTGACATGTAGGGATTAGACCGTCAGTCGTTAAATAATCAATCAAAAAATAGTTTTTAACGAATAAACTCGAAAACAGAGTGAATTCATAGATATTCGGTATAATTTTTTTTCTTCTATGGACGTTTCAAGAAAAAAATAAGCTATCCAAATGGTACGCAAAACCGAAAAATTTGCACGCCTATCAAATTTAATATTTTGTGATAGTAAATTTACACAAAACCAATGGAAAACTTTGCTGTTGCAAGAGTTAAAATAATAAAGTTTAATCGATAAACTTTAAAGTAAAATGCGTTACCGAATCGATTATTATAATAAATCGAATCGGTAACGCATTAGGACATCATTAAATTATTTCTACTCGACCTGCCAAATGTAAAATAAACGCTATAAAAGGGTCCTATACTTTTTCCAAGTGTTTATTTTTGTATTGTAGTATTTTTTTTTCCCCAGGATTAGAGATTCTAGAGAGAAATTAATTATAGATCAAGATGCAGGCGCAGACGATGCGATGGCAATTTATATGGCACTACTTGCAGAAAAATGTCATCAAGGGTAAGATATTACTATATGATAGAGGGTAGGTAAAAATACTTAAGTTTACTATAATAGTAAACTAACATATTTTAAAAAGCATATTATGCTGGGGCTACATTAGCGGGCGAAGATTCGTGTCGAGTTATCGCGCCAAAAACATCGTGTTCGGGCTCACGCGATGTTCTTGTCTACATCATCGCGCCTACATACACCATAGCACCCCGATAATACATCGTCTTCGGGCTCACGCGATGTTCTTGTCTACATCATTGCGCCTACATACATCACAGCGCCACGATAATACATCGTCTTCGTCCGAATACTGCGCATTGCAACGATCTACCCGGCCACACTCATCGCGCTATCACGAATATTCGCCGTATATATCTTACATTATACTGATAAATTTAAACAATTACCTTAATATTAGTAAAATACTTAATTAAAAGAAGATGAGAGCATTTTAAATATGTTATCATATTATATGCTATATGCATATAAGTAACTCAATGGCTATGCTCCTCTGTTAGTTTGTGTGAAGCACCAGAGTTTTTTACTTGCTGGTACCTTTTTCTCCGGGATGTCTCTGGGGGGATCGACTTTACAACTAGTGTTTGCGCCCTTAAAGATACCGATCCATCTCAAATATTTAGAGCTAATATAATGATAATAATATTATTTTAATATAATAATTAATATTTAAGACGTGGATATGGTTGGTGAAGTTCGTCGCCTCGGTGGCTAGGTACCCTGGTATGGCAGATGATAATCGGATGGTCAATGGAATCAGCTAAACACCTAGTTTTACACTAGTTGGTTACGTATTGTGCGTTCGGTTGGGTAGTTTTTTTGTTATTTTTATTTAATGACACCTTTTATTAATGAATCTATAATGATTATATATATAGCAACCTAACCAAACGCACTCTAGACCTCACTGTTAAAACTTTTTTTTACTTAGATACATCTATAAAGGTTACATGAAATAATTATTTTTTTATTTTGACACCAAGGATTTCTAGAGAAAGTACCTATAGGACTAGTTGCCGTGTTACTTTTATAGATATGGATACTTTTGTCAAAAAATAACTGCTAATTTCGGATCTCTCTCCAGTCACTTTTTTAGGGGCTCTGCAGTATCTTTGCGCCCATACAAAGGTACTTTTAGAATTTAATGGATTAAAACAAAAAAAAGACCCACAGACCAACAAAAGATTTAAAAAAAAAAAATTTTGCGTACCAACAACATAACAATAAGAATTAAACTTCCACTAACAGCCAAGTTGTATTATATATTGAAAGTACGTTTGTATGGGCGTGAGTCGACTACAGTGCCCTTAAGCCTTTTTCTTAAAGATAACAACATAATTATTTCTATTATCAGCCCAAAAGTCGTGGCCATCACCACCACCCATGGAAACGTTGACGAAGATCAGGCATTTATAAACACCCAAAAAATTCTAGACGTGGCTGAAAGATCTAATGTAAGTAACAATAATCATTCAAACATAAATGATAAAAGGTTTTTGAGGGGAACTAAAATATCCATGGATATATGGATGAAGAGAATTTTCAATCTGCTCTCGAGTCGTGCAGACGTATTCATGAATAGTGATTATTATATTCAACTAAATTAAATATTATAGTGAAACTGATAAAATATCATTGAAAACGTCGCGAACGCTGCTCCTCTCACCCCCTCGGGTAAAGAGGTCGGTTGCATTTTTCACCTCGCTCTTACGCTTGACGTCACACTCGCGTCGTGTTTTCGTTATCTATTTGATCTAAGGATGAGTTTACGTAGAACACCGCCGAGCGCTAAACACATAGCCGCTAGCGGAAGCGGAGGTGAGTCAACTTCCAACTTATCTAATTATGAGGACGAACATATAAATATTAATAGACACATAAGAAAACGCAAAGAGCGAAGTGCTGAATCTGATTTTAAAAGGGAACTAGCGGACTTCCGATCAGAAATCATGACTTTTTTTGAAGGTTTTGCTAACTCTCAGAATGAAAATATTATACAAATACGACAAGAAATCACTCAAATAAAAGATGAAATTAAAACTACTAAAAAAGCAACAGAAAAACTAACATTGGAAATAAATAAGCTAAATAAAGAGTTGGAATTAATTAGCAGAGATAACAAAACAAACCAAGAAAAAATTAATCAGATTGAGTGCGATATCTCACAACTTAAAAATTGCAAACTGGGCGACCAAGCGCTAAAAACGCTACCGCTTATGCAGGAAGACCTAATCTTAGAGGTAAAGGACCGTTGCTTGCGAGAAAAAAATATCATAATTGTGGGTATCAATGAACTAAATGATGAAAACTTAAATAATAGACGCCAATATGATGACGAAAAAGTATTAAACACAATTAAAACTATTTTTCAAGACTGTCCTAAACCTATTAAGACAATGAGATTAGGAAAATACGACCCAAAGAGACATCGATTTATTAAAGTTATTTTTGAGTCGGATATTATACCAAAATACCTATTACGAAACAGAAATAAATTATCCAACAATATACAGATTTATTCTGATCAAACACCAACACAAAAAATATATATGAATAATTTAAAAATGGAACTAATACAACGCGAAGAAAACGGTGAAAACGATCTTATAATTAAATATATTAATGGATTACCTAAAATTATAAAAAAAAGTGAACCAAAAAACTAATAAACAAAAATAACAATATACATTCCAACTCAGAAAATAACAGCAAAATTACACACTATCTATTAGAAAATCATAGTGAATTATCATTATACTCCACATCGTTAAAAATTTTCTATGCAAATGTTCGCAGTATACGCGCGTCTGAAAAATTTGAAGAGCTACAATGCATACTTAAAGACATACGTAGATTGACGCATATTATTATATTAACGGAAACTTGGTTGCGTTCGGAACAAGACGCAAACCTATACAACTTACCTAACTATGTACACATTTACAACTATAGAACTAATAAAAAAGGAGGTGGAGTGTCAATTTATGTGCACAGTAGTTTAAAGTATGATATTACAGAAGAATTATATGAGAGCGGCAACCATTACCTATGGATATATTTACACAAGTTTGCATTGAATATTGGAGCTATATACAAACCTGGCGATTCAAATATAAATAACTTTTTACACATATTCACCGAGCAGTTAGAAAAAAGAAAACGATCGTTGGTGTTTGGCGATTTTAACATGAACTTGTTGTCAAATGATAATAATACAAAATATTATTTAAGTATGTTGGAAGAAGAAGGTTATGAGATAATAAATAAAATTGATAAATTATTTTGTACTCGGCAAACTCCAACAACGTCGACTATTTTGGATCATGTTATCTGTAATATCAACAATAACCCAATTCGTCTATCCATAATAGATTCACCACTATCCGACCACAAACAGATTTACTGCGAACTTGTAAAAATTAAATATTCTACTAACCAACGTGAGAAGTATGAGGCTGTACAGTACGATAGTTTATATACAAGTACATTAGAAACAAAATTTAAAAACGACGAAAGTAATTACAATTGTTTGGAAACATTTATTATTAAGCAAATATCGCAAAATAAAAAATCAAAAATGAAAATTCTGAATTTACCGCAAAAAGACTGGATTAGCAGAGCAGTAATGGATGCGATTAATAATCGAAACCTACTATGGCGACAGTCTAAAAAATACCCTGAAAACATTGAGTTAAGAAAAAAATACTTGACAGAAAGGAATTATACAAGAACAATTATAAGAAATACAAAAAGAAAATTTTATTATGATGCCTTTCAAAAGTGTAGTAAAAATTCAAAAAAAACTTGGGAGTTAATTAATATATTAGCTAATAATAAGGTTAAGTGTAGCCGTTCTCCTCCAAAACTTATAATTGACTCGGGTCCTATTACTGATGGTAATGAAGTATGTAGACGATTTAACAATTTCTTTTGTTCTGTGGGCTTAAACTTAGGAAGTAAAATTCATCAAAAATATCATATTAATTTGACTAACACTCTAATGTATAAAGATGATTACAAACATAAAAGTACCCTTAATGAATTTATGTTATGCACTGTGGAGGAAGTTTCTCGAATAATAGATGGTTTAGATGTGAATGCTAGTACTGGTATCGACGGTATCAGTACCAAAACCATTAAATGTATTAAGGACCCTATTCTCGTGGAACTTACGAAATCTATTAATAAATGTCTGAAGGATGGAATTTTTCCTGATAGCCTCAAGATTGCCAAGGTCAGCCCCATTTATAAATCAGGTCCTAAGTATGACACTAATAATTACAGGCCAATTTCGGTGTTACCAGTGATGTCAAAAATATTTGAAAGAATTTTATATAGTAGAATTGATAATTATTTAGATGAAAAAAATTTCCTTGTCGATCAACAATATGGCTTTAGGACAAAATGTAATACCCTTTCGGCCACTATAGACTTAATAACTAAAATAAAAACAAATATTGATAACAAACAAATATCGTTAGGCATTTTTATCGATCTCAAAAAAGCATTCGACACAGTCAGCCATTCAAAATTACTTATAAAGCTAAATAATATTGGCATTACTGGTTCAGCCCTGAAAATATTGGAGTCATACTTAAGAGACAGGCGCCAGATTGTTAAGATAGGTAACTTTGAGAGCCATTCCATGAGAGTGAGTTGTGGGATACCTCAGGGCTCCATTTTGGGACCATTGCTCTTCCTCATCTATGTTAATAATATTGCAAATATTGGACTTACTGGGCAGTTGACCTTGTATGCAGATGATACTTGTTTGTTTTATTTTGGCAATTCTATTCACGACATAATAAACCAAGCTCAACATGACCTTGACATGCTCAATGAGTGGTTCTTATCCAACCTACTCACAATAAATATATCAAAAACATCATTTATGATATTTGCCGCTAAAAATAAAAAAATACAACATCACAATCCACTTATAATAAATAACTTCTCTATACACCGTTCGAGCAAAGCTAAGTATCTTGGGTTGTGGCTAGATGAAAAACAAAGCTGGATATCACACATTGAGCATGTAAGGTCTAAGTTAACATCTCTCTCAGGAGCTTTACATAGAATTACAAATTGCGTACCGCGTAAAATAAGAATTTCATTCTATAACTCTCTAGTGAGATCACACTTGGACTATTTAATCGAAATATGGGGAACTGCTTCCAAAACGAATTTAAAACGCTTACAGACTACGCAAAATAAAATTGTTAAAAAAATATTTTACTATGATTACTTTACACCTACTGACGAACTTTACACTAAAACTTAACTTTTTAATATTAAACAACTTTATACACTTAACACTTGTATTCTAATAAAAAAGATTTTGTTGAACCAAGTACATTCCAACTTAATTTTCAATAAGGAGAATCCAAAATATAGCTTTAGAAGAAGAAATAACATCCATTTAAGATGGCCAAGAACTAACTATGGTAAGAAATGCATATTATTTGAAGGAGCACAGCTACATAATAAATTACCAAATGAAATAAAAAATTGTGAAAACATCAATGTATTCAAGAATAAACTTAAATTATATATACAAAACAATGTTTAGAATAAAAAAAAAAAAATGTTTATGCATGTCGATGCAGCTTCTTTAAACTTCCCCTGATAATTGTATTACAGTAGAATATTTATTAATTACTGTGTTATCCTATATTATAAATTACTTACTATATTATGTTATATATATATAAAGTACCTACTTTATTTTAAATTACTTTCTATGTTATACTATGTAAATTACTAGTTATGTTATTATGTTACGATCTCGATGCAGATACTTTAATGTAAGAAAACTTTGTAAACTCAAACAAGTGAACTTAATTGTTTTTTATGAGTACCCAATAAAGATCTTTAAACACAAGATCAGACCGCCTCCGTAGACTAATGGCCTTTGGCGTTGTATCCGGAGGTCGTGACTTCGATAAGTAAAAAAATATTTCTATATATTAATTATTATTTATATTACTCAAATATGGAATTGAATAATATTTGGGAGGAACTGAAAACCCATGAATAATGGACATTCATTTATAAACCTAAAAAAAATCTAATAATCGCTGAAAGGCATGAATAGAAGCCGAGAGCTTAGTTTGTGACCAGAGGCAATGTGTGTAAATTGTCCTACATAAAAAATATATATATATATATATATATATATATATATATATATATATATATATATATATATATATATAATTTGCATTTGTGGATTTTTTTAAAAGTCATATTTCGGTTTATTATTTTATTTTAGGTGCCAGTATACAGAGGTGCAAATGAGTCGCTGATTCTGGATGTACCGACAGACCACTACTTCGGGGTCGATGGCCTGGGTGAAGTAGAAAATTTTGAATTTGACACAATTCCTCCTAAACATATCCATGCAGCTCTTGCCCTGATACAATATTCCAAAATTTACAAAGGTAAAATTAAAAGAACACAAATATAATAAACAAACCCAGAAGTTTCATTACACAGCTGAAATATGCTAATAATTAAAGAAAATACAGACAATACAAATTAGGTATTCATTTTTACGATCAAGGACCTGATCAAGGTTATAATATGTGTATATTCAGTGTTACGAAAATACAATTCTAAATTAAAGGTTTACTTAAACCTCAGTCTAAATCAATAATGCAAAATTGTGTAAAATAAAATAATGCAAAAGATCATTGGAATTACAAAGAACACATAAATAGTAACATTAAGACAATTATTATTACTAAAAGACGATTCAAATATACCCATATGACGCGTAGCATGTGAATCTGTATATTTTTAAGAAAGACAAGAAACAGTATGTTAAAAAAAATGCATACACACCATAAAGTACAAACTCATGTACATATTTAAATTCATATTTGGCTGTTAGAAGATATTATGTAATGGTTTATTTAGGTTTACGACTATCCAATGCATCTTCTAGAAGACTGTCACCACCATAAAAAGTTAATACAGCAGCCTTCTAAGAAATCTGTTTGGTTTTTCAGATCAACTGGTGGTAGTCTCTTTGGGTGCTGCAACAAATATAGCATTAGCTATTCGGCTAGATAAAGACTTTTTGGGAAGAATAAAACATCTTTATTTTGGTTCTGGACATATAAAAAGTAAAATAAGACATTTAAAAGAAGACCAACGTCATCGATATAGTTCTATAAGTTAGTGTGTGAGCTAGAATAACGTCTTGGAATAGGACGATAGTTAGCTAAATTAGATTAACAAAATTAACTGAAAACAAAAATAACTGAAACATAAAGACGTTTAATTCTACCTAGTACTTTAAATTGAAAAAAATAACTCCTAGCACAGAAGATACAATTTAATATACATGTAGTACACAAAACTGAATTGTTTATGTGGCGACAATCGGGAAATCAGCTCAGCACATGCTACAAGGAGTATGCTGTAACACTAGTTTTCAGCTGATGCTGAAGAGGACGAATCAAATCAAAATAGCTATAATAAAATAAAAAGGCTCCACATATAAATTTTACAAATACATTATGGCAATTCTACTTTTTTAACGTAACATTAATAGACAGTGAGATTTAGATGGTTTTTCGGGAGTCTGTGCGCCAGAGATTATCCTAGGTTCATTAAATAGAACAGTAGAGGCATTTATAGATTTACCAACTGCAACAACTAATATTAGTACTATTCCAGAACTTACATATTATCATATACCAATTGTCAAAAAGTTAATTTTATTCTTGTTTGACAGGAGTTTGCTTTTCATGGTTCTTTAAATTTTGAAAGTATTTATATTTGATGTCTTAGGTGAAAAGTTTCTGAAGCCAGAGTTTAATGCAGAACAAGATGTCGAAGCGTACTACATAACTGTGCGAGATGCGAAACCTGATAAGGTTACCGTTATACCTTTCTCGCAAGTTCTTGCCACAATGAATGTTTCCGAGGTAAGCATTTTGCTGAAGAAGGGTGATCAGGTTTTATAGGCATGGAAAAAACTGGGAATTGCAACTACTATATTAATGTAACAGTGGGAGTTAGTTTTTTTCTGGAGTCTGTGCGCCAGAGGTTATTATTTATTTGTAAGAAATCAATTTCCAAAATTAAAGACTTAAGTAGTAAATCAATTCCCAGCTAAATATCTAAAAACTTTTTTTTTTTAACTAAAAACAATAAATTATATCTGTATTTTATAAAGAAAAATCAACTATTTTGATGTCTGTTACAGGACATACTATACATACAGTCTTTGCATCTCTTTTATTTTATATTTTTTATCTTACTGTTATTAAATAGTAGACATGTAACAAAAAAAAATCATTTTATATTACAGGATTGGCGTCTAAATACTTTGGGTTCGATTCAAAAGGAAATAATCCAAGTCCAAAATGAATTTGAAAGAATATCGCTAAGTAAAATAGAGAACGGTATCTGGGGCCTCTTGGATCCCGTAGCTATGGCCATCTACCTAGACAAAAGGGTCGTTGGAGAAAGCAAATACACCAATAATAGTATTATTTTATGTGGTAAGTGAAAATTGTTTTAATATTATTATTATGTTTAATGGAGCAGGGCTTTATATCTACCTAATGGTAAGCAGATCTAGAAAGTCCCCGAATTGGATCTATCAAATCATTTGTTGTTACACAACATTACAACCAATTTCCTAATTTCTCTTTAACACAATTTAGAAAGAGGTTATAAAAGTCAACGCAAATCGATATTTATAATATACCTATATTATATGTTCAGGCATCAGCAGTGAGACCGCAATAATTTCAACGTAATTGAAATCAGAATTTCTGAGGGAACTCCTGAAATTTTAACAGTATAATGCATCCGATATTTGGTTGTTGGATCCCACGGTAACATAAGAAATAACAATGTATTAATTATGCATCAGATGCAGAACAAAAGTTGTTTTGTCGTATCGGTTCAGATATTTCCTCTTTATAATTAATTTAATAGTCCAATCACAGAAAATTTTATTCAAAAAATATGTAAGGAACTTTTTTTTTCAGGAAATGAAAGAGGCATCAACACTAATAAATTTGGAAATAAAGAGGACTCCAATGTTAAAATTATTTATTCAATGAAGAGCAAGCCTTACAAGGATTTATTGATCAAACTGTTCTCTGAATGTTAATTTTATTTATTAATAAAATAATAATATTTTAAGACGTTTATTTTATTTTTTCTATAATCACTAGTGCCTCAGGATTATAAGTTGGTATGGTGAAACTGGGACAACAACTTATCGTGCTCTCCGAGGGCACAATAATTGTAGTGATGTCAAAAAAAAGTACTTAAAAGATCTTATATTAAAAATTTGTACACACCGGGGTTTGTACACGTGACCTAAACTCGGCTACCCGTATATATCCTACTAAAATAAAAGCTCCATCTGTTGGGAAAATAAGAAAACACGTCAGTTTTCATTTCAAACACAAGCTGCCGTTTCCGAAGTAAATTCTTATGCCGCTATAAAATTAATACACACAAAGTATAATAGATGGCGCTTTATTATAAATGTATAAATTATTTAGTTTTTATTTGAGTGCGATTATTATTAAGTACTACCTATTTTACAATATTTAATCTTATTTTATATACATTGTTTATAGATAAATAAACAAACATTAGATAAAGTAGCAAGTTATTTGTTTTACTTACTCGTACCTAGTTTTATTTTTAGGTTAGACAATAATGTAAATTTTGTTTCACAAACACAAATTGTAAATTACTCCAATGACTCAGTTGGCGGTCCAATTTTGTGAAGCCAGGACTGGTGTATAACATTATTTATATATAAAAAAATAATATTAACAATTTTATTAAATATGGATAAACATATAAATACTATGTAAGTACCTATCTACTGTAACCCTTCTATAATTTAGAATTAGAATACAGCCGCTACTGACTTAGTTTTAATTTTTTTATACCTACTTAATTGAAATCTTTTATTTTGTTGTGAAGAGAACATCACCGCTACAGAGTACAGAAAGTAGAGTAGTTAAAATCACGCACATTTCGGGTATTACTAAAATTATTATATTTATCAAATTAGGTATATATCAAAAGTAACGCAAGGTGTTTTATAAATACCATGCCAAACTACATAGTCTAGCCATAAATACTGTTGCAATAAAAAAAAAAATATTACAATGAGGCCTCCTCTATTTGTGATAAAAAACGACCTGGCCGTCCACGTAGTGTTCGTATGAAAAAGGTGGTCAAAACATTATGGGAAAGAATTCGAAGAAATCCTGTCCAAAGCAAAATATGGACCTAGGATAATGTCGCGTATTTTAAAAGATGACTTAGGACTTGCAGCCTATAAGAGACGCACTGGTCATTTCTTAACTGATAATTAAAAAAATAATAGGGTGGTAAAATCGAAACAACTACTGAAGCGGTACGCAAAGGGAGGTCTCAGAAAAAAATTGTTCACGAATGAGATTTTTTTTTACAAGCAACATTTTAACAAACAAAATTACCGTTTTTACGCTCAAAGCTCTAAGGAAGCTTTTCAATTAGTCGACAGAATGCAATGTGGCCATTATACGGCTTCAGTAATGGTTTGGTGGTGTGTTAGCTATGAAGGAGTGTCTGAGCCATATTTTTGTGAAAATATGGCTCAGACACTCCTTCATAGCACACTTAAGGTATTAAAAAATCGGCACAAGTGTATCAAGATACCATTGTTGAGAAGGTAGTTAAGCCCCTTAGCAACACCATGTTCAATAACCAAGTATGGTCCTTCCAGCATGACTCGGCGCCGGGTCATAAAGCTCGGTCCACGCAGTCTTGGTTGGAAGCGAACGTTTCGGACTTCATCAGAGCTGAAGACTGGCTGTCGTCTAGTCCCGATCTTAATCCTCTGAATTATGGTTTATGGTTAGTTTTAGAGAGTACGGCTTGCTCTAAACGCCATGATAATTTGGAATGCCTAGAACAATCCATACGATTGGTAGTGAAGAATTTTCCCATGGAAAGAGTGCGTACTGCTATTGATAACTGGCCTCAACGTTTAAAGGACTGTATTACAGCCAATGGAGACCACTTCGAATAAGCTTTATATATTTTTAATTGTTTTATATTTATGTATTAAACTAACACACTGTAAGAGTAATAAATGTTATTTGCAATAGAAAAAAAAATGTATTTCTATGTTACAATATTTAAGGCAAGACTAGGTATACGGAAAAAGGTAACAATTAATAATGACCGCCTCCGCCATCTTGGAGTTCCTGGGTTTTGGATTCCCACCCAAACTCAGAATAATATTAGTACGTATTCTTTGGGTGTTTATGAAATATAATAATTTAGAAATATAATGACTTTGTTTAATTGAAATAAAAAAAAAAATATACTTATAGCTGTACACCGACGTTTGAGCCGTGATATAAAAAGAAAGCGGATCAAAAATAAAATATAGCTCATGTTACTGGCTTTCTATTGGTGAAATATACTATACTTTTAAGTGGGAGGAAGGCTATAACTTATTCTAGGCCGACCGACCGGGGTATTTAACGCCACCCATACATATACAAACACCGTCAAGTGACCTAGTCATGTTTCGATTTTAGTCTGATGGGAGTAGAGAATACAATTTTCGATATTCGGGATCCCGGGATCCCGATCGTTTTCTGGTCCCGAAAATCTCGGGACTGTACTTGGCTAATCTCGGGATTTTCGGGATTGCCACAAACAGGTCTAGTTTGCGTTTCGTAGTCCGTTGCGCCTTGACTAAATTATTTTAATAGCATTTATTACATAGCGATTCGCGACCTTATCACCTCGGATGATTCCTCGTACGGCCCACTTTTTCGCCCCATTTTTATATTCAAAAATTCGTGAAAATTGAATATACAAAAGAGCTGTCACTTCTTTTGGACTGGAGCAATTTTAAAAACCTGCATTCAAAAAGCTCTTATATATCTCAATCATCCAATTCGTTTAGAAGATGTTGAATTTCAATTGGTAAATAAAATTGTTGATGTGCTGACCCCAATTAAATTGACAGTAGAAGCAATATTTAGGCGAGATTCTAATTTATGCACAGCTGATGCTGCTTTGCTCATGAAAAAGCTCACAGTCAAAGGGCGATGGAGCGCGCTATGCTCGGCGTTTCCTTGCGGGATCGTATATCAGTGGGCAGGCCACATAGCTCGCAGAACGGACGGCATTAAGGTTCTCGAGTAGCGACCGCGTGCTGGAGGACGCAGCAGAGGCAGGCCCCCCCACAAGATGGACTGGTCACGGGAAGCCGATGGCTACAGGCAGCGCAGAACCGGTCGTTGTGGCGATCCTTGGGGGAGGCCTATGTCCAGCAGTGGACGCGTGAAAGACTGGTATGATGATGATAATGATGCTGCTTTAAATTTTCTTATGAAACAACTGTCTAGCAAAAACTCAGCACTTGCCAAAAAAATTAAAAGTTTTTTATTGGGCCGTATAAAGCAACGACAAAGTGATAATTTAACTGGTGTGTTGAAAAAAAATTAAAAAATAACTGTAAGTTATATAAGTTTTTTTTTTCATTTTAGCCCAATTAGAAACCACACAGCCTAATCCCGGGATAGGCCCGGGATCCCGGGATTACGCATCAAAAATTCCGTATTCCCGGGATTGGTAAACATGCTCGGGATTGTATTCTCTAGATGGGAGTCATCCGTTTTTAGAGACTACAGCATCGATTTCTTGTCGAGGTGGTATTCTCCTACGAGTATATTGGTGCGATTACGAAACGGGCAATTGATTTGACGATAAAGCAACGAGGATATTAACATTAAGTCTTAATGCAAATACGTCTCAAACAAACAATCATATCTTGTCTGTTTATATAATATTAGTATAAATATAAATTTAATAAGTTGTCTTTACACTTTCTACTGTGTTACTTATGGTATATAGTAGGTAGTTTATTTCCAGGGCAATATGTGTGAAATAATATGTTTAATTATTATTAAACATATTATTTCAACACCACTATAGTGCCTCGGAGAGCACTCGGCTGCCGGTCCCGGTTTCACTATACCATCTTGTGAAACTATTTATGGGTTATTGAGTCTATTCAAAACATCGCGACATGCTACCCACTTGTTCGGTGTAGACTTATACCATCGTCTATGACAAGGCGGTCTCGGGCGCCGTAAAGCACCCTTGATGTTATGTATGTATGTATATAATAATAAATACCTCTTAATGTTAAATTTAAATTAACACTACAAAAAAAAACCCTATGAAATGTGTGAAATGTCCTCTTTATTAATAGGTATTATTGTTTTGCCATGACTGGGAATCGAACCCACGACGAATACAACGTAAATATCGTAACAAATAGACCACGGAGACGATTGTATATTAATGATAAGAATAAACAACATATTAAGTACTTTTGTAAGTAGGTATGTCTATATCATTATCATAATCATGTCATATGTTAAATTATGTCAGTTTATTTAATAATCATGATGTAATATTTTAGATGAAAATTGATAATAATTTATATTTCTCCACGATATTGAATTAGTAATGATTTATTAGTGTAACAAATTAGACGTGTCGTGATCGAGAATGAAATTAAAATACAGTTTATTTTATTTTTTGTTTAGTTTATTTCTAACATTATGTACTGCTTTGTAAGTATCTATGTAGTTTTTTATTATAACTTATCATAATTTTTTTAATGTTTATTTTATGTTTACTAAATTATGCTTTATCCTATTAGATTAAGAGATATTTCAGCAATTTTTTTATCAGCAATAAAAAAAAGATAATACTTCTATTAGGTATATTATGTTGAATAGATAGTTAAAGAACAAGCATTGTATGTACATAAATATATATTTTATTACTTTGTATGCCATATAATAAACCTTATCTGTGTTACTATTAAATCGACAAAGAAGATTATGTCGTTTAAGATAATTGAGTTGACAGTATGTAACGTCAAAATTATACTTCGTTGTAGTATTTTAGTAATTAATATAATTAGATTACAATAGTAATAAAAATAACACTATTTTTTTTACATTTTCCTTAGCATTATTTTGAATATTCGTATTTTGTGTTTTAGTGTAAAGTGGTTTTGAGTTAGTTAAAAATAATATGCGCCGAAAATCAGATTTTTATCTCTTATGTTTTTTGTTGATTTCAATTATTTCTATAATAGTGTTGTGTGTCACATTTTCAAGGAAAAGAAGCGATGGATACAAAATTATTATAGACAATGACGGCGGGGCTGACGATGCAGTAGCTGTGTTTTTGGGATTGCTGTATGAAAAATATTTTAATGGGTAAGATTTATAAAATCAACAAGAATAACATGGAATATAATATAAATGTTATTCTGGCTATAAATTAGAAGAAAACATTGCACAAAGCGTTTAATATAATGCTCGCTTTGTTCACATTTACACGACGACCGACGCCCAATTGACTTATAAAATCTCACGAGCATTTAGCCAGTTTATTCATCCAATTGGTTTTAATATATCACAGAAGCAGATACTAGAGCGTAGTCATAATAAATTCTATTAAAAAGAAAAAAAAACTATTTTACTATACCATTATTTAAAATGAACTTCCGGAAAGTAACCCCTGATTTAATTTATTACAAAATATGAAGTTAACATGCTATTAAAGTTTTTTTATGTTGACTCGACAAAACTATTAAGAAGTTTTCCCATAAGTTGGAATCGAATCCACGGCCTCCAGATTAAATGCTAACACCGCAAAATTATTTAAATGAAATAAATATAAAATAAACTTAAGTATTAAATATTATTTACAGACCAGAAATAATCGCAATAACCACTACTCATGGAAATGTCATTGAAAAACAATGCTCACTAAACAATCAAAAGTTTTTGAAAATATCTCGAAGACAAGATGTAAGTTTTGGTTTTATAAAATACTAACTGAACCTTGTCTACGCACGCAAAGGAAGCTTTCAAAAGGAACAAATTTTACTCGATTTTTCAACATTTTTCATTAATGATCGTATCGTGATATTATATTGCCTATAGGCTTCCTAGATAAATGGGCTATTCAACACCAAAATATTTTTCAAAATAGGTTCAGTAGATCCAGACCCTCTACAACCTCACCAACTGCATACTGCAGACATGATAGCAAAACTTTGGTGGAAGAAACCCAAAAACTCCTTGGCAATAGTGTAATTCTTATAAATTATATGAATATAATAGTAGATTTTACAATAAGTGCACAAAGCGAACCATTTTTATCTGAGGCTTTTATTTTATTTATTATTCTTAGCCTTTATAGTATTGTCGAGGATAAAATGGTTTTGTGGACGAGTTATAAACTCTGCTTTTCACTTCGATTGCGAGGAAATAAAAAAGTAGTATAACATAACATTTCATTAATTAAAATTCAAAGTAAAATTAGTACAGTTTTGAATACCGAAGGAAATTGTTTTTATGTCTTAAAAACACATAAGGCAAATAAATTTAGGTAAATATTATAAAATAACAAATTCTATCTATGAACTTCTTATTGTGTTTGGCTGTATGGCTCATATTCTTTGCCTTAATATAGTTACATTTATGAATAAATACGTTAATGTACTTGTGCACAAAATTCGATTTTGTGCAGCCGATATCCTGCACAAATAAGCACTTTCAGAGCATGAGAAGTGAAAGAGTAATTTACTGGTTTCGTTAAACCGAAGCAACAAACCTTAGAGTGGAGACCGTAATATATTGGTGCATGTAATGGAATACTCACTTGTAGCATATACATTGTAGAATTTAAGAAGAGTTGTGTAGGGCAGATGATATCAAGCCCTATCAAGTTCTAAAGTTGTATGCGCAAGATAAATTCTTACTTACTTTATTATTAAGCTTACGTACAATAAAATTCTGAGTTAAAATTTGATTTTTAGAAATTATGAGAAGTTATGGTGCGAAAAATTGCATGCCAAATCTTGCAGAAGACAAATAATCATTTACGATGGCCTTTGCCTAGCGGTAGATTGTAGTAAAAAGATGGATGATGACAAACATATACATATCATCACGGGTGCCTCACGGCGCCCGAGACAGCCTAGATGGCCCCAGGGTACCCAGCGGACGGGGTTTTAATCCCACCTCGTCGTAGCCGTTGGTATGAGTCTACACCGAACAAGTTTAATATTTTGAATAGACTCAATAACCCATCTAGGTATAGAGAAACCAGGACCGATAGCTTAACGTGCTCTCCGAGGCACTATAGTGGTGATGTCAAACAAATGTATTTATTTTTTTTAGATTAAAAACTCATTGGTACATACCGGGATTCGAACTAGGAACCTAAGTGTTTTTAAGTCCAGGGTCTAACCAACTCGGCCACCACGTAATACATGGTGACTCTGCGGCACATGGTTCCATGGGAAAAGTTGTTCATATTGATCAGCAGAACCTCATATTAGCCCAAAGTACATCCTTTCAAAGTCACCATGTATAATGGATGATGAGCTTATAATAATTTAGTATAAAATAGTCATAACCAGCAACTTCCAGTTGTTAGTGGCTGACCCATACTAATGCTGTGGCAGTGATACTCTATACTTACACGATAAAACTTGAGCTTTATACAATTTTATATATTTCAGGTTCCACTATACAGAGGTGCGACAGAATCTCTAGTAGATCCTATAGCTCCAACTGGGGATTGGTTTGGAGCAGATGGATTAGGTGATAGCAACCAAACATTTACCAATCTGGTACCAGCTAGAAAAGATTTTGCTGTCAATGCTCTTTTGGAATACTCAAAAACTTACGAAGGTAATAAAAAAACTAAACATAAAAGATAACTAAGTTGAACATAGGTATGCTGTTAAATAAGGCTTAAATAATAATGAAATACATGCGAACATTAGGCAAGTGGCAGCGCATGACCTAATAGTAGATTAAGCAGCATAATATAATTATATTTTAATATAGACGATAATTAAATAAAACATTACATGTTTTAGTAATATCATCATTGAACAGTATAGACTAAAAACTGTTTTCAGGTAAATTAATAGTAATAGCTATAGGTCCAGTAACAAATATAGCATTGGCAATGAAACATGATCCCGGATTTTTGAAGAGATTAAAACATTTATATGTGGCAGCTGGAAATATTAAATGTGAGTAAACCCAAACTATTAAACACACTATACAATACTATTTCTCTAACTCTAGCTAGATTTATGAGTTAACTTAAAAGTTAATCTATGATTGCAGCTACACTTCATCCAACTCCTGAGTTTAATGCTAAAATGGACGTAGAAGCTTTTAGAGTTGTTATGAATAATGCTACCCCAGATCTTGTTACTGTCTTACCATTTTCACAAACTGAAATATATTTAGACATATCAAAGGTAAATATTATAATTAAAATTTTAATGAAAATCGTGTTCTTAAAACTGATTATATTTTTATTATAAATTTTCAGCAATGGCGAGAAACAGTTTTTGGTGCGATAGATACAGAAATTGTAAGACAATTAAATAAATTTGAAAGAATAGCACTAGCAAATAGTGATATTTGGTACGGACTAGATCCAGCGATGGTAGCTAGTGTTTTGAACGAAGAAATAGTTAAGGAAATAAGATATTCGAAGCAAAATATTGAATTATGCGGTAAGTACCTTTTATCTTTTATTACGAGCATTTTTTGTAGAATTTTAAGTTAATAGTTAGGCCATTAAGTTGAAACGTTTTTCATACTTAATAAAGTTTAACAAATATCATAGAAGATTGAATGTTTTTCTATTTTGCTTCAAATAATATATGTCCAAAGGAATTATAAGAGATTTGTACTAAAAAAGTAAGGAAGAATATAATCTTAAGACCGTAATTTTAGGTGATTAGTCGTAAAATTAGATTTGGTTTTTGTGACTGTCTAGGAACAAAAGTAGTAAAAATATCGTAAATCTATATTATATCATTATCCGATATAACGGATATTATGGCACTGAAGAACTTTAGTGCCAGTAATTCCTTATCAAATTAGGATTGGATTCTTAAAATAGAATCCTACTTATAGGTTATTTTATGGAAGTATTAATATAGAGAAGTGCCCTAAGGCCGAATATATCTTGTTTGTACAATGTACTTATTTTGACCAATAAATGCTAGAAATAAGAACATAATATGGCGACCACGTTTGAAATTTCCTTCATCAGTAATAGTTCTTTTAGGTAGAAGGGAGGTCTTTATACTTACGCTAGGCCGAGCGACTGATTTTGTTACCACAGAATACCCATACAGATATAAAACTGTTAAGTAACCTAGTCATGTTTCGTTTTAATTCTGTGGCTTAACCAGTTTTAAGAGACTAGAGCATGGATTTCTTGACGAGGACCACCTTAACACCGCGACGACGATATTTTCCCCACCGCTTGGTTTAGATGGTGATGGTTTAGACACAGATATTGATTTATACATATAATAAATTTCGATTTAAATTTATTTCAGGAGAAGAAAGAGGTCTAACTTCAGATCAATTTGTTTCAAAGGAAGAAGCAAATGTTAGGTTATTTTACTCAATTAACAAGGAAGCGTATAAGAATTTTATAATGGAAGTATTTTCTGCTGACAAACATTAAATATTATATATTTTTTAAATATTGTTGCTTAACCAATTATTATTTTTAATATATTTCTTGTATATTTTACCGATCAATACCGTTTTTTTTATTATTTGAAAACCTAAACTTTCACGAGTTTGAGACCAAAAATGTAAACAAAGCGTTGTCAAATATTAATAAAAGTTACTATCACCTAAATATTTTAATTAAACAAATATATAAAATATAATTAGGTATTAGCGATAAGAAATTCGGGTGCAACCTAAACTTTCTTTTTACCGTTTTTATATGAAAATATTAAAAAAAATATTCAGAAAGCCATTTTTTTCTTGGGAAATAATAAAGATTAGGTATAATTGTACAAATAATGTATATTTCATTGTGTCATAAAGTATAAATAGGACCTAATGAACTAAGGCCAAGGACTTAGTTAAAAATATAGACCTTTATAATAATATAAACCAATATGCAATTCAATTACATTTTCGAAGACTTTCTCTCTTTAGTTACGACCACCTAATATTCCCCAGACCTAGCAACGTTGAGTTGAAAAAAATACAAGTAAAAGATTGCCAATTATTGGCCAAGATCCTTCAACAGACAATGCAAAATCCTTCTTGGAATTTCTTTTGCTGGTGGAAGAGGAAACCGGTACTCCACTGCATGGCTGTATAGGCACATGCTCTTTACCTTTCCTTCGGGAAAAAGAATACTACTACTACTACGGTACTCCACTGCATACAGTTGAGTTTCAAAACCGTTTCCAGTAATTTCATTCGTGAGATCAAAGTAATTGATTGATTTGATTATGAGGTCCTTCGAAATGTTTATTTCCTACAGAACGGTGAGTTCAACAAGTATTACTTTCTTCAAGCACTGAGAATATGTCTGGTCTATAGGCGTTAATATGTCTGTAAAATTCTAGCACGAAGTTTCAGTACTTTCTTTTTATAGTAACACTTTTGCATACCTTTGTTATTTCGACTTTCATTACAATATATAGATATTATTACTAGAAGACAGAGAAGTTACCTGACGTTAAAACATAATAATAATTTTAAACTGGTGTTCTAAATTGATATACGTATATTGTATATACGTGGTGGCCGAGTTGGTTAGGCCTTGGACTTAAAAGCACTTAGGCACCTGGTTCGAATCCCGGTGAGTACCAATGAGTTTTTAATTCAAAAATGTATGTACATTTGTTTGACTACACCACTATAGTGCCTCGGAGAGCACGTTAAGCTGTCAGTCCCGGTTTCACTATACCAACTTGTGTAACTGTTTATAGATGAGTTATTGAGTCTATTTAAAACATCGCGACGAGCTAGCCACTTGTTCGGTGTAGACTCATACTACGCTACGACGAGGTGGGATTAAAACCCCTCCGCTGGGTACCCTGGGGCCGTCTAGGCTGATACGTGTGTATACATACACACATATCAGTTAATGTCAATAAACTAGACAAAATTCTTTACGGTTTCTCCATAAAAAACAGATGAGTAGAATCTGATATTTTAGGTTAATTATTTTGATCTAATGAACTGATTGTCTAATTAGCGTAAACCTAAATCATTAATTGAATAACAGTTAATTAGGCAATTAAGTAAATTATATTAAAGCGACATTCTATAAAATATAACAATATCAATAGTTATGAATACTTTACGTAACAATTAGATAGATATATTTTTATCTAAGTTCACAGTAACACGAGTTCAATGTAAGTATATATTTTGTATAGTAGTGACATATAAGCTATCAAGATGTGTAGTCTGATTATTTATTGCCTTAATTCGGCAATAGTTTTGTGTTTATTAATCAACTCTGTTAGAAATGAAAAGTGAGTAGTGTTTAATATAATATGATATACCAACTGTTGCTCGGAACTTCATTTGCATGTTATTTTCGCTTGTGATTGGACGAGGCAAGTAGCGGTACGTAATATAAGGCCCCTGGGGCCTTATTCTACTACATTAGTTGTGAAATACCCATATAAAATGGGAAATATGTCAAATTTTTACTTTGACGTGCAGTTGATATCCATTAGTAAAAGTTTTTTTCATTTTTGTGTATTTTTGTGTGTGTTAGTTATTGTTATATATATTTAAAAATATAAGAATATACCTATATCATTTGCAGTAACTGCATTATTATTTTTCATAGGTTATCCAATTAAATACATTATTATACGCTTTATTTTTAGTAACAGGATTGAATAAATTGGCCCTTTGGAGCTTCAGGGCCTTATGAAAAATATCAGATACTGGAAATAAGAAATATTATTATTTAAATATTATTATATATAGGTATACATATATATATATTATGATTTTGGAAAAATATGTGTTTTTCTTTTTGTTATTAGTGTTTATATAAACATTATAAAATTTTCGAGGCTCAAACGATATCAAATCCTGGCTACGCCCATGAGTGTGAGTTTTTATCTATCACTTTAAGTTTAAGTTTGTATGGAAAATAGTTCAGCGCTCCAAGCGGAAATTTTGAGAACAAAAAGTGCGACCGTGTGATTGTTGAAAATGTTAACGCAGCTGTAGTATAGTTATCTCAAAAGTTAAGGTTAAAAAAAAACAAAAGACGTTTAATAAAAAAGAAACAGGCTACATTATTAAAAAGGTATCATGAAAAATGTCGGTCAATGGCGAATGCTTCTGCTATGATCGGTCAACAAAACTTTGATCAAACTTTAATATATATTTTTTTGGTAAAATATTTTCAGGCGTTTAACTAAGTACATTTCAGGGTTACAGGAACTGAAACAAAAATTGTCATAGATAACGATGCCGGGGGCGACGATGCAATGGCGCTCTTCATAGCTTTGCTGTATGAAAAACATCTTGGAGGGTAAATAATTAAAAAAATATGGCCTTATTCATAAAAACTTATTGAGTCCTTGAAGAACCTTTAGTTAAAATAGATTGTCTCTTTTATGTATATTCATTTTTGTTGCTATAAAAAAGAGATAGAACTAGTAAAACCTAAAGTGTTCTTGAAGGACTCAAAAAGTTTTTATGAATCCAGGTGTTATAGTATATTCATTTATAATTTATTTTATGTTAATTTTTTTTTACACATATTGCCCTGCTGACTAACTTAGCTAAGCTTGTACTATGTGTACCAGAAACAACAATACTAAAACATATTATATTTTATAAAGACCCAGCCCATGGCAAACTAATACAATAAAACGCACTAATTGCTGGTTGTGTTTTTTTTTATTGGAGCACGGCATGAGACTTTATTTCTACCTGGTGGGCGATTCTCGCGCTTTCGAGATTCATCTCGATTCGAGATTTTTAAACGAAAAATGACTAAATATGTAATTTTTCGTTCAATATTTATATATTTATTATTTATTAATTAATATTTATTTCGTTTAATGTTCGATATTTTTTATGTTAAGCAGACTAAAATCCATGAATGGAGTCGATCAATACATTCTTCTTTAACAATATTGATTTCTTCCACTATGCCGGCTGATTGATGCGGTTTCTATTTGCATTACGAGTCTATTTCAGGACATAATTTGAAGAACATCTTTTCCTGAAACGCTATACGTATTAGTGGAATGGGGACTGAATGCTTAAGGTGCTCTCCTTAGCACGAATATTGTTCTATTTTTATTGCACGGCACTAAAAAAACTTTTATTTTAAAGCATGGCACTTTATATCTTCATGATGGTAAGCAGCCCTATAAGTCTAGGAATGGGGTCAACAAATACGTTAATGTTTAAAGCTGCATTGATCGCTACCACTATTCCGACTAAATGATGCTGTTACCTAACTGGGTGTCAACAAAGACGAATTTTCATTACGAGTCTTCTTAATATACTCTCTGCTTTATGTTACAATATACAGCCTGTTTCGTAACCGCAACCTAAAAGGAGACTCACCCAGCCTTGACAAGAAACCGATGCATTAGGCTCCTGAAAATCGATGAGCCCACAGACTAAAACCGAAACATGAATAGGTCACTTGACGGTATTTGCACCTGTAGCTCTACCACAAGTTTTTGCAAATAATTTTTGCTATAGTCGCTAGTAACTATAGATAGGAATCAACCAATAAGAGAGGTTTATTTGAAAAATAACGCGACTCTATCGGTTGATCCCTATCTATAGTTACTACTAATAATAATAATATGGACAATTTACACATATTGCTCTGGTCACAAACTAAGCTCTAAATTTGTACTATGACAATGTGTACCAGAAGCAACGATATAATACATATTATATTTTATAAACACCCAGACCATGACAAACTGTACAGAAAAACGTACTAATATTTTATTGCCATGGGTGGGAATCGAACCCACGACCTCCGGATACAACGCCAAAGGCGCAACCACTAGTCTACGGAGGCTGTCACTACTACTACTACTAGCGACCATAGTAGAAATTGTTTGCAAAAACTTGTGGTAAATCTACTGTTCTTTTATATGAACAAAGTGTAACAGGTCTCTTTGCTAGAAACCGGGTATCAAACCAGCAGTTTGAACACTGATACTTTTCAGGGTTTGCGCCACTCCATTATGTTCGAGGCATTATAAAATTTACACAATATTGCTCTGGTCACAAACTAAGCTCTAATAATAGGCTTGTACTATGTGTACCACAAGCAACAGTATTATACATATTATATTTTATAAACACCCAGACCATGACAAACTGTACAGAAAAAACGTACTATTTTTTTTTGCCATGGGTGGGAATCGAACCCACGACTTTCGGATACAACGCCAAAAGCGCAACCACTAGTCAAATTAAGCGACAATACACGGAAAAAACTCAAAATGTCATATTTACTTGGAAACAATAGAACATAATATTAAATTTAATTAACCGAATTTAATAAATGCTTTCTTGTTTATTAATGATTTTCAAAGGAAATGTAATAATAAATAATAATTTTGTTTTAGCCCCGAAATTGTAGGTTTAACAACGGTTCATGGAAACGTTATTGAAGAGCAGAGTTGTGTCAATAACAAGAGAATATTACATTTAGCTCAAAGACAAGACGTAAGTATCTAAAAATAAATCTTAGTTACTTTGGATAGAAAGGAAAAAAATCATCGTTAAGGCTATACCCTACTGACTGGTCAGTTTATGTATTTAATTTAAACAAAATTGAACTTCAAGAAGCTGCCCTTAAAGCTGACTATCGTAGCGCATAACAGCTAACTGATTCTGATCACTCTCGCATGAAAAATCACCAAAATTATATTAAAAATAATAAATAACTAAAAAAAAAATATATTAAAAAAACCAAATGTTGTTTCGTTTTTTAATTCTCTTTCTATCGGTGTAAGTTTTGTATTGATGAATAGTTTTAGGTAGTATAAAAGAAGTTGCAACATCCTAGTAATTTTGTTATTTTTTAACTTTAATAGTAATAGGAATATAAAACAAAATTGAGCTCCTTACAAATTGGGAGAAGGGTCCAGTTTATATCGCTGTATTTTTTTATTAATTTTCCCATGGTTGAAATAGGATTAGATAGAGCTTAAAAACCCTTAAAACACCGATTAGCGGGAAAATTGGAAGGAATGGCCTTAGGGACACTGCATTCGCGAAGTCTGCCTTCTCCATACAAATTGAGCTTTTGCACTTCCAATATTACTCGACTACTCGCTGATTTTTTTTTTGTGTTTGAGTATTTTTTTTTATTCAGAAAAAATATTCACATATATACGTAATACAAATGTAAAACATTAAATAAATGAATTAAAATTCTTTATTATTTGTTTGGTTATTATGTCTGGTTGGAGAATGGATATCTCTAAAAGATAATTTAATGTAGAACGCAAGTCACAATAATGAGTCGATAGAACAAATGAATTAAAATGGTCCTTAAGATATACTGGAGGAAGAGAATTATTTTGAATAATAAAAAGGAATGTTGTAGAATATTCTTTTATTTGTTAGTCAAGATTAAATTCAGGATATTTTTGTCGCTGAAAAACGAGATGCTGATTTACGTTTTTTTATAGAATTTTATCATAGATAATATGTAGATTGGTCTACCAATAAAATTCTTAAAAAAAACGTAAATCAGCATCTCTATTATACTGGATAGAACCAATACATGACACGCATCTGAATTTTGGGCTAATACATTTTTGGATTCAGTTGACTGGATTTATGATATCGCTCCGTCCGTGTAGGTGCACCCACAAGTGTAGCACTGACATCGCACGGTTCAATAATACCTTTCTACAAAATTAAAAAGTGTCGGTGTCAGTTATAATATCAGAGGGGGGGATAATGATGCATTTTGGGTATAACGGCATTAAAAGCCTCTATTACTACTTACTACTTTTACTACTACACATAAGCATTATTTTATTGTTTGGCACATTATAATGGTCATTGGTCATTATGATACCATTAAATAAGAGTAGGTACATAGTGTGTCAAAAGCAAAGATTAATTGAAAGCTCCGAATCATTTTTTTTTATCCCTCATCCAGGTACCTTTATTTAGAGGCGCTAAAGAAGCGTTAATACATAACATACAACCAGATGATTATTTTGGTACAGACGGACTTGGCGACACCAACGAAACTCTACCTGAATTCGTTTCTGAAATTCCTAACGCAGTTGCTGCTTTGACTTTAATAGACTTGGCCAAAAAACATCAAGGTAAGAAATTTTAATATCAGTAGGTTCTTGAATTTAATCTCTATATAAAGGGCTGTAAAATATTCATAAAGATGCCACGTCTTTGCGAAGAAGGTGTTAGTGAGCTGTATTTCTGCAGATTCTCAATTAAATTGAAAAGGGGCAATTTTTATTAATGATATATATTTAATTTCAGGAAATTTAGTAATAATAACTTTAGGTCCAGTAACAAATATAGCATTGGCTTTAAAACTAGATCCTGGATTTTTAGGAAGACTAAAACAATTATATTTGGGAGCTGGTCATTTGCACAGTAAGTATTTATTTGTTTTTATATATTATGTAGGACGTTTCAAACTTTTTGCACTGGTCAGCTCACATTTATACCTACTATTTATATGTACCAAAAACAACGATTTATTTCAAAATTAAGCTGGGGACCGAGCAAAGTAATTACGCGCACTAAGTTTGATCGCACGCGAATTGTTTTGATGTCATTATGACGTAGTTTAAGCCTGGCGGCTTTAAAAATCTGAGACCATGCGTGTGCGAGCTAATTTGGTTGTGCGTTACCCTATAATATTTTTTCATCATCCTTTATTATGTTTAGGTGAAAAATATCCGAAAGCAGAATATAATGTTTACATGGATGTAGAGTCTTATAAGGTTATTCTGGAAAACGCAACACCCGACAAAGTTACCGTGTTGCCTTACTCTCAGACGAAAACTTTCTTGGATATCTCTAAGGTATGTAATATTGTATATATCTTTTTAGTATATAATATTTTTAGGGTTGTAAGGTATAGCTTATATAAAATATTTCGAGGATATTATTGGAGCACGGTAGGTGACTTTGTATCTAGCTGATGGTAAGCAGATGTGCAGGAAGCCAGGAAACAGCTCCGTACTGCCATCGATGCGCAGTGTTAGAAACCTTAGTTTTAAGACTGCCCTTATTTTATATTATTAAATAAAATACAATTAAGAAAGCATAATTGACATCGTAGGGGTACCAATATTTAGTTAATTTTGTTTACCCTCAATTTTAATAGTTCCACTTTTTACCGCAAGGATTCTTTCTTAAAACAGACTATACTTATACCACGTGCTTTGCCAATCCCTTGAGGTTAGACACAAAAAAACACTCGAACAAAACACGTGTATGTAGATCAATGGACAATAGGCCTATTTTAGTACCTTTATGTGGGCGTATCATAAGCTTCTTATAAATAAATAAACACAGAAATCAAAATAAAGAAGTGATATGAATATAGAAGTAAGACAATTAGCTAAATGTTTATTACGTAAGTACAAAATGTAAAACTGAGATAGCATATTTTATGTAACCGTAAATGTACTTACCGCCAGCTAACCACCTAATCTTACACAAGTGGTTATGTTGCGCGTTCGGTACAGTTGCATTTTCAACTGATAGAAGAACAAGAATAAAAGATTCCGTTCCACAGCACGTTTAATTTTAATATATCAAATATCAAGATTATTATCTATTGAAAAATAGGAAATATATAATATTTTTGTTTAGAATAGCGGCCTAACCGCTATTACTCTTGACTCAAAAGGGCAGTTAAGTAAATCTACAACTTAGAATATGGTGGTTAGACCCTAATGATTTTTTTTTACTCTTCATATAAATGTATTTTTTTATAAATTCCTTTATAGGATAATCTTATATAAAATTTTTAAAGATAAAAATGCAATGAAAAAATTCCTGGTGGCGGGACTCGAACCCACGAACCTTGCTATTGCAGCAAGGCGCTCAACCGCTGAGCCTCTATTACATTACTATACACAGACGCCCTCTATTAGCTTTTAACTTCACTCGTATAAGAGTTATTAGAAGAAAGCTAATAAAGGGCGTCTGTGCATAAGTAGATAACAAGCAATGACAAAATTCGTAAGGGCTGACTGGAACCTGGTTGGCTCAGCGGTTGAGCGCCTTGCCGCGATACCGAGGTTCGTGGGTTCAGAGTCCCGCCACCAGGATTTTTTTCATTGCATTTTTATCATCATAAAAATGCATACGTAAAATAAATAGTTGGACTTTGAGTTTAAACAACTGAGAGAACCAAAATCCTTTAATAAATAAACTTCGGTCCTAAAGTTGGTTGATGCCACAGGAGAGCTTAATTATACAGAGAGGAAATGTAGCCAGTGTTCTGGGACCAATGCCGCGCGTTCTTTGTGTGGATATTTTGGTGTAATTAGGTTTTTTTTTAGGAATTTAATTAAATATTATTTGATATGTTTATTAATAAATAAATCTAAACCTACTATTATTTATGATTAAATGTGAATTGAATTATTATAAATGTGAAAGTTTATGGATGTTTTACTTAATATCTATGAAACGGCTGAACTGATTGGGATGCAATTTTGCACACACATAAAATAAGTTTTGGTGAGAATAAAAACGAGTTAAGTAAAATAATTTATTGGAATCATACACATGGAACAAGGACATATATATAAACCGTCCATGTATAATTACTATGGATTAAAATTCAAGGCGAACAAAGTCGCGGCAGATGGTTGTAATAATAAATTACAACTGAGCTGAAATTTATTGTATAATAGTACACTTCATATCAGCGACAGCAACACTGCGACTTATCCAATGCCCCTTCTATCTTATATTACATCTGTCTGTATATAAAATAAATACCATTTTGTTTATCGCACAAAATTGAATTCAAGGAATGGAGAAACGAAGTCTTAGGCGGAATCGAATCGGATCTCATTAGAGCCCAGAATAAATTCGAAAGGTACTACTTGGAAAAGAACCCGCTTTGGTTCCCGTTGGACCCGGCACTAATCGCCTGCGCACTGAGAGAAGATTTGATTAAAGAAGTTAAATATTCTAAACAACATACAACTACTTGTGGTAAATATTATTTTTAAGTTGGTAGTTAGTTAGTATCTTCACGGATTCTATATACATACTTTTTAGACCTCAGGGTATCAGCCACCTAGCGGTGGGGTTTCCATATAAAAAGAGCTTTCGCACTTCCAATAATACTCGATGACGGTTTGTCGCAGAAATAAAATAATATTTTTGTAGAATGGCTTATTATTAGATTTTTTTTCGAATTCAGAAAAAAACTTTAATATTTATATAACAGAAAGCATTCTGCGTACAATTACTAACATTAAAATAGTAATTGAAATTCGACTAAAAGCCAAGGTGTAATATTGGATGCTTTGGAATGGGCGCGTCAAGTCGACTACAGAGCCCTAAATGTCTAAAAAGTGGCAAGCCTGTCGTGTGTTTGTATAATCATAGTTCGTACTCGTTATAATAGAACCGACTATTTTAACTATGAAATCTAGGCTGACAACTAAAGGTGCTATATTTATATTAGCATCTCATTGGTACACACCGGGGTTTGAAATTAAACACTGTATGATTTTCTAGGTCTTGTTTGTCAATTAGTTGAATCTGATCTTTTTTTCAATAATAAAAATAGTACATACATACATACATATCATCACGGGTGCCTTACAGCGCCCGAGACCGCCTAGACGGCGCCAGGGTACCCAGCGGAGCGGTTTTAGTATGACTCTACACCGAACAAGTAGCTAGCTCGTAGCGAAGTTTTGAATAGATTCAATAACCCATCTATAAACAGTTTCACAAGATGGTATAGTGAAACCGGGACCGACAGCTTAACCTACTCTCCGAGGCACTATAGTGGTGTTGTCAAACAAATGTACATATTTTTTTAATTAAAAACTCATTGGTACACAATGGAATTCGAACTAGGGACTTAAGTGTTTTTAAGTCCAAGGTCTAACCAACTCGGCCACCACGTATATATATATAATAAAAATAGTACTAAATAAAATAAAAAAATAAGACTGGATAATACCGAGAACCAAAAAAGTTATTCGTAATTATAAATAATTCAATAATATTAAATATAATATTTCAGGTGACACCAGAGGGTTGACTACCAACGAATTTGTAGAGAAAGAAGATGCAAACATAAGGCTTATTTACTCTATACACAAGGACGCCTACAAACAATTCTTGATGGAGGTGTTTTCAGTTGAAAAGCAAGAAAAGTCGCTGAAGAATGAATAAAGTTAATAAAGGTCTTTTTAATCAATTAAACATGTATTTTTTTATAGATATTATAATTTTTATAGCCTATAAGTTTCTATTACACTGCGCTTATAATTTAATATAAAATTTTAGGGTAATGAAAAGCATTAAATGTAGAATATTTGTTGGTATGTGTGGAAGGAAAACCAGCCTTACTACACATTGATAAAACCTTTTTTAATAACTCTTCATAAATGCAATTATTTATTGCACTAAAAGATTTGTACAAAGGGGTGCTAAATGCTTAAGGCATTATCTATAAGCAAACCTTTAGGAGAGTAAGAATTTCAATACGAGTATAGGGTGTACAGAGATAACATAATAATGTAAAGGTTTATATGAAATAAATAATTTGACTTTGACTAATGTACCTAGGTCTTATTCTATTAAATGATATCAACTGTACATTAAGAGCAACGCTCATCTCTCTAATAGTCTTTTGTGTTGTATCAAATCCGCCTTTGTGCAATGTGCAACCATAACTCTTTTAATGATGCCGTCACATGTCTCCACCAAATATTGAGATTCGTTTACGGGTCTGCTGCTCGCATGTAGAATTTGCTTGCTCTAACTATAAGAACAGCCCATTCCATCGGGGTGTTTAATTTAAAGGCTTGCTCATACGCATTATCTGAATACTTGATCTAGATCCTCGTGGCATTTTTTTTTGGTATGGCATTTGTTTATGTATCGCGTGTATTATATTATAGTAGTTTATCAAATCAAATCAAATCAAATCATTTATTTCATGTAAATCTTTACAGTTATTTATGAATAGTCAAAAAAAAAAAAAATTTTTAACAATGAGGTCTTAGAGTGCGTTTGGTTAGGCAGCTATTCATTATTAAAAGAACGACAAATATTTATTATACCTCGATATCAGATTTAGAACTTAAATTTAGAAATCTTAATATGAAAATTACTACCAAACCGAACACACACTACATAACCAACTAGTGTAAGACTAGGTGGTTAGCTGATTCCATTGACCTGTCAATCATTATCTGCCATACAAGGGAGCCACCAAGGCGACCAACTTCACCGACCATATCCACGCCTTAAATATTTATTCTAAATAAAAGGTTAGTAACCAATCACATATAAGTAAACGTATAAGGATCGGTATTTTTAAGGGCGGGTATACTAACTGTAAAGTCGATCCCCTCAGTGACACCCCGGAGAAAAAGAAACCAGCAAGTAAAAAACTCTAGTGCTTCACACAAACTAAAAGAGGAGTACAGCCATTGATTTGCTTATGCTATATAGCATATATATATATATATATGCATAACAATACTCAATATATAATCACATCTATTACTTGACTTTTTTTTCAAAACAGTACTGGCTTCCTAAGCATATTTCACTACCTCAAAGGTTAGCTGGTACAATTTTGTGCCATAAATAATTTTAAATAAAATAAATAAATAATTATTGAAATAATCTTCTATTTCCTAATACGGGCGGGATAATTACTATATTTAGATAATAAATATAATTTATTATCAATAAATAACGGGTGACCGCTTTATACAACGAGGCTATACCATCATAAACACCGCAACAAGTTCGCCACTTATTAGGTGTTTCCTTCGATATACCATCGGTGAAATGAGGATGGGTTTTAATCCTCCGCTGGGTACCCTTGGGCTGTTTAAACAGTCCTCGGGAGCCAAAACGTGATGGTATTGGCCCACGCAACTTCGTCTGCGTAACTTTAACTATTTACGAAGTGCACGAAATGGAAGCTCTCAATACCACGTGTTATGTTAGTCTATTCAAACTTACCAAGACTCAATATTAAATTGAACTTTTAATATTAGGCGTGATAGCTCTGAACTAACCGTAATGTGACTATTACTAAGATTTTTTACATCCTCTTTGTAAGAAATAAATCTGTTTTAACCAAACAATATTCATTATTTTTACATCCTCTTTGACGCCTTCTGTCAATGTTATGTCAAACGCCCATAAGGTTACATTAAAAAAAGTTTAAATTGTCAAAAGCGATATGGTTATTAATTTCATATGGTGGTTAAGTAGTTTAGTTCTTACATTTTAAAAATTTTGTCGCATTTTTTTTTCATTTTTTTCTATCATAAGACAATAACAAACACAACTAAAAAAAAAGAATTAGCGAAATCGGTTCACGCATGATGCCGTGACCAAGGGAAATAGGGATTCATTTTTATGTAAATAGATTATCAATAAATAACTATATTTCTGTGGATAATAAAACTATATATGTGAATATAAATTTCATTAAAGTAATTTTACACTTGAAGGCGTCCGTACTATGTGCGTATACAACCACGCGTGTGTCAGTCTAACTCGGGTGAAGCGTAATTGATTGACTCCGCCGGTAACTATGTAGCGCGCGTTAATTGAATATTTAATCAAATACAATGTTAGCTAACATACTAACTTCGATAATGTTTATTTTCTTAGAATAAAACTGCTAGCTTATTTTAGTTAAATGGGTTTAATATTTGTGGCTTAAATTAAAAATATATTCTCCATTTTAAGGTGAGAGGAAGCCTAGGTCTCTACTTCTTTGCTATATTACATATATATATCGTTACCTACCACTGTCTTTACAGACACAAAAAACCGTCAAGTGACCTAGTCATGATTCTGTTTTAGTTTGTGGTTTCACCGGTTTTCAGATGACTACTGCATCGATTTCTTGTTGAGGTGATAGTCTTATTTCAGGGTACGGATACGATACGGGCGGTTGGATAATGCAAATTGTCCCGCCCTTTTCATAACTGTATCATTATTCCGGCATAGTGGGAGCGATCAATGTTATTAAACAACAATGTATTTACCGACTCCATTCATGGACATTGCAGGACTGCTTATGATCAGGTATAGATACAAAGTCATGTCATTGTGGTGATCCAATAAAAAAAAAATTACCTATTTATTTATAGTCTTGTTTTGGTTTTGTTCATCGGTTAAATATTGTAAACAATACAAAATATCATCAATACTACATAGTTATTGTTAAACACATATATTCCATATTTAAGACAATAACATATTTAGGTAAAATACTGTTTTTTTTTTCTTTATTTATTAACAGTAAGAAGGCTTATAAAATAATAAATAAAATCAATATCATTTAATAACGACGAGTTATATAAACATACCTATTTTTTTTTAGGGCAGAACAAGTAGTTAATTTTAAAATAACTTTAAATACTTAGGAATTTATTTATTTGGCGTTACCTTAAATATTTATTTTAATTTTAAGTATAGTGGCTAATTGCGCTAAAATTAATTGCTAAGGCAACTTGAAGCTCTCTGTAGCTGTACCTATTTATCTTTGGAACACCAGATAGATTATAGAGTCGATTGACGCCCATACAAACGTACTATTACAACTTGGCATTTTAATAATTCTTAATGTATGAGAGTTCTTGAAATGTAAAGATCCTAGAATGCTACGCTTAATTATAACAAAAAACAGCATTGCCATAAAATGTGGCAATGTTGACACCACTTAGTAAAGTATCTAATAACTAAAGTAGTTATTAGATACTTTACTAAGTGGCGGCTCATACAGTGTTTTTTATAGGTTATATATATATTTATTTAAACACCTTTTTGCTCAGTGAACAAAAGTTATTTAGAAAGGTGAACTTAATGCCTTAGGCATTATCTACCAGCTAACTTTAGATTGTGTATACGAAGATGAGTCTGGTGCTTTATAAAAAAAAAAACTAATATAAATTATAATATATCAATATATATACATAAATAGGTTATATGCTAATTACATAAATAATTTTGAAAGCTTTGTTAATACTTTTCTACGACGAGGTGGGATTGCCCCTTAGCTGGGTAGGTAGCTATTACCCTGAGGTCGTTAAGGCGGTCTCGTACACCGTAAGGCACCCGTGATGATATTTATTTTATTTATTCGTTCCTACAGTTTGAAAATGACTATGTTTCTTCAGTTTAATTGCTGATTTTTCAATGGTAAGATAAAGTTATTCCATAGATAACTTGTATGGAGAATAGATAAATTTGACAGTTCTTCATACAAGTTAACTGTAGAATAACTTTATCTAACGATTGAATAATCAGCCCTAAGTCTCATATAAAAATAATATTTAAAAAAAAATGTTTGTAATTGTAGTTTTTGTTTATCATACTTTTGTGTCTCTGCGATTTTTACAATAGAAGAAATATTTCTGAAAATGTGCGGAAGTTATAACAAAGTGAGAAGTTGCCAAATGATAAAGTTGTGGCGTGCCTAGACATAAGTTGTAGGGATTAGCGTGGCACTCAAGTGCTACTAATCCACGCTCCAAGATCCGCAGTTTTTTTAAAGAGCAGAACACGTGACTCTGTATCTACCTGCCGGTAAGCAGTCCTATGAAGTGCACGAAAAGATATGCGACCAATACCTACTAAGTTATTTTAATAGCAGAATACACATATATATATATATACATATATATATATATATATATATATATATATATATATATATATATATATATATATATATATATATTAGGAGCTTGTCCTGACTGATTGACTGACTGACTGACTTACTCATCATCGCTCAGCTGAAACTACTGTAGCTAGGAAGATGAAATTTTGACAATAGATTTCTTTTGTAATGTAGTGGCCCAATAAGAAGGGATTTTTCGAATCCCAAGATGGTGAAAGGGGGTTTAAATTATTTTTTAGGAAAGTTAATATCTTGAGAATGGATGGTGCGATTTGAAATTTGGTATGTAGACTCTTTTTAGAAATAAAGAGAATTTTTTTAGATATATTAAAAAAAAAAACATTTAGAGACTGGGAAAGGGGGAAAAAGGTAGTGATTCTGCTGTGTTATATCTTAGGAACGACGGATGTTACAACAATGAAACTTTCTAAAAAGTATCTACCCATAAAACTAATATATTACATTTTTTTTGTATTATGCGTTCACTATTTTTTTTTTTTTTTAATAGGAGAACGCCGGGAAGGGCATATTATTTAACCAGGTAGGTACTGTTTTTGTACAGATAATATGACGGGCGAATAAAAGCTAGTAGTTCTATATAATTTAAGTCTGCGTATATCATAATTATATGCTAAAATTGTTTGAACTTTTATTTGGAAATGATTTGAATAATTTTATTATTTATAAGTTTTAACGGAAAGTTTACCTGAAATGTAATAAATAAATAAACTAATAATTATTTAAAATTATATACATATTATAAAGCTTCGAAGAGCACGCTTAAACGGGTATAAGTTTCACTATACCAACTTGTGAAATTGTTTATAAGTCTATACAAATTTCCACGACGAACTTGCATCTTGTTCAGTGTAGACTCAGTATACCACCGGCAATAAAATCGAAATAAAATCCCATCCGTTAGATACCAGTATCCTGAGATTTCCTAGGCGCTTCCGGAGCCGTAATGGACCTGTGGTGGTACGTACCTACCAATATAATCACCTGCGCCTACGCAGAGGAATTTTACGCCTACGCATGTGTTGGGCGCTGATAATATTCTAAGTCTACACTTAACAAGTAATGAATTCGTAGCGGTGATTTTAAACTCACTTTAATATAATATACTCGTACTTAGGTATTGTTTTTATTAATTAATTTAAATCCTCCATTTTGTTATTTGAATCAAAGTTCACAGGAAGTTTAATTAAAACTAATTAATTAATTGTTATTGTTCGCGGAGAAATCAAATTAGTTACGACAATATCAACTCAGTCTGTCGAGATGTTTTGAGAATTTCGCTAGGATATTGTATTTCTTAAGTTTCGAGAGCTTTTCGTTCTTCTATTTCCTGAAGTTTTAGGGAAGTGATTACGAAAAATAATTAATAAGATTATGTTTTATAATCTTATTAAATTTGATAAGTGTCTTTTATATTGGTGTCTGACATAAAAAAAATGCAGTGAAAAAAAATCTGGTAAGTGGGTGTTTTTTTTAAATTATGTACTTGGATAATTTACACATATTTCTCTAGTCAAAAACTATGCAGAAAAACGTACTAATATTTTTTTGCCATAATTGGGAATCGAAACCACGACCTCCGGATAAAACAAAATATCTACGTATAAAGGGGCGAGTGTGTAAATTAAATAGGTGAAATTTCGTGATCGATTTAGGATGACAAAAATTAAAGAACATCGAGAAGAATGAATTTATTAACAAAAGCACATAATCCAGTCCTAATTAAAAAAAAACATAATAAAATGTATAGTATAATTTATAAGTTCGCACCCTAAGTATATATTTTACTCTCTCAAAGGTTAGCTGGCAGAAAATGCCTAAGGCATTAAGCTCGCCTATGTACAATTTGTGCAATAAAGAATTTTAAATAAATAGTATAAACATAGGTAGTTGCAGTAGATGATACAAAAGCTTTTGTTTTACAAAAATTGCAATAGGTATTAGCTAAGTTATCAAGGGTTGAAAAGTTTTGCCCGCATTTACTATTCGGAACGGGTACAAATGTTTATAATAATAAAAACAACAAAAAACAAGTTAACTAAAAAAACAAAATTATATCTTACAAGGCGACCTGCATTAAGTCAATTCTTACATATTATCATTAATTTCATAATTTTAATTTAACATGTTTCGAAGGCAGTTAAGAAAGAAATTATAAAAAAAATATGTGGCCTATTTTACAATCTTATCAGATATATTTTAGGATCTTAACTAATATAATATTAAAATCTAAATTGACTTTTAGATTTTACGATTTGGGTATTAACCGCTAAGGTTAGCTAACTATGTTTTGATTATAATTTGTAATCAAGACAATATCCCTCGGGCGTAAGGGTCGATTACCCAACTAGCCTACGGCTGGTCAAATTATACTCGCCAAAACTTTAATAGCTTTCTGTTTATATTATTTAGTTAATATTTGTATTACTAAATTTATAATATAGTCACTTATCGACATGACCGCTTATGTGGTCTATTGGTTTCGCCTTTGGCCTTTTACAAGGTGGCGTCTTTTTATCGGATACGAATTTCCCTGACTATTCCAGATTTTCCAGACACTTTTTTTAGATTTTCCCTTACCTTAACGAGCTTCAAAAAGAAAAGAAAAAACTATAAAAATATATTAATATTTAGTTGTTTTTTTTTAATTGATTTTTGGAAAAAAAAAAATAGCATTTGAGTATTAGAAAATAGACACAATTATTTTGAGCAATATTTTCGGAAAATATAGAGCAACTAAATATATTTAACATTCTTAAAAAAATAAGCATATAATAATAATAATAATAAAGTGTGTGTGTGTGAGTACTTTAAATATTTTCCAATAATAATTCCATCACATCTTTTTGTCTCTCAAGAACCATCTAAACGGCCTAAGCGTACCCAGCGGTGAGATTAACCCGTCCTCAGTTGCGAGCTTGTTACGGTATTTTATAATGGAATAGCCTCTACCATTACAAACTAACAGTTACTACATATAATAATAATAATATGTAGGACAATTTACACATATTGCTGTCACAAATTAAGCTCTAGGCTTGTACTATGTGTACCAGAAACATTCATATAATATATTTTATAAACACTCAAACCATAACTTACTGTACAGAAAACAAACTATTTTTATATTTTACCATCAAACTCACGGCCTCCGGATACAACGCCAAAGGGCAACCACTAGTCTTCGGAGGCTGTCAAAAACATATTATAGGTATAGTTCGTTTCCCGAAAGAATTCCTTTGGACGAGGCGCTGCAGTCGCACGAAGGAATGTTGGTAACCGCAGTTTTAAGACTCCCCCAAAATTTATTTTCGTAAATACAATTTATAAAAGCGTTTGATCGACGCATCTGGTGACCAAAGGGCTGGATCGTTCCTCGGACAGCGCACTAGCATCGCTATACAACGAGGGAACGCAGCCAGCCTTTTGGGTACCCTCCCGGTTGATAGCGATTTGGAAGAAATTTATTATTTGGTATAGAAGGTATAGAAGGAATTTTCGGAGACTGGAAAAGTCAGGGAAAATGTCAGGGAAAATATTTAAAGTACTCACACACACACACACTTTATTATTATTATAAATTTAATCAATAACTTTATCAGAGTTGTGTTAATTTTATAGATACTTGCTATATATATATATATATATAGCAAGGATCTATAAAATTAACACAACCTTAAATGTGTGTAACTACGGAATAGAGAATTATTGTTATTTGATAAAAAGTTTCACTAAGTCTATTTGTGCAAAACAGCTATGACAATATCGAACAATACCCAGTTATCTAAATTCAACCTAGTTATTAGTCGGCTATATTTATTTTTAAAAAACTCCATATAAAACGAATATAACCCAATTTACTTCATCCGCTGTTATTGCAAAAACTTTTCCTAACATCAATTTTCCAAATGAACTTCCTGAAAAGAAAGAATTTTGTCAAAACATTTTTCAAAGTGACTGAAAAATATCGCTACTTAGATATTTGGAGACATTCCAAGAACATGACAAGTTTCATGAAGGTAAACTATTGCTGAACAACCTGAAATATTACAGCAACCGTGTTCAAGGTAAGGCTATCATAAATGATTTGTAGACCCATAGTTTAACCCTGAGTCTTGCCTCAAAAAGGTTTAAACTTTTCTATAATTCTACTGTTTTTGTTTTCAATTGTAACTGTGTGAAAACCTAGACCTATAATATGGTATTATAATGACCTAAAACTGCATTACAATATTTTCAATCTTATATTTAAGTTTTGAAAAACTTTATTTTATTTGTTTGAAGTTTACATTTTATCTCATGTTTTTGGCAACCGCAGTAGTGAAGTACTATTAGTAATTACCCAAAATAATAGCCATGATATTTTAAATTAAATATTATTATTATTTTATTGGAGCACAGCATATGACTCTGTATCTACCTGGTAGTGAGCAGACCTAACAAGTTCATGAATGGGGTCAACCAATAAGTATTGTTAAGGAACATTGACCGCTCCCACTAGCATAGTGGCTAAATGATGCGATTACGAAATGGGCGGCGTAAGGACAAATTGCCTTAACGTCAAATCAACCACCTGTTTCGTAATAGCACCCTGAAGGAAGACTACCACCTCGATAAGAAATCGATGCAGTAGTCTCCTGAAAATCGATGAACCCACAGACTAAAACTAAAACATGACTAGGTCATTTGATGTTTGTGACGTGACTAGGTTTATACTGTGTTAGCATGAAGAATGTAGAACGCTATGATGAAGATATGACTTTTTAATGAAGGACTTTTAATAAACATGAAGCGAAAATAGTAGAAATTCCAATTGAAAGTTTTTGGAATATTATATATTTTTTGTCCATTACAAAAAAGGAGGAACTTCTCCTTGGAAGAATTTCAATCTAGTAGTTTACTGCTTGAATACTACATTAAATATACATTAGTGACACATTCACCTTTTTAGAAGTTGTTGTATTTTCTCTTGTTTGTAGTTAATAATCAGGTACTTAATGTATTTTAGGGAATAAAAGAATTTAAGGAAAACCAATTTGTAACATTTCAATATGACATCTCTTATAATTCATCAATCACAATAGTTATCAAACTACTTTTAAAAAAGAAAAAATAAACATTTTTCACATCCTCCGCACGAAAAGAAAACAAATTAATAAAGAAAACCTCTTTGGAGGGGTCGCTACTCGTCCACTTCGTGTGGTTCTTCTGATCATTGTGCCAAGCTCTTGATCTCTACTACATACTTCTAAAGGATAGAGACGTTGCATCGGCCGCGTTCTCCCCCCAGTAGCCGTCCTCAACTTGGCAACTTTTACTACATCATCTTTGCCCTTGTATATCTCGGTAATAACCGCCAGGGGCCAGTTAATTCGTTTTGTATCGGACTATTTACAATTATACACAAATCTTTGTATCCAAGCAATCATTCGTATAAACTTATTATATTTACTAAAATAAATAAATTTATTGAAACGATAATTTGTAGAAGAGAGAGACAATGTTCTTAGCAAACCATGGATTCACCGTGCGGGTGCCGGGTCCATCGCGTGGTTGAAAGGCAGGGGAATGAACTGCAGCGTTCCCGGACTTGAGACCGCGAAGTAGGTTTAAAGGCCTTTTGAACTCTCACCTGCACTGTGTTCACTACCCTCTCTACTCAACCAAATATTATATGATCCTGTTAGCGCCATCCTGGAAACACGCTCCATAAAAGTTCCGACGGCTGTTCTCGGAAGGCCAAGATCCTTCAATAGACGGTGCAAAGACTTTGCTGGAATTCCTCTTGCACCAACTTCCACTGCATAAAGTTGAGTTTTAAATCCGTTTCTAGTAATTTCGTTTGTGAGATCAAAATATTTGTTCGACTTGATGTTGTGGTCCTTAGGTATGTTTGTTTCCCACGGAACGGTGAGTTCTATAAGTATTACTTTCTTCAAGCACCGAGAGTACACCAGTATGTCTGGTCTATAGGCTGAAACTGCTAGTTCGTCTGGAATCTTGTAATGTACTTTAAATGTATCCATGAATATTTTCCAGTCTTGTGCTTTGTCCAGGATTGAGAAAGGTTTACTTTGAGTTTTCTTGAGTTGTCCCTCCTTTACAAAAGTAGTCAGTCTTTCATTTGTTGTTAATCCTTTTCTGGCTCTAGCAATACTGAGACTTACAGCTTCACGAATAATTTCTAGAACTTTATCATGTCGGTGCGAATAATGACCTTTTTCAAGTAGAGTTTTGCACCCAGCAAGTATATGTCTGGCAGTCCCTACAGCAACACCGCACAATGTACATGTCTTATCTGTTGCCTTCCCCCATCTTACCAGATTACTCTGGTCAGGTAGGGACATTTGAAAGGCATTCAGATAGAACTTAATAAGTGCCGGAGACCATTCGTACATGAGTGTGCGCCATTTCAGGGCTGGAGGAATACAAACTTCCCCCAAAGTAAGCCATTCATTCTGAACTTCTAGGGTCATCGCGTGAACTCTGTAGCCATGCTCTTCATCTTCCCTAAGGAAAGATTTAATAACATCTTTATCACATTCCTTTTTCTTCCAACCCAACCCCCTTTTGCTGATCTGGGCACCGCTCATAAATGATTTATGAAACTGAAGTCTTGACTCCATCTCAGAGGCCAATGAGTCTTTTGGGAGAGAAGCAATCAGATTATCCCGAGAGTTACTCAGGATTTGTTGCTTGGTTACACGTAGATGTTTGTACAACTCAGATGGTTTTTTAAAATTCATCCCAAATTGTTGCTGTCCCCTGAACAGCGTAGAGGAGTCAGCGCCCTGTGCTAATCCAAGCCAAGACTTAAGTTTTCTTATGACAGTTGCATCCAGATTTACCAGAAGAGTTTTGTTGAAGTCGTATACAAGAAAAGGCCATGTTAGACGAGATGTTAGGTAGTTGTCATAAATCCAAGCTTTCTTGACATTACTAATTGGCTGTTGATCTACCTTGTTGATGTCATTAATAAAGCGTTCCACAACTACATCTAAGGATGGTGTTCTTCCTTTAAAATCGATCCTTCTGCCCAGAAATTTGAAAGGCATGGCTTCCTCTACTGGGGCTACTTTCTGCCCTGCTATGAATAGTTCTGGGTCGTATGACGTAAACCTAGTATTTCGTCTGCCCAGACACAGACAGAAGCATTTTGATGATTTTGTTCTCATGCCGTTCCACCATACACAGAATTCGTCTACCAGAGTAAGCAAATTCTGGCATTGTTTTGGATTGCGTGTTAGCACTGCTAGGTCGTCTGCAAATGCTAAGATGGACTCCGAATATACATTATTTAACTTGAATCTATATCCCCACTTCTTTTCACTAGTTTTAAGTTTGTCAATTAAGATGTTAATAACAATATTGAAAGCTATTGGTGAGAGGCAACAGCCTTGAAATATATTTACAGTATTATAACGTACAAGTTCAACATCCGCTTCTTCATCATCAACCGTATTCTTCATAGGCCACATCTGTGGATTATTTCTTAGCCAACTCGGGCCTTCCCACCAAACCGATTTGATAAGAATTTTTGCATCGCAGCCTCTCGACGGAAGATCTGCAGGATTCAATATACCAGGTACGTGATACCAATCATTGATATAAGATAATTTTCTTATTTCATTTATCCGATTCTGTACAAAAACACCCCACTGTGTAGACTTCTTAATCCATGTCAAAACAACTGTGGAATCTGTACAATAAAATAAACGACAATTTAAGTTCATCGACTCAACTACTTCTGTACATAATCTAGTTGCAATTAAAGCTGCTAATAACTCAAGTTTCGGAATTGTCAGTTTTTGTTTAGATGGTGCTACTCTTGACTTTGCAATCACTAGTCGAACGGTAACATCATTGATATATTTCGTACGCAGAAATATACACGCAGCGTAAGAAGTCTTACTTGCGTCGCAAAAAATATGTAAACTGCTCTCACATTTATTAATAGGTGCATTAGTTAAACGCCTTGGAATATAATAATCTTGTAACAAATGTATATTTTTCAGCCATGACCGGAAATCTCTAGCAATATCTTCGGATATTTCATCATCCCATCCACAACTAGTACTCCAACATCTCTGAAGTAAAATTTTAGTAATAAATGTAACAGGTGAAGTAAAGCCAATAGGATCAAAAATTTTCTGTGATATAGATAGTAAAATTCTTTTAGTTAGTTTTTCAGTATTACAAGGTAAGTCTAAATAACATTGTAAATTATCTTTTATAGTATCCCACTTTAATCCTAATATTGATATTATTTTTTCTGTTTCATCGTGGTGTTCGTCGGCGTGATCATCCAGCTTCTTAAATTAAATTTACCTAAATCCATTAATTGTTTCGATTTATTCATAAAATCTTTAGCTTCAGATTCAGTTTCTACGCTAGTGATGCAATTATCAACATAAAAACTTTTACGTAGTTTCTCCGATATATTTAAAAAATCTGTTTCATTTGTGGAGTATTTTAATAAATGATGATTTATCGTTGCAGCCAAGAAAAGGACTGCATGTTAGTACAAATACTACTCTACAATGCGATAAAAGTCTACACAGTGGGGTGTTTTTGTACAAAATCGGATAAATGAAATAAGAAAATTATCTAATATCAATGATTGGTATCACGTACCTGGTATATTGAATCCTGCAGATCTTCCGTCGAGAGGCTGCGATGCAAAAATTCTTATCAAATCCGTTTGGTGGGAAGGCCCGAGTTGGCTAAGAAATAATCCACAGATGTGGTCTATGAAGAATACGGTTGATGATGAAGAAGCGGATGTTGAACTTGTACGTTATAATACTGTAAATATAGATACTTCTACAAATTATAGTTTTTCTGCATTCGTTATTCTTGTATTCTTTCGACGCTAATTTATCGATCTCTGTACACATTACAGTATTATGACGACGACTACATATTATACACTTAACGCGGCTTTTACAAAATCGTGGGTGATGGCCCGAAAGAAAGCAAATGGGACATACACGCTTCTTTTTTAAAATAACTTTTCGTTCAGTTAACGAAAGCTTCGGTAATTTATAGCAATCATCTGGTTTATGATTCAATTTGTCACACCATAAACACGCTATACTATTCGACGAGACTAAAGCTGAAGCGGTCGATTCGTTAAATACTTCACTATTTTCAGGCGTAAAACTAGATCTCGCCATAGTGATTTTCTGAATGCTCTCAACTTCTCGTTTCAAAAATATTAATAAATCGGAAAGTTGGTTACCTGAATTCTCATTAAAATGTAAACGGGATCTTTCATACGCTCGTAATATCTCCTCAGGTAACGCCGATTCGACCATTGGGTACAACATCGCCGCATACTTCTCACTTGTCACACCAAGCGTCTCCAATGCCCGGATTTGAGTGGTCAGCTTATCATATAAGTTGCTTAATGGCAACTCCGTTCCTTTTTGTGCCTGCGATAAAACAAGAGATAAAAGTTCACGAACACAAATCTCTATAATAAGCTCCGCTCGCCCAAATCTATATTTCAAGTACTGTAAGGCCTTGGGGTAATTCTCGCCGGATGGTGGAAAGCTATTTACAAGTGCTCTGGCACTAGACCCATGCTCTGTCGATTGAATTAAATATTGCATTTTATCGTGATCATCAATGCAATCATCTTGATCAATTTTTTGGAATTGACCCCAGAAATTAATCCAGTTCTTTACGTCACCATTAAACTTAACTAATTCTAACTTAGGCTATCTAAAATTCTTTTTCTTACCTTTGTCATCGTCTCTGGTGTTTAAAATCGTGTCATTACTTACGGACCTCGTATCTATGTCTAACAACTTTTTTACTGCTCTTTTAATAGAACTCCATTTCATGTTGTAGTCATCCGAGACATCTGCTTCGTCGTCCATGTCAGAGTCTTTGGTTCCATTCGTTAACATTTCACTTCGAATTTTTTGATCTAAGGAAAATAATCGTTCGGCTTTTTCTTCAGCATTTGTGAATAGGTCTTCAATTTCTCCGATATCCACATCATCATCACTGTTCGCGCCTTCGACTTTTTGTCGTAATATATTTATCCTCTTTGTTAATATTCTTCTAAGTGAAGTTCTATCCTTTTTTAATATACCAAATTCATCGATACCTGATTCCGTCATTTTTTGCAAGTACCTCGGTCTCCAGTTGACTATAATAGTTTACGGGGTCCTGTCACGGTCGCCAAATGTTGTATTTTCTCTTGTTTGTAGTTAATAATCAGGTACTTAATGTATTTTAGGGAATAAAAGAATTTAAGGAAAACCAATTTGTAACATTTCAATATGACATCTCTTATAATTCATCAATCACAATAGTTGTCAAACTACTTTTACAAAAGAAAAAATAATCATTTTGCACAGAAGTAATAATACAATTAAAATTAGCCTTTTTAACATATTACCCATTATTTTGAATATATTTTTATACTAAATAAGAAGTAAAAATCTTTATTTATTAAATAAACAATAAAAATATAATAAAATCAAGGTTTGAAATTGTTAGTTTAAAGCCTAATAGATGCAATGCCATAAAAAGTGTATACACTTTTTTAATATTATGAGACAGCACGCTATGAAAAATATAAATTATATTTATTTATTTTCTCTCTTTTTACATTATATCAGATACGCCTCTCTTGTTTATGACGGCAGAGGTCATCTGTATGTAACGAGACCGGTCGGTCGGCCTAAGGAAGATGCAAAAATAGTCAATTGAACTAGTCATGTTTTGGTTATAGTCTTTCGGTTCACTGGTTTGCAGGAGACTACTGCTTCGTTTTCTTATAGTAGTCTCCTTTCATGCTGGGGTTATGAAACGGGCGGTTGATTTGACGATAAAGCAGCGAGAATATTATTGAAATAGACTCATAGTGCAAATGGTCCTTGTTGCCGCCCATTTCGCAACCGCATCGTTTAGCCAGCTTAGTGGGAGCGTTCAATATTGTTAAACAACAATTTATTGATCGACCCCATTCATGGACTTCGTAGGTCTGCTTAACATCAGGCAGAGATACAACGTCACATGCTGTGCTCCTATAAATTTATTATATACAGTATATTTTTTATCACAGTGATATAATATTAATATTACCTATGTGATGTGATATGATGAAAATGATAAAACACGTATTTTTTTCTTTTAGTCTCGCCCATACAAAAACATTAAGATAAAATTAGCAAAAATATAGTAAAAAAAATATTTGCTCGATACGAAGACAATATGTATTTGTAGGAGTAATTTTAAGCATATTGGCGTTCATATGAAAGAAAGAAAGAAAAACTTTATTTTCGCTTACAACACAATTACATAGATAGTTAATAGAATATACAGCTTGACTTTGAAAGGATATACTTTGGGCTAATATGAGGTTCTACTGATCAATACGAACAATTTTTCCCATGGAACTATGTGCCGCAAATGAAAAAAAATATTGCCTTCTCCATACAAACTAGTATGCAAATACAATTACAAACATTAACATATGAAATTATTTTTTACTAGGAGTGTGTTGCGTGGCGACTAAAAGGTAATCAGCTCAGTATAAGCTACATCGTTCTAGGATGAAGCACTGATTTTCAGCTGACGCCTATGTTAGAGTTATACAGAATAACTCAATGTTTACTTACAATTACAAATGTATACAATTTAAAAACAAATTTGCAGGGAACAACAACATTTTACATACAGAGTCACAACTAACACTAGCTTAATACAATGAAGAATAAAGAATACCATCACGGGAATGACAAAATTGGTTATACACTAAAGTAGTACATCATATAGGTACTGTAACATAATACACGTGTAGGCAGGTTTAAATCATAAATAACAACATTTAACAACGCAAGATTCTATGAGCATCAACGATCTCATAGAATCTTGAAATGTGAGACATATATATGACATTTTCTTTTTCAAGCTTTTCTTGAAGAAAAAAATACCTATTTTATTTTTAAATGGGCTCTATAAGTCATAATTAAGGCATAAAAATATATTAGCATTGCAAAATAAACACACAGTATAATAGCCAAAACATCAATCGCTCTCCATAAACTATTTACCAATCAACAAAACAATTCGTTATAGAACAAACAGTATTAGTGATCAGTATTATTCAGTATTCCAGTGCCCAATTATGAAACATTCCTGAACAACCCGACATCTCTCAAAGCTAGCCTTCAGGAAATAAATCAACTGAACATTTTGAAATTGACGCTTTGATGCATTGACGAGAAGATTAAAAGCACTGAAATTGTTAAACCGGAATCGGACGTTAACCTAGATTTATCAATAAGTTATACCTTATAAGCTTATCTATATATATATAAAAATAAATCCCTCAAATTCAAATCAAAGTCAAAGTCAAAAATATTTATTTCATGTAAACCTTTACAGGCATTTATGAAAAGTAAAAAAAAAGAAATTTAAATAAGGTCCATGTGTGCATTTGGCCAGGTCGTTAATCCTCCTACAGACAAATTTTGAGAATATAATACAAAATAAACAAATCGTAAACTATTAAACTATTGTCCTTGCGGGAGAAAATAAAACAACCCAACCGAACACACACTATATAACCAATCAGTTTAAGGATTTTTTTTTGGGTTTTTACTAGGTGGTTAGCTGGTTCCGTTGACCTGTCAATCATTGACTGCCCTGCAAAAGTGCCACCAAGGCGACCAACCCAACAGACCATAGCTACGCCCCAAATATACATATATTAAAGTAATCAAAATATAGGTACCTACAAGAAGATAGATTATATTGACAGCCTCTGTAGACTAGTGGTTGCGCCTTTGGCGTTGTATCCGGAGGTCGTGGGTTCGATTCCCACCCATGGCAAAAAATATTAGTACGTTTTTTTCTGTACAGTTTGTCATGGTCTGGGTGTTTATACAATATAATATGTATTATATCGTTGCTTCTGGTACACATAGTACAAGCCTAGAGCTTAGTTTGTGACCAGAGCAATATGTGTAATTTGTCCTACATATTATTATTATTATTATTATATCATTCAGGGCGCAAACATTGATCGCAAGTCGATCGCCTCAGAGACACCCTGGAGAAAAACCAGCAAGTAAAAAACTCTGGTGTTCCACATGTACCGTATCATCAGAGGAGCATGGTTATTAACTTACAACTGCTTATAGAATGTGGTATATACTCTCATCCTACTGAAGAGCACGCGTAGAACACCCCAAGGCAGGTTTTTATGAAAAAAAAAGAATTGCGAGAAAAAATTGAAAATAGAATACTTAACCAGCATATTAACCTTAATTCTTTATACAATTTAAACTTTTTTAATGTAACCGACATTGACAGAATGCGTCAAAGAGGATGTAAAAATAATGAATATCATTTAAAAGATATAAAATTTTATTCAATAAAATATACAAAAAAATAATATAAAAGTAACTAACAACTAACTAAATAAAATATTTCATTAAGATCTTCCGATGCTGCGCACGTGTTCAAAATACTCAACGCATTGCCCCTCTGAATTTCCAGCGATATTCGTTGGAAGAAATAAGACCTAGCGCGATGGTCTCCAGATGCATTAATTAATAATTTACCAAGTTGTTGACCAAACTTTAATGCATCTGGGGACCATGGTCCTAAAGTTTCCACCGAAAACGCCAGAAATTCAAAAGAGGAGCAATGCGTTTTGTATTTTTGAATCTTTTTGTTTTGGGCCAAAAGCGCCGCGGCACCGCAAGATACAGAGGTGATGTGGACGTAACTTGGAGCTAGGGTGTCCACACAAGTAGCGTCCCATAAAAGTGCTCGACCTCTATGCCATGGTACTATGGTCACACCGTCCGGTCTTTTGCCATCGTTACGGTCAAGACCGACTGGTTCTAGAGTACTTGGTATACCTGCAGACGCCAGCGAACGTTTTATTATATTATTTATATTATTATGTCTCGATATACGACCAGTACTCAACCTACATGATAAATCATGATGACCGGAAGATGTGACCGCAGAACCACAAATACATGTGTGAGGTCGGCAAATGGGGGCACCTATCCTGAGGGACACCGCTATTCTAATTGTCTGTGAATCTAGTAAAGTACCTAAACTAGGTGACGGTAAGACTTCGAGCCATGCCCCGGACTCTTTACATTTAGCAGCTAAGAATCTTGATTTTTCTGTGGTATTCAATGAGTTTATAAAATTATTAATTTTTAAATTTATTATTGGTAAATCCCAAAGTTTTTGTACTGATTTTTGTAAAGGGAGACCTCCTTTTATTAAGTTAGTATTGCTTTTCCAAGCATTTATAGCTTCATCCATAAAGCTTACTCTATTGTCCAAAACATTTAAAACAGATTTATTTCTTACAAAGAGGATGTAAAAAATAATAATTTCTTAGCGCACATCACGGTTAGTTCAGAGCTATCACGCCCAATATTAAAAGTTCACTTAATATGGAGTTTTGGTAAGTTTGGATAGACGTTACTATCATAACATGACGTGGTATTGAGAGCTTCCGTTGCGTGCGTCGTAAGTATAGTTGCGTAGTATAGTTACGCAGATGAAGTTGCGCAAGGAAACTTGTTGTTTATATATTTTGGGTGTAAAGAAAATATCTGTCTGACATTGATATCTATTAGTCTGGAAAAAATACGGCTGACCCCCTGAAAAGTCGCCATTTTTATTACGCGCTAAAATTCAGCAACCCGAACGATTTGAACTAAAATATTTTTATATATTTAATTGAATCAGGCGTTGAATCTTCCGCAAAATATTGCGGAAGTCCATTTTATAATGATTAAAATTGGAAATTATTATGCAGTTTCTTCCGCTTATAATGTTGGTGTATTAAATTATATGTTACATGTAACAACACAAAGAAATATCGTTAAGAGGCGAAACACGTGTCGAAGACTACAGTGTTTGTTTGTTGGTGATATTTCTTTGTGTTGTTACATGTAACATATAATTTAATACACCAACATTATAAGCGGAAGAAACTGCATAATAATTTCCAATTTTAATCATTATATTTTTATATCTTATAAGTAGCTCGAAGTTTATCCAGTCCATGAATAGGCGCCACCAACGCTAGAATTGACAGATGCGTCTGATGGAACCTAATTTACGCATCGCATCGTTTGAAGATCCAGAAGCTACTATTTCTTAAAAGTTTTACTTAGAAATAAAATGTAAGTGGTTTAACAATAAGGTTTCGAAATTAGAGCGGTGGTACTAATAACTTTGAGAAAGTTATAGATATCCCAATAAAGTTTTTTTAAGTACTTGTATCTACCATCTAGCCTGGATAACGGAGAGGTTTTATTCCAACCTTGAGCCTATTTTATAAACGCGATAATTGCAATTATTAATGAGATTTTTTTTTTTTTTCATTCTGTAAAACTAAATTAAGCAATGTATTACAAATTATTGTAAATTATAATCTATACTTATATTATAAAGCTAAAGAGTTGGTTTATTTATTTGGCAGAGATCTACTGTCGACGATACACAGGCCGCTAAGAGAGTCGGAATAATTAGAAAAATAGTTTGATAGGGTTTTGAAAGATTGCTATGTAAAAAACAAAAGGAAAATAAGTCAGTGTAAAAAAGAAGTGGCATGAATAGAGATTTTATTGGTTATAGAAAAAAGGGTTTAATTTAAACATAAAATACATGTAGAAAAGTGTAATAAATTATGTGAATATTATATAAAGTGTAAATAATAAACTGTACAGTGCACAAAGGTGGTTTTATTAAGGGTGATCAAAGGGAGGGTCTTGTGTGGACGGCCTAGCCGTCGGGCACAACTACTGTTGAAAAAATATTTTAAAAAACTTTATTGCACAAATTTAGTGCCTCTAGGCATTCTCTACCAGTCAAACTTTTATCGGCATAAATTTAGTAGTAAGTAGTATTTAAGTGTTGGATAGCCCATTTACCTATCAAAGAAGACTATAGGCTTCATAACATCATGCTACGACCAATAGAAGCGGAGTAACAATGAAAAAGGTATGTACGCTGCGTAAACGGTTAAAGTTACGCCGACGAAATTGCGCGGTTCAGCTAGTTATCAATATACCCTCATTGTCGTAGATAGTATGCTCAGTCTATACTGAAAAATATAAAAGCTCATCGCGGTGTGTTGTCGGTGTATACTACTTTACCGCACGCGTATATACTAATATTGTAAAGCCTATATGTTATCCGTATGAATATAGGCCATTCATCCTACCTCACTTATTCACTTTGAATGTCCCGAAAGTTATAATAATAACAATAATAATGATAATGGATTTATTCATTAAGCAAATTTACTCAGTTTTACTGTACAGCTGAGCTGCTCCTTGTAAGTTATAATGACCTGTATTAGGAGCAGCCCATCTCCCCAGTAGTAATACTTATAATTAGTTACAATTTATTCTATACTAGCGACCCGCCCCGGCTTCGCACGGGTGCAATGCTGATACTAAATATAAACCTTCTTATTATACATATAAACCTTCCTCTTGAATCACTCTATCTATTAAAAAAAAACGCATCATAATCCGTTGCGTAGTTTCAAAGATTTAAGCATACAAAGGGACATAGGGACAGAGAAAGCGACTTTGTTTTATACTATGTAGAGATGATATTTATTAGTTTTACGAATTAAGTATTAAGTTATACAAATAGATAAGTGGGTAATTGGAGGAATTATGTATTAGATATATATTTAGACAGCAATTATAAAAACATTTTTCTATCTAAATAGGGTTTAAGCATTAAAATATAATGTACTTATAACTTATAATTAATATATATATATATATATATATATATATATATATATATATATATATATATATATATAATGTACCTACAGACAGCAATTGTAATACATTTTGCTAACTATGTAAGTATTAAATATAAGTGTTTGTATGTGTAGGTACGCGTGTGTATGAGTGTGAGAGAGTATGAGTGACTATATTGTCATACCACATGACAATATAAGTTTCGACTCGGTGTGAATAGTAGAGAGCCTAACGGCATTAAGTCCGCCTTTGCATTTTATGCAATAAAGATTTAAATAAATTATTAATAAGTTATATTACTGTTAGTTTAATGAAAATACGTTCAGTAGTTTTGGCGTGAAACTTCTCACAAACTTTCGTGTTTATATTATTAGTAGGAAGTAGGATAGTTCGATTAATATTCAGTAAAATAGAATTATAATTAATAATAATAAAATGTACCAATATTAAGCTAGGAAATACACAATATTAACAGTTTTTTTTTTAATTTCAACAAAAATATTAAAAAAACATTAGGACAGCAAAACGGTTTTTAAGTACGCACTCTATATTTTTGGTAGGTAGTCCCGACACTCAACGTTCTCCGTCAAAACCATGCTTTACTTCCATATTTTATCACAAAATGTTTAACCACTAAATATAAATTTAATAGCAAACAGATTATAAATTAATTTCGAGTTGAAACTAAAACAATTACCATTCCGAGCACGTTGTACCTTTGCTCTATTAAGAGCCCGCCTGTACAATAAATAAAAATGCCGCAATTTAATGTTGCCGCGGCAATAAGACGTTTATTTCTTTGTACATACCTACGTAGATATTTATATGGACAACATTTCAGATATACTTTCTTCTTAACATTTAATTCATGGACGGCATATTAGGAAAATGGATGTGTTGTTAAGTACGAAGAACACTATATTTTAATTGTAGGTAAATGTAAAATACACACTATCAGATTCAAGAAGTTGAAATTGTAATATATAATATATTTTATATATATATATTTTTGCAATATATGAATATTGCAAAAATATATATAATTTGTAATATAAGTACATGTAATATTTTTTTTTTATTAAATAGGTACATATATTTTTAAAAAAATTAGAAGATACAGAAAAAAAATTATAAATAATAAATTTCTTCCAACCCTGCAGTGTTACCAATAGTACCGAGTATGCTCGCTGCGTTACCCCTTTGTATCTCTAAGCTAATCTTCTGTAGAAAAAATGACTTAGCTCGACGGTCACCGGATTTTTGATAAAGTAGTTTGCCAATTGACTTGGCAAACTTTTTGGCTTCCGGAGACCACGATCCTAAGGTTTCTACAGCAAAAGGAAGAAATACAAAGGAGTCACGCAGCGAGAAATATTTTTGAATTTTGTTGATTTCCGCCTTAGAAGCGACGGCACCAGCAGAGTTGGAAGAAATTGAGACATGGAGCCAAAGTGTCTGCGCATGTGGCATCCCAAATCATAGCACGTCCACGGGCCCAAGGCACAAGGGTCATTCCGTCCGGTCTCTTACCATCCGAACGACTAATGCCTGGAGGTTCAAGTAGGCTCGGGGTGTCAGCAGAAATTAATGATCTTTTTATAATAGCATTAATTGCTGCATGACGTGAAATACGCCCTGCACTCCTTTGGCAAGAGAGACCGTGGTGTCCATTCGATTCTACAAAGGAGCCACATACGCAGACATGTGGTTGACATAATTCTGCGCCAATACGAAGACCGACGCAGATTCTCAAACAATTTTGGTCAAGGAGTGTGCCTATGTTTTTTGAGGGGAGGGCTTTAAGCCAAGATGCTGACTCTACCTCACAAGAAGCTAACATTCTTGCCCTATCAACTGGTGAAGAATTTGAAAAAAGGCTATTGAATGTAAGTTTGGCTTGTACGGAGTCCCAGCTAGTTTGGGTCAAAGGAGACAAAGGAAGATCATTTCTCTGGCATGTTATTTTCCAAAAGTTTATTGCTTCTTCCATGTGGTCTGGCTCAACATTACCTATGGAGGGGATTGTTAAAGTTTTGATGAGCTCAGAACTACCATGGATGGAAGATAAAAACGCTGGCAGTGCTAGATCAGAAAAGCGGCGGATACCAATGCCTCCAAGATGGAGAGGAAGAGTAGCTTGTATAAAAACTTTGTCACTAAAATTTAAATTGAGATTTTTTCCAAGCATGTTCTGACACAATCATCCAATGGCTTAAGGTTTTCTTTGAAAAGAGGGCAACAACGGAGGAAATAAATTAGTCTGGGTACACTGAAACAAAAGCGTAGAAGATGGAGAGAAACATGTGGCTGAACATGAAAAAGGTTATTGTACAAAAAATCTAGCTTAATTTTCATTTCAGATATGAAAGATTTAGTCGACTGATCGGTGAGGGGAGTTCCAAGTAGAAAAAGGTTTGAATTATCAATCAGCCTGATATTTGGAGAAATTATATTAAAATTAGTTAATATTTCCGACTTTCTCGAATCTGAAACATGAGGAAAAATATATATTTCAGATTTAGAAAAATTTAAATTAAGACCTAAAGTGAGGAAGTTACTTTGTAGATTAATAATATCTTTTGATACTATTTCCATGGAATCAGAAATACAACCATCATCTAGGTACCATAAATTAAAAGCGCTTTCTAGTTTTTCAATAAATGGATGTATGCAAATGCTGAAGATAGCAGGGCCTAGGGGATCTCCCTGTTGAGCTCCAACGGTGGATTCAATTGCACCTAACTCATGGTAAAATAAGTGGGACGGTTTATGATATGATTGCCAAAGATATGGGTAGAGGGAAGGAATTACAGTTTTTGCAGCGTTGAGGAGAGAGTCACGCTCGACAGAGTTAAAGGCATTTTTTAGGTCCAATTTTACCAAAACTTCTGCGGAGGAATTATTTAAATGAGTTCTAGCTGCATGGACAGCGCCCTCGGCCCCAAGTTTGGTGCCAAAACCTAATTGAGTAGGGCGCAGTAAACTACCTAACTCACCTTTAACAAGAAAACATCCAATTTTTGAAGCTAATCTGCGCAAAGTGCAACCTATTGCGATCGGTCGAATACCGCCATCTTTTTTTTTCAATGCAATTAAATTACCACCGTAAAGCAAAGGTAGAATTTCATTGATTATTGAACCTGAAAGCATGAGATTGATAATTTTTGTTATTGATGTCAAGAGTTTTGTGCCCGCATCTCCTATGCGTATCGCGATCAAGTCCTTAATGTGTTGCGGTGAGAGTCCATGCCGATGCCAGAAGCAGAGCCGCAAGGGAATGAAGAAATTACATTGCAGACGATATCTTCAGATACAATAGATGGGGACTCTTCAGGTAGAGGAGGATTCGGAAACACAAGATCACGACTTGGAGTTGGATGTTTTTGCCGTAGAATGTCCAGGTTAGAAAGAGAAATTGGTGCAATGCTGTCAGTAGAAGAAAGTAATCTGGAGGCACCTCTAACATCTCCGTCATAAACCTTATTTTCGGCAGCTCTGTATATGGATTTATTTGTTTTACTTGCGGTAATATTTCTATTGTAATTTATTGTTGAACCATTTCTCACATTAGACTTAATTTTTGACGTCAATGAACCAGTTGAAGATGAATCTACATGTAAATAATTATAAGTAAATTTAAAAACATTGTGCCAAGCTTCCACTGAGTTGTCTGATACACATCGTTCTAGGACAGTATGTAATTTTCTTGCAACACTTTCGCGTGCACCTTGAGGTATCCGACGGACGACTGGAATATTACATTTCAGAAACTGTAGTTGAGCACCAAAGTCCAAACTTGAAAGGGTAGGATTTATGTCCGAAATTGGCAAAAAAGTTGTAAGATTATTTGATTGTATGGGATAAATATGTGAACTGTCATTTTTAGGTATTTCTTTATGTGATTTACCAATATGTATCCGTAAGCCTTGGTTGCCTCTGCATGGTTTGGAGCAATGTGGACAATCAACTAAGTTAGAAGTTTGAGGTTGAGAGAACAAGTTTCTTGAGGCTGGAATGGAATCGACGGCAGAAAAATCTTGAGGCATATAACAGGGTTATGTTTAGTATCTTTTTCGTATCGATAAATATGTAAAAATAAAAGTATTTCCAATTAAATTTATCTAAAATAAAGTTGAAAAATATATTTTTTGTGTTGACAGTTGACGTTTTTACAGTAGTACATGTAATAATATATTAAAATATAGGATAATATTTGTTAGAGACATATTGCCCTAGTCACAAAATATAACTTCACATCACTCGTCAAAGAGACAAAAACTTCTAGAAATAACTAAAGTGTTCTTCAATGACTCAAAAAGTTTTTAAGAATACCGGTGTATAACTATTTTTTTTTTAATTCACGGTATAAAAATATAATTTAAGATTCTTTAAATAATACTTAATTAGCTTTTCCTCCCTGGTAATATTGGTCAGAATTTATTAGTACTAGTTTGTATGGAGAAGACATTTTTTTTTTCATTTGCGACACACGGTTCCATGGAAAAATTTGATCTATTTGATCAGCAGAACCTCATATTAGCCCAAAGTACATCCTTTCAAAGTCACCATGTATATTATTTTCAGGACATGCCGGCTCTTAAGTCGCGAGTACTGCAGGAGGTTACAATAAAGGTTAAATGAATATTTCTACGAATCCAGTAAATTTAATTAAATTGAAGCAAATAACCATCTCATTTGTGAGACGTGTCGCTCGAGAGTCCCGACTCCCGCGCGTGTAGGGTTGGATCGCAAATTTTATTTTCCTGACTAATATAATAAAAGAGTTCTGAAAAAGTTGAGCTAAGTAATATTTTTTATACATATAGACTAAGATTTTTCGTGTTAGTTCATTTTCTTTTTATATTAACTTATAATTTATTTTTCTTAAAACTTAACTTATATATTAATATATATGATATGTAGTATATTATATATGTATATGTGTATAATACATGTATTTGTATAGCATATGGGTATATATGTTTTTATTTATAAATATCAATAAAAAATCATCATATTTTTTATTGCACACCTACCTAAACTTTCTGTTCCCAACGGCCTTAAGCCCGACTTTGCCCATCTATAATTAGATTTACAAGTTGGTATACCAACTTGTAAATCTATTTATAAATGGGTTATTGAGCCTATACAAACACCGCGACGAGCTGACCACCTGTTCGGTGTATACTCAGAATAGGTACCATCGCTTACGGCGAGGTGGGATTAAAACCCCACCGCAGGGTACCGTGCGTCGTCTAAGCGGTCTCAGGGGGCGCCCGTAAGGCACATGGATGATAGTATATTTTTTTGATGGTACAGTTGGGATTCTGCCTAATGATAAGCACATCTAAACAATGGTAGCTCCCACCATGCCGGCTAAATGTTGTGGTAACGGAATGGTTCTCTACTATCTCAACTAAACTAACAATTAATCATTCACTTTTAATAAACGTAGGCCAAAACAAGTAAATTTTAACCAGGAATTTCAATATTAACCAATCGCTACCTACCGCTACCAATAAAGTTACGTAGCGTACCAAACCCATGTAAGTATTAATATATGGAAGTGCTGTAAACACACCTTGTAAATTACAAAATATTCATCTATCTCGCTTTAAATCATTCAAATCTAATGGAAAAAAAATAGCAATTTTATGTTTCTTAAAATTTTCGGACGAAATGTGAAACATATTCTATTCTGACTTCTTAAGCATTAGTATACTATTTTACATTAATATACAATTTTTTGGTATCATTTAATATTCGGGATTTGTATAGCGGGTGGTAAGTTTGGAAAATCCATTTAGGCCTTAGGGTACTTCCTTATTATTTATTTCTATGACAAAACCCGGCAGAACTATTCGGGAGAAAAAGAAGCCAAGTTAATAGGGCAGCTATTTGGCCGCCTGGGGGCATTCAAGTGAACTAATCCTGGTATACAACACAAACAAATTGGGGATAACCTTTGCTTTGAGTTAGGTCAGGCTAGTTTAAAATTGGAATGTTTTTTCATATATATATTTTGACCGCCTCCGTAGACCACTGGTTGCGCCTTTGGCGTTATATCCGTTGAGGTCGTGGGTTCGATTCCCACCCATGTCAAAAAAATATTAGTACATTTTTCTGTACACTTTGTCATGGTCTGGGTGTTTATAAAATATAACATGTAATAAATCGTGGTACACATAGTACAAGCCTATAGGTATTATGACCAGAGCAATATTATGTGTAAATTGTCCTACATATTATGATTATTATTATCTGTGGCATAAGCCTGGTTTATATCGGTTAACATTTCCTGCTGCTTCGTATACGTGTCTTTAAAATAAGTTTACATTCTATCAACCAAAATTATGTTTTCTTATAGGTATCTATGTTTTAGCCCAGAAAGTTATACGAAGATTTTTAACTTATAGGTATCTATGTTTTAGCCCAGAAAGTTATACGAAGATTTTTAACTTATAGGTATCCATGTTTTAGCCCAGAAAGTTATACTAAGATTTTTAAAATTATAGGTATCTATGTTTTAGCCCAGAAAGTTATACGAAGATTTTTAACTTATAGGTATCTATGTTTTAGCCCAGAAAGTTATACGAAGATTTTTAACTTATAGGTATCTATGTTTTAGCCCAGAAAGTTATACGAAGCTTTTTAACTTATGTTGGACACCGAGATTAAGTTTACCTACCTACAAAACTAAACTAATCGAAATTGGTGTAGTAGTTAAGATGGATATATACATACAAACATATCATCACGGGTGCCTTACGGCGCCCCAGACCGCCTAGACGGCCCCAGAATACCCAGCGGAGGGGGTTTAATCCCACCTCGTAGTAGCCGATGGTATGAGTCTATACCGAATAAGTGGCTAGTTCTTTGCGATATTTTGAATACACTCAATAACCCATCTATAAACAGTTCCACAAATTGCTTAACGTGCTCTCCGAGGCACTATAGTGGTGTCGTCAAACAAATGTACATAGATTTTTTAATTAAAAACTCATTGGTACACACCGGGATTCGAACCAGGGACCCAAGTGTTTCTTTTTGTAATTATTTATATAATTGTAAAAATATATTCAACTACACAAATGGAAGTTTTACTTTAGCATATATATTCCTAAATAAATTAACAAAAATATATTAATTGAAAACCACATTAAAATTAAGTAATATTGAAAGGATGCACTTTGGGCTAATAGTTTTGCTGATCAAATCGAACAACTTTCCCGTGGAACCATGTGTCGCAAATGAAAAACATTTTTGGCTTCCCCATACAAATTGGTCATTTTTTAATTAAAATCATTGGTCATTTTTTAACATTACTAGTTTGTATGGAGAAGGCATTTTTTTTATTTGCGACTCATGGTTCCATGGTAAAAATTGCCCGATTTTATTCAGCAGAACCTTATAACAGTCCAAAGTACATCCTTTCAAAGTCACCATGAATATGCAGTGGGGTTTACTATTTTTTTATAAATATAACGTACAAAAACGAGTACCTAACGGTGCCCTAGACCGCCAGAGGGCCTCAGGGTACGATGTCGGTTTTTGGTTATTTCGTGGCGTGTCGCGTCTTTGCGTTATTTAGATAGACTCAAAAAACATCTATGAATAGCATCATTAGTTGGTATTCTGAAACTGGGACCGACATATTTACAAATAGATAGAAGAGCAAGATCTTGTCAATCAAATATAAATAATTTATTTAAAAACTCATTGGTTCATTTATAAACATCAAACAGTCCTCGTCTCTCGCCATTAAAAAAAATATACTAATTTCTTATGATCACAAAATTAAGGTTAGGTTAAAACTTAAAAACCAATAAGTTTATGTATTTATTTCATTACCTATATTATTTATGTATTTAGTTGTATATTTGCGTATGTATATCTATAACTGCGTGTATAGTTTATGTATTTCGCCATTTTTTACATTATTCTGTTATCTCTGTGCACCTTTATTACTATTTTCACTCTCCCAAAAGTTAGCTGGTAGATAATGCCTAAGACATTAAGCTCGCCTATGTACAAATGTTTTAATGCAATAAAGATTTATAATAAAATAAATAATTGGTACACACCGGTTTTGAACCGTATGAAATTTATATTAAAATTCATAACTTATGAGCAAAAGTGTATTAAACATCACTTTTTGCCTTTGACAATTAGGCGAAATATTGCAGATGTAACCTACCTTATTGATGTATTCCGCGGTAAAGTGGATTCCCCTGAATTGATTAGTCAATTAAACATAAGGACCACTGGCTTGAGAACTAGGAGTTCTGCCATCTTCCATCTGCCTATTGCTTATACAAATTTTAGGCAAAATGCATATATTTGGAGGACGTGCAGTTTCTTTAATAGTAATTGTTCTGATTTAGACCTATTCTGTACGAAGCCGTCTTTTGCGCGAAAAACCCTAGCCGGAACATTCTGTGAGTGATTTAGTTTTAGGTATAATTGGTAATTTTGTTTGAACTTCATTATTGTTATTTGTTATTTTCTTTGTATTTTTTTTTGTTTATATTTTTGTTTGGTATAAGACTGTTATTATGCATTACGTTACATTTATATGTGTAAACTTATTAATGGCCTTATATTAAAATACTATAACTAACTCTAAATTTGTTAGCCGTAAGTTTACCTGAAATGTAATAAATAAATAAATAAATAAGTAACGATTTATTTCATTAATTTTAATATAATAAAAAATATGCATGGCTAAAACAAAATAACTGTTGTTAAACTAATAGTATGTGACATTCATTCTGTTTAACATCAGGTAACCTGACACAAAGGGTCAGCCTTACTTCTATTAAAAACCAATTACTTAACAACTTTTGACAAATTGACAATCATAAATAACAATTAGTAGCACTTGTATTTTGGCCACTTAGTTCGATTGACTTGCATGTCAACTTTATGACATTTTATGATTCTCCATACACTCGGCTTTTTGTGAATTAATCTTGAAAGATAACCATAATATGACAACCCACCTAAAGATTATCCTATATAACTATATCTACGCTTCAGAGGCTTTATCATAATCGTCTCTTTTGTATTAAAAAAACTAAAAGAAAGTAATAATAATATAGTCTTTACATCAGTACATAACAATACCAAAAGTTACACAAAACATTTGCTCTGCGCGTGCAAGAAATGCTTAAAGCAGTTGAACTATAAGAAAGTAATAATAATATAGTCTTTACATCAGTAAATAACAATACCAAAAGTTACACAAAACATTTGCTCTGCGCATGCAAGAAATGCTTAAAGCAGTTGAACTATAAGAAAGTAATAATAATATAGTCTTTACATCAGTAAATAACAATACCAATAGTTACACAAAACATTTGCTCTGCGCGTGCAAGAAATGCTTAAAGCAGTTGAACTATAAGAAAGTAATAATAATATAGTCTTTACATCAGTAAATAACAATACCAATTGTTTGCGCCGCAGTGCTGTAAAGACAACGCCATCTAGTGAATTTAATGAGATTTACTTTGTTAGCTTAATATTGATTTATCTCTTACGAGCTAACACAGACTCCGCGACAGATGGCGCAGTACGCCACCGCTAAATCATTTGACACACAAGCAATGGACTAAGAAAGTCAAGATTCGCTCCGCTATTATTTTATGTCCGCTCCGCTGTATTCGCTTGAATCCGTGTTTCTGTATGTCTGTCTGTCAAGACAGTCATTTGTGACTCGCTCCGCTTTCGCTTACGCAAAAACCGCTTTGCCACATCACCGCTTACCACCGCATCATCGCCGAACCTGAAGACACTGAGGAAGTCTAGAGTGCTGCAAAGCTACGTGGAGGATAATCCAATTTAAGACCAAGTAAGTGAATTTCATTAATCACTGGTAGGATTGTCTTTATACTGCTGAGGTGTAATCAGGTTCCTCATTGCCTATAATCTACTGCTGGGCTATCGAAGGCCGCTGAACCAGCAGGTCGCTTTTTTATGACCATAAGTGATGGTCTATTCGAGCCAGATATTGAAAAAATTACTTTAATTGATAGTTAATTTAAGTAGAATATCTCATACTCACCGCTTTATACTTACGCTTTTCATACATTCTCATACTTTGTAGTATAACCGCTCTTATTTCGCTAAAATATCGCTTTATTATCGCTATAATTAATTGTGTTACTTATAAAAAGTATTAATTTGTAACGTACTTTTTAAATTTGTGCAACGTACTATAATTTCCGCGCCCACCCTCGTACTTATTAATTTGTTGTAATTTATTTTAACAACTGTTTAATTACTAGTTAATCACAATGTCTAAATCAGTTATTGTATTAGAAGCTAAAAAGGAAGCTATTTTCGCCCGCATTAATAAACTTTATAATACCGCTAACGATGACTTAGTTGGCTCTAATATAAGTAAATTCTTGGGTGAAACGGAGACCATAGATGATATTAAATCTCAATTTGAAGGAATAATAGATGAGTTAATAACCTGTTACATGAAATCTAAGGAATCTTATGTTCCATATTTTCAGGTATTAAATACCTTTGAGGATTTAGTTTCTTTTATAAAGTACAAACGCTCTAATTTATTAAGTAACAATGTTAAAACCGCCTTGCAGTGCTCTTCTGAACGTAATAAATTTTCCCTAAAATTACCCCCTATTGAGTTACCTTGTTTCGATGGAAAAACTGAAAACTGGCCAATATTTTATGATTCGTTTAGAACTAACATTCATGAAAATCCGCAGCTGTCGGACTCGCAACGTGTGTAATATTTAATCGGCAAACTAACCCACTCCGCTTTGAACATTACCGCTGGAATAGTGCCTACCGGAGAATCTTATCAAGTACTCTGGAAGTCCTTGGTCAAGAAGTACCAGGACACGCGCGCTTTGGGTACACATTACGTAAACAATATTTTTGAAATAAAACATACTACCCACACCGCATCAAGTTTAAATAACTTTATTGAAAGATTCTCTTCTTCTGTAGCCGCACTTAAACAGTTAGATTTAAAGAACATGTCTGACTTTATTTTATTGGCATGTGCTTTGAAGAAATTGGACACCCAAACAGTACAGGAATTTGAAATGTCTGTTCGGGACCAAGATATCCCTTCGTATGACACGTTGGTTAATTTTGTTCAGGGTCAGGTTAAAATCCTGGAACGCACTAGCACTAATTACAATAATAACACTAATAAATCCGCCTATATTCCGCCTCAAAAACGCACTAATAAAAACAACTTCAAGTCATTCGCAAGCACAAGTACGCCCCATTCTAATAATAATAATTTTAATAACCGCTCTATATTATGTAACACTTCCGATCACTGTCAGTTATACTATTGTTCACAATTTAAAACTATGTCGCCTAATGAACGTTTTCATTTAATTAAATCGCATAATGGGTGCATTAACTGTTTAAGTTTCACCCATCCTAGTTATCGATGCAAGTCAAAGAGTACATGCAATCATTGTCACCAAAAGCATCACTCATTGTTACATTTTAATGTGCAATCAGCTGATGTGAACAATGAAAGCCAATCGATGCATGTATCTATGACGCGTCCTGAAAATGTAACTCCCGCCGACGACTGCGCGCGCGCACAGGCTTCGACTTCTTTGGTTGTCTACTCTCCCTGTTCATCCCCTCCACGCGTCGCAGCCGCTTCCAAGTTTACAGCGCCACTTGCTTTAGAAAACCGGTTCGCTATAAATAATATACCTAAAACAATAGTTAAAGCGCCGCATTCTAATGTATTACTTGCTACCGCTCAAATATTTGCATTTTCTAAGTATAACGTTCGGAAGTTAATTAGATGTTTGATTGACAATGCGTCTCAAAATAATATTATCACGCTTGATTGTTGTAAAAGATTAAATTTACCTATAACTTGCCTAAATAACTCTTTTATAAAAGGTGTAGGTATAAGTTCTCGCCCCGTGTATGGCTACACGACTGTAAAAATACAGTCTCGTGTTTCAAACCACGAATACAATATTCAATGTTTGATTATAGATTGTATTACTGACAATCTACCTAATAGTTTTATAGATACGACACAGTTAGTCGATCTTAAAGACTTACCACTTGCTGATTTGTCTTGGAATGTCCCAGGCAATATTGATATGGTGTTGGGAGCCCAGTTGTTTCCCCACTTGCTATTAGGTGGTCGTTATGATATGCCGCCACCTACCGCCCCGCTTATACAGACAACTTTAGGTTATATTCTATTAGGAGATATACCTACTGCATCGTCTGTTACCCGCACGAATAATAATAACGTCATTTTGCACCTATTCGAGTTTAGAATTAGAAAATTCTTTACATAGATTCTGGGAACTCGAAGAAATGCCAGTTATACGGTATTTTAGCCCAGACGAAGCTGCTTGCGAGAACCTTTATAAAAACTCCGTCACACGTGAGTCCAGTGGAAAGTATACCGTCGCTTTACCATTCATTAGGGACCTGTGTGAGTTGGGTAATTCGCGTGCTGCTGCACACCGCCGACTTCTCTCATTAGAGAGTAAGTTTAGAAAATCCCCCGCTCTTCTTGTAGAATATAATGAAGTAATTACGGATTACATTAGCAAGGGCTACTTGTCCGAAATTAATTTTGAATGTAATCCTGATGTAGGTTATTATATTCCCCATCACGCTGTTGTTCGTCAGGACAAATTAACTACTAAGGTTCGCATTGTTTTGGATGCAAGTGCCAAAACACATACAGGACTATCATTAAATGATGTCCTCCATACAGGCCCTAACCTACAGGCTGACCTGTTTAAACTTTTATTGAACTTTCGTTTATTTTCTATAGCTATCACAGCCGATATAAGGCAAATGTACCTACGCATTGGTGTCACTGAACAACATCGTAAGTACCAAAAAATACTTTACCGCTTTAATTCAAATGAGCATATTCGTTGTTTTCAATTTAATTGTGTTCCTTTCGGATTGAAACCTAGTCCTTACTTGGCTATCCGAACGGTTCGTGAACTTGCAGCTAGTGAGTGTCACAACTATCCCGAGGCATCCAAAGTGGCTATGTCTGACATATACACTGATGATTTGGTGACGTCAGTGTCTGATATTAATGAATCAGTTCATTTATCGAAACAGCTGATTTCATAATTTGCTTCAGGTGGATTTGAGCTTGTCAAATTTGCAAGTAACGCTCAAGAATTAATTTCTAACTTACCTTCTTCACATTGTGCACCGGTCGACTTTATTGATAATTTTAATCTAAAGATATTAGGATTGGAATGGCATCCCTCGCAAGACATATTTACTTTTAAAATTTCTTCATGTGAGAATACATGCACAAAACGGGCAATCTTGTCAACAGTGGCCAGATTGTTTGATGTTTTGGGCTTGGTTGCTCCGGTCATTTTATTTGCTAAAATGTTGATAAAAGAATTATGGTCTGCTAACATTGGTTGGGATGACACTCCTCCTAGTAATATTATGTTAATGTATAAGACATTTATTAAAGAGTTACCACTTCTGGCTAACTTAAAAATACCGCGTCATATAAATGTCGTACCTGGATGTACAGCAAATTTAGTTGCATTTTGTGATGCAAGTTTAAAGGCATATGGGTGTTGTATATACCTACATGTCACAGATTCATCTGGTAATATTTATCTAAATTTAATTTGCTCCAAATCAAAGGTTGCTCCAGTTAAGGTGGTATCACTAGCTCGCTTGGAGCTGTGTGCCGCAGTATTGCTTTCAAAATTAGTTAAAAATGTATTTGATACCTACCACGAACGCTACACTATTAATAATATATTCGCCTTTTCTGATTCCATGATTGCTCTGTCATGGATTCATTCGTCTCCGCATCGCTGGTCTATTTTTGTATCTAACAGAGTAGCTAAAATTCAAGAAAATTTACATCATAATAATTTTTATCATATCGCTGGAGTTGACAACCCGAGTGACTGTCTGTCACGGGGTCTGCTCCCCTCGCAAATAATTAATCATGCCTTATGGTGGCATGGACCTTCTTGGATTTGTCAGGATCCACAAATGTGGCCGATTAAACAATTTAAGGTTTCCGCTGACTCTGAAATTCCAGAGTTAAATTCTAAGTCTTTAGCAGTTATTGTTAAAGAACCGCCGCTTTTATACGCTTTGGTCCTTCGTATTTCTTCATTTAATAAACTATTACGTATTGTAGCTTATATATTACGCTTTATAAAATTATTACCCCGCTCTAAATATATTGAAGCTGATCATTTAGATTTAGCTGAACACTACGTCGTTAAAACTATTCAGCAGTTTTATTTTACTGACGAATATAAATCGCTTATGAAAGGAATCGTTCCTAATTATATTAAAAAATTATGCCCTTTTGTTGTTGACAAAGGAATAATTCGTATTGGAGGTCGGTTAACAAATGCTAATCTACCGTTCACCGCTCAACACCCTGTATTGTTACCTAAGAAAGATCCTGCTGTCAATTTAATCATTGATCATTACCACAGAACCAACTGTCATACGGGGGCTACTTTGTTATCGTCTATTTTAAAACAAAAATATTGGATTATTTCATCTCGCAGTGTCATTAGACAGCGAGTGAGGATGTGCAATTTTTGTTTTCGTGTAAACCCTAAAAGTCCTAATCCTAAAATGGCAGATTTACCTTACTATCGAGTATGTGAGACAAGTAAGGCGTTCGTACACACAGGCGTTGATTACGCTGGGCCTATTAAAATAACCCTTACGCGACGCCGTGGTCAACGTGCTCAAAAGGCATATATTTGTCTGTTCGTCTGTTTGACAACTAAGGCAGTTCACATAGAACTTGTGTCTGACCTGTCAACCGATACGTTTCTAAATGCCTTTAAAAGGTTTATTTCCCACCGTGGTCCTGTGTCATTTATATACTCAGATAATGGTACAAATTTCTTAGGCGCTAAAGCTAAGTTGGATGCCTTATACGATTTTGTCATTTCATCAAAATATCAAGATTCTTTGAATCTTGAGTTTTCAAACCGCCGAATAAAGTGGAAAATGATCCCACCGCATGCGCCAAATTTTGGTGGCATTTGGGAGGCAAACATACGGTGTTTTAAGTCCCATTTGTACCGTATTATTGGAGATCAACTTCTCACATACGAGGAGCTCTTAACTGTTCTTACACAGATTGAAGCTCTGTTGAATTCTCGTCCACTTTGTTTACTTTCGGAGGAACCTTACCCCGAAGTATTAACTCCCGCTCATTTCCTTAACTCTACACCACTTCAACAACTTCCCGCACCAGACTTATCTGACTCTAAACTTAATGTATTGTGCCGCAAAGAGTTGTTAGATAAGCTGGTACAATCCTACTGGAAACAGTGGCGATTGGAATATTTGCACACGATGCAGGTCCGCCAGAAGTGGTGCACCGCTACCAAACCAGTTACCGTCGGGACTGTGGTTTTAATCCATCAGGATGATATCCCGCCTTTACGATGGCCTCTAGGAATAATAGAGGAAGTTTATCCCGGTCAGGGTGGCACTGTTAGAGTCGCTTTAGTAAAAACTAAGTCTGGAAAACTAAAACGTCCAGTAACCAAACTTTGTCCTATTCCTAGCCAATAGTTTATTTTTATTTATTTAATTTTACGCTTTAATTTAAGTTTTTTAATTTTAATTGTATTATTTTATTGCCTTTGTATATTGCTAACGTATGAGATAAAATTGAGATAGTTTACCGCTCCGCTCATATTTATATATTATAAACCGCTCTACAATTCGCTCGTAGCATCTTTCTAAATATTGAAAGCTCTTAGAGCTTTCAAGGCTGGCGAGGATGTTTGCGCCGCAGTACTGTAAAGACAACGCCATCTAGTGAATTTAATGAGATTTACTTTGTTAGCTTAATATTGATTTATCTCTTACGAGCTAACACAGACTCCGCGATAGATGGCGCAGTACGCCACCGTTAAATCATTTGACACACAAGCAATGGACTAAGAAAGTCAAGATTCGCTCCGCTATTATTTTATGTCCGCTCCGCTGTATTCGCTTGAATCCGTGTTTCTGTATGTCTGTCTGTCAAGACAGTCATTTGTGACTCGCTCCGCTTTCGCTTACGCAAAAACCGCTTTGCCACATCACCGCTTACCACCGCATCATCGCCGAACCTGAAGACACTGAGGAAGTCTAGAGTGCTGCAAAGCTACGTGGAGGATAATCCAATTTAAGACCAAGTAAGTGAATTTCATTAATCACTGGTAGGATTGTCTTTATACTGCTGAGGTGTAATCAGGTTCTTCATTGCCTATAATCCACTGCTGGGCTATCGAAGGCCGCTGAACCAGCAGGTCGCTTTTTTATGACCACCAATAGTTACACAAAACATAACTATACACTCTGCGCGTGCAAGAAATGCTTAAAGCAGTTGAACTATAAGAAAGTAATAATAATATAGTTTTTACATCAGTAAATAACAATACCAATAGTTACACAAAACATAACTATACGCTCTGCACGTGCAAGAAATGCTTAAAGCAGTTAAACTATAAGAAAGTAATAATAATATAGTCTTTACATCAGTAAATAACAATACCAATAGTTACACAAAACATAACTATACACTCTGCGCGTGCAAGAAATGCTTAAAGCAGTTGAACTATAAGAAAGTAATAATAATATAGTCTTTACATCAGTAAATAACAATACCAATAGTTACACAAAACATAATTATACGCTCTGCACGTGCAAGAAATGCTTAAAGCAGTTAAACTATAAGAAAGTAATAATAATATAGTCTTTACATCAGTAAATAACAATACCAATAGTTACACAAAACATAACTATACACTCTGCGCGTGCAAGAAATGCTTAAAGCAGTTAAACTATAAGAAAGTAATAATAATATAGTCTTTACATCAGTAAATAACAATACCAATAGTTATACAAAACATAACTATACCCCTGCGCATGCAAGAAATGCTTAAAGCAGTTGAACTATAATGGTACTTACTGCATAGAAACGCTATTTCTACGACAGGTATATCCTGTCGTCTCAACGACTGAGTTGGCTATGAAGCACAAGTTAATTTGCGCGCTGAAAGAAGACATAGCAATAATATGTTTTATTTCTTTACTGGAGCACGGAATGTGATTTTGTATCCTGATCGTAAGCAGACCTACAAAATCCATGAATAGGGTCGATCAATAGTGTGTTGTTTAACAGCATTGATCATTCCGACTATGACGGCTAAACGATGCGTTTACGAAATTGGCGGCGACAATCTAACTTACAAGTCTATTATAATATCCTACTTTATCGTTAAAACAACCGCCCCTTTCGCAAGTTTCAGAACTTGCACCTCGACAATAAATCGATGCGATATGCTCCTTTAAACAGGAACCGGTGAACCCACAGATTAAAACCGAAACATGACTAGGTCACTTGACGGTTTTTGTATCTGTATGGTATGAATGTTACACCAATGTGGTAGTAGTAGTAGAGTTGATTTGGTTGATTCTATTTTAAGTATTTCACCATATATTACCTGGCCGACCAAGGTGCGTCCTTACAGCTTAAAGGACAAATACGAAGTCTAAAAAACAGACTCGCCTGTGGTGCATGGATGTGGAAGAAGCTAGGGAAGTATGTAGATAACGTGCGAAGTGGCGTACATTGCACTCAGCTTACTAATTAACAGGGGTACAGGCGTGATGGTATGTATGTATGTAATTTACCACGTTTATTGTTATATGCAATAAATAATAAAAACTCACATATATTTAATATTATGAAGTAAATTATTTTGAAAACTAAACGAAAATCTAGCAAAGCCTTATTTAAATAAAATTATTGACATAATCTTGAGTTTCAATTTCAGCTCGAGTTAGATGAAGCCTTCGAATAATTTTATTTTACTCTTAAGTACATTCAGCAAAAAAATCTTGTTATAAGAATATAAAAATTATATTAACGAACCTTTCTACGAAGATAGTGGAAATTTGACATTTAATTTAGGCAAAAGAGCGCAATGATCGCGATATAATCTTCTCAGACATAAAATAATTGAAGAGAATTTTCAAAAAATATTCTGAAGAGCTTGTTTGGTTTTTGACTTTAAATACTATTGGTTTTAATATCGTTTTTTTTTTACATCTTATTATGAACAATAAACGATTGTACAGTGGACTCTTGAAGTTATATATTAGTACTTGTACTATTGATTCTTCTGACATTAGTAAGTATATTCGTACAGTAGGTATGATAGTAGCTATACGTTAAGCACCGTATTGCATCCGCGAAGTTAAAAAAGTCAAGAAAGTAAATACTTACATACATATCATCACGGGGTGGTGACGGGTGGGTTTTTAATTCACGTATGTCTACACCGAACAAGTGGCTAGCTCTTCGCGATGTTTTGTATAGAATCAATAACCCATCTATAAACAATTTCACAAGTTGGTATAGTGAAACCGGGACTGGCAGGTTAACGTGTTAAAAACTCATTGGTACACACCGGGATTTAAACCAGGGATCTAAGTGTTTTTAATTCCAAAATCTAACCAACTCGGCCACCACGTATATTTAAGTAAATACTTGTGAAGGTATGTATAACAAGGTAATAAAGAGACTACTTTTACAACGAGGCTAAACATCATAAACACTGCAATAAGTTCGCCACTTGTAAGGTATTGCCTCCGAAAACCATCGGCGAAATGAGGACTGGTCCTCCGCTTGGTACCTTGAGGCCGTTCCCATACGAAATGTAAAAAATATTAACTTTAATATTTAATATTACAGTAGTTGATATCTAATTCATTTCGTAGAATCAGACCCTTGGTATCTCATTGATTCTGTTATTTAGTGTATCTTCAGAAATCTAAGATAGTAATTTAAGCCGACTGTATCTCTGCATGTGAATTCTTAATGCAAGTCGGTCTGAAAAAGGTTTCAGCGTTGCATTTCAGTCTGTTAGAATTTTCAATTCGTTTTCTTTGCTGATGGGGACTGAGTCTAGCTTTACTTTCTCAATACCACTGAACTTATTTTTTAAAGCTAAAACTTACCGATCAGGTAGGTACCTACTTTATTTTCTTGGTTTTTGCAGATATTTTTTTACTTAATTTGTAATTACTTTATAAACAATTTCATTAAAGTTGTATTTAGTGGTAATGGTCTAGTGGATGCGCCGATAGCATTGTATGAATTCGATTAATGGAAAAACAATATTAATACGTTTTGTGTACAGTTTGCTTTATCTGAGTGTTTTGGTTTAAACAATCTTTATTCCCAAAAGAACACAGGCATTCACATAAATGGCAATAACTTAAGTACATAATATATAAAAATAAGATTTATAAAACATAACATGTGTATCGTTGTTTTTGGTATAGGTACACAATAATAGTAATAATAATTAGGACAATTTATACATATTGCTCTGGTCACTAACTAAGCTCTAGGCTTGTATAGAAAAATGTACCAATATGTTTTGCCGTGGCGTGGGTGAAATTCGAACCCACGGCCTCTGGATACAATGCCAAAGGCGGTCGTAGAAGCCTAAAGCTTATATCATTTGGAGCCAGGGCCATAACTGTATTTGTTTTATTTTTCTTTGATTAATTATTCGTCTAATACGCATAAACCCTCTTTATTATACAATAAATACTAAAAAATACATTCTTCATCAATTATTTAATGTCCAGTGTCACTATAATGGACCTGAGTTGGCATCAAAGCACTCATTTGGTCTTATTACCAGGACCCATCTCACGTTTGGGCTCGGATCTAATGGCGCTGACCACACGTTCTGTTTTTAACGAGACAGACTCATTTAAAAAGTTTCCGGAAACTTTTTGGGCTTTCGTGTTCCATTTTTAATGCGCTTATAGGCTTAGTCGGAATAGGATCTGTTTTATGGCAGTTTTAAATAAAGTTGTGTTACGTTTTAATATACCGATTTATAAACTTTGAATTTTATAATAATTATATGTAGGACATTTCACATATATTTCCCACGTCATATACTAGGCTTCTACTATGGGAAACAATGATACTAATACACCAAGACGATGGCAACTGTACTTAAAAGCGTAGTATGTAATATTATTTGTGAATGAAAAATCAAACGTGGAATTTATTACGGATACTATAATAACCGTAACTAATTAAATACTATGGAGGCGGTCTTTTTTTTTGTGATATAACCTTATTTTAACAGTAATCTGAAGCCTTAATATAATAATTGTAAAAAAAATGTATTTAACTAAAATATTTTTACGATGTAATCTTTTTTGCTGAGCAATGTCACCACCGTGTTTTTATTATCTTTATGCTTTAGAGAGAATAATTTTATTAGTAAAAAAGAGTTTAATAAAGTAATTTAATTTGCAAAAACAATAATATACAGGGTGAATTTGAAAGGATGTACTTTGGGCTAATATGAGGTTCTGCTGATCAAATCGAACAACTTTTCCCATGGAACCATGTGTCGCAAATGAAAAAAAATTTTGGCTTTCCCATACAAATTGGTCATTTCAACATTACTAGTTTGTATGGAGAAGTCAATTTTTTTTTTCATTTGCGGCACATGGTTCCATGGGAAAAGTTGTTCGTATTGATCAGTCGAACCTCATATTAGCCCAAAGTACATCCTTTCAAAGTCACCGTGTATATTTTTTTTAACGAAAGTTTCTTATTAGTTCATAGGTTGCATGGAAACTTGTTTTAATGCAGGTAATTTTATTTATGACTTTTAATTTCGTGTACCATCCCGGGATCCTTACGGCGCTCGAGATCGCCTATAGCCTGAACGGCGTAGTATTCCGGTGGTATCTACACCGAACACATGTCAATCTCGTCGCAGTGTACACTCTTATAAATAGTTTTACTAGTTGGCATATTGAAACGGGAAACATATAGTGGTGTTCTTGAACAAAATAACTTTTTTTTTTCATTAAAAACTCTTTGGCTACACTCCGAGGTTAAAGCTCGTGACCTAAAAACTTTAGAATTTTAAGTTACATTTTAGATATATTTATGTAGGTTGTAATTAAAATATAAGTAGTTCTAGCGTAGGTATATTTATAATTATTAACTACATTATTGTTCAAGGGTTATTTACTCCAAAATTGTATATTTGTTTGTTAGGAATAGAATATAAATATAAAAATAAGATATAATAAATTATAAAATAGTCCAAATTATGAAATAAATCATGGTCAGCTTACTTAAAGTGGTACACGGATCTGATGTGGCTTATTTGGGTTAAATTGGACCCACGTCTTCAGTTACAGTTTCAACCTTTATTTATTTGACCTTTTTTTTTATAAAAATGATAAATTCCTAAATGATACTTAATTATTTAATTTCGATTTTATATTATTATATATGTCGATAGTGTTTTGACTTGGAATAATAGATATATGAAAAAGATAAGGAGAGTGAATTTATAAAAGTGTAAAAGGCGGACCTCGCTCTGTGATAGGTAGATCAAATATTACTGAAAAAGCAAGACTACTAACCCTTTATAATGTCAAGACACTATTGTATAAAAGTCAATCGTGTTTTTTTTTTAAATATTAAATAAAACATGTGCAGTTAAATACCTTAGGATATACGTATCAACTAGCTAACCTTTGGGACAGTAAAAATTTGATTAAAAAGGGAATGATAAATATAAATAAAAAAATAAGTAGGTATACAGGGTCCGCCATCTAACTTTTTTTTTTCAACTAGTGCTTATTTCGTGAATGGCAACACTTAGCTCATGTCTGATTTGACAGATAATTAGTTTTATCCTTCCGCTGAACGAATATGCTTGTGTATACGCTTGAGGCATAATTGGGCCATTTTTCTTCGAAAATGAGCAAGGAGTAGCCGTTAAGGTCAATGGCGATCGTTATCGGGCCATGTTGAACGAATTTTTGTTCACAGAAATTGAAGAGGAGGATATTGGCAACATTTGGTTTCAACAGGACGGCGCTACGTGCCACACAGCCGACGCTACACTTGATGTTTTGCGCCGTGTTTTTGAAAATCGCATTATCAGCCGCTGAGCTGATGTCGTTTGGCCACCTTGGAGCCGCGATTTGACACCGTTGGACTATTATATGTACCCCACAGCCGTCAAAGATAAGTGTTACGCCGACAAGCCAGAGACAATTGATGCTTTAAAGGACAATATTCATGAAGCCATTGGTGAAATACAGCTGCACACAATCGATAATGTACTTAAAAATTGGACCGATCGTGTAGGCTACTGCATGGCCAGCCGAGGCAGCCATTTAAATGAAATTATTTTCCATCATTAACTGGAAGGATTGCACTTTCGAATAAAAAAAGAAATTTGAAAAAATATTAAGTAGTTTTTTTTATAGCATTTAAAAAAAAAGTTATTTGGCGTATCCATTATATAGGTACATAATTAAGTAGATGTATTTATATATATATTCCTACTACATAAAAATACAAAAATATTGTAATATAAAAAAATACATTCATGAGTATGTCATGCATTCTTTGCTGTTGGTAGATTTAACACCGTGTGGTGTTAAAATAATAGACTGAATCCACAACGACGTAATTCAAGAATAATTGGGACTGAAAGGAAGTATAGGCATGAAAATGCGGAAGAACATGCTCTGCGGTTTTAAGGTAATACGTATGTGATATGAAATAATGAAGAACCAGATATATGAATTCAAGGTGGAGGGTAAACGTGGCGCAGGAGACAAAGCATCATGATCAATTTGGAAAGGTTTTAAAAGACGGCGCAATTAAAAGTCTCTCAAGCCGGAGTGCATGAATGAGAAGAGTTATGACTGTGGACGAGGTAAATGGAGTATGTAGAGATAGAGACAAGTGACGGTAGCGAGTGAGTAGAGGGAATTTACTTTCAACTTACTATACTACTACGTTAATATTGTCACCAATCACACGTTCGAATATTTAGTTCACCAAATTACCGCTTGGAGCGCTGAACTATTTCCGATACTAATTTTAGTTAACTGAAATACAAAATTATAGTAAGAAAATTCACACTATGGATACGGTCTGTGCCTCCGCAAGGGACCTGAGGCCTTATTCTACTAAATGAACTGGATATCACCGGAATATCAAAGTTTATACATTATACATTTCATGTGGCATATTTCCTATACAAAATGTGTCAAACTTTGATATGCAGATTGATAACTAAAACAAGGCCCCTGGGGTAAATAAAATAAAATATAAATATAAACATAAGTTTATGTAGCTTATTGCTAATATTATAAATGCAAAAGGCTGCTTGTTATTTCTATGATTAAACTACGAATTCGATTCAAATGAGATTGGAAAAAAACTAATTTATATCCCAGAGGTCAAATTAGAATATAATTATTATTCAAAAAGTTACAAATTAATAGTATAATTATTTAAATATTTATGAAAATCTAGACTGAGAGTATACTGAGTATTTAGGTAACAATCAATAATAAATTGGGGGTAAGCAAGTAAATAAGCTTGACAGAAATTTTAAAAGCAGTGAAGTTTTTAATATATCGTGTTACAGTGTTTGTAACCAAATTCCTCCTTAACGGCTTGACCGATTTTTATGTATATATTCGATAGAACTGAGAATAGGTCATAAACTATTTTTTATACCCCTATGTGATAAAGGCCCAACCCAATTTTATTTATTTTTTTAAATAAGGAAAAAAATTGGGTAAATTATTTTGATTTTTATATATTTTGGCATTAAAAAATACATATAACCCTTAATTTTTAACCTTCTACCACCAAAGCCATTTTTATAGCGGTATTAGTATTGTAATAAGCTTCAACTTTCAGTGGTCGATATAATCAATCGATAAGTTTATTTTTTAATTTTTTTTATTTGACAGATATATTTACTCATAAGTATATATATCTATTATTTACTGAAAAATTTTACTAACGTTGATTTTCCCCCGAATAAATTGATATTAAAAAAATATATATAGGCACCTACTCATTATCTTCTCTATAAATAAAAATAAATGTTTGTACCCTAATCGAAGCGATCCGAAACCAATGATCAAATTTTCATGAAACCCAAAAAGTCCACGTACGGAGAAGTTATAAATTTGGGTTAAAAAATCAACATATAAAAAAGTTTATATAGTGTTGAGTGAGACAGAACATTATTCATTAGTACACCCGTGCAAACCAGGGGTGGCAGCTAGTACCTAATTGATAATAATTTTCAAAGTAACCTAATGCTAAAACTAAAGGAATTCACTTGAATTTTATTACTTTCACAATTAGTTAGCGCCACTAAAGTTCCCAGATCATGCGAGACACAGACAGATCGATAGGAAAAAAAATATACAGACGTACTGAATTATATAACTAAATAAGATACTTATGGCGTTCAAGTAATTTTGCCGTCATGGACGAAATTATTTTCTTAAAATAAAACTTCAGCTAGAAAGTGGGTTTAGTATATTACAGTTAGTGATTTATAGTAATTTTTAAACCATATTTTAAAATTTTAATTTGTTATAGTGAACTTATAAAAATAAGTTCACTATAACAAATCAAATATTGTCGTGGTGGGGGACTCGAACCCACGAACCTTGCTTTCGCGGCAACGTAGGTACTATACCGCTAAGTCATCCAGGTGCAAGCCACCCTCGTGAAAATTTTCATTTCTTTATGTATAATAATAATATTATACGCTTCCCATTATGCGTAATTACTCCATATTAGAGAGAAGTTAGAAGTCCTAATTTTACACACTAGAGTAATGTGTATTTTTTTATACTGTATCTAAAATTATATTTTAATACAATAATGATTATCAACTTTGTGATGTCTTATCATAATATAATAAATCTTATATTAAACAGTCTTTGCTATTTTTAATAACCACGCTACTAAGTTTCATTAAAATCGGTTCAGCAAGTTACTCGTTAAATCACAGACAGAATGAAAAAAGGAGCAAGTATAAATAAAATCTTAATTGTATGAGTCGCTTATGAAACATTTTTTTTATAGGAGCTCGGAATGTGACCTTACATCCACCTGATGGAAAGCAGTATGCAAATTCAAGAATGAATACAACCAGCACTTAGAACTGTATTGTAATTTAATTATCGTAGTTACTTTTATTTACAATCAAACAAATTATTATATTACTAATTATGACAAAAAATATTATTATTGTATTATGCTAAAAGAATATTAATGTTTAAGGTACCTAAAATTTGTAGTTAAGGTGATGACAAACTTCTCGGTCCACCGTAGTTCTGTTCAGTACAGAATGAGATGCTGGGCAGATAGAACGCGTCTATCTCAACGTCTCGGAAAAGCGCGCGAAAACTCGCCACGATCGCGAACAGTGACTGTTAAATACATTTATTCAGTGATTTGTTAGAATATATTAGTGTTTTGTGGTTTATTCTGTGTGTTTCATATAAATTATTATACTTTATTGTGTTGCGGTTTTATTCTGTGAGATTTTCAAGTTTTTTAGGTAAGTAATCGTGTATTTGTTTATTAAATTATAATTTTAAATTAAATATGTCAATAATTAATTTAGTTTTTAAAAAATTAAGCTTCATATCACTAATAATATAATATCTAATTTTATATCTTAGGGTGAAATTTTCACGTATTAATAATATACAAAAATACCTATATAATAATAATAATAAATAATTATTAAAATTAATTATGATAAAATAAAAACTAATATGCCATATACTTGGGTGGTTATTTTAAGAGTTAATTAAAAGATCTACCTTTTCTTTTATTACAAATATTAAATTATTCTCTGTGTTTTAGTTTTTTCCAATATTAATTAAGTAAAAAGGCATTAAGATATATAAAAAAAAAACTTTTACATATTTTATACGATTTTATACTATGATTTTTTTAACGTCATTATATTGCTCTTGTTACGCAAGATTTTCAGAGCTTCGTTTAGATTTTCATGGTGCCTATAACCCTAATTAAAAAATACTTTAAAAATAATAATAACATGTAGGAAATTTAAATGGATAGCTCTGGTCACAAACTAAGCTCTAGGCTTGTTCTATGTGTATCAGAAACAACGTAACAATAAATATTATATTTTATAAACACCCAGGCTAAATTGTACAAACAAACGTACTAACATTTTTTGCCATGGGTGGGAATCGAACCCACGACCACCGATACAACGCCAAATGCGCAACCACTAGTCTAGAAGGCGGTGAACTAATTATTATACTTCACATTTTATTTCAACATGCAATTCAAAACTTATGTGGTGGCTGAATTCGTTATACCATAGCTTTAAAACACTAATATATTTCTTCATAATAAAAATAAAAAATATATTGATATATGACCTTTTATTGCGGAGAGGTTAATGTTTTTTGGAATTTATTTAGGGAAAAGATTTGAGAAATACAATTTATTTTAGAAGTAAAAATATTGGTAACGCTGTTCCTGTGTTTATTTTAGAGTACTTTTTCTTGAAATTCTTGATTTATTTATCTTGGTCACACACCTTTAATATTTGACCAATGTCCTACGCGATAGTATCGTTTAAAATCACGTAGCACTACTTATATTAATTAAGACATTTAAAATATATATATATATATATATATATATATATATATATAGATACGTGACGAAAAAAATCAGTTAAATATTTTGTGAATAAAGGCATACTATAAAAAAAACTTTAATACTATTTCGCTTATATTTTTTATAGTATTTAGTTTTCGTTTCGTATATTTATTACTATAAAGACTTAAAACTATTAAGATTCTAAAACTACGAATGACAAATGAAAGAAGATTTGATGTAAATGCTATTTTGTTCTGTTTTTGTAAAGTTTATTAATGTCTTTTAAACGGTGGTAGTAGAACATTAATTAAATAGTCTGTTTAGACGTATATTAATATGAAAACATATTTGAAACACAGAAAGTGGCCCCTAACCTGGTGGTCAAGTCAAAAGTCAAAAATATTTATTTCATGTAAACCTTTACAGGCATTTATGAAAAGTCAAAAAAAAAAAAAAGTATATATAAGGTCCTGTGTGCACTTGGCCAGGTCGCCATTCCTCCCACAGACAAATGTTGAGAATATAATATAATGGTTAAATGACTGCGCAACTGATAACAAGGTTAAGCAGATGACGACATGGTCGGACATGGTATAGGTGATCGCTTTATACAACGAGGCTATACCATCATAAACACCGCAAGCTCCTCGCCACTTGTTAGGTGTTGCCTCCGAATACCATCGGCGAAATGAGGATGGGTTAATCCGTCCGCTGGGTACCTTGAGGCCGTTTAAAAACGGTTCTAGGGAGCCAAATAGGCACTGACACAATATTGATCGATCCCACAATGCCGGCTAAACGATGCGGTTACGTAAGGGGCGGAAATAAAGACGAATTTGCATTACGAGCATTACTCCTCTCATACATGCACGACAATTTTGGAGATTTTCATTGCACCGCCTTTTATAACCTTTTCAATTCGGTGATTTTTTCTTAATAACTTTTATTAATACTATATTATAACTGTATAGTATTATTAATAATACCCTGTGTAAACTACCTAAACTTAGAATTACTTAGTACGGAGGTGGTCGGAACAAATTACAACGCGTTTTCCTAGCCCGTTTATTCTATGAAGGATTTATCACAGCATTTAGTACATGGTTTATTCGTGCTTAATACTATGTCAACGGTGTTGGAAACATAAGACGGATATAGCAAACTGCTAGCGAATGTAAAACTTATCTTACAGAATCTAAAGCGTAATCGCTATATAATAACTATTTACACCAAGTCGTAGTTTATTCGTGCTTAATACTATGTCAACGGTGTTGGAAACATAAGACGGATATAGCAAACTGCTAGCGAATGTAAAACTTATCTTACAGAATCTAAAGCGTAATCGCTATATAATAACTATTTACACCAAGTCGTATAATCATATCCCGCATACGAATTGCGGTCAATCCCAATTATGACTACATTTTAACGCCATGCTTATTTAGTATGATTTTCTTGTCTTATAAAGGGAAAATATTTAATTGTTTGTTCTTTCCAAATAAACTCAAAAACTTGTAAATATACGTGGTGGCCGAGTTGGTTAGACCTTGGACTTAAAAACACTTAGGTCCCTGGTTCAAACTCCGGTGTGTACCAATGAGTTTTTAATTTAAAATTAATTTACATTTGTTTGACAACACCACTATAGTGCCTCGGAGAGCACGTTAAGCTGTCGGTCCCGGTTTCACTATACCAACTTGTGAAACTGTTTATAGATGGGTTATTGAGTCTATTCAAAACATCGCGACGAGCTAGCCACTTGTTCGGTGTAGACTCATACCATCGGCTACGACGAGGTGGGATTAAAACCCCTCCGCTGGGTACCCTGGGGATGTCTAGGCGATCTCGGGCGCCGTAAGGCACCCGTGATGATATGTATGTAAAGCTACATAAAGTAAGTAACATAGAACATATATTTTCTTCTAAATTTAAGAACTTTTAAATTACATTATCGTAAAATAAAAAATTCGGCGCTGGTATAACTGCGCTGCGGTTCACAGCTAGTATTTAATGGAATATATTTGTACATTATGATTTTCCTAATTATTCAGGTTTGTAAATAATTGCATCCAAGATCTGTACACGATATGGTTTTATATTTATCCGGTAGCAGAAGTTTTATCTATACGAGTATAAAAATGAATCCCTATCACGCCATAACTTGAGAACGAGTTAACCGATTTCATTTATCTTTTTTTTATGTATTCTAGTAGAAGGAAAATTTCTTATGGAGCGAAAAATTAAGAAAATTTCACAGAAAATTGGAAAATTTCAAGAAACTTAACGACTATTTTCTCTTCGCTACTTCTTTAACAGCTCGACAGTTCAAATTTTCATGAATGTTAATTTAGCAGACAGCTTTTTTTTATATTCTTGTGTAAATATGTATTTAATAGTAAAAAAAAAATAGCACAGAAAAACAGTATTATATTATTATTGCAATAATTTATAGTCTAACTAAATTATTTAATTGTCATTTTATTTCAATACATGGTTGTGCTTTTAAGGGATTATTTGGTCTCATTTTATTCTTTAGTACACGCGTGCGAATCCGGATCGGACAGCTAGTATAAAATAAATTTGGAATGTAAGCATATTAAAATAATTAACATGGTAACCAAGTTAGACATTAGACTTAAAAACACCACAGAGTTAAAAACAAAGAAACAAATAAATAAATCTGTAGATCATTATATCCCGGTAAAGAAAATTCTTGAAATTACCGATAAGTTTAAACAGTCCGGGTATAATAACTATGGAAAAAGAAATCCAGGCAAACAAAATCGTACGCAAAAGCTAATTTCTGATAACCCTAAAATATTGATTCCCCTAAAGTATACTTGCTTTTTGTAATACCTACTTTATTTTATTTTTGGATTTGTAATAAAAAATACTACTGAATATTTACAACTACATATATTTACATTTACGGACATTAATTCTACACGCTCTGTCATAAATTCAACAATAAAATTAACTCATGCAGTTGTTTACATGAATACGTTATTTACTATGCCGAGTTTATTTACAAGAAAATCGAGTAATGTTTCCTTATTTACTTTACTAGGGAGTTTTTTTTTAAATTATTTGAGTTTAAAAAAATACCTTTATAAGTACTTTGTGTTTTGATGAGTAATTTTATTTTAAATACTGATTGTTAAGAATTCTTGGTTGATTAATATTTCTTCTTGATTTATAAGGCGTATTTGATGTGCTTAAAAAAACGTTTAATGTGTAAAAATTAGTATAATTCTAATGCTTAAGTTACCGGAATTTATTTTATTTATTATTCAAGTTTATTGCAGACTTTTACAATTACTTTTCTGTTTTTTATAAATTATCCAATTACATACATAAATAAAAACACAATATATAAATAATAACTGCTATATTTCGCCTTATTAGGGCGTCTTTAGGCAACGATATTCACAAAATAAAATAGTTACATGACATATTATATATTTGTTATTGTATTATATAAATAATTTTTAATTCAACTTTTGCTCGTCTCGGTGTTCGGTTAGATCTATAAAAAAAACACAAGTTGGTATAATGAAACTGGGACTTACGGGAGCTTAACGTGCTCTCCGAGGCACTATAGTGGTGTTGTAAATCTAAAGTACACAAATAAAAAACTTATTGGTTCACAATTGAAAATGAAACGTGGTTTATAAAAAATTTTAGGTTTTAGAAAAAACTATTTCAGTGTAGGATCCGAGTAATATAGTGTGACTCGGGTGTCCACTCGTCTGCCTTTCTATTAATATTAAATATCTCCAGTATACTTTTACAATTTACAATGATTTACTTCTATTACTTCCTTCACAAAATGTTTACTTGTGAAGGACACGAAAATATATATCTGGTGGCCGAGTTTGTTAAACTTCAGACTTAAATACACTCCAGTTTTAGGTCGGAAGGGGTTCCGAGTGTGTAAGAACGATTTTTGAAATATAAAATGTACACTTATTTGATAAACAATAGGTATATAAATTAAACCTAAAACAAAACAAATAATAATAACTAATTATAAAATATACGTGGTGGCCGAGTTGTTTAGACCTTGGACTTAAAAACACTTAGGTACCTGGTTCGAATCCCGGTGTGTACCAATGAGTTTTTAATTACAAAAAATATGTATATCTATTTGACAACACCACTATAGTGCCTCAGAGAGCACGTTAAGCTGTCGGTCCCTGTTTCACTATACCAATTTGTGAAACTGTTTATATATAGGTTATAGAGTCTATTCAAAACATCGCGACGAGCTAGCCACTTGTTCGGTGTAGACTCATACCATCGGCTACGACGAAGTGGGATTAAAAATACCTCCGCTGGGTACCCTAGGGCCGTCTAGGCGATCTCGGGCGCCCTAAGGCACCCGTGATGATATGTATATTCATAACATCGCGACGAGCTAGCCACTTGTTCGGTGTAGACTCATACCATCAACTACCACGAAATGTGATTAAAAATTCCTCCGCTGGGTACCCTGGGGCCGTCTAGGCGGTCTCGGGCGCCCTAAGGCACCCGTGATGATATGTATGTATGTAATTATAAATAATAACTATAAAATAATTAAATACAACAAAAATATCCTATAAATTAAAATATTTTTCCAAATCACAGTCTGTTAGTGGCATGGTCCCCAATTCGCTGGCAGCATTTCCTCTTTAAATTAATATACTCAGTTTTTGTATGATATTACACTTATTTGGCAGCACCGCTATTAGTGCCTCGGACACATTAAGCTCTCGGTCCCAGTTTCACTATACCAACTGTTAATAGTTGGATTATTAAGTCTATATAAATATCGGGACGAGCTAGCCACTTGTAGGCAGATTCATACTATCGGCTGCGACGAGGTGGGATTAAAACCCCTCCGCTGGGCACCCTGAGGCTGTCAAGGTGGTGAAAATAAATACTATTTTTGTTTCAAAACTTTACTTTCAGTTGTTTCATAACGACTATTTTCATATTTCATTGTATAGTTGTACTATAGTGAAGTAGAAAAAGCTGTACCCGACCATCTGTCGATCGACAGTTTCACCCGGAATCAGTATTTTTATCCAACACAAAAACGCTTACGTTGCAAAAAAAATTTCACCACCCTAGTATTTTTACAAAACCTGCATTTACATTTTTAGGGTTGCGTAGTAATTTAATTATTAAATAATAGGAAATATTTCTTAATATAAAATAGTGAAACATCTGGCATATATTTGAAAAATCACACTGAGCATACCAGCGATGGTGAAGAGGTATATCTTCAACTATACAAACATCTAAACTGTACAAATAATAAAACTAAAAAATAAGCGTTTTAAATTACCACAGAACAATATGGCCCAGCGTCGTTGTTGTCGGATTAAGAGACATTGAGAAAGTTAAAGTTTAGACTTAGAGATAGTTAAAAGTGAATTTTTCATTACATTCTTATATGTATATGTATATGTATCATCACGGGTGCCTTACGGCGCCCGAGACCGCCTAGACGGCCCCAGGGTACCCAGCGGAGGGGTTTTAATCCCACCTCGTCGTAGCCGATGGTATGAGACTACACCGAACAAGTGGCTAGCTCGTTGCAATGTTTTGAATAGACTCAATAACCCATCTATAAACAGTTTCACAAGTTGGTATAGTGAAACCGGGACCGACAGCTTAACGTGCTCTCCGAGGCACTATAGTGGTGTTGTCAAACAAATGTACATAATTTTTTAAATTAAAAACTCATTGGTACACACCGGGATTACATTCTTCCTAATTAATATTCACATCCACACTAATCAATTATTCTAAACAATAACAATATTTATTTATTTATTTAAAAAGTTATGGCATAAAGTACACGGACTTAATGCCGCTAGGCATTCTCTACCAGTTAAACCTTTGTTGGGACAATTATTAATCTTTTATAGGTTAAAATAAAAGGCACTTACATCGTACTTAATTTTGACCTTTCTTCGTACTTAAATTAGATGCTTTCCATTAGGAAAACAGCAGGCTATTATTTGGCTTCAAACTTAGTCTTGTTAGTTATGTTAAAAAAAATATACCTATATAATAATTATTATTATTTAACATACTGACAAGTTACACATAAAACTAAGCTCTAGTCTTGTACTATGTGTACCAGAAGCAACGATATAATACATATTAGATTTTATAAACACCCAGGCCATGACTAACTGTAGAGAAAAACGTACTTTTTTTTTGCCATGGGTGGGATTCGAACCCACGACCTCCAGATACAGCGCCAAAGGCGCAACCAAATTTTATAAATTATTTTAATGATACTTTTCACGAATTTGATATAGTTTGTAGTTTTAATTGTCTTTAAGCAAATTAAGGGTTAAAAGTTTAAATTTCAAACAGTTTTTTTGCCTAATTGTTGCTATATACATTATAGTCTACACTTTGACCTTTGACCCTTCTATCTTTGCATTATAATTTAAACTAACTAATTACGGTTATGCTCCCTTTGTTCCCGAAACAAATAATTACGTATAATTAAAAATCCACTGTATATATTAACGAAAGTATGTATATATATTTAATACTAACTGATCCACGCAACTTCGTCTGCATAACTTTAACCAACGGAGGCTCTAAAGAAAAAACAAACCCCCGTATTAACATAATTACTTTCTATAAAAAAGATGAATAAAATCGGTTAATTCTTTCTCAAGTTACGGCGTGACCGACCAAGGGAAACAGGGATTCATTTTTATATATAGTTTATATATAAGACAGCCTCCGTAGACTAGTGGTTGCGCCTTTGGCGTTGTATCCGGAGGTCGTGGGTTCGATTCCCACCCATGGCAAAAAATATTAGTACGTTTTTTTCTGTACAGTTTGTCATGGTCTGGGTGTTTATAAAATATAATATGTATTATATCGTTGCTTCTGGTACACATAGTACAAGCCTAGAGCTTAGTTTGTGACCAGAGCAATATGTGTAAAAAAAAAAAAAAAAAAATGTGTAAAAAAAAAAAAAAAAAGTGTATATACAGGGTGAATTTTTCAAGTGAGCCTTCAAGGCCAAATCCTAAACTAAAAGGAACAGCGAAAAATTCTCAAAGGAGTCTCGGGGCCGATTTTGATAAAAAATAAAACTGTATCGTTCGATTTGTGAAAAAAATAGTTTCCTAGTCGGGAATCAAACCGGTTGATTTAGAAAAAAAACTATTATTGCATCAGATGATAGTGTCGCTTATAAGGATCAGGATCGTGGAAAGTAACTTTCCTTTAGTTTGCCGTTTGAAGTTTCACATTCCACCATCCTGATGTAGTTTAGGATTTGGCCTTGAAGGCACACTTGAAAAAATTCACCCTGTATAGAAGATATCTTCTTCTATACAGAGTGAATATTTCAATATATATAATTTAGTAACAGTTCATATGCAATAGGCAGTAACTACCTGGGTAGATATAAAAGTAAAAATTTTACATAACATTTTTTTTTATTATCTAAATCTTTTTTATGATTATTCATCGTACGTCACTTGTAAACGTAAGCATTGTAAGTACCGACAGCTTTCAGCGGCTGAAGATAAAAAGCTCTCGGCAAATGAAACAGCTTTTCAGCAGCTAAGTGGTTTTGCACAAAAAGGTGTAAATGTATTGAATATTTTAATTTTATTAGTTGGAAGATAAGATACTGAGACGTCAATGGAATGTTATATATACATTGGAAATGGTTAATCCAAATCTATATTTATGCTTTTATTAAGTGCTAAGTACTTTTATCTTTTTATAGACACAAGTGTATGGTATGTAATACAGGCATAGTTAATAGGGAATATGCATGTTTTTTTTTTATTTCATTACTTGATAGAGTAACTACATTAGATCCTAAAAACAAATATTAAACATTTTATAAAGGGTAATAACACAAAAATAAAAGGGTTTAAACTTTATCTGCCACTACCGCAGTAAAAAACGGTACATCACTAGCCGCCATTCTGTGGCGTCATTCAATCATCAAAAATCATATTAGTTTAATGTTATTGCACCTCAAAAGTTAGTCAAAAGGTTTGCTTATCACAAATTATCGTAATAAAGGATAATAAATACCCGAGAAAACAAGAAACTGTAGGCTACAGAACACACGTTGACATTTGTTTTTGCACGAATGACGTCACATGCAGTGTTTGCTAATGTCGGAGCGTTTAGAAATTGCGTTCCGTTTCTACAAAAAATGGATTTTTAAAATCGTATTTATAAAAAAATTAGCTAATCAAAATAAAATATATTACTGTAAATATGTTCAAAAACATAAAAGGAACATTATATATTAAAATTATAATAATTGGCGTTACATGCATATTCCCTATTGGGAATATGCATGTAAATTATTATTATTTTAATATATAACTTTCCTTTTATGTCTTTGAACATATTTACAGTAATCTGTTTTATTTTGATTAGCTTTTTTTTTATAAATACGATTATAAAATCCATTTTTTGTAGAAACGGAACGCATTTCTAAACGCTCCGACATTAGCAAACACTGCATGTGACGTCATTCGTGCAAAAACAAATGTCAACGTGTGTTCTGTAGTCTACAGTTTCTTGTTTTCTCGGGTATTTATTGCCCTTTATTACGATAATTTGTGATAAACAAACCTTTTGACTAACTTTTGAGGTGCAATAACAATAAACTAATATGCTTTTTGAGCACGAATGATGTCATAAAATGGCGGCTAGTGATGTACCGTTTTTTACTGCGGTAGTGGCAGATAAAATTTAAACCCTTTTATTTTTGTGTTTTACCCTTTAAAAAATGTTTAATATTTGTTTTTAGGGTCTAATGTAGTTACTCTATCAATTAATTAAATAAAATAAAAACATGCGTATTCCCTATTGAGGCTGTTTTTAATAATAAATAATAATATTTTTTGACCGATTGTTATCAAGGCAACTACTAAAATTTGTACTGAAGTATGTATGTATTGCATGGTGTCTATGAGTACTGAAGTATGTATGTATTGCATGGTGTCTATGAGTACTGAAGTATGTATGTATTGCATGGTGTCTATGAGTACTGAAGTATGTATGTATTGCATGGTGTCTATGAGTACTGAAGTATGTATGTATTGCATGGTGTCTATGAGTACTGAAGTATGTATGTATTGCATGGTGTCTATGAATACTGAAGTATGTATGTATTGCATGGTGTCTATGAGTACTGAAGTATGTATGTATTGCATGGTGTCTATGAGTACTGAAGTATGTATGTATTGCATGGTGTCTATGAGTACTGAAGTATGTATGTATTGCATGGTGTCTATGAGTACTGAAGTATGTATGTATTGCATGGTGTCTATGAGTACTATATATAATTATTGTTGAGAATTGCTGTGACCTCGTCTATTTTAATATCCTCGCTGCTTTATTGTGAAAATAATCGCCCGTTTCGTAACCGTACCATGAAAGGAGACTAAAACTGAAACATAACTAGGTCGTTTGACGGTTTTTGCATGTAAATAGACTGGTCGGTCGGCCTAATGAAGTTGTAGAGACGTTCCTCCCACCTAGACTTGTATCTACCTGGTGGTAAGCAGAACTTCAAAAACCATAAATGGGGTCGATCAATAGATTACATTTATTTATTTATTTATTTTAAAAAACTTTATTGCACAAATTTAGTACAAAGGCGGACTTAATGTCGCTAGGTAGGCATTCTCTACCAGTCAAACCTTTGCGACAAATTAAACAGTAAGTAAGTGCATGGTGATTTAACAGCATTTATCACTTTAACTAAGCCAGCTAAATGATGCAGTTACGAAATGGGCGGCGAAAAAGATGCGTTGCTTTATCGTAAAAACTGTGTGAACCGACAGACTAAAACTGAAACATGACTTGACGTAAACCTTTACAGGCATATAAAAGTTTTAATTTATTCCGCTTATGATGTTGGTAAAAAAATATCAACACGGGGGCCATAGTGACGGCCTAGACGGCCTCAGGGTATCCAACGGAGGGGTTTTTAAATCCCACCTCGTCGTAGACGTTGGTATGAGTCTACACCGAACAAGTGGCTAGCTCGCCGCGATGTTTCGAGAGACTCTATAAACTATCTATTCAGTTTCACAAGTTGGTATAGAGAAACTGGGACTGACAGCTTAATGTGCTCTCCGAGGCACTATAGTAGTGCTGTTAAACACATGTACATACTTTTTTACATTAAAAAACTCATTGGTACACATAGGGGTTTGAACCTGGAACCTAAATGTTTTTAGGCCTAATGTCTAACCAACTCGGCCACTACGTATGATATTGGTGTACCAAATTATAAGTAACTACAAAAATGAACGTCCCCATCAAATAAACATTTTTGTCACTCTCAACATTAGGCGCTCCGCACACGTAGCAACTTTTAGAACTGCAACTTGCAATTTTCTATTGGATTTGTGCTAACAGAATAAAGTTGCCGATTGCCGCAACCGAATTTACTAGTTTTGTATTAAAATTTGCCAGCTGCAGTTCTAAAAGTAGCGCCTTACTTAACGGCTAAATAAATTTTTAAGCTTCCCTACGCTAAATATATTCAAGCAATAATCCAACTCATCACAACGTTTCGTGCTGAAGATACCTCGTTGAGAGGTGACACACATGTCAACAAAGGTGTTTGTTTGTTCGTGATATGTTTTTATGTAGTTCATTTAGTACACCATTATCGTAATAATTAAAAAGTTATTTTATAATTATACTCTTATTCTTCTTCTCCATTTAATTAAATAGCCTTCCGCTTTAACGCATAATTTTGCCAATGTCAAATGGGTAGATTTAAAAAGTGAAAGAATGTAAATTAAAAGAGGGATAATAGGAAGGAAAGGAATCAGGAAAGGACTAGGGTAGAAAAAGGAATGGCGACATGACCGTATGAAAGCATTCAGTATGGTCTTGCCAATTGTACAGTCATTTGTAGTGTAATATGACTTTTTAAATCATTTTACCTAACGTTTTTAGTGTTTACTTGGAATATATTTATTGTATACTTTTTTAAAGTATTTAGTTAATTTTTTTTTGTGTATAAATATATAAATTTTAGATATTATTTTGTATATAGTTATTTAAAATGAAATTAAAATAACTTAAATATTTATTACAAATTAAATACTCTCTAAAATTACTGAAACTGACAGCCTCCGTAGACTAGTGGTTGCGCCTTTGGCGTTGTATCCGGGGGTCGTGGGTTTGATTCCCACCCGTGGCAAAAAAATATTAGTACGTTTTTCTGTACAGTTTGTCATGGTCTGGGTGTTTATAAAAATATAATGTGTTTATAAAAATATCGTTGCTGCTGGTACACATAGTACAAGCCTAAAGCTTAGTTTGTGACCAAAGCAATATGTGTAATTTATCCATATTATTATTATTATTAAACTTTGAATAAACTTTAATTCTGAATGCAATCTTCAGACTTAACGAGTTCTAATTTCCGCGACGATTTAACGTAAGTAATACATGTCGAGTGCACAGAAAATATCTCTTCGCTGAACAATTGAACGTGGTGAGTGAATGAATGAATGAACGCTGAAAGAACGCTGAAGAGAAAAGTAAATGAGGTCGGAGGACGCTTCCGCAAATGGGAGAAAATTAAACATTTGGTTAGACTAGATTCTTTTTTTTAATAGCCAAGTAGAACTTATTAGATTATTACGTCAGAGCTTTTGTAGGATAGGCATCGATAACCAAGCCTAGTTTATGTACTTGATGGCAAAGATAAATAATACAGGTGAAATAAAATATGCCTCTTACAAAGCGTGCGAGTGAAAAAAGAAAATAAGGATTATAAATTCATAAAATTTTGAATTTTACAAAAACGCTAGGCCATGCACTAGATCTTATACACATATGTGTATGTATGTGTATATAGAATGTATATCTATATATAATATGTGTATCTATGTTAAAGTAATAGGAATATCGGTTAAAATTGGAGGTAACTTTGCGATTTTTTCCTATCTAGGCAACTTTCAACTATTACGTTATTCAAAGAGCCAGTTACTTCTAAATATTTTGTATTATTACTATGTTTTTTTTTTAAATATATTTGTTGGGCTTAAGGTATTCTCATAATCGGAGATGATTTACTTTATCTCTGAATGTAGCGCCTTTAAGAGTAAGTTAAGAGTACTCTTAAAGGCGCTACTCGTCTTGACGCTTATACAAACGTACTTCCAATATTACAACTTGGCTGTTCCTCGGAGTTCAATTATTATTTTATATTTCTGTTGTGGGTAATAAATATTTTTCTAAATTTAATATCAAAAAGGTTTTTTTTTATTTAAAAAAAAAAACAACACAGAGAGATTAATATACAATGGCCGACAAAAATATTATTTTAAATCTGCAAACAGTAGTCAAGTAATATTGGAAGTGCGAAAGCTCATTTTGTATGGAGAACGCAGACTTCGCGATTACGAATTCAGTGTCCTTAAGAGTGCCCAGCGCAGCGATGGGATTTTATTTACCTCAGTGCTTCCCCAAGGTACTATAGTGGCGTTGTCAAACAAATGTACATACCTACATTTCAAAGTGCGGAAGCAGCGACTTTAACTGCTGAAACACACAAAAGGCATATTTAAATTACATATTTGTGCCTTTTGCTGTGGAAACTGGAAGCACTAGGACCGTGGGGCCTTGTGCAAGACTTTTCTTTAAAGAACTGTCTTCACGATAGGTTGCCGTCACGGGTGAACGGAGAGATGGCCATTTCCTCACTCAAGAAAAAAAAAAATATTCAGCGAGAAAATGTTGCCAGCATTCTGGCCATGCTACACGGAAAAGTTTTAGATTTTTTTTTTTATAATTCAATAGGGTTTGTAAATAAATATTAATTTTTAGATATAGTTTAATATTTTTTATTAGTGTTATTTATGTTTTGTAAGTTTCTTTGTATAATTTAATCAGTTATTTTCAAAATTAAATACTCATTTATTATGACATAATGGAGTTTGAACTTGTGACCTAAAAACTGTAGCGCTCTTATGTAAAAGAAAGAAAGAAAAGAAAGAAAAAATATTTATTTGCCACATAACACACAATAAAAAATACAATAGAGTAAAAACAAAAGTAGATAAACAAAAAAACAACAGATAGGCACATTTTAATGTACCTACATCAAGGAAACAAAAATTCATATGTGTGGTGGCAAAAGGGTCATCAGCTCAGCGAAGCATTAATATTTAACTCATCGAGTTTTATAGCGCTGATTTTCAGCTAATGCCCGCTGGTAATCAGACACATTATGCAAAGTCACATTTTCCTGTATCAAGTAAAAATAATATATATACATATATCCATACCTATAGTATAAAAGAATATAGTAAATTAAATAAATACACTGTAATAAATAGGGCTATATCTAAGGTCTAACCAAACCGACCACCACGTATATTCAATAGCATCTATACATTTTAAATACAATGGACCTAACTAACTAAAGATATGAAATTTGGAAAGTGTATTCTTTGTAAAGTGGAGGTATCCACTAAGGAAGGGTTTTACAAAACTCCACCCAGAAATTCCACTCATTTTCATTCACGCCTAGCGGTAAATGGCGTCCATTCATAAGATGCAAAAAGATTTGCAAATGTCAGGTCATAGTTGGGTCAAGTACCTCTTACATATAAATGTGGGTATATTCGAGTAAGATAGAGTTTAGCGAATGAAAGGAAAAAACTTTAAAATGAAAAGGAATTATTTACCCATGACTTCCTCAGCACCTTATTAAGAGTCCCGTTGTGGGTTCACCGGTTTTCAGGGGACTACTGTATCTTTTTCTTGTCATAGTCTCCTTTTCGTAAGCGCATCGTTGAGAAAGCATAGTGGCAGTGATTAATATTGTTAAACAACAATTTATTGATCGATCCTGTAGGCCTGCTTAACATAATTATAATAGCAAATAAAAAATAAAGGAATTACTTCATATTTATCATATCAAAAATATGTGTGTCTGTCTGTTTGAGAACTTTTAAACCTCTAAACAATTGATAAAAATATGATTATACAATCACCGCTTCCGTGGACTAGTGGTTGCGGCATTGGCGAAGCATCCGGTGGTTGTGGGTTCGATTCCCACGCAGTATATGCATACAAACATTGATGCATAGACTTTGTAGGTATGCTTAGCTGATGGCAGCTAGATACAAAGTTACATGCCGCTGTGCTTTAATAAAAAATAAAAAAAATTGTTGGATTACGTTGGATTTTTTGTTAATACTGCTTAAAACTATTATACATATGTCCATAAGCGAGCTTTATCTACCAGATAACTATAATCAATTAATTAAATAAAGCCTGACACTGGACATTTTCCAGACTATTTTTTGTAGAAACTTTTAACCGAAGCTTCAGACGCATTAAGATTATAATTCAAATTGTTTATTTGTATATCTGAGCTCTCCATCGTCGCATCAATGTCTATATCTTAGGTTGACCTCTGGGAATTAAAGCTTCCCTATAAAATTTTATAGTAATCGGTTTATAAATAAAAAGGCCTGATGGCATGACGCTAATACCGTGGAGCCAAGGCAAATGTCTACTGTGGGATGTTACATGAGTGACAATCTCGCTCCTAGCTACTTACGTACTACGTCACAGTGTGCTGGCACCGCTGCAGCAAAAGCCGAGAATATAAAAAAAACTTAAACATTCCCATTTACAAGAAAAATATATATTCTCGACTTTTGCTGTAGAGACGCTGGGACCGTGGGGTAAGGATGGAAGTCAGTTGGTAGATCAAATTGGTCGTCAGCTGATCCAAACTACAGGAGATGTCCGTGCTCGGTCATTCCTGTCACAGAATGTCAGTCTGGCAATACAAAGAGGGAATGCCGCATCTGTACTCGGCACGGTTGGTGTTTTGTCGGGGATGGAGGCAATATTTTATCTTTTATAGTTCTTTTGTATTTTAAATTAATTTTAATTGTTCTTTAAGTTAATTTTTTTTTTGTCTTAATGTTTTAATATGATTGTTATTTAAGTTTTATTTAGTTACTAAAATCGGTTTATTAGTTTAAACTATAATTTCTCATAAACATACATACAGAGAGACAGTAGAGAACTCAGTCGTTTATAAAAACGAAAGATAACAAAAAAAAAATCTACTCGTAGCTTCGATAAACCCTTTTCTGCATGATATATTTCTTATTGATTCTTTATGATCTTCCTCCTTGTAATCTCGATGAATATTCACTGAAATTTCGATCCTATATCGAATGGACAATGTATTTTTCCGCTTGACTTATTCATTTCAAAATTTATTTCAGTAAATATTTTTAAAGATTATGAAATTCATACCTGATCAGGAAAAATAATTCATGGTCCATCTAGATGGCATTTTTAAAAGTAGTGTTATAAATTTAATTTTTAAAATATTGCGTCTTAGTGAGACATTTGTAATTATTGTATATTAGTATCATATTATGTTTTACAATATTTATTTTTATTTATTTATTTTTAAATAATACAGTTTCACTAGATCAACTTGTGAAACTGTTATAGATCAAAATTTAATGTTTTTTTAGATGCCTCCGTTGGGTGCCCCGAGGCCGTCTAGGCAGTCTATGATGATGCCTGTGCTAAAAAAGTAAGGCGAGCTTAATACCTTAGACATTTTCTACCAGCTAACCTGTGACAGAATTAAATATGTTTTGCAAAACATTATTTTATTTATCTGAATGTAATAAACACCGCGCTGAGCTCATCACTTGTTCGGTGTAGATTTAAAATTGCCATCGGCGACGACGAGGTGGGAACACAGGGGGTATCCTAAGGCCGCCTAGGCGGTCTCCGGTGCCATAACGCATCCGTCTGATGATACAAAAAGGTGCTATTCTAAAGAATTACGCGATCCGAATTAAGGCTTTATAATAAATAATAATAAATTCTTTATTCATATTATAAACAAGTGATTTACATACAGAGGACTGTCTGACTCCCAAACTAGGCAAAGCCTGTGCTATGGGTAGTCAGTCTACTTCATTCAATTAGTCTTTATGGGAGTTTTTTTTACAATATAAATACAAGTAATTGTTTTTTTTTCTTCATTAATGGCATTTATATAATTTTGCCAATGTTACAGTTAAAAGCTAGGAAAAGTATAAATATAGAATTACGTAGTATCCTTAAAAAAGACTGTATCCTGTATACAGGGATACAGTCTTTTTTAAGGATCTGAAAGGTTTTATTCATATAAACATATACAAAAGAATGACATTTGCGCTAGTAAATAAAATGAGACTATTAAAATAAAAAAGGTGCCAAAACCAAAGAAAATAAAAACGCCAAAAAATATCGTCATAAAATGTAATACCTTTATGATATCACGTGCCACTGGCTTTATGGCCGGTAAGAAATTACATCTCATGGGATGGGATCTGTATCAAAGGGAACCAATGTTGCCACAATCATAAATACATAACGCGTGATTCACTGCGTTAGGAATTCAGGGAGAATGATAGGGAATTTACGAACTATATTTGATTGACGTGCTATTTAAAATCTTCTACGTTCGTTGTTTTTTTTTGAAGTCATAATTTTTTAGTTCGATTTAACTCGTTTTTGTGTTTTTACGCCTCTGATATAAGGTAATAATTTCACGTATTTTTTGACAGCTTTTATTTTTATAATTGGTAAGAAACTTAAAAATTTATAGCATTTTAATTCAGATAATTGTAATTTTGTAATTCTAACACTTCTTGTATTCTGATGAATATAAATGCTAGAAACTAACAACTATTTGTATAAATAACTACCTATTAATAACTTTTGCCAAAAAAAAAAAAAAGAATCAAGGTATTCTTAAAACTTTTTCAACCACTTTCACCCACTTCTTTTTCACCCATTGCACTAGCTGAGTTTCCACGATAGATAGCTTTTTGTCCTAAAAGCAATACTGATTTTGGATCCCAGGTCACTCCTATAAGTCTTTTACCCAAAGAAATAATAGAAGTATTTGCTTCCTTGGACCAAGGATCCACTATCGTCTCAACTATAAAAGGAATAACATTAAATTAATGAATTATTTGTGAATATTTTTTGTTTTTTTTTTGTGCATAGGCCTCAGTAGCAGTCTTCTGATTATTTCTCTATTGTGTCTAATTGTTCAAGTTTTTGCTCGAATTAAGTGGGGTGTCGTATCTCATAAAGGCTCCACATTTACCTTGTATGTATCCTGTATAGCCTGTACTATTTATGTATAATAAATAAATATCATGCCTCAGGGTACCCAGCGGAGGAGTTTTAAATCCCACCTCGTCGTTGCCGATGGTAAGATTCTACACCAAACAAGTTGCTAGGTCGTCGCGATCGTTGGATAGAATATGGCCCATCTATAAATAGTTTCATAAGTTGATATAGTGAAATTGGGACATACAACCTAACGTGCTCTTCGCGGCACTATTAAGTGGTGTTGTTAAACAAATGTACCTACATAATTTTTTATTATTATATTTAGGTAGGTATATTTGTTGTAAACTTAACTTTTATGGAAAATAAAATAAATATACTTATAAAAAAATCTGAAAATTGATTTTATATTTATTATAAAAGGAAGCAAATGAAACTAATTCATATTAGTAAAAAAAAATAGTCAACAAATAATGGCTTCTATAAATAAACAAAAAAAAAATACAATACTAAAAAAAAAATATTATTATACTACATACAGCAAATCTATTACAAATTTCACAGAAAGATTAAGAAACAAAAATGGATCTTGAACCGGAAAAAGTCAAAAGATGTCAATGTAAAAATAATTCAGGTTGTGATCTGTCCCACTCGATCATTGGGTCGCGCCAATCAATGCCATTTCCAGACCAATCGATATGTCAGACGTATTGAAAGGGTGACTAATTGTGGATCTGATTGGCCTACAGAAAGGTCATCATGTTCCACAATGGATCCTTTAAACTACATGTGTACGGTTTTTAGGGTCCTGAAATTTTTATTTTGTCGAAAGTGGAGCTTTTTATTTTGTCGAAAGTGACGTACATAACGTAACGTCTAAAGTCATAGTTTAAGCCGGTCTTAAAATATCTTTAGAAAGCTGCGTACTCGTAGCGACCGGCGTGCGAGCTAACTTTGGTACGCGTAATCACCCAGCAGGTATTTATATGTCGGTCTCCATGACTATTTGGAAAAAGCTGGACCGATTTACTTAAATTTTAGCATGGGTAAACCTTGTTGAGTGTCACTCTGAGAAAGGAAATCGAGTGGAGCATCTGAAGAAAGCTATGTTTTCTTATTTTAAAAACTATTTATATTTTACGAGTTCGGCATTTAATTAGAATTAAAGATGTTGAAAAATTTACCATTCCTATATCTTCGAAGTTTGTAGTTCAAGTTTTTCAATAAAAAAAAGTAATGTAGGTCTTTTTCAAATACCTACGGGCGGAAAAATAATCACCGAAAGGTTAAAGGAAGGTGAAAGGTAAATGTCACACGGGAGAACAAAACACATACGAGTATTTAAATATAAATGTTATCAAATAACAATATGAAGGACACATTTATTGCCTAGAGCGGTGATTACGCGCACAACTCTGAGCTAAACTTCAATCGATATGATGCAATTCTGACGTAATGCAAACCTACAATGAGACATTGAAAATTGGTAGACAACTACGTAATTTTTTTTTAAGTTTCGCTTAACGTTCTGCGGCGTAAATGGCCTACTGGCCACAAACTAAGCTTTAATTATGAAAGAATAGTTATGACTTCGGACGAAGCATAGTTGTGCGTAGAACCTAATAGTCCTACTCTAATAAAGGCTTTATATGTGTACCAAATTACCAAATATAAAGTCAGATTCTCCTCTAAAATAACTCTTAATAAAAATACCATTAAGATCTTTTGAAATGATCAATTTTGTTTCTCCAAACGAGGTCAGGACTTACATACCGCTATCATTCGCCATCTGTCATTTTTAATAGTTTTCGCCTCACGGTAGTTTGGGCGGGCAGGCCTGACTCGCGATAACTCGTAATGTATATTTAATGAAATGGGCAATCTGAAAGGCCCTTATCTTTTACATCAAAAAGCTGAAGAAATTTTGGGGTTCAAGGTCATTTGTTCAAAGGAAATTCCTTTGCCTGGTATGTCACATTTAATCTTAGTAAAACGCTTCAAAAATATATAATTTTGCTATATGTAACATTAAAAAGTTATAGTAAATTTATATTTATTTAAAACCCTGTTGTTAAATGTATAAATCATATTTTTAGAACCAAATAAGTATGTATAGTTTAAATACGTGGTGGCATAGTTGGTTAGACCTTAGAATTAAAATCACTTAGGTCCCTGGTTCCAACCCCGGTGTGCCAATGAGTTTTTAATCTAAAAAAATATTGACGTTTGTTTAACAACACCAGTATAGTGCTTCAGGGAGCACTTTAAGCTGTCGGTCCCAGTTTCACTATACTAATTTGTGAAACTATTTGGTCCAAACATCGCGACGAGCTAGCCACTTGTTCGGTGTAGACTCATACCATCGGCTACGACGAGGTGGGATTAAAAACTCCTCAGCTGGCTGCTCTCGGGCGCCGTAAGGCACCCGCGATGATATGTATATGTGTAAGTAAGTAACATCAAAACACGTATTGTACACGTTGTCTAGTGGTTAAACCTATTAGTTATAACATCAAGGTTTGATTCTCTGTCACCGTACCAAAAATATTTTTCGTAATTAAAGTTTTTTTTTATAGAAACCCAGCATATGACCTTGTATCTACCTGAAGTTAAGCAGACCTATGATGGACTTTGCCATGAACGGGGTTGATTATTAAATTGCTGTTTAAAAATATTCATGGCTCCCACTATGCTGGCTAAACGATGTGGTTACGAAATGGGCGACATCAACGACGAATTTGCTAGGTATACGAGTAATATAATCCTCGCTGCTTCATCGTCAATTGTTATTGTTTTATTTAGAAGGGAACAACATCACTTAAATAGTATTGTAAAACAGTACTTTAAGCGTTGTTCCTGATTTCACTAACACACGAGTGAAGTAATAGAATTACTATTTCGGAAGGTATTAGTTGTGTGAGAAGCCGGGAAACAAACCTCGTCCAGGCTTCTTACACGGGTGCGATGCCCACCGCTTAACCTTAAAATCTAGACTTACCGTAAGGCTTTTGTGGTGCTTCAGCGTCGAGATCCCTGGGTACCCAAGGGATGCAATAACTTCGATGTTGAACCAAAAGCACTAAGCCACGTAAAATGGAACCATGGAATATTAACAACACACAACGCGACAAATCTGAATCACTTGTAGGCGCCTAAAAATGGCGAACATAGTATTAGGTATTCTAATAATGTAATATCAATGGATTTCTAAAATATAAATAAATAGTAAAACATTAATTTATGTTGATAAAACCGTAGAATTTATAGTACCTTACATTCCTTAAAAACTAAATACGAAACTGGTACATCCTCATCCTGATAAATTATATAGTAAATACGCTGTCCGAAAAATAAATGGTCCAACCTTTTGTTAGTTAAAGTTGGACGGCGATATACTTTAAAATTCCAGAGATCCCGACCCAATACGTAGTCTCGACCCAATGGTTTTAGTCCCGACCCAAAATGACTAGAATACCTTATTTTGGTTAAAATTCTGTATTTACAATAAGTTTTTTGCACTGTAACACCTACATTGTATTCTTACACTACTTTAATAAAAAAAAATATACAAGGTGAGTTAGTTTATTACTTAGGTCTAATTACTTTTTGCTTCACAACACCAATAGTACCTCGGAGATTACGTTAAGCTGTCAGTTCCAGTTTCACTATACAAACGTGTGAAACTGTTTATGAGTATATCCGGAGGTCATGAGTTCGATTCCTACCCCAATTCACCCCATGGCAAAAAAAAAGTAGTACATTTTTTTCTGTACAGTTTTTGTCTGGGTGTTTATAAAATATAATATGTATTATATTGTTGCGTCTGGTCAAGTCAAATCTGGTACACATAGTACAAGTCTAGAGCTTAGTTTGTGACCAGAGCAATATGTGTATTTTTTTCTACATATTCAATTTACACAAATTGCTATGGTCACAAACTAAGCTATAGTACTATGTGTATCTGAAAGAATTATTATTACTACTAATATTTATTTGCCATGGGTGGGAATCGAACCCACGACCTCCTATTCCTATTATTATTATTATTTTCTTCGCGGGTGCGATTGATCTCACAATGTATTGATGGACATCAATACATTGTGAGAATAATATATAAATGATAACAATAATATAATAATTGTAATATAATAATACCTAGCAATAACATATTAATAATGAAAATTACTCTAAATAATAATTGAATCTGTATTGATATTGTTCTTTTTGTGTATGTGTGTGCAAATGATATTGCTATAGTTGTTGTTGTCTTGCATGTTGTTTGTAATATTGATCTCAATATAAATGAAGGGAATCTATATATATATAAATGTGTGTTTCTATATCGTACTTACGAGTACCTGCATAAATCACATACTTATTAAGAATATTATATTGATTATTAACATTTAAAACTGTGTATAACTAGATTTTGCACGCCATAAATGGCAGAATATGTAGATCATTGCAAAAATTAACATACTGTAACACCATATTCTTGCAAAATAAACATATTTCATTTCATTTCATTTCATTTCATTTCATTTCACGATTGTCTAAACAGTTTCAGGGTACGGCGGAGGGGTTTGTTTCCACTTCGGTATTCTACACCAAACAAGTAGCGAGCAATAAAAATAAATACCGCCGGAAATTGTTTGCTCGTAAATGTAAAGATCACTTTGTAAAGCATTGTTGTGAGTTTTTATTTGGCATAAGTTCAAGCACAAATTAAATGTTTAAAAATGGTTACAAGAATGTAAAAGAATATGTTTTAAGTAAGTCAAAATTTATTTTCTTACAGTATTATTTATATTTATTTATGTATATTAACAGTATTATACTTGAGCGATAGAAAAACACTCATTTTAAATTAAATATAATTTAATCTCTTTTTTGCGTTGCATTGCAGTGAGCAATTTTTACAACCAAAAAAACTGCAAAAGATATAATTTTGATATGACAATAAAATATAATTAACGTTTTTCTTCTTGAATTAAAATATTCATAAAGTGTTGACTAAGGATGCAACAATACTAATAATAATGAATATTTATTTTAAATGCATTAAAATGAAAAAAAAAATACTATAAACAGGGCTAGTCCTGTAGTCCTAAGGGGCTGTAGTCGACTTGAAGTCCATACAAACGTACTTCCAATATTACTACTTGGCTGTTCGTCAAAGTTGTGGCAATTATTATTTTAATGTTTGTATATTATTGTCTAAATAAAATCTATCTGTTAAGGGTAATATTTTTTTTAATTATAATATTTAAATAGTTTTATTTTCTGGTTAAAAAAAAATCAACACAGAAAGATTAATAAATACAATAACCGACAAAATTGTAATTCTGCGATAAACAGTAATCGAGTATTACTGGAAGTGCGAAAGCTCATTTTGTATGGAGAACACGGACCAAATGTGTCTGTAAGCGTGTGTATTAAAAGTGTGTGTATTATGAAATTGTGAAAAGCTCTACCAATACCTATCTACTCATGAGGTAATGCGTGGTTTACCTAAGATTTACAAATAAAAACAAACAATAAAAATATAACGAAGAAAAAGTAAAGACAAATAAAAAAAATAAAAAAAATGGACTTAGATCCCTTTGCCTTTCCAATATTTGGAAAAAATGAAAGGAAAAAAAAAACCTTGCAAGGTAAACGTCTGGTTGTCCGTATGTGTGCCCAGAACGATATCTTAAAAACTGGCTCAAATTTTTGAATAATAAATCTTAGTACCTTCTCGGTCCCAAAATATCATTTTTTCCCCCAATGTAAAATTTGATCTTATGAATTTACTCTTCTAGCTCTTGGATTCTGAACCAGATATTCTGTGAGGATATTCACAAAAACATTATTTTTTTTTAATCATTATAAATATATCATATATAAATAATAATAAATCAAGTATGTATATCGAAATTATAAAGATGCAATTACATTTTATGCAATTTATTACGTGTATGTATGTTCTTTTAAAAAAGTAAGGGTAAAATAACTTAAAGTCAAAGTCAAAAAATTTTTACGTATATATAAGGTCCATGTGTGCACTTGGCCAGGTCGCCATTCCTCCCACAGACAAATGCTGAGAATATAATACAAAATAAAGATCGCAAACTATTAAACTTTCCCTAATAGGTCAATTTTCAATTTTCACCTCGATGGGTAATAAGATTGAAGAGGTTACGAACGTCTGCTCCAGCTAACTCTCTAGATTTCTATTTGAATGCGTCTCCTCTTATGAAGATGAAATGGAACCGCTCCTGATTGATTGATTGCTCAAGACATTAACGAAAAATGCAGTGATCTAGTATTAAGTTACAGTTAATAATGTGGTAATATAATATACATGGTAGCCGAGTTGGTTAGACCTTGGACTTAAAAACACTTAGGTCCCTGGTTCGAATCCCGGTGTGTACCAATGAGTTTTTAATTTAAAAAAAAAGTACATTTGTTTGACAACACCACTATAGTGCCTCGGAGAACACGTTAAGCTATCGGTCCCGGTTTCACTATACCAACTTGTGAAACTGTTTATAGATGGGTTATTGAGTCTATTCAAAACATCGCGACGAGCTAGCCACTTGTTCGGTGTAGACTCATACCATCGGCTACGACGAGGTGGGATTAAAACCCCTCCGCTGGTTACCCTGGGGCCGTCTAGGCGGTCTCGGGCGCCGTAAGGCACCCGTGATGATATATATAAAATATACTTTTCATCTTCTCATGCTCTGAAAGTGCTTATTTATATAGGCTGCACAAAATCGAATTTTGTGCAGCATTTAACGCACAAGTGCATTAACGTATTTACTCATAAATGTATGCATATTAAGGCAAAGAAAATGAGTCATATAGCCAAACACAATAAGAAGTTCATAGAGAATTTGTTATTATATAATATTTACTTAAATTTATTTGCCTTATATGTTTTTTAAGACATACAATTACCTTCAGTATTCAAAACTGTACTAATTTTTCTTTGAATTTTAATTAAAGAAATGTTATGTTATACTATTGTTTTATTTCCTCGCAATCGAAGTGAAAAGCAGAGTTTATAACTCGTCCACCAAACCATTTTATCCTCAACGTTACTATCAGCCCTCACCTTCGGCTCTGGCTATTAAAAGTCTCGGATAAAAATGGTTCGTTTTGTGCACTTGTTGTAAAATGTACTATAGTTAAGTATATTAATTTATTCTGGTTATTTTTACTGTAGGATAAGGAACTGGGTTTTATTTTTTACTATATAGTTCTACTTTTTATGTTTAATCTTCTTAATCATGTGCTAGAATTAGGGTGACCAGTGACCGTAGCAGAAGATCGCCATATATATATAAAGAGTTTTTAATTAAAAAATTTACATTTGTTTGACAACACCATTTTAGTACCTCAGAGAGCACGTTATGCGGTCGATCCCAGTTTTACTATACCAACTTGTGACCGCTTGTTCAGTGTAGACTCTATATATATATATATATTTATTTATTACATTTCAGGTAAACTTACGGCTAACAAATTTATAGTTAGTTATAGTATTTTGATATAAGGCCATTAATAAGTTTAATAAGGTTACGAAAAGGTGGAAATAAATCCGCTGGGTACCCTGAGGCCGACTTGGCGGTCTCAGGAGCCGTAAGGCACCCGTGGTAGTATATGTTTATTTATATTTACTTACATCTTAAACGATTTTGATATATTTTTTGGAAATAATGTTCAAAAATGTTACTGACATTCAGTAAAAGTCACACTGTATTTTTTAGTGTAGTAAGTTGTAGTAAATATCTCAGATTTGTGAGTATCTGAACACAACTTGGCACCGTTTCACATTTTAATTCTTTTGCCGCGGCATATAAATAACTGATGGCAAACGACAAATTTAAGATTTTTAAGATATTGGCTAGTCGGTTCAGTTTTAACGAAGTGTCATACAATATATTTATTAACCAACTAGTCACATTTTTCACAGAAAATAATAATATGACACAATATAGGTAATTGCTGTGTAGATTTATCATTATTTGTTTATAAATATAGGCAAGTAAATAAACTAGATCTGCGCATGACATATCTACATATATATACATATATAATGATTCTTGCGTACATTTACGAAAAAAATTTTTTAAGACAAACTACACATATTGTTCTGGTCACAAACTAAGCTCTAGGCTTGTATTATGTGTGCCAGAAACAACGATATAATACATATTATATTTTATAAACACCCAGACCATGACAATCTATACAGAAAAAACGTATTATTATTGTTTTTTTGCTATGGGTGGGAATCGAACCCACGACCCCCGGATACAACGCCAAACCACTAGTCTACGGAGGCTGTCAACATTAAACAAATATTGAACTTCGATCAACAGCCAAGTTGTAATATTGGAAGTAAGTTTGTATGGGCGTCAAGTCGACTCCACGGCCTTTAATTATAATGTCTTATTTAATTATGTAATACCTAATAATAAAAACTTATTTAATAGCTTATTTATAAATTACGGATTAAATATAATTTTATTAATGTAAACAAAATAAATGAAAAATACATTCAAACATTTAGTATTTTATTACTTGTAATTTTGTTAAATATTTTTGATCAATAAATATATTAAATTACTAGCGGCCCGTCCCGGCTTCGCACAGGTTTGTATAACTTTAACTATATGCTCAGCGCACGCCACGGAAGGCCTCAGAAACGATACTTTTCCCCCGTTTTTAAAACATTTTTGGTTACTGCTCCACACCTATAGGACCTAGCGTGATATTATATAATGGTGACGAAATTATTGCAATCGGTCCAGTAGTTTTTGAGTTTATTCATTACAAACATACAAAAATACAAAAATACAAATCTTTCCTCTTTATTATATTAGTATAGAAGTATAGATTAGTATAGATTATACAATGATAAATGAGTTTATATCATCATCATCATCATCAGCCTATCGGAGTCCACTGCTGGACATAGGCCTCTCCCAACATTGATCCCTATCCTCCGCTCTTCGCATCCAGTCTCTGTCAGCCACCCTCCGCAGGTCATCAGTCCATCTAGCTGCGGGGCGTCCTACGTTACGTGCGCCAAGACGTGGTCTCCACTCTAATATCCGCCTGCTCCAACGGTTATCCGTTCTGCGGCAAATGTGACCAGCCCACTGCCACTTCAGTTTACTAACTTTCAGAGCTATGTCGGCGACTTTAGTTCTCTTACGAATAACTTCATTCCTGATTTTATCCATAAGAGAAACTCCTAGCATAGCTCTTTCCATAGCTCGCTGAGCGACCTTGAGTTTATAGACTAGCCTTACTGTAAGTGTCCATGTTTCGCCGCCGTATGTCATCACTGGTAGGACGCACTGATTAAAGACTTTTGTCTTTATAATATAGTCGGCACAAAATCCTACTACATCCCATTTCACAATTTAGCTTAGTTATCAGGAGGTAAAAAAATCTAAACATAGAAAAAACTCCAAACAATTAAACATGAAACATACTTAACTGTTGTAAAGTTAAACAATGATATTGAAAGATGTGATCAATAGTGAAAAAAGTTCAATTATAAATACTCGATAGACGCGAGCTATATCGACTTTTAAGTGCGCACTTAAACTTTGTAAACAAATTCAATAACTCACTTTGAGAGCAGTTTAAATAATCTAGAATAAGATTTAGAGTTATACTCTCAAATTGAGTTGATCCTTTATAGTTTAAAGATATGAGGAAGTGGTGGGAAGATTTGCTATAAATTTAATAAATTATTTTTATTAGAAACATAAATTAGGTTTTAGTTTATGTGAGCTTAGAAAATGTATAAAATAATATTAGGCTAAACGGTAATGGTTTCATAGTAACTGTTTCCTGATTTAGATACGTATATTATTAAAGCACTGCATGGCCCTTTATATCTTAGATGGTAAGCAGACTATAAAGTCCATGATTGGGGTCGTTCAATATATTGTCTCTGATCGCTTCTACTATAGCGGCTAAACAATGCCGTTACGAAATAGACGGAGAAAAAGACGAATTTGCATTACAATCTATTGTAACTTTTATAATAAGGAAAAATAAATATTTCTGTATTTGTATTTGTAATCTATTTTAATATCCTCTTTGCAGCTTTGGAGTTTTATTTCTAGATCTCTCTGCGTTAGATCGTATTCTGAGTTTACACTTAACAATTGGCCAGGGCTTCAATTTAAGCAATTATGCTCGCTATTTTTTTGACCGTTCTCTATGGGCGATTGGTTACCAGAATATATTGTCGATGTGATTTTGACACGATTGAACTAAAGTTTAGGCCAAGCTCATTTCGGTGTTTGTAAGTTGGTATACGAAACTTAAACCGACAGCTTTTCATGTTCTACTAGGCACTATAGTGTTATCAATCAATTAAATGTACCTACATACTCGTATGTAAATTATAAAATTAAAGACTTATTAGTTTGAATATATGTTTTCAACTCTAAGTTCTAACTATTCCTTTCTACCAGAAGATATATTACGAGCTAAATTCTGTAACAAAAATGTTGGGGCAAAAGCAAAATCATGTTTTACATCACCGAATCTTTCTATAAACACATTTATGGAGTTTTTCTCAATTTTTTTCTACATATGCCATTTGTCGTTAAATATTCGCAAATTTTAGGATAAGCTGACTGTGCAGTAAGGTCGATGATATGACCTTGGTTTCGAGGTACGGGCGCCAACGCATTATTTTGTAGACCTACATTATTGTATATGTGGTACCCGAGTTGGTTTGACCTTAAACTTAAAAACACTTATATATTATAAGATATTTAGTAGTGTACCCTATTATTTAGTAGTGTACGCCATTTAAAATGTTAGTAAATGCGTCACCATAAAACTACTGCAGTTTAGGAAAAATGTGCAAGGCGCATACTAAGACTCTTTAGGCTAGTCCGACCACCACAAGTGTCACTTGTCTCCATTAGCATACCCATTTATTTGTTATCATCCATAGTAATATATATATATATCTTTATGTTGTGTTATTTATATATATAATAATCACTTTGCTTTATATTCAGTTATTGTATTGTACCTACCTTACTTATTTTGTTTATAACCGCTTTGATTGTCCCGAAGGATTAACGCATTATGTTTTAATTATATATTTTATATATGCATATAAAATATATTTATATATTATATGCAATAAAGATTTAAATATTAAATAATAATAATATGTTTGCCAATTTTGGGGTCAGGTTTTATTTATTTATTTAAATCTTTATTGCATACAAAATACAAAGGCGGACTTAATGCCGCTAGGCATTCTCTACCAGTCAAACCTTAGGGACAATAAAATCAGTTAATAAGTGAGGTAGGTGCAGTATATAAACCAGTGAATATTATATAAAATACTTACGTTATACTTATACGTTGATGTAAAATCAAACTTTATTTTATAGTGGTACGTATGTGACCTTACCTGCTGGTAAGTAGAGCTATGTACAAAGGACCGGAATGGCGTCAACTACCTATTTCGTAATCACACCCTGAATAGAGACTACTACCTCAACAAAAAATCGGTGCAGTAAGCCCAACTAGTTAACCCACAGAGTAAAACCGAAAAATTACTTGAAGGTTTTTGCATCTATATGCGAGATCAGTCATCCTAGTGAAGTTATAGCGACCTTGAGATCCAACCTAAACAATTTAATAAAAATAATTTTATTGTGTGAAATAATAAAAATGTATAATGACATCGAATAAAGCGAAGGCTTCTTCTATATTAAAATTTATATAACATCACGTCGTAAATCCTTATATGACTATGAACTTATATCTTTCATGATATGAGAAATTCTGTGAATGAAAAATCTATTAAGTGACTCAGCACAATATGTTAAAGATGGTCTACTGATTCTCTGTCTACTACCTATTCTTTTTCGATAATATATTTGCTCTAATGGTATAATACGAGTATGACGTTATACTTCACCAACACTGTCTGTTTATTTTATGCTATAATCAGTAATCTATGAAATACCTATATTTTATTTATTAACACACACACATATCATCACGGGTGCCTTACGGCGCCCGAGACCGCCTAGATGGCCCTAGGGTAACCAGTGGAGGGGTTTTAATCCCTCTTCCTCGTAGCTGATGGTATGAGTCTACACCGAACAAGTGGCTAGCTCGTCGCGATGTTTTGAATAGACTCATCTATAAATAGTCACAAGTTGCTTTATTGTGAAACCGGGACCGACAGCTTAACGTGCTCTCCGAGGCATTATAGTGGTGTTGTCAAACAAATGTACATATTTTTTTTATTAAAAACTCATTGGTACACACCGGGATTCGAACCAGGGACCTAAGTGTTTTTAAGTCCAAAGTCTAACCAACTCGGCCACCACGTATATATAAAACTTATAATAATATACGTGGTGGCCGAGTTGATCAGACCTTAGATGTGAAAACACTTAGGTCCCTGGTTTAAACCCCGGTGTGTCCAAATATAATGCATAATCTTGCCTCAAATCCATGTAGTTTCTTACATTCAACAAGATATTGCACTAATTTGGTGCGATGGAGTGGAGAGCTGCCAAATGGAGTGCCCGAGAATGGCCAGCTTAAGGTGATACGTCCCTATCACAAAGGTACTTTGTCGCTGTATTTCCCCTAATTTTGTGGCTATGACGACATAATATAAACACAAGCCTGGATCTATGAACGTATGAACAAACCCCTTAATCTTCCCGAACTTCTTAATTTAAGACCGAGCCTTTTAACAAAATTACTTTTGACAAAAAGAACGTTGTCGCGGAGTATAAGTTAACGGGTACGGGTTTGTTACTTCGTTAATGTACCTTTGTGATTGGGTCAAAATCCATATTTAGGCATTAACGCGTAGTAAACCTCCTATGTCGCAGTGACTAAAACAAAATAAAACTTGACGATACGTACACGTAACCTAGGCGCAAAGACAATAAAATTTTCGACAATATAAACTATGCTAATCTAAACGCATCGTTTAAAAGCTACGTCAGAAGGATAAAAAATATTCGACAAAGGTATTTCGCACCTTTGTCGACCTTTTTTTTTTAGTGTGGTTGGTGTGTGTTTGATCTAACAAACTTAGACCTTATACTATACTATTTTGTTTGACTCTTCATAAATGCCAAGGTTTGCCATGACCTAGTTATATTTTAGTTTTAGTTCACCGATTTTCAGGAGACTACTGCTTTGATTTCTAATCGAGGTGGTAATCTTCTTTCAGGGTTTCGTAGACGAAAGTCAATGAATAGGATAGTTGTATAAATTTTAGGTTGCTTCGAAATTATATAAAATGCTCTGCCTCCGAAATTAAAATTTGTTACTGAAATAAAATTATATTTATTATTATTTGCTGTGGAGACAACTGGGGTTTGGGGCTCTGAAGCCAAGGAATTCAGCAAAAAGCTATGTGCTCTTCTAAATGAGATCACTGGAGATTCCCGGTCCGGATATTTCTTTAAACAAAGGATGTCACTGGCAGTACAAAGAGGTAATGCTGCCAGTGTTATGGGAACCTTCGGGCCGGGACAGAGTCGGGACATAGTGGATATTTAATATTTTTTTATTATGTAGTAATTAATGGGTTAATTTTATATACCTAAACATTTATTATGTGTTTATTATTCATGTACTTCACTTTTTAGGTCTGCAAGATCACATGCCGTATTATAATTTTTTTTTTTTTTTTTTTCCAAAATTCTAAAAGTATAAAAATCCATTTATAAAGTTATAATATTTTATTATTATTATTTATTCAAGAAAATTTACAGCGATACAAAAATACATTAGAACAGAACTTACATAATATGATGCAAATGACCAATAACGAATCTTCACAATTAGTAATCTAAGCAAAAATAAAAAAAATACCATCACGGGTGCCAATTTGGCTCCCGAGAACCGTTTAAACGGACTCAGGGTCCCAGCGCAGCGGAGGGATTAACCCATCCTCATTTCGCCGATGGTATTCGGAGGCAACACCTAACAAGTGGCGAGCTTGTTGCGGTGTTTATGATGAAATAGCCTCGTTGTATAAAGCGGTCACCCATCCCAGGCCGGTCTTGTTGTCATCTGCTCAACCTTGTTATCAGTTGCGTAGTGACTTAACCACTAGGCTGGGGCCGCTTTTAAAACATTTATAATAAAATATTTCTGATGAGTTCCTATATGATAAAAGAGGCATCATAATATTTGTGGTGTTCACATAGCAAAACGAACTGCGTGTAGTAAACAGGTTGGCGTAGTTTAAATAGTGCATAACTAACAGGGTCTTAGGTTACGACCAGGCCTTGAGGCCATGAAGCCAAGTAAATTATTTACTCATTCATTAACTACTGTAACTACAATAAAAGTTACATTAACATTTATAGGAATTTCTAGGTAGGTAATTGTTGGGTAAATATTATTTTAGTTGGTTTATTTCCCGAGCAGAGGAAAAATGTATTTTACATAAATATAATAAATCCTAAAAAAAAAATTTCAGTCTCGATTAATAATTAATTAAATATAGGTATATATTATTAATAAAAAACTTAAATAAAATTAGCATATTAAAATTAAACAACCTAAAAAACAAATCAAATAAAGTAAAATAAAATAAAAAGAGAAAAAAAACCCCTATCAATATAATATAAACCTAACAAAAAAAAAAAAACATTACACGTCTACTAAATCCAGGCTCGGGCCCACTCCATTTTAATTTGTTTTTTAGGTTGTTTAATTTTAATTTGCTAATGTTATTAAATATATTGTTGTTGAATTATTACTAGTTAAAAAAACATTATAAATTGTCACACTAAATGCAACGTGTCAAACAAAAGTTTTTTTTTTATTGGAACACGACATGTGACTTTGTATCTACCTGGTGGTGAGCAGTCCTACAAAGTCCATGAATGGGGTCAATCAATAATTGTTCTTAAACAATATTGATCGCTCTTACTATATAATACAATATATATACAGGGTGAATTTGAATGGGTGTACTTTGGGCTAATATGATGTTCTACTGGTCAATACGAACAACTTTTCCCATGGAACCATGTGTCGCAAATGAAAAAAAAAAATGGCTTCCCCATACAAATTTGTCATTTTAACTTTACTAGTTTGTATGGAGAAGGCAATTTTTTTTTTCATTTGCGACACATGGTTCCATGGGAAAAGTTGTTCGTATTGACCAGTAGAACATCATATTAGCCCAAAGTACACCCATTCAAATTCACCCTGTATATAGTATGATATGATGGTACTATTTATAAAATTTGCTAAACTAAACGATAGTGGGTCACTTAGTCTTATGATAAATTATTTTACGCACATAAGTTTATTATAAGCTAGTGTATAATTATATTTTTTATACTATAAAAAAAAATCATTCATACACACTGTTAAGGTGTATTCAAACCAAACGAACATACAGCTAGAGCCAGAACAAAGAGCATTCCTAGTTTTTTTTTGTTAAAAAATGAACTCTGCGTGTATTCGAAAATAATGAAAGAATACTCTATCTCTGTTTACTTTAAAATAATTTGATCAAGAGCAGATAGAAGGAGCGAACGCTCGCTTGATTTAAATTAACCTTAGGTCTATAATAATATTATTATATAAATATACAGTATCTCTACACTCGGATAAACAGAGAATAAAAGCGAGATTATCGTATTATCCTTGTTGTATTATTTTAAATATTTAAGTTATAGTTCATTATGTTAATAAAATTAAATATTAAATCTGTGTTAAAAGCAATTATTTGTACAATAAACGTTAACCGTTGTATTTAACAAAATGATGTGGAATTTATAAATATTCCACTTGATTTAATTGCATTCCAAAGTTCTGAACACAGTAGATACTCGTAGGTGTACTCTTGAGTTTTTAATAACTCTCGCAATTATTCGGATTTGATTTTAACTGAATCCAGAGGTATTTTTTTATTATTACTTAAATTATTATGGTAATAATCATAACATGCAAATATTTACCTAAATCAATAAGCAGTTTGACTCGTTAAGCCATTATGATATCAATAATGTCAAATTTATTCGATTATTTTTGAGGAAAGTTTCCAGTTTTGTTTATTAAACTAAAGTTCCACAATACCCAATAAAGTTATGCAAACGCATGACGTAAAGTTTAAGCATATTAATTGTATGAAAACACGGAATTTCCACATTAATTAGTGAATCAAATGAGATGCGGTGACGACATCGGTAATGCATGCATCCATTCTGCAATATCATTACGTATGCATATGGATTACGTCATAATATCTCAGTCGTATGATGATGAGGTGATAGATGTATATACATATTATAAGAGCTTGTTCTGACTGATTGACTGACTGATTGATTGACTGACTGTCCGAAACTACCCCGATGGCTGTCGTAGCCTATGGGGGTTCGCCCCATCGGCTACGACAGTGTCCGAGGTGAAATTAAAACCCCTCCGCTGGGTACCCTGACGCCGACGCCGTCTAGGCGGTCTCTGGCACCGCGGCGTAAGGCATCCATGATGATATTTATTATTTATTTATTTTATCTACGGAAGCCAATGGCTACAGGCAGCGCAGGTGGGCAATTCTCGCGCTTTCGACATTCATCTCGATTCGAGATTTTTAAACGAAAAATGACTAAATATGCCATTTTTCGTTCAAAAATATCGAACATTAAACGTAATAAATAATAAATATTAATTAATAAATAATAAATATACAAATATTGAACGAAAAATTACGTATTTAGTCATTTTTCGACATTCATCTCGATTCGAGATTTTTAAACGAAAAATAATAATAAATATGCCATTTTTCGTTCAAAAATATCGAACATTAAACGAAATAAATAATAAATATACAAATATTAAACGAAAAATTACATATTTAGTAATTTTTCGATTAAAAATTTTGAATCGAGATGAATGTAGAAAGCGCGAGAATTGCCACCTGAACCGGTCGTTGTGGCGATCCTTGGGAGAGGCCTATGTCCAGCAGTGGACGCGCGAAAGACTGGTATGATGATATCTACGGTGGGAACAACTCCAAGAATGAAGCCGACAGAAGGGTGCAGTAGGGCTGGGCAGCGTTCAGGAAGCTGCGCTACGTTCTTATTTCGGCATACCGCAGTTTTTGAAAACAAAAGTCTTTAATTAGTGCGTCCTACCAGTGATGACATACGGCGCCGAAACGTGGACACTTACAGTAAGGCTAGTCCACAAACTCAAGGTCGCTCAGCGGGCTATGGAAAGAGCTATGCTAAGAGATTCTCTTATGGATAAAATCAGGAATGAGGATATTCGTAAGAGAACTAAAGTCACCGACATAGCTCTGACAGTTAGTAAACTGAAGTGGCAGTGGGGCGGTCACATTTGCCGCAGGACGGATAACCGTTGGAGCAGGCGGACATCAGCGCGACCAGCAAAGTAGTCATTATAGACCACGGCAGTAATGTACTAAATATGTTATGAAACAAATCATGCTTTTGTTTAAAGAATACTGGCTGTGTTCGCGGTTTGACAAGCTTTCTATAAGGTTTTTTTTATCGTTTCAGAGTTTTTGAGTTAACCAAACAAACAATTAAAACTTGTATAAAATGTTCACAATTTAAATAATTGCCGCACAGCGTTGTTGTATTTAAATATGACTATAAAGATAAGAAATGCAAAATAAACATATTTCATTTCATTTCAAATATAATTTCTATTCCTTTCATCTTTATCGAATTACTTATTTGAAAATCATTCAACTTCAAAATAACTACTTCTATAGATGACAACATCGATTCCCCCAGGATTTTCAAAAGAACATAAACTAAAAGTCTCAATAAAACTAAAACAACCCACCGTTTGCTATTTTATCACGAAACTTGGGAAATTCGAGAATTTAACTTCACCGAGCTTTCATCTTCTGAAAAATAAATGCATTTGTATTTTTGACAGATGCAAAGTGTTGATTTAACGCCGAGTATGAAAATACGAATAGAAATAGCAAAATATGCGATTTTATGCGTTTTGTGACAAAAGATTGAACAATATACCAAAATGGAAATGTATAAAATGGATGACTATCTGAATACATTTTAGAAAAAGAACCAAATGATATATTCATTTTATAATTAGTTTATATTAGTAATATTTTATTGAACCTTACGATATAATCATTAAAATGATACTAATTATATTCGGCACACATAGTACAAGTCTAGAGCTTATTATAGTTCAGGCACATTATGCGAATTTTCCGATATTATTATTAAATTTATATGGTTAAGAATGGCACATTTTAAAATCGGTATTTCATAAATCAAGAAAATTCCTTTTCAACCAAATAATAAATAATAACCCAGCAAGAATATATAAATAGATTCTGTCGTCTCTGTCGCCGCACATGTCATTTAGCCGGCATAGTGGGAGTGATCAAAGTTGTTAACAATAACTATTGGTCGTCCCCGTTCATAGACTTCTGCTCACCACCACGTAGATATAAAAGTACATGCTGTACTAGAGTACAAACAAAAAAAAAAAAAAACACTTATAACACAAGCGAATATTCTAATAATCTATTCTCATTATTCTAAATTCGATCAAATTTAAACAAAAACGTGCGTTCGTCGATCCGACGTGGTCTTATTTCGCCGAACAGATTTACGATGTCAGTTACGTACTCGCCGCCAAAATTTATGGATGATTTTGATCGCTCGGCACCTCTGAAGTCTGACCGATAATGGCTTATGTATGGGCTGCTGAATCGAACACGGATTATAAATAATACTCCGTCGGGTAACCACTAACACGCGATTACGAATGCGGAATGGAGCAATAAATGAGATGTGGATAATGTCAGTAACGTGCCATCAATCTCTCACTCTAAGCTCTTACTATAGGCGTAACTCTACCTACGAAGGTTTTTTTTTTGTATTCGAGCACGGCATGTGATTTTAGTGTGTACTACCTGATAATAAGCAGACATGCTTAGTACAAAGTTTAGGAATGGGGTACATTAATATTTAGGCCGCCTCCATAAACTAGTTTCAAAAATTACTAAACTTTCGTACAGTTTGTTCACCCATATTATAGCAAAAACATATTAGTACATTTTTATGTACAGTTTTCCATATATATATACATATATAATAATAATAATAATATGTCGGACAAATTACACATATTGCTCTGGTCACAAACTAAGCTCTAGGCTTGTACTATGTGTACCAGAAGCAACGATATAATACATATTATATTTTATAAACACCCAGACCATGACAAACTGTACAGAAAAATAATTCTAATATTTTTAGCCCTGGGTGGGAATCGAACCCACGACCTCCGGATATAACACCAAAGACGCAGCCACTAGTCTACGGAGGCTGTCAAATATATACGGCGCCCGAGACCACCTAAACGGCCCCAGAGTACCCAGCGGGGTGGTTTTAATCCCACCTCGTCGTAGCCGATGGTAACTAACTACTCTTCTAGACCGACAGAGAGTGTTAGTGTTCCGAGAACGACGGCGGCATTTCTCCTTTGGATTTCCAGGCTTACCTCTTCAAGAAAGCAAGATCCGGCGCGCGGTTCTCTGGTCTTTTCCTTGAAGATTTCAGAAAAATATTGTCTAAGATATTTTACTGCAAATCCCAGAAATTCAAAGGAGCTCAAAACACTGGCGTACTTGGCCCGCTTTAGGTTTTCAGCTTGTACCTCGGCTGTCCCTGCTGATGAACAGTAGCCTGCACGTGTGATGGCGCTACTATATATATACACGTGGCGTCCCAAATCGGGGACAATATATAATACAATGAACGAATGAATGAAAAAAAAATTATTGCACAAAAGCTTAATACCATTGTACATAGGCGAGCTTAATGCCGTAGGCATTATCTACCAGCTAACCTTTGGGAGATTGACCACTTATTACAATATTATCCATCGATGAATTTTTAGAAGTTTTCAGCACATAAGATATGTTTAAGTAATAAAGTAGATAGAGTTATGTACTAGAAGAAAGGCGAAGGAAACTTAAATCTAGTTTTTGAATAATTAAATAAAGAAAGGTTCGTCTGAAGAATTTCGCGCTGACCCAAAATAAAATTACTCACTAAACTTTTTTACTTGTGCCTTGCTGTAAAAAACATACAGACTAAAGATTTACATGCTGTACTATTTTTTATTTATTTAAAATACTTTTTTGCACAAAATTACAAAAAAAAATCATATACGAACTTAATGCCTTAGGAATTTTCTACCACATAATATACGTGGTGGCCGAGTTGGTTAGACCTTGGAATTAAAAACACTTAGGTCCCTGGTTCGAATCCCGGTGTGTACCAATGAGTTTTTAATTAAAAAAAATATGTACATTTGTTTGACAATACCACTATAGGCCTCGGTCGTGCTGTCGGTCCCGGTTTCACTATACCAACTTGTGAAACTGTTTATAGATGGGTTATTGAGTCTATTCAAAACATCGCGAGCTAGCCACTTGTTCGGTGTAGACTCATACCATCGGCTACGACGAGCTACGACGAGGTGGGATTAAAAAACCCTCCGCTGGGTACCTTGGAGCCGTCTAGGCGGTCTCGGGCGCCGTGAGGCAACCGTGATGATATATATATATAACCCTTAAGAGAGTGAAAGATGATGCTTAGGGTGCAAAAACAAATAAATTAAAATTAAGAGGACATGTGGAATGCTATACCTGCTTGCGTGTTTCCTTCTTCTTATAATCTCGAGTCCTTCAAACGAAGCGTGTATAGGCATCTTAAGCCGGCATAATATAATCAACGGTTACGTAGATTGTAATTGTTGGTTGCATTTGTACTTGGACCTTTATACTGCTTTCGATCAGGTAGATGTGACGTCACATGCCGAGCTCCCATAAAAAAAAACATCTATAACGGGCGCTCGAGACCGCCTAGAAACCCACCGGTGGGTTTATTTTCAAAACATCGTGGCCAATAGTATTCTGAGTCTACAACGAACAAAGCCAGCCTGTCGCGGTGTTAGTACAAGCGCAATAACCCATCTATAAACAGTTTTACTTTACAACTTGGTATAGTGCAACTAGGGCTGTCAGCTTAACGAGCTAGATTTTTTTTGTTCTAGGTATATATGTTGACAATTAAAAAATGTACGTCTGTATATTATAATTCTAGTGAGATGAAATAGTGGGTGGTTTTCTGGACAATTATGTACACACATAATGTATGTATGCATATTGTTGGCTTTGTACTCAGAAATCGTGGGTTTGATTCCACTCAAGGTAAAAAAAATATGATTAGTACAGGTTTCAGTACAGTTTTGTTTGTTTGAAAAATATGTATGAGTATCGTTGTTCCTGGTACACATAGCACATGCCTAGAGCGCAGTTTAAAAGAAAAAAAAACGGCTTTGCACGCACTAATAAGTCTTTAACGGTTTTCGGGACACAAATAGTGCCGTGACAATAAATAACTAATATTTTAACCTAGTTATTTTATTTATTCACTGCTTTTTGCGAGGTTATAACTCAGATAAAAATATAATATGTCGTTAATATCGTTGCTTCTGGTGCACATAGTACAAGCCTAGAGCTTAGTTAGTGACCAGAGCAATATGTGTAATTTATTCTACATATTATTATTATTATTCATCGACCCTGTTTATGGATTTTGTAGGTCTGCTTACCATCAGGTATATACACATTACATTGTTAGTCTTGTTGATTTCCGTCATGCTTATATAGCTATTTTTTTTTGTATGATTGTAATGGATGTTCTTTCTTACAGTGGAAAAAAAATGCTCGATTGCCTGTGGGTTTTTTTCTTTAAAAGCAATGCCTGAAAATTAATTTATTATATGTACGCCTATATGGTATAAATTAAGTTATTATATGAACGCCTATATGGTTAAAATTAAGTTATTATATCTACGCCTATATGGTTAAAATTAAGTTATTATATGAACGCCTATATGGTTAAAATTAAGTTATTATATGAACGCCTATATGGTTAAAATTAAGTTATTATATGAACGCCTATATGGTTAAAATTACTCCAACAAATACATATTGTGGGTATTGATATCGTATTAAGCATAGAAAATACCCAGACAAGTCGCAGCAAGTCTTAATTGTGAATTTAAAAGTCCTCAATTTTCTTATTATTTTTGTATGGGGGAAACACTAAGAGAAAAAAAAGGTGTTTTATTATTTTCACCACAGAACACAATATAAAAAGAAACACTGTGAAAAAAAAACACAGTATATTTTTAACGTCCTTAACATAATAGAGTTATTAAAGTTTTTATAGAACATTGTTCTATAACATAGACCTAATAATAATTTTATTTTATGTTAGCTTCTCTAATGTTTAATAATTATGATAACAACAAATTTTTTTATGAATTATTACTGTCAGAAAGTTTAAACGGTTCCATTTTAACGACATTTTTACTGCCTGCTAACATCCGCGTGAATTACGATTAATGATTTAAAATAGTACATCGCGTAGTAAAATATATATATCTCTACTCGTTCGTTGATTATATAGAATTTTACTAATAAACTAGATGACATCTGCGTCCGACTTTTTATTGAAAAAGATGGACGTCTTATTTTAGATACAACATTAATATTATCTTCTTATAGATTATGAACAATTTATTGCAACTTGTTTTATATTTTTTATTGGAGTACGGCATGTGACTTTGTATCTACCTAATATTAAACAGACCTAAGAATAGGGCTAAGTCTAAGAATAGGGTTAATCAATATATTATTATTTAACAATATTGATCGCTCCCACTATGCCGGCTAAATGATGCAGTTACGAAATGGACGGCGACTAAAACTTAATTACATTAGGAGACTACCTCATACATACATATATATCATTACGGGTGCCTTACGGCGCCCGAGACCGCCTAGACGGCACAGGGTACCCAGCGGAGGGGTTTTAATCCCACCTCGTCGTAGCCGATGGTATGAGTCTACACCGAACAAGTGGCTAGCTCGTCGCGATGTTTTGAATAGACTCAATAACCCATCTATAAACAGTTTCACAAGTTGGTATAGTGAAACCGGGACCGACAGCTTAACGTGCTCTCCTCGACAATAAATCGATGCAATAAAGAATTTTAAATAAATAAACCCATAGACTAAAACCTAAACATGTCTAATAAATTTTAGTTACAAAAAAAATACGTGCTGCAATAATAAAAAATAAAAAAAGAGTACTACAAAAAAAAACATCCGCTAAGTCCTAAGGCTTTCGATACCAGCGATTATTACCTATAAAAGTATCAAAGGAAACGGTTGGATTTAAATGAACTTTATATTTTATTAGACCTATTTTGTTTCCTGGACATTCTGCGATTTTTTTAAACCGAATTTCCATTGCGAAAACTCACTACAAATCTGGCCGCCCAGACCAGTTAATTTGACTCCAATGCACTTCTCATGGGCTACTTGAAAAAAACTCAAACGATTCCAGAGTTATAGGTCAAAATCCTATAAGTAATTGATGACTCCATTTATTCCGAAATATGTTCTTAGTTTTCGCCATTCTTTATGGTTTCATTCATCAAACGTTTTATTAGGAATTTATCAAAATCCAACCTCTTCCTTGGACACCCTTTATTATTTTCGGAGTCACCATATTTTTCTTTACCTATGCCATCAGTCGCGACTCAATTGATAAAAAAAGGACTACACTCATAGAATATTATTATAATCGATGACCAGTGAATTCTATTTTGATTACATTTAAAGTAAACACTACTAATATGAGTAATAATTTCAAATAAGTAATATTAAATTAAAACGTTGATTTGGATGGACGTGTGCACGTCAGCACTGTTGAGTGGTCATCGAATCGCGGCCGTGTCAACATCACTAGTCTTGTTGAATGAACATAAAGTAGTGATGTGCTAATAATGCAATATATCGACATCGATAAAAGATTTTCTGTAAATCTGAATTTAATTTAGGATGGTAAAAATTATTATGATGTACTTTGAAAATAATTAAAACTGAGGTATCCTCCCGGTAAAATAATGAGGAAGAATGGTTTGTTTTGAAGTATATAAAACATAGCGATTACAAAATAATTGTTGCAATTAAAGGCAACCAAAATAATAATAATAATATTATAAAGGACATTTTTTTTACAGATATTGCCCTGGTCACAAACTAAGCAAAGCTTGTACTATCTATGTGCAATGATATTATAATGTGTACCAGAAACAACGATATAATACATATTATATTTTATAAAATCACAGGCACCTATTAGAAGAGTTATGTTATGTAATATATATGTGCCTTAGAAAGATATATATGAGAAGTATGCTATATATGTACATATAAGAAGAGTTATGCGATAAGTACCTATGTAGATATATAGCATAATTTAACCAATATAATAGTTTCTGTACTCAGACTTCAGTTGACCTTAAATAGTCTTTTGAAGACTATAAGAAATAGGATCGTTTGGGAACAAAAAATATTTCGAGTTGATTAATCGTTTTTCCATATAAAATGTATGGAAAAAGTTTTTCGCGTTTTCTGTTATTTCTAGTAGGGTAGGGCGGGGCTAGTTGAGCAATTTTTCACTTGAGCGGATATAGCTCCTCAATGATAAGTCTCAATGAGTTGTTATGCGACCTGATAGATTAGTAATTCACCCCTTAGCAAAAATGTCCATAGTTATTTTTTTGTAACAAATCGAATTTAAGAACTACAGCTGTTTAAATGCAGAAAGTCGAGTACGCTCAATGTACCCCTTAGGTGAGATAAGTTGAGCAATGGTATGGAGCAAGTTGAGCACTAAGAATGTCTAGCCAAACCATGGGTTCAATGTTGACTAGTGATGAAGTAAAATATGTGTTTGACAATCAGTTATTTATTTATGGTCTTTTAGTGGCAGAACAACAAAAAATAAAGTAATTTTCTTTGAATAATTAACCGAAACTAGAATCAACATAACATAATTGTACAACACACTTTTTCCCTTATCGTTGAGAGCCCTTGCAGCAGTTTTTAAGTCTTCAGTAGTGTAATTGCCCAACTTGCCCCTATGCTCAACTAGCCCCGCCCTACCCTGCTCAAACCCCAGTTGGTACAGTAGAGACTTTTCATTATAAGAAATAGTTTTTTTTTGCATTAAAAACAGTTTTTGTGTAAAATTATCATTTTCTTTCTGACTGTATTTTTTTTCCAAAATATGTAATGATTGACAAATCCAGTTCAGCATATCTCAAAAAAATATGGATGGTCGCCTAGGAACGTTTTCTCGGTTAAGGTACCTACCCTTACTTTCCGTCTCAAAAATCCACACTGTATAATATTATAAAGTCTATAAAACTAAAATTATAAAATTACTTCCGCCTCTTGTTAAAAACTTTTCAAATTATGATTAATGATTTAGTTTTGGTAACATCTAAACTACACAATTATATTATAACAAAGTTTCTTGTTTATTATATAATTAAACTTTGGGTACCTTTTAAAATAGGAACAAATATAAAAAATAAAATTCGACTAAATAATAAAATAGTCCATTAAAACTATTAAATAATTCAAGTTGTTCCTATAACATTTTCTCTAAAAAAAACTTAATATCGATATAAAATTATTAGGCAATCACTAGTGCGTTCCATCGAATTTAATTTGCCCTGACAATTGATTTACATATCAAACATATATAGCTATCAATGTATGTCGGGCATGATGTATTGCCGAAATCAGGTGCCTACCTACCCTCATAACAAGTGGTAATTTACCCGAAAACCAAACTAGTTACAACGAGGTTCAAGTTTATAGAGAAGTATTTGGACAGTCAGTGAGCAAGTGAAATAACAACTATTTGATAACAGAGAGGAGGACTGTCGTGATGCTCATTGAATCCCACCTCCAAAAACCGTCAAGTGACCTAGTTATGAATCAGGATTTTTTTATATTTTGAGCGCGGCATGTTACTTTATATCTCATAATAATATAAGCAGACCTACAAAGTCCATGAATGGGGTCGATCAATACACGTTGTTTAACAATATTTGTTCATAATAAGGCACGTTAGTTGCAGAACAAAAATACATAGATATGGTATATTTCTATAAGTGAGAAACAATATTTTCCATACATATAAAAATGATTATATTAAAAGCATTCCTAATGCTGGTTGTATAATAGATTCATAGCATTGAACGTTGCCAAGTGCCTTCCATAGTAATAAAATATGAGATATTCCATCCTAAGGTTCCGTATTATAATAATAAAAATAAAATATTCATATTGAAAAAATAACATTGAACCACAATCCTAGTAGATTTGTTTAAAGATTTACGATGAGTGCTCTAAATAAATTTCAATTTAGTATGGATTGTCGGAGGAATATTTTGGGGTCAATGTACATAAATCTTCCGCTTTCGCAATATAGCAAAGGTGAGCGTGTCTTGGATTTTTTATTTAATTGGAACACGGCATGTGTCTTTGCATCTACCTGGTGGTGAGCAGACCTAAAAAGTCCATAAATGGGGTCAATCAATAATTGTTCTTAAACAACATTCATCGCTCTCACTATGCTGGTTAAATAATGCGATTATGATATGGCTGCAGCTTCCTCGACTATCTTCCCTTCTTTCTGTATTTATTGATAGTGACGACGCCAAGAGGAAACCGTCTAACAAAGTTAAAAATGTTCCATTCCCATTATCCAATCTGATTCAGGCTGAATTCAGGCATGTTTGCTATCGTAGTTTTTTTTATTTTTTTTATTGGAGCACGGCATGTGTCTTTGTATCTATCTGGTGGTGAGCAGACCTAAAAAGTCTATGAATGGAGTCAATCAATAATTGTTCTTTAACAACAATGATCGCTGCCACTATGCCGGCTAAATGAAACGATTACGAAGTAGATGACAACGAAGACACATTACGAGTCTATTTTAATATCGTCGCTGATTTATCGTCAAATCAGTGGCTCATTTCGTAACCGCACCAAGAAAAGAGACTACCACGTCAACGATAAATCAATGTCCCTGGTAAACCGGTGAATGTGGGTTCACTGCTTTCTGCATCACTTTTCGATCATACTCGAAAATAGTCTTCCATCGATAATATTCAGCACTTGCATGATAATAATAATAATATATAATAATAATATATTTATTCAGGTAAAGGTACATAGAAATAGTTATAAATTAGGTACAATTTTTAACAAAGTGATTTTATAAATAAGTAGCAAATCGTCTGTGCCTGAACTAGGCTAGGAGCCTGTATATCGGGCAAATAGATCTTTTTCGTCATTGGGTACATACAGTTTTAGGTATTCCATTATAATATTAACATGCATTATACAATTTACTGGTATAATTTTAGGTATTTTATTACAATATTAATATTAACATGCATTATGACAAAGACCTTCAGTCACTGTCACTGATGACGCCGCTCCAAAGAGAGGCGAAATATTTGGCAACAAAATTTTATAGCTTCAATTTATATATTTTACCAAGTAAGAAACACATCTAACACACTTTATTTGTTTCAGATCATTATACAATTTACTGATTTAAAATAATAATTAACACTAATAACAATAATTATAAGATATGACTACAAATCAATACTTTTGAGTGTGTGCAAGTGAATCCTATTTATGAGTGTGTGGAATATGTGTGTAATGTGGCAAGATATACTGATTTAAGTAAATTGTATATCGCTTCATGTTTAAGTTTACATGGATATCTGCATTATCATCAAACCACAGCTGGATTTATCTACCAAGGTGACCATTCAGCGCAATTGTCGACTTTAAGAAAACAGTATTTGCTTGGAACTACTTTAATTTAGGTGGGAGGAAGGCCTCTATAACTTCGCTAGACTGACCGACCGGACTCGTTACCACTCATACAATTCGTCAAGTGACCTAGGCATGTTTCAGTCTATGGGTTCACCGGTTTTTCGGAGACTACTGCATGCTTCTTGTCACATACCTTTGATGGTTCGGTTATGAAACAGGCGATTTATTTGACGATAAAGCAGCGAGGATATTAAAATAGACTCGTAATGCAAATACGTTCATGTCGCCGCCCATTTGGTAACCGCATCATTTAGCCGGCATAGTGGGAGCGATCAATATTTTAAACAATAATGTTTTGATCGACCCCATTCATGGACTTTGTAGGTCTGACATTAGGTGGATATCCATAAAAAAATATAAACGATGACTTTGAGAAAAGGTATCACAATCAACATCTAAAATCTAAATCCTTATAAACCGAAAACGTAATGCAAAGGAATGATATGTGTAACATTGTTGGTTGATAATGATATAAGAAAGATCTCTTACCTTAGGTACATAACTTTGCCTTCTACAGTGAGAAAATTTTACTGAAAAATTTCAGGAAGACATATTTTTTTTCTTTCTTTTTTTCTATTAGCCAAGGTCTCGATGGATATAGCCTAGAAAAGTAGTAGGGGAATAAAAAAAACATAATTAAATAGCATTTGTATCCGTACCTTATAAAATTTGTGAATATACGTGGTGGCCGAGTTGATTAGACCTTAGACTTAAAAACACTTAGGTCCCTGGTTCAAACCAATGTGTTTTTAATCTAAAAATGTTTGTATATTTGCTTAACAACATCACTATACCAACTTGTGAAACTGTTTATAAATGAGTTATTTAGTCTATCCAAACACCGCGACTACGACGAGATGGGATTAAAAACCCCTCCGCTGGGTACCCTAAGACCGTCCAGGCGGTCGCAGGCGCCGTAAGGCACCCGTGATGATTTGTATGTATATTTTATGAACTCGTACCTATGTATACGCACCTTAAAAAAGGGTTTGCGACCTTAAAAATAAAGGTTTATGACCCCAAAACAAAAGCAAACTCCTACTTTATATCATCCAACGAAATAGACATAAAAACAATAATATAGTTGATAGAGAACCCTAAAATTTTGTCACAGGAAATAAATATGACTTTATTGTCAATAAAAAGCCGAGAGACGACTTTACGCGAGAGAAAGATTGACTTGTTTTTCTGAAAGTTGTCTAAACGATAACTAAGTGGCGTGATGAATGTACCAAAATACTTCTCTTGTAATTTTATTGCAGTTGTTTAGTGGAACTTTTGACCTTGTTTGGACAGCTAGAATTGGGTCACAATTTTAAAAGTAGGTATCTAAATAAAATTTATATTTACTTCCTCTCCGTTATGAGCTAGGTCCCTCTGGTGTCGTTAACAGAGAAATTTTATATTCGCTCTTCTGTATAGGATTTTTATATTTTCAACATTTGACTGTGGGAGAAATGGCGACCTAGCCAAGTGCATACTTGGACCTTATATATATATTTTTTGACTTCACAAGTCTGTAAATGTTTACATAAAATCATTATTTTTGACTTTTTTTTACTTAGGTACATAGCTACTAGCTTGAATTAATGCCTGACACTATATAGGAATATATCTGTATCAAATAAGATAGCTCGAAAGCGCTGTTCGACAATAATAATAATATATAGGATAATTTACACATCGCTCTGGTCATAAACTAAGCTCTAAGCTTGTACCATGTGCACCAGAAACAACGATATAATAAAACATATTATATTTTATAAACACCCAGACTATTTTTAATTTTCGATAACAAGTATTGTCTACTGATAACATATACGTGGTGGCCTAGTTGGTTAGACCTTGGACTTAAAAACACTTAGGCCCCTGGTTCGAATCCCGGTGTGTACCAATGAGTTATTAATTAAAAAATGTATGTACATTTGTTTGACAACACCACTATAGTGCTTAGGAGAGCACGTTAAGCTGTCGGTCCTGGTTTCACTATATCAACTTGTGAAACTGTTTATAGATGGGTTATTGAGTTTATTCAAAACATCGCAACGAGCTAGCCACTTGTTCGGTGTAGACTCATACCATCGGCTACGACGAGGTGGGATTAAAACCCCTTCGCTGGGTACCCTGGGGCCGTCTAGACGGTCTCGGGCGCTGTAAGGCACCCGTGATGATACATACATACATACATAAGTATTGTCTAATTTATATGGAAATGGAATTGATATAAATAATTTGATGATGATTTTTGTTATTTTTAAATTTTGACATTCTAATTAAATAGTTTGAATGTATTTAGTAATGATTTTAAATGATATTATTGAGTTACTACTTTTATTTAAGGTACTTACCCCCGTATTCTAAGACGTATCCTTAACTCCACTTTACACTCAAGGAACGTCTGTCTCTTTCCACCAAATGTCAACTATAAAATGCAAGTTGAGACAGACGCTCCTTAAGTGAAGAGTGGAGTGGAAACGTCTTAGAATACGGGTGTAACTCTTAATAATTTACACTTAATATTAAATCGATTTAATAAAAATGTTATTGTAAATAAATTTGAGAAAATAATAATGTTTAATAAATGTATAATTATGTATTGTTTCTGTAATCTATAAGCATACTGTAAAATATGTGAACCGAACAAAAAATTTAACACTCTGTACCATATTTTTTGGCAAATAAAGATTTTATTATTTATTATGACAAACTGTACAGAAAAACGTGCTAATGATTAATGGGTTTATAAGAACAGTCTTATGAACCCAAAAGTCAAAAATATGTACAATAGTTAAGGTAGATAATATCGTATATTTTATAATTTAAAAATAATATCTCTATTATAAGGAAGGAAGTAGGTATACAGAAGTAGTTTCGTAGCTGCAAGAGAAAATAAGGAAGCAAATATCAAAAAACTTTTTCTTGGCAAATTTACAGTTTGCATTTGAGAACAGCTTGCTTTACATTTCAGCAATAGTTTTCTAGAATACATTTTTCGTTGCGGTATCGTAAAACACGTTAATACATTGAGGTTAAAGTATAGAGGCGTAACAAAATTTTTTTACAAAAAAGAAAACATTAGTTGAAACATTGTGTAAATTAATTGGTAGGTCCGTAAAACCGTCTATGAATTTTAAAAATACATCGTCTAGCATTAATCAACAGATATACAAGTATATCTACACTCCCTATAGCTATGTCGAAAAATGATAAACCCTATGTCCTTCTCACGGTCTCAAACTATCTCTATACAAAATATAATTAAAATCGTTTCAGAGGTTTAGGCGTGAAAACGTAACAAACAAACAAACAGAGTTAATTTCGCATTAATAATACTAGTATGGATTGAATTATCTAACCTTTTCAATCTATTTTTTACGAAAAAATTTGGGCACCTGCCCGTAAAAGGCCTCCGTACTACCTTCACAGTCTCATCATCTCATGCCTCGCAACACTACTATTTAATTACTTTTCGTCATATTAACATCATCATCATCATACCAGCCTTTCACGCGTCCACTGCTACCGCGACATAGGCCTCCCTCAAGGATCGCCACAATGACCTGTTCTGCGCTGCCTGTAGCCATCGGCTTCCCGCGACCTTTTTCAGGGTTCATCTTGTGGGGGTCCTCCAGCACGCGGTCGCCACTGGAGAACCTGAATGCCCCAACGGCCGTCCGTTCTGCGAGCTATGTGGCCTGCCCACTGCCACTTAAGTTTGTCGATTCTGGAGGCTATGTCTCGGTTACTTTGGTCCTTTTGCGGATCACATCGTTTCGAATAAGATCCCGCAAGGAAACGTCGACCATAGCGCGCTCTATCGCCCTTTGTGTGACTGTGAGCTTTTTCATGAGTTCCATAGTAAGCGACCACGTCTCTGATCCGTAAGTCATCACTGGCAACACACACTGCCCGAACACCTTGGTTTTTAAATAATGCGGTATTTGGGACGAGAAGATATTACGTAGCCTCCCGAATGCTACCCAGCCGAGTTGGATTCGACGAGAGATCTCTTTCTCGAAGTTGGATTTACCTGTTTGGATTGATCATGTTAACAATGCTAGATATTTAAATAAGTAAATATGGAAAAAGGTGTTGCAGATACCTTTACACGTCCACCTCCTCCCACTCTTCTCAAAAAGTCATTGCGTCCTTTTTTTACAAACTACCCGTCTCATGCCTATTTAGTGTTGCCATCCCTATCTATGAGTGTGCTGAGACCTATTCGTTAAGTATATATCATCACGGGTGCCTTACGCCGAGATGGCCTCAGGGTACCCAGCGGAGGGGTTTTTAATCCCACCTCGTCGTAGCCGATGGTATGAGTCTACACTAAACAAGTGGCTAGTTTGTCGTTAAGTATTATACATATTACACAATGTGACATATAAACAATAAATATTTTATTAAATATTATTTAGACGATAATTGTATTCTTCATTGACGATAGTATCTTTAATAGTTATCTTCGGTTATACTTTAGTTAAGACTAACGCTAGGTAGATATTACTTTATATATTTATAACCTCATTGAGTTCAGAAGTTAAGGTATTTTTAATTAAAAGTTTTAGTTTAGTTAAAGCACTACTTATGTGCTATATATACTATATACTGTAAGTATTTACTATAATTTTATTAAATAGGGTAAAGTCTACTATCGTTGGCACTCCTACAATCTTTGGCACGATTTCTTTGGTAAGCGAAGTGTAAGTATACTGTTTTTTTAATGAAAATATTTTACAATTAAGGTATATTAAGTATTTTTTTAAAAAGCAACACTGACCATGTTTCAAAAGGAAACCATATTACATTGATAGCCTTTTAAATAAGGCGAAATAGTGAAGTGACATTTCAAAAGGAAACCATATTACATTGATAGCCTTTTAAATAAGGCGAGCTGGTGAAGTGACATTTCAAAAAGAAACCATATAACATTGATAGGCTTTTAAATAAGGCGAGCTAGTGAAGTGACATTTCAAAAGGAAACCATATTACATTGATAGCCTTTTTAATAAGGCGAGGTAGTGAAGTGACATTTTCTTGGAGTTATAATAATAGTATTATAGGTTTTTCCGTGGACTGCTCCCATATTAAGCAATAGTAATTATTACTATTAAAATAAAAAAATATTAAAAAAATATATACGTGGTGACCGAGTTGATTAGACCTAAGACTTAAAAACACTTAGGTCCCTGGTTCGAACTCCGATTTGTACCAATGAATTTTTAATCTAGAAATATATTATGTACATTTGTTTAGCAACACCACTATAGTGCCTCGGAGAGCACGTTAAGCTGTCGGTCCCAGTTTCACTATACCATCTTGTGATACTGTTTATAGAGTCTATCCAAACATCGCGACGAGCTAGCTACTTTTTCGGTGTAGGCACATACCATCGGCTACGACGAGGTGGTATTTAAAAAACTCCTACGCTGGGTACCCGGAGGCCGTCCAGGCGGTCTTGGGCGCCGTAAGGCACCCGTGATGATATCTATTTATTTATTATCGTAATTCTCCGCTAAAGGGTTTTTAGATCGTCGGGTTTTTTTTATTGAAGTCTTTTAGCGGGACATTTTGTTCAAACGGGTAGTACAAAGATTTCACGCATATTGCGGTAGCTTTACGAGAATCAACCAGCACTTAGGTAAGTTTTAAGCAAGGATTAGTCATAAAGTGTTGAAATTATACGGGATATAGTTCAGAGAGATCAACGACGTAAGGGTCGTTGTATATTTTACGACCTTAAGCCCGAGTATCTAAACATGAGGTAATAGTAAAATCCTTTGTTAATGTTATATAATTAATAAGACGTTTAACATGTTTAAAAAGCTGTAGGGATTTGCGCGCCCCTTCACTTAATATAGACTAAATTATTTAATTTGGTCACTATATATATATTTTTTTTTAAATACAGTAGATTTTAACTAAACATGTGTGTAATTTAGAAACATCTAGCTAACATATTACCACCTCCGTAGACTAGTAGTTGCGCCTTTGGCGCTGCCGGAGGTCTTAGGTTCGATGTCCACCTAAAACAAAAAAAAAAAGTTTTTCTGTTTGTTTGGGTGTTTATAAAGTATAATATGTATTATATCATTGTTTCTGGTACACATAGTGCAAGCCTAGAAGTTAGTTTATGACCAAAGCAATATGTGTAAAATTTTCCTGCATATTATTATTATATAACTAAACCTCTGTCACATTTATGAAAAGTCTTTAAACACCAGTTTCTAGTTATGCAACTGTTAGGTTATAAATTATAACTAAACACATTACAGGCCTATACTTTTTGAGAAACGGCCTTTTCTTTGGATTAAATAAGGTGCGTATATCAAAGTTTAATACCTTACCTTTGCTGCGGATCTGCGAAAGTAGTGAGCCTATAAACTTCACACAATTTAAATATATAAGATATATGTGTTATATCTAGGTACGACATATGTTATGAAGTCTCATTTTATAAACTCTCTTCATTCTCGCGTTATAAACTGGAATTCACTCTATAATTTAATAAAAGCGTATAAAAGGCGTTTAAATTTGTATGTATTTCAAACCTTTTTTTTTGACCCTCAAGTATTTAGTGTAGTAGTTATGTGTCTAATTAAAAAAAAAACAATCAAGTATCTTCTTTCAAGAGTTGATGGGTAAAACAATTAAAAAATAAATAAATGTATTTGGTACAAATTGCTTACTCATTTACAATTAAATTTGAATTCGTTAAGTTTCTGAATATTGATTTTTTTAATAAAAGAGATTTACAAGCGTGAGGTGGTCCCTGAAATTTCATTGTTAATTCCTAAGCAAAAAGCTTCAGTGTTTCCAGAGGTTAAACTTTTAGCGTTTTACCGGAGGTCGTGAGTTCGATTTCCACTCACGGAAAAACAATATTAATACGTTTTTCTGTAGGTGCAGCTTGCCACAGACTGAGTATTTATTAAAAATAAATAAAACACTTTATTGCACAGTAAAAAAAAGTTATGTACAAAGACGAACTTAATGTCTTAGCCATTATCTACCAGCTAACCTTGATTGTGTACTAAGGATTAAATAAGGTGCGTATATCAAAGTTTAATACCTTACCTTTGCTGCGGATCTGCGAAAGTAGTGAGCCTATAAACTTCACACAATTTAAATATATAAGGTGCTTAAGATGCCATGAAATGTATTCGCGAACGTCTAAAAACGTTGGTTTTAGTGATGGGCTGTATTACTTAACCCATATATGCCCAGAACTATTGATCTGCTTAGATTTTTATAAAATTTTGATATGTATACATATCAAAATTTTATAAAAATCTACACAAAACTAGCACAAAAGCTAAAAAATGTAACAGTAAAAATAAACATCAGCCAGAGTGGTTTTTCAGTTGATTTTTACAGTGGGTCAAAAAGGACCCCCTGGGCAAATAGGATACACAAAGGCAATAAAAAAGTTTGTGTAAACCAATAATAACTTTATTAATTTTGAGTGTAAAACGTCTAAACATTTGTCGTGTAATTACATTACAACATTGTACATTGCATTTTTTGCTCTTTATACGATTACATTTTTACATAAAGCATATCTTCGTCTGATTTAACCTGAGAGAGACAATGTTCTTAGCTATCCATGGATATTGCGCGCGGGCGTTGATTCTATAGTGCAGAGGAATGAACTGCAGCGTTCCCAAGAAGTAGGGAATAAGAATTCTCTACTCAACCAAATACTATATGATTCTATTAGCTCCATCTTCAAAACACGTTCAATAAAAGTTTAACGGCTGATCTTGGAAGGCCAAGGTCCTCCAAAAGACGATGCAAATACTTAGAATTCCTCTTGCACCGACTTCCATTGCATAGGGTTTTCAAACCGTTTCTAGTAATTTCATTCGTAAGATCAAAGTATGATGATGGTGTGGTTCTTAGGAATGTTTGTTTTCCAAAGAACGGTGAGTTCTACTCTAAGTATTAAAAAAAAACTTTCTACTGGGATACAAGCACCGAGAGTATACCCCGAGGATCTGGTCTATAGGCTGAAACTGCTATTTCGTCTGGAATTTTGCGTATTTTGAATGTATCCAAAGTAGTTTACAGATCCATTAGGGAAATTCCATGTTGACCTATTTATGTTGCCATATGGCACTTCTACATCTTTTGGTAATAATTGTCTGTACTAACGATTCGTAGACTGATTTAAAGAAGTACCTTCATCTAAAGTAATCTAAACTAAATGCTCACCTTCCTTATGGTTGAGCACATGTTCTAAAGGAGCAAGGAATTCATTCCTGTTCAGCGGATCAGGATTGTTGTATCCTCTATCCCCCAAATTACCATCTTTTAGAGTGCCACCCCCTAGAAGGTCAGTGTACACATCGGCATCTTACACCTCTTCATTTTATAAAGACTCTAGTAGTGCCATAATTTCGTTAGTAGTAAGTAATCTTCGAAACCTATACCAATACCAATATAATTAATATGGTATCACTAATGCCCAAGGGGTCGTTAATGACCCATAGAAAATATTTCGAATATTTACACATAAAAACAGAAATAAATAACATAAATATACTTCACAAATTAAACGTTACATATTTAAAATATAAATTAGTTTATGAAATTCAAAATTAGTATTTGTAATTAATAATTACTTGCATTATTGAGTGCGCGGCCGATAAATCTTGTCACTTAAAAATTCTTACAATTTGCACCGACTTTTTAATTACTGTGATTTATTTCAAACTAGTAAATAAATACTACACGCCAAAGTATATTTTTCTAACTATTTAAAGCCAACATTATAATTTTCGTTGTGTTACTTGTTTACTTAACTTATATACATCATGGTATACATATAACTTTATATATACATATAATATCTACATAATAATTAATACAAATACAAACATACATATATGTACACTGTTCACAAATAAAGTGCCTTTATTTTTAGTATAAGTGTCGTTGTTGCATAATACATGCCTAGACCTTAAAGGTTTCCAAAAAAATAAAAATAAATTATTGGTGCACGCCATGTGTTTTTGTATACCTGTAAGCAGACCTACAAAGTCAATGAATGGGCCCCATTATGCCGGTTAAAAGATGCGGTTACGAAATGGGGGCAACAAATATGAATTTGTTGTGTAGTTTTTTTTAACATCCTCGCTGCTTTATAGTGAATTTAACCGCCTCTTTTATCCTGAAAGGAGACTATAATCTCGATACGATATCGATGTATAAGTCTCCTGAATACCAGTGAACTCACAGACTAAAACTGAAACATGACTAGGTCTCTTGACGGATTTTGTAAATTAGCAGTAATTGCTTATACCATTTCTGAAACCTGAATCTTGTGAATATAATATACGTGGTGGCTGAGTTGGCTAGACCTTGGACTTAAAAACACTTAGGTCCCTGGTTCGAATCCCGGTGTGTACCAATGAGTTTTTAATTAAAAAAAAAATGTACATTTGTTTGACAACACCACTATAGTGCCACGGAGAGCACGTTAAGCTGTCGGTCCCGGTTTCACTATACCAACTTGTGAAACTGTTTATAGATGGGTTGTTGGGTCTATTCATAACGAGGTGGGATTAAAACCTCTCCCTGGGGCCGTCAAGGCGGTCTCGGGCGCCGTAAGGCACCCGTGATGATATGTATGTATGTATATTTAAAACCTACCATCATGGATGAGTACTAACACTGGGTATCCCGTGTTGGTGTACTACTCTCCGAAGCACTATTTAATGTACAAATAAATCATTACATACATACATATCATCACGGGTGCCTTACGACGACTTCAGGGTACCCAGCGGAGGGGTTTTTAATCCCACCTCGTCGTAGCCGATGGTATGAGTCTACACCGAACAAGTGGCTAGCTCGTCACAATGTTTTGAATAGACTCAATAACCCATCTATAAACAGTTTCACAAGTTGGTATAGTGAAACCGGGACCGCCAGCTTAACGTGTTCTCCGAGGCACTATAGTGGTGTTGTCAAACAAATGTACATTTTTTTTCAATTAAAAAATTATTGGTACACACCGGGATTCGAACCAGGGACCTAAGCGTTTTTAAGTCCAAGGTCTAACCAAAGCGGCCACCACATATATACTTGGCTACCACGTATTATATACTCGGCCTTTTTTTATATAATTTTACTTTCTTAATAATATAATGTTTTATCCATTAGTATTAAAGAAGCTTACGCCGAGGTACAATTTCCTGTGTATGCATTTGTAATGTCTAAGTTAGGGCAAGGTATACCAACAGCTCTAAATATTAATCAATTTTGAGCGCACACTAAAAGATGAACCCATAGACTAAAACCGAAACCTGACTTGGTCACTTGATGGTTTTTGTGTCTAGATTACTTATTCGCAAGCGGCTAGAGTCTAATCCAGACTAGACTCTAGCCGCTAGCGAATAAGTAATATAATAGAGTTATCTCACCTAATCTATACTAATATTATAATAAAGGTAATATTTGTGAGGTTGTAGAGGGTAATCTCTGTAACTACTGAAATATACGATTTTGAAAATTATTTTACTATTGGATAGCTCATTTATCGAGGAAGGCTATAAGCTATATAACATCACGATACGACCAATAGGAGCGGAGCATCAATGAAAAATATTTTTATTTATTTTAAATACCTACTTTGACCGGCTCCGTAGACTAGTGGTTCCACCTTTGGCGCTGAATCCGGAGGTCGTGGGTTTGATTCCCACCCAATGGCAAAAAAAATATTAATACATTTTTTCTGTACAGTTTGTCATGGTCTGGGTGTTTATAAAATATATGTAATATGTTACATACTGTACAGAAAAAACGTATTAATATTTTTATTATATCGTTGTTTCTGGTACACATAGGACAGGCTTAGGCTAAATGTGTGATCAGAGCATATGTGTAAATTGTCCTACATATATATATATATATTTATATATATGTATATATATATTTATATACTTTATTACACAAAATTACAAAAATAAAATTGTACATTGCCGAATTTAATGCCTTAGGCATTTTCTACCAGCTAACCTTTGAGAGAGTGCAGAATATGCATAAACATTTTGGGTTAAATATACGCAGATAAAGTTGCGCGGGTCAGCTAGTTTCAATTTATACATAAATAATAGTATAAATTGTTTAGTAAAAGTTTTCCATTATGTATTGTTTCCATACACATAAACAACAGTTGGTATTTATTAAATTTTGTATTCAAGCACATGTGTCTATTTACTCACCCGAATAATAAACAACCTTATTCCTGTTATATTATTATGTACCTCCAAAATGAATATTCTTTTTTTTGTGTATTTACATTTTATTTTTGTGTGCATAATATTTTTTTACGTAAAGATAAGTAATATTCAGTGATTTATTATAATAAAAATGAAAAAAATATGTTTTTAATTTATTTGATGTTAGTACAGAAAAAAAATCATGTCGTTAAGCAATATAAGCACTTCCGGTCGAGTTCTCTGGCAAAGACTACTCTCATTGGGGTGAAATGGTTTTCTGTTTTCGCTTATGCTTAGGTATTGAAAAACAATCATCAATGAAAAATGTTGGGAAAACTTCGGAGATTGGAGACCTTGGTACCGGGCATGACTCCAAATTACTTTTTGATGAAAATGAAGTGACATTTTAAAAACGTCAAAATCCTAAAAAAAAAATTTTTTATTTTCGTAGCCTCTTGAAGTACGTATTCCAAGTAAGGAATCCCAGATATGGGGTATACAGAACACGTATAGAAAATATACAAAAAAAAACATGGGGTATTTATGTTTTAAAACTAGTCAAAGGAACTTGACTTATGAGCAAAAGTTTGTTAAACATCACTTTCTGCCCCTAACCACTAGGAGAAATATTGCAGATGTAACTTACCTTCTTGGTGTAATCCATGGTAAGGTGGATTCCCCTGAATTGTTTAGTCAATTAAACTCAAGAACCTCGGGCCTAAGTAGGTCTATCATCTTCCATCTGCCTATTGTTTATACAAATTTTAGGCAAAATGCATATATTTGGAGGACGTTCAGTTTCTTCAATGGTAATTGTTCTGACTTAGACCTATTCAGTACAAAACCGTCTTTTGCGCGGAAACCAGCCAGATAATTTTCTGGGAAAATTAAGTTTTAGTTTTAATTATAGTAATTTTGTTTGCACTTTTTTATTTTATTTTGTTTGGTATAAGACTATTATTATGCATTACGTTACATTTAAATGTGTAAAGTTATTAATGGCCTTATATTAAAATGCTACAACTAATTATAAATTTTTAGCCGTAAGTTTAACTGAAATGAAATAAATAAAAATGTTGCATAAACAGGAAAATAATATTCCTTTTGAGAGCTCCCGTTGCGTGCGAAAACGTTAAATTTAAATAAACGTTAAATAAAGTAACACGACGAAGTTGCGCGGGTTAGCTAGTAATAAAATAAAATACCAGCGTCTGGTTGATTATAACTAACTTATAATGAGTGAACTTTTTGGTCTATATTAATTAATTTATATTTAAAACAATTTTTAGATTTTTTAAATTGTCAAATACCTACTTACTTCCTTATTTATTATATAAATCATAAGATTTTGTTTTAACACAGACCTTGCTTCATTCACACATTTGCTTCACCTTAAACCAACTCAGTTATTGAATGGTTTCGTAAATTTAGTTATCTCGTTACTACTTACTACAATTAAAAGCGGCCCCAGCCTAGTGGTTAAGTCACTGCGCAACTGATAACAAGGTTAAGCAGATGACAACAAGACCGGCCTAGGATAGGTGACCGCTTTATACAACGAGGCTATTTCATTATTTCATCATAAACACTGCAATAAGCCCGCCACTTGTTAGGTGTTGCCTCCGAATACCATCGGCGAAATGAGGACGGGTTAATCCCACCGCTGGGTACTCTGAGACCGTTTAAACGGTTCTCGGGAGCCAAAGAAGGCACCCGTGATGGTATTACTTACTACAATTTTCGCATAATATTATTTTGTACGAAGACAAACGAATTTTCTAAAAATAACCCCTTGCTACACCCACAAGCGGATTGACAAGGACAGACATATACAAGTGATGGCTTGTGATTGACTTGCTGATAGAGAACAAATAGCGCTTACCACATAAAGGCAGACAAATCGTTAGCAGTTATGAAAAAAAATGTGTATAGTAAAAGGGGGTGGCTTGACTTAAATGAAAATAAGTAGAGTTTATTGTATTGTAGTATTGTAATCTATAATAGTTATATATATATATATATAGCAGCCTTACCTAACTTATCAATAGCTTTTAAGGTACTTTATAAGACAATATGTATTTGTATTAAATAGCTGATAGTTTTCTGGAAATAAATAAATAAAATAAAAAATAAAACTTTTTTTTTTACTATTCATAAATATCTATAAAGATTTTCATGAAATAAATATTTTTTTATTTTGTTTTTGTACTTCTTGTGGCTGGTAGGTACCTAACCAAGCGATATTAAATTGACGTTATAGTTAAATGTTTTTCATGTAAAACCTAATCGGTTTTAACGGCAATATATTTTTGCTAAATTTCGAATACCCATGTCAAATAATATTAGTCCGTTTTTCTATACAACTTGCCATTGGCTGTTTTCTGGTGCCAGAGCCTAGTGTTTAGTTTGTGGCCAGAGCAATAAGTGTGAAATTTCCTCTTATATAAAAAATAACAATTTTTAAAACAAGAATAGGTATACACGTTTAATATAACGTCTAAAATCTATAAGTTAAGTAGGTACTTATTTATTTTATTTAAAACTTGATTTACGACAAATTAAGCAGCATGTAGGTAAAATAGGTGCAGTAAAATATATTTAAGAAATAGAGTTTGTATATACATACTAATACTCACTACATATATAAATATACCAATACTTATGTTAATAACTTATACTTATGTACTAGGTAAGAGAATTACTTAAGTTAAACATAAAATGATGCTAAAATAATAAGTAATAAGGGTAGCGCGCTCGTCCTCTTTTAATAATCTACATTCTTCTTAATGGATATTTAATGACTAAAATTTAAATGTGTCCCAGATGACATTACATACTTTTATTTTTAATGCTTAAATTAAAATATATATTTTAGAAATAGTAAAAAAAAATATCATCAAGATTATGCTAAACTTATAACTCAAACAAAACAAAATTTATTTTCGAAATTTTATCTTCGTAAGACAAGACCGTAAATATAGGTCACCCGTTTGTTTGACACTCGAGCGTTCATGCATACTAATGTAAGGCTAAGACGTACCTTCCCAACCATCGAAGTGTGTACATTTCATTGACACGGATCTCAGCCGAATTAGACCCCACTTTAATACCTACTTCTTTTGTTTCAGATGACTTCAGTAAACGAGCACAGAAGGAATGAATGTAATACCCGCACCAGCAGATCCGAGCCTCACACAACATGACGACGACCTGAACACGCACCAAACCCGATGGAATAGAACCGCCGCACACGTCTGGCGATGTCGAATTCTACCCCGTTCTACAGCGAGGGAACATCGACGTCACCGATATCCACTCTCAGCGAAATTACCTGTCGTCTGATCAGCGGCCATGTGAAAAGTTGCGGAGCTTCCATTTTCGCCGGGATAGATTGCATAAACTCGAATTACGACAACTCCTCTCTGACGGAGTTCTCTTGTAAATTAGATATCGATGTTCAAAATGAGACTACTTACTCGTGCAATATGTGTGGCGATGACTCTCTTTATGTGGGTAGTGATGGCAACTTTACGAATTGTGGCCTTGGATTCAAGTTGAATTTAGCAACGGTTGTGTTCGAAAGCGCTCTCAAAGCGTTATGGCTGAGGTTGCCCAGTTGGCCTTTAGATTTGTGCGACTATTTCCCTTGGGAGCCTGCTATCCGATGCTACACAGACAATCTTTATGTCATAAATCGGACGTTATACGTAGACGATAATGTAACTTCTGTAGAAAATAATAATAGTGAGAGATTTTACGAGAATTTCCAGTGCATTTGGAATGGGAGAACTAATGAATCTTCGTTTGATGTGCCGAACGAAGCGCAGTATGATTGGAGTTTTTTATTTGTGATATTATTTATAGTGGCCGGCGGAGTCGGCAATATATTAGTGTGTTTAGCTGTGTGTTTGGACAAAAGACTGCAGAATGTGACCAACTACTTTTTGTTGTCATTGGCTATAGCAGATCTTCTAGTCAGCTTATTCGTGATGCCCATGGGAGCCATACCGGGATTCCTTGGTAAGATTTTGAATTTTTGCAATTTACTTTTCTTTCATAATATTAAAGTTCTCTTCATTTCTGTTAAAGAAACTGGTTAGAAAACCGAATGATTAAATGTATTCTGTTACTGTAATTTTCGTAGAAATGTAGACTACCAATACTAATTTCGTGGTACACTGATTTGGATTGACTAAATTCTAAGTAACTATGTTTCATATCACTAATAGCGAAATCGTACAGTGTTTATTTATGTAGTTCGATCACTCAAAATTTCTGTAAAAGCAATCATTACTCTAAAAGTTGCAAAAGTAATAAAATAAAACAGACTTAAAATCATCAGTTATTAAAATAACAAAAATGGTAAAAAGTAAACAGCGCCCTCGTCATGTTGGTTCTATCAGCGAATCATTCCCCGGTTTTAGTAAACCGGATAATGGCCTAATGTTTAGACATTATTTATATCAGGGTATTTAGGGCAGGACAATTGACACCTTTTATAGACAGTAAGAGTTATGAACCGTCATGAAAGAAATAATGGCATGGAAATGGAGAGTGGTCGTAAATAAAAACTTTTTTGACAACAATCATGAATCAGACGTATTTACAAAAACCTGGACACTTAAGGTGTTAGAAGCGTCGTAACATTACATCACAGCTTGAAATGAGTAATGAACTAAAATGTTTCCCCTCATTTCCGTCCTTTTTCCTTCACAAAAGACAGAATTTAGTCAATTCAATGAATTTATCAAATGAAGTAAGGGACACTTGAGTTTCATCCAACTGTTTCTTTCTTTGAAGCTTCGAATTAAATGGGTGGAAAATGTGTTTCACTTTGCACAAACATTTTTTTTTCTTGGCTATTGTTTGTAATTTTTCCTTCCTTTGATGTATAGGTAGACTCGTTGCTAGCTACACTTGCTTGAATGTTGCCACATATAAGAAAAACAACATCATAATATGTAGCTAATACTGTTGTTGTTTTTCAGCGAATAACAGGAAGATTTATCACTACTTAGCTAGTGTTTTAATGTTCCCAGGAAAACCCTTATGTCGAAATTCGAGAGTCTCTGTCTGTCGTGATAGCATATTTCGAGAATTACTGGCCTAATTAAATTAAAATGAATTTGAATAGTTATAAATAATTTTAGAAGTAAAAAAACTTATTTAGACAAAAAGTTTTTTTACGGTATTACATTTAGGTCGTATTTATTATACAGGGTAAATTTGAAAGGATGTACTTTGGGCTAATATGAGGTTCTGCTCATCAAATCGAAGAACTTTTCCCATAAAACCATGTGTCGAGAATTTAAAAAAAATTTGGCCCCATAAAAATTGGTCATTTTAAAATATTTAGTTTATATGGAGAAGGCATTTTGTTTTCATTTTCGAAACATGGTTCCATGGGAAAAAGTTGTTCGATTTTATCAGGAGAACCATCATATTAGCCCAAAGTAAAGCATTTTAAATTCACCATGTATTGTATAACATTTTTAGAAATAATCTATCATATCAAAATTAATATTTTATTATGTTCTAAGGTTACTGGCCTCTGGGGGTGGTGTGGTGTAACGTATACGTCACGTGCGACGTGCTGGCGTGTTCTGCCAGCATCATGCACATGTGCTTCATCAGTATAGGAAGGTAAGCTTCTACAAGCGAACAGCTTTTCAGAGAGCTTTCTGACTTTCGGAGAAAGGCAGGTAGGTGGTTTTAGTTGCAGCTAGCCATTAAGATAATTCAAACGATAATTTTATAACTGTCAGATATACTTTGTTTTCATACGTGGCAATGCTCTCTATAGTCGTTTCACCTAAGTGTTCTCTTAGTCGTAATGTTGGTAGCTATGAAACATATAATATGTTGCCAGATTAAAAAAAATACATTACCCAAAATAAGAATAAAAAAATAAAATAACGGATCTTTAGGAGAATGATTATATAATTGAAATATATATGTAATTAGATGCTGGAATGCTATACTATTATGGTGCTGGGATGTGAGAATTTTATGCGCCATTTTAGTACACACTTTTTGCATGTTTAAATTGTTATATAATATTTTCCGTACGGATTCTTTCTGCAATCGCAGAAATAGCCGATTCGACTCGGTCAAATCGAAAAAAAAAAATCTGATTGAGATTACTGATTTGTTTGGATATTGTCATCCGTTTTTGATGTGGAACAGGGCATGAATCATCTTAAAGCCATTATGAAAACGCTTACCACTCAAAACGCCAGTCCATAAACATTTATTGCCATTAATTTCCAATAAATTATAAGTTTCAGTAGTGGTTTTTCCAAGTTTCATATGAAATTTTGCAACAATTAATAAATCTATCGTTAGATACTCTTATTTTTTTTCTGACGAAACATAAAGAAATCTCTATTGCAAATGAAGGCTACGGCTATACTGGTAGACTATATAGTTTTGTTTACAGAATAAAAAGGTACTGCACTGTGAAAAATTGCAAGTTATTGAAGTCGTCATTACCTTCATTACTCGTACATCGTAAGATTACTAGTGAAGTCTTACGACGGATTGGACTTATGGTCCCCAGACCCTAAGCACAATTTTTTCAAAGGGTATAAATTTTTGAGGTAATTTTTTATTATTTTTTATTATCTTATTCGTTTATTTATTTAAACAATTTACTGCACAGTAAACAAAAGTTATGTAAAAGGCAATGAATAATTTTAGTCGGTAACCAAAATACATGAAAATTGAAGTTTCGGGAATAAATAAATTTAAACACTATTTTACAAACCTGTCATAGCAAAACACGTTTTCTAACAGAAATATTGGCGCGTTGTGAGCTTCTTCTCGTTTGGAAAATCGTTTTACATTTAACACCAGCTCTCGTTTAGCACTTTACATGGTCCTAGGCATTATTATAAAAGAATGTATGAAGTAAAACATAAATATTTCAAAAAGCTGACAAACATTTTTTAACGTCTCTGACAAGGAGTACAGCCAACATAACGGCTAAGGGAACTATTAGGTGAAACGCAATATACGGAGTTATTCGCATATAGAAATATATTTTTTAAATAAATTTATAATATAAAATAATATTTTTATATCTGCCATTTCTTTTGTTTTAAAGATATATAGAGAAGTCTTTTCGCATAGCTTGTTTTAATATTTTAAAATTATATCTTGATTTATTGGTCCAATAAATTTAGACTTCGAAAAAACTAGACATGTTTCGTTAATAGCCTGTGGATTAACCAGTTTTCAGGATAAGTCCGCATATATGGTAAGCAGACCTACGAAGTTCATGATTGCATGGGGTCCATCAATAAATTGTTGATTAAAAGTAGGGATGGCTGCCACTATGCTGGTTAAATAATGCGGTTATGAAATGGACAACGAAAATGACGAATTTGCATTACGAATCTACTTGATATCCTCACTAATTTATCATCAAATCCACTGCCCTTTTCGTAGAAGACTACCATATCGACAAGAAATCAATGCAATAGTCTCCTGAAAACCTATGAATTTATTGGATAATTGGTAAAACAACCTAGTCTAGCTAGAAGTACAAGACAATTCGTCCTCATAAAAGCACATTACTTTAAAAGTCAAAATCCGAAATCATCGCAAACACGGCATGCGACTTTGTATCTATCAGGTGGTGAGCAGACCTACAAAGTCCATGAATGGGGTCAATCCATAGTTGTTCTTAAACAACATTGATCGCTCCCACTATGCCGGCTAAACATGCGATTACGAATTGGGCGGCAAAGAAGACGAATTGCATTACAAGTATATTTTAATATACTCCCTGCCTTATCATCAATTCAACCACCCATATCGTAACCGCACCCTGAAAGGAGACTACTACCTCGACAAAAACCGGTAAACCCACAGACTAAAATCGAAACATGACTAGGTCACTTGACGGTTTTTGCATCTATATGGGCGGTAACGAGACCGGTCGGTCGGCCTAGCGAAGTTATAAGATCCCACCTAATTCTATATATTTATCAGATTATTTTATATATTTTGTCAGATGATTTTTAGATATAGATTCTCCGACAACCAATCAAAGTTGTTATTGGAAAAAAGAGGAAGTGAATGTGTTATAAGAAAAATCATGTGTGAATTGAAAAATAAACAAATTAACAAAAACCAGACGTACAGCAAAATCAGATTCAATAAAACTTGTTCCGATGAAATTAATTAATAGTGACTAATCTAGCGTTCACAGCAAATTGTTTGGATTATATAAATAGAACCAAAGGGCGGGGCTTACGACATGTACGGTGAACGACAACGTAGAATATAACTATCGATAAAAAAAAAAAGTAAAGCAGCAACTATTTTAAACCTCCCCTGAATATAATATATAGCTGTGTAAAGAATATATAAGGATTATTAGAATAGTATTATTTTTATTATGGCTTAGCCCTTCAGTGGCTTATATAAGCAGTTTTAGCTGTGAAGGTACTAGCTTGACACGTCCAGACTCCATTGTCGTAATATCAAAATATAAATATCATCACGGGTGCCCGAGACCGCGTAAACTGCACCAGTATAGCCAGCAGAAGAGCTTTTAATCCCATCTCGTCGTAGCCAATGGTATGCGTCTACATCGAACAAGTCTACCTCATCGAGATGTTTGGATAGACTCAATAACCCATCTATAAACAGTTTCACTAGTTAGTATAGCGAAACTGGGACCGACATCTTAACGTGCTCTCCGAGGCACTATAGTGGTGTTGTTAAACTAATGTACATACATTTTTAGATTAAAAACTAATTGGTACACAACGGGGTTTAAATCAGGGACCTAAGTGTTGTTAAGTCTAATGTCTAACCGAATCAGCCACCATGTAATTGTTGTAATGGTATGAGAAAATCATTGGTATTCTACTCTTCAGATTATCCCGTTTCGCATTTCAAGGTCCCATCTTCTCCTCTCTTCAAAGTTGTATATATTTTGCCTCACTAGCTACCTGCACTGCACAAGATCTTGTGCCAGCGTTTCCCACCGTGAAGACGTAATATTACTTCTCTTCATATGTCTCTTCTAAACATCCTTATATCTGAGGAGCTGGTCGCCTTGATTTCCCTTGTCTTTCTGAAGTTCTGAATAAAGTATTTGTTTTGCAACTTCCCCCATTCGTGAGATGCTCCTACACCTTAGTTTCTATCTCTATTATTATTATCTACTATATTAAATAAGCCTCAATTCCAACCACGTTGTCTTTCCTAAGAACTTAAGTATTTCTAATTCTGTCAGACCATCGAATATCCATAATATCACATATATCTATTTCTCTTCATATGTCTCATCGAAACAGGTGCCCACAACACCTTAGTTGCTATCTTTTTAGATAAGCCTCAATTCCACTCACTATGGCTTTCCTAAGAACTTCAGTATTTCTTATTCTGTCAGACCATCGAATATCCATAATATCACGTACACTTCAGATGAAACCGATCTAATGTTTTAATGTGTTTCAGTACACACACCAGGTATCGGAATATGAACCTAATATTAAGCGATGGTATCAGATGTTATCAATAAGATTGCTCAGACGGCCTTTGGGTACCCAGCGGAGTTTGTATTATTCCCACATAGCCGATAGTATTCTGTCACTACACTGAACAAGTAGCAACATTGCTGTGTTTGTAGGTCCACTTATAAATAGCTTTACAAAATGACAAAGTGAAATTAGAACTGTAGCTTAACTTGCTCTTTTAATTAAAAATACATTGATAGAACAAACCCGGATTTATTTATCATTCTAGTATGTAAATCAGACAACAAGCGATGCATTAAATAAAATAATTAAAAGTTTGTAAGATAGCTTGATGCTTTAGGCATATACACACTACATGGCTTACGTTTTCAATTATAAAATTAAATTTGGTTTGAAGCCGCGAAGTGTTTATATTTGTTAACCTATAATTAATAAATGTCTACTTTAGCATACTTATTATTATCAGAATTAGTCAATTTATTTCCGAGATTAACAATATCATTTAATTAATAAATAATAATTATATTAATTAGAAAAACATACTTATTTTTATCATTTACGCTTTAGCTATCGAATTACGAATTTCTTTTTAGCCTTTCGCAACCGTACTTTTGTCCAAATATTACTTTTGAAGATGATGTTGGTTTACTGCATTTTATTACCATTGCAGGTTTTTTATACAAATTCTAAGAGTTATATAACTTTCTAAATTATACGAAAACCACATTAATTAGGCCTATGGAGTGATAAGATCTTTGGACGTTTTCCACTCAATTGGTTCCAATCATCTTTAGCAGGTTGTCCCGGTCCATCACGCCAGAGGGCGTCCCACACCGAATTAATTAAATCAAACAGTTTCAAGTTATTAATAAATTTTCAGTGATGATGAATGTTTATTATAAATTATTTTCAAACAAATTAATTGAAAAGCAAAATTGTTATTAGCGACAAAAACAATTAATAATATTATTATTAATTTCGTTAATTAAACGTGGACATTTGTACCGCAAGTAATTACGGAATCGCAGATGTGTTTCTGTTACCGTGGGCGAGAGAATGGTTATTGGTTCTACCACAGATTTGGAGAGACTAGAATGGCTTAATACAATTTTTATGCGCATACACGTGAAATTGTGAGTTATAATTTTGAGTGTCCAGTAAAGTGTCAGATACTAACTCACAAGAATGTCTGCAACCTCAAAATAAATTTATGCAGTAGTCTCATGAAAACACACAGACTAAAACCAAAATGAATCCGGTCGGTCGGCCTAGAGCTGTTATATATAAATGCAATCTCTATAGACCTCCCTCCAAAGTAAGAGAACACACGCTTGATCGCATAAAAGCTTAAATATATGATATCATGCTGGTAGCATTTATTCGATAGTAGAATGCAAACAACAATGCGTTCAATGCACGTTCATTTCTAATTACGCGACGTCGCGTATTCGCGTTGCTATTTAAATTTTATACCGCAACGCAACGTCGAGTGGCGATCTATTTTAGATTAATTTAATTAGTAGATCTATACTAATAATATAATAAAGATGTAAAGCTTCTAAGTTTGTGAGGTTGTGGGGGGGGGGGGGGGGGGGTAATCTCTGGATCTACTGAACCGATTTTGAAAATTATTTTAGTGTTCGATAGCCCATTTATCTAGAAAGGCTATATCATATCACGCTACGTCCAATAGGAGCGGAGTTTCAATGAAAAATTATGAGAAAATTTGTTCCTTTTGAGAGCTTCCATTGCGTGCGCTGCGTAAACGGTTAAAGTTACGCAGGCGAAGTTGCGCGTTATGATAAAATAAAAATGATTTCTTCTTTAACTCATCTGCCCACACCTATACCTATTCTTCTAGTCTGTTCGATTTCTGTGGTTCTATAGATATCGGTAATGTCCTTGTTACTGAAATAAAAACGATTTTATTTTAACTCCGGCTGCAAAATGCTGATAACGCTACCTTGTTTTTTTTATATTACTTTTATGTTAAATCGTAATTAATTAATTTATCTTAGGGTCCATTTTTCAATCAAATTAATTCAACACTTAGGTACGGAGGTAGGTAAGGAGAATACATAAATGTGACAGCTCTTTATATAAGTTAACTGACAAATAACTTTATCTGGCGATTTACAAATTGGCTCTAGGACTAATATTTATATAACTATTTGAAAAATTATATATAATAATTAGAGAGAGAAATTTTTTTTTTTTTTTTAATTATAAATTCAACTAAATTATTTAAGCTATTTTATTAAGCTGTCGTTTTTACTATACCAACTTGTATACTATATATTATATATAGGTATATATTTTGTAGATGGATTATTGAGTCTATCAAAACATCGCGACGAGCTAGCCATTTTTTCGGTGTAGACTCATACCATCGGCTTCGGTACCTTGAGACCTTCGAACTTCAAACCGGTCAGTGTGCGAATATTAAATTACTTGTATGAGTACGAGTATATTGATAGATAGAAAGTAATTATAGATTTTACACGTTTCATGCGAAAGTTTACTATGTATATAGGGTACAAGTTTTAAAATTAGAGATATTTTCTCGCTACAAAATAGCAAGCTGTCAATATGTACTCGCTTTTGTATATCTAAATCCAATGCCGAACTACTGTAAGCAAAACACAGCTAATATACTACGGACACAGACATAGTGGACCTATAGAGGTGGCCTACTTCGCTCGATTTATTCCCCACGGTTCAAACCTACATCGAATACAAAACACGCTCGCGGATGTATTTTTAACTCACTATAAAACTGACATCGAATACGATGCCTTACCTGGTTTTCTTATGCACTAGGTATATGCGGATATTAGCATTATATCGAATACGTATTCAATGTATTCGTATGATGTACAATTTTTTTATTATCGGCAAGATAAGGAAATTATTTATAGATACCACTCCCCCGAGCTAAAGTGGTTATACCCATTTCCCGCTGGGAGGTGACAAAGTGGTGTATATACTAAAAACCTCCCTCTTATATTATGCATTATATACAAGCTAGACACTTGTTTGGTGTAGACTCATACCATCGGCTACGACGAGGTGGATTTAAAACCCTTCCGCTGGGTACCCTGAGGCCGTCTAGGCGGTCTCGGGCGCCGTAAGGCACTCGTGATGATATGTATGTATGTATCATATATGTGAGAAACATTTCCTTATACGGATAGATCATTTGGTGCCACAATGGTTGACTTTTTGCATAGGATCTAGGGTTAAGTCGTTGCTTCCGGCTGTCAAAATGTTGTTTTTCTATATGTAGTCTATATATGCATTATGTTGTATGGGAACAAGGAATGTTAGTTTCGTTGCCAGTAGTTTAAGATGCTCGAGTCAACGCACATATGAATGCACGTGTTTTTAGTGATATAGGCACTGATTTGGAACAGCATTGATTGTGTAGGTTGTGTCGTTGTTTTAGAGGACGCTTTGACTAAAATTTTTACACCGTTATTGTTATTTTATCAATATTTAATATTTACAAAAAGTATATTATTTAAAGTTTAAAAAGTCTTTGATTATTTACAATAATAAAATTACAGTTTATCATATATGTGAGAAACATTTCCTTATATGGATAGGTCATTTGGTGCCACAATGGTTGACTTTTTGCATAGGATCTAGGGCTAAGTCGCTTCCGACTCTCAAATGTTGTTTTTCTATATGTAGTCTGATAATGAAAGGAAATAAAATGATTTATTTGCCTAGTTTCTGAGTAGATTTAGTTGTTAGGATAGTAGTTAGTATCATCAGAAGCTGCCACAATAGATAGCGCGCAAATATTTACAAATTAATCTTATTTTACATAAATTATATTATAATTCCTACCATTATAATTACAGCATTACCACAAATTGCTAATATTTAGGTTTACCTATAGTTCTATTTATTTTTATTATTAAAATATTCTTTAAGTATTATTTTGATAGTCCGTTATATATTACTTTGCTAAACATAAAATAATTAGGTAATTATTGCAAGTAATTTTATTTTTAATAAATGGATAAAATCTAAGTATAATAATAAGTAAATCGTGTTCACTAATATAACGCGTATAGTTCTGTTTAAAGATTAAAATATTTTGTTGCAATTATGAACGTCGACTTAATAATAAAAAATAAGTTATACTTATAAGTATATAATATTCTATAAGGTAAATAAATTTAGACTGATTCTATCTCCTTGTTATTTCTGTGCCTGTGGATATTTTTGAATTGTTTAGATTAATAAATTCTACTATTACTATGACATTGTATATATTTTTTCTTTATTCGATTTATATATACATAAGACCCAAAAAACCCGACAAGTGCATATATTTTAAATGTTAACCTTTTTTTACCCGTTTGTTAAGATCTATATTTAAAATTAAAATATATATTTTAGATAGATAGATAGATAGATAGATGTTTATTTACCAAAAAATATATACATAGTTTATAATTGTGATTTAACATTAAATAGATATAGTTACGACTTAAATAACAATTACAAATATTTAAGTTAAACTGTGCCCCCACACTAGGCAAGCCTGTCTCGTGGGGGTCATATAATTATATTACCTACTAGAAATAACTGCATTTTTACAAACACTTTATAAACAAACAAACAAACATTATAATTTAAACAATCATATATATATATATACACATACACACACACACAAAGCATAAAAACATGTTTTAAAATTATGACAAAAGTAATAAGTAATAAGATATAAATTAATAAATTTTGAATTTAAACAATTATCGAAAGGATATTTTCAGTTTCCTTGTATGTCCAACCCATAAGAGTGCTAGCAACGACTCGTTTAGCTTCAGAAACAGAAAGATGCCTAATATTACACACATTGACGATCTGATTGTAAACATAAGAAGCCACATAAGGAGTAAACCTACGGGCGAAGGAAGTTGTGATCGAAGGAAGCGGTACACTAAAGTTACGTTTTTTAACCCTTTGGTGATACGCGGATGATGCCAAGACGGTTCCATGTGTAAGAGTGGTTATCTTAAGATAAAATGTTTTCCTAACGCTAAGAACCTTTGCCTCACTATACAGGACCGCAGTTGAAAACTGATAAGGTTTTTTTAGCATAACTTTTAAGACAGCTCGCTGGGCTCTTTCCAGTTTGATAAGAGTGGACTTGTGAGTGCCACCCCATGCCGTAATACAGTATGAGATAAGCGAGTGACAGAGGGCGTGGTAGACACTTTTAAGTACATCTATGTCAGCCACGTCACGCAGTGACCTCATTACATGGAGTAATCTCCGCATTCTAGTACAAGTTGCATCAACATGAGGTCTAAAGCTCAGCTTATCATCTACGATGACACCAAGGTATCTTAAGGACCCCTCGCGGCTGACCTCACTGCAGTTACATGGCGTTACGTTATGTGCTTTGTCCGCATTAGTTTTATATCCACAAACATGCACTTTGATGCTTTTAATAATGTTAGGGTCTGATGCCAATGTCTTGTGGAAGCAGAGAAATTTAGTTTTACCAGTGTTTAAGGTTAATAAATTATTGTCCAACCAGCTAGTTATATACGAAAGTCCTCGTTCTGCATATTTGACGCACTCTTCCCATTTCGCGGCATGAAAAATAATAGCAGTATCATCTGCATAAGAGACGGTGTATGAGTTAGGCAGTGACAGGGAAGTTAAATCGTTGATATACAGGATGAATAGGGTGGGACCAATAATGCTTCCCTGTGGTACGCCAAATGATACTACTCTTGGGTTGCTTATATCAGAACCCACTCTAACTCGTTGATTTCTTCCCGTGAGATAGCTTGTAAACCAATGAAGAGCAGTGCCCCTAATTCCTAAAAGTTCCATCTTCCTGAGAAGGATTGGGACGGACACTGTATCAAAAGCTTTAGCTAGATCTAGAAATACACCAATACAGGCCCGTCCTCTGTCAAGGTGATGAGACACTACTTCGGTCAACAGGGATACCGCATCCTCAGCAGATCTTCCGCTGCGAAAACCGTATTGTCTATCAGAGAGCAATTTATTTGATTCCATGTACGAAACAAGGCGATTATTTACAATTTTCTCAAGTATTTTTGAAAAGGAACCTAACAAAGAAATGGGTCTGTAGCAACACGGGTCATCAGTGGGGCCTTCCTTATAAATTGGGGATACCAGAGCCGTCTTCCAGGCATCCGGGAAAGATCCTTCACATAAGCTCAAATTTATAATGCTTGTCAGTGGAAGGATAATTAGGTTTTTAATGTACTTAATTAGGGAATTAGTTATATTATCGATCCCAGGGGCACTATTAAGCTTAAGTTGCATTATTAAAGTCTCGATCTCCTGTGGATTCGTGGGGGAAAAAAAGAGAGAGTTTACCGATGATGTTGATAACCTGACCTTACTGGCTAGGGATTCTTGAGTTTCACGAAGCTTATCCAAAGTTCGGTTTGCCAACTTCTCACCTACTGTGGAAAAGTATTCGTTGCAGAAATCCAGAGAAGATTTATTTGTATCTTTAGTTTTTAAAAGATCAACCGGAATACTACTTTTCTTTTTTGTATTTATTACGTTGTTAATTGCGTCCCATAATTTTTTAGGTTTGTTTTTATTTTCAAGGATAATATTTCTATCATAATCATTTTTAAGCTTTCTCAGTAAAGAAATATAAAAATTACGGTACCGTGTATAAACTACTTTTTTTACAGGATCGCTCGGGTGTCTGCGCGAGTCAAGGTGAAGCCTGTCTCTTTGTTTGGAACACCTTATGAGTCCAGGGCTCATCCACGGCTTTATGCAAAATTTAGAACGACTTTTCTTAACTTTTTGGGAGTTCTTATCAATTATTGAATTAAGGATAAACATAAAACTATCAGCGGCAATCGATACCGAATGAGCTTCAGTCACTACAGCCCAGTCCACCTTAGCTAAGTCCTCAGATACACCACTATAGTTAATTTTTATTCGTGTCCTTTCAATATTGTTAAAAGTAGATGGGATTGATGATTGAATTCCCAGCATCACTATGTCATGATCAGTAAGATCTACTGGACATATAATAGTTTCAGCTTGAGTTTTACTCTTTATGAAAATATGATCGTAACATCTTTTCCCATGAGTCGGTTTATCAATTCCCACTACAAATCCCTGAGATGTCAGTAAGTCGATATAATCAAGATTTGGGGGTCTGTCTGCTTCAGGTCCACATATATCTATGTTTAAATCTCCAGTAAGTATAAGACAAGGATCTTTGATATCACTTATAACCATATCCAAAGAGCTTAGAAAAGGTAGTGTGTCATTAAAGGATGGAGATCTGTAAATTCCTAGTAAGGAAAAATGTTTGGGAACCTCCACGAGAAGACACTGTGCATCATCCAGTACAGGCTCCTTTATTATAGGTGACCAAATGTTTTTTAGATAAACAGCGACACCGCCACATTTGTTAATATATTTAGTAGATGTATATGTGGTATATCCAATCATCTGAGGTATTGCAGAAGAGTTATCAATCCAGCACTCCGTGAGGACTATTGCGTCAAAAACTACTTTTAGTCTTGCAAGCACCACCAATAAATTACTAAAGTTCCTTTGCAAGCTTCTTATGTTTGCATGCAAAATTTTAACATTGTATTTCCCAATCGTGTTTTCACATTCTTCAGGAGAATTAATTGTATGGCATAATAACACAGGATCATTGTCCAAGGAATCAATTATATCTATTTTAACTTTTTAAATTATAAGAATAGTAACAATATTTATAAATACAATAAATATTGAGATGAAGATAAGATTGTCTGTTTAGATTTTTAGCCAAATACGATGTAAGGAATTTGTTGCAGCAGAAATCAATTAGGTAGTATACGAAGGACATATTACAAATATAAAAAGAAATAATCAAATATTCAGATATAAAAACAAAATAAATAATAAACTTAATTGCTATACACACAGGTGTTGAGTAAAAAACCAGAAACTCAAACATACCAAACACATTACTTCTGTCTTTACCGTTAAACTTAGCAAGAGAGATCCGTGGCTCGCCCGTCAACCTGGGTAGATATGGCCAAATTGTTTCCCAGGCGATGTATATCTTCCTCGTTACGGATTCGGAGTGCAGCACCGCCGACATGTTTGCGTACGTAGACAATGCCGTTTTTGGTCCAGCAGTATTTGTACCCAATATTGAAGGTGTGTTCACGGGCTTTACGAAATAAATTCCGGTTGTATTTGGTCAAACGCTCGTTAAAATATATTTTATTCATGGGCGCATTTTCAATTAAATCTTTACTAGTCATATTTCTGCGTGATTTTGCCGCCTTCAAGAATTCATCTCTCTTGCACATACGAGAAAAACGTACTACTAAGGGGCGCTGAAAGTTTTTATTTTTTATATTTTCAGTCTCATCGACTCGATGTGTATTTGTGGGCGCAGGTCCAGCGCGATAGGCACCGTCTATGTCGGAGGATTCCATCGTTATACCAATTTTATTGGCAGTTAGTAAAACCAGATGGTGAATATTTTCGTTTTTTTCTTCTTGTAGTCCTATTATTTCGAGGTCAGCGCGAACAGACGCTTGTGCCAGACTAGATATTTGTTGCTCTAAGAGGTATACAGTTGCGTTTAGAGATATGTTTGCATTTTTCAACTCTCTTTGACCTGCCTCGAGTTCTTTAATTCTAGATTCCGATGCAGTGAGCTGCCCGACAAGATCGTCCAAGCGCGCTGTGAGTTTGCTTTCGAAGAGTGCCATCTCCTTCCTCAACAGTCGAATTTCAGATGTAATGGATGTTAATTCTTTTTCAGGCGTTATAGTTCTAACAGTAGTTTTCTTTCGTTTTCTAATATTACCATCATTAGACGTACTCGCGAACGAAGCGTTGGAGTTGCCGCCGCTCATCCTGGAAGAAGCTTTGCAGTCCGGACATGACCATGCATACAGCTGATCTCGATCCAAGTTGGTAGTATTAGAGCAGAGTAGATCAAATGTTTTTGAACATGTTTTAATGCAGCAAGTCACATAGTTGTCGTCCGTAATAGGAGATTGACAGCCTGCACAGAGCTGAGTTTGCGGAATATAAGGCATGTTGACTTCTACCACGATATTCAGCGACAGTTTTCACGATACTATTGTTTGTCGTTTGAAAACGCAGTAGCGGGCGATGATCTCGTAGGAACGATAGTAGCGGGCGCTGCGATGTTATAATTTTGTACTGCGTGTAGGTAGCCCGAGAAACAAAAAGTAGTACACTTACTTGCACAATAAACAATGATACAATAAATATTGAGATGAAGATAAGATTGTCTGTTTAGATTTTTAGCCAAATACGATGTAAGGAATTTGTTGCAGCAGAAATCAATTAGGTAGTATACGAAGGACATATTACAAATATAAAAAGAAATAATCAAATATTCAGATATAAAAACAAAATAAATAATAAACTTAATTGCTATACACACAGGTGTTGAGTAAAAAACCAGAAACTCAAACATACCAAACACATTACTTCTGTCTTTACCGTTAAACTTAGCAAGAGAGATCCGTGGCTCGCCCGTCAACCTGGGTAGATATGGCCAAATTGTTTCCCAGGCGATGTATATCTTCCTCGTTACGGATTCGGAGTGCAGCACCGCCGACATGTTTGCGTACGTAGACAATGCCGTTTTTGGTCCAGCAGTATTTGTACCCAATATTGAAGGTGTGTTCACGGGCTTTACGAAATAAATTCCGGTTGTATTTGGTCAAACGCTCGTTAAAATATATTTTATTCATGGGCGCATTTTCAATTAAATCTTTACTAGTCATATTTCTGCGTGATTTTGCCGCCTTCAAGAATTCATCTCTCTTGCACATACGAGAAAAACGTACTACTAAGGGGCGCTGAAAGTTTTTATTTTTTATATTTTCAGTCTCATCGACTCGATGTGTATTTGTGGGCGCAGGTCCAGCGCGATAGGCACCGTCTATGTCGGAGGATTCCATCGTTATACCAATTTTATTGGCAGTTAGTAAAACCAGATGGTGAATATTTTCGTTTTTTTCTTCTTGTAGTCCTATTATTTCGAGGTCAGCGCGAACAGACGCTTGTGCCAGACTAGATATTTGTTGCTCTAAGAGGTATACAGTTGCGTTTAGAGATATGTTTGCATTTTTCAACTCTCTTTGACCTGCCTCGAGTTCTTTAATTCTAGATTCCGATGCAGTGAGCTGCCCGACAAGATCGTCCAAGCGCGCTGTGAGTTTGCTTTCGAAGAGTGCCATCTCCTTCCTCAACAGTCGAATTTCAGATGTAATGGATGTTAATTCTTTTTCAGGCGTTATAGTTCTAACAGTAGTTTTCTTTCGTTTTCTAATATTACCATCATTAGACGTACTCGCGAACGAAGCGTTGGAGTTGCCGCCGCTCATCCTGGAAGAAGCTTTGCAGTCCGGACATGACCATGCATACAGCTGATCTCGATCCAAGTTGGTAGTATTAGAGCAGAGTAGATCAAATGTTTTTGAACATGTTTTAATGCAGCAAGTCACATAGTTGTCGTCCGTAATAGGAGATTGACAGCCTGCACAGAGCTGAGTTTGCGGAATATAAGGCATGTTGACTTCTACCACGATATTCAGCGACAGTTTTCACGATACTATTGTTTGTCGTTTGAAAACGCAGTAGCGGGCGATGATCTCGTAGGAACGATAGTAGCGGGCGCTGCGATGTTATAATTTTGTACTGCGTGTAGGTAGCCCGAGAAACAAAAAGTAGTACACTTACTTGCACAATAAACAATGATACGAATGATATTTTTCTATCAGGAATAAATAAGATAGCACCTTAAAAATATTTGTTTGTGAAACTGTGTAATTTAAACTTCAATATTATACGGTTTAATGAACTTAAAAGTGATTTAAAACACTAATCTTGATTTTATAAAGTGAAGAACGAAAGTTTTACAAGTGCGCGCAGTCAGTTCCAAAACGTCACTCTAGCGTCTAAACGTCTTTCAAGTAAATTAGACTACTTAGTAGTTATTTGTGATAATCATACAGATAAACTAACAGACACCTGAGATGTCCCACCGAAGGGTATTTATAACACTAAACATACTATACGATACGATACTAATACATGAATACTATATTTTATAAACACAGGCCAAGACAAATAAAACAAGACATGGAAAAACCTACAAATGTTGTTTCCTATGAGTGGGAATCAAACCCACCACCTCCAAATACACCAACAACAGCGTAACTATTTGACTACGAAGGAGGACAACTTTACCGAACTTCCCGAAATCATTCAATAAATTCAATTAATCACATCTAACTCACAAAGGCAGTAAAGTTACAGAACCTGATGCTAAAATAATCTTCTCACTCCAGTCAATTAAGATAGCAAACTCATTTAGAAGCAGAGTTACGAAGGAACTTCGGTCTACCCAAACTATCTTTTAATGTCTTTCGCCACCGCACGATGAATATCAATGAACGCTGAACTGAAGATAAGATGGCGGCACTCATTAAACCGACTGGTTAATTTAATTGATCACTATAAAGCATTATAAGTGGGGTTTTTGATGAGTTTTGTAAATTTTTGTTAGTTATTATTAATTATTTACTTTAAATTAGGCAAATATTTAATTTATAAATTAATATTTAAATGAACTACATATTATCACGGGTGCCTCACGGTCCGCCTAGACGCCCCCAGGGTACCCAGCGGAGGGGTTTTAATTCCACCTCGATGGTATGAGTGGCTACGCCGAACAAGTAGCTAGGTCGTTGCTATGTTTTGAATAGACTCAATAACCCATCTATAAACAGTTTCACAAGTTGGTATAGTAAAACCGGGACCGACAGCTTAACGTGCTCTCCGAGGCACTGTAGTGGTGTTGTCAAACAAATGTACATACATTTTTTAATTAAAATCTCATTGGTACACACCGGGATTCGAACCAGGGACCCAAGTGTTTTTAAGTCCAAGGTCTAACCAACTCCGCCACCACGTATATATTTAAATGAACTATAGCCAGTATACAGATGCAAAAACCGTCCTAGTCATACATATTATAGTTATGTGTATCGGTTTCAGTATTTGGGTTCACCGCTTTTCAGAAGACTACTGCATCGTTTTCTTGTGGTGGTCTCCTTTCAGTGTGCGGTTACGAAATGGTGGTTAATTTCACGATAAAGCAGCGAAGATATTAATGAAATAGACTCGTAATGCATATTCACCTTGGTGCCGCCCATTTTGTAGCCGCATCGTTAAGCCAGCATAGTGGGAGCGATTAATATTGTTAAACAATAAGTTATTGATCGACCCCATTCATGGACTTTGACTTTGTAGGTCTTCTTGATTTTTTTTTTATAATAATTATTTTCCAATTAATAAGTTTCTAATGCTATATTTTATAACTCTAAAATATTTTTCTTGTTTCCGGAAGACTTAAAGATACAAACATCTTATTGTCGTTCAGTTTTCAAGACTAAGAACTTTGTAGCATCGTTTAAAAAAATGGATAGCACGCCTCTAGTTTTTTTTTAATATAAGTATACCTACTTATATAAAAAAAGATTGAATACATTATTATTTTCATCAGGTAATATATTAAAATCGGCTCACTCGCTAAGAGGTGTGAATTTATTTATACTTATGGTAACGTAAAGACAGTTGAGCCTAATATTTATATATAGATTGGCAGATGGTTTGTATTTTGTAATAGTTGCGATGTTGTTCAGGTAAAAATATTAGGGCGCGGCCACGAAACGAGCGGGCACTGTGGTGTGAAACGTCCCTTTTTGCAAATTCAGCCACCGAAAGGAAATCTTATTAATGTAGAGTCAAATGCGGTTTTATTTATGAAAAAATTGTGCTTCCTACTACAAGTCGTCCTACCACAAGTTTTATAATTTTCTTTAAATTATAATAATTATATGTATCACAATTTACACATATTGCACTGGTCAAAAACTTAGCTCTTGGCTTGTACTATGTGTACCGGAAGCAACTATATAATACATATATTTTATAAATACCCAGACCATGGCAAACTGCACAGAAAAAGTACTAATCTTTTTTTGCCTTGGTTGGGAATCGAACAATGCCAAAGGCACAACCACTAGTCTACAGAAGCGGTCATAAATATGTTTTTGCTATATACATATATTATTTTATGTATCGTGGTTCCTGGTATAAATAGTACAGGCCTAGAACCTAGTTTGTGTGTTGTGTGGTCACAAACTAGGCCTACAGGCCTAGAACCTAGTTTGTGACCAGATCATTAAGTGTAAAATGCCCTAACTATTTGAAAAGCTTTTTACTAACTACTAACAAAATAGGATAGTTTGTATCTAATTTATAAGGCAGACAGAGTCCAGCAATCTGCAGGAAGTTTTCGAAACGCTGGACATACACATGCAAAAACTGTCAAGTGTCCTAGTCATGGTTTGGTTTTTATTTTAGTCCATGGGTTTACCAGTTATCGGGGGAATACTGCATCTTTAGACGAGGTGGTAGTCTCATTTTTTCAGAGAAAGCGTGTTCTTCCTTCTCATCGTTGCTTTCCATCAGGCAAGATTGGGGTTAAACGCAGACTCGTGTTTATTATAAAAATAAAACAAAATCGAATTAATTTAATTTTTGTAATACCCTTAAAAACCCTTATGGTTAGAATTAGACCATCTGTATGTTTATCTGTTGAATATCTGAAACACATTAGAAATTATTATATCACTTCTTAATCAACACGTATCCAAAACTGTATATAAAAATAGATTATACGTATTGAGTAAAGGCAATATCTTATGTTAAAACTATTTTTTTTAATACTCGTGGTTGGCGTGTTACTTAGTTAGACCTTAGGGTTAGAACCACTACCGTTTTTAAGACAACAGTTCAAAACAAGATCAGTCCTGGGATGGGTGACCGCTTTATACAACAAGCTATACCATCATAAACGCCGCAACAAGTTCGCCACTTGTTAGGTGTTGCCTCCGAAATACCATCGGCGAAATGAGGATGGGTTAATCCCGCTGGGTACCCTGAGGCCGTTTAAACGGTTCTCGGGAGCCAAAAAGGCACCCGTGATGGTATTTATTTATGTTATTAGTTCAAACCCTAGTGTTTTTACCAGTGAGTTGATAGTAAAAAAAAATATGATATAATAAATATAAAAGTATATTATATTTATTATATCATATTTATTTTTGCTTAACAACCCCACTTGGAGTGCACGTTATGCGCTCACTCCAAGTCTTTTTTTTTTTAATACAAAATTTAGGACAATGATATTTATTAAACAAATAATTGCTAGATCCAACTGACCAGAGATCGAAATATTCTTGAGTCTTTTATAGCATCTTATGCCGGCATAGTGATTGCAACCAATGGATATAACTCGTAACTGTATCTCAGTTTTAAAGAACCCGAACCCCTCATTTTAATCTATGTATTCAACTAAAAAAATATATCTTAAGTATATCAGAATGTTTAGGCCAATCCATTAAAGAACGATTTTTCCTTCTCAGTTTTTTCCTTCTCAGTTTTTTGCGCTATGATAATATGGACCTTTTTCTGAAGTTACATTATAATAAAGGACGCCTTATAACCGTCTCATCTTTATGGGCCTTTAGAAGGCTCTATTAGGCAAGGTTGTAAGGCCTGAATTGAAATATTAACTCAAGATTTATATTGGGTAGCACAGATCCTGTAAAATATAGAAAAGTTCTTATATTTAGGTTTTTTTATTAATATAAATAGCATGATATAAAATGTCCAACAAGACCTGTACCTACCTATAATCTTTTCTAGGCCGACCGACCGGTCTCGTTACCACCGCCCATAGGATGCAAAAACCGTTAAGTGACATAGTCATCTTTTGTTTTTAGTCTTTGCGTTCACCGGTTTTCAGGAGACTATTGCATCGTTTTCTTGTAGAAGTGAGCGCAGGGAGCGGTTAAGAGACGGGCGGTTGATTTGACGATGAAGCAGCTAGGATATTATTAAAATATAGATTCGTAATGCAAAATCATACTTGTTTCTGCCCATTTCGTAACTGCATCGCTAAGCAAGTATAGTGGGAGCTATAAATATATATTTTTTTTTTGTAGGTATGCTTAACATCAAATAGAAACAAGATCACATGCTGTGCACCTAAAAACATGCCCGGTGACTATCTATCTACCTGGTGGAGATCAGATCCACAAAGTCTATGAATAGGATTGATCAATAATTATTATTTAACAATATTGCTCACTCCCACTATGTCGGCAAAATAAAGCGATTACGAAATGAGCGGCGACAAACACAAATTGCATTACGAGACAAGAGATCGTTGCAGTAGTTTTCTGAAAACCGATGAACCCACAAACTAAAACATGACTAGGTCGCTTTTGCATCTCTATTGGCGGTGGTAACAAGACCGATCGGTCGGCTTCAAGAAGTTATAAAGACCTTTCCCCTACCTAAATAAACGTATTGGGTATTTACGGCACATTATATGTATGACGAATAAACAAATTTGACGTTCACCGATTTTATGATATTATCAGCCGAATTATATGTGTGTATGAACACACGTCTCTAGTAGTAGAATGATGACGTGCAGATTTTTTATACAATTTTGTTCGAGCATGGTGTGTGACTTTGTGTCTACCTGGTGTTAAGCAGACCTATAAAGGCCATGAATAAGTGTGATTGATAAATATAATATTATAGTCTCCTTTCAGAGTTACGAAACAGGAGATGAATTGATGATGGTAAAGCAGCAAGGATTTTAAAGTAGAATCTAAATATATTATATAACTTCTAAATATATATAACTCAAAGGTGACTGACTGACTGACATAGTGATTTATCAACGCACAGCCCAAACCACTGGACGGATCGGGCTGAAATTTGTCATGCAGGTAGATTTCTGACGTAGGCATCCGCTAAGAAAGGATTTTAATAAATCTACCCCCAAGGGGATAAAATAGGGGATGAAAGTTTGTATGGTAAAAAAATAACTATTCCCAAGGACGAAGTCGCAAGCACAGCTAGTAATATAAATTTGTTTTTGCGCCGCAATTTGGGAACTACATCATTTAGATCGACCCCATTATGCCGATAGTGCGATCGAGCAATGAATCGATCGACCTCATATATGGTCTTTGTAAGTCAGCTTAACATCATGTATATACAAAGTAATATAACGTGCTCCAATCAAATCAAAATCCAATCACAATCATGAACGGTGTTTATACTGATAATATATTGTATACATTTAATATATCAAAATAACGTTGTAATATTTTTAATTAATATTATAATGGGTTAAAAGATAAAATAAATAATAATAAAAAGTATAAGCCTAAAACTGAGTTTAAGACCAGAGCAATATGTGTAAATTGTCCCACATATCTTTTTATATCTTTTTGTTATTTACGAATCATTTATTCTCTTCGCTCGTTTCTACCTTAATGATAACCGACCTACCCTAAACTTTCTCAAGATAGTCTACTACTATACTATCTTGTAGTATATAGCTCTGCAAAAGGGTATAATATAGAAAATTGGTACTGCTTGAATAGAAAGTTGCCGCCTTTGATTTGCTGATGAATTACGTTTATCGCCGATTTCATTGATACATTTCGATCGACGTTTTAAATTGATTGAATCTTGTATATTATTGTAAAATACGTAAAAGTGTAAATGTTTTATTTCAAAAAAAGAGTACAGCTATTCATGTTATAATATTTTTACCGATATCTCAGTAGTTTTATAACTAGAAACTATATTTGATGAGGTGAGACGCCTTGATAATAAAAAAAATTAGGCCAGCATTTTTTAAATACTACTGAAACTGAATATCCACTAAAAGATGTCTTGACTCTTTTCACCAAACGCCAAATCAGGCATGAATGAAAGAGAAAAGACAAAATTGAGTCAATTATTGTGTGTGAGATCATCTATTCATGCATAGAGACTAAAACTAATAAGTAGGTAAATGTAAAGCAATTCAGGGTAGGCTATAACAAAAGTCAGTATAAATTAGGCACATTAAAAAAAAAGAACGCTCATATGCCTATTAAGGTCACTGCAATCGTAATCGCGAACTCCGTGTTCTTTATACAATATTAGCTTTCGCACTTCCAATAATACTCGATTACTGTTTGTCGCAGACTTCGATCAGTTGTATTGTTGATCGAAGGTCGAAGAATTAATTTTTTTTTTTCGGACATTTTATTTATTAATATGTCTGTGTTACTTACAATTTAATTTTTTTTCGAAATCAGAAAAAAAAACAATTTAATATTTTATTACAAAAAAAAAAAATACTCAAACAGAAAGATTTTTGCGTTCTACGAATATAAAAAAATAATTGAACTTCAACCAACAGCCAAGTTGTAATATTGAAAATACGTTTGTATGGGCGTCAAGTCGACTCTAGGGCTCTTAAATTCACTTTGTCTATTGGTCTGATAAAAATACCTTAAAATTGTCCAAACCGTATTTTGAACTCCTGACCTAAAAAGTTTTTTTTTAATTTACGGTCTAACTCGGTCACCACGTAGGTATATAATAAAAGCTATTGAAAAATATATGTATATGACGCATTCGTTGGATATATCGGTGTGAGATATTTATATGAGGAGCGTCAGAAATATAGAAAGAGATTTACAATGACAGAAAGTACTCTTGTGAAACATATTCTCAGCAAACGGTTTATTTCTCATATTTATTATGCTATCTAAAATCTCAATGAAGTGAAAATATTATTTTGATAGGCAGTAATTTATCCACGTACAATTTATGTTAACAATTTCTGTATAAATATATACTGTTAAATTTTTATAGCCGCCTAAAGACAGAGATACTGTGAAAACTTGTTCAGTCATTTGCCAAAGTTTAACAAAATCAAAAAAAAAAACAGATGCAAATTCAAAATTATTTATTTCATGAAAATTTTAGCAGATATTTATGATTAGTCAAAAAAAATGTTTCTAACAATAAGGTCTTAGAGTGCGTACATAGATTATTTTAGATTAAATTATATAGAAACTAAATGCGTGATATGAAAATAATACCAACCGAACGCATGGTACGTTCATAACGAACTAGTTTAAGACTAGGTGGTCACCTGATTCCATTAACCTTTCAATCGTTATCTGCCATACAAGGGCGCCATAGAGGCGACCAACCACACCGACCATACCCACGCTTTAAATATGTGTTATGAGTAATATATTATAATTGACCAATCGCATAAACAAAGATTTATAAATCGGTATCTTTAAGGGTGTGTTTTACGAACTGTGAAGTCGATCCCCCTTGAAACACCCCGGAGAAAAAGGTACCAGCAAGTAAAAAACTCTGGTACTCCTCACATACCATTAGAGGCGTATGGCTATTGACTTTAACATGGTAGTATAATAAAAATTCTCTCACCCTGAAGAGCATGCTCCGAACAGTCCTATGGCAGATTATTTTACATTAAAGTAATTTGGTAGATAAGTACTGTACCAATATACAAAACTACACAAAGATGCTTTTAGAACTTTGTGATTAAGCTTTGAGGTCTAATAATTCTACTACATAAATTATTTGGATAGATATCAGCTCCATATAAAAGTAAAAATTGTTCATAATTGTTCAAATTTTTTTTAGGTGGAAGGAAGCCCTCTATTTTATTTAAAATTCTTTATTACACCAAGGTTTGTACAGAGGCGAGCTTAATGTGTTAGGCATTATCTACCAGCTAACCTTTAGGAGAGTGAAAATTATAGTTTAGTAAAATGTTAGTAAAAATATAGGGTACATAGATAAGTCTAAAAATAAATCAAAATACATAAACTGCATAGATACAACTACATAAAATACATAAATAATATAGCAAAAATAAATACATGTTTCAACCTAACCTAAATTATGATAGTGAGAAATGAATAATTTCTTGAAAATGGCGAGAGACGGATGTTCTCTATAAGGCCTCTATATAGTCTTCTCTAGGCCGACCGACCGAACTCGTTACCACCCCCCATACAATGCAAAACCGTCAAATGATCTCATGTTTCGGTTTTAGTCTGTGGGTTCACCGGTTTTCCGGAGACTACTGCATCGATTTTTGTCGAAGTGATGGTCTCCTTTCATGGTGTGGTTACGAAACGGGCCTTTGACTTGACTATAAAAACAGCGAGCATATTAAAATAGACTCGTAATGCAAATACGTCTTTGTCGCCGCCCATTTCGTAACCGCATCATTTAGCCGGCATAGTGGGAACAATAATTCATGGACTTTTTGGATCTGTAAGGTAAGTCACTTGCCGTTCTCCAATAAAAAAGTGTCAAATTTTGCTTTTGATAAGGCACTAGGGCGTGCCTTAACATAGCGGCAAACTAAGATTTCAGCTCTGCACCCATCACAAGGCTAAATAAAAAATGGAAAGAATTGTCACAGGGTGTCTAAATAAATTCATGTAATAAAACTAATTTATGAAATATTCCTTATTAACTAACACTATTGTATTTTATTACTTGTAATTTTGTTAAATATTTTTGGATCAAAAACATATAAATTATTAAAAAATATTAAATTGCGAAAAAGAGTTAGTTTGTCACATTCCATTCATGTTTTTATAAAACAAAAAGATACATTCACCAGTACTGGTACATTTGCGCCTAGACAGACTCAGAGCACCCAGCGAAGGGGTTTTCCCACCTCGTTGTAACTGCTGGTATTCTGAGAGTGGTATGTGACTCATCAGATAACAGATATCAGCAGGCATTAGCTCAAAATCAGCGCTATAATAACTCATATTGGTTATATTATATAGCCTATGCTGAGCATTACCAATTTTCCATTATAACTTAATTTTATTTATTTATTTATGAATATTTTTTATATAATTACCTATGCAGATGTTTTTCAAATATAAAATAAATTAAATTATCTAATAAAAATAATAATAATAAATAAAAATACTTACCATAAATGTTATTGTATATTCTTAATTATGTATTCTGTCATATCTGTTTTAATTATTATGTTTCCCTGGTATAAAATAACTGTGTCCAGGGGCGTAGTTAGGTTCAGTCAATCGGTCATAGGCGGCTTTTTTGTTAATCGTGGTGTAAAAACTATAGCGTTGTAATAAAAAATTATAACGATGAGTTAGGTATAAAATGCGCTTTGACACCGGCCGAGGCCGCCCATACAATTAGCCGTCCTGGGGCTCTAGAGAAAAAATTAGGCGAGGCGACGTGTCGTGTCGCCTTCAATCAAAACTGTATAGACTTTGGCAGGTGACAGCGTACCTCACGCCTACTGTCACTGTCAAAATACATACGTTTTTGACTGAGGCGACGCGACATGTCGCCTCGCCTGCTTTTTCTCTACAGCCCCTGGGCAATAGCCCAATTTGCCCACACGTAAATATGCCAATGACTGTGCCTGTATTTGTATATATTTTTTATTTATTTCTTTTATTCTGTGCCTTTACCTTACAAAGTGGCTAGCTTGTAGCGGTGTTTGTATTATAGACTAATAACACATTTAAACAGTTTCACTTTCATTTCATTTATTTTCAACCATTGGAACTTTTCCCGCACTCTCGGTCATGTCAATTTTATACAATATGCAATATTATATGTTCTATTTTATATTTTTACATTTACTCGATTTAGCAACATAATGTGTTGCCTAAATAAAGAGACGAAAACTGTAATAATGTAATATACAATGATTAAGCAAAAAACTACCGTCGTATTTATTTTTAGACAATGATTTTTGTGGAATAAATTAGCGAATAATTATTAATGCAGCTGTAAAGAGGCTTTGTCATTATAATGTCAACAAATCTATAATATTAAATAATGTCAATAGATTAACCAATTATTTAATAATATTAATTAGAAAATAAGATTAATTAGTAAAATTAATAATATGATAGCAGCTGTAAAGAGGATTTGTTACATACACACTATAAAATACTTATGTCAAGTTATAAACATAAATAGAATTATTCTTTATGTCATGATATAAATAATATACTCAATGTACTCGTACCAATAATAATACCTATAAATATATAAATGTCCAAAATTTAAATTTAAATTAAAGAGTGGCTGTAGAAGGGCTTTATTAGATTATATAAAATTTTATCCAATTAAAATAATAATTATGTCAAAGTCAATGAATGGTATAAATGGGGAAATGTGAAAATTATGAAATAAAAGTACGCTATGTCAAATATATATATATAGTTGGTATAATTAAACTAGGTCCGAAAACTTAACGTGCTTTCCGAAGCACTACAAATTTTAATATATCTGTTATAAAATGCAATCCCTTAAAATAACGCTTCTTTAATATCAAGACATTTGAAATAATATAATTCTCAAACAATATTGTGAGTGAAGTGTACTGGAATAAGCGAATGCATGAGCTCGGAGAGAACATGGAATATTTCTGCGTTATAAATTTCAATGATGCTGTAAAATAAGGCCGACATAAACACACCTCAACGAATTCTTACATTATATTTATAATAACTACATAAATTTTGTATAATGTGAATGCTTTTTTGAAATACCTACATACTTATACTTTTTCTTTAGTGGCAACATTTACAAAAATAAATACAAAAATATATGGATCGACTTGAAAAATCCTATAAATTTAAATGTTAATAATTTTGTTATTTATACCAATATTAGTACCTACAATGTAAATCATTTATTATATAACTTTGACAATAAAATAAAACATTAAAACATTAAATCTACATCACTGCCGGAGTAGGGAAACGTTCCCATAATGCTCTCTCTACTACCTCATATAAAATGTATTAAAATGTTTAATACGTAGTGACAGAACGATTTATTTATATTATCTAAATCAAAATTTTAAAAACGAGGTTTGCAAGTTTGGTTTATGTAAACCCATTTTTTTTATTACAATTACTGTACTAACTTCGGCTATCACTGTACTAAGCCGTAATCAGTTAATGAAGTATAATAATAACAATATACATTTAAAACAAAAAATCAGCATTGCCATATAAAGAGGCAATGCTGCTAGCGTATTGGGTACCCTACCAAGTGGCGCCTCATACAGTATTTTTTTTATTGGTTTAAATTTAAGTTTTATTTTTCTAGGTTAATTTATTTATAAAACTTTACAAAATATATAATATTTTGTAAAGTTTTATAAATTATTTAAAAATATGTAGGACAATTTATACATAATGCGCTGTTGATTAGTTTCCAACTAAGCTCTAGGCCTGTATTATGTGTACCAGAAACAATGATATAATAATAATAAATGTATTTATTGAAACACACAAAATACACATAAATACTTTTTTTTTTTAAGTAATTAAAATTATGTACCTAATTAATTATATTTACATTTATAAATTACTGTTGATCCCTGGCTCCTGTGCTAGGTTGCCCTGTGCTACAGATAATACATATTATTATTTATAAACTCCCAGACCATGTCAAATCGTACTATTTTATTTATCGAACCCACGACCTCTAAGTATACAAAAGAATAAAAAGCCATTTCATCTGCAAGACTGGCAGAGGTAGCTTTTAAAATTACCGTACTTGAAAATTCACACCTACTTTAACAGTAATTAGAGTATATATTATGATACCAGGAAATGAATTTGTCATCGTGCCAAGTACTAATGAGGTAGGTGCTATTTCTTTATAACCTTTTGCTATGAAATCAAATCTCGACAAACTTACGAGGTTGCGGTTTTTTCAACAGCATTTTTGGTTTCCAATTCAAATCTGATAAATTGATTTCCGATTTGAATCTGATAAAATATATTTCGAAGCTATTGTAGTTCTATTTCTAAGGGTAGTGTACAAGAATTAATTTTCTTATTCCTAAGAACCAACATCTATACTCTGCTCCTTTGATATCCTTATTAATTTATCTCGTCGCACCGTTTATTCTTAGATTCATATATAACTTCTAAGGCTTAAATAAAATAACACCTAAGAATAACAAGATACCTACTGGAAGCCTGCTTCTATCAGTTGTTTTAACTGCCTGCCTGAATAATATTTACCGAAAGTTTTTCATTCAATGGGAGGCGAAATATGTGGCAATAAAATTCATAGCTTCAATTTATATATTTACCTAATAAGAAACACATTTAACACACTTCATTTTATTCAGATATTTTTTCTTTTATAAAACCAATTTCAAATATCGTCGTTGTAAATAATTTTCATGTCGACGTTCTCAATATTTTGAGCAGTACCTTTCTTTTTTTATTTTAGAATTAGTTAGTTATTATTATACTAGATTACTAGTAAGAAATTTTATTAAACACGTATTTATAATGAAAAGATAATAAAACTTGTATAATGTATAAAGTGAATGATAACAGAAATACTTTATTCTGTTGTATACAATATTCAACCTTATTTCTGGCAGGCAGAGCTCTATTTAAGAGTACAGTTTTATTTTTATTTTTGGGAAGGCACTGTTTTAGCAAGTTTATTATTTGAGATTTAGTGATTTTTCAAATATTAATAGAAAATGAACTGTTGATTGGTACAAAAATTTCCCCGAGTTTAACCTAATCGTTCTCAGCCTATTTATTATAATATATTAAATTCTTATCAACTCCAAACTAAAAATAAATTTATATTACATATACTTAATGTAAGTATGCCAGCCTTAACGGTGGCACAGAGAAATAACATTTGGAGTATTTTCCGAGTCGCGGTGACTAGTCGTGCTGCAAGATGTATTGCAGCGAGTTAGCATAACCGACGGTTAAGTTTCAATCTATTCTCTGAAACGTGTTAGTTACCTGGGGAATTGAAGGAAATTCCTTTAACAAATATTTGATATATTATTAATTACCACCAAGAGAATAGTAGAAAATAGTCTTTGTTAAAAAAATGGGGTTTGTAAGTGATGCTGAATGCTTAAAAATATCGGAATTAAGCGACCTGACCGGACTCGTTACCACCGTACCATACAGATGCAAAAACCGTGAAGTCATATTTCGGCTTAAGTATTTGGTTCCATCGGTTTTCAGGAGACTACTGCATCGATTTTTTGTCTAGTTTTCATGGCACAGTTACGAAACGGGCGATTGATTTGACTTTAAAGCAGCGAGGATATGAAAATACTCGTAATGCGATACATGTTGCCGCCCATTTTGTAACGGGAACATTTAGCCGGCATAGTGAGAGCGATCAACATTGTTAAACAACAATGTATTGATCGACTCCATTTATGAACTTTATAGGTCTGCTTAACATATACCGTGCTTCATTTTTTTTTTAAAAAAACGATCTTATAAGCATTAATGTCATTCACATTTAAGAAAACGAACAATTTGTTATACTAATAGCAAAACTAGAGAATCTAGTTAATATAACAGTAGCAAAAATATTAACCTGAAATAAAAGAGTCAACCAAATTACTTTTATTAAAGCTGAATATATGACTCTGCTGCCATTTGAAACAATATATTAAATTAAAAAAAACAGTCAAAAATTATATCATTGTGAGATTCCCCCACTACATAATAATATGTCCGAAATATAATACTTTAATTTTTGTTTTGTTTTCAGATATCTGGGTATAAGAAATCCTTTGAAGAGTCGACATCATTCCACAAAGCGAGTGGTTCTCATCAAAATAGCTTTAGTATGGCTGCTCAGTATGTTTGTTTCCAGTTCTATTACTGTTTTAGGTAAGAATACTATGTATACCTTAATTTTGCTAAACTGTACACTTTTATACTAAACTGGAAACAACACTAAACTTAAATCAGCTTAACGACACAGTTAATGGTTTCACCAACTTCAAAGTTTAGAAACGGCTAAACAACTAGAAACTTTTCAGTGTTGTCTAGCTTCATTTTTATACATAGATGGAAATGTTCGAAATTACAACTGAAATTCAGGTTTTAAGAACACAAAACGTATCTACTTCATTGTTATTGCAATATTTTACAGAAATTTTATATATGTAAAAGGGTATATTTTTTATTGGAGCACGGCATCTAGTATTCTATCCACCTGATGGAAACCACACCTTTAAAGTCTATGAATAGGGTTGATTAATATATTATTGTTGATGCGGTTACTAAAATATTATTTCAAATCGGACTGTTATTTTCTGAGATTTCATCTTATATGTTAAGTATACACATCTGTTATCTTTGTTATTCATTTATATAAATACTTTATTGCACAGTAAACAAAAGTTATGTACAAAGACTAACATAATGCCTTAGGTTCTATCTATCAGTTTACCTTTCAGATTGTGTTACAAACAGACATCCTTACCATTTTTTTTCTACAGGTCTAATAAACAGGTCAAATATAATGCCAACTCCAGAACTCTGCGTGATAAACAACAGATTATTCTGGATCTTCGGGTCTTTGGTCGCTTTCTACATCCCTATGCTGACTATGGTCGTCTCTTTCGCTCTTACCGTCCAGTTACTAAAAAGACAAGCTCTTTTAGCTGCTACACCTGTACCTGGCGGAACTCAGAGGAGGTACGTAAGTATTTAATTATTTACTGTTGAAGAGAAAGAATGTCAATAAAACTTATATTCTAATATTTAAATCAAATTATGTCCACCTAGCTTGCAATGTCATAGACTTTATATATGAACAAATAAACCAAGTAAAAATAAAATGCACAATTTCCCATAGTGACCATTTTTCCATAATGACTACATTCATATAATGTCCACTTTCCTATAAAGACAAATCCGCATAATGCACAATACACTTATCTATAACTAGCTGACCCGCGCAACTTTGTCTGCGCGTTTAAATGTAACCGTTTACGCAGCGTACGCTCTTAAAAGGAATAATTTTTCCCCGTTTTTGCAACATTTTTCTTTGTTACTCCGCTCCTATTAGTCGTAGCGTGATGTTATATAGCCTATAGCCTTTCTCGATAAATGGATTATCCAACACGAAAATATTTTTTCAATTCGAATCAGTAGTTCCTGAGATTAGCGCGTTCAAACAAACAAACAAACAAACAAACAAACAAACTCTTCAGCTTTATAATATTAGTATAGATTAACACTTTTCCTGTAATTAGTCTCGGGAGTTTTTTTTATTAATATAATTTGGCACCTATCTATAATATAATGTATCTTCAGCGTGTACAATAAAATATATATAGAAGCCGCTTCCAACTGGTCTTTTTGGAAATCTACAAGAGAGGTTTATGTCCAGCAGTGGACGTCCTATGGCTGATTATGATGATGATTTAGAAATCAATCAAAATGTTGCTACAAATCTTACCGTTTAAAAAAAAAAACATTACTTATAGTAAATTTTATGCTACTAACGTAGATCGTAAAGTTACATAAAATCTTTGTAAATATATTCTTGCAAATTATTTACGATTTTTTCATTTTCATTTAATACTATTAAGCTGAATTGGAATCACAGCTTTGTAAACGAAGATCAATGGGCTATTTCGATTAAAGAATCCCTAGAGAATTGTTGAAGAGTCTCGATTAGGATTATACGGGTTCAGTTACAGTTTGGCGTAGAGTTACCTTCTGAAAATAACCTAAGTGGGGTTGATCTAAAGAGGACTTTACTGAAAAGGGATTTAATGAAACTTTTCTTTTATTGGACCACGGCATGACTGGCCTGATAATAAGCATATCTACGTCCACGGGTAGATACTATCAATACATTAAATGTATTATTGTTTAACAACTTTGGTCGCTTCTACTTTCCTGGCTAAATGGTGCGGTTACGAAATGAGGAGTGATAAAGACGAATTTGTATTAAGAGTATTAATACCCTAGCTGGTTTATTATATAGTGTGCCAGTAGATGGCCTTAATCGTTACCCTGACAGGAGACTACTACCTTATCAATGAAGAAGGCTCCTGAACACCATTGAACGCACAGACTAAAACCTAAACATGAGTAGGTGATTTGACGTTTTTATTAATAAGTGTATACTAAGTGCGAAAATAACAAATACGTGACGCCTTTTTATAGCGAGTTCTCATACAGTATATTCAATAAAATTCATGTCATTCATGAAATAAGATCTTGACATTGTACATTATTTGATAGCGTCACAATACAGAACTCTGTATCTGCCTGTTGGATAGCAAACCCTAAAGTCTATAAATAAAAAATATATAAGTAAGATTTTTCTAGCAGAAGACCAGCGTTCAAGTTAAATTAAAGCAACCATGTTCAGCTGTTAATTCTTTCATAATCCTAGATTCTGAGCCACAATGTTTTTGTTCAGGTTATGTGGAGGTCTAGACAGCAGTCCTAATGCACCAGGAGGTCGAAGAGTCGGTACCAGAAGTTCTCCAGATTTGTCACCAACGAGATCTGTTTCACGACAGCTCACCTGGAGAGTCACTAGCAATAGGTAATTTATGATTTCTTTATAAATTTAGAAAAAAAGCCTTCACCATTTTATTTATAGGATTTTAGGAGGCTACTACATCGATTTCTTGTTGAGGTGGTTCTCTCCATTTTAGATACAATTACGAAATAAGCAATTCATTTGACAATAAAACAGCGAGAATATTAAATTTGCCTTTGTCGCTGCCCATTTCATAACCGCATCATTAGCTGGTATAGTAGTAGCACCCAAAGCTGTTAAATAACAATGTATTTATTGACCGGGATAGATACAAAGTCACATAGACCATGACTGGTTCACTTAGCTACGACGAGTGATGAGCAAAATGTAGCTTGCAAATCCGTCAATAGACTGAAATGGACTGGTAAAGATAACACTAAGCGATGTATCTGTCTTATAAAGAACGAAGAACGAACGACGTGACTATGCCTACCTGCTCTAATTATAAACATGTTTCGAAATAATGCTATCACCTTAAAATTACACCGTTTATTTTTGATTCCGAATTATAAAAATTACTGTCATGACGATCGCTAGTCGAGAAAAGATAATATCTTTGTCTAAATGAGTATTTTAGTTATAAATATGTTACATTAAGCTATCGTCTTAATAAAAAAACATAAATCAAACTTAAACAAAATTAAAGTTAGTCCGTGTTTAACGATAAAAATATGTCAACATACGTTTATAAAGTTAATCCAGGAGGGATTAACGCAAAGGCTTATTAATACAGTTTTTTTCAACCTTTCTTTAGACCTCGAAACAAAATTGGCATGAGCGTGTCGCATCCCCAACTGAGCTACATGAATGGTTGTGGCGGATCTAATACAGGGTCTGGAAGTAGATGCGGAAGGGACGTCGCCACGCAAACCCCGCCAAGTGTAGCCGCGGAGACAAGGAGGGCAAGACTAAGACCACTGAGAATTAATATAGCAACACCAACTACTTTGAATCTTAGGTAAGCATCTTTATTGTATTCTTCTTATGAATGTGTATGGCTGATCTAACACGACACCTAGAAGTAAAAAAGGACGTGGCTACTGAAACCCTGCCAAGTGTGGCTGCGGAGACTAAGAGGGCTAGACTACGACCACTAAGGATTAATAAAGCAACACCAACTGCTTTGAATCTTAGGTAAGCATCTTTATAGTATTCTTCTTATGAACTTGTGTGACGGATCTAACACGACACCTAGAAGTAAAAAGGAAGTGACGTGGCTGCTAAAACCCTGCCAAGTGTGACTGTGGAAACAAGGAGGGCTAGACTACGACCACTGAGGATTAATAAAGCAACACCAACTGCTTTGAATCTTAGGTAAGCATTTTTATAGTATTCTTCTTATGAATGTGTATGTGGCGAATCTAACACGACATCTAAAAGTAAAATAGGAAGTAACGTGGCCACTGAAACTCTGTCAACTGTGTCTGCGGAGACAAGGAGGTCAAGACCACGACCACTGAGTTATAATATAGCAGAACCAACTACTTTGAATCTTAGGTAAGCATCTTTATAGTATTCTCCTCATGAATGTGTGTAGCAGATCTAACGCGATATTTAGAACTAGAAGAAGAAGAAACGTGGTGACCCAAGCCCTGCCAAATGTAGCTGCAGAGAGGGCAATACTACGACAGCTAAGTTTTAATATAGCAGAATCCACAGCTTTTAACCTTAGGTAAGTATATTTATAGTATTCTACTTATGAATGTGTGTGGCGGATCTAATACGATATTTAGAAGTAAAATAAAATAAACGTAGTCACCCAAACCCTGTCAAGTGTGGCTGCGAAGACGAGGAGGCCAAGACTACGACCATTAGGGATTAATATAGCAGAACCAACTGCTTTGAACCTTAGGTAAGCATCTTTAGAGTGTCCTACTTATCAATGTATTGGCAAACCCTAGAAGTAGAATGGACGTGGCTACCGAAACCCTGCCAAATGTGGCTGCGGAGATAAGGAAGACAAGACATTGAGAATTACCAACTGAATAAATTTTAGATAAGCATCTGTATAGTATTCTACTTAAGAGTGAAATTAAATGGATTGTTGGTAAAAAATATCTACAAAATGTTTTACGACCAATTTAATGTTTTTTTAACAAAATCGTTAAGAGTTTTACAACCGTTAACAACAGTAATAGTAGCTCCCATTATGCAGGTTAATTGATGCGTTTACAAAACGAAAGGACTATAATTTCAGATCTTAAGCATAAAGTAGAAGTTTTAGAAAGGGAAGTAAATGAGCTAAAGACTATGAATAATACACTAGCAAATGAGCCTGTTCATGACGTAATCATCAATGAGATAATGGAACGATCTGATCGTGAAAAAAATGTCATCATTATAGGAATCCAGGAGTCAAATGCAGTAAATCCAGAAGAACGACGAATCTACGACAAAAGTGAAGTAATGAAGAGCTTTAAAGAGTTGATACCAAATTGTCCTGCTCCTATTCGTACTATAAGATTAGGAAAATATGAACAGGGTAAGATGAGACCACTTAAAGTATGCTATGAGTCAAAATTCACAGCCGTTGAAGTACTGAAATGTAAATCTAAATTAAATTTTCGGCTTTATTCTGACCAGACGCCACTCCAGCAAAAATATATAAAGGATCTTAGAAATGAATTATCTAATAGAAAAGAGAAAGGTGAAGATAATTTGGTTATAAAATACATTAAAGGTATACCTAAGATCATAACAAACCCTACAAAAAACTAACTATTAATAAACATCACAGTACTGATAATGAAACAAACTATAGGCTATTTAATAACTTTTCAGAACTAACACCAAACAAATCGTCTATAAACTTTTTATATATTAACTGTAGAAGTCTAGTAAGAACGGGAAAATTGGATGAAATCAAATGCATTATAAAATCTTCAACATATACTTTACATGTGATTCTACTTGCTGAAACTTGGATTAAAAATGACACAGATGTTAAAACTCTGCAGCTCACGAACTATACTCACTATTATAATTATAGAACTGATCGTGTCGGGGGCGGAGTGTCCATGTTTGTTAATAACATACTAAAACATCAATATATGGAAAGTACTTACCATGAAGACAATAACTACCTCTGGGTACACATAGACAGGCTGTCATTAGACTTAGCAATAGTATATAAACCAGGTCGAACAAATGTAAAAAACTTCTTGAATGCGTTTGAACCACAACTACAGAGTAAGAAACGGGCAATAATATTTGGGGATTTTAACCTAGACTTGTTGAGAAAAGATCAAGACACGGAAGATTATTTAGCAATACTAAAGACAAATAACTATAAAGTACTTAATAGAATAGATAGACAGTATTGCACTAGAGAGACGGATATTACTAAAACTATAATAGACCATGTATCGACAAATCTTACAAATGAACATTTTAAAATTGCTATTACGGATTCACCTATATCTGATCATAAAATAATTGTGTTGGAATTATTAAGTAATAAGCCTATACCAAGAGAGATAATAAAATATGAGGCAATTAACTACAAGAAACTTTTAAGTTGCATAGAGCAAAATCCTATAAGCGGTAATAGTGTTAACTATACAGAAGTGCAAAGTTATATTCAAAATATTTTAACAAAATGTAGAATCAGTAAATTGAAAATTAACAACCCACCAAACAAAGATTGGATCAACAAAGAAATACTGAACGAAATAAGAAACAGGAACAAAATCTGGCGAAAACTTAAAAAAAATCCACTAAATATATTAACATTACAGAAAGACTTTATCAAACAAAGAAATCGTGTGACTATAATGATTAGAGAAGCAAAGAAAACCTACTACAATAACTTATTTACTAACTGTACAAACTCTAAACGGATGTGGAAACTTATTAATAATATTACCTCTAATAAAATCAAAACTGTAAGTGCACCCTCCAAATTATTTATTAATAACAAATATATTACAGATCTAGATGAAATTTGTAATCACTTCAATAATTTCTTCTCTACGGTTGGCTTAAAACTAGCAAATTATATTCAAACTCAACAACAATCACATTCTAACCAGCAAATATCTATCAATATTCATACAAACTCAACACATACTTCAATCACACATCCAGCTGCAAATAGCAAAACCATCACTACTCTCTCCTCATTTTTACCGTGTACTAAGACAGAAATCTTAAAAATTATAGATAATCTAGACGCTAATACAAGCATGGGTATAGATAATATAAACACTAAAAGCATACAATGTATTAAGCATCAAATAATAGATGTCCTAGCCCGATCAATCAATACTTGTCTTGCTGAAGGTTATTTTCCAGCTGAATTAAAAATCGCTAGAGTAACTCCTATCTTTAAATCTGGTAACAAATCTGATCCTGGAAACTACCGTCCTATATCCGTGCTACCAGTATTATCTAAGATTTATGAAAAAGTACTATATAATAGGCTTGACACGTATCTCACTGATACACACTTTATTCTCGAGAACCAATATGGCTTTAGATCTAAATCAAGTACTCTGTCAGCAACTATGGACCTAGTTACTAAAATAAAAAAACAAATAGATAATCGTTCTATAGCTATGGGTATATTTATTGACCTTAAAAAGGCATTTGACACTGTGAGCCATCCTATTCTATTAAACAAACTCAAAACCTTAGGCCTTTCTGGAATGGCGTATAAAATTTTCGAATCTTATCTTGATGGTCGAACTCAGATCGTACGAATAAATAACTGCAGCAGTGACTCGATGCCGATAACATATGGAGTACCACAAGGATCAATTCTAGGGCCCCTATTATTTTTAATATATATTAATAATATTAACGAATCTCACTTGCACGGACAATTAACTTTATATGCTGATGACACATGCCTGTTTTACTTCGAACCTACTACTCAAGAAATCCAAAGTAAAGCCCAAGATGACCTGAATAATTTATCCGAATGGTTTAAAACTAATTTACTAACTATAAACACCAATAAAACTAACTATATTTACTTCACTGCAAAAAATAAACCTATTAACACTAACACTACCCTGACTGTAAATGGCCAAATTATTAATAACTCAACTCATGAAAAGTATCTCGGGCTTATTTTAGACAGAGGACTAATATGGAATGCTCACATTGATCAAATAATATCAAAGTTAACCCCTCTAACTGGAGTATTGAGAAAAATATCACCCTTACTTCCCCTTAAAACTCGGCAAACTATATATTACTCTCTTGTGTATCCTCATCTCGAATATCTTTCAGCAGTATATGGCAATGCAGGAGCAACAAATATAAAAAGACTGCAAATAGCTCAAAATAAAGTTGTTAAAGTATTGTTTCATTATAATTACCTCACACATACAGTGGATTTATACAGAGATACAAGACTTATGAACATATCAATAATTTACAAATATAACACATGCATATTCATTAAAAAAGTTATGGATAGTGACATTCATTCATCCATAACTTTTAAACGCAACGATGAAGTGATCACAACGTATTCCACCAGAAGTGCTCAGAATCTGTATATACCTATGCCACGAACCAACTTTGGAAAGAAAAACATAACTTTCGAGGGTGCACAAATTTATAACTCGCTACCAACTCCAATAAAGGCTGCTAAATCATATGCAATTTTTAAAAAACTGTTAAAGAATTATTTTAGGGATGTTGAATGTTAATACAAAGTAATTGGATACCTACTCAAGCTAGATTGCATATTATTACACTTACTTACATTAATTTACACTTACTTACATTGTTTAAAATTTGATTTAATTTGGTTTTGTTTATCATAGGTTTATCTTTTGTTATATATATTTTGTTTCTTTTTGGTGCTTATGTAATATTTAATTTAATTTTGTGTTTTCATGGGGGGTCATTGCAGGATGTGGACGAGTTTGCGTTACAATAATTTCTTCTCATTGGATGAAAATCAGCCGTCAATTAATTTACTAGTATGAAGCCATATTTATTACGTTATAATAGAGCTGATATTCCCAAAACATCTTTAAACCATAGACAAGGCAGAAAATGATGTTTTGTCACGTAAATTGCTTGACGGATTTCCGTAATGGCCCTCCTGTTTATTTTTGAGATAAAATGATGCTGTTATTCTCCTCAATATAAGCGAATTTGTGTTCTTTTTGAGAGAAATAAAGATTCTTTAAACCTAAAGGCAATAAAGATAAAATCGCATTTGATAGTTTATGTGTTGCATCTATACCGCTTTATAACTGCTGTGATTGTCCCAAAGGTTTGACTGTTGAGAATACCAAGCGGCATTTAGAATGCCTTGTATTACAAAAAAAAATATTAAAAGATACTTTATATACAATATATCATTTAGAAACCAGAATCTAAATTATTTTGATTTATGATGCAAGTAAAACGAAAAATACTTGTCCATTTTATATGTTCCTATATTTAAAAGAATATTGTTTATTTTTATTAAATATTAATTGGAAAATAAATGTAGTTTGTTTTTATACTTGACAAAATTTGAGTTGATTATATTTTTTAATACATCTAATTTATTAAGGTCGTTTACAAAGCAAACACTAGTTAATGGTAATTTACATTTTAAAGCCGGGATTAAATGAAACTAAATGTTGGCAAACCTTTTTAAACGAGGTAAAAGAAATTAACATGTATTTTTGCTTATAAAGGTTGCACTTAATGGGTTTAATAATGTTATTCATGTAATAAAATTTGATTTCAATGATATAGATAAAAAAATGTAGTAACACTAAAATTCTTTTTTTTAGTTAAACATGTGAATTTGTATCTAGCTGATGACACGCAGATCTACTAGGCTAATTGGATTGGAGTCTGTCTATTAATTCATTGTTGTTTATCAGCATTGGTTGCTCCCACAAATGCGGTTGCAAAATGGGCGGCGAAAAGACTAATTTGCTTTTGCTTCACTTTAATATCCTATCTGCTTTATCGTCTTATGAACAGCACGTTTGGTAACCTTACTCAAAAAGGATAATACTACCCCAGCAAGAAATAAATACAGTAATCTCCTTGAAACCGGTGAACCCACAGACTAAAACATGAAACAAGACGATTTGACCGGTCCTAACGGAATTAGGGTCATCCCACCTAAATAATTGCTAAATGTCATCAGGTGACTAAAGGCACAAAGTTTTCACCGCAAAGGTCATAAATTCAAAGCGGTCGACGAGCTGGGAATATTTACTAATTTTATTTTATGTCCCTATATATTGTTTGGATTTTATATTATAGAATAGAATAGAATATGTATTTATTCAACAAAATAAAACAAAAAATTAACTTACGCTAACTTACAATAATAGAATAATACAAATTTGATTACAATGCTAATAAAATTTGTAAATAGTTTTCCCTTCTTCCTTTAATCCAGAGTCTTTAAGGGTGGCGTGAATAAGTTTCTCAAGCAGACATAGTGGAATCAACCAATTGAAGCAAGCACAATAGCTACATTGATAACATTCTTGGACGTTACATTGGCACTTACCATCAGGTGGATGTAGGGTCACATGTCCTATATTAAAAAAAAAAACTACATTTTATTAAAAAGGCTTCACCCTCAGCTTGTGCGTGGTGACTAAATAACTAGTGCCTCGCGCTCATTTTCAGGATGAACCATGATTATTAACCTAGATTTTATACATAATAAAATTGCTTATTTAATACCTACTTAATAATAAAATTGTCCTCCATTTACCTTTTTCTGTGCAAATTAACCAAACCGTTTCTTAAATTAATTTTAAAACTAGTTGGATTTTTAATATTTCTTATGCTTAGAGGTATTTTATTCCATAGCCTAGAAGAGGTCAAGATAAAAGAACCTGTGTATTTGTTAGTTCTATGGGTATGGTCTTTCAATATGTACTTATTATGTACTTTTATGTTGTTATATTTAAGAAATTACTCATTTCTCATTATCACAATTAAGGTTAGGTTTATTTTGCTTTCATTTAACATTACTATGTGCACCCTATATTACAATTTTCACTCTCCTAAAGGTTAGCTGGTAGATAATGCCTAAGGCATAAATTAAGCTCGCCTTTGGACACAAATCTTTTAGTCCAATGAAGAATTTTAAATAAATTAAAATAGTATAGATGCGGCGAATATGGGTTCAACCGAATGCGGATATTGGGCCGAATGTTCGGTTCGGAACGTTTCGTTTATTTTAAAACAATCTTAAATTAAGTTAATTTAAATTTTATGATATATACCTACGAATATACGGTTATGAATACATACTGAATAATTGTTAATTTCAGAGAATGGTACATTTTATTTAGAGTACATTGTCGCTTGTTTCATAATATAAACGATCATTTAAATAAAACTTGTTTTTTTTTATTGGAGCACGACATGTGACTTTGTATCTACCTGGTGATGAGCAGTCCTACAAAGTAAGTCCATGAATGGGGCCAATCAATAATTATTCTTAAACAATATTGATTGCTCCCACCATGCCGGCTAAATTATGCGATTACGAAATGGGGGGCGACAACGACGAATTGCATTACAAGTAGGTACCTATATTTTAATTTACTCGATGCCTTATCGGCAATCCGTCTGCTTATTTCATAACCGGACCCTGAAAGGAGACTACTACCTCGACAAGAAATCGATGTAGTCTCCTGAAAACCGGCGAACCCACATACTAAAACCGAAACATGACTTGGGCACTTAACGGTTTTTGCATCTGTATGGTCGGTCGGCCTAACGAAGTTATAGAGACCTTCCTCCCACCTAATGGTTTTTTTATTGGAACACGGAATGCGATTTTGTATCAACCTGACTGTAAGCACCTACAAAGTCCATGAATCAATACATTATTGTTTAAATTGATCGCTCCCACTATGGCGGCTAAAATAAGACGTTTTATATTAAGACGATTATCTATATTATGTTCTTATGCGGCCGAATCTCCTGTGACTTGTGTCAACCTGATGGTAAGCAGATATACAAAGTCCATGAATTAGGTCGATACAGAGTCACATTCCGTGCTCCAATATAAAATAAATAATAATAATACGCCATATACGATTACGTGGTGGCCGAGTTGGTTAGACCTTGAAGTTAAAAACACTTAGGTCCCTGGTTCGAATCTCGGTGTGTACCAATGAGTTTTTAATTAAAAAAAAATATGTACATTTGTTTGACAACACCACTATAGTGCCTCGGAGAGCACGTTCAGCTATCGGTCCCGTTTTCACTTTACCAACTTGTGAAACTGTTTATAGATGGGTTATTGAGTCTATTCAAAAACATCAATTAAACCCCCTCCGCTGGGTACTCTGGGGCCGTCCAGGCGGTCTCGGGCGCCGTAAGGCACCCGTGAAGATATGTCTGTATGTATGTAATAATACACCAATTATTCGGTATATTTTTTTTATCTACGCATCTTTTTTTAGTAGCTAGAGATACTTACAACATGATAAATGTATTTTTGGAAGAACGAACAACCAAAATACAAATTCATTCGTCCATGCCGCCTGTCTCAGTCATTCTTCCCGAGCTTAACAATTAAAAGGGTTAGGACTCACCGAGACGTAAAGCGAAGGGTATTTAACTCTGCGACCCACTTCCGACTGCAATCCCAACAAAATGGATTTACGCGTTATGTCGTATGAGTTCGTACAATTTCCTTTTAGATTTATTTTCTGTCTGACTTCTTTTTTCGTATGTCTAATTTTCCCCCAGTGTCTAGAACGTTGATTAAATTAATAGGTAATCTATGATCAAAATTAGCTAACCAAACACTTGATTGGTGGAATGTCTTCTTATTCTAAAAACCGGGGATTAGTGTTTAAGAAAGTTTGCTATCGTTTATAAAGTAGGTGCCAAAACTATGTTTACGGGATCACACTTTGACGTATGTACCATTAAGTTTATTGGTTTATTTTTTTTAATGACATATTACAACTAATTATTTTTCTCGTAGAGCACGTTTTCGGTCACATCACACTTGTTAAATATTTGGTGGACTGTACCTATAGGATGAAGCTGGCTATCCAGAACAATGACCTATATGTGTGCCGTCGGTAACAAACAATTTTCAGGGTAGATGGAACACAATGAAATTTAGAGAAGGAAGAATAGGTAAAGGTACTCACTGCTGTGACAGCATCCAGAGATGGTAACTTTTAAGGGCCCTCGCACGAGGTGCAGCGTAAGGGAAATACAATAGGGATGTGTCCAGCCCCTTCCTTGGGCTAAACAATTGTTTATGACACACAGAACTTTGAACAAGTTTGATAGTTTGTAAATCTTTTTATATTAATTTATTAAGAGCGATGGCGGTGCGGTGCGGGTTAATTTTCTTTTTGCAACTACCTTCCGGTTCTCCATGACATGAGTGAATATGACAAAGGTATGGAATGACGTGTTAGAGGGAGAAGAAATACGGATATGCAATTGTTTGTTACGTTGGCACATACGTTTATTTTTTTTGTTTTTAAATTCTAATATTTATATGCGGGCGTAACCAATATTTATAGATATTGAGTCTATTTTGAACTTTTAACTTGTTGAAACAAAAATCCTCTACGCTGCCCTGATGCTGATTCTAGATGGTCACGGGCTTCCTTGGGCACGGCACCCGGGACATATGTACCTATCAGTGTAGTCCTCGAAATCTAGTTTATACTAATGATATTTTATTTTCATCATAATATAAAAATTATTCATCGTGACCAACTGACTATTCACCATGACAAGCTGACCATTCGTTCAGTCCATACTCAGAATTACAAACCTCACCGCTAGAAACTCTGGGGTCTAGGTCGTTTCGAGTTTCGAGTGCGTAAAGCTCCCGTAATTGTACATAAATAAAAAATATATATTGTAGCTTTAGTAGCAAGCGCCTATCTGGATTAAATAAAACGTAATTGAGAAGTCGACGATCGTCATAAGAGAATTAGAGAAACGATTACTTCACGTTTTAATTCTCAGTTTTATTATCATTAAGTACATAAAAAACCTGGCAAGTGCGAGATCTCAGCAACAGATGGTTCTGTTATTTTTTTTTTGTCTTAATAACTTTTTCGGTAATAATTTAAAATTATTATTTTATTAAGTATATTATATTTGGTTGGGTAGAGAGGGTAGTGAACACAGTGCATGTGAGAGTTCAAAAGGCTTTTAAACTTACTTCGCGGTCTCAAGTCCGGGAACGCTGCAGTTCATTCCCTTGCCTTCGAACCACGCGATGGACCCGGCACCCGCACGGTGAAGCCATGGATAGCTAAGAACATTGTCTCTTTCGAACATTTTTATAAATTTGATACGATTTCTCTTTTTTAGTATTGCAACCTGGCTTTAAATTCATAAAATATTCGATTAGTACTAGAAACGGGATAGATTGACAATAAAAATAAATATTTGTGGAATTGTGAATAAAAATTAAATTTTCTTGCTAACTTTCTTATTAACATAATTTTGATTCCATTCACAAATTTAAAAAATATGTACATCAATGGAGATCAAATTTCCACGAAAAAATATGGATAGTCTCTGTAGGTACAACTAAAAACCTAATAAAAAAACAAGTGAATTAAGCAAATTTACAGTATTATTTCGATAGACGCTTTAATTTTATTTTAGAATTAGCCCCTTATCACCTGAGTGAACTCTTTTGTGCATCAAGATCTGTAATTATTGCAAATTAGTAGGAAGGCCTCTATACATTCGCTAGGCCGACCGACCGGCCTCGGATCGTTACCACCGCCTATACAAAAACCGTCAAGTGACCCAGTCATGTTCCGGTTTTAGTCTTTAGTTTCATCGGTTTTCAGGTGACTACTGCATTGTTTTCTTGTGATAGTCTCCTTTTAGGGTGTGGTTACGAAACGAACGGTTGATTGATGATAAAGCAGCGGTAATATACGAATTCATCCTTGTTGAGGTCAAATTCATAACCGCATCGTTTAGCCAGCATAGTGGGAGCATCAATATTGTTAAACAACAATTTATTTATCGCCCCATTCTTGGACTTTGTAGGTCTGCTTAACATCAGATAGATACGAGGTCAGGAGCAAAGCACGTGCTTCTATAAAAAAAAATGAAGTCAATCAAACAAGTAGTTCTTGATTTATACGGACAGATAGACAAACACTTGGTCTCAACATAAGGGTTTCATAAAAAAAAACTTATTTCGTGACCCTAAAAATGGCATTTAAAATATTTTTATGATCTTGCCTATTTTGGATTTACTAAACACCAAAAAGGGAATTTTAGTACCTAACCAACATTAAAGTTTTTTTTATTACCAATAAAAATGCATAGTATAACTTTACCATAAATGGTAAAGACATTGTTCGCCTAACAAATAAAAAGTGCCACAAAAAAGAAATAAATAAAGTATATTCAATAGTTTAATTTTAAGGTCTTTGGTAGCTTATCATGCTAGTAGCGACGAGCTTGCCACTTGTTTGTTACGTTCATATTCAGAATACCATTGAATACGACGAGGTGATAGATTAAACCTCACTAATGGTTACCCTAAACATTTAAATATGAAAATATTGGATTCTTAGTCTACACCGAACAAACGAAGTGTTTGTGGCGGTGTTTAACTACCTTAGTGGTAGGTATAACTAATTATTGATTTAGTTTTAAGTATAGGGTTTTAAAATAAAGCAAACTTAGCGAATAAAATAAAACTAGGTATTAATATATTCTTTACCTATGTTTGGATAGATATACAAAACTTTTAATTTTAACCAAATATTTATTTTATTTTATTTTTTTAGAAACCGATTCCAGATTTCTAAGCTACGAGTTACACAACAAATACTATAACTTTAAAAGGTTTATAAAAAATACCTTATATATTAATACATTGCCTATATTTTAATAAAAATACTACTTTATTCTATGTAATATAATTAATAAAAAAACGTATAAAAAAAAAAAAAAAAAAAAAAAAAAATCAACTACCTTTAAAAATTATGTAATAAAAGAAAAATAGTTGCTAAATTACTGGCGTGCCGCACAGTGCCCCATGGGCGTAGCATGGGGGGGGGGTTTAAGCCTCGTAAATTTTAAATTATTTTGGATCAAATTTTTTTAATGAAAAAAAAAAAACGCCATCGTCATCGTTTATCCTATATACAGGGTGACTTTGAAAGGATGTACTTTAGGCTAATATGTTTTTAGGTGTCATTATTAGAGTCCATTTTTAAAAAGAAAATAGTATGTAAAATTTTCATATTGAAGAAAAGTGTCCGAGAAAATTTTCCGGCATATGTGGCTACTTGAACTGTGAGCTATGAGCGCAAGCGCGCTATTTGTTCCCGCAGTCAACGCCCAACCGCCTAACACGTACACAGCTGTTACCTACTCTACGCGAGAGGTCAGTGAACTGCGCTCGAGTGTCCGCGGGCGTGTAGGTAAATACATCATTGGTGCCTTCCATTCATGGCACTAAATTGTACATGTAAAAAAAAAAATCTTAGAACTCATTTACAACTTTTAACTCAAACAAATAGGTATTCCCTGTTCACCATACATTACATTCCTACCTACTCTTGTAGTTTGTGAGGTAGCTTGGTACACCTGCCCTATGCGTACGCGTCGCAGCATGCACTCCCACAACCAACAACCAACAAACTAAAAAATTGCCGGAGCAGGGCGGGGCCCGCCAGTTGTTTTTTGGCCGCGACGGCGGAAGCACGGTTCTTTTGCATTCTCTTGACATCTCGTAGATAGTTTTTTTGTGTATTAATTTGTGCGTGTCGTAATACATAAGAATGTACTCATCCCGTGAGTTCTATAAAATGGTTCGGTGTTACGTCTAAGTTCGCACAATTTAGTCGAAGCCCAAAGAATTTATGTGGCTGAAAGAGTGCCGCGCCTGCGTCTTCTGACAATTTTACGGCCAATCCAATACTTGTGAACTCCAGAGCATGCTCAATGTCAAGGACCCTAGGGCGCGCTATCGTGATGCAACTACGTTTTCGTGTTTCTGAGTACGGTGTGTGGAAGCTACTAAAATCCGAGGTTTTACATTCGTACATTACCAAAAGTGCAAGTTTTGCGGCGCAGACGCGTCGTATGTTTTGTCAGTGACCATTCAAGCATACGGATTTTTACTTTCAGCAGGTAAGTGTAATTTCCGTATTTTTAGGGTACCTACCATACTTTACAAAAATGAACAAAAACATTCATTCCATACGGGAATCAATGTTTAACTAACTTGCAAAGACGCTCAAAGTAGATAGGTACGTTTTTATAAGTTTGAATAAGGAATAGCTATGAATTGAAACTTGTGTGTCTAGAGTTTTTATTAAACCATTAGGTATCTAGATTTAAAGAATTCAATTATTGATATTCGCTACGACAGACTTATAAAGACTTGAAAGAGTTTCAACCCAAATTAAACCATAAAACTTATCCCAATAAAGTCGAATTCGCAATGAATGGCGGTATCTTTTAATACGACTGGCACGTGCTGCGCGGTGTAGGTACAAACACCGCGTGACCCTTTGGCGGTAAATATTAAAGACGCGGCATTGGCTTTGGATAAATGCCGACACAAACTGTTATTATGACTTATGTATGATGATTGATAAGAAAGGTTAGTAACCTATTAACCTACTTTTAAATACATTTCTCTTTTTATTTATTTTATGTTACTTAACTATCCAAATTGATATTACTTGTCATTCATTCCTTATTTAACAGTAAGAACTCTCACTTAAACAGTAATTATGTTGATAGCTGGATCGGTCGCGGGAGTCACGTTCCTCCACGTTTACCTGAGGCTCTACCATGGGTTTTCGCATTGTAGCAACGTAACGTATTTGTTTACGTATACGTGAGCAACAACCAATAGGATCGCTTTATTCAATCCTGTTACCAAAAATAAAGCCGCCCTATTGGTTGTAGCTCACGTTTACGTATACAAATACGTTACGTTGCTACAATGCGCAAACCCATGGTAGATCCTCTGAACTCACTTCTTGTGGGGCGACATTAAACGGCCAGATTTTGTCCATATAACTAATGTAGGCGAGCCCCGAAGAGTTAAAATTTAGGATTGTTAGTGTATTTAACGACCGATCTAAATAATGACCTTTATGTTTTAGAAAAAGGGAAGAATAAAGTTTAAAAATGCGAAAAAATACCTTATAGTCGCATGAGAAATTACTCGCGCGCCACACCTTTCCGTACGCCCCGCCTCAAGCAACGAACGTCGATCAGCTGTGATAACATGCGTAGGATAACCATGATTCACAATATTTTTAGGATAACTTTGAGGTGTCATAACTTTTTTTTTAATGTATGAAACGATGCAAAACGAAAAATGCCAAAGTTTGTAATTTTGATCAACGAACATCATATTAGCCTAAAGTACAGCCTTTCAATGTCACCCTGTATATACAAAAAAATAAAAAAAACGCCAGCTTCAGGATTTGTAATACTCACATTACAACGCCTCATTACTTGCATCATATGGCTGTATCTGCTTGCCCATGGTTTTTAATGAGCAATACAAAAAAGCCACCATCGTCACCTTTGGGGGTAAACCCCGCCTGGCTGAGCCCAAAGCTCCATGGCAACTGATTTGTAATACTCACATTACAACGCCTCATTACTTGCATCATATGGCTGTATCTGCTTGCCCATGGTTTTTAATGAGCAATACAAAAAAGCCACCATCGTCACCTTTGGGGGTAAACCCCGCCTGGCTGAGCCCAAAGCTCCATGGCAACAGTGGAGTGCACCATCCGGCATTTTACCTAGGTCACGACTAAAATACTACTTAAAAATTTTGAAATACCTTTATAATAATAAAAAAAATGTTTCTTAAGATATTATCAATCTAACCCACGCGAAGTCACAAAAAACTCCAAATTCGTCAGAAAAGAGTTTGAAACATTGCGTTTGCCGAAATATAAAACTGTTGACAGCGCACTAAATAATTTAATGCAGGGAAAGCTTCAGAAAAAGCTTATATTTATATAAATATTTTTGTTGCAGATTTCTAGCAAATCGTAGAAAGGACCGGTCTCTCTCCGCAAATGCAGTAGCCAACGAGCAGAAGGCTACCAAAGTGCTGGGCTTGGTGTTCTTTACCTTTGTCCTATGCTGGGCCCCCTTCTTCTTACTCAATATACTATTTGCTTCGTGTCCAGCTTGTATTGTGCCAGGTTAGTTACTAAGAGCAAATTCAAAACCATTTAATTTTGGTTTTGGTGATCATCAGATAAAATTATTATGTTTTTTAATATATTTAACTTGGTGTAAATGATTTAGAAATACCATTTATTGAAAAATGTTTAATATTACATCGAGTGGTTTATTGAGATAATAGTTCATATGCATAATAAAAGTTTCTCCCCTATTCGCTTCACGAAGCATATTTATTTACATTCCAATTTTCATACCTGAATCAGTTTTTGAGATATTGGCCTGGACAGACAGACGGACTGAGAAAACCCATAATAGTGCCGTTTTATTCAAAAACTTACTAAACCAAAAAAAAATAACTATGTTCACCAGTTCACATAAAGCTCTTCATAGTTCTTCATACTTTAAATAAGTTGGAATATTATATGTCAAAACTATCAAAATCTAATTGAGCTATCGAATATGTCTGCTCACAATTTTAGATTTTTTACTTTGTTAGCCAAATATAATTTTATTTAAATGCAGTAACATTTATTTATTTGAAAGATTTATTTTAATAGCGCAGGACATGTTACCCTACATCCACCTGATGGTAAGTGGCAATGTAACGTCCAAGAATGTTCTCAACCAATAGTAGTAATGATGCTTGCTTCAATTGGTTGATTCCACTATGTCTCCTTGAGAAACTTATTCACGCCTCGCTTAAAGGACTCAGGATTAAAGGAAGAAGGGGAAACGCACGCGGGCAAGGCATTCCACTTTATTACCGTGCGACATATATAAGAATCACCATACCTTTTTGTTCTGGTGGGCTTTTCATCCACTGTATCTGTATACATTTTATTGCCAGTGCGTGTAGTACGGAAATGAAATGGGGAAGCACGGATGAGTTCAAACAGTTCTTCCACAGTAGCTGTAGCCTCTGTCGTGTCAACAATCACTGAACACAATATTTTTAATTAAATTAAGTTTTCTAGTAAAATTATGTAATACTGTAGTGCATACGCATGTGCAAAATAGTACTCTCCTAAATAATGTGTACCTTCTCCTGGTGTATTGGGAAAAAGTGAGGTTTTAACCTCTGAGGAAGCGGCGTCGCTAGGATTTTGGGAAACAGAAAGAGGAAGAAGCCCGATCCATCTTTACGTGAGTCCGACGCCCACCTGTATTTCTCCCACCCAGTACACAAGCAACCATAAAATGGCCCTGTATGCAACAGGCCAAATAGTGTACTATTAAAGAACCGACTCACTAACGAATGGTAGGAAGTTAATTTTATTGAAAAGTAAGTCATTCATTACACTTCTTACTCTAAACATAAATATGTTTCCTTCACAGATCACGTGGTGGACATCTGTCTCTGGCTGGGCTACGTCTCCTCAACTATCAACCCGATTATCTACACCATCTTCAATAGGACATTCAGAGCTGCTTTCCTGAGGCTACTGAGATGTCATTGTACCAGGTAGATTTGCTATATTATGCATTTTTTTATGATTTTTGTATTTTTTTTAAAGATAAAAATGCAATGAAAAGAATCCTGGTGGGCGGGACTTGAACCCACGATCCTCGCTTTCTAATAAAGAGTTATTAGAAGAAAGCTATTAGAGGGTATCTGTGTATAAGTAGATAACAAGCAATGACAAAATTCGTAAGGTTGACTGGAACCTGGTTGGCTCAGTGATTAAGTGTCTTGCCGCGAAAGCGAGGTTCGTGGGTTCGAGAGTTCCCATCAGATTTTTTTCATTGCATTTTTTTAAAATTCAATTTCTAACCTGGCGGCAAGGTAGTCTATGTAGTAACAGCTGATTTTTTTTCCAACTTATGATTACTGAGTTATAGATAATTGATAGCTGGAAACTCAGAACGTAGTCAGCAATATAGAGCATAGTTTTTTTTTTTAATTTTGATATAAATTACGAAATGAACAAATGATCCTAGATTATATTTTTTATATTTCTGACTTTATCGTCAAGATAGTCAAGATATATAGCGATTATACCATATATATTGAAAAACACGCTAGGTACTTAATTGTGTATACCAAGTTCAATGGGGCTTATTATAGTAAATAATTTGAATATTAACTACATATTGTATATCATTTAAATGCAGTTGGTATACAATTGATTTAGTAGAATAAATTCCCCGGGCCGTAGCAATTATTAATATTTTACATGTCGTTTCTGATAATTGTTAAGAAATTTTATCTTCTGTAGTAACATATGTAAATTCAGAGGCTCTACCACAATAGGATCGCTTTATTCAATCCTGGTACTAAAAATAAGCGGTCCTATTGGTTGTTGCTCACTTATACGTATACAAATACGTTACGTTGATACAATGCGTAAACCCATGGTAGAGCCTCAGAGCATGACGATTTACAAATGCTACCCAACTTTTGTTTCTATGCAAGTTGATATAAAATACACGTATATGTATTAAATGACCACAGAGAGATAAAGATATATTTTTTATCAGTCTCTCATATTCACAAGGTATGAAAATATAGCATTAAAATATTTTCAAGTTTAATAAACATTAATACTGTAAAAGAAAATATAAAATTATACGACAGCAGAGTAATTTAATTAAAAAACATATTTTATAAAGAATCATAAATTTTCCTTTATTAAAATGATCACACAAGGTATTATGAAGTTGCGTGATTTTTCAAAGACAAAAAGTACTTTGTTCCGTGTTCCTAAATTAATTACTGCACAGTTGCGAGGAAAAATTTAATTATTACAGTACTAATATTATCATTAAAGAAATATTTAACGTTCGATAAAAAGTTTTTTCTTTAAAAAAAAGTCAAGTAGGTATATTTTATTTAGATTGGTAAAAATATATTTAGAAATAAAATAAAACTGGCTTCGTATTTATTGGAGTAATGCATAATAAAAATAAAACAACTCATAAAAATAATAAAACTAAAACAGAAAATATTTTAAAACACAACGAAAGCCGTGCCGGTACAACACCTATAAACATGAAAACTCATAAAACAACCATTGCTATTCGGGACAGAGGAAAAAAAAAAGAAACTAGAACAAAATATAGTCTCTAAAGACTAGTGTTCTTTGCCTGAGATAGTACAAGAAATAAGTGAGAGAAGGAAATGTCTGAAAACTGACACAATTGAAGCATTCAGTTACGTAAAGACACGTTTGCAGAATGAACCCTGGCAGCCAAACCTGGAGGTTGGAAAGATGCCAAGGTAAACAATTTGAAAATCGATAGACCTGGTTTGACTTTCAAATGATTTACTATGAATAAAATTAATAGTTTACCTTCTGAAGTGAGAATATACTCATTTTATTATGACTTAGGCATTATGTCCACTGAGGCGTGCAATACATGAATTACGGCTACGCTCGTTTTGCGCTGGTCCTGTGTCCTTATAGTAGAAGCATAAAATAAAGGAAAATGTACATCCTTTTATTAATCGGATTAGTCATCCTTTTATTATTGGAGATAATACACAAACCGGCAGAATTAGCGGAACACAAAAAAAGGGAGAGTATAAAATAGTTAGCTTTATTTTTAAACAAATAATAAAAATAAAATAATTAAACATGAAACAACAATTAAATTAATATGTTTTGACATTGATTTGCAACACCATACTTAAAGTTTAATGAAAAAAAAACTTAACTAAACAAAATGCATTTTTCTTAGATTTTGTAGTGACAGAGAAAAAGTTGAAAATTTTAGATTTTATGACGGTTTAAAATTAATTAAATGAATGCTTAATAACGAGTGTTTCCCCTCCGTGCCCTGATTAAGATTTCCATCCATCTGGGCATGCTGCGAATGATGTTGTCAATGATTTCTTGGGGCAACCTCTGCCATTCTTCAACTAATGTGTTTTTCAGCTCGCCCAGATTGTTAGGAGGTGGCATTCTTGATTTGACACTCCTCTTTAGCAAGTCCCAAATGTGTTCAATCGGATTCATATCCGGGGACTGTGCTGGCCACTCCATCACCGTAACACCAACATGGTTTAGGTATGCCTGTACTGAGCGAGCACTGTGAGCCCGAGCATTATCCTGCATTAAAATGAAGTCGTTACCAATAAATGGGGCAAATGGCACAACATGTTCCTCTAAAGTCTCCCTGATATACCGATCAGCATTCAGATTCCCGCCATCTACTACCACTAACTCCGTGCGAGCTCCTAAACATATCCCTCCCCAGACCATAATTGAGCCGCCGCCATATGACACTGTATTTTCAAAATTAGACTATAAATAACGCTCTCCTTTGCGTCTCTATACTCGATGCCTTCCATCAATCTGATTTAACAGAATTCTTCATTCATCAGTAAAGAGAACCTGTCCCCACTCCTCAAAGTCCCAATGATGTTTACGAGCAAAGTATAGTCGGTTTGTGCGGTGGTGTCTCTCAAGTTTGTGCTTTGGCGGGTATAAATGAGCCTATACCAACTTCCTCGAATCTTCTGCGAACTGTCCGCTCACTCACTCTTACTCCTCGAACCTCCTCCAATGCATTTCGGGCCTGCACCGCCGTAAGTCTCGTGTTCCGACGAACTTGAAGTTGTAGAAAACGGTCATCTCTCCTTGAAGTACACCTTTTCCTGCCTTTTCCTCTTCTCCTCACTTACGAAGTTACTTTTAATGCTACGATGAATCGTTGATAACGATCGACGAAGTCGTGTTTCAATCGATCTGTAGGATTGAGTATTTCTTCTCATTTCATCTGCCCTGATGATTTCGGATAGCGTTAAATCAGGCATACTTAGATATTCGTAACTTATCAATAAGCAAGAAAACACAAAAGTCTCTTAAAACTGCAATATAATGTTTTTCAAATGGAATTTCTGAAATTTACGAATACGGAAAATCTACTTCGAAGCAGTCGATAGAGATGTATGAATGAAAAATTAAAACAAACGAATGAAAAAAAATACTTTTGACATTTTTAAATTAGACGTTTTTAAAAAATACACGTAAAAAATAAAAAAAAAGTAACCGGTTAATTCTTCCTTTTTTTGTGTTCCGCTAATTCTGCCGATGTGTGTATCTTCATTTAAAAAAAAAGATTATTAAAGACGACATAGTATTATTATTATCACATTAGTCGCAGAAAAGTACCATAATGGTAGATTATTTGTCGCAGGAAGGACCTTGCAGGAAGGCGAAGTTGTAACCGTAACAAGTCAATATAATCAGCTAACCACCTAGTCTTACCCTAGTTGGTTATGTGGCGTGCGTTCGGATGGGTTGCATTATTATTTCATACAAAGAAACCAGTTGCCTTTCCACTGCGCGTTTATTTTTGATATCAATATCAAGTTAATAAAAAAAATGGCGACCTGGCCAAACACACTTAGTCCTTTTTGTCATCATTGATCATCATTGACTTTAATCGAAAAAGAAGTATTTCTGACATTGTCATTACCCGCAAATTTTTTCGCTCACTCACATGGTGAGGGATTAGTATATGAATGCGTAGTGACAGATAAATAGTGTAAAATCTTTAAATACAATTTATAATTACTAAAGCAAGTCCTGTTTTTTTTTATTAAGTCGATTTTTTTTACAGAAGAGGCAGATGCACGAGATACCGATCTGTAGGGTCGACTAGGGGGGCATCGCAGCTTTGTGCCAGGTCGGCCCTACCCCTAGCTATATCACTTCGGCCCTCGGGTATACCCTCTACACCTCCCGTAGGACCTGATACCACGGAGACTGTGCTGATAGAAACACCCTTAGCAGATCAAATGTATTCCAGTAGCAGATATTGAATATAAAATGTTTTTTTTTTTAATTCCAATAGCACATTAAAACAATTCCGAACTCAAACATCAAGATTTTTACAATAAAAAAAGAAGTTATAGTATTTAATTATACGCTTGAAATAAGACCAGGTCTACACAATAGTGTAGATCACAGTTCGTTCTCGGTCTTATCCTAGCATAGCAAAATATTTTTAACCGAATTAAAATTCTAAACTATAATGTAGGTACTTTCATATTATCCCTAACAATCAAGTTCCAGTCGAATCTACAGAACGATCAGTCATAAACAAATTTTACAAGATCAAGATCAGACCGAGAACAATTTCTAGTGTAAAGCGGCCCTTACGTATCTATTCCCTATACATTCTGTATGTTTTTAAATGAATACTGAAGTACGATATGGCAACTGAAACTGAATTTTTAATTAATTAATAATTAATTAGTATTATTAATACATATTTTTGTAAAAGCACACTAATGGACGTAGTTACGCGAAAATGTTCCAACCCACAAGTTATACAAAATTGAGTTAAAATGACTACACTACTTATTTTAACATATTCTTTCATTTTAACAAAACTGTTTCAGTCCACAAGCAATATTATCGTTGTTTTTTTATTTACGATTTGTTCCAATCCACACTTTGTCCGATCAAGAACATCATTTAAAAAATAAAAAGTATTTATCCTCTTGAAACGTTTTAGCAAAATTATATAATAGCAGTTTTCCTTGCAAATAATGTTCCAATGTTTTTGAAACATTTTATCAAAATAAAATATGCTCTTTTACCTTAAAAAGAAGGTTCCAATGGTTTTGGAACGTTTTATCAAAGTAATATAATGGTCATTTTATTTACAAAGAGAAGGTTCCAATCATTTTGGAACCTTTTATCAAAGTAATACAATGCTCTTTTTCCTTACAAAGATGATTTTAATGATGTTGAAACGTTTAAGCAAAATAATTATAGTGCTCTTTTTTCTTGAAAATAATATTCTAATGTTTTTGGAACGTTTTAGAAAACTAATGAAATTTCTCTTTCCTTGGAGAGAATATTCCAATATGGTTGAAAAACACATTAAAAGCTAATTTAATATTATATTTATATTGATAAATAATCTTCTTCTTTTTAAACACAAATAAGGTTTATAAGGTTTATAATCTCAATGAAGATGTTAATTAATACAGCATGTTAATTACGAACATAGTTTTAGAGATTGCAAAGAACTTTTCTTCGTACCTACGTTTTTTTTTTGCTCATGAAATTTAATTTTAACGTGGATTCTGTTTTTTTTTATTATTGTTTGGTTATCGATTTTATGGTGTGCTATTTTTTTTCCTGAATTCTTTGGAATATACGATTTTTTGTATTCTATGGTACGATCCCCTAAAAAAAAATGTTGGCAACACTGGTGTGTCAGCGCAAGAGTATTATATTCCTTGATGTCAGTGTGTCAGCAGTCATCATCAAAATATGTTGTGTTGACGAGTGTTTTGTTTAAAACTTATGTATAACTTCACCTCAGTTTATATACTTAACTACTTATAAAGTTATATGTGAATAATTTGTAAATTCGATATTTTATTACATATACAATGCAAGACAACGAGAACGAAGTAAGTTTTATTCTGAATTATTGCAATAGGTTATGTTGCTTAGATTTTTTTTAATGGTAAGAAAATACAGGTTTGTATGTAGATAATTGTTTTGACTATTGTTGCAGATTCGGTCTTTAGATCAGTTATTGGATAAAAAGCAAAAATTGATAAATCTCCGAAAAAATATTTTAGAGAAAAAATATAATATAAATACTACAGGTCCAGTAGAAACTAATCGTAGTAAGTATCTATATCATTTTACATATAGTGTTAAGTACTCATTTGTTTTATTGTGACGAATTATTAATTTAACCAAAATCAGGTAGTATTATATTAGTATTATGTATTGTAGCGATCATCGGTCACATCAGTGAGCAGAGGGGTTAACAAAGAGCCAATCGATAAATAGAATCGAAATACTAATCAAAGGCCAAATATTTAGGATTTTACGTTTCTCGTCGATCAGGCTCTACCCATAGAATAACATTCCTATACATTTTTATCAATCGACGAGTCGATTCGATTTTCATTTGGGCTCTTTGGTAAGAGTCATTGATGGTCATTCTATTGCCCGTATTTGTTATGATAGGCGTTATTGTCTACCCAAAACAAAATTATTAAATCTAGGGTATAACTCAAATAGAAGGCGGAAAACGGGGTTTTACAGTCATCATCTCAAACAGTTTGTACTAATTTACCAATTGTTTTAATCTAGTAGATACTAAACAAATGAATGGAACAGGATTTTTTTTTTTAATAGCATTCTACATAATGAATGAATAATAGTACATTACTGCCGCGGTCTATAATGACTACTTTGCTGGTCGCGCTGATGATGGCCGACAGCGCAGCGTAGCGCAGCTCCAGGCCGACACAGCGCGGTCAGCGTGCAGCACTTGATGGACAAGCGGAGATAAAGCGTTTTACAGCGAGGACAGCAAGGGCTGCAATGATGGCCAAGCTGGAAGGCCTAGAGCGTAGCTAGGCTAGCTTGAGGCAATCATAGCGTGACCAGCGAAGCAGTCAAAGTGGGCCAAGGCTTGTATAGTGCTTTACTCAAAAATGCAAGTACCTAATCTAAATAAAACCAGCAATTAATTTAAATAAAATATATATTAAAACGTTGAAACGTCAAAATAGCGGCCGGCAATGTTTTGCCGGCCTGTTAGAGCGAACTGCAAAACTTTGCCGGCCGCTCCTTGAAACAGAACGGCAAGGTCGACTTTGCTTAAACAAAATAATGACCACATTACATGCATTTTTGAGTAAAGGTAATTAATAAGTATTCTTTTCTGATTGCAGGTGATTCTTATTCTGATACTTCATACTTAAACGAGCAGCCTTCCATTTCTCCACCACCATTTTCCCCACTTACTCCACTTATTCCTATGACAACAAGCAACGATAACAAACCACAAGGTAAACTACTTCGGTATAATTACATAGTTATTATTAAATTTTAATCCACCTGCCTACTAGTAGTATTTTTTTTTTAAATGTAGGTAGGTACATATTCATATAAAAAAAGAGTACCACGTGTATATGCTTCTATGTTACTGTAGACTAAGGCGTCCATTATACGGTAGATTTGCTGTCAATTTCGCCACAGTCAAAGCTGTGATTGACGGATTACCTATAGGGTTTTATTACTGTTACTTTTACTACATTCAAAACTGTGGCTGACAGATAACTGTAATGCAGTGTTTGATGGACAGCCTTTACTGTGGTGATACTAACGGCAATGCATATCAGATAATGGACGCCCAAAATACTGATGGGTTTTTTTTGTGGGCGAGTTTTAAATGTCCTAGGCTGCATTTTGCCAATCACACATAGTAACATTGAGAGTAAGCTTTATTTTGCGGATATGTTTTTTTTTGTTTGTAATAAATTCCATTTGTAGATTTAAACATCTGAGTGATTAGGTAAAATTAGTTTACTATGTGGCCAGAAAAGTAAGGTATGAGAAAGTTACCTAAATAAACGAATAATTAAACTGTTGTTTTAGGTCAAACTGATCCTGGAACTGTACTATCAGAAATACAACATAACTTTATTACTCGTCCACGATCTTTAACTCCGATAGACAACAAAACGCCATCTTCTTCATCACCTCTTCGATCAATGACACCAGAAACTCAACAGCTCTTTAATATATTAGTGAGTGAACAGGAGACAATTATTGAAAATAGTGATATATCAAATTTGAATCATGAAGATATTGTGAATAATTACGATAGCGACGATAGTATTAGGGATCCGAATTATGTCATACATGACAAAGTCGTCATAGACGAGTCGTCAACATCTTGTTCAACTTTGGACATTAATGAACGTAATGAGGCGAGTAAAAATAATTTTACAACTACTGAGGGACAACATAATAATATCGGAGTAACATCGACTAATGCAGCATTAAAAGAAGTGGTACCGCTAACAACCGAAAACGAAGAGACAAACATAAATATTATAGGATGTGATGTAGGAACCAGCAGACTAAAAAGGGGACGTAAGCGAATAAATCCTCAGCTCAGATCTGAGAGAAAACATAATAAATATAATAATTTAGAATATACAACAACTAAAAATAAAATAGTAAAACCCAAAGAATTTGTTGACTATCGATGTACATGTTTAAAAAATTGCGCCAGTTTGATTTCTGTAGACAAAAGAAAAGAAGAATTTGACAAATTTGTTAAGTTAGGTTCCCACAACTCTCAATTATTATACATAATATCCTGCGTAAAGGAATACAATAAAAAACGAAGTTATACTATGACTAATGTACCTGTTGTAAAAAAAAAGCCGAAACAGTTCTCTCGTGTCTATTCAATAAATGGCGTACAGGTCTGTCGTGATATGTTTTTAAAAACTTTTCAAGTAACAACTCAAAGAGTTACAACATCACTAAGAAAACATAGAACTGGTGAGCCAATAATAGATGGTAGAGGAATTAACAGAGGAGGCCAGAATAAATTATCTGATGAGGATCATAAGTTCATTATTGACACTATTAACAAACTTCCAAAATATGAATCCCATTACAGAAGGGAAAATAACAACAATACATTATATCTGCAACCAGGGATGACATTAAATAAAATTTATAATATATATCGGCACGAGTACGCGCAAGAGTATGGTGAAGAGCGCAAGTGCGCCTCCTTCGGAGCTATTAAAAAGATCTTCTACTCTCATTTTAACCTAAAGTGTAAAAAACTAAAGAAAGATACTTGCAACAAGTGTGACTTGTTATCTATGAAAATTCAGTGTGCGAAAACCCAAGAAGAAAAAGATAAATTTAAAGCTGAGAAGGGTCATCATTTAGAAACGGCCGAAAAATTAAGATCTCAAATGAATCACGATTTTAGAGAAGCACAAATCTCACCTACTGTAGAGTGCTTAACATTTGATTTGGAAAAAACATTGCCATTGCCCCGTATACCTACAAATTTAGCATTTTACAAAAGGCAACTGTGGCTTTATAATAGTGGTGTGCACTCAGCATCCAATGACATCGGACACTGTTACGTATGGGTGGAAGGTGATGCAGGTAGAGGTGCGCAAGAAGTTGGTTCGTGCCTTTTAAAATACATAGAACTGAAACTTAGTCCCTCAGTTGAACATCTTATTTTATGGAGTGATTGCTGCGGTGGGCAGAATCGTAATATTAAAATTGTGCTAATGTTGAAAGCATTATTAAGCTCCCATCAAACTTTAAAAACTATATCATTTCGATTTCTTGAATCTGGGCATACGTTTTTACCCAACGATACTGACTTCTCAAAAATAGAAACTGCTCTAAAACATCATCAAAGTCTCTATATACCTGAAGAGTATATAGATATTTTTAAAAATTGTAAAAAAAAGAAACCCTTGCAAGTCTATAGAATGCAAAAGACTGATTTTCTTAGCACAGAAAAGATAGAAAAGAATATAATTAATAGAAAGAAATTTACAGATAAAAGTAAAGTCAATTGGTTAAATACTAAAGAAATTAAGATCGAGAAGAACAAATTGTTTTATATTTTTATGAGATCTAATTTCGAAGAAGATTTTAAGGAGTTGCTCATTGAAAAAAAAAAAAAAGGTGAAGTTCGACAAATAAAAAAATCAGATTTAAATTTATTGTGGCCTAACGGCAAACCAATTGCACCAGCAAAATTAACTGATTTACAATCAATGTATAATTACATACCCCAAAACTGTCTCCAATTTTATCAAAATTTAAAAAGTTCGGACGACATCATTGATGATTTCGATGGGTTTGGAGGAGAACCAGACTTCGACGTGCAAGATGTTGACAATATCAATTAGATCCTGCCACATAATTGCTGCGTATTTTTTATAATGTATATTTTCCTTTTTATTAGTAAAAATTTGTATATTTTTTTAATTAAAAAATATTTTAGTGTGTTTAAATAAATATAATGCCTTTATTTCTTATCCATTGATTTTTTTACTTGATGTTAACAATGTTATATATGGTGTGGAATGTTTTTGCAAAATTATTTGCATACAATATAATACTTTTGCAAAAATGTTTCAATACCTATTATTCCAATTACCTACGTTGTAACGAATATATTCGAAAACAAAATACCTAATTATATAATATTAACATATTTCTACAATAAAATCGGTAATTTTCGATTATACTGGTTAAAGCAAAAAAATGTACCAACAAAACACAAAATTGCATTTTTCTCAAATTAAAGTCATTGTGGATTGGAACATTTTCGTGTAACTACGTCCACTTTATCATTATTTTTTAACTATCATCAAATTTGTTCCTACCATAAAAATAGCTACACCATAGAAAGTTTCCACCGTAAGTTTGCAAGTTATATGTTTTATATAAAATATCTACCTATAAATTTATCTGAAACAAATAAAGTGTGTTAGATGTGTTTCTTATTAGGTAAAATATATAAATTGAAGCTATAAAATATAAATAAATTTATGACAAATACCACTATCACTGATGACGCCGCTCCAACGAGAGGCGAAATATTTGGCAATAAAATTTTATAGCTTCAATTTATATATTTTACCTTAAAATTTCCTATCCGTTAAATAAATGTTAAAAATAATTATAAGTTTAGTGAAATTCGCAGATTTAATAATAATTGTCTTGTAATGTCTTTGAATTTACCACCGAAAAATCTAGTAGTGTATTTATTTAAATTACTTTATATTTTCTGTAAGAAATATCAATTTAATATTTGTTCTTTTAATATTTACATTTATATTCAAAATCTCTGTTATATATAAGTATCTTATATTCTTTAGTTTGTATATTTAGTTTTTATTAATTAACTATTTTATTTATTAATTAACACTTAAACAATTTCATTTATGTGAATGTCACAGATTTAAATCGTGCCAAATATAACAATAATAATTGTAATAAAAAATAAATCTACAAATTAATAAAATTATTGTAGATAGAATATTGTATATTTTATTATTATATTATTATCTAAGCTTTGTTTATATATATTTTTACCATCGTAATTTAAGATATTAAATAATATATTTCTATTGTATATAAAATATTTACATAGTGTAAACAGAAATCCAAATATTTTCTTCGTAGAATAAAGGATATTTTTAATATAAAATGTTTTTTATTATTTCGTCCTCTAATAGACTTTATTTGATCTCCGTTTTTCGTATTATGACATCTGTTTATTGAACAGGATGTTCTTCGAGGTCTCAATAAGTTTTTTATGAATAATGCCATTAGACTTGTCGCCTATTCATTATTATGTACATATAACACGAAATATACGTGGTGGCCGAGTTGGTTAGACCTTGGACTTAAAAACACTTAGGTCCCTGGTTCGAATCCCGGTGTGTACCAATGAGTTTTTAATTAAAAAAAATACGTACATTTGTTTGACAACAGCACTATAGTGCCTTGGAGAGCACGTTAAGCTGTCGGTCCCGGTTTCACTATACCAACTTGTAAAACTGTTTATAGATGGGTTATTGAGTCTATTCAAAACATCGCGACGAGCTAGCCACTTGTTCGGTTTAGACTCATACCATCGGTGGGATTAAAACCCCTCCGCTGGGTACCCTGTGGCCGTCTAGGCGGTCTCGGGCGCCGTAAAGCACCCGTGATGATATGTATGTATATATGTATGAAACACGAAATAATAAAATATAACGGCGTTCCAACATTTATGTATGCAAAGGAAAAGGTGTTAGAAATAATGTTTTACTTCTAGTGGATTTCAAATTGACGAAAGGCTTTAGAATTCAGCAGGGTAACAACCATTTTGTTACCATGTGATCTCGCTCGAGTTTAGATTGAGAACGTTGTTTTTGGTACCTACTACAAAAAGTGTAACGGGGTTGTGTATACCTATATAATTATATAATAATGAAACACGTATATTTAGTATCAAAATACTATACAAAAAAAAAAGACTAAATGTACCAAAAATGTCTACAAATAAGTTTCATCTAAACTTGCGATTAAAACCCTGTCACTTGTCTAAAGGTATTTTATTTGCTTGATACGAAGACAATAATTATGACATCTATTTTTTGGAGTAATTTTAGGCATAGGCGCTCATACAATAATTAATTTTTCGGGTATTTTTTGAAGAAAAAAATACCTAGATACCTTTTTTTTATTTAAAAACGCTGTGTGTATATAATAAATATAACTTTTTTAATACGCAACAAACCATGCACTCATTAATTTTTATCCAAAATAAAGTATTGAGTATTGCCCTCTTGTCTTTATTTCAAAATATGGGACAATAGGTATTTAGAGCGAAAAATAAGGACGTATCCTTTAAATTAAAGCACGTCTGGCAACCCTAATCTGATACCACCATTACATATATATATTATACTGCACTTCATGTCAAATAACTGTCGCATGTTCTTCAGAGACATGATCTTGTGATGTTTGCTTGAATCTTTAATAGCAGATAAGCGTTATACAGTTGATTTTAGATAAAAGAAAAAAGCGGTCCCAGCCTAGTGGTTAAGTCACGGCGCAACTGATAACAAGGTTAAGCAGATGACAACAAGACCGGCCTGGGATGGGTGACCGCTTTATACAACGAGGCTATTTCATCATAAACACTGCAACAAGCTCGCCACTTGTTAGGTGTTGCTTCCGAATACCATCGGCGAAATGAGGATGGGTTAATCCCTCCGCTGGGACCCTGAGGTCGTTTAAACGGTTCTCGGGAGCCAAATTGGCACCCGTGATGGTATTTATTTTTATTTTATTTTAGAAAAATCAAAGAAGTAGTTTATGTTCTTTGGTTTTCTATTTGCCAGGTCTATTACTCAGGGAAAATTTACATTTTCCGACAATCATAACTACAGTTTGAGACGATGGGCACGCGCAACTTTTCACATACATAATGTTTGCGCCTTTGACGTTGTATCCAAAGCTCGTGAGATCGATTCCCACCCATGACAAAAACATATTGTAAATTTTTATGAAATGTTTATAGTCTGGGTGTTTATAAAATATAATATGTATTTATATCGTCGTTTCTGGTACACATGGTACAAGCCTAGAGCTTAAGTTTGTGACCAGCAGAGTGATTACGCGTCTTAAGTTCGCTAGCACGCCAATCGTTATGATGAAATCATAACGATTGGCGTGCGAACGAATATCATTCTAACGTAGATTAAGCTTGGCTTCTTAACAACTTCACAAAAATCTTAGAAAATTACGTCATAACAATTGGCGTACGAGCGAACTTAAAACGCGTAGGGCAAAATACATGAAAAGTTCTTCATATAAAAAAAAATAACTATCGCGTCAATTGTTAACTTTCCACCTATAGAGTGGCTTTACTAGGCAGTCAAAATAAGTATTTTTAGGTCCGGTTTTTAGTAAATATCCTACGTTGTTTTTCTTTAGTTAGGGCCGTTGTATCAATATTATACTATTAATTCAATCATACAGATGCTAAAACCGTCAAGTAACCTATTCATATTTCGGTTTAGTCTGTGGGTTTACCGGTATTTAGGAGACTGCTGCATTGATTTCTTGTCGAGATGGTAGTCTCCTTTCAGGGTGCGATTACGAAATGGGTAGTTGAATTGACGATAAGGCAGCGAGTATATTAAAATATACTCGTAATGCCCCCAATTTCGTAATCGCATCATTTAGCCGGCACAGTGGGAGCGATCAATATTGTTTAAGAACAATTATTGATTGACCCCATTTATGGACTTTGTAGGTCTGCTCACCACCAGATAGATACAAAGTCACATGTCGTGCTCCAATAAAAAAAAATACAATTGAGAAAGAGGTGATGGTGGGTGACTACCATTCATAGAAACCGAATGATGTAAGTATACTGCACAATTACTTTTTATGCATGTAGAGTTTAAAGAATGTTGATGAAGCGGGTGATTTTTAAGGACCTGTGGAGAGAAATGATCGATCTTTTCATTACTCCACTCCATGTTGTACAAAAAACTCAAGCACGTCCGTCCCGCTACAAAGTCTTAACGATAATGAAGTGACGTAGGTGTAGCCACCCAAGCGAATATTGTCGCGACAAATCCATTTGAAGCGTGCCAGTGCCGACAGCGCCCCGATGATACATCGTCTTCATCCGAATACTGCGCATTGCAACGATCTACCCGGCCACACTCATGGCGCTATCACGAATATTCGCCGTAGCCCGCTAATGTAACCCCAGCATTAATGCGTGCTTATCGCGGCCCATTTCGCAACCAAATCATTTAGTTGGCATAGTAGTAACGATGTATGCTGTTAAACAACAATGCATTGATGGACCTTATTCATGGATTTTGTTGGTCTGCTTACCACCTGGTTGATCAAATGGTGTTATTAAGTAAAAAAACTGATCTAAAACAAATTGATATGTTATTATGGAAATTTTTGAATTATGTTTTATTTTAGCCACTATTTTTCTTATAAACTTCGCCGATATTTACTTTGACTAGAGATTTAACCACTACCACGCTCCAGCAACTCGGCCTCAGTCGTAAAATTACTTATCTCCAATAAGTGAATAAGAGTTAGAAATTTTGCCAATTATTTTTTATGAATAAAATTAAATTCATACATACACAATGGTACCCAATTGAGTGGGACCCTAAAGTTGGCAAACATCGGGATTCATTGCCCCGAACCCTGAACTTATCTCGACCCTTTGGACCTCTGAACAACGGCACTTGAGAACTTTTCCAATAAACAGTCCCAATATTATGCTAAAATTGGGAGTGTAGAATAATACAAGGGTATAGAGAAGGCAAAGTGTAAGGAAATGGGTGAGACTATCTCTCCCATTTCCTTACACTTTGGGTTGGGAGATTGTGTCGGTAGTTCCGAAATTTACGAACAGAAAAAATATTTTCTTAATCTGGGGGATATTAGTGATATAACTGTTAAGTCAGAAACTTGAAATAAAATAGTTTGCTAGATAAAAATAAATCGTGAAAATAGCTCTGAAGTATTTTTTTTTCGGATTTTATGACATTTTACTATAAATGTTTAACATAATTTTTTTAACCGCATTGTGACTTACTACATTTTGTTTCCGTGTCGCTTTTGGTAGTCCACGCTGCTTACTCTCATCAGAAACCGTACTTATAACGCTGAGATAAAATATAGGGAAGTAGATACAAATACGTAATTTCACTGACGAGCATACCTCGCGTTAAATCCTCTACTAAATATGACTATGTCATGTGATGTGCGATTGTTGATCCGTGCCCCCATGTTCGTCACAACCGATAAGTGACCAATACAGAACAATGATGGTGACCAAATTATTATTGATTATGGTAAATATTGATTGGTAGTGAATGGGGATCGAGACCACCTAGACGGCCCCAGGGTGACCCGCGGAGGGATTTTTAACCCCACCTCATCGTAGCCGATGGTAAGAGTCTACACCGAACAAGTGGCAGGCTCGTCGCGATGTTTGGATAGACTCGATAACATATCTATATACAGTTTCATAAGTTTGCCTAGTGAAACTTGGACCGACAGGTTAACGTGCTCTCCGAGGCACTATAGTGGTGTTGTTAAACAAATGTACATATTTTTTTTGGTTAAAAAGTACATAATGTAGTGAATAGGCGCGCAGTTTTATATTAAACCAGCTGATCCACGCAACTTCGTCTGCGTAACTTTAACCGTTTACGCAGCCGTGTACGCTCTCAAAAGGAATAATTTCCCCCCGTTTTTCATTCTAAGCATGAATAAAGCACTGCTTAAAAAAACAGGCGCCAACAACTAGGTATGGTGATTCTGGTGTTAGTGTTACCCATGCACTGTATATCTACTTACCATCTCAAGGGTATTCAGTTATACGTAGAGCCCCAACACACTGCATTTGGAAAACTCTAGTAAGTATATTATTTATTTTACTATGTATTATTAACATACGTTCTAGTATTAATTTAAATCATGGAACGCAATACAACAATGGAAAAAGAAGGTAAAATTAAATGAAAATTAATTACAAAACAGAAACCGGTATTCATAAAGGAAGAAACATAATATCGCTTCTATTGTGAGGCTTCTTCTAAATCAGACCTTCAAAGGAAAGTAAATTAATTCTTCTCAATACATTTGGCGTATTTGCTTAGCGCAAAAAGTGTTCGTGTTGCTGGAAAACGTTTGGCAAACATTTACTCGATCAACAAAACTGAGACCGGCTTTGTATTTAAACGATATCCAACCCAATCACTTAACATGGTCAATAACGAAATCCTACTGGTAGAAAATACTTATTTCTCTATCTCTAGGTACTTTGATTGAAGCGAATTTGATTGAATTATAGATACTTACTTTGTCTGTAAGTTTAGGTTAGATTCCTAAAATTAACCCCTAAAATTAAATCTAAAGTTATATTACAAAGCTGATCAGTTTGTTTGGTTGAACGCGCTAATGTCAAGAACTAATTCTAAATGCAGAAATATCGAAGAAGGCTATATCATATCACTCTACGACCAATAGGAGCGAAGCATCAATGAAAATGTATTCCTTTTGAGAGCTTCCGTTGCGTGCGCAGCGTAAATTTAACCGTTTATTTTAAGTGGCCTTCGGCGTTCATTTCATAATTATAAATGTAAAATACTACCTTGACAAGAAATTTAAATGATTGATTAATATCATACTTTACTTGCATGTCATATATACATATTATTCGCTTTATTCACAATCGTAATTAAAATTCTCAATAAAGTTTTTATTCAAATCTTGCCTTTCTCTGAAATATAAAGTAACTAGCTTGTGTTGACCCGGCTTCGCCCATCATTTTATTAGTACAAAAAACAAGTAGTTTTCCACTCCCTAATAGTACACATAATTTATAATTTATAGTAATGGTATAGACACTTATAGTAAGCTATGCATCCACCATACATTGTTTTGTTACTCGTATATATCAAACGGCAGCGTTTTTGACGAAAGCTCCCAGACGCGAACTGCTTGATTTTTTCCACTATCTTTGACAACCATTGTAATATTTCAACCAATTTACACAACACCTTAAACTTACTTATATTGTCAGTAGCAAACAATATTCTGACTATGGTTTCTGAATGGTTTACGGCAAACAATTTGGTTCTAAACCCTAAAAAGACCAAGTGCCTGAAATTCTCTTTGCCAAATGTTCCAGTAGTCAACTGTTCACTTAAATTAGGCGGCACTGAGCTGGAATTTGTTGACTCCACTATTTTTTTAGGAATCACGATCGATTCCAAACTGCAGTGGAGAGCTCACATAAACACTTTATCTAAAAGATTGAGCTCAGATGCATATGCAGTCAGAAAGATCAGACTTTTAACTGATGTAGCAACAGCCAGGCTTGTGTACTTTGCTTATTTCCACAGTATTATGACTTATGGTCTTATTATCTGGGGCTCAGCTGCAGACATAGAAACAATATTTATCCTTCAAAAAAGAGCTATTAGAGCTATGTATGGCATGAAGACCCGCGAATCCCTTCGGGAATTTTTCCCTAAAATTGAAGTAATGACACTACCCTCCCAATACATATTTGAAAATTTATTATACGTTAAGAAAAACTATAATACGTTTAATAAAAACGCAGATAGGCATACTCGTAACTTAAGAAATATAAACAAAATTGATATACCAAAATTTAGATTACAAAAAACTAATAAATGTTTCCTAATAAACAGTATCAGGTTATTTAATAAATTGCCAAATTCAATTATAGAACTTAATGATATAAAATTTAAAAATTGTATTAAGCAAACTTTAATAGCAAAAGCATATTACAAAGTTAATGATTATATTAATGACAGAGACGTCTGGAAACATACCTCCCTGCGACTGGAATCTCACAACTAATAAATGTGATACAGTAATAATTCATTACTAAGTACTTATTATATTATTTTTATTCTACATTAGGTAATTTGTTATATTTGGGGAAGGTAATAACTTGTTATTACTATTATTTTTTTGTTTTAATTTATTTTTAATATTAAGTATTTTGGCTAGGTAATATACCTACTATTGTTTTTCATATATTTAAATTATTATTTTGTTAACAGAGCTACATAATACGAATCCGTTTTCGATGTTTGCGCGTGTCTCAGATTCTATAATGCATATGGCCTAGTAATGTGTCCTAGTAATATGATGTGTCCAGCGGATTTCCTCTCCTTTGAAGGTCATTGCAGTGGTGGCGCGTGTGCCGGGTTTTGGTCTGCACCCTAAGGGCCTGGTTGAGCAGGAGGATGGCTGACACATACGTTACGTCCGTGATCGGGTGCTGCTGTGGGGGCCTTGGATCTCCGCTGGACATGCATAGTTTAATTATTATGTTAAAAGCGGAGGTCTCGCAAAATTGTCGGATAGACTAGCGCGGGCATCGGGGGGCTTTGGTGTTTTGTGATTCTGTACTACCTCTATATTGTAAAATGGTTTATCTGCTATGGGGTGTTCTACTCGTGCTCTTCAGCAGGATGAGGGTAAATAGCTATCATATATAAAATATCACATATTATAAGCTAGTAAATAAGCATATCTCCTGATGGTCAGGTACATATGTGGAACGCCAGAGTTTTTTACTTGCTGGTACCTTTTTCTCCGGGGTGTCTCTGGGGGACCAACATGCGGTTAGTGTTTGCGCTCTGATTGATACATTTTTGTACTTTTATATTAATTATTACTTATAGTGGATATTTGGGGCGTAGATATAATCTGTTAGGTTGGTCGGCTCGGTGGCACCTTTGCATGGCAGATAACGATGGACAGGTCAATGGAACCAGCTAACCACCTAGTCTTACTCTGGTTGGTTATGTGGTGTGTGTTCGGTTTGGTTTCTAATTATTTTATGTATGCAAAAGCCTAACCAAGCGCACACTTAGACCTTATACTAAATATAGTTTTTTTTTTTTTTTGGACTATGCATAAATACCTGTAAAGGTTTACATGAAATAAATATTTTTGACTTTTGACTTTTGAAACTATTATACATCTATACCTTCCTCATGAATCACTCTATTGATAAATGAAAACCGCATGAAATTCCATTCAGAGATCATCGTGAATATACAGACAGACAGACGTGGTAAGGGACTTCTTGATCTTCATGGCGGGTCCACTTTTCCGCAATTGGCCAAGAAGTTATTTTGCGTGATGAAACGACCGGCTACTTTAGCCAGCCCAGCTCCTTCCAGAAGGCAGCAAGAAGTCCTGGACTCCTACAGGTCTCAAGGAGCGACCTCGGTTTTCTAAGGATTTCCTCCCGTTGTGAAGCCACCCTGATACAGTAAAGCAGCACGTGGGTGACGAGGGACATTGTTTTATAATATGTAGTGATCTACATAATCATGCATACCCATCTAATATGTTAAGCGTTTTAGCTTAACATATTAGATGGTTGGACCCGGCGCATGCGCACGCTAACCATGGGTAGGTAGCTAAGAACAATGTTGTCTTATAAAAATATTAAAATTCGTATACATATTATATTTTAATACATACGTTCGTACAAAACAATTGACACGATACATTTATGTTTAAAGATATAGCGGGATATAGATAATTGCAGCAATTGTATAAAGGTCATATAAGGTTTCGATGAATACATCCTGTTATACGACTCCCTGGGGTTCCAATTATACTATTAATAAACATGTCACCACCACACCTACGTATTGCAAAAGACTATAAAATATTCCTGGATAGACGCCGCAAGAATCACGTTTTTATTTATCACAATTTTAATACTCACTCAACCCGGTCCGAGTTTAAGTTGAGCAACGATTACCTAGGTAGGTAATTGGTACTTATTTAGGTGAAAAAAAGGTCTCTACAACTTCGCAACTACAGATGTAAAACCGTCAAGTGACCTAGTCATGTTTCGGTTTTATTCTGCGTGTTCACCGATTTTCAGGACACTATTGCATCGAATTATTGTCGAGGTAATAGTCTCCTTTCAGGGTTCGGATACGTAACAAGCAGTTGGATAATGCAAACTGTCGCCGCTCGTTTCGTAGCTGCATCATTTAGCCTGCATAGTGAGGGGCGACTAATGTTGTTAAACAACAATGTATTAATCTAATTCATTCATGGATTTTGTAGGACTGATTATCATTAGGTAGATACAAATTCACACGCCGTGCTCCAATAAAATAAAAAAACTATAGTTTGATAATTTAATTAGTTATTAGCTACGCCCGCGGTTTCACCTGCTGTTCGGCATAAAATAAAACGAATCTATAATTAAATACAGCCCATGTAATATTATAAAGAAAAATTATTTGATATTTTGTCCCCCTATAAATTCAACGCTTAACAACGATAATGCTTTCTATTGATGCAAGGCTTTTTGGCTCTTGGACTCTATATGATTGATGGTAAGCGTGCTGGAGGACGCAGCAGAGGCAGGCCCCCCACAAGATGGACCGACGACCTGAAAAAGGTCGCGGGAAGCCGATGGATACAGGCAGCGCAGAACCGGTCGTTGTGGCGATCCTTGGGGGAGGCCTATGTCCAGCAGTGGACGCGCAAAGAAAGGCTGGCATGATGAAGCATCATATAGAGTCCAAGAGCTACCAAAAAAAGCCTTGCATCAATAGAAAGCATTATCGTTGTTAAGGTAGGTCAGTGTAGAGCCACGTATCATGATCTGATAAAAAAGTAAAGAAAATGCAGATGCGAAAACCGTCAAGTGACCTATAGTCATCTTTCGGGTTTAATCTGTGAGTTAACCGGTTTTTAGGACTATTGCATCGATTTGACGATAAAGCAGCGAGGATATTATACTTTCGTAGACGCCTTTGTCGCCGCCCTTTTCATAACTACATCCTTTAGTAGGAGCTGCTGCGATCAATGCTGTTTTACAATAGTGTATCGTGTCGTGGTGATCAACCGGATTTATGGATCTTGTTGGACTGTTTACCATCATGTAGATACAAAGACGCCGTGATTCAATTCCAAAATTAAGTTTGGATAGCCCCGATTTAGGGATAGAATAGACGTGTCTTAAAGGCCCAGGGGAAATAATTTAATTTATATCTTTCCGTTTACTGTTTTACACAATTATATATTTTTAACCCTTTTTTATAGATTGCTCTTTCTATATATATTGTAAGCTCTATTTTATTACCATTTTCTTCATACGATACTAAGATAATAGAGCAATCAACTCCAAGTGAAATACGTCCATATAGTAGAGGCTAATTTCAACCTTTTATAGACAAAGAAATATTTTTTAGAACACTTATAGAAATACATAATCGTAGAACAGAGCATGTGCTTGGCAAAAACACTTCAAATTCGAGGAAGAAACCGTGAACTTTTATTAGTTTTTATTTCTAATAAGTCGGTAACATTAAAAAAAAACACAAATTATACACTCATATCGTTTTCTTTCTTTTATAGTAGGTGGTGGATGGGTCTTTGTTCAAGGAAGCAAAAAGTTTTGTTATTTCTTTAGGTAAAAGTCAGGATTCTATTGAACGCGACAGCGCGGCTCTAGCAGCGGCAAGATATCCTTGATTACTTCTTGGTGTCTCTTTTAATTAATTTACCAATGGTTAGTTTATAAATAAATATACTACATAAAAAAATAAACACTTCATGTATTTTCAGTTATATAATTTAGATTTTATATACTTGTCTTTGTCTTTCTCTTTTTGAGATTATATATAATCTAGTTTCATCAAACTAATTGTCATATAATTCATATGTTCATTAACTCATTTGTTATATATATATATATTAAATTCTACATTTTATTATTTTCATAAAGTTGTTTCAGTTAGGAGCCATCGTCGCCGTTCCATTACTAACAACGCTCGGTGCCTTGCGCCCGTTATTGAATTGGAACATCACCAATTCGTAAGTCACTATAGTTCCCACAACCTGAAATAATAAAAATATAAATTTTCAGACACTATATTATTATAATTATATCTAATGATTGTTTTTTACCTTATACAGTACACTATAATAAAAAAGTAAGAATGAACGTTTATTGCCATAATACTAACAAAGAAGAACAGACATAATATAAATCCTTGTTTCGTTATGGCTATGGGATCTATTGTAAGTTATACGTAAGCGAGATATTTCGCATAACTGGTTTTTAAATTTACTTTCTTCCAAAATCAATATTTTACTTTTGGCTCACAATAACAACATTGGAATTACATTTTCGGTAAAAAAAAAAACACTTTGTGTGCCTGCATATTTTTTTTTTTAAGTCTCTCACACACTAGGTACTGTTATAAAATAGTTCATCATAACTTTAAATAAGTATATACTTAGATGGCAAAAATAAAAATATATAATGATAATTTATTCAATATCACAGCTGCCCTTGCAATAGCCGTTGACCTGCTTCCTAAAAAAACTTGCTAAAATCTATAAATCCCTTCCATGAAAAGTCAAACTTTCTTGGATATGTTGATCAGTTTTGATTACCAATGACTCGTTATGAGTCTGTAGGTTTACCGGTTGACAGGAGACTACTCCATCGAATATATATCGAGGTGTTTTTCCTATTACTTAGGGTGGCTGTTGATTCTGAAGGTCCTTTTTCTCCCAAACTTACGGTGATGTTTTACAAATCGCAGATTCGCGGCCATACTATCGCACCTCTGGGACGGATATGCTTACTACTAAAAACTTATTTTTCATAGAAGCACGGCATATGACTTGAAATCTTTAATGTTAAGCAGAACTACAAAGTCCATGAATGGAGTCGATCAATACATTGATGCCTTACAGCATTGATCGCTCCTACTGTGTCGGCTAAATAATGCGGTCATGAAATTTGCAAATTAACTTTGGCGATAAAGACGAATTTGCATTACGTGTCTAATCTAATAAATAATATTCTTGCTGATTTATCGTCAAATTAATTGTCCGTTTCGTAGCCGCAGCCTTAAAGGAGACTATAACCTAGACAAGAAACCCATGCAGGTGACTCCTGAAAACAAGTAAACCCACAGTAGATTGTAGTTTCAAAAATATTTATAATATATGCTTCACCAGTATTAACTTACGAAACTGTTAGAGATATTTTTTTTATGATAATAATGGATTAAATTTAAATTACCTTAAGGATCATCTTCTTGGTAATATAAAAAAAATTGAGACCACTTAACGCGACAGTAGTGTATGTCACTTGACGATTAAACCTCTGGACCTGGAACACAAGTTAAGCAAACTGTAGTGGACAAAAGTGAAAATCAAACATACGACCTCCTGATACAGTGTTAACCTTATAGACCACGGGAGTAGCCAATTTTAGAATATTCCACACAAAATATATTGCTATTTGAAAACATATATTTAAAATCCATTGCTGAATGTAGACGATTGATTCGTTTTTTTTAGTTGAAAAAGGCAATTTTACCCTGTTTACTCCTACTCTAGCTACTGTACCTAATCTATTATGCCAAGTGTCTTATTCAGGCAAATGGGTTTTATTCTTACTCGTATGTCGTCGTTTGTATGATATTCTGAGTATACACCGAACAAGTGGTAAGCTCATTGTGGGGTTCATATAGAATCAAATGCAATTACCAAAACAAATAGTACAATTTCTTCGTTTTATTACTATCAATAGAGTGAGAGTAATTAAACAGACTTCACTACATCCTATCAGTTAAAGTTTATTCAGTTAAAGTGATTAATAAGAGCAAGAATGAGATGAGTATATTATAGCGCTATTTTGTAGCTTCATACGACAGAGCACCTATGTATATTAAACCAAGTTTAATCAAAGTTTAAAACTTGGAATGACAGCTAATTAGTTAGGAACACAGCGAACGTTGTGGAATTAACGACTGGATTAACACATACGAAGTTTATTTAAAATTAGTTTCCAATATGGTAGGTCGGAAATAAATTACTAGGTCAGCGTAGTGCCCTGACAAAGGCCGTGCGCAGACTGTCACGGTGTTGTTTTTTCGGATGCCTTACGCTGCAGGTTGAACGCCGACCAGAAATCAGAATTGTTATGAGAATGTCGAAAGGTGCTACTATCAAATATTAGCTTCAGCACTGACATACATTATTTTCAATTATTAAAATATAAAATGAAGTCAATTGGAAATTTCGGATCTCTACGAATGACGCCTATGGATGCAAGTACTTAATTGTAGCCAGTATGGATGTGGCTGGTGAGCAAAGTTATGGATACGGACCCTGGTGGTGTAAAGATATAGAGAATACAAGTTTAGTCAAACTTACGTCCAAGGAGTAAGCTGGTGTTGGCACGTTACGTAGGTCATCTTATTGCTGGAGAGCAGAGTTGTGGATGTGGTCTTAGTAGTGGGAAGATATGGAGAATACAGGACCCGTCACACTTACGTCCAAGGAGTAAGCTGGTGCAGGCACGTCACAGAGAGCATCTCGTGGCTGGTGAGCAGAATTGTGGATGTTTGCGGCAATAATAGATACAGTATAGGCTCTGAACACGAGGAATAAAAAGGAGTAAGTATAGTAGATTCTGTGTTCAACTCCATTCAGTGCCCTGAAAATAATATACCGGTTGTTTTTTTTTTTTTACGTTTTATAGGTAGGAACTAGTTCATGCACCTTAATTTTTATTTATTTAATTTAGAACCTGGTATGGGCTGACATGGTCATATAAATGACAAAAGCCCTATAAAAAAGATTTAAAAAAAACCTGGTATGCACATAACGGGTTCAAACAGACTACAAAGCTCATGAATAGGATCGATTAATTTCATTGTTTACGTGGTAACTATAATATTATCCAATCTGTGACATTGTTGTTTAATAGCATTGATAGCTTTCACTATGCCGGCTAATTGAATCGGTTACGAAATGAACGGCGACAAGGACGGATTTGCATTACGAACCTACACTTTTATATCCTTCCTGCGTATCGTCAAATGAATGTCCTTTTCGTAACCTCATTCAGAATACGTCGATAAAAAATCGATAGTCATAGTAGTCTGAAGCGTAGTCTCCTGAAAATCAGTGAACCCACAGGCTAAAATAAAAACAAGACTAGGTCACTTGAAGTTTTCTCCATTCGCTTGGGTCATAATGAAAACGGTCGGTTGGTCGGTGTTTAATTTATTATAAATATATATACCTACTTGTGTTATGTATTTCAAAATTCCATCAATAAGATTCAATAAACAAATGACTCGTTTTCTTTAATACATACCTATTTAAAGTTTCTTTATCACAGAGATAATGAGCAGGATAATGTAAGCTGAAAATAAATTGTTTTTTTTATTTTATAAGTAAATTAAACAAAGGAAATAATGTAGAAATCCAGGAAAGTGGCCTTTTCTCTGCTTTTCCATTAACAGTATACAGTCGTACATATATATACGTGGTGGCCGAGTTGGTTAGATCTTGGACTTAAAAACGCTTAGGTCCCTGGTTCGAATCCCGGTGTGTACCAATGAGTTTTTAATTAAAAAAAATATGTACATTTGTTTGACAACACCACTAGTGCCTCGGAGAGCACGTTAAGCTGTCGGCCCCGGTTTCACTATACCAACTTGTGAAACTGTTTATAGATGGGTTATTGAGTCTATTCAAAACATCGCGACGAGCTAGCCACTTGTTCGTTGTAGACTCATACCATCGGCTACGACGAGGTGGGATTAAAACCCCTCCGCTGGGTACCCTGAGGCCGTCTAGGCGCTTTTGGGCGCCGTAAGGCACCCGTGATGATATGATATGATATGATGAATATACAGTCGTAATGGTATTTTTTTTTGTACTTATCGAATCCACGACCTCCTCAGATACAACGCCAAAGCAACCACTAGTCTATGGAGGCTGTCAATAGATGCTACTAAAAAGCCCATAAATGGGGTCGATCAATAAATTGTTGTTTAACAACAATCATCGCTTTCAAGCCTTAATTGTGATTGGGTATGGTGATTATGGTTCCTCGTAACCTTTTTGTTTGGTTCTTTTCCACACATCTCTGGTAGGTATAAAAAAAAGTAATCTTTAATAATGTTAATATGAATAATAATAAAATATGATTCCATGACCATTGATAATAATAATACATTATAATAAAAACATTTATAATATAACCTATGTATTTACATACCATTTATGGCAAAACATGTTGAACACCATTGCTTTATAACATCTATTGTACCGTGTTTTTGGCAAAATAAACAATTTCATTTAATTTCAACAATTTCATTTCATTTCACTGTGCCGACTAAATATTGTGGTTATGAAACGGGCGGCGACAAATACGAATTTGCATTACGAGTCTACTTTTTATATCCCGTTCTCGTTTTCTCATGTACTTTAGTATTACAACTTACTTGAGAGTGTTGAACAATTGTAAACAAATGTAGAACAAGTTAGTGAAGAACGAGAGTAGTATGATTCCATTAAGGTGACAGTCTGTCAGCCGCACCATGGCCACCAGGTTTGAGTAATGCGCCCTTAGAACGCCCCACGCTGTTGATGCCTAGAAAAAAAATGTAGATATATAGGTACGTCGATGATTACGCCTGATAATTGTTGGTGGCATTTGTTATTGGATCTAAATACTGCTTCCCATCAGGTGGTAGTCGAGTAAATATAATATAATAAAATTGTTTTTTTTTAAATTTACTATTTTTTTTTATGGCCGGATGGACTCTATATAGGCTATAGAATAATAATCGATTATTTTTAGAATTCGAGTCGTCTGTCTGTCAATGACTACTGGGCCGATTTATATACTTTTTTGTTGTTAAATAGCTATATACTTACAGAAAGGGAGGGCAGATATATAGGCTGTTTGTGTTTAAATAATCTCTTAGGAAAAGATTTTAAATACACCAGATATAAAGAAGTGATCTATAAACAAAAGTTGGGTATAGTATAATGATTGGTAGGTAATTACCTACTTACTAAAACCCAAAGTTATCCCTAATAAATCGGGGTTGTCTTAGGAATTTGCGGATATCAGCTAGTAATATATATACCATCCATCACGTGTGCCTATTTGGCTCCCAAACACCGTTTAAACGGCCTCAGGGTACCCAGTGGACGGTTTTAAACTGTCCTCATTTCGCCGATGGTATTCGTAATAAATATATATAATATTTATTCAAAAAATAACCATCACGATAGGGCTTCGGTATATACTCGTAAAATAACAATGCAAAGGCTTACCTTCGACTTTTTCCTATTAATATATTTATTTAGTTGTTGAAATAAACGTTTCAAATAATAAGAAAACAGCATTATTAAAACATCAATAAATGTCCAGAGAAATGTTGTTTGAATTCTGACAATCTGCGGAAAAACCAAAGCTAACTAACACCCGTATTCATAATGACTTATTGAGTCCTTGAAGATCACTTTAGTTATAAAATGTTTTCTCTTTTTTTATCAACAAAATTTAATATGGAAAAAAAAAAAATATATAAAAGAGAAAAAACCTTTTTCTAGAGTGTAATTGAAGGACTCACTAAGTTTTTATAAATAAGGCCATAAGTGTTTAATTAATAATAATAAAATGATCACGGGGGCCTAACGGCGCCCGAGACCGCCTAAAGAGCTGGTGGCCGCAGGGTACCCAGCGGAGGGGTTTTAATCCCAGCTCGTCGTAGCCGATGGTATGAGTCTACACCGAAAAAGTGGCTAGCTCGTCGCGAAGTTTTGATAGATTCAATAACCCATCTGAATTATCAGTTTCACAAGTCGGTGAAACTGCTGCGACAGCTTAACGTGCTCTCCGAGGCACTTAATACTGGTGTTGTCAAACAAATGTTCACACATTTTTTTATGAAAAAAATATTGGTACTCACCCGGGTTTGAACTGTGTAAAAAATATATAGTGTTTTTAAGTGTGAGGTCTAAGCAACTCGGCCACCACGTATATTTAATTTGTTAAGTGTTCTCCTATAAACCCATAAACACAAGAGATATATAAAAAATACTTACTTCAGCAAAACACGCTTTCCATGGTGTAAAGGTGGTGAAGCTAAATACAGATGGAATAGTATGATAGTAATAGCTTTCTACGACGCTGGCCTTTATAGGACAATGGGTAACGAAAGTCACATGAAAGTGTATGCTCAGCATGTGTTCCACTGGAACATATGGTTGAGAATGAGCGTTTGAAATTAAGAAAATATTTCATTTTAATAATAATGTTAGAAATTATATATACAATTAGACCACCTCCGTAGACTAGTGGTTGCGCCTTTGGCGTTGTATCTGGAGGTTGTGGGCTCGATTCCCACCCATGGCAAAAAAATATAAGTACGTTTTTCTGTACAGTTTGTCATGCTTTGGGTGTTTATAAAATATAATATGTATTATATCGTTGTTTCTGGTTCACATAGTACAAGCCTAGAGCTTAGTTTGTGACCAGAGCAATATGTGCAAAATTGTCATATTATTATTAATTAAGAAAGTAATATCGTTTGTTTTGTTTTTTCTAATTATAAAAAAGTAAGTTGTGACATGTCGTCATAAGCACGGAACATTATCATCTACGAGCATATGGCTCAAATATATATACGGCTTTTAAATTAAAAAAAAAAAATCGTTTTTTTTTTATATTTTATTTGTCATATTTACTCGCCTCATTTAAAAAAAAAAAAAAAACGGAATCCAGTTTTCTTTTAATAAAATAAAAAAACAATATTTTAGTATCAAAATAACTTTTAACTATCGTACTAGGACTTCAAAGTATGTGACCATCGGCCATATTCTGTTTCTTTTATAGGTAACGTAACATTGTCAAAATAACGAAATCCTTTATCTACCATGGCTACGACACAAAAATACTGAAAGATTTCACGCCAAAAGCACTTGTAATACCATGGAATAGAGTGCATATATTTTTAACCTTTTCTGTAGCTAATTGTTTAATCTATTTTTTATAGGATTTCTTTATTTTGACAAGCTTCCGTTATAACAGAATATGGCGCCACCGGCAATATGTGGGAAATATTTAATTATTATTGTTAAACTTTCAATTACTTAGATACCTACTAGAAAAAAAAACTATAACAAAAAAGGTAAATAATTTAAATAATGTGTTAATATTATTTTTAGCCTAAGAATACCTTCAGTTAAAACAAGCTAGAAATAGCGCCGAAAAACACACAGTATTTAAAAAAAAAAAATACAGTAGTAATAAAATAATTCTCACCTATAGCCAGAAGCATAAAAATAATACATATGGCATTACATTGTCTAGAAGATCTGTTGTCTATGAATAGCGGAAGTTTATGTTCCAGATCGGTCAACTTTGTTATAAATCTCGGCCATTCTCGGGCCAACTTTGATAGTAGCACTGTCGAAACCAATCCGATGCTTGAGAATAATAAATTTGCTAAAAATTACAGAAAAAACAATTTATGTTTACTACCCCGTGGTCCAAATTGCTCTTAAATCAAATACAGTCAAATACGTTCACGAACGTCTGGTCGCGTATATATGCAGCATATAGAGAAGTACCTAATTAATCTTAATTTTAGGGTATAATTTATTAAATTACATTATAATTTATATATTTTTTTATTTATAACTGTACACATAGTGTAATATAATATAGTGTATACTGGCTTCTGGGTATGAGCTTAGTACAGTGTTTTTTATTGCATTATTTAACTTTCGTTGATGCCCGTTTGTATATATATTCAAAATAAACAAACAAATAAATTGAAGTCCCATTAAGAACACTTCATTCGCGATCGCGAGGTCCGCGTTCCCCATACAAAGTGAGCGATCGAATTTCCTGTGTTTTTCCACTACTGTTTGTCGTAGAATAAAAATATTTTTTCTGTCGGCCATTGTGTTTATTAATCTTTATGTTGCAGACATTTTTATATTTTTATATCAGAAAAAAAACTTTAATACAAAATTATTAAGTGCATAATAGAAATAATTTAAGATACAAATTAACAACATAAATATCATACCGCTTATGACAACTATAAAAAAATACTACCGCTATTGAATTATAAACCTACTATAAAATTAATACACTTACAAGTATTCAAAAGCGATAATTCTTTTACAATAAAGTGGTGAATCCCCATCACACACAAAGTTATTTGACCCACAACTGTCGCCGCGTTGTATAACACCAACAGGGACTTGAATTTAAATCTGAAACAAATTTATTTTATTATTTCAGTGCAATGGTGCCTGATATATACAAAATGGCGAAGAGGTTGAATATAAACACGCTTACTCTGAACCTATTTACTCTGGGCTTATCAGGCCTAGATTGTAATTGTTTGAAGAAAATTATATACAAGAGAATTAATATAATACCCACTCATTTAATAAAATTATTATATAGATATTAGTATTGCAATGAAAATATGCAGCAGGTAGGACTAATGTTTTCATGCCATGTTGTCTTGGTAGCTTCTGATGAACATGTAATTACCTTACTAACATCTACCTTTACTCAGATACGAAGCAAATAAAATAAAATAATTTAAAATAAATTCATTGATGTAAAAAAAAATCCCGTCCATGTCCCACGGGAAACTTTGGCCGAATAAATATTATCCGATTTCAGAATAAATTCTACTCGCTTGTAATTTTTATCCAAATCGGTTGAGCCGTCACCTCGTCGTAGCTGATATATACTGTTGTCTAAACCGAACAAGTGACAAGCTCGCGGTGTTTGTATAGACAACAGTTTCACAAGTCTGTATAGTAAAACTAGGACAGAGTAACCTGCTCTGTGAGGCACAACGAGGCTAACGAACAGAAACCCACTAGGGTTTGGAACCCGTGATCTAGAAACTGATATGCTTTTACGGTCTACATTACATTATAAAAATTATGCCTGAACACACATTATATGCGTCGACTTATAAAAGACATGAAAGAACTTACTGCAACAGTTCATTAGTTCGTTCGGATAATCCTGAAACAGGAAAAAATCCCATAAAGCGACTTAATACCATTGAAACTTTCATAGAACTGTGGATTTCACTGCATTGTTTATTTTTTATAATCTTTTCTAACCGAAGCTGTGCCATTGCAGCCTATTTTCGTGACTGTTAATCAATTTATATATATTTTTTTTAATTATACCAAAACCAGAATTTAATATCAGTTAGACGTAGAACTAACGCACGAATATCAACATATATATGTATGACGCGACCACAAACTATTTACTCAGACACGTGTTGACATCGTTTTATTTATTTTGGAATAGGAAACTGAATTATTGAGCTTTGATTTATGGTGACCGATAATATTATTATTAAAATTTATGCTGTCAGAAAAGCCCACGAAATTTATGGCGTTTTATGGGATAGTTGGCTTTCCTGAACTCGTGGGTTTGATTCCTGCACATGGCAAAACTACAACACTTAATAAACTAATAAATATAATTTTAATCGTCTTGAAATGCACTTTCTGTAGGACCAGCTTGCGTGTTTCCTTCCTCTTATAACCTAGATTCCTTTAAACAAAGCGTGAATCTTAAGCCGGCATAATGATGGCAACAGCGGTGCACCTGCATGCATCCGCTTGTTGCTATCATTCCTGAACATTGCATACTGCTTAACATCAGGTGGATACAAAGTCACATGTTGAGTTCTTTAAAAAAAAAAAAAAAAAATACCTTGATGGTTCTACGTTTTATACTTTTTGAGGAAATCGTATTAGTGTTGCGGAGTATATTGGTATGTTTTTTTTTATATAGTCGACATTGTGGGAGCGATTAATTATAGTAAACAACAAAGTATTGCTAGACCGCATTTATATAATTTTGATACCATAAGGTTGATACAAGTTTGTATAAAACATTGAATATAATATACTTTTTATTTAAAGAAAAAAAAACATTTTATTTAGAAATGTTTATATAACCAAGTGTAGTTTAACAACTGTTTTTTACTCATGCAACAAAATGACAAAACAATTTATTACTAGGTTCAAATCTAGATGGTATATAGAAAATAAATATATATTTATTGTATTAGTATCGTTGTATCTGGTCCAGCACATAGTACATAGTATTAAAGCTTTTAGGACCAGCGCAATATGTGTGTCATGTCCTACATAATTTTATTATTAAAGATATGTCAAACTATATTATTGTTTACGTTTGTAACTTTAATAACACAACTTGATTTGTTATGATTTTCAGAGATGCTTAATTATGTTTATTAGATTTATAGAACTATATAAACACAATAAATAACATAAGCATGTAACAAGTTAATTCTAAACAACTTCTAAATAAAATGTTGGACTGTAGCCAACATACAAATGCTAAACGTCGTAATAATTATCATAAAAATATGTATAAACAAACAAGTTTATTTATATGTACCTATAATTTGGCAGTGCATGCCATTTACTCACTAAAACAACTTTAGTATTTATACATATTGGGTATGGTATATTAAATATTATACAACTATTTTCACTATACCAACTTGTGAAACAGTTTATAGATGGGTTATTGAGTCTATCTAAACATCGCGACCTTTCGCGTTGAACATTTCGTTTTTTAATATTATGTGCTTATCTACCTACATCATATTTACATTTTTACTTATAATTTAATATTTTAATTGTTTATATAAATATATTGACTACTTCAATGATCGGTAGATAAGAAACTTATTAAAACTAAAACAGACATAAATCCCACTAGTCTTTAAAATGGGTAATACTGCACTATACATTAAAAATTCTGCAGTGGAGATATATTATGATTATTTGGAATCCATCCGCCCTATTTATACAGTGAAATGTGAAACCTCAGGAGAACTAGCCTCAATCCGTTGCTAACGATTTTATTTGCAGATTTATATACTAGCCTCGTTCGATCAAATATACAGAGTTAATAAAAAAAAAAAAAAAATATATATACATTTTTTTTATATGATTTTGTTATAAATTAATTATTAGGATAATCGTATTTTATTTTTTTAAAGAGAAAAAATCGAACGAACCTCGCTATCGCGGCAAGGCGCTCAACCGCTGTTCCAGTCTGCCCTCACAAATTTTTACATTGTTTGTTATCTACTTATACACACAGACGCCCTCTATTAGCTTTCTTATATTAACTCTATACGAGTGAAGTTAGAGGTCCTAGTTCTCTGCTTTTTTTTTTTCATATTATCCAATTAGGTACATAGGAACATAAATAAAAACATAAATATTATATCAATAACTTGCTATATTTCGCCTTGTCCTTGTTAGAGCGTCTTCGGGCAACAATATTCACAAAATAAAATAGGTAGATAACAAATTTTATTTTATTAATTAACCATAAGTAAAGTAAAATGTTCCATGCATTTTTGCCATAACTATAGCAGAAATGTACAAAACTTTTTTTTAAACACATTTTCTTTAACATCTGGTTATTTAAAAAATAAAAACTATAATTTGTTAAGTTCCTACTTTATTTTGAAAGAAATACTTTATTTGTCGCACAGCAACATAACAACAACAAAGCACATATCACATAAAAAATAAATTAAAAACAAAAAAAAACAGCATTACCTAATCCACTGGGACAACCAATTAAGTACCTCCAATATCACAAAATGGTCGTTGGTCGAAATTCAATTACTTTCTCTATGTTTGTAACCGTACGCAAAAATGCCCCTGTTGTGGGTAATACTTTTTTGTGTTATAATATTAAAAGAAAAAGAATATTGTTGCCTGAAGTCGCCCTTATAAGTCACATTTATTCGGTACATTTACCTATTACTATTATAAAGTTAACTATTTTCTTTATTTTACAAAAGCTTGAAACTATAGTACATAAGCGAGCTTAATAATACAATTAATATAAATAATAAAATATGAGTATATTAAAATAAATATCTTGAAAACTTTTCGTAGTCTTTTATTCGTTAACTCGTAAAAATCCTTTTACTTAATTCCCTTCGGGGAACTTAATGAAAAATAGCACTAAGTACTAATGGAAAGGTTTAATTATTTTAATGTCATTTATTTCTTTATTATTTTGGCATACAAACAGTCATTACAATTTTTAAAATACAAATAGAATATTACAAATTATAGTAGACTTATAGTGCCGATATAAAATATTGAAAAAATATTTACTGAATATAAACAAAACACAAAAAAAGTATTGGCGCTTAAGCACATAAAGAAGAAAAAAAGAATACAAAGTACAAGAACTTAAAATACATGTTCAATATGTGGAGAGAAAAGATGATAGATATAAGGGATTACCCGATTTTTGTTTGGCAATCCAAGTTCCTTCGGCTGGTTCATCAATTAAGGCACTTTCTCCTTAAATCTCAGAGGGCACAGCTTCCTAGGTAGCACTATAGGTTTCACAATATCCTGAACAATACTCCGATCACTTATTTTTAGGGTAATTAGCGGTTTTACTAGGTTTTAGATAATTTATAATGCGCGGGCGCGGAGCTGTGTCGTGGCCGTAGGTCAGCTCGAGACACACTAACTGTTCTCACTTGTTTGAACTCGAAGAAATCGGGTTTGCTAAAGTGAGGAAAGAATGGATATGAGTTTCAAGAGGTGCGTTTGTGAGATGTAATGTGTGTGCGTGTGTTATGTAATTTTAATAATAACAGTAGGTATATAAATATATACAATGCGCGCATCCAATATGTATTTAATCACCTACTTACCTTCTCATTCATTTAAAATTTTCATCAGTTCTTTCTTTAAAGTTATTAAATTAATATTAAAGAGGTCAATATCTGTAAACTTATTATTATACATATTAAGGGAGCGACACAAAAAACGATTTCGCGTGTAATTTCTTTTACAACGTGGTGGTACAAAAATGGACGTTTTGTTACTTTGCCACGTGAGGGACGAGTTAAGATACCTGAGCGGGTTATAAAGGAAATTTTATTTAGTACATAACCGCAATCAATTTTCTGATTTAAACTCCTATGCAAAAAAATAATGTCTGTCTGAATACGACGCTTATACAAGCTGGTCATATTGTAGCTTTTAAGAGAGTCTTCATAGTTATTAAAATTTGTGTTATTATGGCTTCTATAGTTCAGTATCCTAATGAATTTCTTTTGAACTCTTTTGAAGGGTTCCATATAACACTGCCAAAGTCTATAACACTTCTAACAAAGGCAAAATATAATATTTTTAGTGTTGATATGTTTTTAAAGGGTTTACTTATTCTATTTATAAAGCCTAGGCTCCGAAATGCTCTTTGTGCTATTGAGTCTATATGTAGATTAAATGAAACCTTGTCATCCATACCAATGCCGAGATCTCTAATATTACGCTGGCGCTTTATTTCTAAGCCGTCCAAATAGTAACGGTTAATCAAAGGTTTAGTTTTTCTGGTATAGCTTATAATATGACATTTATCAGCATTAAGAAAGAGTTGGTTATTAGAACAGTAATTAGAGAGTGATATAAGATTCGATTGCAATCCATGACAGTCATTTATCGATATTTTTTTTCTTATTATTGTAGTATCTTCAGCATAAAGCAGCTGCGTTGAATTACTCAAAGTATTGCCAATATCGTTAATATAGATCGAGAAAAGAAGGGGTACCCCAAGGGTCACACTTGGGCCAAGTGTGGCCCTTGGGGTACCCCAGAGGGAATATATATAAAATTTGAACAGTAGCCTTTTATGCAAACTGCCTGATTACGATTTCGTATATAAGACTCAAGCCATCTCAGGAGACTGCCGTGCACACCTGCCTCCAATATTTTTTTTATAAGAAGGTCATGATTAATTTTGTCGAAAGCTTTGGAAAAGTCTATGTACACGACATCCACCTGATTGTTACTATCCATTGCTTCCAATAGAAAATCTGTAAAAGTTATCATATTCGTTTCACACTACACTACGGGATTTAATAAATCCATGTTGTTCCGTAGAAATATAATTACGGAATAATGAACATAATTGTGAAGTGATTATCTTTTCAAATATTTTACCCAGTGTGCATAATTTTGAGATAGGTCTATATTCCGTGAGTACATCCCGCCTTGATGATTTAGGTATTGGCATAATAAGAGCTTTTTTCCATAGACTAGGAAAGGTACCAGTTTGCAAGGAAAATTTATAAATATGTGCAATGGGATTAAGCAATTCATCAGCACATTCAGATATAAGAAGTGGATGTACATTATCAGGACCACAGCACTTGTGAATTTTTACTCGTTTGAATTCACGTAAGACTTCACTTTTATTTAGATTAACAAAGCTAATATCTAAAGATGAGTTGGAAGCAATTATTTGAGAATAGTTATATGGTTGATTTACAAAAACTGAATGAAAATATTTATTAAACGCATCACAGATTTGGATACCATCACTTACCTTGATAGTGCATTTTATCTGGGATGTCGTTATTTTTGTCGCATTTAGATTTTACAAAAGACCAAAAAAAGAATTTGATTTTATTTTCTCTTCGGCAAACGCAATATAATGCCTGTAACATTCTTGTTCCATTTTACGAAATCTAGTCCTAAGGATGCTAAAACTATGATAATCCTTTAAGTTACCATAGCGCTTCCATTTTCTATGAAATTTACATTTCTCCCTGCCAACCTTTACAAGAGACCTTGAGAACCAAGGAGGATGTTTAGAGTTGTTCAAGATATTTTTATTAGGTACAAATTTATCTATCACAACATTAATTGTATTATAAACCTCTCCTGCACGTGGTGCACCCTGCTGGCAACAAACGAGGCTCTGGCGACCGAATAATGGCGGTATAACCATTCAATATTTAGCGGTGGAAGGTTTTTTACCGCCTGGGTAGCTACCACCATAGCAGCTAGCAGAGGGCCAAGGGTTGAATATCCCGCGCTCTTGGAAGGGATTGTATCGACATGTCGGACAGGGAGACCCGTAGAAACGGTTTTTCCGCTGGCCGCCCGCTGCACAGTATAGGGGCCCCACCATGTGGCGCATAATCTCGGAGTGGTTTGTCGTGCCGGTTGGTGACCGGATGGGATCCCGGCAACCACTTCTGGAAGGGTACGGGGGCCCTTCCGTTCGACATGTCGGCGTTATCCCTCTAAGTATACAACGCGCGAGTTTGGCTTTTGGCGGTTTGCCTGCGGGTGCATTGTTTCACCTCACGCTTTCTCTCTCTTTCGCTTTCCTACTTCTATTCCTTTAAAAAAACCAACCATATTAAAAAATGACAATACAACATAAGAATAAGCGATCTACAGCGGTGTCTACTCCCCTTTTTCACATGGATTTCGCGAATATTCGAGGAATCCATGCTAACTTAAATGCCGTCCACCACCACCTAGAGACAGTCAAACCTCAGATGCTTTTTCTTACGGAAACACAGATTATCCGACCTGCCGATACCTCATATCTGCACTATCCTGGGTACACATTCGAAGAAATGTTCGTACCAAAGGCCGGGGTATGCCTATATGTTCGCTCGGATATTTCTTGTTACCGTCTTCGCCATATGGAGGACCCATCCATATCCGCTATGTGGGTGCGCCTGGAAGAGGGTACACAGACCCGAATCTACGTGTGCGTATATAGATCCCATAAGAGAGATCTGGAGACAACCCAACTTTTTGATTATCTGAGTAGAGCGACAGATAAAGTTCAAGAGAGATTTCCTTCTGCAGAGATCATTTTCTTGGGAGACTTTAACGCCCATCACGAACAATGGCTCGGCTCTCTGAAAACAGATCATGAGGGGAAATCTGCTCATAATTTTGCCCTTTCCCATGGATTGACCCAACTCGTAGACCAAACCACCCGGATACCTGAAGTGGTCAACCATGCACCTTCAAAGTTAGATCTTTTCCTGACGAATCAGCCCACAAACTACAATGTTTCTGTATTAAGCCCGCTGGGTGGATCAGATCATTGCTTAGTTGCCACGACTGTGCCAAATGCTTCTCTGCCACCTCGACGTAGCATATCACGAAAAGTCTGGCACTATTCGTCAGCGGATTGGGAAGGACTTCGGGAATACTTCCAAGTACTTCCGTGGGGGCCTCGCTGCTTTAAGGATAAGGATCCATCTATGTGTGCTTCTTCAATTGCTGATGAGATACTATTGGGTATGGAATATTATATTCCCCACTCGTTTGTTATCAGCAGGGGTGGTACAACAGTGATTGCACAAAAGCTGTTGCAGTTAAAAACCTAGCGTATCGACAATGGATCCAAGGTCGTGAAGACCCCAACATCACTTCCCTAAAAGCAGCCTATAACTTGGCCTCCAAAGTCTGCAAAAAGGTGTTTAAACGGGCAGAAAAGGAACACATTCACGGATAGGGCGAGAACTGCTCATTCGACCTGCTGGTAGTCGTAGCTTTTGGCAACTTGCCAAATCCGTGGAATCAAATTTCTGTCGCTCCTCGTTACCACCGCTGCGGAATCATGATGGATCACTGGTTTACATTTCAAAAGAGAAAGCACAACTTCTAGCTAACCTCTTTGCATCGAATTCCCGAATCAATGATGGAGGCGCACTTCCACCTACTATAGCCGACTGTGGCTTCACAATCAATGCCTAATATTCGCATTAGACAATGCGATGTGCGCGAGGCCCTCCGTTCACTTGACATTCGGAAGGCTAGTGGTCCTGATGGTATTCCTGCAGTTGTATTAAGGAACTGTTATCTTGAGTTGTCTCCCGCCCTCACTCGACTTTACCGTTTTTCATATTCCTCTGGAATTGTCCCTGCAGCTTTGGAAAGTAGCCAATGTGCAACCAATTCCCAAAAAGGGAAATCGATCCGACCCCAATAACTACCGCCCCATTGCCATCACCTCAGTCCTGTGCAAGGTTTTAGAAACCATCATTAATACATAGGTCATGCGATATCTTGAAGGTCACTCTATCCTGAATGATCGTCAATATGGTTTTCGCCAAGCAAGATCAACGGGTGACCTTCTCGCGTTCATTACGCATATTTGGGGTGAGGCAGTGGACAAATGTGGGGAGGCCTTGGCAGTTGGTTTAGATATTTCTAAGGCCATTGATCGCGTTTGGCACAAGGCTTTGCTCTCCAAGCTGTCTTCTTATGGATTTTCGACGCGGCTATGCAACTGGATATCCAGTTTCCTCTCTGATCGTGGCATTAGGGTCCTAGTAGATGGCGTAGCCTCCGACTGGGAGTCTATTGATGCTGGCGTACCCCAAGGATCAGTGTTGCCTCCTTGTCTTTCTCTTCTGCATATCAATGACCTATTGTCATGTGGCAACATTCATTGTTATGCAGATGATAGCACTGTCCACGGTCGGTACCTTGCTCAACGTCCACCTAGCCGCGTTCAAACAGAGGAATTCAGAAAGGTTTTAATAAGTGAGTTGGATCAAACTCTGCTAAAGGTTTCGACTTGGGGTTCGAGAAACTTGGTCCAATTCAATCCGAGCATAACACAATGTTGTGTAATGACGGCGAAAAAATCCACTTTTACTCATTTTCCTTCTCTTCAGGGCACCCAGCTATCGCTTTTACCATCCCTCAATGTCCTTGGTTTAGATATACGTTCCAATCTTAACCACCGTAATTATATCGAGAGCATTGCAAAAACAGCTTCAAAAAAACTTGGCATCATAAATAAGGTATACTATGGACAGTCCTCTGAAGAGCTATTTAACATTATTCCCCCTTCCCCTTTCCCCTTTCCGTTACAGGACAACACGCACTGGTTGCAAAATGCATATGTATACCGTGGCGGATGTACCAACTCGTACTAAACGTTTTGGCGATTCATACATCTGCCGTACCATTAAAATGTGGAATGCTCTACCAGCCTGCGTGTTTCCTTCCTCTTATAACCTAGAGTCCTTTAAACGAAGCGTGAACAGGCATCTTAAGCCGGCATAATGATGGCAACCAGCGGTGCACCTGTATGCATCCGCTTGTTGCTATCATTCATGGATATTGCATACTGCTTAACATCAGGTGGATGCAAGGTCACATGTTGAGCTCTAATAAAAATAAAAAATAAAAATAAAAAAAAACAATCATCGTTTACATCGGTCATTGTTGTGAAAAGGACGCCTCCCAATCTATGGCGGAGAGACCGTGCGAATAGAATCATAATCACCCTTAAAAAACACTTTTCTTTGAATGTCATTATTTACCATTTTTTTGGGCAGACTAACAGACATGTAAATTACAATAGCATTATGATGCCTGTCCTCCGGTACTGCTGGATCATCACAGGAATTAACTTCACAACAAGTATTACTAAAGATCAAATCTAAAATTCTATTATTAAAATTAAACTCGGAACTATATTGAGACAGGCCAGACATGTCCATGAAGTCTGCAGTTAAGGATGACAAAACATCATTATTTGTGTGTATAGTCATGCTATCCGATTCCATATTATAATACCAATCAGCTTTAGTAACATTAAAATCGCCTACAATCAAAAACATGTCGTCAGGAAATAAGTCTTGTAGGTAGCTTGTTGTAAAACATTTCAATCGTATGTTGATGTCGCGGTCCTCTCAGGCCGCGGCATCGTACACAGCTCGCGCCGCACGCCGATCATCACTTCCCCGCCGCGTTCATGTCCGCTACTACTACACGGAAAAAAAGGAATTCTTCGATTAAACCATTCAAGGATATATTGTTTCATATATGGTGGAAACAATTATATTCTTAAATTAAGTAAAATTTGCCTTGGGTTAAGAACATTTACTTTAGTCAAAAATAATATTTACTTAATACAAGAATTTATTTTTTTCCGTGTACGATCACGATCGCACCTACGAGTATATACCTCATAGCGACTGTCGATATAACATCATAATCATTACATAGGACATTTGACAAAAACTCGTGAGATTTTGTACGAAGCCCTCTCACGTTCTGATAATAAATACTACTATGTTATTAATTGTATCCGTTTCTTAAGTTTCGCTTAAATAAAAAAGGAAAAAAAGAAAGAAAATTGATTTTAATTTGTACCACAATAAAAATATGTAGATAAATGTTAAAGTCTTTTTACGTTTATAAGACCTTATCTTATTCTGTAAAATACCTATGAAAACACCCAGCATATAACTACAATGTAAAATAAAGCAGCACGAGGACAAGAACAAATAATACTGCTGTGAGAATGGATATGAACGAGAAAGCAAGCATACATGTCTTGTAATTATTATATATTTTTTAATGATTATAAAAGGATTTAAATTTTTATCACAGGTAGTATCAAAGTATTCCTTTATATGGCATTTATTACACAAATTTAGAGACTTAATTCGGAATATATGAGCAAATAATGTAATGATTGTTATAACAATAACACTCATAAAAAAATAACATAGAAATATAAAACAAAACTTTAGGTAATAACAAAAATTTAGCACTAATATAAAAATTTAATCTCCACGCGATTAAAATATAAATAAGTAGTCACTTAATTCTTATTAAATCAGCCTCATTGTTTATTATTATAGCTTTATAGGATTCATTTTTTCTCAGAAAAAAAATAGTATCATTTAACCATATAAACTTATAATGCCTTTCCTTACTTACCCAGGGACCTTGCCTTTTTGTACAACATCTTGTTGTGAGGCGTTAGGTGGTCATTAATAAATATTGGTTGGGAGGGTCCATTAATACCTATGTCCGCCGTCGTAATCCCTCGTCGTGCTCGCAGCCGTAATGAGGTCACTTTTAGTTTATCTTCGTATGAATCTAACTATAATATTGGGTACATTTATGGCTGGCGTTGTGGCACTTTCAGTGGCTTTAATCTTAGGCGGAAATCTTCTCACACGATGAACATGATCGACATCCGACGCGACTATTGGATATCCTACCTTGACCGCGATATTGTTTAGGATAGTAAATAGATTCTCACCCTTCACATTCCCATGTAATTCCTGAAATTTCCATGTTATCCATTCGAGCCTGTTGGTCGTTAATCTGGATTTGATTAGAGAGTTCAGTTATTTTATTATTGGCCTTATGAAGGTTTGTCTGATGTAAAATATTTTTTTTATTATAATCCATTTTTAAACCGCAAATCTCATTTTTCACCTTATTTAATTCACTTGCAAAAGTTTCATTGTATTTTTTTGTTTCTGATATTTGGTTCTGTATTTTGGTTAGGTCATGATGGATTAGTTATTTGATCAGCGAACAATTTTTTAAAAACCTGTAGCTCCGATAGTAATTCAGCATGGTCATCGCGTATCCTTTTTTTCCTCTGTAAATCTCTCGATAAATCGAGGTTAAGCTCGTTAATTTTAGATAAATCCGGCTGAGATCCCGTTCCTTTGGGAGGCGTTTTTTGAGTATTCATTCTATATTCTTCCTTTGTTAGACACAAATTATGATAAGGTAAATATTTTATATAACGTTGATAATATATTTCACAAATTCAAAATCGCGTGTACGCAGGTAAGAACGAGAACGCGTGATATGTAAGCCGGCGCGGCAGAGGGGGAGAGCGCGAGAGTTGTTGTTTGTCGATGCGTGGGCGCAATGACCTTGCTCAACTTTACACAACAGCTGATTTTCACCAATATTTATTTTATGAAATATTTCACACTAATCACTTCAACTTATTAAAATTTACATTAACAATAGATTAATCACATAATTAGCATAGTCTTGGTAGAAATTATAACACTTTTATCTCGTTATTTATATTTTTAAACACAGACTTTATCAGAGCGACATGAATTCGCGACGCGGATAATTATTAATTTGGAAATTAGTTATTTTTGTTTTAAAACATTTATTTTCTAAACAAAAACTCGATAAGTAAGGAAACTCGCCCAGTAAAGGTTCCATTTTTGTAAATTCTTAAACGAATTTTTCGTTTCACATGTTTATATTGTCATTTTTGACTTGAAAAGGGTCCAAGTTTTACCTACTATTTTTTTAGATTATTTTTCTATAAATACGCGGGTCAAAAAGATCTATAACTATTCCAAATTTTAAATAAATCGGCTAGTATTTTTATTTTTCATGGTAAGCAGAAAAAAAGACAGATACCCATGATATAGATATTTTACAAAATAATGTACACCTAAAACACCTCCATAGTGTCTCGAAGAGCACATTAAGCTGTCTGTGAAGTTTCACTATACCAACTTGTGAAGCAGGTTTTTGAGCCTATCCAAAACACCGCGACGAGCTGGCCACTTATTCGGTGTAGACTCAGTATACCACCGCCTACGACCAGTGATGGTATAATTTAAATGTACTGTATATGTTACGTGTAGGAAATACACGAATGAAAAAAAAAAATCAAAGAATACGATAACAAGATTTAAATAATTGGATTTCAAAGGTATAAATATTATTAGAGAGAGATAGCAAGAGAATGGTGATGTGATTCCCTTGGATCAGTTATGGATGATTTGACTCGTCAGATATGGTGAGTGGACCCTTACTTTAGGGTTACCACAAAATATATTGTTTAAATCATAAAATTTAGGTAGAGGAGACATCTTAATAACTCCGCTAGGCTAAGTGTTTCATTTTTATTCTGTGTGTTCGTCAGTTTTTAGGAGTAAGTACATTTATTGCCACAAAATACAGGTAGGTATGTACCTAATTTGACCCTGTGGAGGGACCCGAATATCTGGTGGACGCATGTGACGGAATAGTGTAGAGGTTTTATCAGTAGAGTGGAGAGACCGATCGTGAGAGTCACACACTATATTCATTTAATTGATTGAATTGATGTAATAAGATAATTTAATATCTTAATTATTTTATCGTCTTAAAAGTTACCAATCAAAAATTTAAGATCTTTAGAGATCTGCGTCTGATCTTGATCCTTGAAAGATAATCTTATTTTATAGTACTGAATGCTAAATATGCGCCTAAGAGGTGCAAAATTTAAAAACCCGGTTTATTTTACAATATCATCTCTCAAAAATTAAGTATATTAATTCAGAGAGGAAATGCTGCCAGCGTATTGGGCACCATGCCACAGGACAGCGATTTGGAGGAGCTATTTTTTTTGTAAGTATTTTATTTTATTTATTTATTATTTTAGTTAATTTAGTTTTTAATGTACATTTTATTTTAAGTTTTCTTTTTTAAATTGTTGATAACATGAGTTAAGTAATATTAAAACCGGAAAATTAATTAGGATATTACCAGTCTGAAATACAAAAAAAAAACATGTTTAGAGACAATTGTAGCAAAATCTGACGCCGCATTGCGCTCGAAAGGCGCATCATGGCCCCACAGTGTAGCAACAACACTGCGTTACTCATCGAACAGAAGTCAGACAGACTTGACCGATGACTGATTGAGTTAGCTCGAAAGCACACAATTGTTTTTTTCTGTTATGAATTAAAATCTACTGAACGATTTTAATTCAGTTTTTATAGCACTACATCGACCGCGGCATCGGCACCGGCATCGGCGCAACATCTTGCGTTTCGTTTCCGTACGGCACCGCAACTACCATGGGCATCGGCATCGGTGCAAGATCTCGCGTTTTGTTTTGACTCACAAAATGTTAATTAGTTTTTTTTTTTATTAATTATGTTAATTAGTTGTTTATTTTATTCAACTCCTATTGGGTACTAGATATGTGACCATCGCGAATGATTCAATCATTTAGATATGGTATTGTCAACTGACCAAGATAAAGATTCACCAAGAAAAAAAACATTCGGTACTTTTGATTGAGACACAATATGCCGACCGAACGAAACTAAACTGATATAGATTGACATGGGACCGATTGAACTCCGCGACCGAACGAAAGCAAACTGATACAGATATGATCGAAGGATAAAGATACATATGGGACCGAAAGGAAACAAAAGACACACTGATATAAACGCAATATGTTTCAATAGCAGACCGAACGGAATTCGCAATCGATAACAATTATCTACCGATAGAAATTACGTACATTTTGTATATTGTACGTGCGTGGGTGATGGTGGCTTGCCATTAGGGGTTATTTTTGTGGTCAGTATTGACTCAATAATATGAGAGCCGTTAGAACAAATATATTAACATATTTTTTTTTGTAATTTTTTTTTTACTACATTTATTTTATTTTTTATGACGGACCCCCCCCCCCCCTTATTTTCGTGGTTAGTATTGGACTCAATAATGCAGAGCCGTTAATTAGTACAAATATAAGCGACCCCCCCCCCTATTTTTTTTTTTATAAAAATTTTTTTTTAAGATTTTTTTTTTGTTTTTTTTTTGCTCGTCATGATAGGGTATTTTTGTGGTTAGTATTGACTAAATATTGTTAGTTAGCACAAATATATTCCCAACCCCCCCCCCCCCCCTTTTTTTATTTAACCATTTTTTTTTTTGCTCCTTATGGAAAAATATTGTATCTTTTTTGATAGAATACTGGGAATCCAATCGCCACCGCGATTGAAACAATTGGGATCATATCCTGAAATATTAGTGATTGTCACATGTGTGAAAACTACTGTATTAATTTAGTCTACTCATATCTCATATCAAAAATAGGAGGGTTGCCCCCCCCCCCTTTTTTTTATTGTTAGGAAATTATAAAATTCCCTTCAGGCTTTCAGAAGTTTTTTTTGTCTATTCATGCTGTAGCAAAAAAACTAAAAAACGATGCCGGCATCGGATGCCGATTTCATGACAACGATGCGCATCGATGCCAAAAAAATACGAAAACGCCCATGTCTAAAAAATACCGATATCGATTAACTTTTTTAATATAGTGTATATTAAAAAAGTTAATCGATATCGGTATTTTTTAGACATGGGCGTTTTAGAGCCTTGATAACTAGAAAACTTTTATAAATATAAAAATAAATTTTAATTAATAAAATTTACTTTTAATTGTCAATAAAAATGACTTAAAGTTTTAATTGCTCAAAAGAACTTTTTAAAATCAAACTGAAATGAATGTTAATTGTAAAATATAAAAGATTATTTATTTTTATTTATTTAAAAACTTTATTGCACAAATTTAGTACAAAGGCGGACTTAACCCTAGAAGCCTTATCTACGCCTGCGAGGCGTACACGCAATTGAAAATTCTTTATCCCTTTCTAACGGGTGAAGTTAGCGCCTGGTGCTGTTTAGACATCCCAGTGGCCAATGGGAGCTTGTCAATAGTGTTTGTGTTGTTAAGCTAAGTTCCACTATTTTTGACTTATTGAGGTGCTGTACGCCTGCGAGACGTATGTTTAGGCTTTGTGTAACTTGTCAAAAAATGTCAAAGTTTATTCATGGAACATTATGTGCAATAACTTGTTCCTATCTGTGCCACTGGTTAAAAATCTACTTCAGCAGCCTACTAGGTACTCTAGATTCTAGTAGGCACTATTTAGATCAACACCTGTAGTTATCAGTTGTATGTTTTGATTTAAATTCATTGGCCTTCTGTAACTTGTATTTTACAAGCCAAAACCTATAAAGAAGTATACCTCTTATCCTCTTGTGATGTCAATGCAGTAAATAATAATTCAAGTGGCAAACCAGACATGATTATTTATTACAACTAAGCAAAAGGCGTTCTACTCCTTTTGCTTAGTTGTAAAAAATATAATCATTCAATAAAATATGTTATTCAATATCGTGTAGCCGCAAGGCTAACAGATAGTCAATGGCTGTATTCCACGGCATCCTGCCATGGGTTTCATTAGTTATGCTGCAATTTACGACCGCAACATATTCAGGAATAATAAAAAAAACCCTTGAACAGAAGGGAATTAATGAAGAGACTCAGCACAGTTTTGGTCAAGCCTTGGATGAAGAAGTGACTTAAAGCTCCTACTAATAAATTTTTATGAAAAAATATAAGCCAAATTATCAAAAAACCTATCGATGCAGGTAATGAACGTCAGGCAGGAGAATTTAGAACCTAAAAAATTTAAATACTGCGCCTTTTGCCCCTACAAAAAATAATATGTTGAAATTAGGGTCAAAAAATTATGAATATTGTGAACACATACTTGCTATCTGTGCAGATTGCTCTAAAATAATAGCTATTCATTAAAAGATTGCCGATTAATTTTAATATGTATCCTAATAATAAGTATTTGATGTTAAAAATGATTAAAATTCAAAAAAAAAAAACATATTTCAGTTGATTTCTGAGAAGTTGATTTTTTAGTTTGAACATTAGGTATTTTTTTTTATTTTCTTGTAATAAATAACTGTGAGTATAGTGTCTATTAATAAAAGTATGTTTTATTATAAATTATATCCTAACCTTACATTTCCTTTAAAAAAAAATATATAATTAGGTATATTTTAGCTTACAGGCGATTTTAATATATATACGCCTCAGAGACGTATGTTAAGGCTTTATGTACCTCCGAAATAGATTAGGCTTCTAGGGTTAATGCCGCTAGGCATTCTCTACCAGTCAAACCTTTGGGACAAATTAAGCAGTAAGTAGGTAAAATAGGTGCAGTAAAATACATTTAAGAAATAGAGTATACAAATATTATACATACACACTAATGCTGACTACATATACATACATATCATAATCTATATTAATAATATACATACATATTAATAAAATAGCAAATATTACAGCAACAGCACAATATAGCACTACCCACAGCACAATAATTATTTAAAGCAGAAACACAGGATGAGATGAGAGAGAGAGCGAGCCCAAACGAATAATAAAAAGGAGACACATTCACACATTCAGAAAGTGTTTATACACTAGTCTCTTAAAGATACCCCTGTTAGGAGCTTGTCTAATGTCCACCGGTAGATCATTCCAGAGTCTTGTTGCAGCAACAGAAAAAGATTTTGAAACAAAGGTAGAATGATGAGAAGGTATAGAAAGAGTTGAGTTAGAGGCAGAACGAAGGATTCTATCATGATGCGAGCCGAGGGATGTAAAACTATCCTTGAGGTATTTGGGAGTGTTAGGTTCGTTTAACAAAGAGTAGAGCAGGCAGAGAACCCCGCTGTTTCTCCTACCTCGAATCCTCAACCATTTCAGCTTATCTCGATAAGGTGTGACGTGATCATATTTGCGCAGACAGAAAATGAATCTGATGCATGCATTGTGTAGTCGTTCCATTTTGTTTAGTAATTCTTCCGTAAGATCTACACAATACACGTCACCATAATCAATCAAAGGAAGAAGTAAAGACTGAACAAGGGTAACTTTAGCTTTTATAGGCAGAAAATGTTTAAGTTTATTGAGAGAGTGCAGCGAAGAAAAAATTTTACGACTAGTATTAGTTACTTGCGCTTTCCAGCTAAGATGAGAATCCAGATATAAACCCAAGTTCTTAACCTCGCTACAAAACGCAATCGGTTTACTGTCATACCGAACAAAGTCAATCTTAGCCATATCAACTTTTGATAAGAGGCGGGAACTCCCAATAATGATAGATTGATTAGTATAAGAGATTTATACAACGAACGCCTATCATATATTCAACAGTTGTTTTCCACAGCTATAATAATAATTTCTGGTCCTACATAAATAAACACACTGGACACAAGAAAAACAACACCCCTAGTACAACACTTTCTCCATTGACCTTACTCCATTAGACCGACAAAGGGATATTACCTATCCGTGGTCTAGTGGTTACGTCGTTGGCATTGTATTTGAGGTCGTGGGATCGCAACTCAGCCAAAATATTTTTTTTATTTTTTTATTAATACAGTTAAGTAGTGCCACGGCCTGGGTATTTATAAAATATAATATGTATTAGTATAGTATAACACTATGCCGGCTAAATGATTCTGTTACGAAATGGGTAATATAAAAGAATTTGTATTACGAGTTACTTTTAATTTTCTCGCTACTTTGATCCCTAAACGAAGACAACCGATGAACCCATATCGACTAAAAACCAAACATGACTAGGTCACATCATAGTTTGTGGGTGGTTACGCAACGGTAATTGGTGGTTCTAGCGAAATCATAGAGATACCACCTAAAACATTTAAATCAGCATATCCTGACCTAAGGAACATCTATTGAAAGTTTAATATTGATGTAAAAAAAGTGCGGTTAAGGCTTTTTTTACGCCTAAACCCTCTTATATACCTCGACTAAAACCTAATGGAAAAGTCCCTGAAATAAACCGTTTGATACTTGACGGTTTTTGCATCTGTATGTATCGAAACTTGCCGGTCGGCCTAGCGAAGTTATAGAACCCTCACTATAAATAATAAATATCATCACGGGTACCTTACGGCGCAGGAAACCGCCTGGATGGCCTCGGGGTACCCAGGCCGTCCAGGCGGAGGGGGTTTTAATTCCACCTCGTCCTAGCCGATTGTATTATTGTACACCAAACAAGTGGCTAACTCTTCGCGATTTTTGGATAGACTTAGTGACCCATCTATAAACAGTTAAGGAAGTTTGTGTAGTGAAACTGGAACCTACAGGTTATTGTGCTTTCCGCGGCACTGTAGTGGTGTTGTTAAACAAATGTACATACAATTTTACATTAACTACTCATTGGTAAACACCGGGGTTTAAACCAGGGACCTGTTTTTAAGTCTAAGGTCTAACCAACTCGGCCACCACGTATTGAATATATTTAGAATACCATCGGCAAAAAACCCTCCCACCTAAATATAGTTTACTTCAAACGTCTTTAGTCTAGTTAGGGGAGCCTCAATGTGTATGTTATCAGCATTCCAAGCGCGATGTCTCTCCCATCGAGGACGTCCAAAACGGACCCAAACATGGAAATGGGCAAAAGTTTGTGTATTAAGAAAACTAAACCTGCCTTGCTGGTAATGATGAGACCCACGTTTTTGTCTTGCAGATATGTCGGGCTTTTTCCTGTTACGGGAATGGACAAGTCTGTCGGTGATGTGAGGTGGGTGTTTTTACATTATTTAGGCAAAGCTTATTTGCCGTGATTGAAGCATGGCAATATTCTTTGTCTATATGATATTTTATTGGAGCACGGGATGTGACTCTTTATCTACCTGACTGCTGCAAGCTGGACTACTTCGTGAAGGGGTTGATCAATACATTGTTGTTAAGCAGCATTGGTCGCTCCCACTTTGCCGGCTACATGATGTCGTTACAATATTTTGCGGTTTTAATTTAATTTAACGTAAATTTAATTATTTTTGACCTTTCCTGAAACTTTTAATTAATAGGTTTTATTCCGAATTATCCATAGATAGAAAACCTATGCAAGCAATTCGTGTTGTGTTTTAACGATTATTTATAAATTATTAATTTGTTAGCGTAGAAATTAGCTGACAATGGTTTGAGATGAAATTTACGTCATAAAATATATTTAATGTAAGTATTGATTACATTTTAAAATTCACTACAGACATCCGACATACTACAAAAGTCCGAATTATTTTAGGGTGTAAGTATTGATATATAAATATAAGTATCATATTGAATACGTATTCAATACGACGTATATACGCGATGTATATATATAAACGTGGTAATATGTAGCAAGTTCAGAAAACAAAAAAACTATTACAGCGGCAGTTTTACCAAAATTCTGTCGTGGATATGAAGCATCTCAAAATTGTTGTTGATGTTTTATTAGATTTTAATTTGACTTTAAAAATTGCAATTAATAAATATTTTAACAGATTTCTTAGTATATTAATTTTTCTCATTTCAGGTTTACATGGAAGTCTTTTTACATGATTTTCTACATGATCAGTGTCACCATACAAATTATGATGACATTATTCCTTATATATGACCTGCTCTACCTTGGACTTAGCATTAAACGAAGCTGTAAGAAATATATAATTTATTTATTTAAAAAAACTACCTCTCATTTTCCTCTATAAGCTTTTCGGAGGAGCATCTCAATTCGAGGCGTACCATGTTTTTTTATATAGTTGGGGATCTTACTTTATATCTCCGTCAAATCTTAAGCAATTTAGATTTTTGATAACATCTGAAGAAAAAATACAGAGCTGAAATAAATATATCGAGAATGGAGTATTTCAAAACGTAACGTTATTTTTTTTTATTATACTTTTGTTTCATTAAAAAAAAAATATGACGAAGTATCAAATGTCTGCTACCAGAATAACTACAATATGGTGACAAAATATATTTATTAAATTATTTTTTTTACTTGCCTTTTCACACACGAACACACGTCGACAAGGATTGATTTCCATTACTTTTGTAATTTAAATCCCCGTTGCTTTATCGTCACATAAACAACCCGTTTCGTAACCGCAACCGGAGAGGAGACTAGCACCTCCACAAGAAAATAATGCAATAGCCTCCTGAAAACCGGTGAACCCAGACTAATACTTAAATATGATTAGTCACTTGTCGGTTTTGCATCTGTATGTAATACATTTGTTATTTCAGCGGGTTTCCTATTTTGCTTCAACAACCTGACCTGTACTCTCCTGGTGTTGAGGTTTGGTATGCGGATGAAGGATTTACTCATCAGAGTGGAGGCAGTTGAGGACAGCTTAATATACCAATGTGGCTATGACCAAGTCACCAAAAATTGTAACATTATATTGGGTGTCACACTATCACTAGCTTCCAGTAATATTTTGTCATATCTATATAACCAACAATTATTTATTCTCTCATAAAAAAAACACAAATTATATATCTCCCACAATAATAGATTTGTTTATTTATTATTTAGAACTATATTTAAATTAATTATAGAATAAAATTTTATATGTAATATTTTTTATACAGGTTAATTAAATATTGTGTTGTTTTGTGTATTGAATGAGTATATATTTTTATAAATAATAAGATAATGATAATGACCGCCTCCGTAGACTAGTGGTTGCGCCTTTAGCGTGGTATCCGGAGGTCATGGGTTCGATTCCCACCAAAAAATATTAGTATGTTTTTCTGTACAGTGTCATGGTCTGGGTGTTTATAAAATATAATATGTATTATATTGTTGTTTCTGGTATACCCAGTACAGGTCTATAGCTTAGTTTGTGACAAGAGCATTATGTGTATATTGTCCTACATATGATTATTATTATAAAGAATATTCGATGTTTATAAGTTTTCAGTGGAGCATCTGTTGTATGTGCTACAAGCGTTAGGATTGTCGGACATATACACAACCACGAGCGATACTTCCGTCTACAGTTCCATATTCGAAATTATTTATTACAAAAATATTTTGGGATTAATAATGCAGGCATGTTTCTCTTTTTCTATTATGTTTTTTTTTTTTGTAAAGGCGATTAAATATTATGCCGTGCAAGTACTAGTAGTATATCAAACTGTAACAAAAAGCTCGAACAAACAGTGTCGCCACAGATTACATATAGTTTTTAGTTCGACAGACGAATATAAACAAAACAATAAAATGAGCAATTGGCTTAAAATACTAGGTTTAAATGCCTATGTAATTGTACTGTAATAATAATAATAAAAAAAAAGAATAGTTTCATTTTATTAAGTAACTTTAGATAAAATATGTATGACATATTTTTTATTTTTTTTTAGTTTACCAATTTTCAATCGACCTACATGTGGAATACTAATGACGTCATAGTTTTGACTTTCAGCATGTATTTGGTTACTCACTTCGAGAATTTCAATAAACTTTTTAAGCGAATGGAATATAACGTAAGTATTTACGCGAATGGAACGTAACGTCACTTACGTTACTTTCCATTCGCTTTTAGCATGGGTTCATTTCCCATTTAAGGCAGAGTTTTTGTACAACGTCAGGTTGTTAGGTTAGTTTCTGTTAGGCTACTAACACTTGTCTGATGATTTTAACTTGGTAACATTTATTTTTTTATTTGAACACGACATGTGACTTTGTATCTAGAGGTGTAAGCACACCGAAAAAGTCCATAAATGGGGATGCATTGTTGATCACCAGCACTGGTAGCTCACATTATTGTACAAAAGCTTGATACTATTGTACATAGGCGAGCTTAATGCTTTAGGCCAATACCAGGCAAAGTGCTAATGCAAATAATAATGGGTCTACTTTAATATCCTTACTGCTTTATATCCCAGGTAGCTTTTTGACGACCCTATGACGTCAACTTAGTGTCATTCTCGACGTAATTGACGTCATAGGAACGTCGAAATCGTCACATCAACTACCCTCTTCGTAACCACACCCTTAAAAGAAATCAATGTTTACCACCTCGACAAGAAATAAATGTTGAGTCTTCTGGAAAATGAGACCTATAGACTAAAAGCGAAATATGACTAGGTCACTTGACGGTTTTTGCATCTGTATTGGCGGTGGTAGTGAAACCGGTCTATAAAAATAAAAATAAATAAAATATACTTTATTGCAAAATAAGGTTACATGGTTTTAATTTATTAAATAACATCATTTAAAGAGTTGAGGCTAAGATATAACCACAAATTGGCCCTGAACACCCAAACTAGGATTCCCTGTACTATGGGTGCCATGGGATGATTGCTGTCGGTCTGACGTTAAGTTTTATGTTACAGTATACCTCAGAGAAAAAAATAAATAAAAATATATTATAAAAAAAAAAATAGCTACGATTATATTGACCTATAAAAAGAAGTAATAAACATAATTATATATACATATTATACACGTGCACATACCCACATACACACACTTATACATATATACCTATTTTCATGCATAGAGACACACACATATACATAAAGAAATTGATTTTAATTTATGATTAATTAATGTTAACTGGATATTTATTTAATAACTGTCAATAGGTCTTCCGTTGCGTTATAACTTTGTATATTCTTTTTTAAATTATTTTTAAGTACATGTAAGAAGTTTAAAGTTTTGTTCACTTTTGTGTATATATAAGGAGCAATAAATGATTCAAATCTTTGTGCAAAAACAGTTCGGGCAAACGGAGCTTGCCATTTATCGAATCTAGAGGGTCTATTTGCAACAACACGCTTATTGAGGAAAACACGGTGAAATTTCATTACTATTGTAAAAATAAAAAGTTGCCGAACGGTTAGTGATTGACACTCTTTATATAGTGATTCAGTACTATGGCGAAAATGCTTACCTGTCATTACTTTTAGTATGAGCCTTTGTGCTCTTTCCACCTTTAGCATATTAGTTTTATAAGTACCTCCCCATACTACAATGCAATAGGTTAGGACGGACTGACATAATGCTTAGTAAACAGATTTCACAGTGTCATAGTCTGCGACTGCTCGTAATCGTTTAAAACAATAGCAAAGTTTACGGACTCTTGTTTGTTACCATATGCTGTGTCCATGTCAGCCTCTCATCAACTTGTATTCCTAGATATTTCATGCAGTCTGTATTTACAATAATGTTGCAAACACAAATTTGGTTGGTGACGTCAGCAGAACATGCATGAGTTTTTATGTTTAGGTTTAGAGGAGGTTTAGTCGAACTATTGATATGAAAAAATACAGATTGAGTCTTTTTTATGTTTAAGGTTAGTAAGTTAGATGTAAGCTACTTAACAACTTTACGCAATCCAGTTTCAGCCCGACTTTTAGCCTGTTCCCAGGTCTTGCCGCTAAAAATCAGAGCAGTATCATCAGCGTATGCAATCGTCATGCTGTTCTCGATGTGAATATTGCATATATCATTAAAATATATTAAAAACAGCGACGGCCCTAAGACACTGCTTTGTGGAACTCCAAAAGATATGCTCTCGGGGTCACTTTTAATACCATCTATATTAACACATTGAGTTCTATCTGACATATATGACCTAAACCACTCCAAACAGATACCTCTTATTCCAATAGCTTCTAATTTTGCTAGCAGAATTTTAACCGAAACCGTATCGAATGCTTTGGCAAGGTCCAGGAAGACTCCTACCACTCTGTTACCTTTATCAAGATGCATTGCTATCTCATTAGTCAAAAGGGAAACGGCATCCTCGGTGGACCTACCAGACCGAAAACCGAATTGGTTTTCATGTATTAGGTTATGTTTTTCAAGGTAATGGAGTAGTCTTTTATTTACTACTTTTTCTAAAATTTTGGCTATTACACTCAAAAGCGATATCGGGCGGTAATTAGTAATATTGAATGAAGACCCGTCCTTTAAAGATAGGAACAACGTTTGCTTTTTTTAGCTCAATGGGGACCACACCTGACTTTAGGCTTAAGTTGTGAACGATAGGTTCTATTGTTTTGTTTTTTAATATTTTCAATAACCTAACGCTAATACCGTCCGCACCTGAGGCGCTTTCAGTTTTCATTTTGCTTAGCAGTTTTTCAATCTCGAATTGGTCTGTGGGAAATAAAAAAAGAGAATGTTTTGATTTTGAAGTTGAATGAGTGAGGTCTCTTGCAAGTTCTTCTTCAGTTTTACCCAAGGTGTAAAGTATTTCATTTGCTCGTGTTTGACCTAAAGTTGAAAAGTAACTATTAATTGTATTTAGCGATTTCTTGTGTGTATCAGATATATTAAGTAGGTTTAGGCTTTTATTTTTATTCGTAGGTATGTTACATATAGATTTTACAGATTCCCATGTTTTTTTTGCGTTATTTTTATATTGTAGTAATAGTTCCCTCTCATACTTATTCTTTAAGTTCTGCAGCAAATTGTTGCAATTATTTCTGTACATTGTATATCTACCTTGAAGTATCTCATTATTTGGTTCCAACCTAACCTTTCTATGCAATTTATCTCTTTTACTAATACACTTTAAAAGCTCTGGAGTTATCCATGGTTTTAAACTATATTTGTATATGTGAAACTGTATATGCTATTGTATTAGAGGCTATTGTTTTATTAAGTGTTTGTGTATAAAATTCAAGGCATTATTCACATCATTTTCATTATAAAGATCCACCCAGTCAATCTGTTGCATATCTTTTATTATGCTGTCATAGTCCATTTTAGTTTTTAGCCCTCTTCCAGTGTTTTGCTTTATTTCTGTGAGTCTGATACTTGCCATGACTGGATAATGGTCTGTAATATCAGCCACACAGACAACCCCAGTTACACGCGACTTGGTTTTTACCAAAATATGGTCCAGGCAATTTGTACCGCGCCTTGGATAAATATGCACAGGAAAGAAGCCATGGACTGCTGTTAGCTCTAGATACGGTTGACTGTGTCGATCAATGCTGTGGGACTTTAAGTCAATGTTTACATCTCCTATGATAATATTGGTCTTTGCATCACAGGATTTAGATAAAACTGTATCAAGCGATGATAGAAAATTATCGATTGAAGAGAAAGATGGTGAGCGGTAAATAGCACAGATCATTAATTCTTTACCAACCCTTATATTTATTATAGGCAGTTAACATCAGCAAATATTGGTTCTTCTATGCAAATATCAATATTCTCTTTTGACAAAACCACTAGCCCATCATTTTGGTTGATGTAGTTACGCGAGCAAAAATATTTGTAACCTTGAATGCAATGTTCCGGGGCACCCAGATAAAGCCAGCATTCAGTCAACACTATAATATCCGGAAAAAAACCCAGGCGTTTTATAAACACTTGGAATGAGTCAAAGTTCTTGTTTATGCTCCGAATATTAAGTGTCAAAATTGTTATCTGACTAGTGACATCACCTAGCTTGGCCCTACAAAGCTGCGGGTTATCAACTATGTAGCTTTTATAAATGTTTGACACATCCAGGTCGTCCAGGAAATCAACGCTGGTTGATGTGATAATGGAGGTAAATAAACAAAAAGCAGGTTGGTAATAAATAAATAATAAAAGTAAAAGAATTATGAAAATAAAATTGAGAAAAAAGAAAAATATTATTTATGTTTATATATATATATATATATATTATATTTAGGTACATATATGTATACACATATATGTATATACATACAAGAAAATACATTAGGTAATTCAACAAGTTGATAACAATAAGACTTGATATGCAGTGCAAAACACTCTGCACAACCACAGGCAGACAGTTCAGTAGATAACTTTGCTATCAAGGACATCTATCAGTACTGAAGATAGCATATATAATTATGGCCATCAAACTGGTGAAAATGAATGTAAAACAAAAATTCTAATGTGTGTGAAAAAATAAATAAATGAATAAACAAATAAATGATAATAATAATAAATAAAAAATACACAAAGGTAAAATATTATCTACCACCCACTCACTCACCACAGACACCCTAAACCAGGTATACTCACCTACCGCAACCAATTTAATGTGTTATTTTATCATACCTGAAATATATATATATATATATATATATATATATATATAGTAATATAATAAAAGTAGTAAATGATGCAATCATGAGAGTCAATACCGTTATTGAGTTAGGTTTCTAATACGAGTAAAAAGAAACAAAAAGCATAATATTATTTGTTTATACCATATAAATAAATTTAAAAAAACTTAAAATTAAGTGGTGTTAAGTTAGTTTAGTAGGTGCTTAATTATTTATTAGTGATTTATCCATGTAGGTAAAGTAAGAACACTTGAATCATGTTTTGTAGGTAACAAAGAGTATGAGGTAGGTAAGTGTCTATAGTTGTCGCGACCTCACAATGGTAGCGGGCTCGCTCTGTGAACATCGTAGGGTGCGTAACCGCAAGCACACAGTGACATGCATTTTTTTTTTTTGGTCCTACCTACATGAAATAAATGAGAAGTAAAATATTATAGTTCAGAGTGCAAGTGTCGGCACAAGCTCCCATAAAGAACAGCTAAAATCCAGGTGAGTCCCGTTTTCCATATTAAGAGGATGCTAGATGTGTTACCTGCTGAATTCTGTGAATTTTTATCTAAATTTTAGTGTACATAATTTTTCCAACCAACAATTATCAATGGCATTCGTTGACCCTCATGCAGGTCGCATCATTTTTATAGTGTTCCAATCGAACCGGATTTGAATTCTCAGTGTTATTTAGGTTTTATAATTAAATACTAATCTAAAAACTTAAATTTTAAAGCTATACAGTCCATATTATTGTAAATTTTCAGAGCGTAAAAAACCGATATCGACATACTTGTCTATTACGCGTCATATTGTCCCTAATGCTATTGATAATTGTTTACTTTGAACTCGGAATTTATATATTTTCGTAGAAAAGTAAACTGTAATTTTATCAAAATAATCTAATTTGCCTAATTTCTTACAAAAATATAGGTAAACATTTTATATAAATTATGTCAATCTTTATAAATTTTCATAGTTGCTTGTTTTGTTAAATACTTGCACTTTAAGGTATCTTATACAGTTTTTACGTTCGAGAAAACAAATTATAGGTTCCAAGCTATTTGTTAATATCACGTATCAAAACGCTTTAGATCTACCTACCTAGAACTTTCAATATTAGGTATATTTCAGCCTTTACGTTCGAGATAACAAGTATAGGTACCAAGCTAACTTATTGTTTGTTGATCGCGTATCAAGGCAGAGAATATCTACCTATTTAGTTAGAGCTTAGGTATTTAATAAGTTTTTGCGTTCGAGAACAGTGTAGGTACCACGCTGACCCGTCATCTGTTCATCGCGCATCAAAACTATTAAAACCTACATACCTGTAACTGTTATAATAATATCTTTGAGTAAACAAAGTTATTTTTTAAATATTTTTACTAACAAATTATTGTAAAAACGTTGTTGTATGAGGTTAAATTGGTATTTATCTTTAGTTTCTTAGGTATCTTTCTTTATTGATAATATTTTTATCTATAATTTTGCACTATTTTATTTTTTTTTTGAACTTTTCACAGTATAATTAGTACATATTAAATTAAAATAAACATGTCTGACTCAGAGTTACAAAAGCTAGAATCGCGTCGCGAGCATGGCTATAGGAATTTACAGATTTTGTATGATCTCGGAAAAGAAATGCAAACCGATCATACAAAGTTGTCTTCGTTCCGCGCGCGATATAAAGACTTACATAAAATCCGAGATGAATATTATGAACTTCAAGACCAAATAAATGGTATTAAGTTAGAATTAAAACCGAAAGAAAAATTAAGTAACCAACAGTTGACCGCTTTCGATGAATTATATTATCAAATTTTAATGTTTGCTGAAAATATGAGTAGTCTGAATGTAGTTTCAAAACAGTCGGAAAATAAAGTTCAAATTCGCTTGCCTAAAATAGAAACGCCTAAATTTAATGGTCAGATTGAAAACTGGCAAACTTTTATAGATAGTTATTTGCCTTTAATTCATCAAAACGAAACCTTATCCACTATCGAGAAGTTTCATTATCTGATTTCATGTTTATCGGGTCCGGCGATCGGCGTCGCGAAGGTAACCGCCAATAATTATGATATTGTTTACAATGCACTTTTAGAAAGATACCAAAATAATCGAATCTAAGCTATTACGTACTTAGATAAAATAACTAGTTTGCCACCCGTCACGAACCCTACTTTTGAAAACTTGTCTAAGTTAATTACTACTTTGTATGAAAGTGTCAATGCCCTTAAGGCTCTAAAGTTGAATGACCTCGGTGAATTTTTATTATTCTACCTATCGTCGCGAACTTTGGACTCTGATACTAAAAAGCGTTTCGAGTTGCAAAATAAGGTTCAAATACCTACTTCAAATGATCTTTTACAGTTTCTTCAAAACTATATAAAGGTTTTAGAAACTTGTCAACCTACCTCATCAACTAAAATTAACTTTGAAAAATCTAATTCTAGAACCAGGCCTTCTAGTAATACTAGTACTCAAAAGGTACTACCACGGTCCTTCGTAGTTGAATCGAAACCAAATAAGTTTGAAAATGCGTTTTTTTGCCCATGCTGCAAATCAAAACATTCTATTTATAAGTGTCTTGAGTTTCAAGGCAAATCGATTTCGGCAAGACTAAACTTTGTTAACAACAATCAGTTGTGTCACAATTGTTTGCGAACAAATCATATGGCTAACAAATGCCCTTCAAAAACATCCTGCCTCGTGTGTGGCGCCCGTCACAGTACGCTCCTGCACGCCGACTCCGCGGCCGGCAGCCCCGCGCTGTCGCAGGGAGCACACCACAGCGGCGCCGGTCGCGCGGCCGACGATGGTGCCGGCCCCGCCAGCCTCGCGTGCGTAGCTGCGGCTGCCGAGCTCGGTCAAACTGACCGCTCGGGGAAAATTCTCGGTTCAGTACAAGTTCGTCTTCGGGACGCGTATGGTAATACTAATCACGTTCGAGGTCTCGTCGACAGCTGTTCTCATGACTGCTTTATTACGTCAGCTTGTGCACGTCGCTTAGGGTTGAAAATACGGCGGTGTAACATCACAGTCGCAGGGCTAGGCCACAATACTGTGCAGAATATCAAGGGTATTACGTCATGTACGGTTATGTCTCGATATTCTGATAAACTTATATTTAAAATAAATTTTATCGTTTTATCTAAAATTACCTCGAACTTACCGTCGCTTCCCATTCCTGTACATATTTATAATACTTTTAAAAACTTGTCTCTTGCCGATACAACATTTCACATGCCGGGACCTATAGACATTTTATTAGGTGTCGAAGTATTCGACCAGATCTATGACGGTCGCCGCTATACGCCAGGCCCGGGCTTGCCTGTTGCGTTAAATAGCGTGTTCGGTTGGGTCATATCTGGTCAATATAATATTAATCCATCGATTAATATACCTGAGGCGTCCACACTGCTCGCCGAGACGTGCGCCTTGGAAGACGTCATGAGACGTTTTTGGGAAACCGAGGAACCTCCTGCCGTTCACTTGTCGATCCCCGAAAATGAACTCTGCGAACAGATTTATGAAGATAACGTATCTCGTAACTCCGACGGACGTTATGTTGTGCCCATGTTAGTGGACAACGATGCCGTGCTAGGCAACTCCCACAACCATGGTCTGACACGATTTCTCAATCTGGAGAAAAGACTCCTCTCCAACCCTGAGTTGGGTGAAGGGTATGCAAAGTTCATGCGCGAGTATGAGAGCCTCGGCCACATGCATCCTGTGGAGAGTACATTAGGTCAAAGCGATGCTTATATAATTCCACATCATTGTGTCCTGCGACCTAGCAGCACTACAACTAAACTTCGGGTAGTGTTCGACGCCAGCTGTCGCACTACCAACAACGTATCGCTGAATGACATATTGCGTCCAGGACCTAAACTCCAAATAAACATTGTAGACATTGTCACTAAGTTTCGACTTCATACCGTCGTGTTTACTAGTGACATATGTAAAATGTATCGACAAATTTTAGTGCGACCTGAAGATCGACGATTCCAGCACATCTTATGGCGCGACTCTCCTACAGCCGCGCTGCAAGAGTATGAGCTGAAGACTGTAACGTACGGTGTTAGCAGTTCGCCGTACCTCGCGCTCCGTACCCTGCGCCAACTAGCAGCGGACGAAGGCGACCGGTACCCGCGCGCATCTGAAGTCCTGCGAGATGAAACATTTGTCGATGACGTCACTACTGGCGCTCCATCTTTAGAAGCCGCAATTAAATTAAGAACGGATTTAATTCAGCTATTGAGTCGTGGTCAGTTTGAACTCCGAAAGTGGAGCAGCAACGACCCCAGGTTCCTCGCTGACTTACCCGACGAGCACTGCCAGTTACCCAAAACTTTTTCAGAAACCCATGATGATGCAAATTTAAAAATTCTCGGAATCAAATGGGATCCAAATACAGACTTGTTCTCATATTCATATTCTAGTTTAGAAATAAAATATACAAAACGCTCAATATTGTCTACCGTGGCGAGAATTTTTGATCCCTTGGGTTGGATTTCTCCACTCGTGTTCTCTGCTAAGGTTTTGATGCAAGAACTGTGGACCCTAAAATTATCTTGGGATGACGAAATTCCTGTCAACATAGCTCAGAATTGGAATAAATTCGCTTTAAATCTAAATAATATTTCTAAATTAAAATTACCTCGTTTTGTACATTTAAATAATGAAATAAATAAAATATATTTAGTAGGTTTTTGTGACGGGTCATCAAAAGGTTTTGGCTGCTGCGTGTACTTAGTGGTCGAATCTAAACCAAATAATCATGTAAGTCTACTTATAGGTAAATCCAAAGTAGCTCCCTTGAAGACGCTCACCGTCAATCGCCTAGAACTGTGTGGAGCGGTTCTCCTCTCGCGTGTCTTACGGCACATGCTCCTGTTGCTACGCGAGAATATTACTATAGATTCGGTGTTAGCATATACAGATAGTAGTACGGTTTTACCGTGGCTTCATACCGCCCCTCATCTGTTAAAAACATTTGTAGCCAATCGTGTGGTACAAATTCTGGATAATATACCTTTACCGTCGTGGAGACACGTGTCCACGCGCGACAATCCCGCGGACTGCAGCAGTCGCGGTGTCTCCTGTCCAGAACTTATCGCTCATCCGCTGTGGTGGAGCGGCCCCACTTGGTTACAGTCGCCTGTCGACGACTGGCCAGCTCTGACTACTGTGCATGCAGAACAGAGTCTGACTGAGTTAAAAAACAACACTACGCATACATTGCTAGTTTCGACTCAGGAAGACTTCTTAAAAGGTCTTATTGCACAATTTTCGTCTCTTACAAGGCTACAACGTACAGTAGCATGGTGTTTACGTTTTATAAATAGACTTAAATATAAAGTAAACAATAAAACATCTAAAATAAATGTATTACCACTAACTGTACAAGAACTAAACTTAGCCTTAACATTGCTTATAAAGGTTGTTCAATCTACCTATTTTAAAAACGAAATAAATCTTATTCAAACTAAATTGCTTTGCAATAAGCAAATTCAAAAACTGGCACCATTCATGGACTCGTCAGGAGTGCTGCGTGTGGGGGGACGCATCGGTAACGCGCCGGTGCCGGAATCCGTCCGACACCCGATACTACTGCCGAAACACTCGCATCTGTCTAGCCTAATCATAGGTCACTATCATGTCACCTATTTACACTGCGGACCGCGAGCGTTACAATCACTAATATTGCGAAAATATTGGATTCTCGGAATTAAACTAAGAATTAGGTCTATTTTATCTAAGTGCGAAGTATGCTTCAAGGCAAAACCCGTAAGCGTCCAGCCACCCATGGGAACCTTACCAGCAAATAGACTGCAGCCTCGGAAATGTTTTGATGCTGTAGGTATAGACCTCGGAGGTCCATTCATTTTAAAAGAAAGTCGAAGACGTAATGCTAGAACATATAAGGCCTACATTTGCGTCTTTGTATGTCTTTCAGTAAAGGCTATTCACATAGAGGCTTTAACCGAGCTTTCGTCTGAAGCTTTTATAGCCACATTGGATCGCTTCGTGTCGCGTCGTGGGATATGCAGCGAAATTTTATCAGACTGCGGAACCAATTTTGTTGGCGCTCAACACTATCTTTCAGATATGTACAGCGTTTTTCTTAACGATGTAGACCTTCATGATAATTTGTCTAAACGCGGTATCAAATGGAAGTTCAATCCTCCTGGGGCTCCCCATTTCGGAGGAATCTTTGAAAGTGGTATACGCGCTACCAAATATCATTTGAAGAGAGTTGTAGGCAGTCAAACTTTGACGTTAGAAGAGTTCATTACTGTTCTTACTAAAATAGAAGCAATGCTCAACTCGCGTCCAATTTGTGCTCTTTCTAGCGACCCAAGCGAGAACGACGTTCTTACGCCGGGACATTTTTTAATCGGCGGGCCACTAGTCGCTCTGCCCGAACCTAATTTTGAAGACCAACGACTTCATCCTCGATCTCGTTGGCAGATGCTTCAAAAGATAACTCAGTCCTTTTGGCGCACCTGGCATCTAGACTATTTACACACCTTACAACAGCGTGCAAAATGGTTTGTCTCAAAACCTAATATTAATGTTAATGATATAGTTCTTCTTGTAGAACCCAATTTACCTCCTATACAATGGCGTTTAGGTAGGATAGTCACCGTACACCCAGGCCGTGACGGTGTTGTTAGGGTAGTAACTGTAAACACCTGTAAGGGAACCCTTCGCCGCCCAGTGGTCAAGGTGTGTCCACTTCCAATACATTAATTACGCACTTTGTTGTTTCTTATTTCTAGTTATAGTTTTGTTATTTATATACTTAGAATAATTTGTAAATAGTTCTTAATTTTGCTACCTATTGTCTAATATAGAATTAAGGCTTTTCTCACATTCCGAGTTCAAAGGTTTTTCAGTTCTATTTTAGCTATTTTGAAATCACAGATTTCATGTGGGGGGATATGTCGCGACCTCACAATGGTAGCGGGCTCGCTCTGTGAACATCGTAGGGTGCGTAACCGCAAGCACACAGTGACATGCATATTTTTTTTTTTTGACCTACCTACATGAAATAAATGAGAAGTAAAATATTATAGTTCAGAGTGCAAGTGTCGGCACAAGCTCCCATAAAGAACAGCTAAAATCCAGGTGAGTCCCGTTTTCCATATTAAGAGGATGCTAGATGTGTTACCTGCTGAATTCTGTGAATTTTTATCTAAATTTTAGTGTACATAATTTTTCCAACCAACAATTATCAATGGCATTCGTTGACCCTCATGCAGGTCGCATCAATAGTAGTCTACTCAGAGAGATTTTCGAGCTGTAGCTCAGATTTAATATGAATAGCAGCTCGCCGTCTGCTTTACGTAAATAGACCTTACCGTTACTGGACCAACAGTACTTAAACTTATTTTCCTTAACTAATAATCTACCGAGGTACATTATTTTTTTTGCATAAATGGTTAGATAATCAGATACGTAAATAGGAACTGTATTACACTTAAAGTTCAGTAGATTAGAATTTAGCCCCAACTCACAATTATTACGATTATATAATTTGATACTCTCAAATAGGTTTTTCTTGGTCTCCTGATTTCTGCTCTCCAGAATAATTGATCCTGTTTTTCCTTTTCTACCTCCCAATCGGTAAACGTTCGTAATTTAAGCTGGTTCGTACGGTAGGCCGACGGCTCCATACAATTGACTAATTATTTGGTCTAGGTTCTCATTATCAGCGTAGGGTACGTTTTTTATCTCCAAGATGTTTGCGCGTGCTTGCCGTTGAGTTTCTTCCAGACTTGATTCCAGTTCCAAAATTTTTGTTTTAGCGTTTTTAAGATCTTGGGTAGATTTTACAGTTTGTTCAGTCGTTCCTCGTGAAGTGTTGTGGTTTCCTTGATTTTGTCGCATTTGTCCGATATAAATTCAACCGTTTCGATTAATTGTGCTTGGGTTTCTTGAATAGTCTTATTGGCCGATTTAATATCTTCTATGTCTTTCGCGATGTTAACAATCCTACCTTCCTGTTGAGTATTCCAGTTGTTTAATAACACCAATATGGACTCCTGGAAGTTCTTGAATTCCCTACTAAAAGATGATTGCTCTTGTTCACTTGAAAGACGTTTTCTAAAAGTGACGTAGGGCGGGGGAGAAACCGAGTCCAGGAGATCTGAGTCAGAACGAGATAAGGCATGCTCGCTGGTTCTAGAGCGATACAATTGTTGTTGTTGATCAGGTTTCTTGATCTCGGTGGTTAGCGATTTGTTATTTGAGAAAGTACTATTCATACTTATGTTTAAATTAAGTATTTAAAATCTAACGCGCACTGATGATAAATATAACCAATGTAGGTAGGTATGCTAACCGCGTATTATAATATATACTGCGCGCGTACGACCGGTAACTAGTACGGATAACCGAGCAATGAAATCTATGAATCTATCAGTCTAACGGAATATTATAGAGATCTTCTTTCCACCCCAATGATTATTATACCAATGTGACAGGAAGAAAACAGAGGTTTAACTAACCTCTGTTTATCCCATTGACTAAAACTAGAACGTTAGGTGTGGCGACGATAACGTTGGAATAGAAACGTTTGACGCCGTAAGACACCGACTATGCCGTAATACACTGCCTGCAATGAAATATCAAATGATTTACAGGACGGCTCCGAACCTGACCTGACGTGGAACAAATTGCAAATTCAATACACGAAGCTGGTCCACCTCGTAAAGACCGTGGATGAGGAGATCAGCTCCCTGGTGTTTGTGTCCTTTGCCTGTAATTTATGTTTTATCTGCCAGCAGCTATTTCACGTCATTAGGTGATTATTATATTGTTTTTGTTGACTTATTTGGCAAACTTAATATAAATATATATATTATGAAATCCCGCTGGGGATTCTCTGCCATATTTATTATAAAATTAAGTTCTGAAGATATGTTACTATGTAGTAATCGTAATTAATTAAGTGATGGAATTAACAACCAGAAAATAATATCATTAAATATGCCGAAAGGTGGAACAGAGCATAATAATGTAACAACTGCATAAGTAATATGTATTACCCTTTTTTAAAATAAATATTATGCATTCGTTCATATTCTCTGCATTATAATTAACTAAATTTTATTTTCATACAATGCATTATAGCACTTAGATTACTATCGGTGACGGTGAGGTGGAAACCCCTCCGCTGGGTACTCAGAAGCCGTCAAAGCGGTCTTGGGCGTCTTTGAAGGCCCCCGTGATAGTGAGAATGATTTTTAACTATTAGATCCATTGTACCTCAGAACAAAATTAAAGTAGTAAAATTAAATCATTGTTTTAGAGGATGATAAAAATCAAAATAATATTATGTCAATAGTTAGAACTTTATTTTAGTTAGTGGTTGGCATAAACAATATTTCTTATGATTGCAGCAACTGGGAAGGGGACTTTTATTTTGGTTTCACCTTCTGTTACCTGGTTGGCCGCACAGCACTAGTTTCTCTCCTGGCCGCTCGGCTTCACACTGCATCTAGAGAACCTTTGGAGGGTCTGCATACTCTTAAAAAACATTGTTATACTACTGAGGTAGGTCAAAGTCAAAGTCAAACATATATATTTCATGCACAGGCCTGGTATTGCTTGTGGCGGCAAGCAAGACCTAGGTCTATGATTTCATATAAAATTTGACAGGTATTATGAAAAATCAAACTAGTATAAGGTCTAAGTATGCGCTTGATCAGGCCGCCATTCATCCCTAAGTACGATAAACTACCTGGAGAGCACTAGGCAACTAAATGGAATTCATTTCAAACTTTTTTTTCTTCTGATTGGATTGTCTATATATAATGAAATGATTGTGGAACATGTATTAAACAGTCTTAACATACTTCGAAAATGATGTCAAAAAGGGGGTAAAAAAATAAATAAGTGGGGGACATTAGACATTGGTCTAACTTTACTAATTATAAAATTATTATACAAAACTCAATTCCCCATTGTTAGTATCGTTCCCAGTCCGATATTTTCCGAAAATGGTTTCAAAAAATTCGAGAATATACTTTCTAAGTACTATATTCAATTTGTAAAACATTTACCAAATCAATTTATTTTTACTTATAGCAATATTATAGATAACATCTTGCACAAGGTTTACTTTCTTTATCAAGATATATTCAATGCCAAGGGGTGGACATTGGACACAATGTTGCAGCCAAGAGATGTGAGTTGTGCACTCATGTGACCTCCCCGGATAAGGGAAGAGGATTTGTGGAGATTGCAACATATCTTTGGAATGTTTCCAGATGCTAAACGTAGGCTGATATTTGCAAGTGGCTTTATTATTAAGGGTGTAACAATTGCCAATTGCTATTTCCATAGAAATTAATGAAAATAAAAGATGAAAAATAACGCTTTAAATAACTTAAATATGAATTACAAATTTAATATTGTAAACAATGCAAATTGCTAGTAATTATCTAAAACAATGAAGTGAGATAGCTTTATTTTTAAATGAGATATTTTGGTACACATTAAATGTGGTACACACGTTATTTTAAATTAATTTGATGTGACCCGCTGCTTTATCGTCAAAATAACGGCTCGTTTCGTAACCGCACCCTGAAATGAGACTACCACCTACAAGAAATCAATGTATTAGTCTCCTGAAGCCGGTTAGGTTTACGCTAGTACGCATTATGTTATATTCATTAAATATAAATTAATTTATTAAATATAAAATAATGTTTAAAGTGAATCAATGCAAACCAATAAACTTACAGTAGTCGGTATAAGTAGTACAACGTACTAATATTATATTATCTATGAGTGGGAATCGAAACCGCGACTTTAGGATACAATCTCAACAGCATCTATTAATAAATTATAATGGATATTCTATTGTGAAGGACCAAAGAGATACTTTATAATAAAGCTGCTGAAGTTAGCCGCTAATAGATTCAGCTTTCTAGAACAGTAAGGTATTTTTGTCGCCGTGGTTTTCAGTCGCAGAGCCTAATGGATCAAATCCACTTCTCCAAGGTCGGGCTGACCGGGCTCGGCTGCTTTTATGTTACCCGGAGCGTCATACTAACTGTGAGTATCATTCTTTATAATGTATGCCAAATATTAAGGTTAAAATACTATAGGTTGTTTCCACTATGTCGCTTTGAAATTTGAAATGCCCATTCATGCTAATTACAGTAGAGCTGGTAACGCAATTGTGTTTTAGTGTTTTTAGTTTTTAATAGGTACGATACGCCTCTATACCTATTAACCTTGTCTATTTATAGTTTACTTGCAGTTTCTGGTGATTCGGAACATATTTATTAATAATGATTTAATTTAATTTCAGATTGTTACAACCATAGTTACCTATGAATTAGTAGTTTTGCAACTTCACAGATACGTACAGCAATCACCTAACGACAAGTTGTGACACTTTTTGGAAGTTTAGTGTTCATTTTAATATTATAATCAATTTGAAAAATACAATATTTTACTTTAAAATATAATACTGTTAATCTTAATATAAACTTTAATTATTAGATAGCGATGACCTGAATTGGCAGTATACATATATATACATGAATATAGGTATACATGCGGAAGCTGTCTGAACCTGGAACTTATTTTTCACTATCTTCTATAATAGAGAACTATTATCAAGAGATAAAAAAACGGTTGTATGTAATGTAAATTGGAGCACGGCGTGTGACTTTGTATCTACGTGATGGTAAGCAGACCTACAAAGTCCATGAATGAGGTGGATCAATACATTGTAGTTTAACAATATTGATCGGTCCTACTATGCCGGCTATAATGATGCGGTTCCGAAATGGGCAGCGTAAGACGTATTTGCATTACGGGTATATTTTAATATCCTCGCTGCTTTATTGTTAAATCAATTGCCCATTTCGTAACTCCACCAAGAAACAAGACTACCACCTCGATAAGTTTAATTGATGCAGTAGTTTCCGGAAAACTGGTAAACCCTAAGACTAAAACCGAAACATGACTACGGAACACGACAAACGGTCACTTGACGGTTTTTGCATTTATATGGGCGGTGGTAATTGAATATTAGGTGTTAACGAGTCCGGTACGGCCTACGAAATTATAAAGGCCTTCCTCCCACCTAAATCATAGGTCTTAGTTATAGGCCTTTCTGTGTCGTACCGCAATGATTCTAATTTCATATTGAACTGCCAGAAAATAGTTTACTTATAATTTCCTAATAATATCGATGTAAAGAGACGTTATTATAATTGAAAAATTAAAAAATATGTTTATTATATTGTTTGAATGATGTCCTTAAATATATCTTTATAAAAACAATGTTTTAACTGTCTGGATAAAGGTAGTATAATGTAATTGAGTTTGAAATAGGCAATTCAACAGTTTAATACTCGGTTTTAAATTACGATAAGGGAATAAGATTGCGATTTTTTTTGGTCATTTACAAAAGAAAGAAAAAACTACTAAAATAAACATTTTTTCTTTCTAAAACCGAGTTCATTATCTATACATACATCTTTTGTTGGAAAGTATAAATAGGTAAGTTTACAAAAATCACGGCGCATGCATTCTACAATTGAGTGGTGTACTTCCGCCGGAAGATGTTGGGGGAGCGGGAAGTCTCTCCATCATTCTAGGTTCTTCTCAAAGGGCGCTCAAAGCAAAAAGATCCGGACGACGAGTAGACATTTCGCAGATTATACCCATTATATGATACTTTGTCTGGGTACTTACATTTATTTAAGAACACTGCATTCGTAATGGCGAAGTCTGCGCTCTCCATGGATACAAAATAAGCTTTTGCACTTCCTGTAATATTTGGATACATGTTTGTCGCAGAATTAAAATAATAATTTTGTCGGCCATTGTGTTTATATTATCTTAATTAATCATTCTGGGTTTTTTTTTTCAACGTACAAAAATATTTATTACCCACAACAGAAAGATTACACATAAAAAAAAACAATTAACTTCGACGAACAGTACGTTTAATTGGAAGCAGGTTTGTATGGGCGTCAAGTTGACTGCAGCGCCCTTAATTTAAGTTTCGTTTATAAAACATAATGTTTACAGAACGCACTGCATTCTGCAACAATCGCAGTGTCACAGCAGTGTGTACAGCGTGGTCACAACGATATAATACATATTATATTTTATATTATACACCCAGACCATGACAAACTGTAAAGTAATTCTTACATTTACTATTATAACTTTTTTTATTGGAGCACGGAATATGTCTTTGCATCGACATGATGGTAAGCAGACCTATCAAGTCCATGAATGGGGTCGGTCAATACATTGTTGTTTAACAAAATTGATCGCTTACACTATGCCGGCTAAATGATGCGGTTACGTTTATCATTATTAATTTAATATTAGAATTCGAATTTACAATGTTTACAGACACTATTACACAAATCTATATTTCCATTTGTATCTTTTTGGATATTCAGAATGGCAGCCAAAATTTTTTCTTGGTTTTTTATTTCGTCATCCAAATCTACCGTTTTTCTATAAGACACAGGATTTATTGCAAAGTTGTATTTATTTCCGGTGTCTCTCCAGTCTAATTCCTTGCTGTCAAACTGTTTGGATTTTGTTATAACACTTGTTAGAACTACAATACATATACACAAAAGCATATTGTGTTGATATCGATTTGCAATTTTATTATTTATTTTATAACCCATATATTTCCGTGTATGTTTATTACAGTTGCAATACTTTTCACATTATATAACTTCATATCAAGTTAAAAAAGAATTGTTGGATCAGATTGAATCCAACCTAAATAGATTGTTTCTTCCAAAGTAAGCCATTTATAAGCCTGTACTTCACTTTGTTAAATGTATTGTTGTTTTGTGTCTATTAAAAATAAATTAAAATTGTGTTATAATTAAGTGTCAAAACATGTAACGAGAGCAATCTGCCGACAAACTATTTATATAGTTTGGCAGAGAAATACCTGTACAATTCAATTTTTTTTGTTGGATAAATAAATAAAAAATTGTATGCTATAGTGCCCGTTTATTAGTTCTACCTATCTTGCTTTTATAAAACTATTTTTGTTTATTGCGGTAGGTTCACCGGTTTTCAGGAGACTTCTTATTAGACATATTTGTTGTCGATTTCATGTCCTTTCAGGGTGCGGTTACGAAACGGGTCGTATCTCTCGCAGCCCATTTCATAATCGCATCATTTAGTAGTAGTGGTAGCGATCAATGATGTTTAATAAAAAATATTGATGGACCCATTCAGGGGCTTTATAAATCTGCTTACCACCAGGTAGATACAAAGGCCTATATATAGTAATAATTTTAGCTTATCAATTTGCTTTAATATTGAAAAAATATAATAAAGTTAGGCAATAATGTATTTTATAAGCACCCAGAACAATCCGGTCAAAATAAATATTATTTGCCATGATTGGGATCGAACCCAGAATTTCCGGATGCGACGCTGAGATGCCGTCATTGTGGACTGTTTTTAGAGCATGAAGTCGCTATATTGATAAATATGTCGAAATGAAATAAAAAAAACAAGATGCTTTTTGAAGTTCCTGATGTCAGCGTGCAGTGTGAGACGAGTTATAACTGCGGATGTGGCATACATTTATAGATATAGGTATGACAAGACAAGAGGTGCGTACCATGCATCGCAAGGATGCCAAACCACCGCTTCTTTCCCATCTAATTTCTTTTAAATTAAACGGAAGGTGAGACAGTTTTTTTTTTTCAATTTTAAAGAGACAAAATAAAAAAAGGTCTTAATTCAAAAGTCTGCCTGCAAAGCGTCTAATGGGTATACTTATTACATCCTTTATATTTTCAAGTATGCTATAGTGTAGGTTCTAACATTGTATGAAATTCCTCCTAGATGTCCCGTTAGAATAATATTATCACAGAAAACCCTACTGTAGGTAATAGATAGAACATAGGAAATAATATAAAAGGACCTTTATACCTCATACAGCCTCAAACATACATAGCAGCCGGGTTACACTAGAATAAACCTAGGTTTTCATTTAACTTAAATGGAGCACGGTATGTGAGCTTGCATCCACCTCATGGTAAGCAGGCCTACAAAGTCCATAAATGGGGTCGATCAATACATTGTTGTTTAATATTATTAATGGCTCTCAATATGCTGGCTAATTGATGCGGTTACGAAATAAGCGGTGACAAAGACGTATTTGCATTACGAGTCTATTTTAATATCCACGCGCTTTATCGTCAAATTAATCGCCCGTTTCGTAATCGTAGCATGAAAGGCGACTACCGCTTCGACAAGAAATCTATGTAGTAGGCTTCGAAAAACCGGTGAACCCACGGAGTAAAACGAAAACATGACTAGGCCACTTGACGGTTTTTGTATCTGTATGGGCGGTGGTAATGAAACCCATGGGTTAGCCTAACCCTGTTGGAGGTGCGGGGTGCAAAGAATTGCTGGTGCGATGGCTTTATTTTAAGGTGGGTACGCGAAGTTCCAGAAGTCCCGTTGATTGGTACACTGTTAAAGTAGAGGAATGTGACGACCGTCGAGCTGCTGCGGAAGAATAATAAAGAAATGCAAGTCGAAAAGGAAAAGCGCACAAACCTCTAACACGCTGAGTCGATGGTGATGGATGGCACTTCCAGAGTCCTCGGTGCTGTTGCCAGGCTTCAGCTCCAGCTGGAATATATTCCATTTGAGGATCAGACCAGCCCAGACAGGTGCTCAGACGGCTACGTCTATGGACGTGGCAGTCGCGGAATTTCACACAAAACGACACAAACACAACTAAACTGTTTGTATTAAAAAGAGTATTCTCTTCTTGCGAGCGAAGCTCAGTGGCCAATTTACGTTCCAGAGGAACCAATCACTCTGTCACGGCGGTTCGCGACTTAACGTGCGCTTGCGGGTCAGAAACTTAAATGGTAGGGAAATTTAACATGTACTATTTTACATGGAAATTGGAATATTAAACGTAAAAAAACTTATTAATGCGTATGAGGCCGCAGGCAAAAGCAAATTAAGTATAAGTAATAAAAAAGAAGTTAATAATTGTTTTATTATAATTATATATAAGTGTTATCATTTTTTAAATATCAGGACCAAAAATTTACTTAACATTCTAAGTCATATGCTATGAGCAATGTCCCTTAGATGTGACCCTTGACCTGAGGGACCTCGACGTTACTTAAAACCCGTTGAATCCGCTTACGTGACCTTAAACCGTAAGATTTGGGCAATCTGCAGTTCGACCCTTGTAACTTGCTGGAATTTAACATATATTTAGTCATGGTAATAATATACCTACTATTACCTACCTGAAGGCGTGTTGTATTATAAATGACTGGCGCACAAATGCCATGAAATTTGTGACGATTTTTGTCCAATAGTTTTATAAACAAGTACATGTTTGGATGCAAACGCTCGGCATGTGACTTTGTATCTCCTTGTAGATAAGCAGAACTAACAAAGTACATTAATAAGGAAGACCAATAAAGTATCATCTATTATCAGTATGGATTGATTGCACTCTGCCAGACAAATAATTTGGTTACAAGACGATAAAAATAAATTTGCAATACAAGTCTAAATAACCAGTTCAATAATCATATAAAATTACATAACTACCCGTTTCATAATAGCAATCTGAAAGCAGAATTCTTTCTTAAATTTTGCTTTCAGGGAGCTATTACAATTACTATAAATAGGTACAGTAGTTTTCTAAAAATCCGAATTATAGAAAAGGTGCTTTATTTTGTTTTCATTTAATCAAAAATCATAAAAATGGATCGGTCTAAAGAAGTTCTAAATGCCCATACAGATGCAAAAACCGCCAAGTGACCTCCCCTATTCATGTTTCGGTAGTCTGTGGGTTCGCCAGCTTTCCGGAGACTACTGCATCGATTTGTCGAGAAGGTAGTCTAGATTGATTTGAAGATAGCGGCGAGGGTGTTAAGTAGACTCGTAAGGCAAATACGTCCATGTCGCCGCCCAGACATTGACCCGGAAGCGATCAATATTGTTAAACAACAACGTATTGATCGCCCCATTCATGGACTTTGTAGTTTTGCGCCCATATTCTATATATTTTAAAGGTAACATTAGATAGTCAAAATAACGAAATCCTTTTACCTTTCGCGTACAACGTGGGGTTTAATAGACCCCAGACGTAATATTTTATGGATATCTCTTTTAATTTTAGTGCTATTAATTTGTACCTCCAGCTAATCTCGAGTACGACATTGCCAATTCGCCTGATTAGATTTATTTCGTCTAAATCGTGCCCTGAACCTCAGTGAACGCCTCTGGGGTCTGTGAGATCCCACGTTGTATTGCACGCAGCTAAAACGTAAATAATTTTTTTTTGTATTTACAGGGCTTTTCATAATTTTTTTATGTGTTATATTTTAAATTATTGTATCTTAAGCTTGTAGAAATCCGCTGCTGGACATGGCCATTACCCAAAGCACGCCCATCATGCCAGTTTACAGTTTTATGCGTCGCGTTTTTTTATTTATATTTATTATACTTATATTTTTTAGATCTACCGTCGTATTATAAAATTTGTGTGCCTGAAGGATCATAAGACAGAGAGGCATATTTGGAAGAATATAGTAATATAAAAGTGTCAGATTTATCTTTCTATATTATTATATTGAAGACTTAGAGAGGATTGCGAGCCTGACCATATTAGTTGTTCATTCGATCATTTCGGTGATTCATATGCGAGCGTACGGCATTTACAATCAACAATAATATATATATATGTCCATTATCAACGCCCGTCTATATCTTACTGAAAAAACATCTTAACCCTTTCATAAATCAGAAGAGCCCATGATATGCCCCAGATAGTTGTCATGGATGGGACGAGATGGACTAAAGAACTTGTCAAAAGATATCTATCAGATCCACCTAAAGTGAAGCCTTATGAATACAACAAAATAACTCTATATCTCTATATCTTTTTTTCGGAAGAAGATTACAGTTTTGATTCATTGAAACTAGGATAGACCCTACTAGTACAGAAATTATACTGTTATTATAGCTCGAAGAACTACTCGGTTTATTGGTATTGACAAAGAACCACTTGTGGGCCTCTGATGGAACAGGCATAGAAACAGATTATTATGTCGTTTTCTTAGTAAGTAATTTGACGTCATGCTTACTAGAAATATACCATGAATTTGTAAGTTTGAAAAAAAAACTCCGTAGATAATGTCTAAAACAATGAGCTCTTAGCTTGAAGAACTTCTTGGTTTATTGGTATACGACATAGAACTACTTGTAGGTCTCTGATGGAACATACATAGAAGCATTTTATATTATTTTCGTTTTCTTAGTAAGTAATTTACAATTTGACGACATGCTTACTAGAAATATAACATGAATTTGAAAGTATAAAAAAAAACTCTGTAGATACTGTTTAAAACAATAAGCGCTTGGCTCGAAGAACTTCTTGGTTTATTGGTATACGACAAAGAACTACTTGTGGGTCTCTGATGAAACATGCATAGAAGCATTTCATATTATTATGTCGTTTTCTTAGTAAGTAATTTACAATTTATCGACATGCTTACACGAAATATAACATGAATTTGGAAGTTTGAAAAAAAAACTCTGTAGATAATGTCTAAAACAATAAGCTCTTGGCTTGAAGAACTTCTTGGTTTATTGGTATACGACATAGAACTACTTGTAGGTCTCTGATGGAACATACAGAGAAGCATTTTATATTATTTTCATTTTCTTAGTAAGTAATTTACAATTTGACGACATGCTTACTAGAAATATAACATGAATTTGAAAGTATAAAAAAAAACTCTGTAGATACTGTCTAAAACAATAAGCGATTGGCTCGAAGAACTTCTTGGTTTATTGATATACGATAAAGAACTACTTGTGGGTCTCTGTTGGAACAGGCATAGAAGCATTTCATATTATCATGTTGTTTTCTTAGTAAGTAACAACAATTTGACGACATGCTTTCTAGAAATATAACATGAATTTGGAAGTTTGAAATAAAGTCTATAGATAATGTATAAGGCAATAAGCTCTAAGAAACTTAGGATTAAGTCTCAAATAATTTTAAAGAATGTAAAACAGAAATGAAAACCGCCAAAAAATATTCGTTATCTTAGAAAAATTGTCGGAGAACCGAAATCAGAGTGCCCAATTCGTGCTCACAGATTCAGATTTGTATTTATCCTAGAACAATGGAAAGAAAACATTTGTTTATGTTTTTGTATGTTTTTTTTTTAAATAATCTATTGTATATTATAATGTAAGGGATAGTAGAATGTTAGTAATGATATAATTTATATATTTGGCTATTAAGTTAAAGTATTACAATATTTTTGTTGCTAAAAAGGTGACATTTTGTTTTTGAGATTTTGTAATAAATGATTGACATAAAATTGTTTATTATTTTTTATTTTCATCTAAAAGGATATATCTCTTAAAATGAAACAAGCGTAGTACTCTTATTCGTCTGTGAAAAACAAGTGCACGTTTTCCAAGAACACGTTTTATTGACTGTCAAAGTTCCATCGACATCGGATAACAAAAACAAACTTCTATAGTTTTTGGTACAAATAATGTTGCAGCATTTAAAATACATTATAATAGACAATAACGTATTAAAGCTACTTCAAAGAAAACTAAATGTAAACAAGTACCATAAATTATATAAATGTACAAACAAATAAAGAAATAATACAGTGTTATCTATCAATTAGCCTTACAGTTCGGCCATCCTTTTGGAGTGAGTCCTCTCACTGAAATTACTAAAGTACAATAAATAAATAACAGCATATAATTAACAAAAAAAAAAATATTTAACAAGAGTAAATTTGTAACAATACGTATATTTTGGACTGCCTGCTACAATCAGCGATCATATGTGCAATACGAATCTGTGGTACTACTCGTTATTAATACTGACTTTTTGTAACAAACTATACCGAATATTTAAACTAAAATATATTCATACAAACCCATGAAAATTAACCAATAAATAAATCTGAACTCATATACAATAATTAAGACGGTTCACCACAATCTACGAACATCTATGCATGTTTGCACCAAATCGCTTGTGATAAACAGACTCGAAATCATAATATAATACAAAAAGGACAATTTGCACAATCTACGACCATCTAGAGGTAAACCTCTTGACCGCTTGTGACAAACAGCCTCGAAATGATCGAAGGTCACATCTTGGAGCCTTACCAAAGAGCCAATCGATAACCGAATCGAAACACCCATTGAAAGCCAAATGTATGGGATTTGACGTTTCTCGTCGATCAGGCTCTACCCATAGAGTAAATTTCCTATACATTTTTATCGATCGATGCGGCGATTTCATTGGCGATCGTGTTCCTTGGTCAGGCCACTATACAGTTTACTATTATCTATAACCATCTATGCTGTATCAATCTGATACTAATCACTATCAGCACTGGTTACTAATAGCAAACTATACCCAAAATCATAATTTCAATATCAAATTCATATCATTACTTTATTTACTGAACACATTACATTTTATACATATTAGACACACAACTATATTTATCATTAAAAAATATATATTTATCGAAATCAACAATGACCTTCCTCATATGGTTCAGGAGATGGCGCAGATAGTGCTATTTGCTGATGATACATCTCTACTGTTTAAAGTTAGTAGAAAAGATAATATACTATCATCAGCAAATGACACTCTGGAAATGGTTTCGAAATGGTTCAAGGCGAATAATTTAGTTTTAAATGCTAAGAAGACTAAGTGTCTAAAATTTACGCTCCCCAACGTAACTAGTATTAATTCCACAGTGAAGTTAGGTGGTACTGATCTGGAATTTGTTGACTCCACTGTGTTTTTAGGGATCACAGTCGATTCCAAACTACAGTGGAGAGCTCACATAAATACTCTATCCAATAGATTGAGCTCTGCTGCATATGCAGTCAGAAAAATCAGACAATTAACTGATGTTGCAACAGCCAGACTAGTGTACTTCGCCTATTTTCACAGTATAATGACGTATGGTTTTATAATGTGGGGATCCGCGGCAGATTTTGATACTATATTTATTTTACAAAAGAGGGCTATTCGGGCAATATATGGCATGAAAGCTCGTGATTCTCTCCGGGAAACATTTCCTATGATTGATGTATTGACACTACCATCTCAATATATTTATGAGAATTTATTGTACGTCAAGAAAAACTTAAGCACGAGTATGTTTAGTAAAAATGGCGACAGGCGTAATTTAAACTTAAGAAATATAGATAAAATTGATATTCCAAAGTTTAGACTGCAAAAAACTAATAAATGTTTTGTCATTAACAGTATAAGGTTATTTAATAAATTACCTAAAAGTATTATAGATTTAAGTGAAATAAAGTTTAAAAATTGTATAAAACAAACATTAATCCATAGGGCTTACTATAGAGTTAATGACTATATTAATTGTAGGAAATACTACGCCTTGGCCATAGTTTATTTTTAATATTTGAATAATTGTTCGAATCTTTTACGTAAGTTGTCGCTGTCAAATACCTATCAGAATTCTATTAAAAATATGTTTGCATACTTCTTATTGTAAAATACCAATAAATTAATTAATGCACCTTCTTTGTGAATAATTATTACCGTATCACTCTTCATAAAACCTAAACAACAACCCGGCGGAACCATCCGCCACATTAATGATAAAGATGTCTGGACCCGTTCTGATCTGCAATTGAGGTCTCACAACTAGTATTGCCTTTTCAATTGTAGTTTTAAATTGTACCAGTACCCTAGTAAGGTATGTTAAATCTGATATTGTAATAATTTATTATTACTTAATTTATTTTTTATTATATTTAACTATTTATCTTTGGATAAGGTATATCTTATGATTACTTATTTATATTTACGTTATACAGGTACTCTGTTATTATATATTATTATTTAGTAAATTGCCTGTACTATTTAGTATTTTCAGTTCTGTACATTGGTACAGTAACCAATTGCTATACTGGTAAATAATCTGCTATAGGGTGTTTTGTGCATGCTTTTAGTGGGATTAGAGCATTTTAAGTATGCTACCATATGCTATTTGCATATCGGTAACTCAATGGCTGTGTTCCTCTGTTAGTGTGTGTAAAGCACCAGAGTTTTTTACTTGCTGGTACCTTTTTCTCCGGGGTGTCTCCGGGGGGGTCGACTTTACAACTAGTGTTTACGCCCTTGAAGATACCGATCCATATAACTATGTTAATGCGATTGATGGTCATTCAAAAATATCTACAGCCAATATAATGACAATAATATAATATAAGATCTAATATTTAAGGCGAGGATACGGTTGGTGAGGTTGGTCGCCTCGGTGACACTCTTGTATGGCAGATGATAATCGGATGGTCAATGGAATCAGCTAACCACCTAGTCTTACACTAGTTGGTTATGTAGCGTGCGTTCGGTTGGTTGTTTTTTTTTTTTTTATATTTTTATTTTATTACTCCTTTTATTAATTAATATATATATATATATAGCAGCCTAACCAAGCGCACTCTAGACCTTATTGTTAAAAATCTGTTTTTTTTTTGACTATTCATAAATATCTGTAAAGATTTACATGAAATAAATAATATTTGATTTGATTTGATTTGATCTAAAATAATCATAACCATTATTAAAATCCTATTATATTTATTTTATAGGTCGCTATTGTCACTATCAGTATCCTCACTATCATAGCTATTAAAATTAAGCCATGGGTGAATTTTATCAAGTGCTACTACATTTTCATACCTTTTAGTGCCTTTCCGTGTAAGTGGTGTGTCTTCCACCAAGAACCTATCATTTGGTAGAATTTTAAGGATTCTATAGGGTCCATTAAATTTAGGAGCTAGTTTCTTTAACATGCCTACAAGGTCTAAACAATGTTCTTTCGATCTTTATAAGATCTCCCTCTTTATATTTAGTTGCTTCGTTTCTATGTTTGTCAAATTGCTTTTTAGCGTATTCTTGCTGCTTCTCTTGTTTCTTTCTTGCATCTGATCTCAATTCAATCAAATCGTTACCGCTAACACAATTCGCTGTTTCAATAATGACATCACTTAACAAATTTTCTGAAGCGTTTACCAGTTTACAACCGAACAACAGTTCAGAAGGACTTTTACCTGTTGCTTTATTCTCGGTAGTATTAATGCCTAATTGTATATCCGATGCGTATTCATCCCATAAGTTTGAATTTTTGCCATGACATTTGGTCCCAAGCGCATCAGATATAGTACGATTGAATCGTTCAACTTGTCCATTTGCTCTTGGTGTTGATACCGCATTTAATATGTGTTTTATGTTTAATTTTTCAGTGAAATTCTTAAATTTTGTACTTGTGAAACAAGAACCGCGGTCAGTAATAAGTCGACTAGGAAAACCAAAATAACTAAAATGTCCTTTAAATATCTTAATCGCAGTAGCAGTTTTTGTATCTTTTACAGCTTGTATATTAATGAATTTAGTAAAAGCATCTATAATAACCAAAATGTACATGTTACCCCTTTTTGATCGAACAAACGGTCCCAAATGGTCTGCATGTCAGGTGTGGAATGGCTTATCTATTTTTATTATAGGATGAAGCAACCCCTTTTTTAGGACCGCCAGGTGCTTTATGGTTGGCACATTCTAAGCAAGCTGCGACATATTTCTTGGTAAATTTACGCATTTTAGGAAACCAGAATACGTCTTTCAATCTGCTAAAGGTTTTATCGTAACCAAAATGTCCCATGTCGTCATGGTTCATTCGTAATACTTGCCACCTGCAACCTTTAGGTACTACCCAACGCAAACCGTCTTTTCCTATCCTATATAAATGATTACCCTTAATTCGATAATTATTACTCACATCAGCTGTATATTTTGTGTCATTGTCTTCGAGAATTTGTCTTATATGACCTAACTCGCTATCGTCGCCCTGTACAGTAGCAATCGCTTACATCTTTGGTCAAAACATCAATAACATGCTCTGTTTTATCTTCTGCTGGTTCATTCACTGGACCACGGCTGAGTGCATCCACATGAGCCATCCGTGTTCCTGGCCTATACTCTATCTCACAATCGTATTCTTGAAACTGAACCCACCAGCGAGAGATACGAGGTATTAGGTCTCGTTTGGTCATAGTTGTGCGTAACGCATTACAGTCTGTTACGATTTTAAATCTGACCCCTAACAGATACACGAAAACGATTTAGCGACGCTACAACAGCAAGAGCTTCTTCGAAGGAATGAAATTTCTGCTCATCGACTGTAGTTTCGCGACTGTAATATGCTACGGGCCTGAGTAGGTCATCTGTACTCCATTGCATGAGAATCCCAGCAACGCCTTGTTTAGATGCGTCCGTATGTAAATCTGTTTTTAACTTACTATCATACAATGCGAGAACCGGACGATCCACAAGTTTTTGTATTAGGGTATTAAAGGATTTTGTATGTTCCTCTGTCCACTTCCATGCAAATTTAGTTTTTAGTAGGTCTGTTAATGGTCATACTATAAGGGCAAATCCTTTGACGAATCTACGAAAAAAACTAGCCAACCCGATAAAACGCCTGACGTCATGGACATTTTGTGGCACTGGAAATTTAGATATGGCTAATGTTTTTCGAGATCCAGGACGTATGCCCTCACCGCTGACATGAAAACCCAGAAAAAGTTACACTTTTTGAGTTGAAGTGTTAGTCCAGATTCGCTTAACACTCGAAGTACCTCTTCTAAACGAGACATTCCTTCATCAAAAGAGCGAGCAGGTATTAAAACATCATCCATGTAAATTATGACGTAATTAAGTTTAAATAAAATTTTATTCATTGCTCGCTGGAAAAGAGATGGTGCATTCGAACGGCATACGTTTGAACTGATATTGTCCATCAGGTGTCACAAATGAGGTTTTATCCTGAGAGCTCTCTGCTGTATTTGGTAGTAGCCAGATGCCAGGTCTAAACTAATAAATAATGAGTTACCAGCTAATCTGTCAAGCTGGTTATCTATTAGCGGTAGTGGGTAATGCTCTTTTTTAGTTTTATTATTTAAAGCTCGATAATCGACGCATAATCTTTTATCATCTCTTTTATCTTTTTTACCAATAAAATAGGACTGGCATATGGTGAATTAGATTCACATACTATGTCTGCGTCAATCATTTCTTGTACCATCGACCGCACTAATTGACGTTCTTGATAAGGTAGCCTATAGGGCCTATAAACAACTGGCTGAGTGTCATTAAGTTCAATTTCCATCTGTACTACGTTAGTAAAACCCAAGTCATTTAAATTGTCCGAAAAACATTATTCAATTTTTAAAAATAATTGTTTAAGTTTTATAATTTGATTATTACTTAGATGATTGCCATAATTAAAAGAAGATAATGTCTCAATATTGCCAAAATCAAGGATGTTTACACTTTGTGAATAATTAGTAAATATTGCACGGGTGATCAAAATATCATGTTTTAACGTTATTGTATTGTTACATAAATTTTGAACCAACCTATTCCATTTTCTAAACTGTATTCACCCGGCATTAAATAAAACTCTTTTTCTGCTTCACCTCGAAGAGAACCATGTTATAAATTGAACCTGTATAATTTGCAACTGATTTCACTGGTAAAGCAGTCATTTCTTTAGGACAATTTTTTATATTATTTCGTAACCTTATTTCCAGCCTTATCGAAATGCTTCGCGTGAGCTCAAGGGAATCAGTAGATTTTGTAATTACAATTCCGGGTTTTTTATTAAAACTATGACATTTAAGGACGGGGAATTTAATAACGTTGTCATCAACAATAAAAACATCGACAAGTTCCTTAATATTCTGAATTTCGATCTCTACTCTTGACGAACCTAAAGGGATTACAATATTGTTCCCTATGCCCCTCAAAACTGGTAACTGTCCTTTAGACCACACAATGCCTAATTTATATGTATCACTATTTCTGATAAGCGTGCATTGACTTCCCAAGTCAATGTATCCTTGAACAATTATCCCATTAATTTTTAATGACATTATATGAAAACTTGACACTTGACACTTAAAAAAATAAGTCACAATTTTTGTAAACAAATTGAAATATTTTATTATAAACTAAATTTTAACATAATTTTAATCAAAATTGTACAAATTTACATGAAATAATACTTATATATTTTTATAAAATTAAATTTGAAGAAAAAGAAAAGCCCAAACGAAAACATGTGGTAGTAGTGGTGGAGGTGAAATATTTTTTTTCCAGCAAATATTATATCACAATATCTGCAACTACTTATGGAGGTCTACATTCTACAAGGATATTAACATATTAATGAAGAAAATAATATCTTCTTGGGATATGAATATGCTCTTGGAATATTATATAAAATAAAATAAAGGAAGAAAGATATAAACGAAGGCAATATTTTATAAGGAAGTGTGACAAATTGAAGTGGACTATTTATAAACATTATTTGAAAGTTATAATTTTTACACTATTTTATTTAATCGTTTATTTCATAGTTTTATATATTTATTTACTTATTATTAATCAATTGTGTACATATTATTTTATTACTTATTAATTTTATTTTTATATAGGTAAAAAACAAGAAATGTTAGATTTATAAATCTAAAACTTTTTGGCGAAGCGGCGAAGGGTACCGCCACCCATCACGCATGGCCCAGAGAGGCGGGACGAGGACAGACGAGTGCCGCATGAGCACTTGGAATGTGAGGGGACGAATAAATGATAAGATGAACGAATTGCTGGAGGTGATGGATAAAATGAGGTTAGACGTGATGTGTGTTACTGAAACCAAGCGCAAGGGTAGCGAAATGGTTGACTTACCCGGGGGCAGTGTAGTGCTCTGGTCGGGAGTAACCGACAACGACCATGGTTGCCAGGGAGTCGGAATATTGCTATCCGAGCGCTTGGTTTATTGTATGAAAGATTATAGCATGGTGAGCCCAAGATTGTTATGGATCCGACTCAAAATGGGGTTGCGGAAAATCCTCCTGGTTGCAGTTTATGCGCCGGTTAGCTCCACACCCCAGCAAGATCTAGATCAGTTTTGGGATAGTGTCAGAGATGTTCTAGACTTGGCAAAAGGAAACGAGAGTATTATAATGTGTGGTGACTTGAACGGATGGGTCGGGACACGCAGAGTAGGTTATGATGCGGTTCTAGGCAAGTATGGTGATAGAAGGGTGAATGAAGCTGGCAGGCTTATACTCGATGTGTGCCTAGAAAAGAATCTCCTTGTAACGAATACTCTGTTTGCTCACAAGGACATTCACATGTATACAAGAGTGATGAATGAAGAGAGAAGTATGATAGATTTTATGATTGTAGACGATCGTCTCCGGTCCCATATCACAGACACAGGCGCGCATCGTGGGCCAGAACTGGAAACTGATCACTATCTGGTCGTCACCAGATTTAGTGGTCTTTTCAGAGGTTGGCGGTGTAAACGTTCTAATGGGACATTGGAGCAATTCGAAAGAATAAAATGTGAAAAATTGCGTGAAGAAAGTGTGAAAGCAGAGTATGAAAGTTGCATTGAAGATAAGCTTGCCAACCTGGAAGATGTGAGTGGTGATGTAGATAAATGTTGGAAACTTCTTAGAGACAGTATGGTAGAATCAGCAAAAAAGGTGTGTGGTGTAACGAAAAAGCGAGCTACGAAAGGGGACTCATGGTGGGATACAGAAGTTAAAGAAATCTGTGGAGAAAAAGAAGAAAGCATGGTTGAGCTATATAGCTTCGCTGAGTCTGACTGAAAGTATTAGAAGAGAGAAAAGACAGACATACCTACGCTGTAAGAGTGACACCAAAGCTTTGGTAAAAGAGAAGCAAGAAAGATGCAGAGCGATTGGTAAAGAGAGGTTATCGAACAACTTCAAGGAAAACTCGAAACTTTTTTGGAGGGAAGTGAGAAATTCTCGAAGTTGTTCAACAACCTCTAGAATGAATAAAATAAGATCAAAGCATGGTGACACTCTTACAAACACTGATGAAGTGTTAAAGCGTTGGAGTGAGTATTTTGGTGAGATGTATAAAAGTAGCATCCCCGACATCACTTTTGGGATCTCACCTCTAGAGATACCTAAACTGACGTCTGAAGCATGGGATGAAATTAATGTGTCTGAGATTGTAAGAGCGATAAGAAGTTTGAAATGTGGTAAGGCAGCGGGAATTGATAAGGTTCTTCCCGAAATGATCAAATATGGAGGGCATAAACTCTGGAGCGGTTTCCATTTATTGTGCAACTTATGCTGGCATATGGGAAGAGTTCCTGAGGACTGGAGGGGCGCGGTAATCGTCCCCTTATATAAAGGAAAGGGTTCCAGATTAGACTGCGTCAACTACAGAGCCATCAGTTTGATCAGTTTGGGAAGCAAAGTGTATGGAAAGATTCTCATGAGAAGAATGGAAATGAAGACTGAAGGAATACTTTGGGAGGCTCAAGGAGGCTTTAGATCTGATAGAGGATGCACGGATCAGATCTTCTCCCTTCGTAATATCACAGAGAAGTTCCTGGCCTTAAACCAGAAGGTTTTCTGTGCTTTTATGGATTTGGAGAAGGCGTTTGACAGGGTTGTAAGAAAGGAACTGTGGAACATTTTGCCTGATTATGGTGTTGATGGCAGTCTCATGCTGGCTATACAATCACTATATAGAAATTGTACAGCAAGCGTACGGATGGACGGTACATTATCTCCATGTTTCAATGTCAACATTGGCGTCAAACAGGGATGTGTGATGTCCACCAGACTGTTCATCATATACCTAGACAAATGCCTGCAGAGACTGAAAGAAAACAGATGTGGGATAAAAATGGGTGGCATGTTGATTAATTCACTGTTGTATGCAGATGATGCTGTCCTTATTGCATCATCTGAGCAAGAGCTGCAATCACTTGTCACAGACATGAAAGAGGGATGTATTGAAAGAGGTCTCCGAATAAATGCGGGAAAATCTAAGGTGTTAATATTTGAGAGAAATGATATAACGAATGCGACAATTATGATTGATAATGAGAAACTAGAACAAGTGTCTGAATTTATATATCTGGGTAGTGTTTTTACTAGGGATGGTAGATATGAAAAAGATATTGAAAGGAGAGTGAATGCAGGCAATAGTGTCAACGGAGCACTGCGTTCTATGATAGGTAGGTCAAATATTACTCAAAAAGCAAGACTTGCCATTCATAACGCAGTGCTTGTACCTACACTATTGTATGGAAGTCAGACATGGGTATGTCAGGATAAATATGAAAGCAAAATAAATGCAGTAGAAATGCGCTCATTGCGACGAATGTGCGGTGTTAAAATAACAGACCGAATCCGCAATGACGTAATTCGAGAACGAGTGGGACTGAAAGAGAGTATAGGCATGAAAATGAGAAAAGGTATGCTCCGCTGGTTTGGGCATATAGAAAGAATGAGTGATGAAAGACTGACGAACCAGATATATAAAAGCGAGGTGAAGGGTAAACGTGGCCGAGGGAGACCAAGACATACATACCATGACCAAATTGAAAAGGTTTTAAAAGACGGTGCTATTAAGAGTCTCCGAAATCGGCGTGCCTGTATGAGAAGAGTTATGACTGTGGAAGAGGCGAAAGGAGTATGTAGGGATAGGGACAAGTGGCGCTCGGTTGTCTCTGCCTACCCCGTAAGGGACCTGGTGTGAAGATAAATAAATAAATAATAATAATAATTATATATTTGCTATTACTAACATTATCTGTCTCAACCTGCATAACACTTTTATCTGTCACCTTATTATCATCCTTCACACCAGACTCAGTTGGTAATCTTGAACAACTAATACTAGTATGACCTATTCTATTGCAAATGTTGCATTTTAAAATCTTTTTAGTGCATTTAAAACTAAAATTTCCAGGTTCGTTACAATTATAGCAAACTATAGGTGTTTTAGATTGAGATTTAACTTCATTATGTACAGCAGGTTGAGAAGAAAAAATACCTGAATTCCGCTTATATAAACTCATCTTTTGTCTATTATCTATTTCGCGTAACTGTTGCCTAGTCGATAGAAAATAATTAAGAACTTGCTCTGGTTCATAGCATTTTGCTGCTTTAGCTCCTAACCTTAACGATCGATCTTCAATTCCATGAAGAAGACAATCAACTGCGCGTTTTCCGTCTATTTCGCATCGGTTAAGCAAGTTTATTTTATCATAATAATACAGTTCTAAAGATTCATTATACTTTACACGTTTAGATATCACTTCTGTCAATAATTCAGCGTAATCATCAGTACTAGGGAATGATTCTATTAACTTAGCCGCATCCACGTTGTCACGTTGCGCCAACACTGAGTCACGCCGCCGTCGCGCCGAATCAGCACCGTGTCGCCGCGTCTTGTCGCACCGAACCGGCGCCGCGCCGCTTTACTTCATCCACGATGTCCCGTCGCACCGACTTCGCTCCGCGCCGCCGCCGCGTCGCATCGTCTTGTCGCGCCGAACTAGCGTTGCTTCGCCACGTCCCATCAACGCCATCTCGTCTCGTAGAATCGTTGCCGCGCCGTCGTGTCGCATCTGCAGGGTCACGACCAGTCGATTCAGAGCATCGCCGCTGCTGCTCTACACTACTGTTCCGTCGCAACGACTCCACACTGGCTCGTTGGGTCCATCCTGACTGGCTTCGCCGTTTCGATTAAGTACTGCGCTGGCGACGTACTAAACTACGGCTTTTCGCCGCTTTTTATTGCCCGTAACATCCACATGTTCATTATCCAAACTATTTCTTCTTTTGCGACTTTTTTTTCCCATTATCACTTTTTAGAAAAAAAAACTGCCTTGTGGGTGTGCGTAGTATTCCAATTCTAGGTTAAAGGATATATCTCTTGAAATAAAACAAGCGTAGTACTCTTATTCGTCTGTGAAAAACAAGTGCACGTTTTCCAAGCCTCGTTTTATTGACTGTCAAAATTCCATCGACATAGGATAACAACTAGAGGCTACAGGCGGCGCAGAACCGGTCGTTGTGGAGATGCTTGGGGGAGGCCTATGTCCAGCAGTGGACGCGTGAAAGGCTGGTATAATGATGATGATATAAAATAAACTGATATTATCTAGAAAAAGAAAATATTTACCAATTTTAGGTTTCTTTGCATAAGTGTTGAAACGATTACTCATTTGGGACTCCGAACGAGAAACTGAAGAAGCCTGAGTGGTTGCCAAACTATCTTTTGAAATAGTTATCGAGCTTGACGGCTTCTGACCACCTCTATTCTTCCGGTTGGAAGGCAGAGGGCTCACCCTAGACTCGTCACTTGAACATATTTTAGTTTTTGCAATATTTTCAGCTTTAGGCTGTCTCAGTTCCATGTATCTAGATTTTGTATTTTCGAACTTCTTTACAAGATTCGACGGTTTCTTTGTTTCTTTTACTTGAAAACTCCGTTTAAATTTCATCCGTTCTGTTTGGGCGTTGGTCATCCTCACCGAATACGCTGGTGTATTTAACTTAGGATTAGACCTGAAACGCTGAGGGGCACGAGTTTCTCTCACCGGGTCTATAACAAATTTAGGCACAACTTTTGTGACTCGCGGCGTCGAGTGTAAAACTGACGAAATGTGAGTTGTTACCAAGCTGTTATTAAAATATGTTTCCGAGCCAGTTGGCTGATATTCCTTCAATGGCTTTGGGGTACCTCGATTCTTACGATTCGTAAGCATTTTCTCCACGTCTCCTGAATATATCTTTGTTTTTGTTTTAACATTCTTATTGTCACCTTGAAGACCCTTTTCCATGTACGATTCTTGCGGCTGGGATGTAAGAACACTTTCACACTGTGCGCTCCATTTATCCAAAATGTTTAACCAAGTAGTGTTTTGCGAGGAAATCGTAATTACCTTAACCATTTCACTTCAATAATTGTTGCTGATTTCAACCTGCACCAAGGTGGCCTTTTTAATGGCGGTTGTAATGCACATATAATAATAATAATAATAATAATAAAAATCTTTATTGCATCAAAAAAATATTATGTTTCACAATGCTTTTAGGTTGTCCTGATACCCGTACTAGGATAACCTGTATGACAGGTATCAGTATGGACAGTTTGAATTGTATCTTGCGGAATGTTCAGCATCTCATTAAATATAATTACGAATGCATCTTTTAGCTTTATGGCCACTAATTCGGCTAAAGCCTCCACTAGCTTTTTGACCATTAGTTTAACAGAAGGCGCGGATCTCGTGTTTGGCAAGCCTTGAACTGTAAAAATAAAAATAGTTTAGAATCATTTATTTATAATGTTTTTCTATTAGTAAATTAGAAAGTATGTAATTAAGCTTGCGTATGTGCGTACAAACTCAGATCAGGTATTTAGTTTACACCTACTTCATATATGTACTTTAAGTCGAGTATCCAAGTTGTGTATAGGTAAAGCCAATATTTACCAATTTTAGTTTTCTTTGCATAAGTGTTGAAACGATTACTCATTTGGGACTCCGAACGAGAAACTGAAGAAGCCTGAGTGGTTGCCAAACTATCTTTTGAAATAGTTATCGAGCTTGAGGGCTTCTGACCACCTCTATTCTTCCGGTTGGAAGGCAGAGGGCTCACCCTAGACTCGTCACTTGAACATATTTTAGTTTTTGCAATATTTTCAGCTTTAGGCTGTCTCAGTTCCATGTATCTAGATTTTGTATTTTCGAACTTCTTTACAAGATTCGACGGTTTCTTCGTTCTCCGTTCTGTTTGGGCGTTGGTCATCCTCACCGAATACGCTGGTGTATTTAACTTAGGATTAGACCTGAAACTTATCTTTTTTACCAATAAAATAGGACTGGCATATGGTGAATTAAATTCACATACTATGTCTGCGTCAATCATTTCTTGTACCATCGACCGCACTAATTGACGTTCTTGATAAGGTAGCCTATAGGGCCTATAAACAACTGGCTGAGTGTCATTAAGTTCAATTTCCATCTGTACTACGTTAGTAAAACCCAAGTCATTTAAATTGTCCGAAAAACATTATTCAATTTTTAAAAATAATTGTTTAAGTTTTATAATTTGATCATTACTTAGATGATTGCCATAATTAAAAGAAGATAATGTCTCAATATTGCCAAAATCAAGGATGTTTACACTTTGTGAATAATTAGTAAATATTGCACGGGTGATCAAAATATCATGTTTTAACGTTATTGTATTGTTACATAAATTTTGAACCAACCTATTCCATTTTCTAAACTGTATTCACCCGGCATTAAATAAAACTCTTTTTCTGCTTCACCTCGAAGAGAACCATGTTATAAATTGAACCTGTATAATTTGCAACTGATTTCACTGGTAAAGCAGTCATTTCTTTAGGACAATTTTTTATATTATTTCGTAACCTTATTTCCAGCCTTATCGAAATGCTTCGCGTGAGCTCAAGGGAATCAGTAGATTTTGTAATTACAATTCCGGGTTTTTTATTAAAACTATGACATTTAAGGACGGGGAATTTAATAACGTTGTCATCAACAATAAAAACATCGACAAGTTCCTTAATATTCTGAATTTCGATCTCTACTCTTGACGAACCTAAAGGGATTACAATATTGTTCCCTATGCCCCTCAAAACTGGTAACTGTCCTTTAGACCACACAATGCCTAATTTATATGTATCACTATTTCTGATAAGCGTGCATTGACTTCCCAAGTCAATGTATCCTTGAACAATTATCCCATTAATTTTTAATGACATTATATATTTGCTATTACTAACATTATCTGTCTCAACCTGCATAACACTTTTATCTGTCACCTTATTATCATCCTTCACACCAGACTCAGTTGGTAATCTTGAACAACTAATACTAGTATGACCTATTCTATTGCAAATGTTGCATTTTAAAATCTTTTTAGTGCATTTAAAACTAAAATTTCCAGGTTCGTTACAATTATAGCAAACTATAGGTGTTTTAGATTGAGATTTAACTTCATTGTGTACAGCAGGTTTAGAAAAAAAATACCTGAATTCCGCTTATATAAACTCATCTTTTGTCTATTATCTATTTCGCGTAACTGTTGCCTAGTCGATAGAAAATAATTAAGAACTTGCTCTGGTTCATAGCATTTTGCTGCTTTAGCTCCTAACCTTAACGATGGATCTTCAATTCCATGAAGAAGACAATCAACTGCGCGTTTTCCGTCTATTTCGCATCGGTTAAGCAAGTTAATTTTATCATAATAATACAGTTCTAAAGATTCATTATACTTTACACGTTTAGATATCACTTCTGTCAATAATTCAGCGTAATCATCAGTACTAGGGAATGATTCTATTAACTTAGCCGCATCCACGTTGTCACGTTGCGCCGACACTGAGTCACGCCGCCGTCGCGCCGAATCAGCACCGTGTCGCCGCGTCTTGTCGCACCGAACCGGCGCCGCGCCGCTTTACTTCATCCACGATGTCCCGTCGCACCGACTTCGCTCCGCTCCGCCGTCGCGTCGCATCGTCTTGTCGCGCCGAACTAGCGTTGCTTCGCCACGTCCCATCAACGCCATCTCGTCTCGTAGAATCGTTGCCGCGCCGTCGTGTCGCATCTGCAGGGTCACGACCAGTCGATTCAGAGCATCGCCGCTGCTGCTCTACACTACTGTTCCGTCGCAACGACTCCACACTGGCTCGTTGGGTCCATCCTGACTGGCTTCGCCGTTTCGATTAAGTACTGCGCTGGCGACGTACTAAACTACGGCTTTTCGCCGCTTTTTATTGCCCGTAACATCCACATGTTCATTATCCAAACTATTTCTTCTTTTGCGACTTTTTTTTCCCATTATCATTACTGCCTTGTGGGTGTGCGTAGTATCCCAATTCTAAGTTAAAAGGATATATCTCTTGAAATAAAACAAGCGTAGTACTCTTATTCGTCTGTGAAAAACAAGTGCACGTTTTCCAAGCCACGTTTTATTGACTGTCAAAATTCCATCGACATAGGATAACAACTAGAGGCTACAGGCGGCGCAGAACCGGTCGTTGTGGAGATCCTTGGGGGAGGCCTATGTCCAGCAGTGGACGCGTGAAAGGCTGGTATAATGATGATGATATAAAATAAACTGATATTATCTAGAAAAAGAAAATATTTACCAATTTTAGGTTTCTTTGCATAAGTGTTGAAACGATTACTCATTTGGGACTCCGAACGAGAAACTGAAGAAGCCTGAGTGGTTGCCAAACTATCTTTTGAAATAGTTATCGAGCTTGACGGCTTCTGACCACCTCTATTCTTCCGGTTGGAAGGCAGAGGGCTCACCCTAGACTCGTCACTTGAACATATTTTAGTTTTTGCAATATTTTCAGCTTTAGGCTGTCTCAGTTCCATGTATCTAGATTTTGTATTTTCGAACTTCTTTACAAGATTCGACGGTTTCTTTGTTTCTTTTACTTGAAAACTCCGATTAAATTTCATCCGTTCTGTTTGGGCGTTGGTCATCCTCACCGAATACGCTGGTGTATTTAACTTAGGATTAGACCTGAAACGCTGAGGGGCACGAGTTTCTCTCACCGGGTCTATAACAAATTTAGGCACAACTTTTGTGAAATTTTTGTGAAATTTTTGTGACTCGCGGCGTCGAGTGTAAAACTGACGAAATGTGAGTTGTTACCAAGCTGTTATTAAAATATGTTTCCGAGCCAGTTGGCTGATATTCCTTCAATGGCTTTGGGGTACCTCGATTCTTACGATTCGTAAGCATTTTCTCCACGTCTCCTGAATATATCTTTGTTTTTGTTTTAACATTCTTATTGTCACCTTGAAGACCCTTTTCCATGTACGATTCTTGCGGCTGGGATGTAAGAACACTTTCACACTGTGCGCTCCATTTATCCAAAATGTTTAACCAAGTAGTGTTTTGCGAGGAAATCGTAATTACCTTAACCATTTCACTTCAATAATTGTTGCTGATTTCAACCTGCACCAAGGTGGCCTTTTTAATGGCGGTTGTAATGCACATATAATAATAATAATAATAATAATAAAAATCTTTATTGCATCAAAAAAATATTATGTTTCACAATGCTTTTAGGTTGTCCTGATACCCGTACTAGGATAACCTGTATGACAGGTATCAGTATGGACAGTTTGAATTGTATCTTGCGGAATGTTCAGCATCTCATTAAATATAATTACGAATGCATCTTTTAGCTTTATGGCCACTAATTCGGCTAAAGCCTCCACTAGCTTTTTGACCATTAGTTTAACAGAAGGCGCGGATCTCGTGTTTGGCAAGCCTTGAACTGTAAAAATAAAAATAGTTTAGAATCATTTATTTATAATGTTTTTCTATTAGTAAATTAGAAAGTATGTAATTAAGCTTGCGTATGTGCGTACAAACTCAGATCAGGTATTTAGTTTACACCTACTTCATATATGTACTTTAAGTCGAGTATCCAAGTTGTGTATAGGTAAAGCCAATATTTACCAATTTTAGTTTTCTTTGCATAAGTGTTGAAACGATTACTCATTTGGGACTCCGAACGAGAAACTGAAGAAGCCTGAGTGGTTGCCAAACTATCTTTTGAAATAGTTATCGAGCTTGAGGGCTTCTGACCACCTCTATTCTTCCGGTTGGAAGGCAGAGGGCTCACCCTAGACTCGTCACTTGAACATATTTTAGTTTTTGCAATATTTTCAGCTTTAGGCTGTCTCAGTTCCATGTATCTAGATTTTGTATTTTCGAACTTCTTTACAAGATTCGACGGTTTCTTCGTTCTCCGTTCTGTTTGGGCGTTGGTCATCCTCACCGAATACGCTGGTGTATTTAACTTAGGATTAGACCTGAAACTTATCTTTTTTACCAATAAAATAGGACTGGCATATGGTGAATTAGATTCACATACTATGTCTGCGTCAATCATTTCTTGTACCATCGACCGCACTAATTGACGTTCTTGATAAGGTAGCCTATAGGGCCTATAAACAACTGGCTGAGTGTCATTAAGTTCAATTTCCATCTGTACTACGTTAGTAAAACCCAAGTCATTTAAATTGTCCGAAGAACATTATTCAATTTTTAAAAATAATTGTTTAAGTTTTATAATTTGATCATTACTTAGATGATTGCCATAATTAAAAGAAGATAATGTCTCAATATTGCCAAAATCAAGGATGTTTACACTTTGTGAATAATTAGTAAATATTGCACGGGTGATCAAAATATCATGTTTTAACGTTATTGTATTGTTACATAAATTTTGAACCAACCTATTCCATTTTCTAAACTGTATTCACCCGGCATTAAATAAAACTCTTTTTCTGCTTCACCTCGAAGAGAACCATGTTATAAATTGAACCTGTATAATTTGCAACTGATTTCACTGGTAAAGCAGTCATTTCTTTAGGACAATTTTTTATATTATTTCGTAACCTTATTTCCAGCCTTATCGAAATGCTTCGCGTGAGCTCAAGGGAATCAGTAGATTTTATAATTACAATTCCGGGTTTTTTATTAAAACTATGACATTTAAGGACGGGGAATTTAATAACGTTGTCATCAACAATAAAAACATCGACAAGTTCTTTAATATTCTGAATTTCGATCTCTACTCTTGACGAACCTAAAGGGATTACAATATTGTTCCCTATGCCCCTCAAAACTGGTAACTGTCCTTTAGACCACACAATGCCTAATTTATATGTATCACTATTTCTGATAAGCGTGCATTGACTTCCCAAGTCAATGTATCCTTGAACAATTATCCCATTAATTTTTAATGACATTATATATTTGCTATTACTAACATTATCTGTCTCAACCTGCATAACACTTTTATCTGTCACCTTATTATCATCCTTCACACCAGACTCAGTTGGTAATCTTGAACAACTAATACTAGTATGACCTATTCTATTGCAAATGTTGCATTTTAAAATCTTTTTAGTGCATTTAAAACTAAAATTTCCAGGTTCGTTACAATTATAGCAAACTATAGGTGTTTTAGATTGAGATTTAACTTCATTGTGTACAGCAGGTTTAGAAAAAAAATACCTGAATTCCGCTTATATAAACTCATCTTTTGTCTATTATCTATTTCGCGTAACTGTTGCCTAGTCGATAGAAAATAATTAAGAACTTGCTCTGGTTCATAGCATTTTGCTGCTTTAGCTCCTAACCTTAACGATGGATCTTCAATTCCATGAAGAAGACAATCAACTGCGCATTTTCCGTCTATTTCGCATCGGTTAAGCAAGTTAATTTTATCATAATAATACAGTTCTAAAGATTCATTATACTTTACACGTTTAGATATCACTTCTGTCAATAATTCAGCGTAATCATCAGTACTAGGGAATGATTCTATTAACTTAGCCGCATCCACGTTGTCACGTTGCGCCGACACTGAGTCACGCCGCCGTCGCGCCGAATCAGCACCGTGTCGCCGCGTCTTGTCGCACCGAACCGGCGCCGCGCCGCTTTACTTCATCCACGATGTCCCGTCGCACCGACTTCGCTCCGCTCCGCCGTCGCGTCGCATCGTCTTGTCGCGCCGAACTAGCGTTGCTTCGCCACGTCCCATCAACGCCATCTCGTCTCGTAGAATCGTTGCCGCGCCGTCGTGTCGCATCTGCAGGGTCACGACCAGTCGATTCAGAGCATCGCCGCTGCTGCTCTACACTACTGTTCCGTCGCAACGACTCCACACTGGCTCGTTGGGTCCATCCTGACTGGCTTCGCCGTTTCGATTAAGTACTGCGCTGGCGACGTACTAAACTACGGCTTTTCGCCGCTTTTTATTGCCCGTAACATCCACATGTTCATTATCCAAACTATTTCTTCTTTTGCGACTTTTTTTTCCCATTATCATTACTGCCTTGTGGGTGTGCGTAGTATCCCAATTCTAAGTTAAAAGGATATATCTCTTGAAATAAAACAAGCGTAGTACTCTTATTCGTCTGTGAAAAACAAGTGCACGTTTTCCAAGCCACGTTTTATTGACTGTCAAAATTCCATCGACATAGGATAACAACTAGAGGCTACAGGCGGCGCAGAACCGGTCGTTGTGGAGATCCTTGGGGGAGGCCTATGTCCAGCAGTGGACGCGTGAAAGGCTGGTATAATGATGATGATATAAAATAAACTGATATTATCTAGAAAAAGAAAATATTTACCAATTTTAGGTTTCTTTGCATAAGTGTTGAAACGATTACTCATTTGGGACTCCGAACGAGAAACTGAAGAAGCCTGAGTGGTTGCCAAACTATCTTTTGAAATAGTTATCGAGCTTGACGGCTTCTGACCACCTCTATTCTTCCGGTTGGAAGGCAGAGGGCTCACCCTAGACTCGTCACTTGAACATATTTTAGTTTTTGCAATATTTTCAGCTTTAGGCTGTCTCAGTTCCATGTATCTAGATTTTGTATTTTCGAACTTCTTTACAAGATTCGACGGTTTCTTTGTTTCTTTTACTTGAAAACTCCGATTAAATTTCATCCGTTCTGTTTGGGCGTTGGTCATCCTCACCGAATACGCTGGTGTATTTAACTTAGGATTAGACCTGAAACGCTGAGGGGCACGAGTTTCTCTCACCGGGTCTATAACAAATTTAGGCACAACTTTTGTGAAATTTTTGTGAAATTTTTGTGACTCGCGGCGTCGAGTGTAAAACTGACGAAATGTGAGTTGTTACCAAGCTGTTATTAAAATATGTTTCCGAGCCAGTTGGCTGATATTCCTTCAATGGCTTTGGGGTACCTCGATTCTTACGATTCGTAAGCATTTTCTCCACGTCTCCTGAATATATCTTTGTTTTTGTTTTAACATTCTTATTGTCACCTTGAAGACCCTTTTCCATGTACGATTCTTGCGGCTGGGATGTAAGAACACTTTCACACTGTGCGCTCCATTTATCCAAAATGTTTAACCAAGTAGTGTTTTGCGAGGAAATCGTAATTACCTTAACCATTTCACTTCAATAATTGTTGCTGATTTCAACCTGCACCAAGGTGGCCTTTTTAATGGCGGTTGTAATGCACATATAATAATAATAATAATAATAATAAAAATCTTTATTGCATCAAAAAAATATTATGTTTCACAATGCTTTTAGGTTGTCCTGATACCCGTACTAGGATAACCTGTATGACAGGTATCAGTATGGACAGTTTGAATTGTATCTTGCGGAATGTTCAGCATCTCATTAAATATAATTACGAATGCATCTTTTAGCTTTATGGCCACTAATTCGGCTAAAGCCTCCACTAGCTTTTTGACCATTAGTTTAACAGAAGGCGCGGATCTCGTGTTTGGCAAGCCTTGAACTGTAAAAATAAAAATAGTTTAGAATCATTTATTTATAATGTTTTTCTATTAGTAAATTAGAAAGTATGTAATTAAGCTTGCGTATGTGCGTACAAACTCAGATCAGGTATTTAGTTTACACCTACTTCATATATGTACTTTAAGTCGAGTATCCAAGTTGTGTATAGGTAAAGCCAATATTTACCAATTTTAGTTTTCTTTGCATAAGTGTTGAAACGATTACTCATTTGGGACTCCGAACGAGAAACTGAAGAAGCCTGAGTGGTTGCCAAACTATCTTTTGAAATAGTTATCGAGCTTGAGGGCTTCTGACCACCTCTATTCTTCCGGTTGGAAGGCAGAGGGCTCACCCTAGACTCGTCACTTGAACATATTTTAGTTTTTGCAATATTTTCAGCTTTAGGCTGTCTCAGTTCCATGTATCTAGATTTTGTATTTTCGAACTTCTTTACAAGATTCGACGGTTTCTTCGTTCTCCGTTCTGTTTGGGCGTTGGTCATCCTCACCGAATACGCTGGTGTATTTAACTTAGGATTAGACCTGAAACTTATCTTTTTTACCAATAAAATAGGACTGGCATATGGTGAATTAGATTCACATACTATGTCTGCGTCAATCATTTCTTGTACCATCGACCGCACTAATTGACGTTCTTGATAAGGTAGCCTATAGGGCCTATAAACAACTGGCTGAGTGTCATTAAGTTCAATTTCCATCTGTACTACGTTAGTAAAACCCAAGTCATTTAAATTGTCCGAAGAACATTATTCAATTTTTAAAAATAATTGTTTAAGTTTTATAATTTGATCATTACTTAGATGATTGCCATAATTAAAAGAAGATAATGTCTCAATATTGCCAAAATCAAGGATGTTTACACTTTGTGAATAATTAGTAAATATTGCACGGGTGATCAAAATATCATGTTTTAACGTTATTGTATTGTTACATAAATTTTGAACCAACCTATTCCATTTTCTAAACTGTATTCACCCGGCATTAAATAAAACTCTTTTTCTGCTTCACCTCGAAGAGAACCATGTTATAAATTGAACCTGTATAATTTGCAACTGATTTCACTGGTAAAGCAGTCATTTCTTTAGGACAATTTTTTATATTATTTCGTAACCTTATTTCCAGCCTTATCGAAATGCTTCGCGTGAGCTCAAGGGAATCAGTAGATTTTATAATTACAATTCCGGGTTTTTTATTAAAACTATGACATTTAAGGACGGGGAATTTAATAACGTTGTCATCAACAATAAAAACATCGACAAGTTCCTTAATATTCTGAATTTCGATCTCTACTCTTGACGAACCTAAAGGGATTACAATATTGTTCCCTATGCCCCTCAAAACTGGTAACTGTCCTTTAGACCACACAATGCCTAATTTATATGTATCACTATTTCTGATAAGCGTGCATTGACTTCCCAAGTCAATGTATCCTTGAACAATTATCCCATTAATTTTTAATGACATTATATATTTGCTATTACTAACATTATCTGTCTCAACCTGCATAACACTTTTATCTGTCACCTTATTATCATCCTTCACACCAGACTCAGTTGGTAATCTTGAACAACTAATACTAGTATGACCTATTCTATTGCAAATGTTGCATTTTAAAATCTTTTTAGTGCATTTAAAACTAAAATTTCCAGGTTCGTTACAATTATAGCAAACTATAGGTGTTTTAGATTGAGATTTAACTTCATTGTGTACAGCAGGTTTAGAAAAAAAATACCTGAATTCCGCTTATATAAACTCATCTTTTGTCTATTATCTATTTCGCGTAACTGTTGCCTAGTCGATAGAAAATAATTAAGAACTTGCTCTGGTTCATAGCATTTTGCTGCTTTAGCTCCTAACCTTAACGATGGATCTTCAATTCCATGAAGAAGACAATCAACTGCGCGTTTTCCGTCTATTTCGCATCGGTTAAGCAAGTTAATTTTATCATAATAATACAGTTCTAAAGATTCATTATACTTTACACGTTTAGATATCACTTCTGTCAATAATTCAGCGTAATCATCAGTACTAGGGAATGATTCTATTAACTTAGCCGCATCCACGTTGTCACGTTGCGCCGACACTGAGTCACGCCGCCGTCGCGCCGAATCAGCACCGTGTCGCCGCGTCTTGTCGCACCGAACCGGCGCCGCGCCGCTTTACTTCATCCACGATGTCCCGTCGCACCGACTTCGCTCCGCTCCGCCGTCGCGTCGCATCGTCTTGTCGCGCCGAACTAGCGTTGCTTCGCCACGTCCCATCAACGCCATCTCGTCTCGTAGAATCGTTGCCGCGCCGTCGTGTCGCATCTGCAGGGTCACGACCAGTTGATTCAGAGCATCGCCGCTGCTGCTCTACACTACTGTTCCGTCGCAACGACTCCACACTGGCTCGTTGGGTCCATCCTGACTGGCTTCGCCGTTTCGATTAAGTACTGCGCTGGCGACGTACTAAACTACGGCTTTTCGCCGCTTTTTATTGCCCGTAACATCCACATGTTCATTATCCAAACTATTTCTTCTTTTGCGACTTTTTTTTCCCATTATCATTACTGCCTTGTGGGTGTGCGTAGTATCCCAATTCTAAGTTAAAAGGATATATCTCTTGAAATAAAACAAGCGTAGTACTCTTATTCGTCTGTGAAAAACAAGTGCACGTTTTCCAAGATACGTTTTATTGACTGTCAAAATTCCATCGACATCGGATAACAAAAAACTTCTATAGTTTTTGGTACAAATAATGTTGCAGCATTTAAAATACATTATAATAGACAATAACGTATTAAAGCTACTTCAAAGAAAACTAAATGTAAACAAGTACCATAAATTATATAAATGTACAAACAAATAAAGAAATAATACAGTGTTATCTATCAATAGCCTTACACATCCTATTGAACGCTAGAACTTAAATATATAATTTAAATAAAGCTGTATTACCAAAAATTTTAATATATTGTTGGGGTGTACTAGAAACCCCACGTTGTACAACTTTATTCCACGTTGTATGCGGAAGGTTAAGTATATAAGTTACCACACGGAATGCTTAAAACTGTCAAAGCATAAGCACCTGTAACACAAGGGAATAACGTACATACTTGCCATGCTCCTATAAAAAACAATAAATAAAAGTTTTATATAGAATATCTACCATGGTCTTCTCTTATTTCTTTGACAGCCTCCGTAGACTAATGGTTGCGCCTTTGGCATTGTGTCCGAAGGTCGTGGGTTCGATTCCCATCCATGGCAAAAAATAAATAAATAGTATTTACGTTTTTTCTGTACAGTTTGTCATGGTCTGGATGCTTATAAAATATAATATGTATTATGTCGTTGCATCTAGTACACATAGTACAAGCCTAGAGCTTAGTTTGTGACCAGAGCAATATGACGTGTAAATTGTCCTACATATTAATATTATCATAAATAAAAAGACTTGAGTTATTAATTATGTACCATCATGAATGTCTTGCACTTACTTACTTGGACACCTCGTCGTAGCTAGGTATTATGATTTTACAACGAACATGTTTCCAGCTTGTTGCAAGTAACGTCACAGTGTTTTAGGACCCATCTATAAACAGTTTCACAAGATGGTGTAATGAATCTAGGACCGACTGCTTAATGTGCTCGTTGAGACACTGTATTATATTTTTAATTAAACACTCAATGGTACATATCATGGATATAAACCCGTGACTTAAAAACTGTATGGTTTGTAAGTCTCAGGTCTTACGAACTTTGCTAAATTTTTTCATTAAATTTTATTTATGAAACTCCAAAATAAAAAAAAAAAAACTTGCTTATTCAAATGTTATCTCAAAAGTCAGGTCACGCTTTTAGGAAGCTCGCGTACGTACATTTTAGATTATGTACAAGGAAAAGTTGTTGAAAAAAAAACAGCTTTACTTAGTTTATTAAAAGAATTCTTAATAATGGTGTAACATCAGTTAAGTAAATATCGTTAGTTAAAAGAGTCTGGCAACATTAATGACTTAACAGAGATTTTATTTTTCTTTTCTTTCTTTCGAATTCGTAATTTGCATTTTTAGTTTTATTTGTTTCATGATTACTTAGCTTATAGGAACTGATTCCTTATTGAATAAACTTGGATACTATATATTTTTTTTTAACAATTTTACAACTGTTTATAGGAAAATATTGAATTATACATTTTAATGAAATATATACCAGCAAACCTTTGAGAGAGTGAAATATGCTTAGGATACAGAACTATTTTGAAAAAAGAAATATGTATATAATGTTATTAATGATGCATAACAATACTTAAACTACTTAAATACGGCAATACATAATACACGCAATACATAAACATGTATACCAAACAAAATTGCCAAATAAAAAACGTATATTTGTCTTCTACTTTAACTATAAGATTAATCTTTTTTTTTTCTTTCTATAGTTTTTTTATATGTTATTATTTTATATAGGTAATATATTTATAATAATGCATAGAAGATGAATCCGCCAAATGATTCGTTTATTTAATACATACCTATTCAAAGTTTCTTTATCACAGAGATAATGAGCAGGATAATGTAAGCTGAAAATAAATTGTTTTTTTATTTTATAAAAAACATAGGTACAAATTATGCAAAATAATTCACCTTAATATAGAAGCTAAGGAAATAGTGTCCAGGAAAGTGGTCTTTTCTCTGCTTTTCCATTAACAGTATACATTTGTAATAGTATTTAATTTTTATGTAAATATTCAGGAAAATATATTGCATTGCACAAAGCAAACATTTTTGTAGGTGCATAAGGCGGCCTAAAGGTATCCAGCAGAGGGATTTTATTCCCACCACGTCGTATGTACTACCACACATAATATATATGGTCTGTCCAACTCGGCCACATATATACAGTCTGTCCAACCTTACTTTTTTAATAGATATAAAGGATATGTCCAACTCGGCCACACATATATACACGGCCACACTTATATACACGGCCACACATATATACAGTCTGTCCAACACTATATAATACATTTAATGGGTCTGGCCAACTGGACTACCACATATATATACAGTATATCCAACACTACAACACATATAAAGGTTCTGTCAAACTCCACTATCAAAATACGATTTTTCCAACTCGGCCACACATATACATAGTATATCCAACAATACAAAACATATAAAGGGTCTCTCCAACGCGGCCACATATGTATACAGTCTGTCCAACACTACAACACATTTAATGGGTATATCCAACTCCACTACCATATATTAACTGTCTGTCCAACTCGACTGCCACATTAAACGATCTGTCCATGTCCGACTAACTCGGCCACCACGTTTTTACACAGCCACTAGATATCGTTAATTCCTTAGACCACATAGGGGCCACAGAATATGTATATTCAAATAATAATAATATGAGGACATTCCATCGTCAAACCAACCGCCCGTTCTTGTTTTCTCATGTACTTTAGAAAGAAAAGAAAGAAAGAAAGAATGAAAATCTTTATTTATACACCAAACAACACATATTCAAGTTTGACAAATTATTATAATATATCTTATAACTATATGCAGATTGCGTGTTGCGCGGGGACACACAGGTAACCGGCTCAGCACAAGCTACAGCAGACTGCGCTGTAGCGCTAATTTTCAGCCGATGCCTACTATGTACGAGGCGGTAGAAGGCATATTGTTTAAATTTAATAAACGCGATTAAAAAGTAAGTTAAAAATTCAGAAAAAAATTAAATAATCAAATCTAAAACTACCCAAGATATAAAAAAGAAATAAATATAAAAAAAAATTAAAGCAAAAAATAAAAATAATTCCTAAATACACAACAATAAGAAAACTTAAAATTACAAAAGAAAAACCTACGTTCCTAAGCATTACAACTTACTTGAGAGTGTTAAACAATTGTAAACAAATGTAGAACAAGTTAGTGAAGAAGGAGAGTAGTATGATTCCATTAAGGTGACAGTCTGTCAGCCGCACCATGCCCACCAGGTTAGAGTAATGCGCCCTAAGAACGCCCCATGCTGTTGATGCCTAGAAAAATGTAGATATATATAGGTACGTCGATGATTACGTCTGATAATTGTTGGTTGCATTTGTTATTGGATCTACATACTGCTTCCCATCAGGTGGCAGTCGAGTAAATATAATATAATAAAATTTTAATTAAAAAAATCTGTACTATTTTTTTTTTAATGGCCGGATGGACTCTTAATAGTCTATAGAATAATAATCGATTATTTTTAGAATTCGAGTCGTCTGTCTGTCAATGACTACTTTAGGACCGATTTATATACTTTTTTGTTGTTAAATAGCTATATACTTACAGAAAGGGAGGGCAGATATATAGGGTGTTTGTGTTTAAAGAATCCCTTAGGAAAAGATTTTAAATACACCAGATATAAAGAAGTGATCTATAAACAAAAGTTGGGTATTGGGTATATATAATGACATAAAAATATTTTTGATGTTCTATTTACTTTTTGAGAAATTAATTTTTTTCGTATACAGTGATTGGTAGGTAATTACTTACTAAAACCCTAAATTATACCTAATCGGGGTTGTCTTAGGAATTTGCGGATACAAGTTAGTAATAAATATATATAATATTTATTCAAAATATCACCATCACGCTAGGGTTTTCCTAGGGTATATAAAATAACAATGCAACAACTTACCTTCGACCTTTTCCTATTAATATATTTATTTAGTTGTTGAAATAAACGTTTCAAATAATAAGAAAACAGCATTATTAAAACATCAATAAATGTCCAGAGAAATGTTGTTTGAATTCTGACAATCTGCGGACAAACCAAAACTAACTAACACCCGTATTCATAATAACTTATTGAGTCCTTGAAGAACACTTTAGTTATAAAATGTTTTCTCTTTTTTAATAATATATAACATGAAAGCTCGTGATTCTCTTCGAGAAATCTTTCCTATGATTGATGTACTGACACTACCATCTCAATATATTTATGAGAATTTATTGTACGTTAGGAAAAACTTAAATATGTTTAGTAAAAATGGCGATAGACATAATTTAAACTTAAGAAACATAGATAAAATCGATATACCAAAGTTTAGACTGCAAAAAACTAATAAATGTTTCGTCATTAACAGTATAAGGTTATTTAATAAATTACCTAAAAGCATTATAGATCTGAGTGAAATAAAGTTCAAAAATTGTATAAAACACATATTAATCAATAAGGCTTACTATAGTGTAAAAGACTATCTTAACGATAAAGACGTCTGGATCCGTCCTAATATGCAACTGAGGTCTCGCAACTAGTAAACAAATTGCTTATGTAGAATCTACCCTAGTTTAGTAGGTATATAATATCCGATATTGTAATAATATTATATTACATAATTTATTTTCATTACATTATGTAAATTTTGTCTTTGGATAAGGTAATCATTGATGATTACCTACTTATTTATACTTAATTTATACTAATAGTATACTGTGTAGTTATGTACATTGGTACCGTAACAAATAATCTGCCATAGGGTGTTCTGCGCATGCTGATCAGTGGGGTGCATTTTGAGTATGTTACTGTATATATATATTATATATATGTATGCTATATAGCATAAGTCAATCAATAGCTGTACCCCTCTTTTAGTTTGTGTGAAGCACTAGAGTTTTTTACTTGCTGGTTTCTTTTTCTCCGGGGTGTCTCTGAGGGGATCGACTTTACAGTTAGTGTTTATGCCCTTAAAAATACCGATCCTTATACCTTTACTTATATGTGATTGGTTACTTAGCTTTTATTTACAACAAATATTTAAGGCATGGATATGGTCGGTGAAGTTGGTCGCCTTGGTATGTTACAGAATTTGAGACAGTGTATGAAATGGAACGGATAGTAAAGAATTTAAAATTACCCTTTGCAAAAGTGCAAAATGCAAAAGAGGCAGGTAGTTTAAATAAATGCATTTTACAAGTCGAAGTAACGTATTACTTAAAAATCAGATAAATAGGCCGCGGTCAGAGTACCGCAGGCCATTTTGATAAATTACTAAGATCGCGAGTGTGTGTCTGTAATAAATTGTTAGTTACCAAAACATATAATAGTGACGCACAAAGTTCGGAATCGATTCCAAATTAATGTTGGAACTCCGAACTTTGTGCGTCACTATTATATGTTTTGGTAACTAACAATTTGGCCTGCGGTACTCTGACCGCGGCCTATTTATCTGATTTTTAAGTAATACGTTACTTCGACTTGTAAAATGCATTTATTTAAACTACCTGCCTCTTTTGCATTTTGCACTTTTGCAAAGGGTAATTTTAAATTCTTTACTATCCGTTCCATTTCATAGACTGTCTCAAATTCTGTAACATACAAAGTAACGTTCCGTTACATTACCCCGCGCGTCCCCCAAGGATTTTTTTTAATCATTTTATTTCATGAATAAAAAATCCTTAGTTCGCCACATGAGAACTAATTTTACACACTCATACTAACCTTCCACTATGCCTGTCATACCTCAATCATTCAGCCCTGGCCGCAGTAACATTCATATTATTATTACTGTGGCGTCCTAATATACTGTGGGAATAAGATGATGTAATAATCAAACTATTCATACTAGTCTCAAGTATAAAAGTTAAAGTAAATGAGTAATGTAACTATAAAAATGTTTTATTTATTTTTGTTAGGGCAGATATTAGAGACCCCTTCAACTCATCAAAAGGATTATCAGCCTCAGTTACGACAGAACTGGGACAGATATTAGAGACCCTTTTGATTATTGAAAGGATTATCAGCCTTACACACTACAGAACTGGGGCAGATATTAGAGACCCTTTCATTGCATTAGAAGGATTATCAGCCTCAGTCACGACAGGACTGGGGCCGATATTAGAGACCCTTCCAATAATTAAAAGGATTATCCGCCACAGTTGACCAAACAAAAAGTGGTCCATTGTTATTGACATCCACGAATATCATCGCAGAAATCAATCCCCGATTCTAAAATATCCTCAGTAGGTAAAACTTGAGAAAGTTTCAATGCCTGCTTACGCAGTTCCTGCACCCTATCAGTAGGTACACTTCCTCTAATAATAACTTCGCACAATAGTTCTGGTTTTTGAAGACTTAAATATTCAATTGGTAACGACATTTTGTGAGCACAGTTACTTTCATAGAGAGTTTACAAAAACTTATCCATCCTGTTACAAATAATGAATATAACGTATTCTTTACTTAAAACAAAAAAAACAAGGAAATAAAAAATATGGAGAATAAAAAAAAATCACTTCTAAATAACACACAAACATTAAAATATTTACAAAAAATCATTGTGTATTTTTCTTAATTAAAATTATCATTAGCAAAAAAAAATATTTTTTTTAAATAAAAATGTTATTAAAAAAAAATATTCAAAAACAAAATACAATTAAAATATTTACAAAGGGTAAAAAACAATAAAAAAAAAACATTAAAAAAAAATATTTACAAGATCCCGGTTTGCCTCGGATTCGAACCAGGGTGCACGACAATATAGCGTTGTCGGCTATCTATATGGGCTAGGAGTCCGCCCTGACGTTAGTCGCCTTATACGACACCCTGTCTCGTGATTGGGTTGGTGCTATTCGATCCCGGCCACCACACGGGGATTACAAAAAAAATACACAATAAAAATACACACAAAAAAACAAAGAAAACGTTTTACAAAAACGACACAATACACAATAAAAAATAATATAACCTGGATGTTGACGAATTTATGCTAAAAATGTAGCTATAAAAACCACGTTGGGCGCCAATTTATGTGACGAAGTCCTACCTACAGGTATAAATTGGCTGTAAGGTAATGAAACAACGTACATACAATAAAATAAAATATATATTAAAAGAAACCTAACTATTTAAAATTTATAAAGAGCGAAAGAGATATAAAAGAATGGGTCCTATCAACATCCAGATTATGTCATGGGAAGAATGCTTCGAATTCGAATGAATCGATTCCGAGGTAGAAAAATCTCTACGGCAGAACCTGGCCTGGAACCTTTTTTTCCTGAAGCCCTGTCTGCTACCGTCTTCAGACATCCCAGCTGGTCATAGCCTGGATTCTTCTTCCGGAGCCTGGACACCGTCTGCTCGGCAGATCACGGCCTGCCATAGCCGGCCATAGCCGACCGCTGCCCGGAGCCTGGCCTGCCACTGAAGGACGTTGGATGCTGCCCTCCCCGATCGTCGCTTAATCAGGGCAGTAGCATTCTTCCCATGACATAATCTGGATGTTGATAGGACCCATTCTTTTATATCTCTTTCGCTCTTTATAAATTTTAAATAGTTAGGTTTCTTTTAATATATATTTTATTTTATTGTATGTACGTTGTTTCATTACCTTACAGCCAATTTATACCTGTAGGTAGGACTTCGTCACAGTGGCTCTCTTGTATGGCAGATAATGATTGACAGGTCAATGGAATCAGCTAACCACCTAGTCTTACACTAGTTGGTTATGTAGTGTGTGTTCGGTTCGGTAGTAATTTTCATATTAAGATTTCCATTCCATCGTGTCTAAGTTCAATTAATATTTGTCGTTATTTTGTTAATGAATAGCTGCCTAACCAAACGCACTCTAAGACCTCATTGTTAAACTTTTTTTTTTTTTTTTGACTATTCATAAATATCTGTAAAGATTTACATGAAATAAATGATTTTGACTTTGACTTTTGACTTTTGGTTTAGGTAAGATAAATAAACAGTGTGAGCTGGTGATTGATAAAAGTGTTGTCCCAATTAAAGAACCATTAAGAAAAGTGCCATTTAAACTATATAAAGATTTAGAGCTTGAATTAAATAGAATGGAAAATTTAGGTGTTATAGAAAGGATTTCTGATCCAACAGATTGGATAAATAGTATAGTTGTAACCAAAAAGAAAAGTGGAAGTTTAAGATTATGTTTTGATCCGCGAAATCTTAATAAAGCGCTCAAAAGATCTCATTATCCATTGCCTGACATAAATACTATCAAAAATCAACTATTAGACGCAAAATACTTTTCAACACTTGATGCCAATTCAGGGTTTTGGACTCTACCACTAACGGAAGAGTCATCTAAGCTATGTACATTTATAACACTATTTGGTCGCTTTAAATTTTTAAGATTGCCTTTCGGTATTAATAGTGCATCTTTCATTCAACAATGATAGATTTGTTTAAAAATATTAAAAATGTAATTTTTATTTTGATGATATTCTAGTCTTTGGCACAAACATAGAAGAACACAATAATGCTCCTAAATTAGTTTTAGAAAGAGCTCGAGAAGTTAATATGCGTTTTAATAAAACAAAATCTAATATATGTAAAACATCAATCACTTACATCGGGCATATTTTCTCAAGTGATGGTATGCAGCCTGACCCTGATAAGATAAAAGCAATTGTGGACATGTCAGAGCCAAATAATAAACAGGATCTTCTAAGATTCCTAGGTATGTTAACATATTTATCATCTTTTATTGCCAATTATTCCAAATATACCCAGAATTTAAGAACATTATAAAAAAATAATATTGTTTGGCTTTGGGATGAGCCTCATAGAGCCGAATTTAATCATCTTAAATCATTGATTACATCTGCTCCTGTATTAACATTTTATGACGCAAATAAAAAAATAATTTTGTCCTGTGATTCTTCTCAGTTTGCAGTAGGTGCTGTTATTTCGCATAACACTAATCCCATAGCATATGCATCAGCCTCATTGACAGAATGTCAGCAAAACTATGCTCAAATTGAGCGTGAATTATTGGCGATAGTATTTGGTTGTCTGAAGTTTCAGCAGTATATATATGGTCAAAAGGTCACTGTGCATACAGACCACAAGCCATTAATTCCGTTGTTTAAAAACCATTGCATAAAGTACCACAAAGGTTGCAAAGATTTATGTTAAAAATTCAAGGCTTTGACCTTGATGTCCAGTATATACCAGGTAAAAAAATGTTTGTGTCTGATACTTTATCTCGTGCCCCACTGTGCGACAAAATAAAAGAAGTGTCTGATGAATTTTGAAAGTGAAATAAACTTGCATGTAAATTTATTAGTTTCTAGCTTAGCATTGTCTTCAGATCAGATAGAGAATTTAAAAAATGAAACTGTTAAAGACCATGAAATGATACTTTTAACTAATTATTATAAACTAGCGGCCCGTCCCGGCTTCGCACAGGTTTGTATAACTTTAACTATATGCTCAGCGCACGCCACGGAAGGCCTCAGAAACGATACTTTTCCTCCGTTTTTAAAACATTTTTGGTTACTGCTCCACAACTATAGGACCTAGCGTGATATTATATAGCCTATGTTACTTCTGAATAATGCAGCTTTCTAATGGTGAAAAAATTATTGCAATCGGTCCAGTAGTTTTTGAGTTTATTCATTACAAACATACAAAAATACAAATCTTTCCTCTTTATTATATTAGTATAGATATGGGTGGCCTACTGATAAAAATAAAATTGAATTAGAAATTAGGCCATATTTAAAGTTTTATAATAATATTCATGTGGCAGATGGTTTAGTGTTTAATTGTGATTGTATTATAGTACCTAAGTCTTTAAGAAAACAAATGCTGTTATACATACATTAGAGTCATTTTGATATAAATCGGTGCATTAATTATGCAAAAAGTTGTTTGTTTTGGCCCAGTATGACAAATGATATTAAGAATATGGTTTCAGCATGTATGTCATGTCAATTATTTAGTAAAAATAACAGCCAGCTACCATTAATGCCACATGAAATTAAGTTATTACCTAGGAATAAAATTGGTGTAGATTTTATGGATATTTTAGGTAGTAAATATATTGTATGTGTAGATTATTTTTCCAAATATATAGAGTTAGCATTATTGACTTAAGTCAATCTTTGCCAGACATGGCATTCCGGTAACCATGGTCTCAGATAATGGACCACCGTTTAACTCTATTGAGTTCTCTAATTTTGTTAAAGAATGGAATATTAATCATGATACTATTAGCCCATACCATTCACAATCTAACGGTCAAGTAGAGAGATCTATTGCTACCTTAAAAAGCATGATTTTGAAGTCTCATGATTCAGGAAGTGATATGTATTTGGCTTTGTTGCAATATCGTTAAATCCCCAACAATAGTTTAAATTCACCCTCTCAGTTGCTCATGTCAAGGACACTAAGAACTAGAATACCTATTTCTGAAAAATTATTAAAACCAAAATTGATAAATTTTAAAAAACATAGATGTTATATCAAGAAAAACAATCATTTTAAATCTTATTATTTTAATAAAAAGGCTAAATATAAAAATAAACTAAACATAGGTAATAAAGTTTTATTTAAGAAGGTATTGTCAGATAAGAAATGGAGTGTAGGAAGTATATCTGGTTTTGGGCCTCACCCTAGAAGTTATGTAGTTGTAGGGGAGGAAGGAGGAATGTATAGAAGAAATAGAATGTTTTTGAAAAACTTTGTATATGATCCCAATAATTTTAGAAAGAAAGACAAACCTGTTGGTGAAGATTTTATAACTGATCATGGAAATAGTGTATTGGTTAGGCCTAGCTGTACGACTGCAGATATTCAAACAACTAGGTCGGGTCGTATAGTTAGACCACCAATTAGATTAGAATTTGATTAAAAAAGGGAGATGTTATAATGAGAACTTACCTTACTTATTATATACATTTGGAAACAATCCTTATAGTTGTTTCTGGTTATTATAAGTCTATCTTGTCTACACAATCAATTGTAAAAAATGTAGTTTTGTCATTATAATAAATGTGCATAATAAAATCAGTATTTTATTAAATAATCCACACCTTAATACATAGTACAAAGCCACTTTCCATGTCTGTCTCTCTGTACCTTTCATGAATTTAAAAACCGTGCCCGTCCACGCGGGCGCGTTTTTTTTTAACTTCATGGTACCCTTAGATATTCTAGTAGTTGCAAGACGTTCCGTATTTCACGGGACGTCCCGTATTTCGGGCGTAATTTTAAATGTCCTGCCGGGACTGACTTTGTCCTGTATTTTAACCATGCTCGATTTAGTATTGCCAAGTCGTGCTACGGCTGACAAATACTCATACGCAACGTTAGTATGAAATAAATGAACACCTTGCTTATTATTTATAATATTTAAGAAAAAAATTGTACAATCATAATCATATTTTAAAACCAACAGTACTTTATGTTGCATTTAACATATTAAAAAAAAAAATATATAATAATAATTTAAAACGATCATTAACTACAGTTAAAAAAAATATTTTTTTTGCCCATTTAACCATTTCATAATAATTCATTTATTCAATATAAAAGTACACATATTAGTTGCACAATGGGCCCCGCACTAGGAAATCCTGTATCGCGGGCTCCCAAAAAAAGATTGACAAAGTAATGGGGTTAGCATTTATGAGACATTTAAAAAAAATTACAATAAATAACAAATCAATTTCAACTAATAACAATAGAGAAAACATTTCGATTTAATATAAATACAAATAAAATTTACAATAAATACATAATAAAAATAAGTTTAGACACAGCATGCAAGATTTTATTAAAATAATATTAAACTAAATCAAATCAAACAATCCATTTTAAACCAATCAAAAATTGTGTAAAGCGATGCGATGTGTGAGCCTGTGTTGGTGTTGTGTCATTGTCTATGTAAAATGTACGAGCAAATCAAACGTTAGGATTAATAAAGTTAGGATAGCTGGCAACATATTAGGTGATTACCGCCAATAGCTCTTCAGTCTGTTCATAAGTCCAAGTTAGCAGAATCCTCTCGATAGCCTCCTTGGCCTCTCAAAGACTTAATTTTTTTTAAGTCATCGATTTGGAAGAGTTTATTATATATGTGACAGTTCAGAAAAATACCAAAACGCTTTGCGAATGTAGTTTTTATGTGGTAAGGATTACTTAAATGGAAAACCCGACTTTTTAACATTTTTGGGTAGTCAATCGAACTTAATACATGTATATGAGTTGCTAATGCAGTTTTTATGACAAAGAGTTGTCGGACCGACAGAATCCCAGCTTCTTGATGCAGAGCAAATGTAGGATACCGGAATGGTTTCAGCATTATTGTTTTTAGTATGGAGCGCTGTGCCCTTTCCAGTCCTATCATGGTTGAGTTGTAGGTGCCATCCAAACAGTTATACAGTAGGTTAGGACTGACTGACATAACGCTAAATAAACGATTTTAAGGAGATCCCACTGTTCGGAGTATACGCATGGTGTGGACCAGCCTTCTCACCTTTCTAATCACAGCGGCTATTTGTAATTTAAAGCACAGTTTGTCGTCTAGTACCACCCCCAGATATTTTTTGTTCTTTGTAATCTTTATTAACTCACAGTCGCAGGACGTTATTTGATTAGACTGGTGGCAACTGTGAATTTTTAGACCGAAACTAGTGGGTGGTGCCGATTTTTGTGAAAAAATTAACAATACGATTTGGCTGTATTCAGTGTAAGAAGATTGTGGTCCAACCAGTTTTTTGCATTGATCATAACCAGTTCTGCTAGACGGATTACATCGTCCCATGTCGACCCATGAAATAAAATAGCAGTATCATCCGCATAGCATATTATGTCAGCGTTTCTCAACAACAGGGACAATAAATCGTTCAGATATATTATGAACAGGGTTGGCCTTAGAACACTGCCTTGAGGGACGCCAAATGAGGGGGTACGCTGTTGGCTGAAGTGTGTGGCAACCTTGATGGAGTGTTCTGTTAGTGAGGTAGCTTCTGAACCAATTAAATGTCAATCACCTAAGACCCATAATTTGTAGTTTTTCCAGGAGTATAGGGATTGATACGGTGTCAAAGGCTTTCTTCAAATCGAGAAAAAACCCCAAGGCAGGTATTGCCTACATCCAGGTGACGGACGGCTATATCAACAAGCTCTGTTACTGCGTCCTCGGTAGATTTACCTTGTCTGAAACCGTATTGTCGTGCCGATAACATTTGATTAGTTTCTAAAAATGTTACTAATTGTTTGTTGACAATATTTTCCAGCATTTTCGAAAATACACCTAAGAGCGAGATTGGTCTATAGTTTTCAGGTTGATTTTTGTCGCCACCTTTATGTAGTGGAGTAATAGTTGCACATTTCCAGCTCTCAGGGAATAATCCGGTTTCCAAACTCAGGTTAAAAACAAAACTCAAAGGTTCAATTATAAGACTTTTTATCGACTTAACAATTCTATTCGTAATCCCATCTGGTCCAGGAGCACAGTCCTCCCTTAACTTCTCTATTAGATCAGCCACTTCTATTGGGGTTGTAGGATTAAAAAAGAAGGAGCCTATTGGGGAATTTGTCCCTAACCATAGTCTGAAAAAAAATCTGGCGACACTAATTCTAAGCTACGCAATGGATTTTATACGATTATTATTGTCATTTATTCAGAATGGGAGTTAGATAAATATAAAATGCATGTTTATACATATAAAATAAACATGTCTTATTTTCTATATTATTTTGAGAGATTTTATTGCTATCGCTGACTTATCGATATAATAATAATAATAATAAAAATAACTTTATTGTCTCAAAAAAGTACAAAATGTTTTGGAACCCTGTCTCCCGTGCTAGCTGATGCTGTGTTACAGGAGCCAGTGTCTTCCCATGCGTGGATACAAAGTTGTGCAAGTCTATTTGGCACAAATAAATAGTATAGGTACTAAATCTTAACATATATATATAAATAACAAAAGAAAATAAATTGCAAATAAATTATTAGTGGAAAACAAAACAGAAAAAAAAAACAATAATATAAAAAATATAAAATAAACAAATGGGTAAAATACTTTTATATTTTTGGGTGTAAAGTATGTGTGTGTGTAATGTGTGTATGAGTGGTATGCGTGATATGTGTGTGTGGTATGCGTGATATTTGTGTGTGGTATGTGCGAAAGTATGTGTGTGGGTATGAGAGTGCGGAGTTGTGTGTTTATTGGATGTTTATAACAAAGTTAAATAGATAACATTGATACTTAGCTTATAACATTTAAAAGTTTTTCAGTTTGATCATAGTTTAATTTATTTAAAAGTGATTTTATACGCCTTTTTAGTATATTAGAGTTAAAGTTTCTTATATAATATTTTTTATTAAATATGTTATAAAATTTAGCTGCTAAATATGAGTATTGTCTTTGTGCATATGCGCTGTTGGTGACTGGTACGGGGCAATGGTCTACACGTCTTCGCTGTGCACTCAACTGAGGAATAATTGTCTTGTGGTGTCTTAGAACGCATTGGTATACGAACAGTTTTCGAACTGATAAAACTTCAGAACTTTCGTACACCGATGCGGTAGGGTGTCTGTATGGTAGTGATAAGGATACTTTGAGTACCGCTCTCTGAGCTCGCTCGAGTTCAATGAGATGGGTCTTTGAGGCTCCACCCCAAGCACAAATGCAATAACTGAGAATGCTTTCGCATAAAGCTTTGTATGTTTGAATAATTAGTGGCTTCTTTGCCGCATTCCTCAGATTTTTAAAGATGTAAATTAATTTTCTAACGCGTTTTGATAGCTCAGTTATATGTATATTCCAGTTCAGTAGTTCATCAACGACCGTGCCAAGGTATTTAATATGATTGGCACGTATTAGGTTTTCACAAGCACATTTTGCGGGCGCCACAGTAGCATCTCGATTGCAAGGGTGAGTATGAATCTTAATGCTAAAATTACTATTAGGTATATGTTTCTTAGACTTGCTGAAAGTAATAAATTTAGTTTTTGAGGTATTTAATGTTAATAAGGAATCTTCTAGCCAAGTTGTAACCTTTGATAAACCCATCTCAGCATGATGTTTCGCTATGTCCCATGTTGGCCCGTGAAATAGAAGCACTGTGTCGTCAGCAAACATGACTAAGTCTGTTCCTTTTGATTTTACCTGACACAGCTCGTTGATGTATACCAGAAATAGACTAGGTCCGAGGCTACTACCTTGGGGAATACCGTATGTGCAGAATTTATTGTTACTTTTATGCTCACCTATCTTAACTTGCTGGGTTCTACCTGTAAGATAGTCGTTGAACCAGTTGAGTGGAGTTCCCCTAACCCCCATCCCATCCAACCGAGCAAGTAGGATAGGTATGCTAACAGTGTCAAAGGCCTTTTGTAAGTCCAAAAATACTCCAATAACCTTGTTCTGACGATCCACATGTTTGGTGATAGTTGTTGTTAGTTTCAGTACAGCGTCCTCAGTTGAGATTCCAGAACGAAAGCCGTGTTGATTATTGGATATTAACTTATTATTTTCGATATAGTCTATTAGTCGACCATTAACAATTTTTTCCAAAATTTTTGATATACTTGAGAGCAAGGAAATTGGTCTATAATTGCTTGGAACATCTTTTGCACCTGATTTATGAATAGGGATCACAACTGATTTTTTTAATTGATCTGGAAAAACTCCATTGGAAAGGCTCAGGTTGCATAACCAAGTAATTGGACCCACTATTTGATATTTGAATTGTTTAATAAAGTTACAACTGATATTATCCAATCCTGGAGCGCTGTGGTAATTAATTCCGTTGTTTAAAAACCATTGCATAAAGTACCACAAAGGTTGCAAAGATTTATGTTAAAAATTCAAGGCTTTGACCTTGATGTCCAGTATATACCAGGTAAAAAAATGTTTGTGTCTGATACTTTATCTCGTGCCCCACTGTGCGACAAAATAAAAGAAGTGTCTGATGAATTTTGAAAGTGAAATAAACTTGCATGTAAATTTATTAGTTTCTAGCTTAGCATTGTCTTCAGATCAGATAGAGAATTTAAAAAATGAAACTGTTAAAGACCATGAAATGATACTTTTAACTAATTATTATAAACTAGCGGCCCGTCCCGGCTTCGCACAGGTTTGTATAACTTTAACTATATGCTCAGCGCACGCCACGGAAGGCCTCAGAAACGATACTTTTCCTCCGTTTTTAAAACATTTTTGGTTACTGCTCCACAACTATAGGACCTAGCGTGATATTATATAGCCTATGTTACTTCTGAATAATGCAGCTTTCTAATGGTGAAAAGAAATTATCGCAATCGGTCCAGTAGTTTTTGAGTTTATTCATTACAAACATACAAAAATACAAATCTTTCCTCTTTATTATATTAGTATAGATATGGGTGGCCTACTGATAAAAATAAAATTGAATTAGAAATTAGGCCATATTTAAAGTTTTATAATAATATTCATGTGGCAGATGGTTTAGTGTTTAATTGTGATTGTATTATAGTACCTAAGTCTTTAAGAAAACAAATGCTGTTATACATACATTAGAGTCATTTTGATATAAATCGGTGCATTAATTATGCAAAAAGTTGTTTGTTTTGGCCCAGTATGACAAATGATATTAAGAATATGGTTTCAGCATGTATGTCATGTCAATTATTTAGTAAAAATAACAGCCAGCTACCATTAATGCCACATGAAATTAAGTTATTACCTTGGAATAAAATTGGTGTAGATTTTATGGATATTTTAGGTAGTAAATATATTGTATGTGTAGATTATTTTTCCAAATATATAGAGTTAGCATTATTGACTTAAGTCAATCTTTGCCAGACATGGCATTCCGGTAACCATGGTCTCAGATAATGGACCACCGTTTAACTCTATTGAGTTCTCTAATTTTGTTAAAGAATGGAATATTAATCATGATACTATTAGCCCATACCATTCACAATCTAACGGTCAAGTAGAGAGATCTATTGCTACCTTAAAAAGCATGATTTTGAAGTCTCATGATTCAGGAAGTGATATGTATTTGGCTTTGTTGCAATATCGTTAAATCCCCAACAATAGTTTAAATTCACCCTCTCAGTTGCTCATGTTAAGGACACTAAGAACTAGAATACCTATTTCTGAAAAATTATTAAAACCAAAATTGATAAATTTTAAAAAACATAGATGTTATATCAAGAAAAACAATCATTTTAAATCTTATTATTTTAATAAAAAGGCTAAATATAAAAATAAACTAAACATAGGTAATAAAGTTTTATTTAAGAAGGTATTGTCAGATAAGAAATGGAGTGTAGGAAGTATATCTGGTTTTGGGCCTCACCCTAGAAGTTATGTAGTTGTAGGGGAGGAAGGAGGAATGTATAGAAGAAATAGAATGTTTTTGAAAAACTTTGTATATGATCCCAATAATTTTAGAAAGAAAGACAAACCTGTTGGTGAAGATTTTATAACTGATCATGGAAATAGTGTATTGGTTAGGCCTAGCTGTACGACTGCAGATATTCAAACAACTAGGTCGGGTCGTATAGTTAGACCACCAATTAGATTAGAATTTGATTAAAAAAGGGAGATGTTATAATGAGAACTTACCTTACTTATTATATACATTTGGAAACAATCCTTATAGTTGTTTCTGGTTATTATAAGTCTATCTTGTCTACACAATCAATTGTAAAAAATTTAGTTTTGTCATTATAATAAATGTGCATAATAAAATCAGTATTTTATTAAATAATCCACACCTTAATACATAGTACAAAGCCACTTTCCATGTCTGTCTATCTGTACCCTTCATGAATTTAAAAACCGTGCCCGTCCACGCGGGCGCGTTTTTTTTTAACTTCATGGTACCCTTAGATATTCTAGTAGTTGCAAGACGTTCCGTATTTCACGGGACGTCCCGTATTTCGGGCGTAATTTTAAATGTCCTGCCGGGACTGACTTTGTCCTGTATTTCAACCATGCTCGATTTAGTATTGCCAAGTCGTGCTACGGCTGACAAATACTCATACGCAACGTTAGTATGAAATAAATGAACACCTTGCTTATTATTTATAATATTTAAGAAAAAAATTGTACAATCATAATCATATTTTAAAACCAACAGTACTTTATGTTGCATTTAACATATTAAAAAAAAATATATATAATAATAATTTAAAACGATCATTAACTACAGTTAAAAAAAATATTTTTTTTGCCCATTTAACCATTTCATAATAATTCATTTATTCAATATAAAAGTACACATATTAGTTGCACAATGGGCCCCGCACTAGGAAATCCTGTATCGCGGGCTCCCAAAAAAAGATTGACAAAGTAATGGGGTTAGCATTTATGAGACATTTAAAAAAAATTACAATAAATAACAAATCAATTTCAACTAATAACAATAGAGAAAACATTTCGATTTAATATAAATACAAATAAAATTTACAATAAATACATAATAAAAATAAGTTTAGACACAGCATGCAAGATTTTATTAAAATAATATTAAACTAAATCAAATCAAACAATCCATTTTAAACCAATCAAAAATTGTGTAAAGCGATGCGATGTGTGAGCCTGTGTTGGTGTTGTGTCATTGTCTATGTAAAATGTACGAGCAAATCAAACGTTAGGATTAATAAAGTTAGGATAGCTGGCAACATATTAGGTGATTACCGCCAATAGCTCTTCAGTCTGTTCATAAGTCCAAGTTAGCAGAATCCTCTCGATAGCCTCCTTGGCCTCTCAAAGACTTAATTTTTTTTAAGTCATCGATTTGGAAGAGTTTATTATATATGTGACAGTTCAGAAAAATACCAAAACGCTTTGCGAATGTAGTTTTTATGTGGTAAGGATTACTTAAATGGAAAACCCGACTTTTTAACATTTTTGGGTAGTCAATCGAACTTAATACATGTATATGAGTTGCTAATGCAGTTTTTATGACAAAGAGTTGTCGGACCGACAGAATCCCAGCTTCTTGATGCAGAGCAAATGTAGGATACCGGAATGGTTTCAGCATTATTGTTTTTAGTATGGAGCGCTGTACCCTTTCCAGTCCTATCATGGTTGAGTTGTAGGTGCCATCCAAACAGTTATACAGTAGGTTAGGACTGACTGACATAACGCTAAATAAACGATTTTAAGGAGATCCCACTGTTCGGAGTATACGCATGGTGTGGACCAGCCTTCTCACCTTTCTAATCACAGCGGCTATTTGTAATTTAAAGCACAGTTTGTCGTCTAGTACCACCCCCAGATATTTTTTGTTCTTTGTAATCTTTATTAACTCACAGTCGCAGGACGTTATTTGATTAGACTGGTGGCAACTGTGAATTTTTAGACCGAAACTAGTGGGTGGTGCCGATTTTTGTGAAAAAATTAACAATACGATTTGGCTGTATTCAGTGTAAGAAGATTGTGGTCCAACCAGTTTTTTGCATTGATCATACCCAGTTCTGCTAGACGGATTACATCGTCCCATGTCGACCCATGAAATAAAATAGCAGTATCATCCGCATAGCATATTATGTCAGCGTTTCTCAACAACAGGGACAATAAATCGTTCAGATATATTATGAACAGGGTTGGCCTTAGAACACTGCCTTGAGGGACGCCAAATGAGGGGGTACGCTGTTGGCTGAAGTGTGTGGCAACCTTGATGGAGTGTTCTGTTAGTGAGGTAGCTTCTGAACCAATTAAATGTCAATCACCTAAGACCCATAATTTGTAGTTTTTCCAGGAGTATAGGGATTGATACGGTGTCAAAGGCTTTCTTCAAATCGAGAAAAAACCCCAAGGCAGGTATTGCCTACATCCAGGTGACGGACGGCTATATCAACAAGCTCTGTTACTGCGTCCTCGGTAGATTTACCTTGTCTGAAACCGTATTGTCGTGCCGATAACATTTGATTAGTTTCTAAAAATGTTACTAATTGTTTGTTGACAATATTTTCCAGCATTTTCGAAAATACACCTAAGAGCGAGATTGGTCTATAGTTTTCAGGTTGATTTTTGTCGCCACCTTTATGTAGTGGAGTAATAGTTGCACATTTCCAGCTCTCAGGGAATAATCCGGTTTCCAAACTCAGGTTAAAAACAAAACTCAAAGGTTCAATTATAAGACTTTTTATCGACTTAACAATTCTATTCGTAATCCCATCTGGTCCAGGAGCACAGTCCTCCCTTAACTTCTCTATTAGATCAGCCACTTCTATTGGGGTTGTAGGATTAAAAAAGAAGGAGCCTATTGGGGAATTTGTCCCTAACCATAGTCTGAAAAAAAATCTGGCGACACTAATTCTAAGCTACGCAATGGATTTTATACGATTATTATTGTCATTTATTCAGAATGGGAGTTAGATAAATATAAAATGCATGTTTATACATATAAAATAAACATGTCTTATTTTCTATATTATTTTGAGAGATTTTATTGCTATCGCTGACTTATCGATATAATAATAATAATAATAAAAATAACTTTATTGTCTCAAAAAAGTACAAAATGTTTTGGAACCCTGTCTCCCGTGCTAGCTGATGCTGTGTTACAGGAGCCAGTGTCTTCCCATGCGTGGATACAAAGTTGTGCAAGTCTATTTGGCACAAATAAATAGTATAGGTACTAAATCTTAACATATATATATAAATAACAAAAGAAAATAAATTGCAAATAAATTATTAGTGGAAAACAAAACAGAAAAAAAAAACAATAATATAAAAAATATAAAATAAACAAATGGGTAAAATACTTTTATATTTTTGGGTGTAAAGTATGTGTGTGTGTAATGTGTGTATGAGTGGTATGCGTGATATGTGTGTGTGGTATGCGTGATATTTGTGTGTGGTATGTGCGAAAGTATGTGTGTGGGTATGAGAGTGCGGAGTTGTGTGTTTATTGGATGTTTATAACAAAGTTAAATAGATAACATTGATACTTAGCTTATAACATTTAAAAGTTTTTCAGTTTGATCATAGTTTAATTTATTTAAAAGTGATTTTATACGCCTTTTTAGTATATTAGAGTTAAAGTTTCTTATATAATATTTTTTATTAAATATGTTATAAAATTTAGCTGCTAAATATGAGTATTGTCTTTGTGCATATGCGCTGTTGGTGACTGGTACGGGGCAATGGTCTACACGTCTTCGCTGTGCACTCAACTGAGGAATAATTGTCTTGTGGTGTCTTAGAACGCATTGGTATACGAACAGTTTTCGAACTGATAAAACTTCAGAACTTTCGTAGAGACAAGCCGTGGTGACCGAGTTGATCGGCCATCTCTATTAATTTATACAATGAAAGTATCTTACTTTGTCATCAGTCTATGCTAAAATTAAATAAAAAACTGTCAGTGTAAATTTCATTTGGTGTGTTTCCTGAAAATAAAGTTAGTGTTAAATATTGGTGTCTTTTTAATTAATACCCAAATAACCCTTCAATCTCTCCACATTGACAGCGATGAGAAAGATTAGTTTGATAAGCCTGGACGAAGACATACTGCAAGTCTCAAGGCGTTGCGATCAAGTAAGGTAGCCAGCAGGTACCCACCGACTCCGATACCGGGAGATTGAGTTGGAGTTGAGATCGAGAACGATGTATTTAGTACTACAAAAAGTGAGACATCGTTGTTTTAATTGACCACTGCATAACTACATAGTTGGAGTACCTAATTAATTACAAAAAAGATAATATTATGATAATAAAGACAAAATTCATAATATTATGAATTTCGGAAATATCATTTTGTATGAAATGACGTTCTTTTTGATCTCAACTCGAACGAGTTCCCCCAGATAATATAATAAATAATATAATAGCTACTGCAAAAAATATAGTTAGGGAGGTAGTTGCTGTTGTTAAACTTGCTGAAATGTTCGCTCAACCGAATAAATCTAATTTAAACTGGAAACTACCCTTTGAGCGTATGGTCCCTGTAGTTTGCTTTCATGTACATATGAAACATTAAACCAAATAAACTGTGCCATATATTATACCGTTATAATACAAATTATATTAGTAAAATAAAATATTTACAAAGTACCTTCTGGCCGCACTCTCACGTTACGCTATTACATATTTTTTATCTATAAGTATAAATAAAAATATATTGTCGAATATGTAGGTAAGCGCATCACTTCAGAACGGCTAGGCTACTGTATCGATTTCTTGTTAAGGTGGAAGTCTCCTTTCAAGGTTCGGTTATGAAACAAGGTGTTGATTTAACAATAAAGCAGCGAGGATATACTCGCAATATGATTTATACAATGACCTACAAAAATATTATTTCAATTCTGCGACAAACAGTAAATGGGTAGGTATTACTGGAAGTGCGAAAGCTCATTTTGTACGAAGAGCGCGGACTTCGCGATTACAAATGCAGTGACCTCAAACAATAATATTAAAGACTTTGTACTGTACAAATATATATATATATATATATATGTATATAGTGCTCCATGAAGCTAAAAAAACGCGAGCGGCGCGCGGACGGGCACGTTTTTTACTTTCATGATAGTGCTCCAATTAAAGTAATAAGGAAAGATATTTTAGTTTATGAAATAAGTAACTATTATAGTACGTACAGATACAACGATAACTATAATAGGCGTCAATGATTACATTCAGTCTGTTGTGTTAGGGTTCCTTAGACCCCTCGGGAACCACAGATTATAATTAAGTTCCAACAAGTACAATTTCTCAAGTTTCCTCAGCGCTGGAATAACTTGAATAGGCTATTTGACTACATTAAAAATATACTATAAATTGTGGTCATCCTATCAGACAATGACGTAAAAAAACATATTTCACATTAATTTTAATTTCGACAGCCTCCGTAGACTAGTGGTTGCGCCTTTGGGTTTGTTTTCGGAGGTCGTGGACTCGATTCCCACCCATGGCAAAAAAATATTAGTACGTTTTTTCAGTACATTTTGTCATGGTCTGGTTGTTTATAAAATAGAATATGTATTATATCATTGATTCTGGTACACATAGTACAAGCCTAGAGCTTAGTTTGTGACCAGACATTTTAAAAAAAAGTATAGTAAAGTATATATATTTTTTGTAGATTACACGAAATAAAATTGAATATTTTTTACAATTTTATCTATGACAAAACATCTTTGATTAATTTGAATTTTATAAATGTACCATCCCTATATGCACCCCCCTCACAGACCCCAGAGACGTTGACTGAGGCTCAGGGCACGATTGCGACTAAATAAATCTAATCAGTCGATTTGGCAATGTCGCACACGAGATTAGAAAATTCGAAGAGAGATATCCATAACATATTACGTCTGGGGTCTATTAACCCCACGTTGTACGCGGAAGGTTAAAAATGTTGCCAACTTATGTAGTGATAATAGCTCATGCTGACTTAGGACATGCGACTTGCCGGTGGATTGAATCAATATTGTTAGAGCATATCATATCGGTGGACACATCTATGTCTGTCTGCAGTTCATACATACTTGTACTACTGTAGGTATAGCACAAAAAATGAGTTTTTATTTCGTTTGTTTTTCGGAAATAAAAATTAAATTACAATCACAACCAAAAATCAAATCTCTAAAATAAATATCGTTTTAGAATAAGAAAAAATAATTAGAATAATCATTATAATATTAAAAAAATTACGTGTGTACAAAATACTGTTATTTTGAAATTTACAATGATTTATTTTAATAAATTAAATAAAAAATGTTGAATTTCCAAATTTATTTCAGAGTTTTGTTTAAATATGAACAGTAACTTTAAAAATTGAAATATCAATAAATTATTGTCTGTATTGAGCGGATATGTGCCGAGGATGCTGGCGGCGTTTCCCCTCTGATTGTTTAAGGCTCCTCCTGAACGAAAAACGTCGTTGCTCTTGAGGAGTGGACCAAACAAGACCTATACTTTTTTTTGATATGCGACGAATATGGTCGAACAAACGGTACCTAAATTTTCAAACACCGCAGATATGTAGTCTGTGACTACATATCTGCTGTGGTATAATATTTTCAGTGTTTCCAGAAGATAGCTTGTTGGGCAGCTGCGCCAGTCTGCTCGTTGAAAGGTCTACTGCAAATGGGACGTTGCCAAATCTCCATGACTCCATTTTAAAATTATATATCTTTTCTTCTGTATCTATCTTGTAAATATAAAATAATGTCGGGCTAATTACACCAGTTATAACTCAAGAACGGCTGGACCGATTTTATTAAACTTTAATTTGTTGCAATTGTCTCTGAACTACTAAAACATCGTAATAAATCACCAAAAAAATAATTGCCAAGAAAATGCATTACTCATACATTTTGTATGGAACGGCTTTTTTTATAATATCCCAAAAAGGGATTGACTGAATTCGATATTTGTTTATTGTCTCGATCTCGAGATGTTTCCTTGCGCATTGGAAGAGTAAGAAAATCACAATATATAAAGGGTTGTTCAACAAGAACTTTGTTTTTCAATTGTGGCAACCCCAACAACATGATACTTTTGACATTTAGTTTTTTGACGAATTCTGCTTGAAAATGGCATTAAAATATTTAAAATCCACTATGAAAATGGTGGTTTTATTAAAGTTACATTTCGTCAAATTCGTGATATTTATGTTATATATATATAACTCTATTACTTATTCTATTATTGATGACGTGGATATCATTGACATGTGGTTTCAACAGGACGGTGCCACATGTCACACAGCCAATAAAACTGTAACGGAACGTTACTTTTTATGTTACGGAATTTTCGACGGTCCACGAAATGGATCGGATAGTTTAGGATTTAAAATTACCCTTTGCAAAAGTGCAAAATGCAAAAGAGGCAGGTAGTTTAAATAAATGCATTTTACAAGTCGAAGTAACGTATTACTTAAAATTTTACATAAATAGGCCGCGGTCAGAGTACTGCGCCATTGGCCATTTGATAAATTGCTAAGATCGCGAGTGTGTGTTTGTAATTGGATGATAAAAAGGATGTACCTGGTGCGGAGAGGTCGCTGGTTCTGCGGTACTACCATCCACAAGTTAATGCGGGTGTTCGGACACTACGTGGTGCCCTATTGCGGAGCGGAGCGAGTCCCAACACTGTTCGCTTTTAGTCTTTAACACAGATTTTCAACTAGGTTTACACTATTTGGCACTGTGTCACACTAGATGCACTTTTAGAGGCACTTCGTGGGCGGCGCGGCGTAATTGCGAATTAACGTGCTTACTCGTCTTCGGTAGCAGAGGGACTTGGTTTTTTGGACCAAGTGCGGTAGGTACAAAAGGTTAGGAAAAGTGAGGGTATATACATAAATACTTATTTACTTATGTGTGCGTGTTGAGTTTGCGAGTGTGTGTATGAATAATATTTATTTAATTATTTTATTTATTTATGCTTATATTTGGCCAAACCATAACTCCCGGCCTTGGATTGATCCAACATAAACAAATGCGGTGCGGTGCGGTAAATAAAGAAAGAAAATACTTAAAATTAATCTACTTAAACTAAAAACATTGAAAATATTATAAGGTATTGAAATTATTGAGTTGGAAGCGGACATACGCGGTTGACTGGTCTCACATAGTTACCAGACTTAGTTCTCACTTTAACGACACGTGTGACGTTGTCTCTACCAGGATAAGTTTCCTCCACCACACCAAGAGGCCAGCAAAGCGGCGGGAGATTCATTTCGCGTAAGATAACGACTTGGCCAATTGCTATAGGGTTGCTGGAAGTATTCCATTTGTTCCTATTCTGAAGGGACGTGAGGTATTCGACATGCCAACGCTTCCAGTATGATTGTACAAGTTTGTCAATCAAAGCGAAACGTTGTAAGCGGGTAATTTCAATATTATCTAGTTTTTCTGCGGGTAAATAATTGAGCGGGGTTAAATTTAAAAAATGAGCGGGGGTTAGTGCTACAGGATCTGAAGGATCGCTGCTTAAGACACAAAGCGGGCGAGAGTTTAGAAGAGATTCTATCTCAATGAGGGTAGTGTTTAACTCTTCGTAGGTTAATAACTGGTTACCGATAACTTTAAACAAGTGCGATTTAATGCATTTAATATTTCCCTCCCATATTCCTCCCATGTTGGGCGCATATGGTGGATTTATGCGAAATTCTATGTTCTGAGGAGTTAGTTCACGAATAATTGTTTTATTAAAATCATCAGCGGTTATTAAGGAATATATTTCATTTAATTGTCTGCGAGCACCAACAAAGTTCCTCCCTCCGTCACTAATAATGAGTGAGACCGGGCCGCGCCGAGCGATAAATCGTTTGAATGCAGCTAGAAATGTTTCAGTCGAAAGATCTGAAACAAGTTCTAAATGCAAGGCTTTAGTCGTCAGACACACAAACGTGCAGACGTATGCCTTCAATTTGTGTACACCACGCTTTCTTACGGGTGTTACGAAGATTGGACCCATATAGTCTACACCACACTTTGAGAATGGTTTGGCTTGCGTGACGCGGAAGTCAGGTAAGTTTCCCATTATAGGGTAGGTTTCCTTTGGTTTGTTTTTAAAACAAACATTACATGAATGTACTACCTGGCGGACAAGACTACGGCCAGACGTAATCCAATATTTACTACGTAGCAAAGCTAGCAGTAAACTGGGGCCAGTGTGACAGTGGATGCGGTGGTAGTACTCCACAAGGAGTTGGGTAATGCGGTCTTTGGCTGGCAGCAGAACGGGATGGCGTTGCTCAAAATCGAGCGGTGCGTTTTGTAAACGACCACCTACTCTTAATATTTCGTTATGAAAGAAAGGATTTAATTTTCGCAACGCCGGACGACAAGGTTTATTATATTTTATTAGACTTAAGTCATTTTGGAAGTGAGCAAATTGAATATATTTTATTATATAATTTTCAGAGGTATTTAAATCGTTTATAGTAATCGGACCTTTAGATTTTAGTTTTTTAATAAAACGTAGAACATAAACTATAATATTATTTAATTTTAACCACTTAGAGACCCTAATAGCGAGCGTATGAATGGGGTGCGGTTCCGTGTCTGATACTTGTATCAGTACTACGGGCTTGGATTCGGGAATATTAGCGGGGATATCCGTAGTGGAGTATGACGTCACACACCATTGGTTTTGCGGTAATAAAAACCACGAAGGTCCATTGAACCAATCATGATTATTTATTAATTTATTTGGTGTGACGGGGCGGGAGATGAGATCAGCGGGGTTTTCACTACCGGGAACATGGTACCAGCATTCCGGTGGGACCAGCTCACGTATAGCAGCGGTTCGGTTGGCAATAAAAGTTTGCCATTTATGCGGAGATGACCGAATCCAAGCGAGGGTTATAGTCGAGTCACTAAAGGCGAAAATATTATCTATGTGGTAGCGGTTTTTAAAGTTATCTGTAACAGATTTAATTAATAGCGCTAAAAGATGTGCGGCGCACAACTCCAAGCGTGCGAGGGTAGTTTTATTTAAAGGAGCTATGCGTGATTTTGCACAGAGCAAAGAAACGTTAGAGGCCGCATTATCTAGCAAGCCTATACGAACGTATATAACAGCGCCGTAGCATTTTTCGCTGGCGTCTGCAAAACATAATAAAGATACATACGAGTTCTTTGTTATGCCGATATGTCGCGGTATTTTAATTTTAGGCAAGTTAATTATTTCGGTTTGTATTTTGAACCAGAGCGTGGCGATATCTATGGGAACTTTGTCGTCCCATTCCAAATCTCTCTTCCAACATTCTTGGACTAGGAGATTCATATTAGCGGTTAGCGGGGCAAGGAGACCAAGCGGGTCGTACAACGTAGCGGTTTGCGATAAAATTAAACGTTTTGTACAAACAGAGGTTTCATGAGGATTGACGTTAAAAGTAAAATAATCAGAAAGGGGATTCCATTTTAAACCAACAATTTTAATTTCATCATCAGAGTCAAATAATATGTTTTTATTTGCTCGAGATGCTTCAGGAATATTTGATAAAAAAATTGAAGAATTGGATATCCACTTTGTTAAATTAAATCCTCCACTTGCAAACATATTAACAAGGTGAGAATATATTTGAAGTGCTTCGTCATCAGAATGAACAGAATATAAAAAATCATCCATGTATGAATAATTTGTAGCGATGCGTGCGGCCTCTGAATGTTTATAAGTCATAGATAAATGTTGTACAACTCGCATGGCCAAGTACGGTGAGCATTTGAGCCCGAACGGGACCCGGCGGAACTCATAAGTCTCGACGGGGTCGGACCTGAATAATATCCTTTGAAAGCGATAATGATCTTTATTTACTTTCAATTGAAAGTACATTTTTTCTAAATCAGCTGATATGGCAACTGAAAACATGCGTAGGTTTATTAATAAATCGAAAATGTTTGACTGTAGGCCCACAGTGAAGGATATCATTGAGACTCTTTCCTGATGAGGTTTTGGCACTAGCATCGAGTACTATTCTAATTTTAGTTGTGTCCTTATCAGGTCGGTACACAGCGCGGTGAGGTATGTAGTAAGCGGGGGACAACGGCGGCTGATAGTCGGACACTTTTACTAAAAACTCATTGTCAATGTATGACTGAATAGTGTCATTATAGCCAAGCCTTAAGTCTATATTATTATTTAACTTTTTTTCTAACGTTAGTAAACGTTTTTTAGCGGAAGGGTAAAGAAACCACGTACCGACCGTCGGATTCTCGATACATATTTTTGTTGAAGTCTTCTTCACACTGTTGATCATCTGGACTTAGTATGATTCGCGGGGTTACACTTTCTAAGTCCCATAATTTTTGCACTAATTTATCTAATTTATTATTATTATTTAATAATAATGCGTGGAGCGCGAGGTTAGAGGTGTGCGGTAACAAGGTATCACACTCGGTCTCACCCATCACTAGGTAACCTAGTGTGGACTCGATGGCGACGATACCTGTCTGCGGATGTATGATTTTATTTGATAATAATAAATGAGGGAATAAACCTGACCCTATTACGCAATCAATGTCAGCGGGAAAGTAAAACTTATCGTCTGCCAATAAAATATTTTTGAAAGAATTTAAACATTGAGAGTTTAAATGTACAGTAGGTAGTTTGCTTGTAATTTTTTCAACAACTGACGCTTTAATCGTGTACGAGTAACGTGGATCGAATCGAGATTGAAACGAAAACACTGTATAACCAATAACTGGATTCGTTGACATGCCGATACCCAAAACTGAAGATTTTTGGTAACAAATTTCTAAATTTAATTTATAACAACATTGTTGTGTAATAAAATTAGCAGTCGAACCGGTATCTAACAACATTCTTATCTCAGAATAATTGGATTTATTTTTCAATACATTTACCCGAGCGGTAGGTATAACATCACAAAACGTTTTACGATCGAATTGTGAAACCAAACTTTGTTGGGAGGTATCCCTGCTATTGTTTTGAAAACTTAAAGGCTGCGCAGGTGTTGATATAATACTGTCAGTTTGCGGAGGTACGGCGGTATGTTTTATCTCACTCTCGCTTATGGGATATGAGGCGGTGTTTGAAAATGAGGTGTGCGGAACATTTTGAAATGTGTGACTTTCATGATTGGTAGGGTTTTGTTTACTAAAGTGTTTTTTCACAAAATTGTCGTTATGCAACAATGAATGATGTCTCTTATGGCATTTAATACATGTTTTTATTGATTTGCAAGACTGAATATTATGAAATCCTAGACAGTTTTTACAAAAAGCGTTTTGTGAAACAATGTTATATTTTTCTTTAGGATTTAGGTTAAGGAACTTAGTGCAGTTATAAAGTGGATGACGATCGTTACTACAAACAACACAGTTATTATTATTGTTTTTATTTAGTGTGTTTGAGTTAATAAAATATGAGTGCAGCGGTTTTGTTTTGAGTGAATTTTGTGAAGTTTTTTGTTGTGAATGTGAATAGGAATGAAGTTGAGTGCGTGAAAGTATTTTAGATTGTTGTTTAATGAATTGTTCTAAAGAATCAAAAGTAGGTATTTTTATACCTCTTTGTTGTTGTTCAAATAAGTTGATAGATTCCTTATCTAACTTATTAAGGGCGATATGCAAAAACAGAAAATCAGCTAAATCGTTTATTTTTAGTGATTTTAAGGCGGCAACAGAAGCAAAGTAATGCTCTAAAAACAAATCAAGATTTTTTGAGGTTGGGTTTATACCCATGGGTTTAAATTTTAACATTTTATCAAAGTACTGAGCGGCTAAGGTTCGAGGGTCTTCGTACTTATCAACTATGGAATTCCAGATGATTTCATAGTTGGAGCCCACAGGTAGTATACCTGAGGTGATGGAAAGAACTGATCCTGACAGTTTAGACACTAAGTATTGTATCTTTTCGGCGTCCGTAAGATGTTCATTGTCATGAATCATCTCTTTAAAGTTTTGATACAATATAGGCCACATGCTAGGATCACCGTTAAATGAGACCAAGTCCAAAACTGGGAGCTTATGTTTTGGTTTACTAAACTGCATCATGTTTGAATCCTGTTTAGTTTTACTGGTAAGTTTATTCTGTATTGATTTTACACAGCAGAATAACTCGTCAAAGGATTCTATAGATTTAAATGAAGCAACATAATCAGGATCTAAAGCTACTTTAGTTTCATTTAATTCCTGAACCACAGTAGTGAATTCAGTCCTAACTTGATCTAAAGTGTTGGTACGAATGAGAAAGTGTTCTTGATCTTGTGCGGTTTTTATTTTGCGACTTAAATCATATGCATTTTGTATGATAGCAAATAAACTTAGGCGTTTAGCCTCTAAGACTTTTAAAGAAGTCATTTTACAGATTATATTTAATAAAAAATAAGTATAATGTACGTGGCAAGAGATGCGGTTATGAAAATAGCGGGTGCGGGTCAATGATATTAAAATAATATCATTGGTGGGTATGCGGTGAGTGTAAATGTGGTGTGTATCTTATAGGAAGACACGAGGAGTGTAAGAGGGATCACGGGGAGAAGGACCAAACTCTATGGATGATAAAAAGGATGTACCTGGTGCGGAGAGGTCGCTGGTTCTGCGGTACTACCATCCACAAGTTAATGCGGGTGTTCGGACACTACGTGGTGCCCTATTGCGGAGCGGAGCGAGTCCCAACACTGTTCGCTTTTAGTCTTTAACACAGATTTTCAACTAGGTTTACACTATTTGGCACTGTGTCACACTAGATGCACTTTTAGAGGCACTTCGTGGGCGGCGCGGCGTAATTGCGAATTAACGTGCTTACTCGTCTTCGGTAGCAGAGGGACTTGGTTTTTTGGACCAAGTGCGGTAGGTACAAAAGGTTAGGAAAAGTGAGGGTATATACATAAATACTTATTTACTTATGTGTGCGTGTTGAGTTTGCGAGTGTGTGTATGAATAATATTTATTTAATTATTTTATTTATTTATGCTTATATTTGGCCAAACCAGTAATAATTTGTTAGTTACAAAAATATATAATAGTGACGCACAAAGTTCGGAGTTCCAACATTAATTTGGTGAGTTAATTATACAGTACTTTCATAGGGACGTTTTTTAGGGTTCACTAGAATGTATATAAATATTGTACTGTGTCCGTGCGTCTATCTAGCACTGCACCCCAGCCTCCGTCCTACAGTTTTACGCAATGCACAATTATTGTTGCTGCCCTGCCAAAAACTGAAGACAACGAGAGCTGGAAGCAGTATGCTCCCTGTTCTGTAAACGTTCATACATATATTTTTATATTATATGTTTTGCATACAAGTTAAGTTAGAACTGTCGATCTGACGAAATAAAATTCCCAGTATATGCTTCAGTTGGGAATATTAACTACTAAAATTGTAACGCGGGCGAAGCTGCAGCCAAAAATTAGAACCGTCTAACTAGGATAAAAAAAAAACGAATGTCAAAAAAAGTCCCTTCGAATGATTCCAGGAATTAAGTCCGAGGTGGAGAATTAAGTCCGAGGTGGAGAATTTTTCTGAAGCCTGGTCTGGCACCGTCTACAGACACCCCAGCTGGTCATAGCTGAACTCAGCCTGGATTCTTATTCCGAAGCCTGGACACCGTCTGCTCAGCAGACGTCACGGCCTGCCATAGCCGGCCATAACCGACCGCTGCCCGGAGCCTTGCCTGCCACTGAAGGACGTTGGATGCTGCCCTCCCCGATCGTCGTATAATCAGGGCAGTAGCATTCTTCCCATGACATAATCTGGATGTTGATAGAACCCATTCTCTTATATCTCTCTCTCTCTTTATAATAATTGTATATAATAGTTAGGTTTCCTTTAATATATATATTTTTTATTTTTTATTGTATGTACGTTGTTTTCTTACCTCACCGCCAATTTATACCTGTAGGTAGGACAACGTTACAAAACCATCAATTTATTGCAACCCAAATTTCCTGATCGCATAATTTCACGAAACTCAACTGTTAAGTGGCCAGTCAGATCGTGTGATTTAACACCACTGGATATTTTTTTTTGTGGGGCTATGTTAAGGACAGAGTCTATACGGAGCCAATCAAATCGATTGGAGCCTTAAAACTCAAAATCCGTGATCTGATTACCGAAATAGTCCCGACATTTTCATTCATAAATGCCGAACTTTTCTCTTTGTAATTCAATAAAAACTTTAATCATCTTCATCTAATTTTGTTGTTTTAGAAAACAAAGTTCTTGTTGAAATCCCCTTTATACATATACAATGCCAACTGGTACTGCTTTTATTGATTTTGAGGCGGTTAAAGTTAGGGCCAGTTCAAGGTTTTTATCCCTACGGATCCTGCGATCAAATAGACTTGTAATGCAGATACGTCTTTGTCGCTGCCCATTTCGTACCCGCATCATTTAGCAGGAATAGTGGGAGCGATCAATATTGTTAAAAAACAATGTATTCATCGACTCCATTCATGGACTTTGTAGGCCTGGGTACCATCAGATCGACACAAAGTCACATGCTGTGCTTTTGAAAATGTTCATAAATTTCTGCATAACAGTTTCCTTTGTCAGAGTTAAATAGGATAGGACCCAGAATAATTCTTACAAAATTACACTTTACTATAACAAGAATAATAAATATATATATTTTTATAAGTGAATCAGTTTTTACTGTGTTATGGGAGTTATTTTCATAGAAATTTTAATAAATGCTCAGTTAATTTAATTATAAAAGAAGTTATTATTCCAGTCTAAAATTTCAGAATTAATGATTGTGTTTTAGCCACAAATTGCATATTATGAGCAAAACTTGTTAAAGATAAGAATTGTCACTAATTTGTTTTTGCAGTTAAAAATGAAATTACACTATGTGCCATCGCTTACCGATCAGAATTATCTTTTATACAAAATTAAACCTTATACGGTTGAAATAAACTTGTTTAATATACCGTTAGTCTGGTCGGACGAACGTGTTCACTATCACGCTATGTCAATCAGCGCAAACTCAAATATTTTACTGAAAAAAACAATAAAATTATTTGCTGCTAAATGTTTGTTATTGTGAACATGTGGGTGAAAATTAGGAAAAAAATAATTTTGAAAATGCCATTGAAAAGTAAGTTGATCATATTTATTTATTAACACTTAACTACAAAAGCCACCTTTGAATAAAATATTATTTAGTTATTTAGAAAATAATTTCAGTGCATGTCATACCTAATGTGCGAGAAGCCGGGAAACAAACCTCGTCCAGGCTTCTTACACGGTTGTGTTTCACACCGCTAAGTTAATTGCTTACCGCATGGCTTGTGGTTAGCTTCTGGACGGGATCCCTGGGTACCCAAGGGATGCAAAAACTCGTTCTTCTTTAAAACCACTACAAATGCCACTGGATAACGACGTTGGAAATATATTAACAACACACAACGCGACAAATCTGAATCACTTGTAGGCACTTGTAGGGAGAGTTTTGCCACCGCTCTCTTTAAAACGGAATCTCCAACCATAACCTCAGCAAAACGAGGCACTCCATCCGATCCTGGAACCAAGTTAAGAATGCGCCCCCTTCTCCAATGCAATGGGGACAGGTTAGAATCCTTAACCAGGACGAGGTCTCCTATCTTTGGAGGGTCTGTCTTATCAGTCCACTTCACGCGTTGCTGCAATATGTGAAGGTATTCTAGCGTCCAGCGATGCCAGAAATGCTGGGTCATCTGCTGGATCAATTCAAATCGCGACAGCCGAGTATACTTTACATCTCTGAAAGAGTATTCAGGCAAGGCGACAAGTGGCTGCCCTATCAAAAAATTAACTGGAGTCAAAGCCTCGAGGTCGTTCGGGTCTGAAGAGAGCGGGCACAATGGGCGTGAGTTGAGGACGGCTTCAATTTTACAAAATACCGTAGCAAGTTCCTCAAAGGTTAATACGGTTTCTCCTATCACCCTACTACTACGTACTAACTCACTACGTAAGTGAGTTTTGGCAGCCTTAACAACAGCTTCAAATATTCCTCCCCAATGTGGACATGCTGGTGGATCAAAACACCATCTGATTCCACGTTGGGAGAGTGCAGTTCCAATTACATTATGATTATCTGCTACAAATTTATATACATCATCTAAATAACGGTCGGTGCCCTTGTAGTTTGTCCCTCAATCAGACCGGATCAACGATGGCAAACCACGGCAGGACACAAATCTATCAAGGGCAGCGACGAAGGCTTCAGTGCTTAGGGCAGAAACCAATTCTAAATATACGGCTTTGGTGGACAGACATACAAAGACACACAAATAGGCCTTCACAATTTTAGCGTTCCTGAGGTGTGACACTTTCACAGAGAACGGGCCAGCAAAATCTGTACCCACGCCAGCAAAGAGACGAGACTCATTCACACAGTCCAATGGAAGATCCCCCATTTGAGCCTGCATGGTAATATCCTTGAGTCTGTAACAAGGCACGCATCGGAAAATCACACTTCGTATGACTCGTTTGGCGGACATAATCCAATATTCGCGCTGTAAGATAGCCAACAAAGCATTACAGCCAGCATGCGAGTTCTTGATGTGGTGATCAGCAACCAACAAATTCACCAAGTGACCAGAATTAGGGAGCAACAAGGGGTGACGAGCTCCAAAGGGTAAATTAGCATTCCGAAGTCTTCCTCCAATACGAAGGAGGCCCAAATCATCAAAAAACGGATTTAGGCGTCCAATTGCTCTCTTGAGCTTACAACGTCCAGCCCGCAGTGTCTCAATTTCAGTCTGATCGTCTTGAACAACCTTAATCCAATATAAAAGCGAGTCCTTTCGTTCACATGGTGTGAGGGCTGGCGACTGGCGTTTCTCCCGGGGGTGTCGACAATTAAAAATAAAAGCGTTTAATCCACGCAGTTACACCCAACAATTTATCCAGGGAGCTAAACTTATTCAATAAAAAATCAGGATCCAACTCCACGGTCCTCACCATCTCGAATACGCGGAGACCTGGTAGTGGATCAGTCATCAAAGGCTGGCCATGAGGCCAGAACGACTCAGGATGCGTCAACCAATCAGGGCCCCACCAAAGTGAGTATCGCAAAAGATCTAGGGCAGCACAACCCCTGGACGTAACATCTGCAGGGTTCATTTTCCCTGGAACATGTCTTTAAATCAACGGAACATCAGAAGCCTGAATCTGAGAGACACGATTGGCCACAAAGACTTCGAGTGTATGGACAGCAGCTCTTAGTCACGAGAGAACAATCTGGCTGTCAGTCCAAGCAAACACGTCACTAAATTGAACAGTGCGTCTCAACGTTACAAAAACGTGATTCAATAATCGCGTAAGAAGAGCAGCCCCACACAATTCTAACTTCGGAATCGTAAGTCGAGTCCAAAGGGGTGCAACCTTGCTCTTAGCTAAGACCAAATTCACTGACGCTACACTTCCAGTAGGACACACAGTACGCAAGTAGACCACGGCGGCATATCCTCGCTCTGAAGTGTCACAGAACCCATGGAGGCTCGCCGTGTACTTCCCAGCTGGAAGGAAAGGTCTGAGTAAAGAGACTTCATTGATTTCTGAAAGTGAACTAACAAACGAAACCCAGTCTTTTAACAAGGTGTCAGTGAGTTGGTCGTCCCAACCAACTCCAGCAGGCCAAAGTCTCTGAAGGAAACATTTAGCCAAAAATATTACTGGGCTAATCCAACCGCTTGGATCAGGCTACAGTGGACAGGACCAAGCACTTAGTCCAGATCCTGGGCGGAGAAAGATCCACCCGATAGGTGAAAATATCCTGGACTGGCCTGTACTGTACTCCAAGAACAGACAACATGTTAGGATTATCAATATTTTCGAAGAGGAGGGGATCCTGCTGGTGCTCCAATGGCAAGTCAGCCAGGAGAGTGGGGGAGTTCGATATCCACTTTCTTAGCTCATAGCCTCCAGCCCTCATTATCCCAATCAATTCATTCCTCAAGATCAAAGCCTCTTTCTCACTGGAGGCTTCCGTGCATACATCATCAACATACAAATCATATTTCAAGATGGCGGAAGCTCGAGGAAACCTCAAACGCTCACGCTTGGCCAGGTCCAACAATGAACGAATAGCCACGAACGGGCTAGACCGCAAACCATATGTGTTGGTATTCAGCTTATAGACAAGCATGGGATCAGAGGGTTTCTCCCGCAATAAAATGAGTTGGTAGCACCTGTCATCCTCGTGGATGAGTGTCTGCCGAAACATGCGGATGTCGGCCACAAAGACAATCTGATGGCGGCGAAAGTCCATGAGGATATCCTAAATATCCCGGAGAAGCTTCAGGCCAGTATGCAGGCACTGGTTCAAAGATACACCCGAAGACGTGGGGGCAGAGCCATCAAACACCACTCTTATCTTCTCACTATGAGGCTTGAAGACTGCGTGATGTGGAATGAAATAATGTTCCACTGAACGCCAGTCCAAGTTTGAGACCATCATGTATCCCAAAATCTCATACTCCCGCATGAACTCAATGTACTTCTTGCGGAAGACAGGGTCACTCCTCATGCGGTTATCCATGGACACCAACCTTTTCTCAGCAAGACTCCTCGATGCACCCAATGGGGGTCGTGAGGGGAGAAAAAGAAGTCTGGTGTAAAGTAAGAAAGAGAAAGACAAATGTCAACAAAACGGTTATCAACAACAGGTGGGGGAGGAACATGGGTTGGACCCATTATAACAGATCCCAAGATTGTGGGGATCGCTACTAGGCCACCTGTACCTAGGGGCTTTACATTACCTAGGAGCAACATTCCCAAAACATCGGCACCAAGCAACAAATCAATTGGTCCCGGAATGTCGAAGGTGGGGTCAGCCAAACAAAAACCCCTTGTCAGGGTCACCACAGCTGGGGACAACTTTACCTGGGGGTGTTGACCCAATATATTTTCTAATACTATTGCCGAAGCAGTGATGCTCGGACAGGAAACCGAGAACGGGGAGAATGTGAAAGTGGTGTTACCAATCAAATTCTCAATGTTCACATTACCAACTCCCCGAACAGAATCCCGGTGAGGATTCAAAGCTAGGCATAGGCCACTCGCTAACCAAGCCGAAGCAATGCAACCCTGGGCACCCGAATCTAAAAGGGCACGAACAATCAAATAGTTGCCCTTCGGGCCCCAAACAAACAAACAGAGGCTGTAGGTAAAATTACAGTCTCTGAGAGGGTGGCGGCTGGTGAGCGGGCAGCGAATACCTATTCCTCTTGAACCGGATGTACGGGAACATTAGCGTTCGGGATCCACTGGTAGTTGTGGATCTCATGTGATCGGTCCCATGGTATTGGCTCGACAACATGTCGCCCTGAAGGTCTTCTTTGGTAACGAGACCTTACAGCAGGTAGCTGCGCTGCACACCGGTTACGATGGGAGCAAAGCGAGGGGGCGAAGCATTGCCCCCGCCCATCAGGGGGGTGCGGCCATCTTTTCGGGCACACAAAACTAGATGATGGTGGCCACTGCACTGCGAACATGGCCGCGACTCACGGCAATCCCTTTGGTGGTGCTTGCCCAAGCACACATAACACCATTGCCTCTGTCGGGCCTGGACCCGCAAGTTACAAAATTGTTGACAATGCGGCACCAAATGTCCAGGGTCCCTACAATACAAACAATTTTGTGCTTCAACAGCGGCCACAGCAAACCGATTCCTGGGACGCTGACCAGTTTGACCATGTGGTTGAACAGGGGGCCGGACCATCTGATGGTCAACAAATCTTGACCGTCCTGCAACGGTAGAGTTATCTACTATTCGGTACTCTTCATCCAAAAGGTCAACAAGTCTGAGAACAATGGTAAGTAGTCAATGCTGTTACCACCATACCTATGCTCAAAGCGCAGCTTAAGCTCGGGGGACCACTTCCCGAGCTTAAGCTGTAAATATTATAAGCAATATAAAAGACCACGAATCGACTGGCAGGTTGGGACACTGCAAGGCATTCACCGCAATCATCAACGGGTTCAAGAGGTCCCTGCGCAAATCATGTGCCTTACCTATTATAGGCAACCCTAATATTTGGTTGACATGAGTGTCAGCCAAACGCCTAACATTTTGATACCGCTTGGTCAGAAGCTCACGAGCAATTTTATAATTTTCGTCTGTCACGGGTAGGTGTTGCACGATACCACGAGCTTCTCCTCTTAATGAGGACAACAAATATGCCATCTTCTAGCTGGGGGTGTGGTCCCCCCGCCCGTGCACCAGACTATCAAACAAGTTCAGGAAGCCTACCCAGGCATCAAGTCGTCCCTCAAATGGTGGGAGGTCAAGGGTAGGCAACCTACTCAAAAGCCCGGGAGAAGAACCAACTGGCGAAGGCTCGGGGTCCATCTTAACCGATCTATCAATATCTCCGCGAACCTTCTTAGTAATGGTGTCTATGAGCACCAAGGCACGGTCATAGTCACAAGTGACCGCTGCATGGAACTCATCCTCTACGGGGTTCAAAAATAAAAAGTCCTCAAAGGCCCTATGTAAGTCCCGCTCATACTCTGGGATCTTTTCAAATCGCACCAAAAGAGCAGCGGAGCGATCAGGTCTGTCTACCAAATCCACAGCGGATGTAAGCCACCTTAAGACAACCTTTATTTTATTTGAGTTCTTATTTACAGACATAATTACAATAAGTAGGTGAACACAATATTAATTTATAAATAAAAAACAAACTTACAAATAAACACAAAATAAAGTTTAAGTTTGCAACAAATCAAAATAAGTTTTGTTATTAAAACAAGTTTTAAGTTCCCTTACTAAGGGAAAACAAACATAAAACAATTTACAAAACCTTAACTACCTAACCTTAATAATAACAAAATAAACTTAATTTTAATTAAAAAAAACCTACTTAATTATGTTGGAACTGCACTAGGAATATTATAACTAACTAACCTGACCTGCCTGACCCTAGAAAAAAGGTAGCAAAGCAGGCAAGCAACATAAGGTCAAAATAATAATAACTGTGGTGTTTATGTATTCGATCATACTACGTCTCGATATATATTAGTAATCTATGGTGGCTTATGTAAGATCCACCATCTAGTTAGTCTGTGGTAATGGCCGCTAGACTACACGACTCCGGCCCTGGTGATATACAAGTATTTAATACAAAGTAATTATTATAGGTGTTACATTGATATTCTTGTGAGATCAGAGACTCCACAATTGGCGACGAGGTTAAATGTAAGTGAAATTACTTAAAATAATAACAAAATAAGTACATATACTCTAAATTTTGAGGTTCATACGCATCGATGCCGGTTACCGGACATATTTTTATTAGTTTCTGAGCTATTTTGAGTAATAGAACCACTTTATTTGTCTAAATCCACGATTTAATCAAATATACCTAGAAAAAAAAACCTATTCAATAAATATAAAATTGTTCGGGAACTAATAAGAATAAATTGTGATAACGTTAAAATTTATGGAAAAACACGTAAGTGACAAACAATATAATAACAAACTGTCATGTTCACGAATTTAGTTATATATAATATAACCAGTAGCTTATTGGAAATACCAATTAGTGCTAGCTAAATAATGCCCTAGTAGTAGTAATTGACAATAGTCATTTGGTACTAACAATAATTGCCAATAAAATTGGATATGCAAATATGTACAAAATAGTAAATTAGTAGGGGTGTGGTAAAAAGAAACCAACCGGTACTAAACAATGTAATATTTTCTTTCTCAAACGACTCATTTATAATCCAGATGCCTAAAATAATGCAAAAAAAAAAAAAAAAGTTCCAATCACAATAGGGTTTATTACTTTCAGACCGCCCACTATGTCTCAACTAACATTTGAAACATTCGATTGTGAGGGAGATACCACTTCAGTCGGATTAAGATGGGAGAAATGGAAACGCGGTTTAGACATTTATTTTATTGCTTCCGGAATTAGTACCCCCGAAAAAAAAAGAGCTACTTTGCTTCATCTCGGAGGGTTAGGCCTGCAAGAAATATTTTATAATATACCAGGGGCTTTAGTCACAGATCCGAGTACAGAATATGATATTTATGACACTGCTATACTAAAATTAAACGAATACTTTTCTCCTAAACAAAGCTATGTGTATGAACGCCACCTTTTTAGACTTATTAAACAAGAACCAGAAGAAAAATTTGAAAAGTTTTTAGTTAGACTGCGTCATCAAAGCACTAAATCTAATTTTCATAGCGAAAATAATAACCTAATAGACCAAATAACTGAGAAGTGCATATCTTCTGATTTGAGAAAGAAAATATTAATGCTTGGTGATACTGTCACTTTAGATAAAATTATTATTGAAGCAAACTCTATTGAAGCTGTCGATCGACAACTTATTGAATTTAACACACAAAAAAATAATAGTAATAGTAATTTAGAAATAAATAAAATTGAGTTAAAAAATAATGAATGTACCAGATGTGGTAGTAAAACTCATAAATCAGATAGTAATTCATGCCCGGCTAAAAATAAACAATGTATCAAGTGTGGATATGTAGGCCACTTCAGAAACCAGTGCAAGACACGTATTAGTAAGCGAAAAGCTTCACATAAGCAAGAAAGCAATATTAAAAGAAAGAAAATAGAAAATGCTAATAATGAGGCTGAAGTTGACTACATATTCCACATTGATGATGATTCTGTTATTAAGTGTAATATTGGAGGAGTAAATACAGACTTACTTATTGACTCAGGAAGCAAATTTAACATTTTAAGTGACACAACATGGGATTATTTAAAAAAACACAACATTACAATTACAAACCAAAAAAAAACTCCTCAGAAAACATTCATGGCTTACGGATCAACTAAACCTCTACATGTATTAGGTTCATTTGACTCTAAAATTACTATTGGGCTAGACTGTAAACCAGCAACATTCTATGTGGTAAAAGATGGTTCAAGAGACCTTTTAGGCAAAGATACTGCCATAACAATGAACGTCCTAAAAATTGGGATAAACATTGATACAATTTCTACAAATAGAACCAGTCAATTTCCAAAGTTTAAAAATATTCAGTTAGATATCCCCATCGACAAAGATGTTAATCCGGTAAGTCAACCTTACAGACGTATACCCATACCATTGGAGGTTAAAGTTAATTCTAAAATAGATGAATTAGTAAACTTAGATATTATTGAGCCTGTAAATAAACCATCCGATTGGGTTTCTCCAATGGTTCCTGTTTTAAAAAGTGATGGTGATATCCGCATATGCGTGGATATGAGGTGTGCTAATAAAGCAATAAAACGGGAAAATCACCCGTTACCAACTATGGAGCAACTTATACCAAAATTTAGAAAAGCTAAAGTATTTTCAAAATTAGACATTAAAAATGCATTTCACCAAATAGAACTTAGAGATACCTGCAGGTATATTACTACATTTATCACAAATAAAGGTCTTTTTCAATACAAACGGTTGATGTTCGGGATTAGCAGTGCTCCTGAACAATTTCAAAAAATAATGGAAAAAATATTATTACCTTGTGAAGGGGTAGTAAATTTTATTGATGACATTATAATATTTGGAGATAGCGAATTAGAACACAATTCACATTTGAAACAGGTACTTGTAGTTTTAAAAGAATATAATGTCCTCCTTAATGAGAATAAATGCATTTTTAAAGTCAATATTATACAATTTTTGGGCCATATTTTATCACCTAAAGGAATCAAGCCATTAGATAAGTATATAAATGTAGCTAATACGTTTAGAGAACCAAGAACCATTGAAGAAACCCAAAGCTTTCTAGGACTGGTAAACTTTGTAAATAAATGGATACCTAACCTTGCAACGCTAACCGATCCCATACGCGAAATTATAAGACTAAAATTATCTAAAAATACAGATATTACCCCCTTTTGGAAAGAAAATCAAAAACACGCTTTTGAAAAATAAAAAAATAGCTTATCGAACATTCAAACCCTAGGTTATTATGACCCACTTGATAAAACTCAAGTAATGGCTGATGCCAGCCCAGTAGGTCTGGGTGCAGTGCTTATACAACACGATAGACATGGGCCACGCATCATTTCCTTTGGAAACAAAAGCCTATCTGATGTTGAGAAGCGCTACTGTCAGACTGAAAAAGAGGCGTTGGCATTGGTCTGGGCTATTGAACACTTTAGAATATACTTGTACGGTAAAGAATTTGAATTGATCACAGACCATAAACCTTTAGAGGTAATATTTGGTCCCAGATCAAAACCATGTGCAAGAATTGAGAGATGGGTGTTACGATTGCAAGGTTATAATTACAAAATTGTTTACAAGTCAGGGAAAAATAATTTAGCTGATCCATTTTCTCGATTATGCACCAATAATTCTAATAACTCTTTTGATGATGAATATCACATTAATCAAATTGTCAACTATGCACGACCTATTGCAGTTCCTTTAAATGATCTAACAACAGCATCCACAGAAGACCCAGAATTGCAATTGGTAAAGAAAGGCCTCTTAAATAATAACTGGGACGCAAAAGTCAATACGTACAAAATATTTGAACCGGAACTTTGGGTACATGAAGAACTTTTATTAAGAGGTAATAAAATTATTATACCTCTTTCATTAAGACGCAAAGTTCTAGACGCCGCCCATGAAGGACACCCTGGAATCGTGGCCATGAAATCAAGACTAAGATCAAAAGTGTGGTGGCCTAAAATTGATAAAGACGCTGAAAGTAAAGTCAAAAGTTGCAGAAGTTGTACTTTAGTCACGGGCCCAAATCCTCCTATACCCATGAAACGGAGAGAACTACCGTTACAAGCTTGGATAGATGTTGCTATTGATTTTTTAGGTCCTCTTCCCAGTGGTCACTACCTTTTTGTTATTATCGATTATTACAGTAGATACAAAGAAATTAAAATTTTAAAAACAATAACAGCTAAGGATACAATAAACTTACTTAAAGAAATTTTCTCCAGGCTTGGGATTCCAGTTAGTATAACAGCGGATAATGGGAGGCAATTTGTCAGCGATGATTTTAAAAATTTTTGTTTAGAGTTAGATATAAAAATTTACTACACTATACCATACTGGCCCCAGCAGAATGGAGAAGTTGAAAGACAAAATAGAGATATTCTTAAAAGATTAAAAATAAGCCAAATTCAAAAAACTGACTGGAGACAAGATCTTTTAGAATATTTAATGATGTATAATAGCACCCCTCATGGCACCACTGGGAAAAGTCCATCGGAATTATTTTTTGGACGGATTTTTAGGGATAAAATACCATGTATTCGAGATTTAGATTATACAAGGGATTTAGAAGTAAGCGACAGGGATAAACAAAAGAAAGATGAAGGAAAAATAAGGGAAGATAGGAAACGAAGGGCAAAAGAAACGGAATTAGAGATAGGGGAAAAAGTTTACGTTAAAAATATGATTAAAGAAAATAAATTAACACCAAATTTTGATTCAACTCCACATACTGTGGTAGCAACAAAAGGAAATGAAATAAATGTAAAGAATGACGACACAGGTAAGGAATTTCGAAGAAATATTATTCATCTAAAAAAAATAGAAGGAGAATGGAAGATATGTGATGAGACAGAAGAAGACTGAAATGGCCTGATTAATTAATGTGAGTGATATACTATTATAATTATATTCATCTAAGCTGTTATGTTCAAGGTATGATTTCAGATTTATAACTAGTTTAATTTTTATTTTGAAATATAAAAAAAAGGAAATGTTGTGGTGTTTATGTATTCGATCATACTACGTCTCGATATATATTAGTAATCTATGGTGGCTTATGTAAGATCCACCATCTAGTTAGTCTGTGGTAATGGCCGCTAGACTACACGACTCCGGCCCTGGTGATATACAAGTATTTAATACAAAGTAATTATTATAGGTGTTACATTGATATTCTTGTGAGATCAGAGACTCCACAATAACTAATAATAAAAAATAAATATTTATTCATCAATAATAAATGAGGTACACCGGAAGAATTTATGATTTATCCAAATCAAATGGTACAACAAAACCAACAATTAACAAAATAAGCTAAATCTAGCCAACAAACCAGTTTCTAAACTAAACTAGGAACAAATATTTTTAGGTTATACACACTATCAAAATTTGCACAGATGGGTAAATAAAAAAACCCACCAACAAAATGTGCTAGAATGTGTACTAACCACGCTCTGCTACCAGAAATGTGCGAGAAGCCGGGAAACAAAACTCATCCAGGCTTCTCACGCGGGTGCGATTCGCACCGCGAAAAGTTAATTGCTAAACTTAAAATCTAGACTTACCGTAAGGCTTTTGTGGTGCGTCAGCGTCGAGATCCCTGGGTATCCAAGGGATGCAATAACTTCGATGTTGAACCAAAAGCACTAAGCCACGTAAAGTACGGCGTTGGAACCATGTAACAAACACACAACGCGATAAATCTGTCACTTGTAGGCGCCTAATAATGGCGAACAAACACTACATATGTAAATGGGATTTCTAATAGGCCGCCCATACTCACTGGCGGAGCAAAAACACTATTCCAAGTTAAAAAACAAAACAATTACTTGTTCACAATTATTATACAATTTTACAAAAGCATTTTCACTGACAGTTCTAGACTTTTTTTCTTAACTGACTGTCGAATTCGATCGACCGAAGGCGATCAAGCGTGCACGTAAAATTGTCACTGTGTTAAGTTAATAATTTATAAAATGTAAACAAACCGTAAATGTGAATAAAGTGTAAAATAATAAGTCATTAAGTGAAAATAAGTGTTTTTCAGATTAAATATTCTTAATGGCATCGATTTTATTAAATAATAAGTGCGTAAAACTTACAGAAAAAACGATCTAAGTTAATATAAAATACAGTGTTTTTATAATATATAATGCATATCATACTCTGGTTTTCGTCTCAAGCTAATAAATATAAGTACCTAATGTAAATAATAAGTATTTTAAAATAATATTGTGAAATTAATTATAACAATTTTATAAGTGAACAAAAACTTAGATACGAAATAAAGAAAGTATTGTAAGGTGGTTGGAAAAAAGATACAAACCATAGTAAACATAAACCACAATTTCGTTTTAGAACTTAAAAGTCTGTTGGCCGAGTGCGTAGAGCTACAGTTATCATCGTAGGTGGCCCCGAGAACGATCCCGGCTCAAGTCAATGATATGTATTTTTATTCTTCCAAATTTAATGAATTTTACTTACAATAACACAAATATTCAAACTAAAATAAGTCTAAGAATAGAACGTCAACAATTTAGTTAAAGGTATAAGACGGCTCCTAATAATTTGTAAGTTGCACTGATCGGAGATAGAAGTAAATATTAAAACCAGGCGCCGCCTACTGAAGAAAAATAAAACTATATTATGCCACTAAGACGTTCTCCGCCTGTTATCCCGACCCTACGTACTCGGGAGCCCGAGCCGAATTCAGATTCCGAACAACATAACACCGAATATAATATAACAAATCGCTTTAAACGTAAAAAAACAAATGAACCGTTTCAAAATACAGAACCTTTTATGTTAGAAATCTAAAAATTGTTCCACGAATTAAAGTTTCAACAGGATTCCAAACTAGAGGCTATACACTTGGCAATAAACGAAATAAAAAGCCAAAACACCGAAATTAAAAAATCTGTTGACTTACTAAGCCAGAAATATAACGAAATTTCAAGTGAAGTAACCCACATTAACCATGAAGTAGCCGAAAACAAAAAGGATATAAAGTTAATAAATTATCAAATTGAACATATTGAAAGGATAATTTGTTATAGTTCAGTCGAAATTAAAAACATTCCAAAGACAATTATTGAAACAAAGAGTGAGCTGAATAAAATTGTTCAAACGGTTGCAGAAGTCCTCCATTGCCCTATCCAGGAACAAGACCTTCGTGACATACGCCGCACATACCCAAAAAATAACTCACCTGGCACAATCATAGTAGATTTTACAACAATTCAAAAGAAACAAAATTTTATCAAATCTTGTAAACTTTTTAATAAATCAAACCAAGATAATAAACTCAATTCCGAACACCTAAAGATAACTGGACAAAAGAAACTGATTTTCATATCTGAACATTTGACTTATAACACAAGGAGGCTTTATTATCAAACAAGAGAATTTGCTAAAGTCTTTGACTATCGTTTTTGCTGGATATCGAATGGAAAGATATTTTTAAGAAAAGATCAAGGTTCTCCAAAGCTAAAAAATAATACTGACGATGATATTGAAAAATTAAAATCCCAACGTAAATTGTAATAACTAAATCCTTTAACAATATAATTTGAGAATCATAATAGGTAATGTAAAATTATTCATTTGTAATTATGAACTGTAAAATTGAGTAATATTTTAATTAGTGTTGATTTGTTTTTATTTTTTATTGACTGAGTTAACTTAATTTGTATTCCTAACTGATTTAAATTCGATATTTTAATTGACATATTGATATTTTAATTGAATTGTAGCTATTTCCATAACTATCCACATACATATTGAATAGTTTTGTGAAATTGCTCTGAATGGATTTATTTTAATCGTATATTGAATTTTAATATTGATGAGACATTTGATTATTTTAGGTTATGATTTATTCTATAAATGTTTTTATATGTAGTGTAACTGTTTCTTGATTTTAATTATTTTAATTATAAAATGAAATTTTTAACGATAAAAATGCAATGAAAAAATTCCTGGTGGCGGGACTCGAACCCACAAACCTCGCTATCGCGGCAAGGCGCTCAACCGCTGAGCCAACCAGGTTCCAGTCAGCCCTCACCAATTTTGTCATTGCTTGTTATCTACTTATACACAGACGCCCTCTATTAGCTTTCTTCTAATAACTCTTATACGAGTGAAGTCAGAAGTCCTAGTTTCTAACACTAGATGGCAGAGGAGTCTGTTTTTTGTTTTTACTTTTTTCAGATTATCCTATAAAGGAATTTATAAAAATGCATAAATATAAAATACTGAAATCTACTACTATTTTTTGTCATTGCTTGTTATCAAGCAATGACAAAATTCGTGAGGGCTGACTGGAACCTGGTTGGCTCAGCGGTTGAGCGCCTTGCCGCGATAGCGAGGTTTGTGGGTTCGAGTCCCGCCACCAGGAATTTTTTCATTGCATTTTTATCTTTAAAAATTTAATATAAAATTATAAAATGAAATAATTGAAATCATATATCAAATAAATGTAACTGTTTCTACATTTTTATTGTTGCAATATTGATGTAATATGAATGGTGATCCAAAAATTGCATTCTGATTACCTCACAAGAATAATTGATAAATTACAAAGATATTATTAGAAAATTCTACATTTATTAAAAAATATATATAAAAGGAATATAAAAAAAATATATACATTAATTAATATGGGAAACGATCGTGAGGATCTTTTACAAGAAATAGACAATTTAGACAATATTTCAAGTTTCCAGTGTTCTATAGATGACCTAACTAAAAAGCTACCAAAACAGAAACCAATTTATTCAATTATTTCACAAAACATAAGGAGTATTTATCGTAATTTTGATGACCTAGATGTAAATTTAAAGTTGTTTAATCGGAGTATTGACATTATAATTTTAACCGAATGTCGATTAAATTTTTAAATAAACCTATACCTAACATAAGTAATTACAACTCATATTTTACCACCAAAAAAATTACCCAGAATGATGGCGTTGTAGCCTATATATATGTAGCCTATATCAACAACAATCTTAAACACAGTGTAACGAAAATTGTTCTGGAAGATGCCTCTTGTCTTAAAATTAACTTGAACCACCTAACCATATTATCTATGTATCGTTCTCCTTCTACCAAAAACCCTGAGAGATTTATCGATTCCCTAAATAACTACCTAACCTCAGTCTCTCACAAGAATATTGTTGTAACTGGTGACATAAATATTAACATTATAGAGAACAGCAAAGATCGGTTTTATATTAGTTACCTAAATATGCTAGCAGAACATGGCTTACTACCTGGCCATAGATTCGACACCAGAATAAATAGTTGCCTGGATCATATCATAACAACTCTTGAACCTAAAAGATATTCTGCCTATGTTGCAGTACTTACTACAACCATCACCGATCATGCTATGACATGTATTAATATTTATAACAAAACCAAATGCAAAACCAAAAATCTTAAAATTAAAACAACAACAAATTACTCTAAGGCACTAGATGAATTTGCAAACACTAATCTCTCGTATCTTATTTATCTAGATGACCCAAACATTATAACTGAAAGACTAATAGACGTAATAAAAGATATAATTAACATAAACACAAATACTATTAAAGTTCCGAATTCAAAAATTATTCTAAAGCCATGGATAACTCCAGGAATCTTAAATTGCATTAAATACAGAAATAAATTACAATCAAAACTAAAACATGACAACAAAAATGAAATACTAAGATTAACATACCTAAGATACCGTAACTATTGTAATAACCTGATAAAGAAATTAAAACGAAAATATGAAAAGGATTTACTGAACTCGTGTAAACATAATAATAAGCAATTGTGGAAATCTATAAAAACCGTTTCAAATTTAAATAAGCCAATGAACCAGAACATAGAATTGTTAAAGCTAGCAGATACACCTAAACAGTCTGCTGAACTGGTAAACTCTCATTTTATTAATGTTGGGCAAAAGCTTGCCAATAAAATATCTACGGATAATAGTTCCTCTTATCTATCATCGCTTCCATCGATAGCCAGTTCAATCGGAATTATGGAACCTGGTGAGACTGAAATAAATACTTACATAGATACTTTAAATCCTGAGTCGGCAGCTGGATGGGATAATATTTCAACAAAGTTTATAAAATTGAAAAAGGGTAAAATTATCCCTATTATTACTCATATTTGCAGACTATGCTTCAAGTATGGCATTTTTCCAAATGTTCTTAAGCGCTCGATTATACACCCAGTGTACAAGGGTGGAAGCAGATCCGATATCAATAATTATAGACCTATCTCCGTCTTACCTGTTATATCTAAGATTATTGAAAAAGCCATTAACGAAAGAATAAAGAATTATTTAAAGAAATTTGATATTCTATCCAATTCACAATTTGGCTTTAGAGAGGGTGTGAGCACAGAAGACGCAGTCATGTCTCTGACAAAAAATATTACTGACTTGCTTGATAAGAAAAAAAATACTTTGGCTGTATTTTTGGATTTACAAAAAGCTTTTGATACCGTATCTGTTTCTATTCTTGTCCACAAACTGAAACTCATAGGAATTCGTGGCACTTTTCTTGATTTAATAACTGACTATTTACATGACAGGACACAAAAAGTTAAACTTGACAATAATACATTTTTATTGATTTTCTTAATACTACTAAATTTAGCGTTCCGCAGGGTAGTGTTTTAGGCCCTACCCTATTTCAAATTTACATAAATGACTTAACTAACTTAAAATTACATAAGGGACAAATTTACTCATATGCTGATGACACTGCCCTACTTTTTCATGGCAATAACTGGACTGAAGTTTTTAACACAGCCGAAATCGGCCTTAAAAAGGTAATAAAATGGCTTCAACTTAACCTACTGACTCTAAACATTTCAAAAACAAATTACTTGACTTTTTCAATTCTTAATTCTTCACGACCGACTAATGACTTACAACTGGTTGCGCACAAATGCTATAACACCATCAAAACAAACTGTGATTGTTTGGAACTATCAGAAATCAGAAAAAAACATTTTTTAATATTATGAGAATATTTATATATTTAATACAAAAATATTTATTACCCATAACAGAAAGATCTTTACGCATAATTTGTAAATCAATTCGTATAAAAAAGTGCGACTTGACAGCTATTGGCATGCACCGACTTCTTGGTTTACACACGATTTTATCACCAATAGATTTTATCAACAATTTATCAAATCAATCAAATCAAATCAAATATTATTTATTTCATGTAAATCTTTACAGATATTTATGAATAGTCAAAAAAAAAAAAAAAAAAAAAAACACCAATAGAAGACAAGTGATACAATATAGCTATCTATAATATTCAACCAGCATTGGCTTAGCTAAATTGGCTTTTACAATACACCAAAAGTATTCTATGAAGCAAAGTCATAATGTCAATAATAATAATAATATGTAGGACAATGTCATTTTAATATATCCAATATAAAAAGAAATTTAATGAAAATATTTCTGAAATGATTACTGAGATGTTAATTAATTTCTGAAATCAATTTCCCCCCTCTTAGTTAATCGAAAATACAGTTGATAACCTAATGTTGCCTTTCTTTGGGATTTTTATAGGTTACACATCGGTGAGTGTGCGACAGAGCTCTATGGACTAATACCTCCTGCCCCATTTAGAGATCGGACAACCAGACATGGCGAGGAGAGCCTCCACTGCTATATCGTTACAAGTTGTCCGAAACGCACAAGCGCTTTGCTTTCATGTTTTTATATTGTATAGCAGGAACCTCCCTGTTTTTGTTTTTCCAGACAGTTACAAGTTAAGTCTAGAGTAAGAGTGTTCAAATTCTACCTTACCAGTGCTTTTCATCAGGTACTTTTGAGGTCAAAGTCAAGTCAAAAGTAAAAATCGTTATTTGAGAACAAAAGGTCTTAAAAAGATGTTATATTAATAATGTTCGCTTTTGCTCCACCTCACGGTATACACACATACAAGAAAACAGTTCATTTAAAATTTACACATTACACAAAATATCCACATTACACAATGCGTTTATAAAATAGATTTAAAGATACTCGTATTACAATTATCTGAAACAAATAAAGTGTGTTAGATGTGTTTCTTACTTGGTAAAATATATAAATTGAAGCTATAAAATTTTATTGCCAAATATTTCGCCTCTCTATGGAGCAGCGGCATCAGTGACAGTGACTGAAGGTCTTTGTCATAAATTTTGAAGAAGTAATTTTATGTCTTTTAGCAATGGTAAAGGTAATGCACTATACAGTTTTGTATTTATTTTTTAGAAAAATATCATCACTTCCTAGCCCATTATGGAAAACATCATCAGCATGTTATGTCCATTGTTGGTTCGATATTAATAAATTTACAAAACAAGTTAGACAAAACCTAATGCATTACATTCAGACCAGGGCTATAGTATGCACCAAGCTGCCATATAAAAGAGCTTTCCCATGTTTTTAAATCAATAGACCGAATAGTTTTAGGAAAATACGTATTACAATTATAATTCTACTAATTAAATATCTTATATTTGAATATTATAACTACCTATAAGAAATCAATTATTAATTACAATTATAATTATATTATTTATATTCTACAATTATTATTCTATTATTTATACATTTAATTATTACAACAAATTATTAATTATAAAAGTTGACTAGTCTAATTGTATACATATAACCACCTACACTACTGTATTAGGTATGCATCATGATATAATACATTGTAGGATTTGTCATTTTACATTATTACGTAATTAAAAATATAAATTACTTTAAAAGAGGTCTAATGCATTCTCTGTCAATTATTTCTAAATTTCAATTGTCTTACTAAAGTAAAATGGTTTTGGAGATATCGGCCCGCACAGACAGACAGACGGAATGTCAGAACATCACAATAATGGTTCCGTATTCTTAAAAAAAAATTCGAATACACCAGCAAAATTATCTTCTAGTTTCTATCTATTCGCTAAGGCGTTAAAAAAATAACCAGTAGACACCCAAAGCATAACTACAGTAGTGAGTTCTCAATGACAATTTCTTACCAAGCGAATATATTCCAGGAGTAGATATTGGAGCTTAATAATTAGATTCTATCCGCGTCCAAAGATTCCTACAAGCGGACGAGGACACTAATGCAGACATAGATACAGAATGGTGTAGATAAACAATGACATTTATGTCAGTATCGTTCTGTGGGGTTCAAAGATTTTCGAGACTATGAAGTAACACCGTGTCGTTGGTGCAATTACAAAATGACTTTTATAAACCAACGAGGACAGACAATTATGAATCTGGTCCATAAGACATCTAAATGTCATTTAGCAGGACAAGCGGCATAGTTGTAGGGTGCGGCCGCCGCCGTGGATTAGTGATTCCGCCTTTGGTTGTATGGCGTTGGATTCGATTCCCACCCAAAATGAAAATAAAAAACTATATTGTATGTATGTATGTAAAATTCTTTATTGCACAAAAGCTTAACACTATTGTACATAGGCGAGCTTAATGCCTTAGGCATTATCTACCAGCTAACCTTTGGGAGATTGACCAAAAAAAAAAACAGGTAGAGTGCTATTTAAAGCAATATATAATATAAAATACAAGGTATATAGATAAATTATTAGATAATATGACAATAGGTACATACTGGTATTATAACATATAACATGTATACATAAACTTACATAAATAATAATATATAGACATACATAAATAAGTAGATATATATACACACATAAATAAATAATTTCGCATACTTACAGTAAAAAAAATAAATAAAAAAAAAAAAAAAAATGTTAACAGTTTTGATTATTAAGGAGAAAAAAGTGAAGATGGGTTTTAAATGAAGCTGTAGTAACTTTTGTTCGTATTGACAGGGGAAGATTGTTCCAGAGTAATGCTGCGGTTACTGTAAAAGAATTTAAATATCTGGTTGGAGAATGCATAGGAATAGTAAGAAGGTTATTTTCGGTAGACCTTAGGTCACGATCATGGGTAGAAGAGAGGTATTGGGAGCGCTCTCTTAAATAAAATCCACGTCTATAAGAAGCAATCAATCTTGTTTGTTCATCAATGAAGTCTCTTTCGTAATAAATCTCTGAATTCATTTCGTGTTGGACCAAGCAGTAGTTCCAACAGTCTCCAGCGCTGGGGACAACAGATAAGTGTGCAGTAATTTAAAATTATCGCTTTATTCAAAATAAATTGCCTTCTCGGGCATCCCGGCCCATTATAGTCTGTAGACCATAGACTTATAAAATCAGTCGCGAATGATCATTGTGATGAACATTGATCACATTAATTTATGATTATAATTTGTTAATAATATGTAACATATTAAATTAAAATAAACTGCGAGTCATATTGAAAACATAATATCTGCTATGGGGTGTTCTACTCGTGCTCTTCAGCAGGATGACGGTAAATTATCATATGCTATGATTATAAGCTAGTAAATAAGCATATCTCCTGATGGTCAGGTACATATGTGGAACGCCAGAGTTTTTTACTTGCTGGTGCTTTTTTCTCCGGGGTGTCTCTGGGGGACCAACATGCGGTCAGTGTTTGCGCTCCGATTGATACATTTTTGTACTTTTATATTAATTATTACTTATAGTGGATATTTGGGGCGTAGATATAGTCTGTTAGGTTGGTCGGCTCGGTGGCACCTTTGCATGACAGATAACGATGGACAGGTCAATGGAACCAGCTAACCACCTAGTCTTACACTGGTTGGTTATGTGGTGTGTGTTCGGTTTGGTTTCTAATTATTTTATGTATGCAAGAGCCTACCTAACCAAGCGCACACTTAGACCTTATACTAAATATAGTTTTTTTTTTTTTTTGACTATGCATAAGGTTTACATGAAATAAATATTTTTGACTTTTGACTTTGAAATGAATCAAAACTGTAATGTTCTTCCGAAAAAAAGATATAGAGTTATTTTGTTGTTTTCATAAGGCTTCACTTTAGGTGGATCTGATAGATATCTTTTGACAAGTTCTTTAGCCCATCTCGTCCCATCCATGACAACTATCTGGGGCATATCATGGGCTCTTCTGATTTATAAAAGGGTAAAAATGTTTTTTCAGTAAGATATAGACGGGCGTTGATTATGGGCATATATATATTATTGTTGGTTGTAAATGCCGTACGCTCGCATATGAATCACCGAAATGATCGAATGAACAACTAATATGGCCAGGCTCGCAATCCTCTCCAAGTCTTCAATATAATAATATAGAAAGAAAAATGTGACACTTTTATATTACTATATTCTTCCAAATATACCTCTCTGTCTCATGATCCTTCAGGCACACAAATTTTGTAATAGCTATGTAGGTAAATCTAAAAAATATAAGTATAATGTTACATACATCGATTGTATCGATTAATGTTTGACACCACTACCTTATGTGGTGTACGTCACTATTGTAAGACAGATATAAAAGGAATTGTTGTGTCATGTCGTAGCTCTCTGTAACCTCTCTCTAATAAATAAAATCAGTGTGTATTTTCATAATCATGGTGTATTATTTAAACATTCCAACTAAGGATTAAAACATGGTGTCAGAAGTGATCAAATAACTGATTATTTTAAGAAAAGAAGAGATCTGCGCCGAAATTGAACATTGAAGGTATGCCGACCATGCCGTCCCAGGATTGCATCTCGTTGGAAAATGTGCCCAAATTAAATTTTAGCAACAGTGAAAATCAGGCTTTGGAATGGAAAAAATGGTGGCAATCTTTCGAGCTATTTTTATTGGCCACCAATCTCGAAAATGCCCCCGAAAAACGGAAAATAGCCATCATGCTCCATTCGATCGGATCAAAAGCTATTGAAATTTTCAATTCCTTCAACGTGGACATCAGCAATGTGACTCTAAATGAGGTGAAAACAAAATTCGACAATCATTTTGAGCCCCAGAAGAACATAACCATGCTTAGATACATGTTCATCTCGAGGAAACAACAAAATGATGAGTCAATAGACAATTTTTTAACCGATTTGGAGAACAAAAGTCAGAAATGTGAATTCAACACGTTGAGGGAATCACTGGTCAAAGATATTTTTATTGCCAACATGTCATCCAATTTCACACACATCCGTCAACGTCTACTTCAAGAGTCAGATCTAACATTGAGTAAGGCAATAAAAATAACAAAATCCGTCATCATAGCTCAAGAAAACGCACAATTGATGGGAAGTACCAATGATGCCCAACCGTCTACCAGTCACATCGCACATGTCTCAAGGTCAAGAACACTAAGTCAATCAAGAAGAAGCAATAGTCGGATTACTAGTCGTCATAGTCAAGTCAATCGTCATAGTCAACCTAATAGTCATAATCGTCAAAGTCAATCAAGTCAAGTCAATCGTCAAAGTCAATCAAGTCAAGTCAATCGTCAAAGTCAATATGGTCAATACAGTCGTCAAGGGGAGTCAAGTCGTCAACTCAGTCCAGTTCGAGAGTCTACGAGCAATGTATGCGGCAGATGTGGTCAGCGCCACCGCTACAGATGTCCAGCGATCAACGTGAAATGCAGGTCCTGTAATCGTTCTGGTCATTATGCTCAGTTTTGTTTTTATAAAAATAATGTCAGAAATATAAAAGTAGAAAATCAACAAGAATTCAATGATGATACAGCTTATTGCTCTGAGAATTTCTTTGTTGGTACAATAAATTCAATGTCAAAGTCGAACAATATTTTTTCAAACAATAATTTTTTAAACAATAATTTTTCCAGAGAGAGGTCATGGCATTTAGAGGTTATGGTAAACAATGTCCAGATAAAATGTATTTTAGATACAGGTGCTGATACTAATGTGATGTCTATCATAGATTGAATATAAATAGGTTTTATATACAAAAAACTAATGCTATAATTACAGGTTTTGGTGGTAATAATTTACCAATTATAGGTCAAATTTCATTAGAATGTCATTTTAATAATATTAGAGAAAAAATTAGTTTCATCATAATAGAGACAGACTGTCCTACAATTATCGGTTTACCAACTTGTCAAAAAATAGGTATTATAAAAAGAGTCTTTTATACAAATTTTAAATATAATTGTGACAAAATGTTAACACAATTTATCGACACCTTTCAGGGTCTTGGATGCCTTCCACCTGTCTGTCACCTGAAACTCAAGGGAAATGCCATACCACGGGTCGATGCACCAAGGAGGGTTCCATTCTCACTTCATGATGGTCTACGCTTGGAGTTAGAGAGGATGGAACGAATGAATGTCATTAGAAAGGTAACAAAGCCTACCCAATGGGTTAATTCAGTCGTAGTCACAGTTAAAAAGTCAGGTCAATTAAGAATATGTTTAGATCCTCGGTATTTAAATGAAAATTTACTTAGAGAACATTACCCACTTAAAAACATAGATGAAATCAGGTCGTGTTTAAAAAATGCTGCTTATTTTTCTCATTAAGATGCTTTTTCTGGTTTCTGGATGTTAAAGCTAGATGAAAAAAGTAGTGATTTATGTACATTTCAAACTCCTTTTGGTAGATACCAATATTTAAGATTACCTTATGGTATTTCTACTTCGTCTAATCGTATTATGATAGAATATTTTGGTGATATAGAAGGTGTAATGATATTTATAGTTGATATTTTAATTTATGCTAAAACTCAGGAAGATCATAATAAAATATTAATGAAAGTTTTAGAAAGGGCTAGGAAAATAAACTTAAAATTTAATAAATCAAAATGTAAATTTTTACTAGAAGAAGTAACTTTTCTTGGATATGTTTTCAACAAACATGGAGTCAAGGTTTATCCAGACAAGGCCAAAGCTGTCTTGGAGCTACCTTCACCCAAGAATGTCAAAGATCTTCAAAGATTTTTAGGAATGGTAAATTATTTAGGATCATTCATTGAGAATTTGTCTGATAAAACTCAATTGCTTAGAAACTTATTAAAAAGCAATATTTCCTGCATATGGGATGAAAATTATGAACAGTCTTTTAAAAAATTAAAAAATATTATTGCAAATGCACCCGTACTAGCTCACTATGATCATAAAATTCCTCTAGTATTATCTGTCGACTCATCAAAGTCAGCCTTAGGTGCAGTAATAATGCAAAATAATAAACCTATTGCTTTCAGATCTAAAACACTTACAACTTCGCAGGAGCGATATGCCCAAATTGAAAAAGAGTTATTTGCAATACAATTTGGTTGTAACAAATTTCATCAATATGTATATGGCAATAAAGTCTTGGTTCATACAGATCACAAACCGTTAGTCTATCTTTTTAAAAAACCTTTGCATGAATACCTGCACGTCTGCAACGTATGATGCTTTCACTTCAGTCTTATGATTTAAATGTAATACATATACCTGGTAAACACATGTATATATCAGATACTTTATCTAGAGCACCATTAAAAGAATACTATATTCCAAATTATGAACCTGATATACCTTTTCATGTCAATAATATATATAGTAACTTAGCTATCAGCGATCAATTCAAAGAAAACTTATTAAATGCAACAAAAAATGATCTAGATTAAAAAATATTAATAAAATACTATTATGATGGATGGCCTAAAAGTAAAAATAAAGTTCAACAGTCTATTAAACCATACTGGAATATTCAAAGTGAAATTCATGTCATGAACAACTTAGTATTTAAAGGTGATAAATTAATTGTTCCAAAGTCAATGCAAAAAGAAATGTTAAATAAAATTCATGAAGGTCACCAGGGTATTAATAAATGTCTAAACTTAGCTAGAAATATATTCTAATGGTCGAATATGACCAGTGATATAAAAAATGTTGTCAATCAATGTCTAATTTGTGCAAAATTTCAACCGTCAAATTGTGGTGAACCATTGCAAAGCTATAAAATAACACAATTACCATGGCAACAATTAGGTATTGATTTATGTCCGGTCCCTATAAGTTTAACGATCGGCAATGGTAAGCGTAACCTTGACTTTGTAACGAAAGTTTACAAGACCCAATCTGACGTCCCAATAGTTTTTTTTTGCCCTAACCAATAGTATATGATTGTCGGTAGGAAGCCCTCTCTCGTGTTTAGTTATTCCTTACTTTAATATGAAATAATGCAAATATAATATATATTATATACACAATAACTATTTTATGTAAAATAATTATTGTTATATTGGTTATTTAAGTAAGTAATAAATTTTCTACTATAACTATAATTGATTTAAAAATAATATATTAAATGTTTTATGGGAAAACAAAACGCTGTCACTTCGCTTTGCTTACTTGTTCTGTGAAAATTTTGTAAACACAATACACTTGTATTTTGTTTACGAAATTTTTGCAATTTAGATTTCTAAATAAAGAATCATGGATTACACCAACCAAATAGGTTTGAATGGGCAATGGAGATAATGTATCATATAATATAGATTTATAATCTACTCGGGACTTGTGGCGTATTAGTGGTCTCTCATCGGATCTATCCAATATATCTAACGCTACAATGGTCTCCAGACCACTATCACTGTCCAAATATTCTATTTTGATATACAAAAACTATAAAATAAAATTTAATGAAACCGTAAGTATCGCGTAAACCCCGGATCTTCAGCGGTTACAACTTTTATTACAAAACGTAGGTTTGACAGTTAATTGACATTAAAAAATATTATAGGGACGCCAGTAACAACAACTCTCATACATAAGTGTAACGAAACGTCACCGCAGGCCCTCCCAACCGTTAGTTACCAAATCTAGTTGCCAATGGTAGACGTGTGAAGTTATAGGGACACTTTTCTGTAACGAATGTTAGAAATCGTTACCACCCGCAAGCCAAACGGTTCGTTTGAACTTTATAGGGACTGGGCATTAATGCATTTTAATAATCAGAATTATTTAATAGTCACAGACTACTATTCTAAATATATAGAAATTGCATTAGTGAATCAATATAGAGCTTCAAATGTTATTTTACAATTAAAGTCAATATTTGCCCGTCATGGTATACCAATGTCATTAATCTCTGATGGTGGTCCCCCATTCAATTCTTTGGAATTTAAAAATTTTCTGTATAATTGGGATATTGAGCACATTGTAACAAGTCCGTATCATTCCCAATCTAATGGTCAAGCAGAGTCATCAGTTAAAATTATTAAAAATATGTTAAAGAAAAGTCTAGAGTCAAATACTGATCCGTACATAGCTTTATTACAATACAGAAATACACCCAAGTCAAATTTACCATCACCAGCAGAATTACTAATGTCTAGGAGTCTAAGAATGAATATACCTATTATGAGTAATAAATTAAAACCTAAAGTTGTTAAATTTAATGATTATAAACAAAATATAGAAAAAATGCATGAACGTAGTTCATATTATTATAACAGTAATAAAAAATATTTGTCAGTTTTACAACAGGGTGATCATGTATATTATAAGAAAAATCCTGATTCCAATTGGCTACCAGCCGTAGTAAAAGAAAGGTTAAAATGCCAAAGGTTTTATATTATTCAAGATAACAATGGAAACACTTATAGGAGGAATAGGATACATTTAAGATTTAATTGTAATGAGAGTTGTCATAAATATGATAGTCATTCGTTCCACCCATCTACCTCTGGCATTCCATCCGAAGAAACGTCATCAGTGGATGGACAGGTGGAACTACCAATACCGCAAACGACTAGATCTCGGCGTGAAATAAAGAAACCAGACCGTTTTATTGATTATACTTGAATGTACAATTTAATATAGTTATAAAATAAATTCTTATTCTTTTAAAATGTAGGTATTAACTATAAATAAATATGTCATAAAATAGTGTCTTATCAAACAGTGCATGAGCATTATAAAATACTATTTTATACAATCATTGCATAGATATTATAATTTGTAAATAAATTTTAACAGTATAAACTTAATATAAAATTGTCTTTAAATAAAATTGTAATAAGAGTCTCTTCCAGACTGTGCAAAATCATTGCATGTATTGTAACCATTTTTAACTTAAGAAAAGGAATGTTAAATACATCGATTGTATCGATTAATGTTTGACACCACTGTCACCACAATGTTTGACAGATATAAAAGGAATTGTTGTGTCATGTCGTAGCTCTCTGTAACCTCTCTCTAATAAATAAAATCAGTGTGTATTTTCATAATCATGGTGTATTATTTAAACATTCCAACTAAGGATTAAAACATATAATAAATATAAATAAAAAAACGCGATGCATAAAACTGTAAACTGGCATGATGGGCGTACTTTGGGTAATGACCGTGTCCAGCAACGGACTGCTACAGGCTCAAGATACAATAATTTAAAATATAACACATAAAAAAATAATGAAAAGCCCTGTAAAAAAATAGTATTTACGTTTTAGCTACGTGCAATACAACGTACAGAGGCGTTCACTGCGGCTCAGGGCACGATTTAGACGAAATAAATGTAATCAGGCGAATTGGCAATGTCGTACTCGAGATCAGCTGGAGGTACAAATTAATAGCACTAAAATTAAAAGAGATATCCATACAATATTACGTCTGGGGTCTATTAAACCCCACGTTGTACGCGGAAGGTTAAAGGATTTCGTTATTTTGACTATCTAACGTTACCTTTAAAAGATATATAATATGGGCGCAAAACTACAAAGTCCATGAATGGGGCGATCAATACATTGTTGTTTAACAATATTGATCGCTTCCGGGTCAATGTCTGGGCGGCGACATGGACGTATTTACCTTACGAGTCTACTTAACACCCTCGCCGCTATCGTCAAATCAATATAGACTACCTCCTCGACAAATCGATTCAGTAGTCTCCGGAAAGCTGGTGAACCCACAGACTACCGAAACATGACCAGGGGAGGTCACTCGGCGGTTTTTGCATCTGTATGGGCATTTAGAACTTCTTTAGACCGATCCATTTTTATGATTTTTAATTAAATGAAAGAGAATTCTGCTTTTAGGTTGCTATTATGAAACTTGTAGTTATGTAATTTTATATGATTATTGAACTGGTTATTTAGACTTGTATTGCAAATTTATTTTTATCGTCTTGTAACCAAATTCAATCCATACTGATAATAGATGACACTTTATTGGTCTTCCTTATTAATGTACTTTGTTAGTTCTGCTCATCTACAAGGAGATACAAAGTCACATGCCGAGCGTTTGCATCCAAACATGTACTTGTTTATAAAACTATTGGACAAAAATCGTCACAAATTTCATGGCATTTGTACGCCAGTCATTTATAATACACTTTTTCTTTATCTAACACGCCTTCAGGTATGTAATAGTAGGTATATTATTACCATGACTAAATATATGTTAAATTCCAACAAGTTACAAGGGTCGAACTGCAGATTGCCCAAATCTTACGGTTTCAGGTCACGGCAGCGGATTCAACGGGTTATAGGTAGCGTCGAGGTCCCTCAGGTCAAGTCATCTAAGGGACATTGCTTATAGCATATGACTTAGAATGTTTAGTAAATTTTTGGTCCTGATATTTTTAAAATGATAATACTTATCATGTATAAAACAATTATTAACTTATTTTTTATTACTTATACTTAATTTGCTTTTGCCTGCGGCCCCATACGCATTAATAAGTTTTTTTACGTTTAATATTCCAATTTCTATGTAAAATGGTACATATTAAATTTCCCTACCATTTAAGTTTCTGACCCGCAAGCGCACGTTAAGTCGCGAACCGCCGTGACAGAGTGATTGGTTCCTCTGGAACTTAAATTGGCCACAGAGCTTCGCCCGCAAGAAGAGAATACTCTTTTTAATACAAACACTTTAGTTGTGTTTGTGATTTGTGTCGTTTTGTGTGAAATTCCGCGACTGCCACGTCCATAGACGTAGCCGTCTGACCACCTGTCTGGGCTGGTCTGATCCTCAAAAGGAATAGATCCAGCTGGAGCCGAAGCCTAGCAACAGCACCGAGGACTCTGGAAGTGCCATCCATCACCATCGACTCAGTGTGTTAGAGGTTTGTGCGCTTTTCCTTTTCGAGTTGCATTTCTTTATTATTCTTCCGCAGCAGCTCGACGGTCGTCACATTCCTCTACCTTAACAGTGTACCAATCAACGGCTAGGAACATCGCATATCCACCTTAAAATAAAGCCATCGCACCAGTAATTCTTTGCACCCCGCACCTCCAACAGGGTTAGGCTAACCCATGAGTTTCATTACCACCGCCCATACAGATACAAAAACCATCAAGTGGCCTAGTCATATTTTCGTTTTACTCCGTGGGTTCACCGGTTTTTCGGAGCCTACTGCATAGATTTCTTGTCGAAGCGTTAGTCTCCTTTCATGCTACGGTTACGAAAAGGGCGATTAATTTGTCGATAAAGCACGAGGATATTAAAATAGACTCGTAATGCAAATACGTCTTTGTCGCCGCTTATTTCGTAACCGCATCAATTAGCCAGCATATTGGGAGCCATTAATACTGTATTGATCGACCCCATTTATGGGCTTTGTAGGCCTGCTTACCATAAGGTGGATGAAAGCTCACATACCGTTCTCCATTTAAGTTAAATGAATTTTGGGGGGGTAAGTAGGTGTTGGCTAACTTAGCCGTTAGCGTAAGTACGTCCAAGTGCACGAAGTTGGACTAACAGACGCACACCTAAAGTCCGAATATACATGTCCACGTCACCATCACCGTCTCTGGCCGCGGCGGACGGTAGGGCGGTCGAGACTGCTTGGTGGTGAACTTGCCTTATGCAGGTCATCCCCCCTGGGCAATGTTGTCGGCTAGTGAGCTTCGCGCAGCTGTCATCCACCTCACGATACCGACAATAGCAGAGTATATCGGGCGCACTGCATTGCCTGACCGTAGGAATACGTTTTTTATATCTTATCTATGCACTTATTGATATAACTTCTCCTTTCCTGCGGAGCATTCCTCTATGCATCCAGGCGGGGGCTTCTCTCACTCGGGAAAGAGCTCCTAGACAATGGAGATGGCTTTATAAATATATATGCAAAATAAAATGTATCTATTAATATTTATATAGTTATATACTTACTATTATATTACACTCATTCACATTTTAATAAATAATTGTATGATATAATAAACCTTCCCACAACTCCTCACAATCACTCCTTATATATAATATACAGTACACTTCGCTGTGGATGAGTAGTGGGTGCTTATCTATAGTTTATAAATATATATATACACACACAATGCCCACCTGCGTGTTTGTGCCATGCGCGGGGACCCGTAAGAGAGGATGAAGGAGTCCTGGTGGTTGAGTGGAAAGGAGACCTGTGGAGGTTGTTTCCTGACTGCAACACACCACTTTGGTCCGGATTTCTTTCGACACGGGCGGTCGCAGATTAGCCAACTGTATTCAATCGGCTGCGGTGTCCGTCAGACGGACGCCAGGCGAGCCCTCTGGTGTATGGGGTCTGCAGGCGGCAATGCATGTCTTTGGGTTCATGTACTGTTTAGCCTCGCGGATAACATACTCTGGAGGACTATATTCTGTTAGTAGCCCTGGTGCTTCTATAAGCATCCCCGACGTTGAGGACTCCATGGAGGGTGGGGAACTAATGGGATGAAGTATTGTAAAATACCCTATGGATTTTTTTTCATTAAAAAAAACCAAGTCAGCCCCTAAGGCTGAGGTTTCCTCTGCGGAGGAAGCAAAGGCGCCTAGCGCAAAGGCAGAAAGCTCACAATCAAAAAGACGGGCCACCGCTACCGGCAACGGAAGCAAAGGTCTATCAGACAGTAAGCTGAAGGAGGGGGCCACCGTGGCCTCTACCAGTGGCATTGTAGTGCATCGTGGTGGGCACAGGGAAGAGACACTTAAACCCAATACTGGGAATAAGTGTCAGTCCTTGGGCGGGCCAGATGATACTGCTTCTGCTACTGGCAGAGGAAGCAAAGGTCCATCCGGAAGCCAGGGCGCCGATGTTACTAAATCTGTTATTCATAGGTCTAACATAGAAGGCGCAAAAAACAGAGGAGGGAAAACTGCAATGCCGCCTATTAAAGGTGCCCCCTTAGGGATGCAGCGCCCGCAGCAAGGTCCTTCCTTAGGGAAAAAAAACGGTTCTGCCAAGCGACGCTTCCAGAGGCTTCAGAAGCAGCAAGCGCAGGACAAAGCATCGCCACGAGCGGGACATCACAAAAGACCTCGCGAAGTTAGTGACGAAAAGAAGGATGCCTCTGGTGACGCCAAAAGAGTAAAGACTCAGGGGTCGTACAAAGAGGCATTAACAGGTACAAAAATGGCAATCACCACAGACTCATACCCTAAAACCATGCTTAAGCAAGAGGACTATGTCAGGATAAGGGAACTACTCCACGGATTAATCCTGGAAGCGGAACCCTGTCCGGACATATACACAATGAATGGGCTATCTGGAGGAGTGGCACACATTTTATGCCTCGACCAGTCCTCAGCCAAATGGCTTCTAACCCTGAATGGGACAAAAGTAGATCAGGTTACCCTCAAGGTCATAGAGGCGAAGGATCTACCAAAACCGGTCAAGATGGCCTGGAGATCGGTGTACAAGGGCGGGGTTGAGCTGGAGAGTATACTTAGGTTAACTCAAAAACTCAACTCCACCTTGAACACCGATCTTTGGAGAGTGGTTGACACTATCGTGGAGGGCCTCAATGTGAGGCGAATAGTCCTTATGGACCACGACTCCGCTAAGGTAATCCGCGAGAAGGGTTACCACATCAAAACCGGTCTGGAACGAGACTTCTTTAAGCTTCTGGGGGAGAAGAAGCCGGAGGAGGAAAGTAAGGCCTCATAGAAGCAACCTGTTGAAAAGGTTGAAGAACCAACTTCACCTACCACCTCGGTGAAGACAGCAGAGTTGCTAGACGGATTGGTCGACCTGGAGCTGAGTGAACAGGGCGAGCAGTCGGAAACGTCAGGAGCAGAGGAGGGCCCCATGGAGGTCCCAACCAATCCCTAACACACAAGAAACAGACACAAACACACGCTTATCAAATTACATACACACACACACGCATACTTAACTCACATATCAGAAATACATAAATACACGCACTTTAACATACACTACATATCAAAAGACACAAAGAGGATTATCAAGAATGACGGACTCCATAAAAAGGTACCTAAATTTTGTACAAATTAATTTACATCATTGCAAATCGGCGACTGCCCTTCTGGCACGAGCACTTATAGCAAATCAATATGATGTTGCTTTGATACAAGAACCATACCTCTGTAAAGGAAAGGTTAAGGGCTTGGATAACACAGGTGGTTTTATACACCAGGCTAACGATGGGAATATTAGAACTTGCATTTATGTCAGACATGGCATACATGCAACAATACTAACTAATTTCTGTCACAGGGATCTTACAACAATAAAATTAATATCTGGAGAAGGTCGGATGGATACATTGATAGCTTCTGCCTATCTGCCATACGAAGACAAGGAGCCCGTTACACCAAGAATTGAGAACTTAGTGAAAAGATGCTCAACAAGCAACGAGCACCTCATTATGGGATGTGACGCAAACGCTCATCATGTTGTCTGGGGAAGCACAGACAACAATACAAGAGGGAAAAAACTACTGGACTATGTGGTAAGTTCTTCCTTAATAATTTTAAATAAGGGTAACAGGCCTACCTTCGTTAATGCTAGAAGGGCCAAGGTGTTAGATATCACAATGACCACAAGGAATACAGTCTCTAACATAGAAAACTGGCATGTGTCTAATGAAATATCTCTTTCTGATCACAGATACATATGCTTTAGTTACATGATGCAACATAACATTGAAACCGTACAAAGGAGGAATCCTAGGAACACCAACTGGAAAACATATTATAGTGACCTAAAGGGAGAACTAGGAGACAATAAAGGTAAGCTCAATTCCATTATCGATTTAGAATTTAAAGCGGACAGGATTGAGAGAGCAATCAACAAGGCATGGACAAATAACTGTCCGGAACAAAAAAAAATGGCTAAAACGGTACCTTGGTGGAACTCAGATTTAGCTAAGCTACGCAAGGTAACCCGTAAGGCTTTCAATATCGCTAAAGCAAGAAATGATTTTAGTGAATATGCACGGCTATTAACAGAATATAATAAATCAGTGCGAAAGGCAAAAAGGCAAGCATGGAAAACACACTGCGAGTCGATTGAATCGGTACCTGCCATCATGAGAATAACGAAGGCAATGGCTGCTACAAAGGCCAATCCACTTATGATAGTAAGGGACGTAAACGGTAAGTTAACGGAGACTAGGAAAAGTACATTAGAAATAATGTTCAAAACACACTTTCCAGGATCAATCATAACTGACAACCTAGTGGAAAACTTAAACAGTGTCAGTGAACAAGCAGTACATACCACTAAACAAGATTGGGAAACTGCGAAAAAAATAGTAGGCGAGCATAAAATCAAATGGGCCCTGAGTAAATTCCAACCATATAAATCACCGGGCCTGATGATATATAAAACTGTTCGGATCTCAAATACAGTGGTAAAACGGTGGTCAACAGAGGTAAAATATCTAGGAGTCATTCTGGATAAAAATCTCACATGGAGACGACATGTTGACATGGCAATTAAAAGGGCAATAAGAGTCTTTGCTATGTGTCGAACGGCATATGGGAGAACGTGGGGATTAAAGCCAACAGTGATGAGGTGGATATACGATACCATAGTGGCACCAATGCTGATGTATGGAAGCATTGTGTGGTGGCTACGAACTAAGCTTGGCACCTGTAAAAAGGAGCTAGCGAAATTACAACGATTGGCATGTATGTCCATATCAGGCGCCTTTAGAACAACACCGACGGCAGCAATGGAGGTTATACTAAATCTGAAACCTCTACACGTGTTAATAGAGATAGAAGCTAGGAAATCACTCTATCGTCTACAAAATAGTGACGAGTGGCTTCCAAATATGCCTCAAACTGTTCACACAAAAATGGATACTAATAAAAATCTCGACAGGATTCTAGAAATGTGTGCTGACAACATTTCTACTGTTCGAATATTCAAAAGGAACTATAATATATACTTTCCATTACGGGAGGAATGGAAAGATGGCTCTAAACTGGACAGTAATTGTCAAAACTGGTTTACTGATGGATCAAAGATGATATCAGGAACGGGTGCAGGAATACATACCAAAGGTTACGATATTCTTGTAAGCATGGGCCATTACCCTACAGTTTTTCAAGCGGAGCTGTACGCAATAATTGTATGTGCAAAGGAGATCCTAGATAGGAATTCTCACGGAGAAACTATCAACATTCTATATATAGCCAAGCGGCACTTAAAGCGCTGAGTTCATATGAGACGAAATCTGGTCTGGTCTTGAACTGCGTTAAACTGTTGAATAAAATCGGTAGGAACAACAGCGTGAGACTAGCCTGAGTTCCGGGGCATACGGGAATCGAGGGAAATGAAAGGGCAGACGAACTGGCTAGGAAGGGATCAGAAACCCCTTTTATGGGACCTGAACCATTTATTGGCATACCTAGTAAAACAATAAACAACGCACTAAAGGAGTTTGCCAATGAGAAACATACAACTTGGTGGTCAACTCAACAAGGCCTAACACACTCCAAGAAATTCATTGGTACAGAGGCAATTGGTCTGGATAAGATCTAAAAGTTTACCAAAACACAAATAAGGCTACTGGTGGGAATCTTCTCAGGACATTACACGACATATAAACATCTACATACAATGGGAGTTAGAGACGATCCCAGATGCAGATTTTGCTCTGATGAGCTAGAATCAATGCAGCAGTATGAGGTATAAAGGTTTACTCTTTTTATATTATTTTCTATGTTAGTTGATAGTAGCCTCTAGTTGTTATCCTATGTCGATGGAATTTTGACAGTCAATAAAACGTGGCTTGGAAAACGTGCACTTGTTTTTCACAGACGAATAAGAGTACTAGGCTTGTTTTATTTCAAGAGATATATCCTTTTAACTTAGAATTGGGATACTACGCACACCCACAAGGCAGTTTTTTTTTCTAAAAAGTGATAATGGGAAAAAAAAGTCGCAAAAGAAGAAATAGTTTGGATAATGAACATGTGGATGTTACGGGCAATAAAATGCGGCGAAAAGCCGTAGTTTAGTACGTCGCCAGCGCAGTACTTAATCGAAACGGCGAAGCCAGTCAGGATGGACCCAACGAGCCAGTGTGGAGTCGTTGCGACGGAACAGTAGTGTAGAGCAGCAGCGGCGATGCTCTGAATCGACTGGTCGTGACCCTGCAGATGCGACACGACGGCGCGGCAACGATTCTACGAGACGAGATGGAGTTGATGGGACGTGGCGAAGCAACGCTAGTTCGGCGCGACAAGACGATGCGACGCGGCGGCGGCGCGGAGCGAAGTCGGTGCGACGGGACATCGTGGATGAAGTAAAGCGGCGCGGCGCCGGTTCGGTGCGACAAGACGCGGCGACACGGTGCTGATTCGGCGCGACGGCGGCGTGACTCAGTGTCGGCGCAACGTGACAACGTGGATGCGGCTAAGTTAATAGAATCATTCCCTAGTACTGATGATTACGCTGAATTATTATCACAGAAGTGATATCTAAACGTGTAAAGTATAATGAATCTTTAGAACTGTATTATTATGATAAAATAAACTTGCTTAACTGATGCGATATAGACGGAAAACGCGCAGTTGATTGTCTTCTTCATGGAATTGAAGATCGATCGTTAAGGTTAGGAGCTAAAGCAGCAAAATGCTATGAACCAGAGCAAGTTCTTAATTATTTTCTATCGACTAGGCAACAGTTACGCGAAATAGATAATAGACAAAAAATGAGTTTATATAAGCGGAATTCAGGTATTTTTTCTTCTAAAACACCTATAGTTTGCTATAATTGTAACGAACCTGGAAATTTTAGTTTTAAATGCACTAAGAAGATTTTAAAATGCAACATTTGCAATAGAATAGGTCATACTAGTATTAGTTGTTCAAGATTACCAACTGAGTCTGGTGTGAAGGATGATAATAAGGTGACAGATAAAAGTGTTATGTAGGTTGAGACAGATAATGTTAGTAATAGCAAATATATAATGTCATTAAAAATTAATGGGATAATTGTTCAAGGATACAATGACTTGGGAAGTCAATGCACGCTTATCAGAAATAGTGATACATATAAATTAGGCATTGTGTGGTCTAAAGGACAGTTACCAGTTTTGAGGGGCATAGGGAACAATATTGTAATCCCTTTAGGTTCTTCAAGAGTAGAGATCGAAATTCAGAATATTAAGGAACTTGTCGAGTTTTTTATTGTTGATGACAACGTTATTAAATTCCCCGTCCTTAAATGTCATAGTTTTAATAAAAAACCCGGAATTGTAATTACAAAATCTACTGATTCGCTTGAGCTCACGGGAAGCATTTCGATAAGGCTGGAAATAAGGTTACGAAATAATATAAAAAATTGTCCTAAAGAAATGACTGCTTTACCAGTGAAATCAGTTGCAAATTATACAGGTTCAATTTATAACATGGTTCTCTTCGAGGTGAAGCAGAAAAAGAGTTTTATTTAATGCCGGGTGAATACAGTTTAGAAAATGGAATAGGTTGGTTCAAAATTTAAGTAACAATACAATAACGTTAAAACATGATATTTTGATCCCCCGTGCAATAATTACTAATTATTCACAAAGTGTAAACATCCTTGATTTTGGCAATATTGAGACATTATCTTCTTTTAATTATGGCAATCATCTAAGTAATGATCAAATTATAAAACTTAAACAATTATTTTTTAAAATTGAATAATGTTTTTCGGACAATTTAAATCACTTGGGTTTTACTAACGTAGTACAGATGGAAATTGAACTTAATGACACTCAGCCAGTTGTTTATAGGCCCTATAGGCTACCTTATCAAGAACGTCAATTAGTGCGGTCGATGGTACAAGAAATGATTGACGCAGACATAGTATGTGAATCTAATTCACCATATGCCAGTCCTATTTTATTGGTAAAAAAGATAAAAGAGATGATAAAAGATTATGCGTCGATTATCGAGCTTTAAATAATAAAACTAAAAAAGAGCATTACCCACTACCGCTAATAGATAACCAGCTTGACAGATTAGCTGGTAACTCATTATTTATTAGTTTAGACCTGGCATCTGGCTACTACCAAATCCAGCAGAGAGCTCTCAGGATAAAACCTCATTTGTGACACCTGATGGACAATATCAGTTCAAACGTATGCCGTTCGAATGCACCATCTCTTTTCCAGCGAGCAATGAATAAAATTTTATTTAAACTTAATTACGTTATAATTTACATGGATGATGTTTTAATACCTGCTCGCTCTTTTGATGAAGGAATGTCTCGTTTAGAAGAGGTACTTCGAGTGTTAAGCGAATCTGGACTAACACTTCAACTCAAAAAGTGTAACTTTTTCTGTACAGATTTGGATTTCCTGGGTTTTCATGTCAGCGGTGAGGGCATACGTCCTGGATCTCGAAAAACATTAGCCATATCTAAATTTCCAGTGCCACAAAATGTCCATGACGTCAGGCGTTTTATCGGGTTGGCTAGTTTTTTTCGTAGATTCGTCAAAGGATTTGCCCTTACAGTATGACCATTGACAGACCTACTAAAAACTAAATTTGCATGGAAGTGGACAGAGGAACATACAAAATCCTTTAATACCCTAATACAAAAACTTGTGGATCGTCCGGTTCTCGCATTGTATGATAGTAAGTTAAAAACAGATTTACATACGGACGCATCTAAACAAGGCGTTGCTGGGATTCTCATGCAATGGAGTACAGATGACCTACTCAGGCCCGTAGCATATTACAGTCGCGAAACTACAGTCGATGAGCAGAAATTTCATTCCTTCGAAGAAGCTCTTGCTGTTGTAGCGTCGCTAAATCGTTTTCGTGTATTTGTTAGGGGTCAGATTTAAAATCGTAACAGACTGTAATGCGTTACGCACAACTATGACCAAACGAGACCTAATACCTCGTATCTCTCGCTGGTGGGCTCAGTTTCAAGAATACGATTGTGAGATAGAGTATAGGCCAGGAACACGGATGGCTCATGTGGATGCCCTCAGCCGTGGTCCAGTGAATGAACCAGCAGAAGATAAAACAGAGCATGTTATTGATGTTTTGACCAAAGATGTAAGCGATTGGATTGCTACTGTACAGGGCGACGATAGCGAGTTACGTCGTATAAGACAAATTCTCGAAGACAATGACACAAAATATACAGCTGATGTGAGTAATAATTATCGAATTAAGGGTAATCATTTATATAGGATAGGAAAAAAACGGTTTGCGTTGGGTAGTACCTAAAGGTTGCAGGTGGCAAGTATTACGAATGAACCATGACGACATGGGACATTTTGGTTACGATAAAACCTTTAGCAGATTGAAAGACGTATTCTGGTTTCCTAAAATGCGTAAATTTACCAAGAAATATGTCGCAGCTTGCTTAGAATGTGCCAACCATAAAGCACCTGGCGGTCCTAAAGAGGGGTTGCTTCATCCTATAATAAAAATAGATAAGCCATTCCACACCTTACATGCAGACCATTTGGGACCGTTTGTTCGATCAAAAAGGGGTAACATGTACATTTTGGTTATTATAGATGCTTTTACTAAATTCATTAATATACAAGCTGTAAAAGATACAAAAACTGCTACTGCGATTAAGATATTTAAAGAACATTTTAGTTATTTTGGTTTTCCTAGTCGACTTATTACTGACCGCGGTTCTTGTTTCACAAGTACAAAATTTAAGAATTTCACTGAAAAATTAAACATAAAACACATATTAAATGCGGTATCAACACCAAGAGCAAATGGACAAGTTGAACGATTCAATCCTACTATATCTGATGCGCTTGGGACCAAATGTCATGGCAAAAATTCAAACTTATTGGATGAATACGCATCGGATATACTACCGAGAATAAAGGCATTTATACTACCGAGAATAAAGCAACAGGTAAAAGTCCTTCTGAACTGTTGTTCGGTTGTAAACTGGTAAACGCTTCAGAAAATTTGTTAAGTGATGTCATTATTGAAACAGCGAATTGTGTTAGCGGTAACGATTTGATTGAATTGAGATCAGATGCAAGAAAGAAACAAGAGAAGCAGCAAGAATACGCTAAAAAGCAATTTGACAAACATAGAAACGAAGCAACTAAATATAAAGAGGGAGATCTTATAAAGATCGAAAGAACATTGTTTAATAAAGACCTTGTAGGCATGTTAAAGAAACTAGCTCCTAAATTTAATGGACCCTATAGAATCCTTAAAATTCTACCAAATGATAGGTTCTTGGTGGAAGACACACCACTTACACGGAAAGGCACTAAAAGGTATGAAAATGTAGTAGCACTTGATAAAATTCACCCATGGCTTAATTTTAATAGCTATGATAGTGAGGATACTGATAGTGACAATAGCGACCTATAAAATAAATATAATAGGATTTTAATAATGGTTATGATTATTTTAGATCAAATCAAATCAAATATTATTTATTTCATGTAAATCTTTACAGATATTTATGAATAGTCAAAAAAAAAACAGATTTTTAACAATAAGGTCTAGAGTGCGCTTGGTTAGGCTGCTATATATATATATATATATATATATTAATTAATAAAAGGAGTAATAAAATAAATATATTAAAAAAAAAAAAACAACCAACCGAACGCACGCTACATAACCAACTAGTGTAAGACTAGGTGGTTAGCTGATTCCATTGACCATGCGATTATCATCTGCCATACAAGAGTGTCACCGAGGCGACCAACCTTTTTTTTTTTTTTTTTTTTTTTGTTGACGGAGTGTGAATGCATTACGCATACCCCCCTAGCAGGGGTTATGTGGGACTCTCCCCTCTCCGTCGCCTCGCTAAGGGGAGGGAGGGAGGGGCATACCCACTAAACACACTCCGGGAATTTTCCGTCTTGACTAGTTGTTGATGGGGGCCATGGGTTCGTCATAGACATTCTAACCACGACGCCCCTTTAGTCTGTTTCCTCTCGTACTTGCTAGATGTTCGTCTTGGGTAGTGAGTGATGTTCACTACCCATTCCCTCTGATGGGCCTTACTCATTTGTATCGGCCCGGTGTTTCGGTTATGAGTCCATGCGTGGTGCACGGGCTCATACCTCTCCCTTTGGTGTTCCTTCAATGTTGCCCGGCAAGCCGCCCATTTTGGGTACAGACGCTGCCGGGCCTCCGTCGTAGTGACCGTTAGGCCTCCCTCATATTACGATGGCTTTCGCCAATCCGTCTTGTGTGCCAGCCGCCCAATCTGGGTCAGACGCTGGCACCGCCCGGCGAGCCGCCCAATCTGGGAACAGACGCTGCCAGGCAACTCCTACGCATTTAACCGTCGTTTTGTGCCAGCCGCCCAGTATGGGTCAGACGCTGACACCGCCCAGCAAGCCGCCCAATCTGGGTACAGCCGCTGCCAGGCCCCTCACAATTTTCCTCCGGTTGATGTTTCCATCTTCCTACACCGTGTCAGCCGCCCAATATGGGACAGACGCTGACACCGACCGGCAAGCCGCCCAATCTGGGTACAAACGCTACCGGCCTCCGTCCGTGACGTCAGAAGATCCATCCATATTATCTCTGCTTCCAGCCAATGAGTGAGTGTCACTGAGTGATGGCTCTTCCACCTTCGCCACATAAGTTGCCCCGCCCATCCGTCGTTGATGGGTGGGCCTCTTAGTGGTGGCGTGCATTCACATGGTGCCTTCATCTACGCGTCCTCTTCTGAAGTCTTTCCGTCGGGAAAGGCCACTCGCGCTTGCGCGGGGCCTTACTGATCTCAGTTGTTTAACCGGGGTTACCCACGGTTTATCTCAATTGTTTTCTCCGTCGTTTACGTCCTTCGTGGTTTTAACCTGCATTGAGCAGGTTCATCTCAATTGTTGTGGGGCCGTTAGCTTCGGCGGTGGTGACCAGCCACCGCTTACTAGAGCCCCCCCACCACGACAAGGTGGCCCCATGGGGGGGGAGGCGACCAACCTCACCAACCGTATCCTCGCCTTAAATATTAGATCTTATATTATATTATTGTCATTATATTGGCTGTAGATATTTTTGAATGACCATCAATCGCATTAACATAGTTATATGGATCGGTATCTTCAAGGGCGTAAACACTAGTTGTAAAGTCGACCCCCCCGGAGACACCCCGGAGAAAAAGGTAACAGCAAGTAAACAACTCTGGTGCTTTACACACACTAACAGAGGAACACAGCCATTGAGTTACCGATATGCAAATAGCATATGGTAGCATACTTAAAATGCTCTAATCCCACTAAAAGCATGCACAAAACACCCTATAGCAGATTATTTACCAGTATAGCAATTGGTTACTGTACCAATGTACAGAACTGAAAATACTAAATAGTACAGGCAATTTACTAAATAATAATATATAATAACAGAGTACCTGTATAACGTAAATATAAATAAGTAATCATAAGATATACCTTATCCAAAGATGAATAGTTAAATATAATAAAAAATAAATTAAGTAATAATAAATTATTACAATATCAGATTTAACATACCTTACTAGGGTACTAGTACAATTTAAAACTACAATTGAAAAGGCAATACTAGTTGTGAGACCTCAATTGCAGATCAGAACGGGTCCAGACATCTTTATCATTAATATAGTCATTAACTCTATAGGGCTTACTATAGAGTTGGATGGATTAATGTTTGTTTTATACAACTTTATTTCACTTAAATCTATAATACTTTTAGGTAATTTATTAAATAACCTTATACTGTTAATGACAAAACATTTATTAGTTTTTTGCAGTCTAAACTTTGTAATATCAATTTTATCTATATTTCTTAAGTTTAAATTATGCCTGTCGCCATTTTTACTAAACATATTTAAGTTTTTCCTAACGTACGACAAATTTTCATAAATATATTGAGATGGTAGTGTCAGTACATCAATCATAGGAAATGTTTCCCGGAGAGAATCACGAGCTTTCATGCCATATATTGCCCGAATAGCCCTCTTTTGTAAAATAAATATAGTATCAAAATCTGCCGCGGATCCCCACATTATAAGACCATACGTCATTATACTGTGAAAATAGGCGAAGTACACTAGTCTGGCTGTTGCAACATCAGTTAATTGTCTGATTTTTCTGACTGCATATGCAGCAGAGCTCAATCTATTGGATAGAGTATTTATGTGAGCTTTCCACTGTAGTTTGGAATCGACTGTGATCCCTAAAAATACAGTGGAGTCAACAAATTCCAGATCAGTACCACCTAACTTCACTGTAGAATTAATACTAGTTACGTTGGGGAGCGTAAATTTTAGACACTTAGTCTTCTTAGCATTTAAAACTAAATTATTCGCCTTGAACCATTTCGAAACCATTTCCAGAGTGTCATTTGCTGATGATAGTATATTATCTTTTCTACTAACTTTAAACAGTAGAGATGTATCATCAGCAAATAGCACTATCTGCGCCATCTCCTGAACCATATGAGGAAGGTCATTGTTGATTTCGATAAATATATATTTTTTAATGATAAATATAGTTGTGTGTCTAATATGTATAATATGTAATGTGTTCAGTAAATAAAGTAATGATATGAATTTGATATTGAAATTATGATTTTGGGTATAGTTTGCTATTAGTAACCAGTGCTGATAGTGATTAGTATCAGATTGATACAGCATAGATGGTTATAGATAATAGTAAACTGTATAGTGGCCTGACCAAGGAACACGATCGCCAATGATATCGCCGCATCGATCGATAAAAATGTATAGGAAATTTACTCTATGGGTAGAGCCTGATCGACGAGAAACGTCAAATCCCATACATTTGGCTTTCAATGGGTGTTTCGATTCGGTTATCGATTGGCTCTTTGGTAAGGCCCCAAGATGTGACCTTCGATCATTTCGAGGCTGTTTGTCACAAGCGGTCAAGAGGTTTACCTCTAGATGGTCGTAGATTGTGCAAATTGTCCTTTTTGTATTATATTATGATTTCGAGTCTGTTTATCACAAGCGATTTGGTGCAAACATGCATAGATGTTCGTAGATTGTGGTGAACCGTCTTAATTATTGTATATGAGTTCAGATTTATTTATTGGTTAATTTTCATGGGTTTGTATGAATATATTTTAGTTTAAATATTCGGTATAGTTTGTTACAAAAAGTCAGTATTAATAACGAGTAGTACCACAGATTGGTATTGCACATATGATCGCTGATTGTAGCAGGCAGTCCAAAATATACGTATTGTTACAAATTTACTCTTGTTAAATATGTTTTTTTTTGTTAATTATATGCTGTTATTTATTTATTGTACTTTAGTAATTTCAGTGAGAGGACTCACTCAAAAAGGATGGCCGAACTGTAAGGCTAATTGATAGATAACACTGTATTATTTCTTTATTTGTTTGTACATTTATATAATTTATGGTACTTGTTTACATTTAGTTTTCTTTGAAGTAGCTTTAATACGTTATTGTCTATTATAATGTATTTTAAATGCTGCAACATTATTTGTACCAAAAACTATAGAAGTTTGTTTTTGTTATCCGATGTCGATGGAATTTTGACAGTCAATAAAACGTTTCTTGGAAAACGTGCACTTGTTTTTCACAGACGAATAAGAGTACTACGCTTGTTTTATTTTAAGAGATATATCCTTTTAGATGAAAATTAAAAATAATAAACAATTTTATGTCAATCATTTATTATAAAATCTCAAAAACAAAATGTCACCTTTTTACCAACAAAAATATTGTAATACTTTAACTTAATAGCCAAATATATAAATTATATCATTACTAACATTCTACTATCCCTTACATTATAATATACAATAGAATATTTTTTTTAAAAACATACAAAAACATAAACAAATGTTTTCTTTCCATTGTTCTAGGATAAATACAAATCTGAATCTGTGAGCACGAATTGGGCACTCTGATTTCGGTTCTCCGACAATTTTTCTAAGATAACGAATATTTTTTGGCGGTTTTCATTTCTGTTTTACATTCTTTAAAATTATTTGAGACTTAATCCTAAGTTTCTTAGAGCTTATTGCCTTATACATTATCTATAGACTTTATTTCAAACTTCCAAATTCATGTTATATTTCTAGAAAGCATGTCGTCAAATTGTTGTTACTTACTAAGAAAACGACATAATAATATGAAATGCTTCTATGCATGTTTCATCAGAGACCCACAAATAGTTCTTTGTCGTATACCAATAAACCATGAAGTTCTTCGAGCCAAGCGCTTATTGTTTTAAACAGTATCTACAGAGTTTTTTTTTATACTTTCAAATTCATGTTATATTTCTAGTAAGAATGTCGTCAAATTGTAAATTACTTACTAAGAAAACGAAAATAATATAAAATGCTTCTATGTATGTTCCATCAGAGACCTACAAGTAGTTCTATGTCGTATACCAATAAACCAAGAAGTTCTTCAAGCTAAGAGCTTATTGTTTTAGACATTATCGTTTTTTTTTTCAAACTTCAAATTCATGTTATATTTCTAGTAAGCATGTCGTCAAATTATAAATAACTTACTAATAAAACGACATGATAATATGAAATGCTTCTATGCCTGTTTTATCAGAGGCCCACAAGTAGTTCTTTGTCGTATACCAATAAACCAAGAAGTTTTTCGAGCCAAGAGCTCATTGCCTTATACATTATCCACATGTTTTTTTTTATTTCAAACTTACAAATTCATGGTATATTTCTAGTAAGCATGACGTCAAATTACTTACTAAGAAAACGACATAATAATCTGTTTCTATGCCTGTTCCATCAAAGGCCCAGAAGTGGTTCTTTGTCGTATACCAATAAACCGAGTAGTTCTTCGAGCTCTGTTATTATTATTTCTGTACTAGTAGGGTCTATCCTAGTTTCAATGAATAAAAACTGTAATCTTCTTCCGAAAAAAAGATATAGAGATATAGAGTTATTTTGTTGTATTCATAAGGCTTCACTTTAGGTGGATCTGATAGATATCTTTTGACAAGTTCTTTAGCCCATCTCGTCCCATCCATGACAACTATCTGGGGCATATCATGGGCTCTTCTGATTTATGAAAGGGTTAAGATGTTTTTTCAGTAAGATATAGACGGGCGTTGATTATGGACATATATATATATATTATTGTTGATTGTAAATGCCGTACGCTCGCATGTGAATCACCGAAATGATCGAATGAACAACTAATATGGTCAGGCTCGCAATCCTCTCTAAGTCTTCAATATAATAATATAGAAAGATAAATCTGACACTTTTATATTACTATATTCTTTCAAATATGCCTCTCTGTCTTATGATCCTTCAGGCACACAAATTTTATAATACGAGTAGCTATGTAGGTAGATCTAAAAAATATAAGTATAATAAATATAAATAAAAAAACGCGACGCATAAAACTGTAAACTGGCATGATGGGCGTGCTTTGGGTAATGGCCATGTCCAGCAGCGGACTGCTACAAGCTTAAGATACAATAATTTAAAATATAACACATAAAAAAATAATGAAAAGCCCTGTAAATACAAAAAAAATGTATTTACGTTTTAGCTGCGTGCAATACAACGTGGGGTCTCACAGACCCCAGAGGCGTTCACTGAGGCTCAGGGCACGATTTAGACGAAATAAATCTAATCAGGCGAATTGGAAATGTCGTACTCGAGATTAGCTGGAGGTAAAAATTAATAGCACTAAAATTAAAAGAGATATCCATAAAATATTACGTCTGGGGTCTATTAAACCCCACGTTGTACGCGAAAGGTAAAAGGATTTCGTTATTTTGACTATCTAATGTTACCTTTAAAATATATAGAATATGGGCGCAAAACTACAAAGTCCATGAATGGGGCGATCAATACGTTGTTGTTTAACAATATTGATCGCTTCCGGGTCAATGTCTGGGCGGCGACATGGACGTATTTGCCTTACGAGTCAACTTAACACCCTCGCCGCTATCTTCAAATCAATCTAGACTACCTCCTCGACAAATCGATGCAGTAGTCTCCGGAAAGCTGGTGAACCCACAGACTACCGAAACATGAATAGGGGAGGTCACTTGGCGGTTTTTGCATCTGTATGGGCATTTAGAACTTCTTTAGACCGATCCATTTTTATGATTTTTGATTAAATGAAAACAAAATAAAGCACTGTTTCTATAATTCGGATTTTTAGAAAACTACTGTACCTATTTATAGTAATTGTAATAGCTCCCTGAAAGCAGAATTTAAGAAAGAATTCTGCTTTCAGATTGCTATTATGAAACGGGTAGTTATGTAATTTTATATGATTATTGAACTGGTTATTTAGACTTGTATTGCAAATTTATTTTTATCGTCTTGTAACCAAATTATTTGTCTGGCAGAGTGCAATCAATCCATACTGATAATAGATGATACTTTATTGGTCTTCCTTATTAATGTACTTGGTTAGTTCTGCTCATCTACAAGGAGATACAAAGTCACATGCCGAGCGTTTGCATCCAAACATGTACTTGTTTATAAAACTATTGGACAAAAATCGTCACAAATTTCATGGCATTTGTACGCCAGTCACTTATAATACAACACGCCTTCAGTTATGTAATAGTAGGTATATTATCACCATGACTAAATATATGTTAAATTCCAGCAAGTTACAAGGGTCGAACTGCAGATTGCCCAAATCTTACGGTTTCAGGTTACGTCAGCGGATTCAACGGGTTATAGGTAGCGTCAAGGTCCCTCAGGTCAAGACATCTAAGGGACATTGCTCATAGCATATGACTTAGAATGTTAAGTAAATTTTTGGTCCTGATATTTAAAAAATTATAACACTTATCATGTATAAAACAATTATTAACTTCTTTTTTATTACTTATACTTAATTTGCTTTTGCCTGCGGCCTTATATGCATTAATAAGTTTTTTTACGTTTAATATTCCAATTTCTATGTAAAATGGTACATGTTAAATTTCCCTACCATTTAAGTTTCTGACCCGCAAGCGCACGTTAAGTCGCGAACCGCCGTGACAGAGTGATTGGTTCCTCTGGAACGTAAATTGGCCACTGAGCTTCGCTCGCAAGAAGAGAATACTCTTTTTAATACAAACAGTTTAGTTGTGTTTGTGTCGTTTTGTGTGAAATTCCGCGACTGCCACGTCCATAGACGTAGCCGTCTGAGCACCTGTCTGGGCTGGTCTGATCCTCAAATGGAATATATTCCAGCTGGAGCTGAAGCCTGGCAACAGCACCGAGGACTCTGGAAGTGCCATCCATCACCATCGACTCAGCGTGTTAGAGGTTTGTGCGCTTTTCCTTTTCGACTTGCATTTCTTTATTATTCTTCCGCAGCAGCTCGACGGTCGTCACATTCCTCTACTTTAACAGTGTACCAATCAACGGGACTTCTGGAACTTCGCGTACCCACCTTAAAATAAAGCCATCGCACCAGCAATTCTTTGCACCCCGCACCTCCAACAGGGTTAGGCTAACCCATGGGTTTCATTACCACCGCCCATACAGATACAAAAACCGTCAAGTGGCCTAGTCATGTTTTCGTTTTACTCCGTGGGTTCACCGGTTTTTCGAAGCCTACTGCATAGATTTCTTGTCGAAGCGGTAGTCGCCTTTCATGCTACGGTTACGAAACGGGCGATTAATTTGACGATAAAGCGCGTGGATATTAAAATAGACTCGTAATGCAAATACGTCTTTTTCACCGCTTATTTCGTAACCGCATCAATTAGCCAGCATATTGAGAACCATTAATAATATTAAACAACAATGTATTGATCGACCCCATTTATGGACTTTGTAGGCCTGCTTACCATGAGGTGGATGCAAGCTCACATACCGTGCTCCATTTAAGTTAAATGAAAACCTAGGTTTATTCTAGTGTAACCCGGCTGCTATGTATGTTTGAGGCTGTATGAGGTATAAAGGTCCTTTTATATTATTTCCTATGTTCTATCTATTACCTACAGTAGGGTTTTCTGTGATAATATTATTCTAACGGGACATCTAGGAGGAATTTCATACAATGTTAGAACCTACACTATAGCATACTTGAAAATATAAAGGATGTAATAAGTATACCCATTAGACGCTTTGCAGGCAGACTTTTGAATTAAGACCTTTTTTTATTTTGTCTCTTTAAAATTGAAAAAAAAAAAACTGTCTCACCTTCCGTTTAATTTAAAAGAAATTAGATCGGAAAGAAGCAGTGGTTTGGCATCCTTGCGATGCATGGTACGCACCTCTTGTCTTGTCATACCTATATCTATAAATGTATGCCACATCCGCAGTTATAACTCGTCTCACACTGCACGCTGACATCAGGAACTTCAAAAAGCATCTTGTTTTTTTTATTTCATTTCGACATACCTATTTATCAATATAGCGACTTCATGCTTTAAAAACAGTCCACAATGACGGCATCTCAGCGTCGCATCCGGAAATTCTGGGTTCGATCCCAATCATGGCAACTAATATTTATTTTGACCGGATTGTTCTGGGTGCTTATAAAATACATTATTGCCTAACTTTATTATATTTTTTCACTTTGAATATTAAAGCAAATTGATAAGCTAAAATTATTACTATATATGGGCTTTTGTATACCTGGTGGTAAGCAGATTTATAAAGCCCCTGAATGGGTCCATCAATATTTTTTATTAAACATCATTGATCGCTACCACTACTACTAAATGATGCGATTATGAAATGGGCTGCGAGAGATACGACCCGTTTCGTAACCGCACCCTGAAAGGACATGAAATCGACAACAAATATGTCTAATAAGAAGTCTCCTGAAAACCGGTGAACCTACCGCAATAAACAAAAATAGTTTTATAAAAGCAAGATAGGTAGAACTAATAAACGGGCACTATAGCATACAATTTTTTATTTATTTATCCAACAAAAAAAATTGAATTGTACAGGTATTTCTCTGCCAAACTATATAAATAGTTTGTCGGCAGATTGCTCTCGTTACATGCTTTGACACTTAATTATAACACAATTTTAATTTATTTTTAATAGACACAAAACAACAATACATTTAACAAAGTGAAGTACAGGCTTATAAATGGCTTACTTTGGAAGAAACAATCTATTTAGGTTGGATTCAATCTGATCCAACAATTCTTTTTTTAACTTGATATGAAGTTATATAATGTGAAAAGTATTGCAACTGTAATAAACATACACGGAAATATATGGGTTATAAAATAAATAATAAAATTGCAAATCGATATCAACACAATATGCTTTTGTGTATATTTATTGTAGTTCTAACAAGTGTTATAACAAAATCCAAACAGTTTGACAGCAAGGAATTAGACTGGAGAGACACCGGAAATAAATACAACTTTGCAATAAATCCTGTGTCTTATAGAAAAACGGTAGATTTGGATGACGAAATAAAAAACCAAGAATAAATATTGGCTGCCATTCTGAATGTCCAAGAAGATACAAATGGAAATATAGATTTGTGTAATAGTGTCTGTAAACATTGTAAATTCGAATTCGAATATTAAATTAATAATGATAAACGTAACCGCATCATTTAGCCGGCATAGTGTAAGCGATCAATTTTGTTAAACAACAATGTATTGACCGACCCCATTCATGGACTTGATAGGTCTGCTTACCATCATGTCGAAGCAAAGTCACATGCCGTGCTCCAATAAAAAAAGTTATAATAGTAAATGTAAGAATTACTATACAGTCTGTCATGGTCTGGGTGTATAATATAAAATATAATATGTATTATATCGTTGTGACCACGCTGTACACACTGCTGTGACACTGCGATTGATGCAGAATGCAGTGCGTTCTGTAAACATTATGTTTTATAAACGAAACTTAAATTAAGGGCGCTGCAGTCAACTTGACGCCCATATAAACCTGCTTCCAATTAAACGTACTGTTCGTCGAAGTTAATTGTTTTTTTAATGTGTAATCTTTCTGTTGTGGGTAATAAATATTTTTGTACGTTGAAAAAAAAAACCCAGAATGATTAATTAAGATAATATAAACCGACAAAATTATTATTTTAATTCTGCGACAAACATGTATCCAAATATTACAGGAAGTGCAAAAGTTTATTTTGTATCCATGGAGAGCGCAGACTTCGCCATTACGAATGCAGTGTTCTTAAATAAATGTAAGTACCCAGACAAAGTATCATATAATGGGTATAATCTGCGAAATGTCTACTCGTCGTCCGGATCTTTTTGCTTTGAGCGCCCTTTGAGAAGAACGTGGAGTGATGGAGAGACTTCCCGCTCCCCTAACATCTTCCGGCGGAAGTACACCACTCAAATTGTAGAATGCATGCACCGTGATTTTTGTAAACTTACCTATTTATACTTTCCAACAAAAGATTTCAAGCTGTATGTATACATAATGAACTCGGTTTTAAATTACGATAAGGGAATAAGATTGCGATTTTTTTAGGTCATTTACAAAAGAAAGAAAAAAATGTAAATTTTAGTAGTTTTTTCTTTCTTTTGTAAATGACCTAAAAAAATCGCAATCTTATTCCCTTATCGTAATTTAAAACCGAGTATTAAACTGTTGAATTGCCTATTTCAAACTCAATTACATTATGCTACCTTTATCCAGACAGTTAAAACATTGTTTTTATAAAGATATATTTAAGGACATCATTCAAACAATATAATAAACATATTTTTTAATTCTTTCAATTATAATAACGTCTCTTTACATCGATATTATTAGGAAATTATAAGTAAACTATTTTCTGGCAGTTCAATATGAAATTAGAATCATTGCGGTACGACACAGAAAGGCCTATAACTAAGACCTATGATTTAGGTGGGAAGAAGGCCTTTATAATTTCGTAGGCCGTACCGGACTCGTTAACACCTAATATTCAATTACCACCGCCCATATAGATGCAAAAACCGTCAAGTGACCGTTTGTCGTGTTCCGTAGTCATGTTTCGGTTTTAGTCTTAGGGTTTACCAGTTTTCCGGAAACTACTGCATCAATTAAACTTATCGAGGTGGTAGTCTTGTTTCTTGGTGGAGTTACGAAATGGGCAATTGATTTAACAATAAAGCAGCGAGGATATTAAAATATACCCGTAATGCAAATACGTCTTACGCCGCCCATTTCGGAACCGCATCATTATAGCCGGCATAGTAGGACCGATTAATATTGTCAAACTACAATGTATTGATCCACCTCATTCATGGACTTTGTAGGTCTGCTTACCATCACGTAGATACAAAGTCACATGCCGTGCTCCAATTTACATTACATACAACCGTTTTTTTATCTCTTGATAATAGTTCTCTATTATAGAAGATAGTGAAAAATAAGTTCCAGGTTCAGACAGCTTCCGCATGTATACCTATATTCATGTATATATATGTATACTGCCAATTCAGGTCATCGCTATCTAATAATTAAAGTTTATATTAAGATTAACAGTATTATATTTTTAAGAAAAATATTGTATTTTTCAAATTGATTATAATATTAAAATGAACACGAAACTTCCAAAAAGTGTCACTTGTCGTTAGGTGATTGCTGTACGTATCTGTGAAGTTGCAAAACTACTAATTCATAAGTAACTATGGTTGTAACAATCTGAAATTAAATTAAATCATTATTAATAAATATGTTCCGAATCACCAGAAACTGCAAGTAAACTATAAATAGACAAGGTTAATAGGTATAGAGGCGTATCGTACCTATTAAAAATTAAAAACACTAAAACACAATTGCGTTACCAGCTCTACTTTAAGCGTGAATGGGAATTTCAAATTTCAAAGCGACATAGTGGAAACAACCTATAGTATTTTAACCTTAATATTTGGCATCCATTATAATGAATGATACTCACAGTTAGTATGACGCTCCGGGTAACATAAAAGCAGCCGAGCCCGGTCAGCCCGACATTGGAGAAGTGGATTTGATCCATTAGGCTCTGCGACTGAAAACCACAGCGACCAAAATACCTTACTGTTCTAGAAAGATGAATCTATTAGCGGCTAACTTCAGCAGCTTCATTATAAAGTATCTCTTTGGTCCTTCTCAATAGAATATCCATTATAGTTTATTAATAGATGCTATTGAGATTATATCCGGAGGTCGTGGTTTCGATTCCCACTCATAGATAATACAATACTAGTACGTTGTACTACTTATACCGACTATAATACGTACCTAACTAGCGTATACGTAACCGGCTTCAGGAGACTAATACATTGATTTCTTGTAGGTAGTCTCCTTTCAGGGTGCGGTTACGAAAGGATCCATTATTTTGACGATAAAGCAGCGGGTCTCATAAAATTAATTTAAAATAACGTGTGTGTACCACATTTAATGTGTACCAAAATATCTCATTAAAAAAAACTTTCATACTTCATTGTTTTAGATAATTAATAGCAATTTGCATTGTTTACAATATTGAATTTGTAATTTATAAGTATTTTATTTAAATCGTTAATTTTCATCTTTTATTTTCATTAATTTTTATGGAAATAGCAATTGGCAACTGTTAAGCATCTGGAAACATTCCAAAGATATGTTGCAATCTCCACAAATCCTCTTCCCTTATCCGGGGAGGTCACATGAGTGCACGACTCACATCTCTTGGCTGCAACATTGCGCCCATTGTCCACCCCTTGGCATTGAAAATATCTTGATAAAGAATGTAAACCTTGTGCAAGATGTTATCTATAATGTTGCTATGAGTAATAATAATATGATTAGGTAAATATTTTACAAAATTAAATTATAGTACTTCGAATATTCTCGATTTTTTTTTAACCAGTTTCGGAAAATATCTGACTGGGAACAATACCAACCATGGGAATTGAGCTTAGTATGATAATTTTAGAATTAGTAAAGTAACCAATGTCTAATGTTCCCCTTTTTAAAAAAAACAACCAATGACCGAAAAAAAAGTTTTGAAATGAGTTCGATTCAGTTGCCTAGTGATCCGTGGGTAGTTTATTGTACTTAGGAAAGAATGACAGGCTAATCAAGCGCACACTTTTTTAATGAAAAATCAAACTAGTTTATGGAATTAGCAAAAACTAATAAGGTACTAGTTAGATTCTTCATAAATACCTGTAAAAGTTTACATGAAATCACAGACCTATGTATTAGTGCATGAAATAAATATTGTTGACTTTGGCTTACCTCAGTAGTATAACAATCTTTTTCTGGAGTATTCAGAGCCTCCAAAGGTTCTCTAGATGCAGTGTGAAGCCGAGCGGCCAGGAGAGAAACTAGTGCTGTGCCAACCAGGTAACAGAAGGTGAAACCAAAATAAAAGTCCCCTTCCCAGTTGCTGCAATCATAAGACATATTGTTTATGCCAACCACTAACTAAAATAAAGTTCTGATTATAGACATATTATATTGATTTATATCATCCTCTAAAACAATGATTTAATTTTACTGGATGCGAAGAGCGGAGGATAGGGATCAGTGGCGTATCTTGGGAGAGGCCTATGTCCAGCAGTGGACTGCGATAGGCTGATGATGATGACTTTAATTTTGTTCTGAGGTACAATGGGTCTAATTGTTAAAAATCATTTTTACTATAACGGGGGCCTTAAAAAACGCGGAGGGGTTTAACCTCATCGTCACCGATAGTAATCTAAGTGCTATAAATAATTAAAATTTTAGAATTTTCTAAAAATCAAAACCTATATAGTTAATGATAAAGCAGAGAATATGAATGAATGCATAATATTTATTAAAAAAAAAAGTAATACATATTACTTATGCAGTTGTTACATTATTACGCTCTGTTCCGCCTTTCGGCATATTTAATGATATTATTTTCTGGTTGTTAATTCCATCACTTAATTAATTACGATTACTACATAGTAACATATCTTCAGAACTTAATTTTATAATAAATATGGCAGAGAGAATCCCCAGCGGGATTTCTTGTGATTACTTTAAATGGACCTTTATAAATGGGTTGTAATGGTTTTTTAACAGCATCTTGACGTACAAAAACATGTGAGGTCTTATGGATATCTGAATGGATGAATGGTTTTTTAGCTGAATGATGTTTGGCTTCTACAGGTTTTAATGACTGAACATGTTCTTTTAACTGTAAAACTAATGTATGTAGATCTGTTGTAGTAGATTTGTCTTCAAAAAAATCTCCAGGCAATCGAATTGGTTCACCATAAACAATCATTGCTGGAGTAGAACTGAGATGAGGTACAATTGTCGATCTTAAACCAAGAAGTACAGTTGATAACTTCAGTGTCCAATCTGCTGTTATTTGAGCTCGTAGTGCAGCTTTAAGTTGACGATTCCACCGCTCTATTTTGCCATTTGCAGCAGGATGATATGCCGTAGTTTTAATGTGATGAATGCCCAGAAGTTGTGTCAGATTACTAAAGAGATTACAATCAAATTGTTTACCACGATCTGTTGTTATTTTTAATGGAATTCCAAATCTTGAAATCCATGAATGAAGAAAGGTTCGAGCAATAGTTTCTGCAGAAATATCTTTAATCGGTACGGCTTCAGGCCAGCTCGTAAAACGATCAATAATAGTTAGTAAGTAAGTGTATCCATTAGAAGGTGGAAGAGGGCCAACAATGTCCATATTAATATGTGAAAATCTGCTGTTAACAGGATCGTAGGTACCAATTTCACTATTGTTATGTCTTGTTATTTTTGATTGCTGGCAGGCTATACATGATTTTGCCCATATTTTTACATCACGCTTAATGTTAGGCCACACATACCTCTCCGTCAAAAGATTAATTGATTGTTTAATTCCTGGATGAGCCATGTTATGGATTGATTCAAATATCTTTCGTCTGAATTGTTGAGGTAGAAACGGTCTTAAACGATTTGTTGATGTGTCTACAATAAGTTCAGTTCCAGATTTCAAAGTTATAGATTTGAATTTAAGCGTGGTATTCTTTGAAAATTTATAATGTTGTAATTCTGTATCTGTGCTTTGAACCCTGGCTACTTCGTCAAAGGATATGGTGGAAGGCATAGAAATTTGAGAAAGTCTTGAACAAAAATCGGCTGAAATATTATCTTTACCAGGAATGTATTGAATGTTAGTAGTAAATTGACTAATATAGTCTAAATGCCGAATTTTTCTGGGTGAAGCTTTGTCTAGATTTTGTTGAAATGCATAAATTAAGGGTTTGTGATCGGTATAAAGTATGAACTCTCTGCCTTCTAATAAATAGCGAAAATGTTTGATGGAAAGGTATGCTGCTAGTAATTCACGATCATATGTGCTGTATCGTTTTTCAGTTGTACTAAGAGTTTTGGAATAGAAACCAAGGGGTTCCAAAATACCATTTTTAAGTTGATTAATAGATGATCCTACAGCAAAATCAGACGCATCAACCAGAAGAGCCAATTTAAGATCACTCGTTGGATGTGCTAATAATGTCGCATTTGTGATTTGATCTTTTAATAATTCAAAGGCACGTAATGCATCAGTGCTCCAATCCACACTACGTTTATCTCGTTTGCGTGTATCCTTGCAAAGATTAAATAATATTTGTTGTGTAGACGCGGTACATGGTAATGATCGCCTGTAAAAATTGACTAAACCTAAAAATCGACGTAAATCTGCTATTGTGGATGGTTGTTTAAAAGAAATTATTGTTTGTACACGATCAGTTAATGGTTTAATACCAGCTGCTGATACAGAGTACCCTAAAAATGAAATTTCACCTACTCCAAAAATACATTTGTTAAAATTTATGTTTATACAGTATTTATTAAGCGTCTCAAATAGAGTTTTAAGATGAATAACGTGTTCGTGTTCATTTTCGGATGCTACAAGAATATCATCGAGATAACAGAAAACAAATTGTAATTCACGTAATATTGAGTCTATGTATCTTTGAAATGATTGTGCGGCATTCCTTAAACCAAACGGTAGTTTCAAAAATTCAAACAAACCGAAAGTTGTGATGACAGCTGTCTTCGGTTTGTGTTCAGGTAATACAGGAATATGATGAAAATCACGAACTAAATCAATTTTCGTAAATATGTGTTTGTTAGCGAGACGACTATTGAAATCATGTAAATGAGGAATAGGGTACCTATCAGGAATAGTTGCATTATTTAGCGCCCTATAATCGCCGCATGGCCTCCATGAGCCGTCCTTCTTCGATAGCATATGAAGAGGCGCAGACCAAGGACTTTTGGAGGGCCTACAGATTCCTAAATCGATCATTTTTTGAAATTCTAACTTAGCCTGACGTAATTTATCTGGAGCAAGTCTTCGAGCTTTACCCGTAACAGGGGGTCCAGTAGTTGATATTGTGTGGTAAAATTCAATATCAGTAGGACAGAAATCAGGACTTTCTTTAAGTAGATTCGGATATTGATTTAAAAGATTGGAATATTTGTTGTATGGGTTAATTAAGTAAATACTGGTTTGCAATGAGTTCTGAACTGATATTGTTGGTGTTGAAAGTTTGGTACAATTATCAATTAATCGCTTGTTTTTAAGGTCGATAAGTAAACCAAAATGGTTCAAAAAATCAACCCCTATAAGTGGTTGTTGAACATCAGCAATCGTAAATGGCCAGCAAAAGTCTCGCCTGAGACCAATATTTAATTTAATGAGACGCTCGCCGTAAGTATGGATTGGCGTACCGTTGGCAGCATACAATACAAACTTACTAGATCGTTGTTTTTCTTGAATAGTTGGAGGAATAACTGATATATCTGCACCGGAATCTATCAAAAAACGTAATCCTGTTAAATAATTAGTAACATATAAGCGACGAGTAGTAATCTGGCCTAACTCAGAATGTGTCGCGTCAAGTGAGCGGCCTACTCGTTTCCCAACGGTCTCGGTTAATGAGTCTGATTATGAACAAAAGAACAAGGACTGATACATTTTTTTGCATTATTGCCAAAAGTAAAATGATACCAGCAAAATGAATTATGGTTAATACGCGTGCGAGACGATGATCGAGAACGTGAATGATTACGCGGTAAAACGAGAGAATTTATTGTGGAAGTAAGTTGAGCAATTTGGGTTTCAAGATTGGATATGCGATCAGAATGTATGTCAGAAGTCTGAGAAGTTTGTGCTGTACATACATAAGTATTTGTTGAAAAGTCCAAAATTCTATCTGCCATTCCAGCCAAGTTATCCAATGAATCATTACTTGATGCCACTATAGTTCTTAAGTTAATAGGCAAGCGTTGTAAATAAATGGTTCGTAAAAATTCGTCTTTTTCCTGTGATCCAGCAAGAGTACGCATCTCTCGTAAAAGTTGACTAGGTCTCTTGTCACCTAGTTAAGTTCTGTTAATAATTTGGTAACCTTACGTCCTTCGGATTCCTGAAATTCCCGGTTTAGTCTATCCATAAGGTCTGAGTACGGCGTGGCGGAGCGCTCTTTGGTAAGAAAGTCCGAGATAAGATCGGCGACGTCGCCCTCAAGAGATGCCAAAACATGATTAAATTTGGTTAATTCGGATGTAATGTTAACATTTGCGAATTGTGCGTCGATTTGCATTTTCCATATTGTAATGTTTTTACGCCAAATCGGCGGTATTTTCACGGAAACTCTATTTATTTCTGTATTAACATTGTCGGTAAGAATGTTTGAATTGTCCGTTGACATGATGATAATCCTTGGTTAAATTTAAATATATTTCACTTTTCGGGGTCACCAATTATGGGTATTGTATAAATAGTAGAAGTAAATAAATAAATACCCATAAAACTTATTAAATTTAATTAAAGAAAACTAAAACATTGCGTTGGAAAAAAGATATAACAAAAGAATTAATTAAAAGTGTCAAGTTATTTAAAAAAAAAACTAATATTTGTTTTTAAACGATATTGGCGTTGCTATGGCACCGCCTACAATATATACACTGCTATATGCACTGAAGTTCCTATAATATATAGTTTGCCAAATAAGTGCGCAATAACAATATAATAATCACCTAATGACGTGATATAGCTGCTGGCAGATAAAACATAAATTACAGGCAAAGGACACAAACACCAGGGAGCTGATCTCCTCATCCACGGTCTTTACGAGGTGGACCAGCTTCGTGTACTGAATTTGCAATTTGTTCCATGTCAGGTCAGGTTCGGAGCCGTCCTGTAAATCATTTGATATTACATTGCAGGCAGTATATTACGGCATATTCGGCGTCAGAGACTGCCTAGTTGGCTTTAGGATATCCCGTAGCGTGGGTTTTATACCAACGTTATCGTCGCCACACTTAACGTGCTGGTTCAAAATTAAATAAGTTTATTTTAATTTTCAAAGATTATACTTCTATGGAATCTATTAGATTTTTTTCCATAAACAGAGGTTAGTTAAACCTCTGTTTTCTTCCTGTCACATTGGTGTAATAATCATTAGGGTGGAAGGAAAATCTCCATAGTATTCTGTTAGACGCCAATACATATTAATAATATCCGCCAATACAGATGCAAAAACCGTCAAGTGACCTAGTCAAATTTCACTTTTAGTCTATGGGTTTAAATTTCCAGAAGACTCTACATTGATTTCTTATCGAGGTGATAGTCATTTTTCAGGTTGTGGTTACGAAAAGGGAAGTTGATATGACGATAAAGCAGCAAGGACATTAAAGCAGACCCATTATTATTTGCATTAGCACTTTGCCCGTTATTGGTCAATCCCCAACCGTTAGCTGGTAGATAATGCCTAAAGCATTAAGCTCGCCTATGTACAATAGTATTAAGCTTTTGTACAATAATCTAAGCTACCAGTGCTGGTGATCAACAATGTATTGATCATCCCCATTTATGGACTTTTTCGGTCTGCTTTTTTTTATGAGAGCTCGGCATGTGACCTAACATCTACCTGATGGAAAGCAGTATGAAGGTCCAAGAACAAATGCAACCAACAATTACGATCTACGTAACCGTTTATTGCACTTATTATGCCGGCTTAAGATGCCTATACACGCTTCGTTTAAAGGACTCGAGATTATAGGAAGAAGGAAACACGCGAGCAGGTAGAGCATTCCACATTTTAATAGTGTGACAGATATACAAATCACCAAATTTTTTAGTGCGGGTTGGTATATCTGTCACAGTATATGCATTTTGTTACCTGCTCGTGAAGTCCTATATCGGAAAGGAGAAGGAGGAATGAGATGAAAAAGTTCTTCAGAGCACTCTCCATGATAAAGGCGATAAAACACGCTCAACGACGCTACATCTCTGCGAAGCTGCAATGGCTCAAGAGTGTCCGTGAGCTCTTTGTTCTCAATAATTCTCGATGCACGCTTCTGCAGACTATCGAGAGCATGCAGCAAGTATTTGGCAGATCCACCCCAAAGATGCGAACAGAATTCCACACAAGGCCGTATCTGAGCTTTATAAATCAGATGCCTGAGTTGAGGAGTAAAATACCGTCCCACCTTATTAAGGACACCGAGCTTCCTACTTGCTGTCTTCGCAATGCTCTCAATATAGTTGCGGCGGTTTAGGTCGGGGCCAATTATCCCAGAATATCTAGAACTGGAGACAATGGTAAATATGTGCTCTGGAGGGAGGGAAAGTGAGAAAAGCGGGTCTTTTTTGCTGTCAATGCTTACAACTGTACAAAGTCACATGTCGTGCTCAAATAACAAAAATAATGTTACCAAGTTAAAATCATTAGACAAGTGTTACTAGCCTAACTGAAATAGTAAAAAAGCAAAACAAGCAGCCCTAGTTCACGGTTGCTGACGTTGTACAAAAATTTTATCTTAAATGGGAAATGAACCCATGCTACAGAAGAAATAATAGTACAAGTACCCATGCTAAAAGCGAATAGGATGTAACGTAATTAACGTTACAACCTATTCGCTTAAAAAGTTTATTGAAATTCTCGAAGTGAGTAACCAAATACATGCTGAAAGTCAAAACTATGACGTCATTAGTATTCCACATGTAGGTCGATTGAAAATTGGTAAACTAAAAAAAATATGTCATAAATATTTTATCTAAAGTTACTTAATAAAAAGAAAAGTAATTTTTAAGAATAGTTTCTTGTATGAGGGTGTTATGATACCGTTACGTTTTTATTATTAAAGTACAATATAGGCTTTTAAACCTAGTATTTTGAGCCAATTGCTCATTTTATTGTTTGTTTATATTCGAACCAAAACTATAGGTAATCTGTGCCGACACTGTTTGTGAAAATATACCCATTCAATATACAAAAAAACACAATATTTAATTAACCTGTATAAAAATCATTACATATAATATTTTATTCTACAATTAATTTAAATATAGTTTTAAATAAGTAAATAAACAAATCTAATATAATACAAGAATAACATAAACAAAGTTAATTTGTGATTTTGAGAGAATAAATAATTGTTGGATATACATATATATTCGAACCAAAACTATATGTAATCTGTGGCGACACTGTTTGTGAAAATATACCCATTCAATATACAAAAAAACACAATATTTAATTAACCTGTATAAAAATCATTACATATAATATTTTATTCTACAATTAATTTAAATATAGTTTTAAATAAGTAAATAAACAAATCTAATATAATACAAGAATAACATAAACAAAGATAATTTGTGATTTTGAGAGAATAAATAATTGTTGGATATACATATATAGATATGACAAAATATTACCAGAAGCTATTGATAGTGTGACAACCAATATATAGTTGGATATATAGATATGACAAAATATTACCAGAAGCTAGTGATAGTGTGACAACCAATATATAGTTGGATATATAGATATGACAAAATATTACCAGAAGCTAGTGATAGTGTAACACTCAATATACATGGTGACTTTGAAAGGGTGTACTTTGGGCTAATATGAGGTTCTGCTGATCAAATGGAACAACTTTTCCCATGGAACCATGTGTCGCAAATGAAACTAAAAATTGCCTTCTCCATACAAACTAGTAATATTAAAATGACCAATTTGTATGGGGAAGCCAATTTTTTTTTTCATTTGCGGCACATGGTTCCATGGAAAAAGTTGTTCAATTTGACCAGTAGAACCTCATATTAGCCCAAAGTACACCCTTTCAAAGTGTGACACCCAATATAATGTTGAATATATAGGAATAGATATAAGAAAATATTACCCGAAGCTAGTGACAGTGTGACACCCAATATAATGTTGAATATATAGATATGACAAAATATTACCGGATGCTAGTGATAGTGTGACACCCAATATAATGTTACAATATTTGGTGACTTGATGATAGCTACAGTGGTATATTAAGCTGTTCTCAACTGCCTCCACTCTGATGAGTAAATCCTTCATCCGAATACCAAACCTTAACAACAGGAGAGTACAGGTTAAGTTGTTGAAATAAAATAGGACACCCGCTGAAATAACAAATTTATTACATACAGATGAAAAACCGACAAGTGACTAATCATATTTAAATATTAGTCTCTGGGTTCACAAGTTTTCAGAAGGCTTTTGCATTATTTTCTAGTGGAAATTAATTAACCTTTAGGGTCTCCTTTTCCGTTGCGATTACGAAACGGGTTGTTTATGTGACGATAAAGCAAAGAGGATTTTAAATTACAATAGTATGAAAATCAGTCTTTATCGAGTGTCCGGGGTGTGAAAAGGCAAGTATAAACATATTAATTTGATAACTATGTTTTTGCCACCATAGTGTAGTTATTCTGTTAGCAGACTTCGTTATAATTTTTTTTTTTTTAATAAGTATAATAAAAATAAAATAACGTTACGTTTTGATATGCTCCTTTTTCAATATATTTATTGCAGCTCTGTATCTTTTCTTCAGACGTTTCTTCAAATCTAAATGGCTTAAGATTTGACGGAAATATGAAGTAACATCCCCAAAAAAATTAAAAAACATAGGTACGCCCCCAATTGAGAACCGAAACTCGAATTGAAGTCGGTTAAGTAGTGTAGTTTTTTTAAAATAAATACCAATTGTATATTTCTTACAGCTTCTGTTAACACTAAGTCCAAGGTAAAGAAGGTCATATATAAGGAATAATGTCATCATAATTTGTATGGTGACACTGATCATGTAGAAAATCATGTAAAAAGACTTCCACGTAAACCTGAAATGAGAAAAAAATAAAATACTAAGTTGAATTCTTAGTATTTTTTTTTTTAATATTTATTAATTTCAATTTTTAAAGTTAAAAAATTATTAACCCTAGAAGCCTAATCTATTTTGGAGGTACATAAAGCCTTAACACACGTTTCTGAGGCGTATAATGCTGTTCAACAACAATGTATTGGTCGACCCCCTTTACGAACCTTATAGTCTAGCTTGCTATCAGGTAGATAAAGAGTCACACCCCGTGTTCTAATAATAAAATAAACACCGACAAAGAATATTGCCGTGCTTCAATCACAGCAAATAAGCTTTGCCTAAATAATGTAAAAACACCCACCTCACATCACCGACAGACTTTTCCATTCCCGTAATAGGAAAAAGCCCGACATATCTGCAAGACAAAAACGTGGGTCTTATCATTACAAGCAAGGCGGGTTTAGTTTTCTTAATACACAAACTTTTGCCCATTTCCATGTTTGGGTCCGTTTTGGACGACCTCGATGGGAGAGACATCGCCCTTGGAATGCTGATAACATACACATTGAGGCTCCCCTAACTAGACTAAAGACGTTTAAAGTAAACGATTTTTAGGTGGGAGGAAGGGTTTATTGCCGACGGTATTCTAAATATATCCAATACGTGGTGGCCGAGTTGGTTAGACCTTAGACTTAAAAACACTTTCAAACCCCGGTGTTTAACAATGAGTTGTAATGTAAAATTGTATGTACATTTGTTTAACAACACCACTACATGCCGCGGAGAGCACGGTAACCTGTCGGTTCTAGTTTCACTACACAAACTTCCTTAACTGTTTATAGATGGGTTACTAAGTCTATCCAAAAATCACGAAGAGTTAGCCACTTGTTCGGTGTACAATCATACAATCGGCTAGGACGAGGTGGGATTAAAACCCCCTCCGCTGGGTACCCCGAGGCCGTCCAGGCGGTCTCCTGCGCCGTAAGGTACCCGTGATGATATTTAGTATTTATAGTGAGGGTTCTATAACTTCGCTAGGCCGACCGGCAAGTTTCGTTACATACAGATGCAAAAACCCGTCAAGTATCAAACGGTTTATTTTCAGGGACTTTTCCATTAGGTTTTTGTCGAGGTATATAAGAGGGTTTAGGCGTAAAAAAAGCCTCAACCGCACTTTTTAAACATCAATATTAAACTTTCAATAGTTGTTCCTTAGGTCAGGATATGCTGATTTAAATGTTTTAGGTGGTATCTCGCTAGAACCACCAATTACCGTTTCGTAACCACCCACATACAGATGCACAAACTATCATGTGACCTACTCATGTTTGGTTTTAGTCGATATGGGTTCATCGGTTGTCTTCGTTTAGGGTTTAAAGCGAGAAAATTAAATGTAACTCGTAATACAAATTCTTTTGTATTACCCATTTCGTAACAGCATCATTTAGCCGGCATAGTGTTATACTATACTAATACATATTATATTTTATAAATACACAGGATATAGCACTACACCCTTTGTAGGTCTTATGGAGTATGGTCAATAGACAAAGTTTTGTAATAGGGGTGTTGTTTTTCTTGTGTCCAGTGTGTTTATTTATGTAGGACCAGAAATTATTATTATAGCTGTGGAAGACAACTGTTGAATACATGATAGGGGTTCGTTGTACAAATCTCTTATACAAATCTTTTATATTTTACAATAAACATTCATTCATTTCTATTTACATTAATTTAAGTTTGATTTAAAAAAGTTTTTTTGAGCAATTTAAACTTTAAGTCAATTTTATTGACAATTAAAAGTAAATTTTATTAATTAAAAGTTTATTATATAATATTTTTATATTCATTCACGTTATAAAAGTGTTCTAGTTATTTTAAAAGGCTCTAAAGTGTATATAAAAAAAAGTTTACTAGTATGGGTGATATTATTATGTGAATATACTAAACATTTTTGTTACGGCCTGGCACATCCCTATTATCCAATGACCTTTTTTCCCTCACTACAAATGTAAAACAAAAACGACATTCACTCGCGCAATTGCGTTCGAAACAGTAAAACCGAAAACAAATAAAAAGAAATTCTAAGTAAATCTAGTTCGCCGAAATATTAAAAACTAGTGCTAGTGAAAACCCGGCGAGGCGCTATCCTTGGTGGGTCCTTCCTTTTCTTTTGTGCTAGGTTAAACGTCAACTCCTGGAGATCCAGCAGGTGAATTGCATTCTTAAACATTTAGGTGCATAGACCTGGCCTGAAAACGGAGTGGATGGAATTGGCGTCAACTATTTGCTTATCGAAACTTTAACATTCAAATTAGTGGTCATTTCGAGCCAAATTCCAGCTTAAAGTACGTTTACATTAAGTAAATATTTGATGCTATTCTATCCAATCACGCAAAGTGTACTCAGATAATAGCATCACTAACTAATTACTTATTTATTTTATTGTGTATTTAACGTATTTATTCTATTATTCAACATATTTATCATACATTTATAAAAAAAATTTAACACATTTTTTTTTTTGCAAATTGTATGTAGGTAGTATTTACTTCAAAAATATTTTGTTGTAACGAACTTTTTTTCCGTTGCGTGTGGTAATCAGCTGATCAATATTTTTTATTTTGATTTTAATTTTGTTGTTTTAATTGTTTTTTTTTTTGTTTGTTTTTTTTTTTAATTTTAATAATGTCAGAAGTGGATATAGAAACTCAAATTGTTATTCTAACTTCTGAGTTAACTTATTTATTTAAGGATCTACAAACCCTACATGATTTTTCAAATGAAGTGGTTAATGATAAAAGCAAAGTTCAGCTGTTTAGGATACGGGTCAAACGTATGGAGACAACGAGAATAAGCTTTATGGAACTAAACAGCCAAATTAATAAGTTAAAATTAAATTTGAAACCCAGGGCAGACATAGATATGGAAAAAATGCGTTCTTTTGATGAACTTTATTATATAATACTCAGCGTTGCTGAAGATTTGTGCCTATTGCCAGCGGCTTCACAAACTTCAGTTCAACCATCTCAACTAGAACTACCTAAGTTTGACAGCAAAATAGAAAACTGGCAGACATTTTATGATACTTTTTTATCTTTGGTCCATAATAACAACTCTTTGTCATCGTTTGAAAAGTATCACTATCTAATTTCTTGTTTGTCAGGGTCTGCACTAACTATAGCTAAGGGTATACCTATCACAGCGGAGAATTATAAGATTGTAGTAAATACTTTGGTGGATCGGTTTTAAAATCACAGAATTTTAGCTTCCAATTACTTAGAAAAAATCTGCAATTTTCCGCCTATCAAACAACCAAATTTCTCTGAACTATCGAAACTTACTAACACTCTGTATGAATCTGTAAACGCCCTTAAGGCTATGAATATTGAGAATTTGGGAGAATTTATTTTGTTTTACCTAGCTTCACGAGCCCTCGATATAGACACGTAAGCGATTTGAAACTCAAAATATGTCTAAAATACCTACGTTCCAACAGTTATTGCAGTTTCTTCAAGATTATGTTAAGATCTTAGAAACAAGTGATCCTAAGCTGTCAATATCTCAATCTCAGTCATTAAGACCGTCTGCGATTAAACTTAATTTCAATAAAAATAATAATCAAAGATTTAATCATTTGCAAAATAATAATATTAATTTACAGTCCTCAACAGAACTATCCAATAATAATAATTTACAATCATCCTCAAATAGTTCAAGTACATTTAAAAAATTTAATACTTGTGTTTATTGTGGCATGTCACATTCTATGTATGGATGTCCAACATTCCAGAACTTATCAATAGAACATAGACTTAACTTAGTACATGAAAAGCGACTTTGTACAAACTGCTTGAGAAATAATAATCTTACGCAAGACACACATACACAAACAAAACTAAAATACAAAACTCATAGATTTAACACGAGAAATAAAAACCAATTAGAGTTACGGCATCCTAGGACGGAATATGGAGTAAGAAATTTGCTGTTTGAAGGAGCACAGCTATATAATGATTTACCACAAAGTGTCAGAGAAGCATCAACATTTACTGAATTTAAAAAACTGTTAAAAAGTCACATTACTTTGACCGTATTGTAATTGTTTTACTTTTTGTTCCTCCCTTAATATTTACTATTTTTTATGTTAACTGAGTTTGTTTGTTTATATACTATTGCTCAGTTCGCAACAAAACTAAACAAAATTTTTGTTATTATTATAAATTTATAAAAATTTCTCTCTGTAAGTGAGCAATAATGTTCTTTTGAGAAATAAATGTCTTTAAACCGAAATAATCATGTCACAAGAAACTGTACATCTAGAAGTAGTTGTAAGACCTGCGGTCTCCGTCATCATACCTACCTACATCAAGACAGTCCGCCGGCGCCCTCTAGCGCGCCGTCCACTACTATTTCGGTCTCCACCAGCGCCCATGTTGCCAGCAGCCGCGCGCTCGTGCTTCTGGGAACTTGTATGTTGCGAGTGCGGACAGCTCAAGGTCACACGCAGATAGCTCGCGCGCTCATCGATAGCGGTGCGCAAGACTGTTTTATTACCTCTGCGTGCACAGCCCGACTCCTTTTACCCTTACGCCGTTGTAATCTTAGCGTATCCGGACTCGGTCAAAACACTGTGCATACGGTCAAGGGTGTGACGTCATGTAGTATTTTACCTTTAAATTCGGACGATCATAAATTCGATATCCAACCTATCGTCATGCAGCAGATCACTTCTAAAATGCCTACTACTGAACTATCACCATCTATTCGAAACTTTTATAAACATTTAATCTTAGCCGATAACGATTTCGACAAACCTTCAGAAATCGACTTATTACTAGGAGCTGAATTGTTCCACGAGATCTACGACGGCCAACGCGTATCGCCAGGACCCAAGCTTCCTGTCGCGATGCACAGCATATTTGGATGGATTCTGTCTGGCAGGCTCGACCCATGCTGTCGCCCGCCATCGACTATCGCTTCGCTAGTGGCTTCCACTTCTCGCCTGGACGAGGTGGTCAAGCGCTTCTGAGAAGTCGAGGAACCTCCGGTATCAGCTATCGCCGTGCCTGAAGACGATCAATGTGAACAAATTTATCAACAACTGGTCACCAGAGATCCAACTGGAAGATACATAGTACCGCTACTATTAAAACCGGAACAGATCCTGGGAAGTTCCTACGAACAAGCGCGGTCTCGCTTAACGAACATCAAAAAACGTTTGTCTCGAGAGCATGCTCTCCGAGAAGACTATATCGCATTTATGCGCGAATACGAAGACCTACCCCACATGCATCAGGCCCCCGACCGTGGTCGATACTTCATTCCGCATCATTGCGTGATCCGACCGGAGAGTACAACTACTCAAGTCAGAGTTGTGTTCGATGCGAGCGCCCGAAGTTCAAACAGCATCTCTCTTAATGATATCGTTTATAAAGGGCCAAAATTACATATCGACATAGTCGATATTATAACCAAGTTCCGTTTACATTCTGTAGTTTTTACAGCAGACATTTGTAAAATGTACCGCCAAATTCTAATACGTCCCGAGGACCGACAGTGGCAACATATCTTATGGCGCAACTCATCATCAGATCCGATTAGATATTACGAACTAGACACTGTCACCTACGGAGTCAGCAGTTCTCCCTATCTAGCGATGCGAACTCTTCGTGAGCTAGCCGTCGATGAAGGTACTAAATATCCTAGAGCATCTGAAGTTCTTCAGAAGGAGATTTTCATGGACGACATTACGACTGGAGCGCCCAACATCGAAGCAGCCAACCGTCTGAAGATTTGAACTCGTCGAAGTGCTTGGACGAGGTCAGTTTCAGCTACTAAAGTGGAGTTCCAACTGTCCAGAGCTTCTTGCAGGCCTCCCGCAAGAACACTGCCACACACCGATTTCATTTTCTGATGCAAATGATCAATGTAAAATCAAATTATTAGGCATCCAATGGGATCCATCACACGATTACTTTAGAAAGAAAGACAGAAAGAAAGAAAGAAAGAAAGAAAGAGAAACTTTATTTGAACACCACGCACAGAATACACACAAATAAAATTACATTACTACATAATATATAAATAATTAACAAAATACAAATAAGTTAGAGGTTTGTTGCGCGGCGACAAACAGGAAATCAGCTCAGCACATGCTACAGCAATAGATTGCTGTAACGCTGATTTTTAGCTGATGCCTTGAAGAGGACATGCGGCTTTTAGATACAGTAGGTAGGTACCGAAACAATCAAAATAAATATGAGAGAATAAGAAAAAGGACACCAATTACATACAGATAATAATTACTCAAACACTTATATTTTATTTACTTATACAACAGCAAATCTAAATCCAACTATGACAAAACGCGGCATCCTATCGAACGTAGCTCGAATATTCGACCCGTTAGGATGGCTCACACCGGTAGTGTTATTATCTAAACTTATACTTCAAGACTTATGGCGTTTCGAGTTAGGTTGGGACGATACGCTCCCTAACGAAATCGTGAAGCAATGGAAGGCATTTAGCAGCGAGTTAGAAAATCTGAATTTAATAGTCTAGTCGTACCTAGGGAAGCTGTTGAATTTCAATTAATAGGATTTTGTGACGGATCATCAAAGGCTTACGGATGTTGCGTGTATCTTCGCGCTGTTTCAACTAGTAGCATAACTGTAGTAGCATAGCCAAGTCTAAGGTAGCCCCACTTAAGGTGCTAACTGTCAACCGCCTCGAGTTATGCGGTGCCGCTTTACTAGCGCGTGTGTTAAGCCACATTAGAAAATTACTAGACAAGCAAATCAATATTAGCAAAATCGGGGATACTGGAAAGCAGCGATAACCTCATAGATCCAGAGCTTAAAACTACATGCTATTTATCACACACTATCGACAAACAAAATTCGTATCTTATTAAAAATCTAATCAAATATTATTAAAATTTTAACCAACTTCAGCGCGGTTTAGCGTGGTAGTTAAGATACGTATCAAATCTAAAATTGCCTAGTAACTTACGTATAAAATCCAACTTAACTATAACTGAACTAAATAATGCGTTAACATTAATAATAAAGCATGAACAAACTCATTACTTATTATTCGAAATACATCAAATAAAGGTAGGCAAAACTTGTAACCGTCCTCTACAAAAACTGTCTCCTTTTATAAGTTCGGAAAATATCTTAAGAGTTGGAGGACGAATTAAACAGGGCCCCGATTCCGCTAATTTTAAAACTTTGACTTACCGACACGATCCATTTACAAAGCAAAGGACGTTGAGTTGAAACTTGGTATTCTACTAAATTTAAAACGGCTTTGTGTATGGACGTCGATTGCACGTCACATGGACGTCGTATGCACGTCGCTTGCTCGGCTAACCTGTCATTGTAGTACTCTATTTTATCTGTGCCTGTCATATTAGTTTGTATTTTTTTTTAAGTTTTGCTCTTTTTACATGGCATAGCTATTATAATTAAATAAAATATCATTTAAAAGTGTATTCTCTAGAATGTCCGAGTCCCTGCAGAGGGAATAGTCCTACGGCTCTGAAAATTATTAATATCCACCTGACCGAGAAGTATAAGGTACCTTTGGCGCTTGGGGACACAGTTTCTTGCAAATATATCACTTTGGACCGTGATTTCCCAAATATTTTCTTGAGACTAAACATTTACTGACATATTTTATTTAATAAAATAACGACCAAATTTATTATAATTAATATTAAGGCTACATTATTTACTCAGTTTATCATTATCAGGGCCGTATTATTTCATAAACCTGTGAATTACAATTAATAATAAATTAATTAGTTTAGTTTGAACAAGTATACTTTAAATCGCCCGCATGGTACAGTGGTTACGTTATTGGGGTTGTAGATCGTGGGTGGTATTCATACTCATGGAAACACAGTTATAGTGCGTTTTCTATAAAGTTAGTATTGGTCTTGTTAGTATTGGTGTTTATAAGAAATATATAATAATATGGTTTCTTATGCTACACATAGTACAAGCCTAAAGTTGCCACAAGCCTTAGTTTGTGATAAAGGCAATATGTCTAAAATGTCCTGCATATTATTGTAATAGTATTATTAATGACTGCTCGCTTATAATTTTAACCAATCAATGTAACATTGTATATACACTGTACAAATCGTGTACATACATTGTAGTAAATTACAATTGACACGTTTATGAAATAAGCCCCTGATTATGATTAGTCAGTTCTTGTAATAATAATGACATTAGAAAACTATTTAGGTACACTTGTTGGACACACTTCCACGTTTAACACTTCTAACAATAATATTGGAAGTTTTGTAAATACAAGAATAATTATTAAAGCTTTAAAAGTCAGTTTTGAAAACCCAATCATTAATCATGACTGATTATTTATTTAGCTATTATTAACATAATGATTCCTTTATCAAAACAAAATAAAAATAGAGCTTTACAATGTTGGAGCACATGCGTCATTATTTAAACTTTTATTTTTTATTGGAGCACGGCATGTGACTTTGTATACACCTGGTGGTGAGCAGACCTACAAAATCCATGAATGCGGTCTATCAATAATTGTTCTGAAACCACATTAATCGCTCCCACCGGCTAAATAATGCGATTACGAAATGGGCGACAAAGACAAATTGTATTACGAATATATTTTTATATACTCGCTGCCTTATAGTCAACCCAACCACCCATTTCGTAACCACACCCTAAAAGGAGACTACCACTTCGACAAGATATTTTTAAAATAGACTAGTATTGAAAATTGTAAATTTAATTTGCGATATCGTCCTTTTTACCGCAAATTCGCAACCGCATCGTTAAGCCATGCGAAAAGGATGAGAGCGATCTATATTTTTAAACAACAAATTATTGATCGACCCCATTCATGGACTTTGTAGGTTTGCTTTACATAAGGTAGATACAAGGTCACATGCTGTGCTCCTAAAATTAAAAATAAATGTTGAGACTATATTGTATGGAAGGCAGGTGGTCAGAAAAAGATACATTCATTGCGGCGAAGTGCGAGGTTAAAATAACAAGGCGAATCCGCAGAAAATACCTAAGTTACAATCCAAAAGTTTGGGAATATAGAAAAAAGGAGCCACCTTGCAAAAACATTCAAGTGACCTAGTCACGTTTCAGTTTTAGTCTGCGGCTTCACCGGTTTTCAGGAGATTACTGCATCGATTTCTGGTTAAGGTTGTAGTCTCTTTTAGGGTGCGGTTATGAAACTGATAGATGTTTTGACATTAAAGCAGCGAGGATATTATAATAGACCCCTCCTTCCTCGCCGCCTATATCGTAACCGCAGCCGACATAGGGGGAGCGAATAATGTTGTTAAACAAAGCGGTACTCGACCTTATTCATGGATTTTGTATGTATGCTTCAGATACAAAGTCACATGCTCCAAAAAAAGGAATGACCAACTAGAGGTGAAGGGTGATCGTGGTCGATGGAGACCAAGACACACGTATCCATCTCAATACTATCATGTGTTATTTTTAATAATTGTATCTACATGTGCCTATATATTTGTTCCCTCACACCTTTCCGGTACCGCACCAATTACCGCTTTGCTTCAAACGGCGCAAATACTCATATCTCACAGGAGAGCATGTATTTGTGCCGTTTGAAGTAGAGATCATGGGACCGTGGGGGCCGGCAGCTCTTGAAATATTTAGAGAACCGCCAAAACGTTGGGTCGAAACGTCAGGTGGCCAAAAGACTGATTCGGTTCTCGGACAACGTATAAATTTAGCTATACAGCGAGGTAACACAGCCAGTCTTTTGGGCACCCTTCCATCTGACAGTAATTTGAAAGGAATTTATTTGTTATAATTTTATTTATATTTGGTAGGTTATTTTTATTGTTTTTAGGGGTTTTTAATTATTACTTAGTTTTTATATTGTTAATTTATATACATTTTAATAATAAAAATATAATAAACATACTTATTTTTATCTATTCAATAATATCAATAAATAAGAAAACAACCAAAAAAGTATATGGGTAGCGTTGGGAGATGGCGATGGTGAATAACACTACCACATAATTGTATAAATATAGTTTATTGGATGTAAGATGAGGTGTATACAGAACGCCGATCCACGTGTGTGGAGTTTGCGGAGCCTCGCGACCGTGTGTCGAGTCGGGGATGAGCTGACGTCTATATCCACGCGTGGTCACGTTTTCCAATCCGTGAATCACGCGTCGTTCTGTAGTGGTGTGCATGTACCAAATCAGACAGCCACATCAGCCCCTTCCGGAGACCTTTAGGTCGATAATAAAAGAAACAAAAATGAATTAACCTATACAATGAAAAGAAAATGAATGTAAATATAAAAATTATATAATTGTAAAGAATATAATAAAATGTAAAGTTATACAATTGAAATAAAAAATTAAATTGAACTTATACAAATGTAAATCCTGCTTTTACAAAATAATTTAATTAAGCACGTCGCTATGTAATAAGTACGTGACATGTTAGTAAGCGATGCGTTTGTACTTTGTACCGAGTAACATGTCCTTATCAGAACGCGCAGAAAGTTGATGCAGAGCTACTTTCATATGATTCATAAGTGCCTGTTGCACTTTACAAATAAAATTACAATTATAAGTTATGAATTAGGAATATTTAGAATGTACAAGAATAAATAATAATTAAGTTTAAACAATAGTAAAATTAAAAAATAAAGATTAATAAATAAGGAGGATGATGATGGATTGCGGGTTTGATGAGGATTCCATGTAGTTGCGCGGCGTTCGGAGACCAGGCGGGGATACTGCTCGTGCAGCGCTGCATCCTGCGTCACTATCGGTATATTGCCCAGATAGAGGAAGCAGACCAGGTCTCGGGAAACCCGTTCATGTATCGTGGTGTGTTTGCGCTTGTTACGCAAACCGAAGTTCATGAACTGGGAGTGCTCGAACGTGCCGCATGGAGTCGTTCTAGTTGCGGTAAATCGGATGGGTGTAGGGTGGATAGCCGATAGAATGCATATAGACTTGGTTTTCCGCATCGTGGTTCAGATATCACCAGCTAGGCGAGTGCGTTTATACTTGCTAGTAGCTGCGGTGATGTGTGGAGTGACCGTATGCGGTATGAGCTCGTGGAACCGATGCGGCAGACACTATATGTTGTTGCGCTATCTAAAATTTTAACCGCAGCGACTTGATTGAGGAATTTGCTGCGCCTGCAGTTTGCGCCATGTTGGTGGGAGCGGGAGCGGGAATGGCTGGATGATAAGGCGGACGCGCCGGAGCGATGAGTCATCTTGCGCCGACGCGGCGACGTGGCGCTTGAGGTCGTCGACGTCCAAAGTCCGTAGCTGATGAGGAGTTGCTACGCCCGCGCGAGCAGCTACGCCTCGAGCGCGGACGTTCGGGCATTATTGTTACCATGCCGTGATGGGCGGGAGAGGCGTTCTCGACCGCACGGTCCACGAGCAATGCGACGGCGTCCTAGCTGACGTCATCGCGCTGAGTGGCGACGTGGCTTGGAAGGCGCCCGGCCCACAGCTTACTCAGCACGTTGTTGGTGACAGCGGATTCTCCCAGCGGTCGCAGGAACTGGCGTCGCAAAAATGGCGACGACTGCGCCCGGCGGCATCCTATATTGCTAGGACGTCGCCGCCAGGCGAGCGATGAGCTCCTTTTAGGTCACCATTATTACCAATGTTCACTATTTTTTCACAGGGATCACCATTTATGGGTAGTGTTGGGAGATGGCGATGGTGAATAACACTACCACATAATTGTATAAATATAGTTTATTGGATGTAAGATGAGGTGTACACAGAAAGCCGATCCCCGCGTGTGGAGTTTTCGGAGCCTCGCGACCGTTTGTCGAGGCGGGGATGAGCTGACGTCTATATCCACGCGTGGTCACGTTTTCCAATCCGTGAATCACGCGTCGTTCTGTAGTGGTGTGCATGTACCAAATCAGGCAGCCACAAGTAGATCAAAGTAATTCGGGAAGTTAAGTCTTTAAAAAAGTTATAAATCAAAGCAATAATAAATTTGTCTTCAGGTGACGTTATCGTTTTCCCCGAATTAGCAGAACTTTATCGCGACTGACTATAAACATTGTTTCCACTTTAGGTCGTTTCTAACGGGGGTCATACACGGACCGACAAACCAAACAGAAATTTTAGTAGCATCGAAAAATACCATCCATTTTTTGGATCTTTATTAAACTTCTATAGATACTACTATTTGAAAACTAGATATGTAAAAATGTTCGTAATTTAAAGTCTACGAGAATAATTATGTTGGTCAGAGTCTACGAGTATAATTATGTTGGTCAGAGTCTACGAGTATAATTATGTTGGTCAGAGTCTACGATAATAATTATGTTGGTCAGAGTCTACGAGTATAATTATGTTGGTCAGAGTCTACGAGTATAATTATGTTGGTCAGAGTCTACGATAATAATTATGTTGGTCAGAGTCTACGAGTATAATTATGTTGGTCAGAGCTTACGAGTATAATTATGTTGGTCAGAGGTTATCGGATTTCTTTTTCTTTTCTGTGTGAGATAGCCTGTTTATGAATAATATTATAGAATAATAGGCTATAAGTATATAGTATCACGCTACGAGTGAGAGTGAGATACTTGTAGCAAAAGTATGAGTAGTGGCATTTTCTTGCCAATGTATTAATCTAAAGAATATATACATATAATTATATAAAAGGAAAGAAGAACCGCAGGCTCAGTGTCGCATATTTATAATGAACCTTTGTTATAGGGAGTATGTGCATTTTATAAAGCATGAAAGAAGTTAATCTATGAAGTTGATTATTTTTTTTAAACTGGGAGAAAAGAAAAAAACGAAAAATACATAATGTGTTTATACAGCAATAACTAAACGTAAAACATGTACTAAACGTAAAGCCATCTTGAAATTGGCAGTGTGATTAAAATGAAAGTGATGTAACAGTTCGTAAAGTATCACATTATATATTCATCTCTCTCCCTCGCGCTTGTTCAAATCTGCATAAGAAAAAGAGACAATTGCTACTTTTTATTCTCATTGTTTGCTTTGCATTTTATAAGGATTTATATATTCATACTTTCAGATGTTCACAGATTATTTCTGTTGTTATAGACAATATTTTTATGTCTTTATTTTTCGGCTACTCTATAGACGTTATGATTTTTGACGTATTTTCATAGCAATTTCTTATAGCATGTAGAGTCTTTATTACTTACGAGTATTTGCAATATCAAACGCAAAGCCTAAACTCGCCAAGATAGTACAAAACAAAAGGTAAACATAATATTCGTTTTTAATGATTCGCTAAAAAAAATGTATTATCAATTTTATTAATATACGACACTAAATTTTACACGGGCGTTTCCCATTCTTTTTTAAACACCAACATAATTGAAAAAAAAAAACAAAAGTCACTAAACTTTTATAAAAAATACAATACTTATAAAAATATTGTTTAAAAAAAAAAATTCTAAAAGTTTTAAATGTCTAGTAAATAGTATATTAAGAGGCAACGATTCCCCATTCGTTTTAGCATCGTATCGTAATTTCTTTGTCCGTGTATAGAAACCATAAGATTAAAAGTTTCTGAAAACTTTGTCCGTTTAAGAATTGTATAGGGAGATAACATGATACAACCACAACGTGTTGTATTAATGACAACGGGGTTGAAAATGGCTTAATTTTTACATAAAGTTTTAAGAAAAGTAAGCTTTGTTTATTAAGTAATAAAAGAACAATGTATCTAACAATTATATTATTATGGCGCGGTAAAGAACAAACGTACCAGGACATTTTACTTCTTATGTCGGTGCGTTAAAATTTAAATTTGTGAAACAAAAAATTGTAAGTATTGTAATATTTTACCTTGCTTTGCCCAGTTTTATTTACAAACCTTTTAATTCAAAGATTTTAAAAACAACGATTGAAAATTATACAAAAACTTAAATTAAAATATTTAATAGTCTGTCGTTAAAATATAATATCGTTAAAGTTTTTAGTTTATGTTTTGAATCGGTACCACTTTTTTTATTAAAATATTTATTCTAATTGTAAGATTTATTATTTACGAATTGATTGTAATCAATCAACTGTAAATATAAATGATAAACAATTTCATAATTTGTTTTGTATAATGAATACGATTTCGGATCCACGATTCTGGTCTTTGAACAGAACTATTGCAATTTAACTTATGTTAAATAACTATTGTTTGTACGAAACTATTACTTGTAAAGTTTAGTTGAATTATTGCTGTATTGTTTCAAAGATATTCTAGTTACTTAGGAATTCATTATTTTAATTAGTAGTTAAGTATTTTTTTTTGTTTGGGTATTTTTTTAACTCTATACGTTTATTCTTTTATTTTATGTAGGAGGAAGGCCACTATAAAGTATAACTTCGCCAGACCGAGCGACCGGACTCGTTACCACCACAGATGAAAAATCCATCCAAGTTTCGGGTTTATATGTATTTACAAAATTAAGCTTTTTTATATTATTTGATTGATAAATAAAAAAACTTTTGATCTGTTTATAATTTTTATATGTTGTAGGAAAAAGTGGGTAGATTTGTAACATTTATTATAATTCTCAAAATTAAAAAGAAAAACATATAGTATACTTAATAGTTAGAGAGCTGCCCACTGCTGGGGATGAAATGTCATTATTAGTGTTGCCCTAGGTAGATGCTTTCTGCCAAGTTTGATCCGCGAATGAGCCAGTAAGTGAGGTGACTGATCCAGAAACCGCTCAAAACCTTTTAGGATGGAGGTATGAGAAAATACTTCCAGCAGACTCGAAACTGGTCAAGGTTCTGAGTGTGCGAGGGGAAATTCAAAAACTATATCCAGGCTACTTGCGGCAACACTAAGAATGATATTGCATGCCCAGCAGACGGTTTCTTTGCCACTCCGTATCATATGGGCAGCAAATAAAATTAAAGAATACACTTATAGTTAAAAAACTATAAGTGTATTCTTTAATTTTATTTTACTCAGTCGATTTAAACAATAATACCATCAGCAAAAATAAGTAGAGTCGTTATATCTAAATATGTTTTCAAGGATTAGTTGTAGTTGTAGTAGAAGTAGAATTAGGCAAAAGGTAGTTCGCTGTAGTTGCAGGCGCCGACGTCGGGCTCACTCCTGTGAACTGGATCAGAACTAGTTCGTAAGTGATTATAGTACCAGCTATCTGAAAATATATAGTTCAGTTAAATATCACGCCATGTTCCTCGTAGTATACCTTAAAAACATTACAATTTTTAGGTCCCCGGTTCAATTTCCGGGGCGTTTGTTTCACTACACGACTATATAAGTGCTTCGGAAAGCCCAGTTTTACTATACCAACTTCTGAAACTGATTATACTTTATAGATGGGTTATTGAGTCTATTCAAACACCACGACGAGACTACACCACCTGTTTAGGCACAGAATACCATCGAATGACGAGGTGAGAATAAAATGCCACCACTGGGTACACTGTGGCCGTCTGAGCGGTCTCCGTACCAAAGGCACCTGCGATTATACATTCCTTGTGATGAAAACAGTGATCTCCGAGTGATATTGTAAAGTTTCATCAAAATTCGTTCAGTATAGTAACAAACATCCATCCATCCGTCCTCATAAACTTTTGCGTTTAATATTATACGGGTATATTGGGAAAAGGATGTTGGATAGGGTAGTATAGGATAGGACAGTATCTATATTGCATAAGCCGTAAGTTGGCCTCTGTGTCATAGTTTAATTTAATACACCATTGTTGTATTAAATAATTCTCGTGGAATCAAAGTTAAAAAAACTTTTTAAATTTTATAATACAACACCTATATAAAGTATGTAACACGTATATCTAAGTAAATTTATAATTTTTCCACGTTTTTAAATCGTACGGCAGAGGATTTCTAATAGACTTGTGTAACAATAATTTGAATTAAATCAGACTTACAGACAGAACTAAACTTCGCTTCACATTAAAAAAATTAAGACCACTTAGCGATACAGTGTCTCCGTTGATTTGTTCTATTAGCCGCTGCACCTGTAATGGATGAGGAAATTACTAATTATTTGTTGTTTATTTCCAATATGGATGTAAAAACCGTCAAGTGATCTATGTTTTGGAATTCTACTACCGGTGCCGAGTAAAGTACCTAAAATATACTGAGTGTAACAGAAACCATATATGGGGGGGAATTTGAAAGGTTGTACTTTGGGCTAATATGAGGCTCCACTGATCAATTCGAACAACTTTTCACATGGAATCAAGTGTCGCAAATGAAACATTACTAGTATGTGCGGAGAAAACATTTTTTTTTCCATTTGCGACGCATTGTTCCATGTGAAAAGTTGTTCAATTTGATCAGTGGAGCCTCATATTAGCCCAAACATGAAGGTAAAAACCGTGCCCGTCCGCGCGCCCCTATTGGAGTAAGCATCATTCAATTTGCAGGGTGCCGCGCGAGTGACAAATTTGTCACTCACACACACCCTTACATTTTTTACATCCTCAGTCTGATTTGTGCGTTCGGCGGAGAAAGTCGAAAAGAGCTCCGCTTTTATTGTCGGAAAAATGGTTAATTGTGCATTAAAGCTGTGTAGAAACTACTATTAAAAAAAAAGTACCTAGTGTCACGTTTTTCAAGTATGTATTTAACATGTTTTTCTTATATTAAACCTTAATAAAAAATAATAATAAAACCCATAATTAAAATATCAAAATATGACGGTAACTGTCAAACTATGTGCATCAGATAGAAGTTGAAGAACTAGTGATGTGTTTTTATTTTTAATGAGAATTTCGATACTTTAAAATAATTTATAATCTTTTCAATTTAATTTAATCAAAAGGTATGGCGACACAACAGAACCGTCAAAAGAGGTTTGTCAGTTACTATTTAGTGATGTGATTTTATAGTTGAACTCGATTTTTGTAAATACTTTCATGGTTATGAGATATTATACAATTATTGTTTTCTTTTATATAATACTAATTATATTTTCATATATATGATACAGTTTCCCGAAAGATCCGGCATTAAAACGTAAATGGGTAGAGGCAAAAGAGAAGAAAATTAATAACCAACAAGAATACCCGTGTATGTTCAGTACATTTTGACGAATCAAGCTACGATTTAATTGTTTTTCGCCTTTTGTAGTTTGAGTATAACTTCCTCTTGGAGGTCGGTCAAAAATGTTGAGATTGCGTTTAGTAGGTAAAATAATAAATAATTTAATTTAATAAAGTATTTTAACTTATTGTTATATTATTATATACCTAATTTTTTTAAATCCACTAGTATTATAAATGCGAAAGTGTCTATCAGGGTGAATTTTATGGAGAAGGCCATTTATTTTTCTTTTGCGATACATGGTTTCATGGGAAAGTTGTTTGATTTGATCATATTAGCCCAAAGTATATTTTCAAAGTTATTGAGTCTATTCAAAACATCGCGACGAGCTTGCCACTTGTTCGGTGTAGACTCATACCATCGGCTACGACGAGGTGGGATTAAAACCCCTCCGCTGGTTACCTTGATGATATGTGTGTGTATTACAATTGTATATCGATAAATAATTATTAATCTTTGATGATCTCTATAAATCCCAAAATATTTGGTTTATATCGATAAGTAATAATATTTGTTCTCGGTGGCAACACTATCGAAACTATTAAGTATGCAATTAAATATTTAGCTTTTTATAATAAAAAAACAATATACTTCATAGACACGCGCACACATTCGTGTTGGCTTGTATCTCTTTTTTTCTCAAGCAGTTTTTTAAGTGTTAGAAGCGTTGAGCTGCCATGTCCTACATATTATTATTATTATTATATAAAGCTAATTACCTCAACACAGTAAGCAGGAGAGGAGACATCATATAGACACGGCGCGGCCTCCACCGAAGCCGAATGTACTCGCGCAGCCATCAGAGACACCGCCAGAGACCGGGACATTAGGAACGTGAACGAATACACAAAGTAGATGGCATGCTCGTATCCTCCAAACACGCTGGAAACATCAAAGGACTATCAAAGGTTGCAAATAGAGAGAGGGTCAAGAGACCCTTTATTATTTTAAAATATTTTTTTTTACTAAAATCAGAAGACAAAGGTATTAAAAAATATTCAAAAGTATATTATTCAGCTGGCAGCTGAGTCTAAATCAGGTGCTATATTTATAATTTTACTTTTTTATTTTATAATTAAAATCTTAAATTTATAAAAGGACAGAGAGAGCGGCTCCTAGGACCGAATCAAATAATAAATAGTAAAAATATAAAAAAGCACCTTACGTTCTAACAAAAAAAGTTATATAGGGGGATATAATGTTGAATTAATTTAGTAGATCCGTACAGTAATTTAAATAGATCCTATGTCTAAGCCTGAACCTAGGTAACAAGTTAAAACTGTTTATGTTATGATGTAAGATAATACTTACCCCTTATGATGACCATTACATGATATTGTGCCTTTAAAGCCATCCCTGAAAGAAATATTATATTATGAATTACTTAGGCATTTATTAATTCTAAAAAAAAAAATGACCATTTAAATTAAAAAAAATAACTATTGATCAAGCCTATTTTACTGTAGCATGGCATATGACTTTGTCGCCTACAAAATCTATAAATGGGGTCGATTGAAATTGATAAATGGTTACCAGCAACAATAATATACAAATAATATTTATAAATACTCAGACCATGACAAACTGTACAGTAAAACGTACTATTTTTTTTTTTCGATGGGTGGGAATCGAACCCATGACCTCCGGATAAAACGAAAAATGCCCAACCACTAGTCTACGGAGGCGGTCAATATATTTATATAGTTTTTTTTTTGCACCATTACTTAATAAGAAAACAGTTGAACTTACTCTAAAGTATGTAACAGCTGTACACAGATGAAGTACAGATTATTGGCGAAGGAGATAAATATAATCCCGTTGATGACGTCGTCCACCCTTCTGATGAGTTGTACTACTCGGCAATAGTCCTCTCGCATTATGCGCCATAGGCCAACTGAGATGTACTAAATATAATAACAACAATAAGAAAGTCATGGGTAAGACAATGTAATTCATGGGTAAGATTATGCATTTCATGGGTAGGATTATGCATTTCATAAGTAAGATAATGTATTTCATCAGTAATACAATGCAATTTTTGGGTAAAATAATGTGATTTATGAGTAAGATAATGTAATTTGATACAATAATTTATATAAAAAAGATAATAAAATTCATAGTGTGTAAAATTTTATAATTCATGAGTAAATTATTGTAATTCATCAGTAAAACAATGTAATTATTATGTAGAATAATGTAATATATAAGCAAGATAATTTGATAGAATATGTTTTATGAGTGAAATAAAAAAATTGAAATGATATGTGTAAAATATCGTAATTTAGGACTAAGATAATGTAATTCAAGACAATGAGAGTAAAATAATGTAATTTATGAGTAACTTGACGTAATTTATGTATTATAATTTATGAGTAAGATTATATAATTAATGTGAAAGATATTGTAATTTATGAGTATGATAGTGTAATTCAAGGCAATAAATAAAATACTTCATGCGTAGAATAACGTAATTTTTGGGTAAAGTAATGTTATTCTTGAGTAACATAACGTAAGTTGTGTATAAGATATTGTAATTTAGGAGTAAGGTAATATAATTAATGTAAAATATATTGTATGTATGAGTAAGATAATGTAATTTAAGACACAACGTAAGTAGGCACACGTAATTCTTGGGTAAGATATTGTATTTCATGAGTAATATAACGTAATTTATATTAAATTTTTAAAGATAAAAATGCAATGAAAAAAATCCTGGTGGCGGGACTTGAACCCACGAACCTCGCTATCGCGGCAAGGCGCTCAACCGCTGAGCCAACCAGGTTCCAGTCAGCCCTCACGAATTTTGTCATTGCTTGTTATCTACTTATACACAGACGCCCTCTATTAGCTTTCTTCTAATAACTCTTCTACGAGTGAAGTTAGAAGTCTTAGTTTCTAATACTAGATGGCAGAGGAGTCTGTTTTTTTTTTTTTTTACTTTTTTCAGTATATTATATTTATGCATTTTTATAAATTCGCCCTCTATTAGCTTTCTTCTAATAACTCTTCTACGAGTAAAGTTAGAAATCCTAGTTTCTAATACTAGATGGCAGAGGAGTCTGTTTTTTTTTTGTTTTTACTTTTTTGTTTGAGCGCCTTGTCGCGATAGCGAGGTTCGTAGGTTTGAGTCCCGCCACCAGGAATTTTTTCATTGCATTTTTATCTTTAAAAATTTAATATAAGATATCCTATAAAGGAATTTATAAAAATGCATAAATATAAAATACTGAAAAAAGTAAAAACAAAAAAAAAACAGACTCCTCTGCCATCTAGTATTAGAAACTAGGACTTCTAACTTCACTCGTAAAAGAGTTATTAGAAGAAAGCTAATAGAGGGCGTCTGTGTATAAGTAGATAACAAGCAATGACAAAATTCGTGAGGGCTGACTGAAACCTGGTTGGCTCAGCGGTTGAGCGCCTTGCCGCGATAGCGAGGTTCGTGGGTTCGAGTCCCGCCACCAGGAATTTTTTCATTGCATTTTTATCTTTAAAAATGTAATATAAGATATCCTATAAAGGAATTTATAAAAATGCATAAATATATCGTAATTTAAGTATAAAATATGTAATTTATAAGTAAGACCAAATAATTAATGTGTAAGATATTAAAAAATATGTTAATTAAAAAGTTAGATAACATAATTTATGTTTAAATAATATAATATATGAGTAAGAAAATATAATATAAGAAAATGCAATTCATGGTAAAGATATTGTAATTCATAAGTAATACAAAATGTAGTTCAAGGGTAACATAATATAATTTACCTTCTTGCTAACAGTGGATATCCTCTTGTTTATTTGTTGGAGACGAGAGGTAAGATAGTAACTAATACAGATTACGAAAACGTCTGCGAAGTTCCAGTTAAAGGTACATTGTAGGTTTATAAACTGAAAAGTAAAAATAACAAATAAAAATGAATTGATTTACTTATTTTATTTATTATTTAAAAATATGTAGGTACTCTTAATAAATTAGAAAAGTCTGACGAGTATTTTTTTTATATAATGTCTCTAAGTATACCTGTACTCGTTTTTAAACCGTTTACATAGGGATGATCTTTCATGTATAATAGTTGTAAGAAGATGATCTATAATATAATAATGTATTATAAATAAAAAAAATATTACTTGTACAGGTAACATTTATATATATATTTCTTTATTGGAGCACTTTTATACGCCTTTGTATCTATCTGATCGTAAGCAGACCTACAAGGTCCACTAACGGGTTCAATCTATATATTTGATTTGGTTACAATTTACAGTTGTTTAATTTTGAGATACGTTGTTAGGTACAATGTACCTTTACGAGTGCCTTGCGGCGCCCGAGAGATTTTATTCGATAACGAACAAAGTGAAAAGTTCATCGCGGATGTTTGTATAGATACAAAAACAGATTCACAGGTTGGTTTAGTGTAACTGGGACTGACAGCTTCAATGTATTTATTACTTAAAATGCGTTTTGAATGTGTGACCTATGTATTTTAAGAATACTGTATATTGATCTTTGTGGGTAGGACTCAAACCCACGATCGTCGCTTTCGCGGCAAGGCACTTAACCCAGTCGGGTGACTGGAACCTGGTTCAGTAGCCAACCATGTTCCAGTCACCCCTCACGAAATTTGTATCTACTTATACTCAGTTGCTCTCTACGTGCTTTCTTCTAATAACTCTATATTAGAGAGAGTCACAAGTCTAACTTAGCAACTCGGCCGCCACTTACCAGTGCTATGAAGCCGATTAGATGTGTGTAGGGCACATAAGTAAATACCCACGGAAAGGCTATCTCTATGAAACCTTGTAGCCAATGGGTTTGGGGATAACAATCCAGGGCCACCGCTATGCCTGCCAAATCAGATAGGATATGCTCCACTGAAACATATTAAACAAACATTATAGAAGAATCCCGGCATATTACGCGCATGTCCTTTGTAGTTGGTGCCTGTGGTCTGGTGGTTGCGCCTGCGTTGTATTTAGAGGTTCGATACCCGCTTACAGCAAACAATATTAGTATGCTTTTCTGTAGTTGCCATACATAGTCTGGATGTTTATAAAATAGTAGGTAAGTATATACTTGAATAGTATCGTTATTTCTCATTTAAAAATAATTCATTGTTTTATTTTTGTACTTTTTTTGTGGTGTAAGAATGACATAATTTTATTCAAGTCATTATCAGATGTAAGATGGCACTATTTACTTATATTAGAATTGATCGTGAAGTTAGAAGTAATTGTGAATAAAACACACGTATATGCTATTTGCTTTTGAAGAGTTCCACTTCCTGGCTCCGACGAAAGTGCTTCTAAATCATCACATGCTTAAGAATCTAGTAAATTTTAAACAAAAAATATAACTTAATCTACTTCTAACGCATACTGCTATCTGATAAAGAGATTTCCAGCTGTAGCTTCCCAATTCATCATTGGCAGTAATTTTAATGGGACCAACATTAAAATGTTTACTTTCTTATAACAATAAAATACTAAATCGTTAAGGAATTGGCTAAATGCGTGGTCATACGTAAATACATTTGAATGATGTACTAACACCTCTTTTAAATATATAAAAGTACTTACCCAGAGCGAGTGATAATATAATAATGCAGGCCAGATTACATTTGTTAATTAGAGCAGAATCAGCATTGGGATCTGCGGCTTCGGTTTTGGATATATGGCGACACAGCGCCGGCCATCTTGTGGCCACTCGCAGAAACAGTATTGTCGTTAGGATGTTGGTCCCGTAAAACACTACAGAGGCTGAAATTAAAGGGTTATGTTTAGGAATGGTATACAAAATAATATTTTTCCTATCAAAAACGTGTTGTAAATGTTTTATATTTATTTATTTATCTTCACGCCAAGACCTATCATCCATCCGTACATAAGACTCGTTGTGCCTAGTCCACGGTCATAACTTTTTCAAATTCATGCACGCTGAATTCAGATTCCTTCTTTTAAAAAAAAAACCATCACTGATGCATTATTTTTTAGCTCCCGAGAACCGTTTGGACAGCCTCAGGGTACCCAGCGGAGGGACTAACCCGTCCTCATTGTGCCGATGATATTCAGAGGCAACACCTAACAAGTGGCGAGCTTGTTGCTGTTTATGATGGTATAGCCTCTCTGTATAAAACGGTCGGATGGGGGACAGGTCCGGCCTTGTTGTCATCTGCTTGATCTTGTTGTCAGTTGCGCAGTAACTTAACCACTAGGCTGGGCCGCTTTTCTGTTATGTTTTAGAGAAACAATGAACAATTAATAAATAATAGATTTGGAGGACTTTGGGAATTTGGAGGATACTGGTAAAACCTGATAGAAAATTATCTTAAATATACTGAAGTTTTTAAGACTGTAACGGTTCATCCATACACCTCCTGTATTTATATTAATGAAACTTTTCAATATAAAATTTATTTGATGAAGATGTATATATTTGAACATAGTATATAAAAAAAATCACGTAAGAAACACCACGAGTTAATAATGCTTCGTTTCCCTGAGATTTGTTATTGTATTATAAACTTTATACATATAAAAATACTATACAAATTGCCTAAAGTAAATTACTACGCGGTTCGTCTCGCCCGCTGTAGAGGGGATAGGAAAAAGCGCAGGAGCAACTAAACACAGGGCAAGTGGGGCAAGGTCAGTCGTTAATTAGTCGTTGTGCAATGCTGGAGTCTAGTTTAATATAGTGTAAGGCAAGATGGTAGGTATCCGGCGCTTAGGTACGTTTTTCAAATTATCTATTCTTAATACTTTCGTAGTTATTATAACTAATTTTAGACATGTAAATTAATCTTCATTTTATTTGTGTAAAACGTGTTACCAGGTCAACGAGGCACAGGTAGGTCATATTATTTCATTTCATTTTATACTTATTTCTTTATGTATTAAAATTGTGCACATTGGTTAATAAAATAGGGTTATAACCATTTTGATTTACATGTATTGTTTTTTATAAGTTATATTTCCTAGGGATTTAAAACCTAGGCAAGATTCATATTTATTTAAACAGTCGGCCGACGTATAGTATCATGTTAGTATAATTATATAGTATTTGATTCGGTAGAGAGGGCACTGAACACAGTGAGGGTGAGAGTCTGTACTGTAAAGGGGCCCCTGAAACCCACTTCGCGGTCTCAAGTCCGGGAACACTATAGTTCAATGCCTTGCTTGCCGGACTCTGATATTGCATGTGTTGATTATTGTATACAGTGTATTTATGTCATACAAACATACTTTATAAAGTTTACCAATCGTAATATTAATTCTACCTCTAAAAGAACTATGGGTTACTGAAACGGATTAAAATACACAACGTAAAAGGGTTAAACTAGACGATCACATGGCTGAAATTTATTATATATAAGGTTCTATGATTATCTCACAGCAGCGACGGAGTTCTTCAGACTTTACAGGTTCGAGTTATCGAGATGGTGGAGGACGAACGTTACAAGACCATAGATGAGTTAGACCGTGACAAACGAATTCAAAGACTGTGCCCCATTAAATGAAAAATAAGTTAATCCTGGATCCGCGATGTAGTAATTATGATTATCATACTACTATGGGTTAGTATGCAAAAGAAATGTAACTTACTTCCACTGGACAAAGACGCATTCTTTTTAAATACTTGATAAACACAAACCCCAAAAATCCAACTTGGCCGACTATAGACATCAAGGTGTACAAAAATCGTGCCGATATGAAACTAAATCTGAAAAAAAAAAACAAAATAAAATCATAGTATACCCTGATTTTATATACCTATGATTAATGTTAATATTATTAATGAAACTACACTATTTTGTGTACCATCACGGGTGCCACACGGCGCATAAGGACGTCTAGACGGTCTCAGGGTACCCAGCGGCAGATTCTCACCTCGTCGTAACCGCATTTTAATGTACAGTTTATCATGTTCTGGGTGTTAACAAAATATTATATGTATAATATTTTTTTTTTATTTTATTATTATTTATTGTATAAAATTGTACATAGGCGAGCTTAATACTTTTTAGTGCTAGTGCTAAAAAAGCAATAATACTTTTTCTACCAGGTAACCTTTAATGATAATAATAATAATAATATGTAGGACAATTGACATATTGCTCTGGTCACAAACTACACACACTACTGGTCACAGCTCTAGGGTTGTACTATGAAACAAACATATATAATAAATATTATATGTATTAATATCTTTGTTTCTGGTACACATAGTTCGGTGAAGTATGTTCGGTAAGAATATTCTTAGCCTACACCGAACAAGTAACCAGCGCGTTGCATTATTTGGATAGACTCAATAACCCATCTATAAAATGTTTCTCATGTTAGTATAGTGAAACAGGTTAACGTACTCTCCGAGGCACTGTAGTGGTGTTGTCAACAATTAATGTACTTTTTCTACGAAACGGGTGGTTGTATTAACGATAAGGCAGTGAGGATATTAAAATAAAATCAATTCGTCTCTGTCGCCGCCCTTTTTGTAATCGCATCGTTTAGCCTACATAGATCAATATAATTTAACAACAATTATTTATCAACCTCATTCATGGACTTTATAGGTTTTCTAACCACCAGGTAGATACATAGTCATATGTCGTACTCCAATAAATAAATACAAAAAAGTACTGTTAATACCAAAATCAGAGTCAAAACCTCAGCTTTGTGGTACCTGAGCTTAGATGTATTTATTTCAAGGATCCCCAAAACTGGATTCAATCCAAAAACTTGTCCAATGCATAGAGTGAGTTTCATCGCAGACTGAAATGTTGCAAATTTCTCTTTGAATTTGCTTTTACTAAGCACTGTGGTTTCTACAATATCTGAAATAAAACAACCATTTTCAGGAAATACTACTATTCCATATGATGATCCTATGTCACTGATTATGGTATGGAGCAGTCCATGCAATATACAGGGTGACTTTGAAAGGTTGTACTTTGGGCTAATATAAGGTTCTACAATCATATCGAACAACTTTTGCCATAGATTAGAATTATTATAAACTGAATTCACTAATGATTCCTAGTGATTATTTTTATGATATTCACTGAATAACAGAGGGTAGTGACCTACATTAAAACTCATGTGTTATACATACATATGGCATGTATGTACGCTATATGCTCAATAAAACATAATCCAGTACCAGTATCGACATATTCAGCAATATGGCTTTGACATGTCAATGATGTATATGCACGAAAGAGCAAAAACGAACGATATTTGTCAAAATTTATAAATTGTGATTTCAATCTCTCACGAAAATGTAGTGAATCTATAAAGGGTCGATCAATACATTGTTATTTAACAATACTGATTGCTCCCACTATGTCGGATAAATGATACGGTTACGAAATGGGCGGCGACATGGACGTATTCGCATTACGAGTATTATTTTAATATCATTGCTGCTTTATTGCCAAATCAATCGGCCGTTTCCTAACCGCACCATGAAAGGGACTACCACCCTTTCTCGACAAGAAATCGATGCAGTAGTCTGAAAGCTGTGAACCCACAGACTAAAACCGAAACATGACTAGGTCACTTGATCTGTATGGGCGGTGGTAACGAGTCCGGTTGATAGCCGAGCGAAGAATAAATATATCACTTTTTTTTTATTAAAAACTCATAAAAACATTAGTCACACTAACCCGGTCACCACGTATATAAATGTTATAAATAACTACAGTTCTAGAGACTTACATTTACTAGAGAAATAACTTTTTGTAACATCCTCGTAGGTAGGTGCTACCTTCACCACATTCATGTTTGTTATTATTGTCCTTCAGCAAGAGCTTGTAGTATCATACGGACGGCAATTTGTCAGCGAATTCATAATTTCTGCAAAGTTAGGGTTCCCTAAAGCCTTCCTGAAATAATTCCAAATATTTTCTTACTTTTCCTCATTCCATATTTAAATAACGTAGACTTTTTCTTTGAATGATATATTATTTATATGTAAAAACGTTTTTAATATAAAAATGTACAATTCAGTTTTTTTGTCACGTATATCAATATGAGTTTATTAACATTTGTAGAAATAATATACTCGCATTCACATATACCGTCTGGTTACATACATATTCGTTAATAAAATTATTTCAAACAAATATAATTTAATATATAATAATAATATTTTAGTATTAACCAAAACAGCATACTTATAAAAGTTTGGATTCATTGATTGGCTTTTACGTAAAGCAAACCTGACAAACCAACAAACAAATAGATAAACTTTTTTTTTTATATTCTTAATGTGCAGGAAAATCTGATATCAATTGTTAAGTTCACTTTATGTCCGAAAACTAGCACGTAATATTTTGAAATCCAAGTTTTAAATCATTTCTAAAATCAGTTAACAGACCATTGTATGCGCATTGCAAAGCGATGACTACACAGCTACAAGCCCGATATTGATCTAGTTTTACCAGACATAAATCCGTGGCCTAAAAGAATATTACAAACTTTGAAAACTTTAAATCTTTTTAATAAAAAATTACTTTCAATACCATTCCTTTTGGATATTTTTTACAAAAAATTGTGTTACATCTACTTAGTGTGAATTATAAAAAATTGTATTACATCTACTTAGTATGGATTATAAAAAAATGTGTTACATCTACTTAGTGTGGATTATAAAAAATTGTGTTACATCTACTTAGTGTGGATTATAAAAAAAGCCTCTATATTAATGCACCTATAATTCAATGCACCGTTGTGTTTAAATACTTTCAATAATTATTATTATATTTAACTACAAAAAAAAACGTTTCAAATCTACGTTTTGAAATCAGTAAGAATAAACTCAGATTCTATTATAATTAACAAAGTGTTAAATTTTAAGTTAAATAAGTTTGACATAACTATCCAGTAATAATAAACATGTTGCTTAGTGCAGGGAAGTACAAACTTTTATTATTCGCGGGTCAACATGTATACCAAAATCTATGGGGCTCTTACGGGTAGCCATGAGATACCGGTCGACACGTCGATCGATCGAAAGCCAAAATAAAAAGTGTGTGATTTGACGTTTCTCGGCGATCGACTTCTACCCATAGACAATATTTCCTATACATTTTTGTCCATCGAACGTGTCGATCGGTTTGTTGATGTGGCTTCCCGGTATTGGCCCGTGTTTTTAAAATTTTGGCATTAATATTTATTTTAATTTAGAGATAATTTACATAGATCTTTTTAGATAAGTATTTTGATTTAATTTCTTATTTTATTTTAGTTATTTTTTAGTTTTAGTATATTCATAGATAATTTATAACTGTTAAAATAATATATTTTAAATTTATTAAATACAATTTGCCAATGAATATAATAATAAATAATTTAAAATATTTGTTTCGAAATAAAATAAATATTGATTCAACGGTTTCAACAATAACTCTTATTTATACAAAATTAAATGGTAGTGACTATAATAGTATAGTATAATAAAAATAAAATAAAATATTATTAAATTAAGTTTGCTGGGAAGTTCCTGCTACGGCCGCGATTGTCGTTGCGGGAAGGTGTGCCATGATTTTGTTTCTGCATAATCTCTTGATTAATTTGCGATTCCAAAAGGTGATTGTATGTAAGCCTGTTGCGAATAAAAATTTTCCTACTCTTGGTCTGAAGGATTGCAACCATTCGCGGGTCGTATTTTGTCCATCCCTGGCTTAGTTTAAACGAAACATTAAACCTAGAAAAGTTAAAGCGATACGTCATAGCTATTTGGATTGCCGGACTTTGTCACCTTCCCATCCAGTCGCGCGTGTCACTGTCACGGTTCCGACAACAGAAGTACGTGTTGAATTATAAATACGATCTGACAGCCGGTGACTTTTGACATCTGAATAACGGTTTTAGAATAAAATTTGCACAAAATTAATAAGTAGGTAACAGAAATATGTTTTAATTAATCACAGTGCCTTACGATTTCTTGAGAGGGCTGAAATGTAATACTAATATCACGGTAGCGGTTTAAAAACTCCTGTAAAAGTAAAAACAAACTAGCTAAATTGCTTTTTAAAGTGCGAACAGTGCTTATGTACCTACTTTTATATACCTAATAAAGTCCGAAACTAAAACTAGACATTAGTACGAAAATAATATGAATTTTTTTTTTCCTTTTTTAATTAATTATAGGCTCTGTATACAAGAGCTAATAATATTACTACGAAATAAATGCTACGACGCGTAGTTATTTTTCGTAGAAGTTTTCATAACCGTAACGTGCGTAGTAATACAATAACATATATACATTATAATTAGATTAGTTCAGGATACTACTACATTGTGCGATTGCAAAACGGGCGATTAAGTGCACAGGAAAGGGATTCGCGAACTTGAATGTCAAAGAACATCTGAAAGTTGTTTGCAGTGATTATAAAGTTTATTTTTCGAAAAAAAAAACATTGAGGTTTTATTTACTCGATCCTAATTACATAATTTCTTCATAAAAAATCTGTTAAGTTTTAAAATGACAACTAAAGTAATATTTTTAGAATCATAAATAAATCTTTGGTTGTCTTTTCAAAACTTAACAGATTTTTTATGTAGACATTATGTAGACTTTTTATAATGAGACTATCTAATTAGGATTGACAAAGTAATATATACACCTCTACGTACTTTTTTCGCAGTTCGAGTTACATGTTTTTAGACGTTCGAGATCGCGAATCCTTTTCCTGTCTTCTTAAGTTGATATTTTTATAAGATCCCAGAATTTTAGACCATTAATAAAAAAGCGGCCCCAGCCTTGTGGTTAAGTCACTGCGCAACTGATAACAAGGTTAAGCAGATGACAACAAGGCCGGCCTGGGATGGGTGACCGCTTTATACAACGAGGCTATTTCATGATAAACACCGCAACAAGCTCGCCATTTGTTAGGTGTTGCCTCCGAATACCATCGGCGAAATGAGGATGGGTTAATCCCTCCGCTGGGACCCTGAAACCGTTTAAACGGTTCTCTGGAGCCAAATAGGCACCCGTGATGGTATTTATTTTATTTAATAAAAATAAATTAAATCGAAAAATTTAGCATTTAACTTTATTTCTTATTTATACCAAAACATCTTCTAAAAAAAATGATTTCAGTAGATTAAGACCGTATACAACTAGCAATATTAATATCAAAATTGCATATTTATCATCACGGGTGTCTACACCGAACAAGTGGCTAGCTCGTCGCGATGTTTTGAATAGACTCAATAACCCATCTATAAACAGTTTCACAAGTTGGTATAGTGGGCCGACAGCTTAACGTGCCCTTCAAAGCACTATAGTGGTGTTGTCAAACAAATGTACATTTTTTTTTAATTAAAAACTCATTGGTACACACCGGGATTCGAACCAGGGACTTAAGTGTTTTTAAGTCCAAGGTCTAACCAACTCGGCCACCACGTATATACGATATGTATGTATGTAGTTTATGTTTTGTAGCTATTATAAATGCCTAATTGAGAATAGTTTAAATAAAAATCATCCCTATTAAACGCTCAAATCATTTATAAATCACTGAGACATAAAACCCCTGGTTCTAATTCGCTTGTCTTACTTTTAAAGTCCCGTGATAAGTCAGGAATGACAATAAAATAATTAAGTCAATATTTAAACATCCGGGACCCTTTTTAATAAATTGCAAAATCTCACCATCAATAAATTTATGTTATTACGAACAATGTAATTTATATTTTGAAAACGACTATAAACGACATCACGAACCGTTCAGATATCAATCTAATTGCAATGCCATTAAAATCGTGTTTGCGACTTTATAGGAGTCGCGTGTGTTTGAGTAGTTTACTAACGATTATACTCGAGACATATAGTTATCATATAAAGCAAAGGTTAAATGTTATAGATAAATAATTAAGCAATTAATGTGAAGATAAAGTTACCTACGTATTTTTCTGTAACGATGACTAACGACATTAAATATAAAATCTTTTTGGTGGGAGGAAGGTCTCTATAACTTCTTTAGGCCAACCGACCGGTCTCGTTACCACCGCCAATACAGATGTAAAAACCGCCAAGTGACTTAGTCATGTTTCGGTTTTAGTCTGTGGGTTCACCGGTTTTCAGCAGATTACTGAATCGATTTCTTGTCGAGGTGGTAGTGTCCTTTCAGGGTGCGGTTACCGGAAATGGGTGAATTGACGATAAGGCAGCGCGTATATTGAAATATTCTCGTAATGAAATTCGTCTTTGTCGGCGTCCATTTTGTAATCGCATCATTTAGCCGGCACAGTGGAAGCGATCAATAAAAAAAAAATGATTGACCCCATTCATGGATTTTGTAGGACTGCTCACCACCAAGTAGATACAAAGTCAAATGCCGTGCTCCAATAAAAAAAAGATAGTAAATATAAAAAATATTATATTAGATACAATTTAATAGTTATACATATATTTATTTTATATAAAGCAGGGAAAATTATTTAGGTAAATAAAAATATTAATAATTTAAAGTAAAATTGCTTTAGGTTATATAAAAATGCTGCGAGTAGTTTATATTTAAAAGTAATATTACAATAGAAGTAAAGGAATTTCGAATCTGTTAATTTTCATATTTTATCTGGTTTTTTCAACAATAACTTTTTTTGAGGATTTATTGGAAATTTCTGTGGTCTTAAAAGTAAATCTTTACGGTAAATTTTTTGATTGTTTTTAACGTAAAACTTCTGTAATATTTAAAAAACGAACCTAACTATCAGGAAATTCAATTCAGTAGGTTATTGGTGTTAATTTATACAGGTCACTGATGTTAGGTTAAACTCACTATTCTATACATCATGTGACTCGGTAACTGTCCTATCATAGCAAGATAAAGTTCATTCAGGCATGGTGCTGTCATGAAACAACAGATATAATCATTTTAATGCTTTTGACAGAAGATATTATTATTAAAGATATACTATTATATACCCAACCTAAAACAATTTACAAAACCTTACCTACCTAACCCTAATAATAAGAAAAAAAAAACTTAATTTTAATTGCATCACGCAAAAGCCACTCGTTGGATTCAATATTTACTGAAAGACAGCTTTACAGTGAGGTACCGTTTGTTTCATCAAAATCCAGTAACATTATCTATTATTTTTAACACGAAGTTAGGGGCAACAGCTAGTTATTTGTATCTAGACGACCTCAGGGTAGCCGTAAAGCCTGACATGTGGCACTCGTAATGGTACATAGATACAGACACCTTTAAGATTTTTTAAATTTTAATTTAGATTGATTTTAAATGTTAAGATTGATTAACAATTGAAACAGATACTAAACAATTCAAAATTAAATCTTAAATATGAAAAGTGACTCAAAAGGTTTGAATATTTGATAATCGCGCATAACACTCCATCTGCCGACGAAAAAGTTGCAAAGATCTTCAGAAACTTTTGCAGTCTCCAAGTAAATCTCAGAGACTGGGGCAGAATGGCAACTTTTAATGAAGTTGTTGGGAGTTCTGTGGTCAGTCATAAAGGGATTATGTTTCGGTAGTCGGGAAATAAATTACTTGGGGGACTACAGTTAGACGCTTCCTTGTCTCTTCGCATTCTGCGTATTCCCATTAATTTTTAAAAAGGGAAAGGTCATTTTATTTTTGTGAATATTTGACTCCGTGTATATCTATAGATAAGCAGATCTTGAAAGTCACTTGTTTTTTTTTTGTTGGGTTGAATGCCCGATAAAAAAGTTTATGTATCAATATACCGTAATTTAATTTTGTTAATACATTTCAAGACGGTGCCCTAGACGGTGGCCGAGGCCGCCTAGACGGCCCCAGGGCACCCAACGGAGGGGATTCTAATCCCACCTCGTCGTAGCCGATGGTATAAGTCTACACCGAACAAGTGGCTAACTCGTCGCGATGTTTTGATAGATTCAATAACCAATCTATAAATAGTTTCACAAGTTGGTATAGTAAAACTGGGACCGACAGCTAAGTGCTCTCCGAGGCACTATAGTGGTGTTGTTAAACAAATGTACATAATGTTTTAGATTAAAAACTCATTGGTAAATAAATAATACACCGGGGTTTGAACCAGGAACCTAAGTGTTTTTAAGTCTAAGGACTACCCAATTCGGCCGCCACGTATACATATACAATCAATAATACATAATGAAACCATATAATAAATGAACACTAAAAAAAAAATCGTTTATATTTATTGATTTGTTATCCTGTCCGAACTTCAGCTTGCTTGCATAAACACTGATATGGTAACGTTTTTACTTTTAATGCAGCACGACCGGCTTCTACTATGCCGGCTAAATGATGCAGTTACGAAACGGGCGGCGACATGGACGTATGTATTGGCACGACTCTATTATAGTATTTCCTAACTGCTTTATCGTCAAATCAATCATACGGTTCGTAATAGTACCATGAAAGGAGACTATCCCCTCGACAAGAAATCAATGCAGTAGACTCCGGAACTCCGGCGAACCCACTGGTGAACCGACTAAAACCGAAACATGACTAGATCACTTGAAGGTTTTTGCATCTGTATGGGCTGTGCTAACGAGTCCGGTCGGTCGGCCTAGCGAAATTATAGAGGCTTTACTTCCATCTAAAAATACAACAAGATGACAATAAAATAGTAATTCATGCTTTTAGTCATTTCTACAATAAAACAATAACAAATATATTATATTTAGAGCTAATAAATAGAGCTGTCTGCATCCAAAAATTAGTATTGCCATACAACATGGCAATGCAGTAAGTGTGTTAGGTACCCTCCCAAGTGACGCTCCTTATAAAGATTTTTTTTATTTCGTTTAGTTAAATTTTAATTTATTTTTTATTTTTAGGTATATACTAGATTGTTATATAATTATTATTATTTAGCTTTATTTTATTTTATTATTGTTAAATTTAATTTCTTTTTTCTATAATACTAAAATAAATAGAGATAATATCTAATTCAAAATCTCAAAGCCATCGTTTCAATATTTTCCGATAACATATTGGCCAATCGAGTTCAAGAAACTACTTGACGGACAAAAACTATTCCAATATTCATTTGGGACGTATAATAAGAGCCTTATAGCGGAGATAGAAGACTTCTCAAACGTTAGATATGACATTATATGTATTATTATGTACCATCATCACGGTTGCCATACGGCGCCCGAGACCGCCTAGACGTTCTCAAAGGTGGGGCTTTATTCTCACCTCGACGTAGCCGATGGTATTTTGAGTCTAGACCAAACAGGCGGCCGTTCGTCGCGGTGTTTGGATAGACTTAACAACATATAACTAATTTTACAAGTTGTTATAGGGAATGACAGCTTTTGTGTACTTTAAAATTCGAAAAAAAGAAATTTCTGAGATTGGATTTATTTTATTATATAAATGATAGGCTACGATTGATGGAAGGCCTGTTAGTGCTTATTTACTCATCTCTGTTAAATAACCAGGATTATTATAATTGATTATATAACTATACAATACAAGCTGACCTGCGCGATTCGTCTGCGCACGCAACGAAAGCTCTTACAAGGAATAAATTTTCCCTGTTTTCTCAACATTTTTTATCGATGCTTCTATCTGCTATTGATAGTAGCGTGATGTGATAGCCTATAGTCTTCCTAGATAAATGGGCTATCCAATACCAAAATATTTTCAAAATCGGTTCAGTAGATCCAGAGGTTACCCCCTACAACCTCACTAACTCACAATTTCACAAACTTTACCTCTATTACTATATTAGTATAGATTACGTAAATTAACGCCCAGCATAAAATATTTGATTATAATAATATATTATTTAATTAATATAAGCACATTTTTGGTTGCACTTGGCGCTATATATTTCTTTTAAATATCTGTGGCAGATAACACCCTTATGGTGCTGTCCTTTCTGCTTCTATATTAGTCATTTGTTCAGATATGAACCGCTATCGGCAGGTAATAAGACGTTTAGATGGCTTCTTATATTCATAATAATATAAGACTTCCCTTTCTATGTCACAATATTGGTTTTGTAATGTAGACAATATTATTATAATTATTTTTTTTGCTTGGGGAATGAGCAGATTTTTACTCTTATTATACAAATAATTACTTATATGCCATGCCGATTTTTTTAATATTTTTTAATGACAAAAATTCTAGGGCCTGTGGGACTTGCTTAATTTTCTCTAATACATTGTTAAAAATTTCAAAATAAGATTATAATTTAAAATTACTATTTTATATAATAGTCAGTGGCCGACTTCATAAACCATTACAGTTTTTAGGTTCCCGGTTCAATCGAATGGATTTTTTATTGAAAAGTCGTATTGTCAAGTACATTTGCTTGACAATACGACTGAGGCATTATAGTCATTAACGGAGAGCACGTTAAGCTGTCGTTACCAGTTTCACTATACCAACTGCTATTGAAATTGAATTTGTATAGTGAAAGTAACCGACAGCTTAATGTGTTAGATATAATATATAAAAGTTTCACAAGTTTGTATTAGTATAGTGAAACTGGGACTGAAAGCTTAACGTGCGTTCCGAGGCACTATGGTGGTATTCGTATAGTGAAAGTGACCGACAGCTTAACTTGTTAGATATATATATAAAAGTTTCACAAGTTTGTATTAGTATAGTGAAACTGGGACCAACATATATAATACTATAATGTAAAAGACTATTTTAACGATAAAGACGTCTGGAACTATCCTGATATGCAATTGAGGTCTCGCAAATAGTTAACAAATTGCTTATTACATATGTAGAATGTACCCTAGTTTAGTATATTGATACTGTAATAATTTAATATTACATAATTTATTTTCATTACATTATGTAATTTTTGTCTTTTGATAAGGTAATTGATGATTACTTACCTATTTATACTTAATTTATACTACATTGTACTGTGTAGCTCTGTTCATTGGTACAGTAACAAATAATCTGTCATAGGGTGTTTTACGCATGCTGATCAGTGGGGTGCACCTTGAGTATGCTAATATATATATATATATATATATATATGCTATATAGCATAAACCAATCAATAGCTGTGCTCCTTTTTTAGTTTGTGTGAAGCACTAGAGTTTTTTACCATCTGGTTTCTTTTTCTCCGGGGGGGTCTCTGAGGGGATCGACTTTACAGTTAATGTTTACGCCCTTAAACATACCGATTCCTATACCTTTACTTACTACTACAATAAACATTTAAGGCGTGGATATGGTCGGTGAAGTTGGTCGCCTTGGTGGCTCTCTTGTATGGCAGATAATAATTGACAGGCAATGGAATCAGCTAACCACCTAGTCTTACACTAGTTGGTTATGTAGTGTATGTTCGGTTCGGTAGTATTTTTCATATTAAAATTTCCAATCGCGTTTAAGTTCTAAATCTGATATCGAGGTATAATAAATATTTGTCGTTTTTTTGTTAATGAATGCTGCCTAACCAAACGCACTCTAAGACCTCATTGTTAAACGTTATTTTTTTTTTTTGACTATTCATAAATATCTGTAAAGATTTACATGAAATAAATGATTTTGACTTTTGACTTTTTTGACTTTTGACAGCTTAACGTGCTTTCCGAGGCACTATAGTGGTATTGTTAAACAAATGATCATTTTTTTTTTTAGATTAAAAACACATTGGTATTGGTTATTGGGTTTGAACCAGGGACCTAAGTGGTTTTTTTTTGTCTAAGGTCTAGCCAACTCGATATATATTTATTTAGATATAGTTTTATTAAACAAATTATAAATTACGGCAAAAACATGAAAAATGTGTAGAGATATATAGAAGCGAGCAGAAAGTCTTATGAAGTCGTTACGCAAATGTTGTATTCCGAAAGCGAATCCAAGTTTCTCAGCCGGTGGGGGTAACACATTGAAATATTTCTAATAAAATTGTTATACTTTGTATATATAACAAGCTCTAACCAAAACTACCCTCAAAGTAGTTTTTCTAGCACATCATGTGACTTGTAAGCTATAAAGATACGAATGGAGTCGATTAATTATCAGGTAAATTATGCGGTTACGGCAGTTAAATGGCAGGGCGATAAAGACGAATTTCCAATACGATCGAGTCTGTTATAATATTATCTCTGTTTTTATCATTAATGCAACTACCTGTTACGTAACCGCACCCTAAAAGGAAACTAAACCCTCAGACTAAAACCTAAACACGACTATAGCTCACAGAAATTATTATCTAAAATATTAAATAAATAAATATTTAGAATATATCTAAAAAACTTCTTTTGTCACTTTTCATAAACAGCCGTAAAACACTTCTGCTTATGAAATATTTCCTACTGGGGTAATTAAAATAACTTCTTACTTTTACTAAACAACAGAATATGAAATTCGAGAACAGGAGAATTAAAAAAACACAATTCCTCTCTGCAATGTGAATTCCAAAAGCTTGAATTTTTTGAATACCGAGGGAACTATAGTGTAGCTATTCATTTCAAACCGAGCTCGAGTAGTTTAATTTGAGGCGTTTATGTTTAACTATACTAGGTCTAGATTGCATCGTGTTACCAAGCACTTTTATCAAACAAGCAGCCGGCGCACGAAAGTGTAATTCAACCTTAATCTATACTCATATTATATAGCTGAAGGGTTCGTTTGTTTAGTCCAACGCGCTTATCTCAGGAACTACTGGTACGAATTAAAGTAATAGAATGGTTAGCCCATTTATCGAGAAAGGCTATATAACATCACGCTACGGTCAATAGAAGCGAAGCATTAATGAAAAATGTAGCAAAAACTGGGAAAATTTAATAATAATAATAATATGTAGGACAATTTACACTTAATGCTCTGGTCACAAACTGAGCTCTAGGTACCAGAAACAACAATATAATACATATTATATTTTATAAACAGCCAGACCATGACAAATTGTACAGAAAAAACGTAATAATATATCTTTTGCCATGGGTGAGAATCGAACCCACGGCCTCAAGATTTGATCCTTTTAAAAGCTTGCGTTGCGCGCGCTGCGTAAACGGTTAAAGTTACGCAGACGGAGTTGGTCAGCTAGTTAAAATTATATATTAATAAAAAACCGTTTTTTTTTTACATGAAAAACAAAATGGTAATCAAGTCGAACAAATATTTTGACCTCACAAACGAAATTACTAGAAACGGATTTAAAACTCAACTTTATGCAGTGGAAGAAGAATTCCAGCAAAGTCTTTGCACCGTCTATTGAAGGATCTTGGCCTTCCGAGAACAGCCGTCGGAACTTTTATGGAGCGTGTTTCCAAGATGGCGCTAACACGATCATATAGTATTTGGTTGAGTAGAGAGGGTAGTGAACACAGTGCAGGTGATAGTTCAAAAGGCCTTTAAACCTACTTCGCGGTCTTAAGTCCGGGAACGCTGCAGTTCATTCCCCTGTCTTTCAACCACGCGATGGACCCGGCACCCGCACGGTGAAGCCATGGATTGCTAAGAACATTGTCTCTCTCTATACGTTTGACTGGTAGAGAATGACTAGCGGCATTAAGTACGCCTTTGTACTAAATCTGTGCAATAAAGTTTTTAAAATAAAAGTATAATATAATAAATAATAGACGGCCAGGGGCCTATTTCATAAACGTGACAATTGTAATTTACCATGACAATTCATAATACATTACTCAGTTTAGTTGGAATTATTTATTTAGAACTAACTAAACCAAGCAATGTATTATAAATTGTCATGGTAAATGACAATTGTCACGTTTATGAAATAGGCCCCTGGTCATCGTCTATCTTGGCACAAAGATATATGATGACCTGGAATAGGACTAAGTCGACTTCTTTTTCACCTTATTTCGTTAAAGAGTTTTCGCGTGATTGAATAATAAACAAACTTTTACATTTATAATATTATTTGGATGTGGAATGCACCATAGAGAGCAATACCAAGCGGATATGCCATAGTGTACGAGCGAGCATACGTCACGCGCCGCAAAAAGCTAACATATAATAAGGGGAGATTAATATTGACAAGTGGATGAACTTGTTGTACCTCGACAATTTAAAGAAACGATATAATAAGTCTCCTGAAAATCTACAGATCTTGTTATCTAATGTATGAATTTATAGAGATCCACTTGAAAGTTATCAAAAAACTATAACTGTTTTTTTGAATAAATAAAATTTCAAAAGTGATTTCAACGGAAATACGGAATAAATTTAAAAACTACGTGGTGTCTGAGTTGGTTAGACCTTGAACTTTATTGAGTATTCTGTAGGTTAGACCGTAGGCTTAGTTTTCAATATCAATGAGTTTATAACATTAAAAAGACTCATTTTATCTGATAACCCCATTATTTGGTGCCTTGGAAAGTACGTTATCTGTCAGACCCAGTTTCAATAATGAAACTGTTTACAAGTCTATACAAACACTTCGACGAGTTTGCCGCTCTTGTGCCATGTAGACCATAATACCATCGGCTATGACGAAGTGAGAATAAAATCCTTCTTTTCCATTTACCGAATTTTCTAACTAATTTTGCCCATTTGTGGCAAGAGTTCATTTGTGGTGGTCCCCTTTGTGGTGGAGGTCCCTAGGAGCCTATGTAGCCTATACTTCAATGCGGCGCTGATAAATTATATAGTATGTTTTTTTTTTACGTGGACTTGGTGAACTTGCGAGTAAACTTATATAGGATCTATTCCACATCTATATTATCTAAAAAACCTCTTACATAGAGTCCATCTTATTAATAAAAACTTTATTGAGCATTTCAGTTAAAATTGTGATTCTTTTTCTTACCAACAAAAATCATCTTTGACAGAAAAGTGATAAAACGACATTATAACTAAAATGCTCAATAAAACTTTTGATACTTTTGATGTATAACACAGGGAGTATCTATAGATAGTCGCACGCTGTCATGCCGCTTCCTCTACCATTACCGTATTTGTCCGTTCGCGCGTCGGCGAAAGCGTGACGAGAATATTCGGAACAAAAGAAAATATTTTACATTTACCCCGACCCTTGTAATAAAGTACAATCAAGCCCTCAAATAACCGAAAGTAGTAATTTGATAACACTCGTATGTTTGCTGTAGGGTTTGCAGCATAACAAAAACATACCTACATAAGTTAACATTTTGGCATAAATTCAGGAGACTGCATCGATTTCATATCGTGTTCATTTCTTTGAGGGTGTGGTTACGAAACGGGCGGTTAAATATACGTTAACGTAGTCTGCAGATAATAAGGAAGGCTCGTAATGAAAATTCGTCTTTGATGCCCCCTTTTCAGAACTGCATTATGTAGCAGGCATCGTAGTAGCAATCAATGCTGTTAAATAACAATATAATAGTACATACAATACGAGTATTCATGCCATTGAGCCGTTGTTGCCACTACCACATTACCAACTTGTGAAATTTTATTTAATAGAGGAATTCTAGAACCAGTCGTGACTATATGTGTGATAATATGTGTTGAATAAAACAAACCGAATTCCAGACTGACTAAGTTTATTGTTATTAATTATTATAAATATATAAAAATTAATTACAATAGCTTGAATTTGTTTTGCACTACCTTATGTTACAAAGGCAGGCAGTATAATATCACGGAAAACCACTAAAATTATTTACAGAAGCCATTTTCTTTGTGACGTGCAAGCGTGCGGCGGCCAATAACCCCTCTATCTTCCATATTTTAGGGTTAATTATTAATTCTTAAAAAGGCATGCAGTAGAGAATGGGAGAACGTTTTCTGTCATTATCTCCCAGTCTATTAGCCACATAACACAATAAATAAATAAAAAACAAGGAAACAATTCATATATTTATTATTGAGGTATGATTACAAAAGAGTCATCCGCTCAGCATAGGCTTATAACTCATAGGAGTTAATATATACAGGTTACATTTTTCAAGTGTGCCTTCAAGGCCAAATCAAAAATTCCGCTGGATACCCTGGGGCCGTCTAGGCGGTTAGCAACAAAGCCGCATGTTGTGCTTCTATAATAAAAGGCCAAATATTTTTAACAGATAATAAAAAGATGAAGCCTTAAAAAAGTTACGACCGAATATAAAACTAAGAAAGTGAATAGTTTCATAAAAGACAAATAATTTAAAGTAACAGCTTTTCTTGTCTCCCGCCTCCCAACAACCACTTTCCTGGGACCGCATCCGCGTTAAGTTACCGGGACAGCCCTATTCTCACTGCACCTCGGAGAACTTTATCATTTGAGCTTCCAGATAGCCTTTCGCCCACAGAGCTAAAAATATATACACCACAGAAATATATTTTTTATCAACAACAATTGGAATAATAAATTAAAATTTAATATACGAGTACCTATATGAATATGAATAATACGATTTATTGACCATCTCCGTAGTCTAGTGGTTACGCCATTTGCGTTATCAGTTTTATTTGTTTATTTATATATTACAAACAAACATAAAAAGGAAAAAGGGAAGAAATACACAGACATTATAACACATTTAATTTGAAAATTTTTGAATTTAGATACATGATATATGATTTATTTACAATACATATTATTTAACCTATATGTATTATGAATATTACATAACGTGGTAGCCGAGTTGGTTAGACCTTGGGCTTAAAAACACTTAGGTCCCTGGTTCGAATCCCGGTGTGTACCAATGAGTTTTTAATTTAAAAATTTATGTACATTAAATTTGTTTGACAACACCATTATAGTCCCTCGGAGAGCACGTTAAGCTGTCGGTCCCGGTTTCACTATACCAACTTGTGAAACTGTTTATAGATGGGTTATTAAGTCTATTTAAAACATTGCGACGAGCTAGCCACTTATTCGGTGTAGACTCATACCGTCGGCTACGACGAGGTGGGATTAAAAACCCCTCCGCTGGGTACACTGTGGCCGTCTAGGCGGTCTCGGGCGCCGTAAGGCACCAGTGATAATATGTATATGTATGTATGCTGCATGCATTCATTATCAAACAAGAGCGCTTTAAGAGCGCTTTTATCTGATATAAATTCTGATGATATACATAAATAACGAATAACCTCCAAACTCTGTTTTTTGCAAATAAAGATTCATTAATTCAACACATTCATTCAAATTTTAAAGTTTATTTATTGCAATAAATTAATATTAAGTGCGGTCTCTAATATTCATTAAAACTCTATGGTCTGCCCGCATTCCAGAATGCTTACTTCGTTATCAAGTTTGCATACGTCTTTTGTTGTCCAACTTTGTCTTTATAAGAATATGGCGGGAGGGGGGGGGGGGGGGGGGGCTCTTCTTAGAACTGTAACTAAATTTTAAATTTCCATGATTATTCCTGTGAAATTTTTGAGTAACCTTTTATTTAGAGTTGATAAGACATAAAGCCTGTGATGTGTTTTTGATAAAAGAGTATAATTTTTACCAATGATGTTTTCTTTAATATACGGGTACCTTTCGGCGTCCTGGATCACCTAGACGACCTTAGGGTACCCAGCGTAGAGAAAACAAAGTTTTTTCTTAACTGACTGACCTGCCAAAAGGTCATGACCACAGATTAGCGTCCAGACTATTTATCAAAATCGAACATAAGTACTTAGATGTAAACCAAATTTAGTTTTAGTTAGTAGTGTTATTTACGAAATACATTTTTTACTACATAACTCTAAAACTAATGAACCTAAAATCCGTAATATTATGTACGAATGTGAAATTTTTAACTTTCAAAATCAAACTTTCCCCCACTTTTCCCTCTTTTTTTGAGCACCTGGAAACATTATCTACTTCTATACCACAGACTAACTCGGTCTGGCAGATATGTGAACTAGGAGATCCCATAAGGGTTCCATAGTAACTAGGTATGATCGAAACGATTTATAACTGGCGTCCCCACGGTACGGTTTACAAAAAAAAAGTGCATAATCCACGCTGTCTTGACGCGCCCTATTATTATACGATTTCGTTCGGTTGTATTTGTCAATATTTTAATAGTTAGCGTTAAGTTTTGTTAATTTTGGTTTTTAATGGTTTATAAATAATAATAAAATAAAACTAAAATGTAATTTACAGCCTTGTTTGCTGACCGTACTAGAGTAATCAGGTCGCCATTTATAAATCGTTTCTTTTTGGTGCATCTTATAACGATTTAAAGGAGTTTGGGTAATATTGGCATGATGTTATAAGTCTGCAGCCATTTATGAAATGTTTACAGTAAGAAGAACATGTTGATGCGAGAATTTTCTTATATGAACACTTTTGTCCAAAATGTATCGGTGCTGAGATAATATTAAATTACAAATCATTGAAATATCGCGACGAGCTAGCCACTTGTTGTGGAGACTCATACCATCGGCTATGACGAGGTGGGATTAAAACCCCCTCCGCTGGGTACCCTGAGGCCGTCTAGGCGTGTCTCGGGCGCCGTAAGGCACCCGTGATAATATATATATTAAAATAATATGTTATGTATTCATGTCATGCCTTGTAGTGACTGCGATAAGCGTCCAGCGTGTTGTCCCTTTGTTGTCCAATCACAACAAGACCCGAGCCGCTGCCGCTCGCTGTGCGCCGGCCGCTCATCCACGTCCTTAGATGGACGATATTTGAGCACGACTTTAACAATCAATATCTCAGCTCCGATATTACTTACATCAAAAGTATTTCCACAGTTGTATGTATCATAAGTAGCACATTAGTGCTACTTATGATACATATGATTTCAAAAAGACCCAGTAGTTATTTCAGTGGCCGCTGAAAAAAAAAACATGCCAGTGGTCTATACTAACTTACCCAAACCCCTTTGTACTGAAGTAACGGTAGTTACTATATTTCAATAATTAATCTTTCGTTAACTGAAGGCCATTAGGTTGATTTAATTAAAGATTTATTGTTTTTTAAATGGTAAGTTTATTAATTAAATATGATGACTATCAAACTGTATCAACACCAATTCATATGTCGCTACAGCCCCCGCCACCTGTAATATGTAAAAACAAAAAATGTATTTATAATATGAAAGCCTTTGGCGTTATTCGGAGGTCGTGAGTTTGATTCCCACAAGCCAAATCAATATTAGGTAGTATCTATGTTTTTTCTGTAAAGTTTTTCATGGTCTGGTTGTTTGTATGCAATAGTATCGTCGCTTCTGGTGCACATAGTACACACTCAGAGCTTTGTTTGTGATCTCTGACCAGGGACCTCATTCTATGAGATAAATACAATAAAATATCAAAAATAATCATTTTTCAAATTTAAAAATGCATTTTTACAACTCATATTTTGACTTTGATATCCAGTTAATATTATACTAATATATAAAGACAGAAGATTTGATTGTTTATTTGTTCCGAATAAACTCAAAAACTACATTTTTTTATTCTTTCACCAATTCTATTATCAGAGAGTAACATGTATTTTATTTTCGATCCGATTTCATTGAATGAAATGGTGGGTAAAACGACAGGGCACAGCTAGTTTATTTATAAGAATCTGGCCTCTAGCAACCTGGATTCTAGCAGAGACCACCGGAGTTTCACTAGGCACTTCGGTATATTCAGCGTCATTTCAAAAAAACCTTTTACTTAACCTTTAGTAATAAACTTCTTTCCAAATAATAGAATCCACTTCCGCCCAACGCGACGTAATCCTTTGATAGTTGCTCGCGTAATCTTTCTACCTAAAATATAATTACAGTTAAAAACCTTATCGTGTGGTAACAGCACACTTCATAATTATGAGATTTTAAAGTCACGATATCCTAATGCAGTTGGAACATACTTTGTTCATTTAAGCAGAATTTAATCTCAGACTGCGTTAATTTTAGACATTGTTTTATTTGTCTAACTGTTATTTTTAGTCTGTTTTTTTTTTACTCTAAGAGAGAAACATGCTAATATTTGAAAACAAATGCTGAGGAAATGAAACTCCACTTAAATTATATTGCAATGACATCAGCTGAAACCCAACGTTACAGCATACTCGCTGTAGCATGCGCTGAGCTGATTTTATGCTTGTCGCCACGCAGCAAGCTCTTTCTTATATATTTTTTTTGATCATATATTACGTAATAATGAAATTGTATTTGTTTTTATTTCTTTTTTTATTTTATAAAAGTATTGGTCTGACCAGAAGCCAAGAAAATCTTACCTCGACTGAATAGAAAGAAGTAGGAAAATGATAGATGTAAGGTAACGCTGCGCGGGAGTTGATGTTGACGTCAGAAGCTGCTAAAACAACACTCGCTGCTCTGACCAGAAGCCAAGTCAGAGATAGTATGTAGTAGAAGAAATTGATGAGACCCGTTTGTATACCTTCACTAAAAAGAAACGCATATACTTTTATTATAAACTAATATAGAATGCTTATTAAACTATAACGATGGGCCATACAGGTTGTTTAGTTTGATCTAAGAAATGTCGCGGATACTAAATTGACTGATTCAAGTCTCATGTATTAAGTATTATTATATTCATTATAACTCAATGCCTCGCGATGATCCACTTACTGCTTCTGTGTTTCCTATTTCCTAGACTGTGTAGGCTTTGACCTCATTGATGCATTTCATCTGGCAAGATTAAGAAAGGAAAGCTTAATTTATAAATAAAGTATACCTCATATTTTATATGTCTATTTACATATAAACAATATTAATCCTCCTCACATATAGGCTAAGTATAATGTTAAATATATAAAATAAAACAAACAAGACACGATGATGATGGAGTATTAACATACGTGATACCCAGGAAGAGTTGCAGGCAGATGAAATACATATTATTGAAGTTGGATAAGAGGATCATGCCGCTCAGTTCGCTGTTGACTTTCCTGACCAGAGCCGCTTGCCGCACGTACCCCTCTCTTGTCTTGCGCCAGGAATACCAGGGGTTCGCACAAGATTTCTGAAAATGGAAAACAATTGATCTATAGATAGATCAGTGAAGTTTTTTCAAATTTAAGAGGACAAATTCTAGTAGAACAATTTCATTCAGTCAATTCTCTGAAATATAAAATAAATCCTTAGGCAACTGGATGCCTAAGGATTAAAGTTTATTATGTGCAACTACTGATATATTTTGTGGGTATAGTAGGAGGGACCAATGCTTTTAATATAATTAATGCTATTAATAAAACAAGGGATTAATATAATTATCTAATATTACTCGCCTTCTCACACACAGCATAATCGTTGACTTTTGTTAAACAATGGACCTGGTGATTCAGCCTGCTATACCTGGCAGACAATCCCATGCTCACCAAAATAATGACAAGATCCTGGAAGTTCCACATAAACGTCGCAAATTTGCTCATTATGAAGAGGAAAATGCCAAGAAATAGTGAATATTCTCCTGAAATTACGATGTATATATGATTTTTTTCGACTTTCTCAATAATCAGCCTTAGTAAAAAATTACTGGTGATCTAGGAACCCCTCGGTTTTTGCTTGGGATTTAAGGTAATGTCAAATATGTTTCCCATTGGCCACGTTACCGGGGCCGATCCACCGGGGCAGATGGTACCTGCTCTTATTTAATTCGTCTAGGGAAACAATATTTGTTTATTTTTGACTTTCTACAATTACATAAATAATATTTATGACATTTTATCTGAGGTAAAATTATTACTGTACTTACGTTTAAACATTAGAAATCCGTGAGACGTCAAAATATATCTTTGTAAGAATTCTGATATTGGAAAATCGAATCCCACTGCTGAAATGATACTCAACAGATGTTCTACTGTAAAATATAATAAAACTAATATTAGATACAGCGCCTATAATCTCTAATAATCTGATATTTAGGGCAATATTAATACCGAATTATTTTAGGGAAGTAAGTACAAAGGAACCGAGTAAGTCAACATACCAATGCCACAGCAAACACAAATTGTTGTGACAATAAATATATTTCTTCGTATGGTGCAATCTGGTTGAGGATTCAATCCAGAAATCCTCTCAGCTGCTGCCCAGTGAGCTGCGATCTTAGGCCAGCAATAACTGAATCTCCAAGTCAGGGTAAGGGAGAACAATGCGTTGCCGTAGAATATGGCCCCAGATAAACGAGCAGTAACGCTACCTAAAAAAAATCAATAGATATAACAGAACGTGAACGCAGACGACCAAGACATAGGTATAGATTTGTAAAGACGGTATAATTAATAGACCGAACTTAAAACAGAAAGTACTCATGATAAGAAGAGTTATGATTGTGAACTAGGTAAAGATAGAGGTTCTATAGATTAGTAGAAACCAGCGGTATCTGCATATGAAACCTTATTGTAATGGCTGAATTAGTTATTTATCCAGAAACTGAACGTTATTAATTTTTAGGTTTACTTTACTGTCGTTGCTACTATTAGTTAAGTACAAACCGTATGGATTGATAGGCACAAAATTATTATTAATTAGTCTCAATGGCAATAGTCTTCTTCCAAATCATGATTTTTGTATTTTACTGAGCCTTGGTTCTGAACTATTAATTGTTATTCGTGAATTACACTATAATTAATTAGTAAATTAGATATTAAAATCATGTCTGACTCATACCTGGATCGAATTAAAACTTTAACTATAGGATCTGATTGTTTTAGACTTGAAATTCACTATTGTCAGCTTTTAAATATTTGCTATTCCTAGTCCTATCAGTTCTATATAATGTGCTATGGAGGAAATAATTAGATTAAAAAGCGTTCAAATTTATTTAATTTTAGTGATCATTCAATGTTGTCCACATACTAAATAGGAGAACTCACGTTGTCCAGCAGTATCCACAGCAAAACCAGCAATTGCCTTCATGACCCGATAGAACGCCACACCTTCGATGAGGAGTAGGCTCATAAATACGCACACTCCCCAACCTATAGCCAGTTTACTTGACCTGCCTCCCACTCCAAACCATTGAACTCCTCGAAATATTGCCGACATTGTTCGGAGAAAATTCTGAAATTTGTTTTTATTACCGCATAGTTGGCCGGCGTAGTGCGACCGACCATCACTGTTAAGCAAAAGTGTATTTGTCGACCCCGTCATAGACTTTTAGGCCTGCTTACCATTAGGTTATTATAAAGTCACACGCCGTGCTCCAATGAAATAAATACGCTTTATAACCCATCAATATAGGGATGAAGATGAAAAAATCATATAGACATATTGGAGGGAAGTACCTCTAGAAATATGCGGTATACAGAAAATTTGGATTAGAATAACCAGAAAAGATAAAAGTGTATGTCTTGGGCAATGACCAGGATCCTGGTTTTATTTTAATTTTAATGAGATCACGGCTTGGTGTGATTTTTATAGCTCCTTCTGGTAAGCAAATCTGCAAAGTCTATGAAAATAAACGTTCAGGACAATGTTGTTCATTTACTATCAGTGTTAGACGTTCCCACTATGACGATTAAAATATATTAACAACTATCTTCCAAAAATGTTCTGCGCGATATTCAGTCATGCGTTATGTACTTGCTATTTAAGGCTATTTATAAATAATGCCACTGCATCCGGCCACACCCACACGTCTCCGAAGTATGAAACTACACAGGCACTCTGCAGAGTTGTACGCCTATAGTGATTAACTTATTAAAATTATAAATAAAAACTTACATCGGAATAAGGTGAATGTGGAAATAATAGTTTATTACAATTATTAACATTATTTTTAAAGTCATTTTGATAATTCATCTTTTACTCACTGAAATAACAAACACTTATACAAAAACAATAATAAATTTAATATTTCTTTGTGCTGGTTTTTGTAATGATTACTATAAAACTATGAAATAAGTATATACTCGTATGTTAGTACTTGCATGTTTTCAATCACTAACTTCGTGTCATGAATATGTATAATTTTATCGATATTATCTATCGGTAATTAAGGGTTATCGATATTTATGAAACATGCCTCTCAGTTTAAACTATATTACAGATATTTTATATTATTTCTAAAGTACTTCAGTCTACCTACTACTAGACAATATAATTGTGAGCCTTATATTAGTTATGCTCCCAAGATGAATCATTTTGTTATTGTTTCCCCGTACATACCACCTTTCGCAGGTCACCAGTTTAACTACCTATAGTATTACTTTTTTTTATTATTTTTGCACGGCTTGTGACTTTATATCTACATAATGGTAAGCAAATCTACAAAATCTATGAATGGGGTCGATTTAATACATTGTTGTTTTAGAGTATTGATCGGTCCCACTATTCCGATTATATGATGCGGTTAAGAAAAATGACGGCGACAAAGATGTACTTGCATTACGAGTCTATTTTAATATCCTCGTTTGTTGCTTTACCAATCGCTTGTTTTGTAACCGCATCATGAAAGGACCTCGACAAGAAATTGATGCAGTAGTCCGGAAAACCGGTGAACCCACAGATTAAAACTAAACCGTGGCTAGGTCATTTGATTTGTTTTTGTTTTTACATCTGCATAGCAAGTGACTCGAACAGCCAACCGAGTTGTTGTCCTCTTCAGTGCCTTACCAAACGATGTAGAGGCTGGGCGCAATCATAACAGTTTATCATTTACTTTTAACTATTTTAACATTATATCTTGCTTTCAACAAACTCCTATTTAATATCGCAACCACCAACCCCAATATTGGTCCTTCGAGCCGAATAAAAACACTGAATTAACATTCTGTATTTTACTACAAATTCCTTGAATTGGCCAAAAAAAAAGGTTAATGTAAATGTAATGTAAAATGTTAATTTTATTAAAAACACACGTCCTAAGTATTTACCCGACTTTTATTTTTTTATTTTGAACTTAGACCCCTTTTCACCTAATCTGTTAACGTATTTTTTACTTTTAACCTTTAGGATACATATAAATTTTAATATATAACTATATATAATTTTTTTTTATGTAGGTCATTACAAACATATTGCCCTAATCACAAACTAAGCTCTAGGCTTGTACTATGTGTAACAGAAATAACGTTATAATACATATTATATTTTATAAACACCCAGACCATGACAAACTGTACAGAAAAATATACAAATATTTTTAAGTCATGGGTGAACTCACGACCTCCAGATACAACGCCAAAAGCGCAACTACTAGTCTACGGAGGCGGTATTCAGAATTGCATGTACATAAATCGAACCGGAAGGCTTTCGAAATTTTTATAACAAATTTTAATTTACAACAATTCGCAGACGACCTCTGTCACCATCATAGGTTAACAAAAAGGAACGCACTACTTTTTAAATTTGATTATATAAATCGGGACTAGCAAATATACTGGTCTATCGAGTAGTTTCCGACTATAATATCAAGATATATCTTCATACATATCATCACGGGTGCCTTACGGCGCCCGAGACCGCCTAGACGGCCCCAGGGTACCCAGCGGAGGGGTTTTTAATCCTACCTCGTCGTAGCCGATGGTATGAGTCTACACCGAACAAGTGGCTAGCTCGTCGCAATGTTTTGAATAGACTCAATAACCCATCTACTATAAACAGTTTGACAAGTTAGCAAAGCTGGGCATTAACTCGTTAATCCGTTAATCGTTAATTAACGAAGTTAACATTTTGTTTAACGGATTAACTTTTAAGTTAACTTTTAAAAATGTTAACGGACACGTTAACTTCCGTTAACATGCAGAAGTCCGTTAATCGTTAATCCAATGCCTACTATTTACCGCATGGCACCACGGCGCGGCGCGAAATACAGGTTCAGCGCTTTTTGAAAAAATCAACAAATAACTATTTTTTACATAAGGACTTTTAATTTCTATATTGAGAAAATAGCACTAAAAAGAGTAAAATAATTTTTTTTTTCTAAAAAATAACACCGACTTCAGTGGTCACTAAAATGTAATAAAATAATTTGGTTTAAGCACGTGTTATTCAAGGCGGACGATGTTGAGTCAAAAACACAATGTAGAAATATTTACATACGATCGGCCGACTTCAATAATACGTGTTTAAACCAAATTATTTTATTACTTTTTAGTAATCAATTTGAAGTCGGTGTTATTTTTTAGAAAAAATATTTTTTCTAACCTGTTAACTTCTAGAACCTAAACCAACAAGTTTTATAAGTTCACTAACGCAACGCAATAAAAATGCAATTTTACACTACCTATTAACGGATTAACGATTAACGTTAACGTTGCGTTAATTCTTCTGAAATGTAACGCTTTAACGTTTAACGAAGCTAACTTTTTTTGTAGCGGATTAACGATTAACGAAGTTAACTATTTGATTAACGGTGCCCAGCTATGCAAGTTAGTATAGTGAAACCGGGACCGACAGCTATACGTGCGCTCCGAGGCATTATAGTGGTGTTGTCAAACAAATGTACATTTTTTTTAAATTAAAATCTCATTGGTACGCACCGGGATTTGAACCAGTCCAAGGTCTGAGCAACTCGGCCACCACGTATATGTATTAAGATATATGCTGTATGTTATGTCTTCTTTGTGTTGGTGTAAACACAAAGAAGATAAAAATAAGTCATTTGAAATTTAAAAATAATTAAAGACTATAAAACAAATAACGCGCCAAACGTAGCTATAGCGACATTAGAATAATATTATACAAGAAAATTTACACATATTGCTCTGTCACAAAAACTAAGCTTTATTGGATATCTAGGCCTTTGGCGTTGCATCCGGAGGTCGTTAGTTCGATTCCCACCCATGGAAAAAAAAATTGTACGTTTTTCAATACAGGTAATTATAAAATATAACATGTATTATATCGTTTTTTCTGGAACATATAAGCCTAGAGCTTAGTTTGTGTATATTCTCCTATTATTATTATTAATAGACGTAGTTTGTGTGAACTATGCACTATATGTGCCATCTGTATCTACCTATTCATCTAAGCTATAAGGGTCCCTTTTATTATTATTAACAATAAAAACAAACTTTTATTAGTGCATTTGGGTTCCATCCGGAGGTCATGGGTTCGATTTTATTTTGTTAGCTTCTATCTGGGTTTATATTAAATAGTATATGTTTAATTATTATTATTTCTAATAAACATAGTAAAATCCCGGAGCTTAGTTTGTGATCAGAGTAATATAATTATTGTTAACTAGATGTGGCCAGCGGTTTCACTCGCGTTGAATCTTACTAGTATTGTAAAGCTGAAGAGTTTATTTGTTTGGTAGAACGCGCTAATCTCAGGAACTACGTTCGAAATGAAAAGTTATGGTAATGCTGGATAGCCCATTTTTGAGGAAGGCTATAGGCTGCAACATCATGACACGCTACAATCAATAGAAGCGGAGTAACAATAAAAAATGTTGCAAAAACGGGGGAAAAAATCCTTTTGAGAGCGTACGCTGTGTAAACGGTTAAAGTTACGCTCACGAAATTACGCGCATCAGCTAGTTTTAAATAAATTGGATCTAAAATAAATTACCCAAGTTATTCATTGATAGTAGAGCTTTCTATAGGAGAAAGATTTTTAAAAATAGGTTCATTACTTTTTGAGTTGTTCCGATACAAACAATCAAATCCTATATACATTTTAAACTATAAATTGCTTTATTAGTCACGAAGTACAATATGTATAACGTTGTACAATTCTCAACAACCATTTGCGAAACAAGATTAACTGAGTTCTGTCACAAAGCAAGATGGAAATGAGGGCCGACCCGATTTGTGAAAACTTCCGGCAGAGGTCTCTGGTTATGTCAGGAAACTATCTCCCGTGGCGACAGTGCTGTAACGTTTACTGCGGGGGCTTTACACTACAAAGGCTTTAAAAGTGCAGCCGTATTATACAACTACCTTACATTTTATACAAATTAATGTCAATCTAATTTGTTCTATAATATAAATATTAAAATAAAATACCAAGTTCTAAAATTCGGTTGCGGAGGTTTCCGAGATTTCTCTTATTTTCAGTAATCACCCGATTCGTAACCGTACGTTAAAAGGAGACTATTCCCTCGACAAGAAATTGATGCAGTAGTCTCCGGAAAACCGGTGAACCCACAGACTAAAATCGAAACATGATGATGGTTTTTGCATCTATATGGACAATAATATTAAAAAAATGTATATATATGTTGAAATAAATTTATAGTGGTAGTCATCTGAGTTGTAAGCATCCTTCGACGATCACTGCGGTTACTTATTGTTCCGTAACCGCATCCTAACAAACAATTAAAATTGTATTAGTACCCCCTATTCTAAAACTTGTGAATCCGCTTACCACCAGGTGAAGTTAGATTTATACTGCTGCTATAGAACAAACAATTGAATGATTAAATATGTTCGGAAACGAAGTATGCAAAGATCTTTACTAGAATCAGTTGTGACATTTGCATTTAAAGTTTAAACTTTCTGAAACGGAAAAGTAAAAAAAAGTTAGGAAATATTAAGTTTGGTAATTAAATATTTTGTCAACTTGTAAAAAGTAATTTACAGAATCTGTAATTGTATTTGACAAACTAGAAACAAACTGTTTCTGTTTATATTTTATTTCACATTATAATTATTATTTTCAAATTTAAATTAAAACAGAGTAAATTCTGATAAATTGATGTACAGTTTATATTTTTGTTTGTAATGAATAAACTCAAAAACTACTAGACCGATTTAAAAAACATATTTTACCAATATAGCTCTATTATCCACGAGTCCCATGGGATATATTTTTATTTCAATCCGATTTATTATTAATTAAATGTGTGTGCCACCTCGCGGTTTGAATAATTAAACTAATTTGGTTAAGGTTTTGTCTCTTTTTTTAGCAACAAAAATGAATATGCGTAAAAGAGTCAAATCCTAATTTTTACCGACAAAAAACGGGGAGGTTTTTTGTCGGTCAAATCAACACGTATTTTTTTAAGATATGTTACTTCAAACTCGTCTATCAAAATTTTGGATTTGGAAAAAAATTTATTAAATAATCGAGTTGGTAACCTTAGTCCCATTTTTCATTTATTAATAACTTGGTGCCATCTTCATGAAGTAACATCCATACTTTTTATTGTTTTTGAAGACGGTATATTTTTTTTTTGTTAAAAGTGTGTTTTAACTAAAGTGTTATTCAATGACTCAATAAGATGGAAAAGTCCATTATTATTTTAATGAGTAGGTATCGCGGTTTATTTTAACTAAATCCTGTATTCTCTATTAATAAAGCTTTTTTAAATTCTCAGGATAATCTTATATTGTTTTTTTTTAAGATAAAATGCAATGAAAAATAATCCTGAAAGAGTTTCTCGCTTTTGAGGCATGGGACTTGCTTAACCCCTGAGCCAACCTTGTTCTAGCATCCCTCACGAAGTTTGTCATTGCTTGTTATCTACTTATACAACTATCAATAAAACATATATTGGTTTCTTAAACCTATAACAGTCTTTCTTACATTTGTTAAACCCATAAAATATTGTATATCAGTTATAACATATTTTTAAATTTATGATCATAAAATTACAAAACATGTATTTTATTACGGTAGCGGTTTTTGCAGTCGCTTTTATTGGTTGGTATTAAATCACTGTTCGTACCTACTGAGTTATACTCGTACCTCAGTAGGTACGATTGGAGACTTGATTGACGGATCGATGGCCCAAGTAAGTCACAGTATAATTCTATGTTGCCCGTAGATTGGAAATAATAGTCTCGTGTATACATTATATCATATTATGCAGTTATAGAGACAATTGGCCCCCTATTCTAAGTCGCGTCACGTCAGTCAAGCATTCTTTTCACCAAATGTCAAATCAAGATACATTAATGAGACAGACTATCCTTGAGTGAAAGTGGAGTGGAAAACACGGCTTAGAATACGGGGTTCCATAAGGAAACTCTAGCGTTGATTATACATATCTGTAAAGGCATATAATATATACTTTTACTACTTATCACTTAATACTTATTACTTATTATCTATTTCATATTATGATATAGATATTTAGACTTAGATTTTTTTATTGAGCACGGCATTTGACTTTTTATCTACTTGATATTAAGCAGACCCACAATGTCCATGAATGGGATCGATCAATACATTGTTGTTTTAAAAATATTGATCGCTCCCACTATGTCGGCTAAATGATGCGGTTACGAAATGGGTGGCGACATGGACGTATTTGCATTACGAGTCTATTGGTAATCGCTGGGTCATTGACCGACGAATACGGTGCACTGTGGATCGAAATTCAATTTTCATGGACAAAAGATTTTTTTCAAGTGCTGTTTTTTATTCACGAAATGGGTTCTGGTAACCGTTATTATGCTCAGATATATCACGTGATTGAATTTGAAATGAATATTGGCGAGGTATATTTTTTTTTGAAAAAAATGTATAAATTAAAAATTAGGATATCTTCGAAAGCGCAACATTTCCTATAATATCTTCGTAGGGTGTTGTAGTGGTAATTATTTCAGACATTTTGACATAAAATACCTAATTATTTCAGATATTTTGGAGGCTGTCGATGCTTGGAAGCCTTGGAAGAGGCCCATGATCACGACAATGCTGGCACGCCTCACCCTCCCAGTGTGACCAAGCATTTAAATAGCAGAGAACTACAGTGATGGTAGGTTTTTTTATTTTCAGAATTATATACCCACTGTTACATGGTAAACAGACAAGACCTTCATATTAGGAAGACCAGCAAGTACCAGTCAAACCGGACCAGGCCCAGGACCGAGGAAGTGGATCCCTGTTACGATGTGTGCGAAGACCTCTCCGTGGAAGACACGCAGACTGTCTGCATGATGTACAGTCGGTATAAACCAGGATATTATTTCTTTGTCACCATGTGTCATGCTAGGAAAACCATTTGTCGGGATAATTTAGGTTTGTATTTTTGTTTCATAATTGACAGAGTTCGCGATTGACTTGAAAGCTGATGGGAAGCATAGATAGAAACGTCTGAACTAAGTATGTCGCTTATACTTTTTATTAGCGCACTTAAAACGACTGTCAATAGTCAACCGGCTCCGTAGACTAGTGGTTGCACCTTTGGCATTGTATCCGGAGGTCGTGGGTTCGATTCCCACCCATAGAAAATAAATATTAATACGTTTTTCTGTGCAGTTTGTCATGGTCTGGCCGTTTATAAAATATAATAAGTACTAGTATCGGTGTTCCTGTTACACATAGTACAATCCTAGACCTTAGTTTGTGACCAGGGCAATATGTGTACAATGTTCTTTATATGGAGTACGGCATGTGACTTTGTATTTGCCTAATGGTAAGCAGACCTACGAAGTCCATGAATGCGACGATTTACAAAAATAGAGTCGATACATTTTTGCAAATCGCTCCCACTATGCCGCGATGCAGTTACGAAATAGTTGACAAAATGATTTTTTTTGCATTACGTCTATTATAATATCCTCGCTGCTTTATCAAAAATCAATCGCCCGTCTCGTAACCACACCATGAAATGAGGTACGACATGAAATCGATGCAGTAGTCTCCAGAAAACCGGTTCACTTGACGGTTTTAAATCTATGGGCACGATTGGTAACGAGTTCGGTCGGTCAGCCTAGCAAAGTTATGGAGGCCTCCCTCCCAACTTAGTTTAGTTTGAGGGTTTAAGAGTTTGTGATGCTATAGCCTCGGTGTATAAAGCAGTCACCGATCCCAGGTATGGCCTTGTTGTCATCTCCTTAACCCAGTTGCGCAGTGAGTTAACCACTAGGCTGTATAATAAATGTTATTGCAGCGCTGCATTGGGTGCGTTCAGAAAGATGTCAAATTACTAAGCAGCACTTTATGCCTGTTGCTTGATGTTTTAACAATTTCCATAATACACTCAAATCAGTTATAAAAGTTTCAGTTTGTAGTTTTAATAGGAAGTTTAATAAATAAAACAAACTAATTTCAATAATATTATTTATATTTCATTTATTTATTAGATACAATTAAATTAAAAAAACATAATACAAAAAAAAAACTAAATTAAAAATTAAATCTAACTACAAAATAAAACCTATAAATTATAAATTTCCTCCAAATAGCTGTCCATGGGCATGGTGCCTGAGATGCTGGCAGCATTTCCTCGCTGAATAACAAGGCTGATTCTTTGCAAGAAAAAGCTGCCAGCCCTCGGGTCGCCTGAAACGTCAACCAACTTTGAAGCAAGTTCAAAATAATGTTATTTTATTCCTCTGTAAAAATATTCATCCTGAAAACTGTAATAAAACCAATTCATATGTCACCATTGTAGCGGTTATCTGGAAAAAAAAATCATTAACTTGAACTGTTCATCTTTTTTATTGTGCCATTATCCTGCTAACCTAGGAGAAGATACAGTGTCAGATGCCCCGATTTCATAAATTATTTGACATAATTATGCACTGCTTTATCAGCTAAATATGAGGTCGAGATCATATAAATGAATAAATATTATATTAAAAACATAATATTAAACATTTTTAATTTATCTCCTCAATAAACTTTTCATTTTTCAGTTTTCAAATTATTTTACATTCCATTTTCTTTGAATTTTAGAGATTTGCGACAATTTTCTTACCGAATTATAAACAAAATAAAAGAAATAAGCAAATTTTTAACTTCATTCGATAATCCACTTGATATATTTCTCTAGTCCTGAGCCTAATGAGCCCATTATGAAACTTTGACCCTTATAGATTTATAACCCTTTAACATGATTACAATAAGCGTCGCTCGGATTTTTAAATACATCGGATCAATGGTTTTGAATAATTACTTCTATACAGACAGCAAACATACACTTGAGACTCACCTAAAGCTAACATTTTCAGAAATGAAAAATTATTTATAATTATACCTCGACTTCATCATGAAAGTAATATATATTTCAAAAAATCTCGAAAAATATACATTAAATTGTGAAAATACTTACTGAGAGAATCATTTTTTTATTAACGTCAAAGAAGTCCATTCCCGTGATCACTACATTAGATGTATTTATTTGCTCTAAAAGTCTTTGGCACTGAAACATTGTAACATATACATAACTAGAAAATAAAAAACTTGAGTCATGAAAAACTTACTTTTGAAGTTAACGGCATGGTTTTCAGGAGACTACTGCATCGATTTCTTATTGAAATGATAGTCTCCTTTTAGGGTGCCGTTACAAAACGGACAGTTAATTTGACAATAAAGCCGCGAGGATATAAAATTCTTTGTCGTCGCCCATTACTTAACCACATCATTTACAGCGATTCATAGTTACAGCGATCATAGTTAGACTTTGTGGTTCTGCTTACCATCTGGTAGATGCAAGGTCACACGCCACGCTATACAACACTGATGTATTTCCTGTATAATATAAAAAATAATGAATTTAATTATTATTCTTAAATTAGAATGGACTTATGTCCACAGAAAATCACTGGAGTTAACGACAGGACATTGATATTCTATGCCCAATTAGCGTTCTGTACAAAGGGCTGAGTTGAAAATAATGAACCGATTTCTGGTAATAAAGACGTGAAGTAGACCGAACGAGACCAATATATTTAATTGACCAAATATAAATGAGCTGTAATAATAGCAGCGTCGAGTTTTTTTTTTTGGTTTTCTATTTTTGGTGGCAAATTATTTATTACTTATAATAGATAGACACACTTACCTCCAGTTTCTAGAACCTTGATCAAATCATTCTATGATTAAAATTACGTAACAAAGTGCATTATTCGTAAAAAATTTACGTGACGTGACATCCAATCATGTGTCTTGTTTGTTCATGACATAATTTCGATCATCGTTCTATAAACTGACGCAAGGCCTTATTTATTTATTGACTACCCATACATTACTAAAAATATTTAACACTCTTACCTCAAGTGTAAAATTAGTAGTATCTACAACATGTATCGAGGACAGTGATTCTTTGGAAGTCGTATGTAACCTGGCGGCCATCAGCTGCGTGAATAGACCACGACCCGCCATGAAGAAGAATGAAAAGAAGAAGTATAGCTTACGTTCTATTCCATTCACTAATCTAGAAAAACTTATCAATTAATCATTTATTAACCTGTAACTTCACAAAACATAAACATTTAAAAACTTTAGGTACTATTATCAAACGCTGTCAAGGCTGCACTATCACTATCTAGCATTTGGTTGCATAGAATAATAGTGCTATAGTGTCTCGGAGAACATGTTAAGTGGTCAGTTCCAGTTTTACTATACCAACTTGCGAATGAGTTTATAGATGGGGTATTGAGTCTATTTAAATACGATGAGCTGGCATGTGGCGTATATACGCAGATAAATCCGGCGGCTATATGGTAAAACTGGGTACAAAATGCAAATAAATTTATTCCAAAAAATACGCAGATCAAATGTCTACCCTAGCTCATGGTTTTTGTAATAGTAAATATGATCGTATCGTATAACTTTACAGAATAAGCTGATATAAATAGTCTTCTTGTAAATACTCACTTATGAACTTTATCCTGGTCGCAGTCGTCAGTAGCATGGACAACTTCTTTTCTGAAATTCCAAACAGGTTCGATGATTTAAGCTTCACTTTATTCTATTTATTTCTTTGTTAGATTAATTTAGTAAATCATTTAAGCTAAGATCTTTCACTTCATTCAGCTGATCAAACCCCACTCTGGTTCTGTAAATACCAATGGATTTACAATTGCATAGACATTAGGACCAGAATGTAGTCAAATGATACCAAAACAATAATCATAATGTGGGTGTTAGATTTAGATAATTATGTAATAATATTATACGACAAAGTTAAATACGCGCAGTATATAATTGGTCGGATTACCATGTTTGTTGCATGTATTCGAACATTATTGCCTTCCGTTCCTTTCTTTCCTTAGTAATTATCCATATCTTCTATCTCTTTTCCACTCCTACAAAATTGAACTAATACCCCGAGAGCATATGCAAAATAAAAATTAAATCTAAGAATATTCGTAAAATAGCTAAAACAATAAAAAACCATAAGTTGTGTGATAATCCTTGTGTTCCTAGTGCTCCTGTCTATGTCTGTCTGGTAAGTGTTTGAATTGTACGTAACAATGGGAGTTCATAAGACACACCAAGCGGGACATGTATGTGTAGTGACTACTTAGAATACTCCACAAACCTGTCTGTGAATAGTAATGGATACATACCTAAGGATCTTATACAAGTGCACACAGACAAGGACCAGGTTGGAACCAAACGATACTAGAACTATAACCGTGATGTGGGAGTTCATTAGACGCACCAAGCGGGATAGGCGCGTGTAGTGACTCCTTACAATACTCCACATACCTGGCTAGATAATAAACATATATTATTGGTGTTAATAAAACACTAGTTATTCCTAAAAAAAATAGTTATTTTGCAGATTTACATAACTTTAATAGTGTCCTCTTTTTTTATTCAAAAGGCAGAAGGACGGATCCACAAGCGCTTTGGAAAAGCATTGGGCATGTGCAGATTTATGATGATGATACTGAATAGGGTGGTATTTATCAATTATTATAACTGCGCACTTCGAGTGTTTTGGCAGCAATCTGAATCAGCAACACGAGCAAGCTAAAAGCTTGTTTTATTGAAAAAATAGTTAACAACTCCAAGTTTACAGTTATAAAAATAGAGTAACAATTCTAATTAATTTCATTACATATAAAATGTCTTGTTTTGTAATGTAAGTGTTTTCTACAGAGCCAAATATATTGCACCTTAAATCGACTAAAATTTTAGTAAAAGTAAAATCTGTATAGAAAAGGAATGGAAGTACCTTTTCTTTGTACAGCACGATCATTTCGTTAAGGTTCTCGAATAGAGTGGTCAAATACAGACTGATGTCCACAATAATTATATCGGCTACTGTAGTCATTAAGAGTAACTGTTCCTGGAAAACCTAAAACAGAATTGTTGTATTAAGGTTTCGCCAGTCCCTTTATCCCGTTGCTCTTCAATTCTTATCCACCGTTATCACCACCACCAACCTTGGAGAAAGTAAAATGTGCATAGGGTGCAGAATTCTTTATAATTGTATCTGCGTCTATAAATATACAATTACACTTAGATTGTTGAATATCACTTGCCGTGCTAATTTGTGCATTTAATGGGCACCTTGTACGTTTACCCAGTTCTCATACATACCTCTAAGAAGAAGGCATTCCAATAAGTAAACGGTATCAGCCTGTAAATATAAAACAGGGTGTACTCGTAGTAAGCCTGGATCAAGGTTTCGTTGACGGCACACGTCTCTGATAACTTCGCGTAGAATGTGATGCAGAGAATTCTATCCACTGAGGAGAAGAATATAAGTAATAAAAGTGCATTTAAAATAAAACTGCGCGCTCCTCTATTATTACAAGTGAAGTCCCACCATATCCCGTCCAACTATGCTTTACGCGGAATGGTAAGATCTACTCAATTCGTATTACAGTGTTAACTAATTAGTAGGGGAGTGCGACTGATTTGCATTGCGTGTGCCAACAACAACTTGTTATTATTTTAGTTCAGTACCTTTGTTATAGGTAGGTATGGACTCTGGTCACATATCTAATACCTACTAGATTTTGTATATAATGAAATGTTCCTTCGTACTTATTTGTATTCTGGTATTGGATTTTCTTTAAATTAATAAACGTTACTATTGTTATTGCATGTCCGCATAAACAAAGTATGCGTGTGTGTTGAAGCTTTGATAGAGTGCGGAGTTTATTTCGCCGTTCACCGGTAAGCGTTAGACAGCGGTAATAAAAGTCGCGAGAATAAAGCATGCGATATGAAAAAATGTGTCAGCGTACGCGGTCTATAACATAATGTATGCGCAGAGTGCATTACGGCAAGCGTCAGAATTTTCCTATCAGATATTTCTAACCGTCTGCGCTTAGCCTTACTCTGTTTATTAAAGTTTTAAGAGTGACGATGTAAAACAAGAGCTCATCCATAAGAATCTGATTAGATAACTATGAAATATATGAAAATGTATCTGGAATACGAAATGTCCTTCATATTATTGTTATTAACTAGAAAAATGACCCTCACCCACAAATCCAAATAAAATAGCAATATTGATCAATATGCATATTTTGGTGACATCACGTTTGCCAGGTTGCGGCAAGCTGCGTTCTATTGCCGACGCCTTGTGGACTAGGGGAGGCCACTTTATTCCGAGCCAAATAACCAGTAGAGTTAAACACAAGCCGTTCGCGTTTATCACGAATTTGTCTGGAAAATATCAGGAAACTTAAATTAGAATTTATATTTATTTATAGGAACACGGCATGTGAGTTTGTAGTTACCTGATGGTAACTACTACTTCTACAGGCCTACAAAGTAACAACTCTTTATTAGAGTTTGTACTAGACTTGTAGCTCTACCAAAAGTTTATACAAACAGTTTCTACTAGAGTCGCCAGTAACTATAGCTAGGGATCAAACCAACAGGGTCGCTATTATTCAAATATCAAATATTCATCGATACGTAGCAGCCGCTAATGCGATCGGACGTGTTTTGAGTCATCAATCTTTATTCAGCAATTACTTATTAAACATTTTTTGTAAAATTTTAACAAATGACTTAAATATTACTTTACTGTTTTGTTTTTGATATGTTAGTGTGTGTTAATTAATAGTAAAATACATGGATAGTAGTCCATTTAATCGAAGCAGTCGCACTTTGAGAAGCCCCCGGCCAACGCCGCGCCCGCACGAGAACATGGACGCGCCTCCGCCAACAGCACGGCCACCACCTGCGGAACCATCAGCACACAAAAACGTGGCTACCACCGCAGCTATTGAAACCTGGCTTACAAGTATTAAGGAATGTCTCAATGAAATTTGTACAACCGCGAGTGAAGGTAAGCTCAACACGGATCAGAAATTAAAAATAAATAACACCAGCAGAGAAATCATGCATGTCGTGTCCCAATTGGCAGTCAGCTACCAAGATCTGAAACAAAGATATATGGAATCCGTCACCAAAGCATCAGGCCAACAAACTCTAGACAGTTATTTTATTGATTTAAAAAAAACAGTACAATCAGCCCCTAAAACAGAATAGACTGTCACTTCATCATTTGCTGACATGGTTAAAGGACGAAATAACAGCTCCCTTCGCCCTTTAATGACCAGCGCCATTGCCATATATCCTGCAAATAAAGATGTAAGTAGTGAGGACACCAAAATTATGATCCAAAGAATAATAAAGCCCGAAGAACTGAAACTTCAGGTTAGAGGAGTGCGGAAAACAAAAAACGGAGGGATTATAATTAGTACTGATAACAAACTAGCGCAAGTGAAGGAACTAAAATCATCGGGTTTTAAAATAGAAGAACCGACGAAACGTAATCCTAGGATAACAATCATCGGCGTGCTCAACAATTTGACAGAAAACGAAGTATTTGAATGTTTATATGAACAAAATATAACAGAAAAACATCCATCTATGACCCGAGATGAGTTTAATAGCTCAATTAAATTAAGCCATAAATCCGGGAAGAAAGACTCTTTAGCCACTAATTATATAGTAGAAGTGCCACCTAATATCCGAAAAACTATTATTAATCAAGGGCGAATTTATATAAACTGGACTTCCTGTCCAGTACGAGATTTCACTCTGGTTTCGCGGTGTTTTAAATGCCAGCAATACGGCCATACAGCAAAGTTTTGTCGAGAGGAAATATCAACATGTGGTCATTGGGGAATGTCAGGGCACTCCATTAAAAAGTGTCCGAAGAAAACAGCTCCAAGCGTGTGTGCCACCTGTTACCGTTTCAAGAAACTCACAAAACAGGCGATGAAAATTGTCCGGCGAAAAAAAATGCAGAAACCAGATACGTCAATTCAATAAATTATGGAGGTAACTAGAATTGAACATCAGGAAAATAATGAATCATCAACCTCAATACCTAAAATTAAGTGACGTCAATGCAATAGAAGCAAATTTCTTGAGCGAACAAACAATTTCGATGTCATCAAAAACCTTATTGACACTATTACTGCATTGAAGTTTATTAACCTTTTATTGTACTCTGAATAAGTGAATCAAAATTTTTGATTAATAAGAAAAACAGCAGTACATGTTTAGCAAAAGAAATTAAGGACAATTAAGTAGTTGGTGAATTAAGATATAAGTTAATAAATGTTATAATGCGAATTAATAATTTAGTTGTAAGAATATTATGGTGCGCCCTGAAAACCAGCGCGTGTCATACTGCAAAGTATTCACGCACAAGCTGAGGGTGTATCCATTTCAATAAATGTACAATTTATTTTAATATTTATTCCGTCGTATAATATAAAAATGTCCTAATGTTAGTTTAAGATTGTTATGTATATTGTATTTTATTGAATAAATCATTTTCTATTCTATTCTATTCTATTCTAAATAAACCTCAGGTTCATGGGTTCGAGTCCCACCGACCAGGATTTTTTGGGGCAGCCAACATTTTTTTTACCGACAATGGTTCGCTGGCAAAAGATTTTCTATTTTATTAGTTGACCTCCCTTTTAAAGTCACCGTGTATAATAACATTGATAAGTAATTATGGCGGAATATTCCATCATTTTGAGGTAATTATGGAATAACTGATAAGAATGAATAGAATAAAATTCATTTGGTTACTGCATCAGCCTCCGATACTACTTTACTGATCTGAGGTATCTAGCATTAGAAGAAGTGTTGTGGTTTTTATATATTATATATATATACATTTGTATATATCCGCAAAGTTTATGTAATATATATTTTATATAGTATAATTAGTTTGAAAAATTGTATTAATTATAATATTGTCAGTATTTTTATTTTATTTATTAAAGGAAACATACAGTAGTAATAAGATAATACATAATCCAATGAAGTCTCCTCTTATAATTAGCATCTATATAAAATTAAGCACATATGTATTTTCCAAAAATGACAATATAAACAAAAAAATTACTACCTACCATAAAAAAACAAAAAAGTACCATTAAAGTTAAAGTAGGCACCAATCTGAACTCGAACTAAAAAAATAATAATAATATAAATAAACATTATACCCACTGAGGCATAACTATTTACCTAGAAAATGGTTATACATGTATTTTTTAAGCCTGCATTGCTAACGCTAAACAAGTCCAAGAGTTGAAAATCTTGGTTATAGCTTAAACAAGATCTTAAAACCAAAGAGTTTTTTAACATAATTTGTTCCAGCATGTTTAATACTAATTGAGAAGTCTCCTAAGTAGCGAGTCATTTAACTTATTAAGATTTATCCGCCTTGTATTCCCGCAATATGGCCGCACTTGCTAGACCGACCGATCACTCGTTACCACCGCTCATATAGATGCAACAACCGTTAAGTGACCTAGTCATGTTTCGGTTTTAGTTTGAGAACCCACAGACTAAAACCAACATGCTCTTCGAAGCACTATAGTGGCGTTGTTAAACAATTTACATATTTTTTTAGATTAAAAACACACCGGGGTTTGAACCAGAGAATAATATTATTATATTATAAAAAGTAATATTGTCAAAAAGTAATTGTTTTATTTAAGTTTTGTATTTTATCCATTATTGCCATTATAACTCCTTTTCCTCATATAAATATATTTTATTTTTAATATTAGCTCCTCACCATCCCTTAGCTCTCACATCGGTTATAATACGTCTAATAGATTTTTTTTAATAACACCACTAGTTTAGTACGATGTGGACTCCTCCACCGCGGAACAATAGAATTAATATCATGATTTGCTATTAAATAACATTGATACTTACGTATATTTCTAAAACTCGTATTTATACAGAAGTAAACTAAACTAGACCCCGACAGTACGAGTTGCCCCATCACGCAAATTATACAAATAACATTGTATGGGTGAAACAATTTAAACCTAAAAGCCAAATAACATTGTATGAGCAAAACAATATATAAAGTATTAATTTGATCAGAAGCGAAAAATCCTTAGTAATAAAATTACATAATAAAGCAAAGATCTAAGTACACTAACGGAAAGTGGCTATGTGGTTACTTTTATACCTATATGTTAAAAGCAATAAATCATTATTGAACACTAAAACCCGAAAAGCCAAATAACATTGTATGGGTGAAACAATTTAAACTTGTGAGCATAGCCATACAAATATTATAAAAACAAAAGTGTGTCTGTTTTGGAAAGTTTTACATCAAAACAACTGATTTTATGATATTTGGTGGTGAGGTTTTTAATATCAGGGGAAGAACATACCTCCCCAATATAATATATTTCTACATACCTACGGAAGGGTGCAAATATACCGGGTATTTTTGTTTTAAGAGGCTCTTGCTAAAATATTTTAATAAACCCGACAGAAATAGTATTCTATGCAACTTGAAATTTTCAACTGCGTCTCACCATAAGAGTCAGTTTTTTAAATAAAATGATGGAACCCTAAAGCATAATTCAGTAGGATGATACTATGTAGTACTTCTATTAGAGAAGAGTAGTTACAAATTGAAAGAGATAACCATACCTCAGTTCGCTTCTGTTTAAATACATCAGCCCCGATAGCGGGAGCAAGCCGAGAGCGCGACACACAAGCAGGATGTGTCTCACCGCCGAGTGCAAGCCGCAAGCTTTGTACTTTTCGATTGACAAGCTTTTCAACTCGAACATAACTCCCCCGAACCCAGAGTCGGGTAACTGACGGAAATCAAATCATATACATTGTTAGCTATTGTTGGGGAAACCTGAATGTTTACTCTGTCAATACACGTTGGCTTTAGTGTTGAATGCTGTCGATACATTTTCGTAGAATCCTGCTTTTATGGAGAAGGAATATAGAACAACTTTTAATTGAGGTTACGAAATATTACATTTTTATTATCATTATATTATATTACTTAACCGCATATGGGTATCACGGCAGTAAATAATCTAGAGTTCTAGACTATAATTATAACTTTACATATTCATGTATTACATACATACGTACGAGCTCGTGGGTTCGATTTCCACCCATGGCAAATCAATTAGTACGTTTTTCTGTACAGTTCTGTACAAGTTTGTCACAATTTGGTATTCATATAGTGAAGTGTGTATAGGTACTATACTATGTGTAAAAAGTTATTATGTTGTAAGTATGTATTAAATTGTGCTTTATTCAATGTCCCAATATTAATATTGAGTAATTAATATTCATTTTTAACTCTGATCAAGTTCATTATTTTGGAATAAAAAATGTATTATTAAGCAATTTCTCATATTCCATGTCCTTAAGCCACCCATCCACTATACGTTTGTTTATTTTTAAATGTTTAACATTTACTTAGTTGTAGATGAATGTAGAGTCTAGATTTATTAGTGTTAGTGAGCTGGCTGTATCCCATACCATTTCTTCAAAAAAGGGCTAGCAGTGCGTTCGATTCCCACTCTGGACAGCAAATTAATATACTATTTCCCCTTAGGGTGTATATAGTTTGTCCTGGTACATATTTTACATATTATTAATATGCTATTGTTTAACGATATGATTTCGAGGAACATCCCTAGGAATGAGGTAATCGTGGAGATTGATCGTCGGCAAACATTGGAAAGTACCTGGCATAATGGATCACAAACATCTTCAGTCTATATGAATAATTTATTATTTTACTTTCATAACAACTGGAATTTCAAAATTATTACGAAGGCTATAGGTAGAGCTACACTATTTGTATAAATTTAAAACAAAAACTTATTTTTTGTGTTGTAAAATGCTTAATGTAGTACTTTTGGTTAGGCCTTAAAAATACTTAGGTCCCTGGTTCAAACACCGGTCGATGTGTACCAATGAGCTTTTAATGTATCAAAATATGTACATTTTTTAAAAAATACCACTATAGTGCCTTGGAGAGTACGTTAAGCTGTCGGTCACAGTTTTACTATACGTACTTGTGAAACTGTTTATAGATGGACTATTGAATTTATTCAAACAACGCGACGAGCTAGCCACTTGTTCGGTGTAGACTCATACCATCGGCTACGTGATATTAAAAGCCCCTCCGCTGGGTACCATGAGGCCGTCTAGGCGGTCTCGGGGGCTATAAGGCACCCGTGATGATATGTATGTATGTTAAAATGCTTAATTATCTATAAACATTGATCTTTCTATTGAAGCATGGACTTCTCAAAGTGGTTAAACTGGAAAAAATTGCCTAAATCTCCAAGCTCTAGACAGACAGGTTAGCGATGTTAGTGAAATCAGGACCGACGACTTAAATAATATGCTCTCCATGGCTATGCTCTATAACAAATGTTCAAAGGCAAAACTAAAAAAAAACTAAGAAAAAGAAAGTATTTGTCAAATCAAGAAATTGCGAAAGAGACAAACCTTGCTTGACGTGATATCGTATGTAAGATCAATCAATCCATAAGTCCGTACCGTAGTTTTCAAAACCATGCACATGTGAGGTATCCCATATCAGATTAATTCAAGTGCGATCATGCTCCAACTAGCATCCAATTCAATGCTAGCCAATGCATTGCAGCTCCTAGGTCTAGTGTTAAAGTACCTTAGCCTATATTGCAGCTCTCGAATATCAATTAGACCTAAGATAATACAATTCGTCTGTGACCTAGTCATGTTTCGGTTCACCGATTTTTAAGAGTCTACTTTCTTGTCGAAGTGATAATCTCCTTTCGGGGCGCAGTTACGTTGATTTGACTATTAAAAGTAAAATATACAACAGGAATTGATAGGTACGTTTTCACTAAAATCAAAAATTATACCCATAAATCGGGGCTTTGAAAACATTATGGAGCGCAGGCAAATTTCTATTATGGCAGTTATGTGTGTAAACAGACATTCACACATTATTTTGGTGGCACCAAAATAATGTGTGATTGTCTCTCAGGACAGCCAGAGTTTATTTCTTTCCACCACCTTTTTTCTGCTCAATGACGTGCCTTTATCTTCGTATAATATAAGGTAAGTACTTTTTTTTTGCTCCGTCTCGTGCGTACTTTGGGCACGTCTTACTTGATTTCACACGGCAGTCAGACTTTATTCCTCATCACTGTTACCTCTCTTTACACTCTATAACGTGTCTTCATCTTTATATGATACCGAGGCAACTGAAATACGTCTATTCTTTCTTCTTCCATATTGCCTATTATTTCTCTCTTCATTCTATGACCTGAATTCATCTTTATGTAAAATGGAAGTAATACAGGAGCACCATTCTATGTTGCTCTATACAGATAAACCAACAACTAACATTGATATTGTTTATAGGTGAAACGTTTAGCTGATCAGGTGACAGTGGATCCTTCAGGGTTGCAATGTTTAGCCACTTGTAACCCAAATATTACTGAACTGAGGTATTCCACTGAAAAAAAATATATATTTTACTAAATAATATGAATGTACACTTTTAGCTTTTTTTTTTCTTATTTACACTAATGCCAAAAATGTTTATTAGGTACTATAAAATAGAAAATATCTATAGAGGCTTGTTACTGAATTCTACATCTCACCTTACTTACTTAACTCACCTTCGAAAAAACATGGCGTTAAATAAATTTACATATTTTGATAACTACACCTGCTACATGTTTGATATAAAGATATTATTTAGCATATTTAAAAATAAAAATTTAATATGTATTTCCAACGATAGTAATTAATAGTTTTTATTTCGTCATAATGGCACATATAGCCATGGTTTGAGAGAAGTTGTATTTATCATTAACACTTGAAACAGTTAGTCTCCAACGGGAAAATTAATAAAAACGTATTGATGCTACAAATCTAATGCCTCTGATAATACTAATGCCATAGACAAATTGCAAAGAAATGGCGTATTGCTTGAGATTGGCGGCAGAGATTTCTCGATGGCTTCCACAATCGAAACAGTCTTTTGCCAACGAAATGCCACGCGTAGCATTAATAATGTTGATATCAAACCAGACATATAGAACATGCAATTTGCTAAAATAAATTGATTATAAACGATTAGAAAAGAACTTATTATAATGCAATATTTTGACAACATTTAGTAATCACTCAAATTTTTTCACAATTTTAAAATTAAATAAACTTTATCCACTAAATAAATTTACTTAATTTAAATGTAAATAGAAAGAAATAGTAAAAGTGATAATAGACAAGGAAGACTCAGTCGATAAGTGCACACAATATCAGTCTTGCACAAAATATCAGTCTATGCTTGCCGTGGGATTGATATTAAAGTATCAATAATTACACTTATAGCTGTTGTAATTACTATTAGCATAGTTAAGTTAAATACTTACTAATGTTGGATAAAGCAAATTGTTGTATTAGTAAATCGAATGATGCCAGACTCAACAATATCTGACCAGTTGTACTTAACAAATAATATATTGTGTAAGCCGATTTTCATTGGATCCTGCAATATTGAAAATTAATTGTTACGTGGATGTTCAAGGCATCTGTCTCTCAGAATGGTTTCACGCACGGCTAACGTTGTAGTAACTACGTCGTAGCACTATTGTAACCCTGTTCAGTACTATTTATAATGTTGTAACTACGTCGTAGCATTATTGTAACCAGTACTATTTATTTTGGATTCAATACGTCTTAACTCTATTGTAACCCTGTCCAGTACTATTTATAATGTAGTAACTACGTCTTAACTCTATTGTAACCCTGTCCAGTACTATTTATAATGTAGTAACTATGTCGTAGCACTATTGTAACCCTGTTCAGTACTATTTATAATGTTGTAACTACGTCGTAGCATTATTGTAACCAGTACTATTTATTTTGGATTCAATACGTCTTAACTCTATTGTAACCCTGTCCAGTACTATTTATAATGTAGTAACTACGTCTTAACTCTATTGTAACCCTGTCCAGTACTATTTATAATGTAGTAACTATGTCGTAGCACTATTGTAACCCTGTCCAGTACTATTTATAATGTAGTAACTACGTCGTAGCATTATTGTAGCCCTAACTAGTTCTATTTATTTTGGATTCAATACGTCTTAGCTCTATTGTAACCCTGTCCAGTACTATTTAAAATGGAGTAACTACTAGTAGCGCTATTATTGTAACCATGTCCAGTACTATTTATAATGTAAAGAATACGTTGTAGCACTATTATAATTTTGTTTACTATTGTATCACCAGTCATTTAATTAAGAATTTAGATCATTAAGTTTTTCTCTTTATACTAATAGTATAGAAAAATAATAATGTTTTAGAAATGAACAAAAAAATATGGTGAAAAAGTTGGTTAGACCTTAGACTTAAAACTTAAACTTAGTCCCTGGTTCACCCCTCGTGTGAGTGAGTTTTTAATCTAAAAAATTATGTACAATTGTTTAACAACACCGCTATAATGCCTCGGAAAGCACGTTAAGCTTTCACTATACCAACTGTGTTTACAGATTGGTAGTTGAGTCTATCAGAACACGCGCTAGCCACTTGTTCGGTGTAGATTCATACTATCGGCTATGACGAGGTGGGATTAAAAACCCCATCCGCTGGGTACCCTTAGGCCGTCTGGGCGGTCTCGGGCGCTGTAAGGCATCCGTGATATATGTATAATAATAAAAAAATCTTACCGTAAATATTTGGTGTCATTTCGAAATAATCCGATAACAGGAAATAGGCCAATCACATGACAGGATAATAACGTTCTTCGGAGACAAAAGTGGAGGGACGAGTTAGTATCCGCGACTAGACGCAAACGGTTTTCCAAATTACTTGAATAAAACTTTTTTATAAACTTCTTACTCGTCCTTAAAAGTTAACACAAAATAAATAGTCACAAAAAACCTAGTCTACAGTTGTAATTTTGTCGTATTTATAGACATTACTGTTATTGATAGACTATACTATATATTGATCAAATAGTCTATCAATAACAGTAAATATCATAGATAGACTATTTTGTCTATCAATGATATTTACTGTCACATTATTTAATTATTATATATTGTAAAACTTTATAGTAATTTAATTAAACACATATTCACGTGGCTCGCCTTTCCACGGAGGTCTTAAATGTTAAATACACTTATTTAATTGAAATGTTACCGAGATAATAAATTGTAAGTACTTACCTGTTTTTTTGTAGACAAATTTACAAAAACCAAATTAAACCACTGAATGTATGATAGCATCTTATGTTCAATCACAGAACATTTTCGATCTGTTTGACAAAATATAAATCAGTTCAGCCTTTTAAGCGTGATTAATCATCAAACATAAAAAACTTTTGCATTTAAGTTGTACAGATTGCAAGGAAGAAAATCCATATTTTAAGATCTAAGGATAAATAAAATTAAAATACTTTAATATTTAGCAAGTTCCATCGCCAGCTGCCGACTTATTTGTCGCTTTTCTACTACAGATCGGAATTTAAACTTTATGAAAATTCAGAGCAAAAAAATTGCTTAATATATTAATATATTTTTTATTGCATTATTTATATTGCCACTAGCAGTTAAAATGGTATAAAGTGATCCATCACAATGTGCATTGAAGACGTGAAATCGTTTGTGATTTTAGCGGAAAGCAGGTTGATATTATGTCTCCATATATACTGCATGGGCTGCAGTATAGTGAATACAGCACTCACTTGACTGACATTCTTATTAAATATTCAGAGTCTATTATAAAGAACAGGAAATACAAGAATGACAAAATGCGTTTTAAAACTTGAAGTAAGCAATACATTTCGACACGCGATATCCGTCGTATCGTGGTCGTGATTATACCGTTGGCGTTGTATCCATAGGCCGCGTTCGATTCCCACACATGGCAAAGTATATCAGTACGTTTTTATACAGCATGCGATGGTCTGAGAGTTTATAAAAATATCTGTTTTAACAACGTTTCTGGTACGTATAGTACAATACTAGAGTTTAATAGATTAGATGATATCTTAAATATTCTACATGTCAAATAAATATAATCTAGGCCGACCAATCGGACTCGTTACCACTGCCCATACAAATGCAAAAACCGTCAAGTGATCTAGTCATGTTTCGGTTTTAGTCTGTGGGTTCACCGGTTTCCGGAGAGTGTATCGATTTCTTACCGAGGTGGTAGTCTCCTTTCATGGCGCGGTTACGAAACGGGCGGTTGACTTGACTTTAAAGCAGCCAGGATATTAAAAGAAACTCGTAATGCAAATACGTCTTTGTCGCTGCCCATTTCGTAATCACATCATTTGGCCGGCATAGTGGGTGCGATAAATATTATTTACGAACTTTGATCACCACCAGGTAGATACAAAGTCACATGCCGTGCTCCAATAAAAAAAGACATCTTTAGGTGTATTCAGCTTAAAGAGTATGAATTTTTTCTATACTTTATATTTTTAATGGACATTACATTGCTCAAAACAATTGTTTACAATAAAGATCATTAGTCTACAACCTCCGTAGACTAGTGGCCTCAGGCGTTGTATCCTTAGGTCGTGAGTTCCATTCCCATCTTTCATATTTGTTTTGATTTACCAGTCATTATTTTCTATGTAAATTGTTTAATAATTTAAACGCTTCAAGGGATTTGAAACTGTGAAAAGGTAGTGTTTATTGAAGAGCTGTCACAACTGTTTTATTAAGCAGTTTGACATTTGACAGCTCTCAACAAGCATTTAAGGTTTTAAACGTATTTACTAGCACACACACAATTGTATCATTGATCGACAAGTTTGCAGAACTACTATCAGGTATACAATCACATTCCGTGCGCAAACAACTCGCTTACCATTATTTATTGTTAAGTTTCTGTTATAAATATTTTCAACCTTTAATTTTTAGCACATATTATTATTACCAGACCACATACCATTTCATCATCATCATCATGCCAGCCTTTCTTTGCGCGTCCACTGCTGGACATAGGCCTCCCCCAAGGATCGCCACAACGACCGGTTCTACGCTGCCTGTATCCATCGGCTTCCCGCGACCTTTTTCAGGTCGTCGGTCCATCTTGTGGGGGGCCTGCCTCTGCTGCGTCCTCCAGCACGCGGTCGCCACTCGAGAACCTTAATACCCCAACGGCCGTCCGTTCTTCGAGCTATGTGGCCTGCCCAATGCCACTTAAGTTTGGCGATTCTGGAGGCTATGTCGGTTACTTTGGTACTTTTGCGGATCTCATCGTTTCGAATACGATCCCGCCAGGAAACACCGAGCATACCATTTAAATAAGTTAATTTTAATAAACTCTTCCTATATATATGCCTCTTGTAGGTCTACCTACAAATTCCATGAATTGGGCTTAAAATGGAATTTATTACGTATTTAGTAAGTATCCTTTTGTTGATAATTAACAGGTTATATTTACACTTATATGCTTAAATAAAAAATCTTGTTTTATCTTATTTTAAGACGGTAGGTATGTTTGGCTAGTGTTATGACGTATATAGGATGTGTCTAACATAGGTGTTGGATAGACTATTTTTTATTGGAGCACGGTACATGACTACCTGATGCCCTACAAAGTCCATGAATGGGCTACCCCATTGCATCAATAAATGAAAATGTTGTTTAACATCATTGATCGCTCCCACTATGCCGGCTAAATGATGCGATTACGAAATGGGCGGTGACAAAGACGTATTTGCATTACAAGTTTATTTTAATATCCTCGCTGTTTTAAGGTCAAGTCAATCACCCTTTTTGTAACCGCGCCATGAAAGGAGACTACTACCTCGGTACGAAATCGATACACCCTCCCGAAAACCGGTTAACCCCTCACCCTCCCGAAAACACAGACTAAAACCGAAACATGACTAGGCCACTTGACGGTTTTTGCACTATGCCGGCTAATTTATTAAAGGTCTTATAAATTAATTTACAAGGGTTTTACAACTTGAGAGGTAATGCAGGGAACAAAATATAGTATTTTATATTACTTGACCATACAATATGATGTTTTTAACTTACTTTCAAACAAAAATTAAATCCTTATTACGGACACATAACAAGACAGAGTTCGACCGCTTCCGTAGACTTGTGGTTGCACCTTTGGAAAAACATTTTTCAGTATACATTGTCATGTTCTGGGTGTTAAAATATAATACGTATTGATATCGTTATTTCTGGCACACATAGTGCAAGCCTTGCACTTAGTTTGTGACCAGAGCAATATGTTTGTCATGTCCTTCATAGTATTATCATCAGTGTTGATCACAAAACACTGTAATTAAATAACTATTGCGATAGTCCCGCGACACGAAAGGGTCTCGCGGTAACAAATCATAATGCTCGCTCGTACTCATTGGTATAATAATATACACTTTATCTAACTACACTTATTTAATGACAATCACCTTTGGAACTCATCCCTCATTGATGACAGACGGACCCGGGTGCCGGGCCAACGTATGGGGAGAGTCCGTGGATGGAGAACATTAACTCTCGCACCAGACATTACTCTATTTGAAAACAAAATTTTATCGTTTTGGAGTCACCTTACACGATCCATTTTTTTAAATAAAATATCTCGAGAAGTTAAAAGGAATTCTTGTAAGTAGTATATCACATATATATGTATGATGAGAAATGTCTGTTCCTCAGACAACTTTCTCATTTGGAGTTTTCGTCAATCTGTATTTATCTTGGTGGCTTTTAAGAGTTTTATTACATTTGGAGCGATGCGACGGCGTTCCATATCAATCGTTTATATTTTTCGCGGCTTCAGATTTAAACGTTTTTAAGGAAAAAAATATAATTTGGGGAGATTTTATTTTTTGTATGAATGAATGAATGATGAATGAATGAATATTTATTTGCATAATTCGGAGTTTACAAGTTGTTAAAAAAACTATGTATACAGTTTCATCAGAATTTACCCATGAGGCGTGCAAAATCATTATTAAATATCGATGTAAGGAGAAAAACATTAAATTACAAATATAAACTACAATCCCAATTACAAAAATTAAAATGTCAAATAACACATAGACAAAATGACAGCAAGACAGAATAAAAACACAATAGGTATATTGAAATTATTATCATTATAATACCTATATCTATTACAAATCATATAAAAACCTTTTAAAATGTTAACAAATTTAAATCATTGCATGCATGTCAGATTCCTTTTATGTCATTTATATAATCTTTTATGGAGTAATATGCCTTATCAATTAAATATAAGTTAAGCCTTTTCTTAAATATATTTAAATTGTCAATATCTCTTAGTTCATTTGGCAGGTTATTAAAAATTCTGTGGGTCATACCAAATACACTGTTGCTAAACAGAGTAGTCTTAAATGTTGCTGGGTTAATTTTAATACCATTTCTTTCGTTAAGGTAACAGGTAAATAAATCTAAATTGTTTTTAACAAACACAGCAGTTTCCAACACATAAATGCTAGGAAAAGTATAGTATAAGCATATTTAGTTTTTTTAAATGCAATCTGCAACTTTCCGTTTGTTTTATATGGCAAATAGCTCTGACACATTTCTTTTGTGCTACAAAAGCAATTATTTATCATATAGTTTCCCCAAAACATGACGCCATATCTCAAAATTCAGCCTACGTAACCACGCAGCTAAAACTGCAGTCTGATTTACGACTTTAGATAGTCTATAGAGCGCATATGAAAATTGATTAACTCGTCTGCATAAGATGTCAATATGTACTTTCCAAGTTAAATTACAGTCAATGTTTAATCCTAAGAACTTCGTTATATCGGTTTTATTTATGTTTTCTCCTAAATGTCTAATGTTCAATATCATGTTGTCATTTTTCCTATACTAAAATTTATAGTTTTTGTTTTGTCAATATTAATTTTTAGATTATTGTGCCGCAGCCATTCAGTCGATTTGATTACCGTATTGTTAATTTGTGTTTCATATTCCTTAGGATTACCGTTATAACTATTGTTTTTTTGTTTGAACTTTCATTAGAAATTGTAATTCTAACCTTATAAAAACAAACAGAAATATGAAACCTAAATTTATTAGCAAAACCTTTCAAATGTTAACCTTTATAGCTTGTCTTGGGGGATCGGAAATATTTAGGTGTAGAGTTTCATTCTGAATAGTTAATCTATACTAATATTATAAAGCTGTAGAGTTTGTTTGTTTGTTTGAACGCGCTAATCTCCGAAACTACTGGTTCGAATTGAATAATTCTTTTTGTGTTGGATAGTCCAGTTATCGAGGAAGGCTATAGGCTATATAACATCACGCTACAACCAATAGGAGCAAAGATATAGTGGTAAATGTGTAAAAACGGGAGAAATTATTTCATCTTTGAAGCCTTCCGTTGCGTGCGCCGTGAAAACGGTTCAAGATACACAAAAAGTATGTATTAAAGAATAATCTAAATATATATAACTCAAAGGTGACTGACTGACATAGTGATCTATCAACGCACAGCCCAAACCACTAGACGGATCGGGCTGAAATTTGGCATGCAGGTAGATGTTATGACGTAGGCATCCGCTAAGAAAGGATTTTGATAAATTCTACCCCCAAGGAGATAAAATAGGGGATGAAAGTTTATATGATAAAAAAATAACTATTCCACGCGGACGAAGTCGCGAGCACAGCTAGTCTATACTAATATTATAAAGCTGAAGAGTTTGTTTGTTTGTTTGAACGCGCTAATCTCCGAAACTACTGGTTCGAATTGAATAATTATTTTTGTGTTGGATATTCCAGTTATCGAGGAAGGCTATAGGCTATATAACATCACGCTACGACCAATAGGAGTAAAGATATAGTGGTAAATGTGTAAAAAACGGGAGAAATTATTTCATCTTTGAAGCCTTCCGTTGCGTGCGCCGTGAAAACGGTTCAAGATACACAAAAAATATGTATTAAAGAATAATCTAAATATATATAACTCAAAGGTGACTGACTGACATAGTGATCTATCAACGCACAGCCCAAACCACTAGACGGATCGGGCTGAAATTTGGCATGCAGGTAGATGTTATGACGTAGGCATCCGCTAAGAAAGGATTTTGATAAATTCTACCCCCAAGGGGATAAAATAGGGGATGAAAGTTTATATGATAAAAAAATAACTATTCCACGCGGACGAAGTCGCGAGCACAGCTAGTCTATACTAATATAATAAAGAGGAAAGATTTGTATTTTTGTATTTTTGTATGTTTGTAATGAATAAACTCAAAAACTACTGGACCGATTGCAATAATTTTTTCACCATTAGAAAGCTGCATTATTCAGAAGTAACATAGGCTATATAATATCACGCTAGGTCCTATAGTTGTGGAGCAGTAACCAAAAATGTTTTAAAAACGGGGGAAAAGTATCGTTTCTGAGGCCTTCCGTGGCGTGCGCTGAGCATATAGTTAAAGTTATACAAACCTGTGCGAAGCCGGGACGGGCCGCTAGTATATACGGCGGAGTTTCCAACAGCATGACAGCGGTTAAATCGCTCGTCAGAGAATATCGCTCGTCAGAGTCAATATCAGGGAAGTTTATAACAGAAATAGGTGACTAAAATAAACCTGTTCGATTTAGATAAACACTCTATGGACGCTAATCTGTGGTAATAACCTATGTCAGTCAGAAGAGTAAAGTTGAAAAATGGAGTATATTTTGTCCTGAGCTAATTATTTTGTTTCTATTGTGAATAGAGTTTTTGTTCCGTAATATGATTTTTGTGCAGCCTACTAGATATACCATTTATATATGTAGTGTTTTGATCGCCATATATTAGGCGCCTACAAATAGTGATTCAGATTTGTCGCGTTGTTTTTGTGATATCGTGTCTGAATAGAAATTGTTATACCGTGGCATTAGTGGTTGAAGACATCGAAGTTATTGCATCCCTTGGGTACCCAGGGATCTCGACGCTGAAGCACCACAACAATCCATTCGGTAAGTTTAGTTTTTAAGTTAATAAGCGGTGCGTATCGCACCCGTGTGAGAAGCTTGGACTACTTTTTTTTTTCCCGGCTTCTCGCACAAAACCGATATTCTACTTTTAACGTGTACTATACTTATTTTAAATCAAATTAGTAGTACATTTATTTTGTATATTGATACAAAATGTAATAAAACTTGTTACTACGGAGCACGTGCTACTGTCTGTTCTCTCTACAGTGCCTAGTTACAATATGTCAGCCGACTCTCCACTCAATACAACTACCGTTTACTGCCGTTGACAATTGCAGCGCCCTCTATTACCGTTTCCGGTGTAACTATTAAAGCGCCATCTACTTCCGTTTAAAGAATCATAACACCATTTATGCAATATTTAATTCTAATTTAGTAAGACGACAACAAAAATAAATACGAACAAAAAATGTAACACCTCTGTACCATATTATTTGCCAAATAAAGATTTTATTATTATTATATACCTGTGCTCAAAAATTGGATCATTCATAAAGATTATTAAAACCGTTATACAGATGCAAAAACCGTCAAGTGACCTAGAAATGTTTAGGTTTTAGTCTTTGGGTTCACCGGTTATCAAGAGACTACGGCATCTTTTACATGTGGTAGTCACCTTTCAGGGTGCGGTTAAAAACGGGCGGTTGAAGTGGCGATAAAGCATACAACGTGTATAATATAAACATATATTTTTATATTATATGTTTTGCATACAAGTTGAGTTAGCTCTGTCACGAAATAAAATTCCCAGTAAAAGCTTCAGTTCGGAAAATTAACTATTAAATTTATAACGCAAGCGAAACTACAGCCAAAAATTAGTACCGACTAACTAGGACAAAAACAAAGAATGTCAATAAAAATATATAACTTACACCGACTTACGTTAAAAAACTCAACATTAACACTTACACCTCATTTTCTAAGTAAATTCACTTTACACGGAAATTCCAATTTAAATTGTCTCCTCCATAGAGCTCACATAACTGCTGCAGTAGAATTCGCACTAGACTACATTTTTATTTATTTATTAATATGACTTTTCATAAAATATAATATGTATTATATCTTTGTTACTGGTATACATAGTACAAGCCTAGAGATTAGTTTGTGAGCATTTTTTGTAAATTGTCCATATTATTATATTATTAATATAATATACTAGCTGACCCGCGCAACTTTGTCTGCGCGTTTAAATTTAACCGTTTACGCAGCGTACGCTCTTAAAAGGAATAATTTTTCCCCGTTTTTGCAACATTTTTCTTTGTTACTCCGCTCCTATTAGTCGTAGCGTGATGTTATATAGCCTATAGCCTTTCTCGATAAATGGATTATCCAACACGAAAATATTTTTCAATTCGAATCAGTAGTTCCTGAGATTAGCGCGTTCAAACAAACAAACAAACAAACAAACTCTTCAGCTTTATAATATTAGTATAGATATAGATGTGTGTTAATAATTAAATTTGAAAGGTTGTACTTTGGGCTAATATGAGGCTCTACTGATCAAATTGAACAACTTTTACCATGGAACCATCGGTCGCAAACTGTAGCGTTTTAATTAAAAACCCCCCGTTTTTAATTAATTAAAAGAAAATAAAAGATTACATTGGTTAATACAAGTTTATTTAAAATAGTTTATTTATTTACAAGTAAAGTTGGTTTTGAGTACAGTAACTATATAAGAGACCTACCTAATAAATGTTGGCCCTGCCTACAATGGAGATGCCTATTATAAACTAAAACTCTGACCGTATAGTATGGGAATATTGGAGGGATTGACGAAGGACAGGCTCGAGGACTGGCACGTCGACTGGCACGTGAAGCAGTGGCTTGCGGCACGATGACGGCAGCAAGGGGAAGGCGGCGGCATGACGGCACGGCTGTAGAGGTAGCCGCACACGAAGAGATGAATTTCCGTCTCTCAGGCCAATGCCTGAGACGAGAAGTCAGATGGTCCCGTCACTCAAGGCTCGAAGCCCGAGGCGAGGTCTTTGCAGCACAAGGAGGTTTTCGAACACTCAGAGCAGACGCCCGAGGTGGAGTCTAGGCAAATTCTGGAGGCAGCAACTCCAGGATCCGGAGTCTTCAAGGAAGTGTGACAGGATCGGGCCTGGTTCTCGACGTAGCAGGTTCAAGGTTTCAAGGATGAGAACCAGTCGATCACTGTCACTGTAGCTAGACTTCTTCTTCTTTCTTAAGCTTCCTCGAGACTGACGAAAAATCGCCGGTCCGAGATATTTATAGTCGATTTTATAGTTCTACGATTAAAATTCATATTTAGTTTTAATTTATAGAGTGCCAGTGTTTTTTGGGTTAGTATGGGAACTTTTGAATCTACCTAGCGGTCAGAGGAGACGCTAAGATTTAGTGTTTTAAGTGTCTAAAAATGTGAAAATACCTAAAGATTTAATTTACAATATTACCTAAAACATAGATTATATAATTTAAAATTTAAATTTAAGTATTTGGAATCCGATTTGATAACCAAAGCCTAACTTTTCGTGAAAACTAAATGAAAAATTTGGAACGTTCACAGAAGGGAATTTCTAGCTGTCAAAATTCTGGAGTATTACATACAAATATTAACCAATTGAACCATGTTATTACTACCTGGAATTTTCCCAGAAAACGGTGTATGATGATACATTTGGTGGTTATTTTAAAAAAATGTATGAAATGATATGAAGACAAATAAAATAAAATACATAAATATAATATGGAGCGGGTGTAACGTGACAAAACAAAAAAAAATGTTCGCTTCCCCATACAAATTTATAATGTTAAAATGTTAGTAATGTTATTATATACTAACCCGTGGCGGATCCAGGCGGCCGGCAGAGAGGGCTATGACGAAAAAAATATGTTAAATAGATGATTACGACCTGCGCATCAAACTAATTCGTAATGTTACAATTTAGGACATTTTCAATAATAATAAAAAAACTACATATTGTGATTAAAAATGTCCTAAATTGTAATATGACATGACGTGACTTTCCACCAATCATGTGCCGTATACAGGAAGAGAGTACAAAATCGAACTTATACAGCTAAAAGTGGCAAATGGATATGTGTGTAAATAATTAAATTTGAAAGTTTGAAAGTTTGTACTTTGGGCTAATATATGAGGCTCTACTGATTAAATTGATCAATTTTTACCATGAAACTATCGGTCGCAAACAAAAAAAAAATGTTCGCTTCCCCATACAAATTAGTAATGTTAAAATGACCAATTTGTATGGGGATATTGGAAAAATGCATCGTTGCCATTGCACAGTTATTGCATAGGATTGGTGATACATGACATGACGTGACTTTCCACCAATCATGTGCCGTTTTACCTAATTTTAAAATAATATTATACTTAAATTAAAATGAAAAAAGAAACATTAACAAATATACCTATTACCTACACCAAAAAATATAATTTTCATTATTATTTGGCGGTAAGAAGTTTGTGAAACTTACAAAGTGCCTTCGCGCTATAATAATAACAATAATATTTATTTATTTTTCCCATTACAAAAACATCAATACAATGAAATAATACAAAGTGCCTTCGCGCTATAATAATAATAATAATTATTATTTATTTTTCTCATTACAAAAACATCAATACAATGAAATAATACAAAGTGCCTTCGCGCTATAATAATAATAATAATATTTATTTATTTTTCTCATTACAAAAACATCAATACAAACCCATGTTAGACTGGAGCCCGAATTAGGCATAAGCGGGTCTCCAGGAACCCACCCTAGCATTACAACAATATTTTACAATGATTTCTTTATACAGCCACAACCTGCCCATTCAGATTTAAAAAGGCAGGCAATAGCCATAAAATAATAACAAAATTTGATAAATAATAAAAATAATAATAAAAATAGGTATAACAATAATTCTTATAATTGAATATAATATTTATTTAATTATTTTTATGAAGTATATAATAATAATAATATACATCCAACCAATCCCTTTACGAGTACTTTGAGTGGATGAGTGTGTGTGATTGTGTTATGGTGTGTGTGTGCGTTTAGGTGTGTGTGTGTGTTTAGTTGTGCATGTTTTGATGTATGTTTATGCTTTGATGTGTGTTTGTTTGATGTGCGTGTATGTTTGACGTGGGTGTGTGTGTGGTGTTAGGATTTTAGGTGAGTTATGAAGATGATAGCATGAAAGTAGCGATTTATACATATATGTTTCTATTAATATTATTTAAATGTGAGTATATGGTGATTTACTTATAATAATTTAAAAGATTTTCAGTTTCAGTATAATTATTCTGTATAATATAAAAATTTCGCTATAGGTTTGCCACTAGCTCTACTCTACTCATCCTTTGCACAGGAGTCTAACACTTGCTTTATATGTAGATACATATATTATTATATTGGCTCCACTGTGACTACCTCAGGTACCAATCCATGCTTCTTTTAAATGTTGTACTATACTATATTATATAATATTATATACTAACCCGTGGCCGATCCAGGCGGCCGGCAAAGAGGGCTATGACAAAAAAAATATGTAAAATAGATGATTACGACCTGCGCATCAAACTAATTTGTAATGTTACAATTTAGGACATTTTCAATAATAATAATAAAACTACATATTATGATTTAAAATGTCCTAAATTGAAATATGACATGACGTGACTTTCCACCAATCATGTGCCGTATACAGGAAGAGAGTACAAAATCGACTTATACAGCTAGAAGTGGCAAATGGATATAAAATGTTATGATTGTAAAATGAAGAGATATAATTTTTTAATATGACCCACAGTTTATTTTAATTTAATATTAAAAAAAAAAAAAAAATGTCACTATATTGTCACGAATGTTTTTATTTATATTAAATAAAAACATTATTGAAATTCAAAATTATATTTATATAAATGCGTCCGATGAAGGACTTTCTGACAATGATATTTCGGCCTTAATTCCTTCTAATCCGAGGACACCACATTTTTACATGTTGCCGAAAGTACACAAACCTGGTAATCCAGGTAGACCAATTGTAGCTTCTTATGATTGTCCTACCGAAAGAATATCATCATTTGTAGACTTTTATGCGCAACCTTTAGTAAAAAATTTAGATTCGCATATTAAAGATACTTACCACTTTTTAAATATTATAAAAAGTATTCATATTCCAAATTGTAATGATATTTTCTTAGTAACTATAGATGTCGTGTCCTTATATACTAATATACCACATGACGAAGGATTGTATGCCCTAAAAGAGTATTTCGATAGCCGCCCAAACCCGCGTCTGCCTTCTTCAAAATTTTTACTAGATTTAGCAGAAATGGTTTTAACCAATAACTATTTTACTTTTGATAATAAATTCTATCACCAAGAGAAAGGCACTGCCATGGGTACGCGCATGGCACCTTCTTATGCAAATTTATATATGGGTTCTCTCGAAACAAAATTTTTAAATAGTCAAATTCTCAAACCTTTAACATGGTTAAGATTCATAGATGATATTTTCATGATTTGGCCTCATAGTTTACAAACTCTTAATACATTCCTTAGTCAACTAAATTCATTTAGCAGTCTAAGATTCACTCATGAAATTTCTAAAACTAACATAACATTTTTAGATGTAGATATTACTTATAATAATCATAATATTTCAACTTCTGTTCATTTTAAAGAAACCAACAAGTTACAGTATCTGCATTACAGTAGTTGCCACCCGTCGCACACAAAACGGTCTATACCACATTCACTTTCTATCCGCGGTAAAAGAATTTGTAATAATTCAACATCTTTGGCTAAATATCAAGGCAAAATCTTCAATGGGTTATGTAGGCGCGATTATCCCCCAAACTTTTTACACAAACACATGAACAGGCCTTCTAACACTCCAAACGCTATACACACACAACAACAAAATTCCCTTCGGCTTATAATACCATACTTCCACGGGGCACACAAAATTCAAAATTTATTAAAGGATAGCTTCTCTATCCTTAAAAATAATAATATTACGCGAAATCTTTTGGAAACGTGCCCTAGTGTAACGTATAAACAAAATCAAAATTTAAAAGCTATTTTGGCAAAAAATAAAAATACACGGAGCAATAACACATTGTTAGGTACACACAAGTGCAACCAATCTCGTTGCAAAACATGTCCAATAATAAATTCCGATATTAATATACAAACTCATCATAACCCTGTTGTCATCAAAATTCAAAATTTCGCACAATGTACTACTTCTCATTGCGTATATATGCTGGAGTGCAGATTTTGTAACAGTTTTTATGTGGGAGAGACTACGACACCCCTTCGTACTCGCATGAATGGACACAGACATTCAGTAGATTCTCAAATTAATAATATTTTACCTGTGCCCACCCATGCGCGTATACATAACACTACCTTTAACAATTGTTTCACAGTAAGAGTATTAAAGAGTTTTCCTAAAACTATTCGGTCTATTGATTTAAAAACATGGGAAAGCTCTTTTATATGGCAGCTTGGTGCATACTATAGCCCTGGTCTGAATGTAATGCATTAGGTTTTGTCTAACTTGTTTTGTAAATTTATTAATATCGAACCAACAATGGACATAACATGCTGATGATGTTTTCCATGATGGGCTAGGTGGTGATGATATTTTTCTAAACATTAAATACAAAACTGTATAGTGCATTGCCTTTACCATTGCTAAAAGACATAAAATTACTTCTTCAAAATTTATGACAAAGACCTTCAGTCACTGTCACTGATGACGCCGCTCCATAGAGAGGCGAAATATTTGGCAATAAAATTTTATAGCTTCAATTTATATATTTTACCAAGTAAGAAACACATCTAACACACTTTATTTGTTTCAGATAATATTTATATTAAATTAAATTCTAGTAAAGCATACTTTAATTGTTAAAATATAAATAGTATTCCCTAGAATATTTTCAGATAATATTATATTATAATAAATTATTTATTATTTTCTTACTGAATACACATAGGTACTGAAGTATAAAAATCTGACCCTGATTGGTACAAGAAGTATAGTAGGTATTAAAACTGAAAATAATAAATTGAAAAATAATATCAAGATATTAAAAGCGAAGAGAGGGAAATTTCCATTTAGTGTTATAAAATATTATTTGGACAAAAATATTGACAATTGTCAAATATAAATATATTTCATACCTCAAATATAAATGAAGGTATATACACAGAGGGTAAAAGGTTTATCCTTAAAATTTATTGCTTAAATGACATGAAGCTATTTACTTAAAAAGACGTTTAGATTGTTTTAAATAATAATATTTGGAGAAAATAATCGTTTACATTCTGGCCAAAATAAATAAAAACTGTGATAAACTGTGATACATTTTTATAAATTATTATTATTTTACCTAGTTATATTTTCAATAGTTTTAACTTATTAACTGTCGTTTATTTTTAATTTGTTTATTTTTAGGATTATTTTTTGTATTATAAATATTTATGATTTCAATTAATGATGGACAGTTCAAGGAGTTCTGCTTGCTTATGTGGTACGTTAGCATTACATTCACAAGAAAGGTGTTGTGTATTATGTACAGGTTGCTCAGTTTGGTTTCACTGCGATTGCGTCCATCTTCTACCGGAACAATTAGATGTTATTGCTCCAGTTTCTTGGCTTTGTCCCTCATGTGAACGATATGGTGCATCCCAGACCCAAACAGAACATTTAACCACCGACACATCCACTAATAACTCGTTGGAGTGCCCAATTTGCAAGAAAAATAATTTCAGAGGTAAGAAAGGTCTCCGCATTCATTATGGCCGAATACATAAAAACCATGCTCCGCCTCCTGAAATATTGATTACAGATAATGCCTTTGATTATAATTCCTTCTCGTTCGAACGTTTTTTAACTGATTGTAGACCACATTATAAAATTCTGAAACGTATCCCAAAAGGTGCAAGACAGTGTGTAGCAGAAAAATTATGTACTCTTTTATCAGCTTGCATTAATTGTAACTCCACAAAATCATGGGAAAATCTATTTCTATTTTCCTACACTGCGCTAAAGGTTCCAACTAAATTGATTCCAAGCAAATCACTCACAAGTATTATAAAAGAAAACATTAACTTATTAAATAGAGATAATTTATCTAAAGGATATAAAATTTCAGATAAGCAAATAAAATTATCTAAACGTATTTTATTTTATTTTATTTTAAAGATTTATTGAATACAAACGACACATACAGATATTAACAGAAACAGATTTTTAACAAAATACATACATATGTGACAACAGCGTATTCACAGAAAGTTATACAAAATAAAAAGAAGTGTGACAGGACTGTTCTTATTCTTATATAATATATATAAGCAATATAGGTATTAAAAAAGTAGGTATATACACATAACAATAAATTATATATAATATTTGTTTATATACTTACACTGGTTCGAATCCCGGTGTGTACCAATAAGTTTTTAATTTAAAAATTTATGTACATTTGTTTGACAACACCACTATAGTGCCTCGGAGAGCACGTTAAGCCGTCGGTCCCGGTTTCACTATACCAAGTTGTGAAACTGTTTATAGATGGGTTCTTGAGTCTATTCAAAACATCGCAACGAGCTAGCCACTTGTTCGGTGTAGACTCATACCATCGGCTACGACGAGGTGGGATTAAAACCCCTCCGCTGGGTACCCTGGGGCTGTCTAGGCGGTCTCGGGCGCCGTAAGGCACCCGTGATGATACATATACATATATATATATATACTTACACATAATTATATACAGATTAGAAATAATATATAAACAATAATTAGATTGTAGGTTTTAGAAGGGATTTTATTCCACTCTTATACTTGCCAACTGAGCTGTTAAAAATGTCGAGGGTAACAAAGCGCGTATTATATATGCACATACGGTGTAGTGGGGCGCGTAGACCGGCATTGGTTCGGCTTGGTTGTAGATGGAATAACGCTTGTGACCTTATGTTGTGTTTAGGCACCCGAAAGTGCAGAAGCTCCAGAAGATCAGGACAGTCAATATGATTGTGCAGCAATTTAAACAAAAACATGGCATCCAATCCGGCACGTCGCTGCTGAAGGGTTGAGGTTTTAAATTTACTTATTAATAAGTCATATTTGATATATTTATGATGGCATCTAAAACTTACAATTTTAAGAAATTTTCTTTGAATTTTTTCTATACTGTTATTGTAAGTGTGGTAATGGGGATTCCATATAATTGATCCGTATTCCAAGATTGGTCTAACAAGTGAATTAAAAAGTGTTATGTAGGTGGTTGAATTTTTAAATGGAACCGCTGTACGTAAAGTAAATCCCATAAGTTTGAAGGCTTTGTTTATAATGTTGCTAATGTGAATGTCAAGAGTCAGTTTAGAGTCCAGTGTAATTCCTAAGTCGCGTATATTAGTAATATTCTCTAATAGATGTCGGTCAATAGTATAGGTTGTCATTACAGGAGTTATTTTTCTTGTGAAAGTGATAGATTTACATTTATTTATATTAAGGAGAATTTTGTTCATAGAACAATATAGGCTGAGGGATTCTAGGTCAAGTTGAAGCAAAATAGTATCATGAATATTATTTATTATTTTGTAAATTTTTAAGTCGTCAGCGTATATTAGTAAATTTGAATACTTAATATATTTGGAAATGTCGTTTATGTACAAAATAAATAAGAATGGTCCAAGAATTGAACCTTGTGGGATTCCAGACGTTACAACAACCGTTTCCGACTCGAAACCATTGACAATAACACGTTGTTTTCTATTATGTATGTATGATGAGAACCACCTGAGCAGAGACCCCTTAATACCATTATAGGCTAGCTTTTCGAGCATAATAACATGATCGACCTTGTCAAAGGCCTTCTTGAAGTCAGTATAGATAGAATCTACTTGCAAACCACTGTCAAGAGCATTGAAAATATAATTAGTGTAAACAGTTAAATTAGTAATAGTAGATTTGCTCTTGACGAACCCATGTTGGGCTGGGGTAATATGGTTATGCAGGATTGGATAAATTGTTTTGTGAACAAGTTTTTCAAAGACCTTTGACAAAGTCGACAATATTGAGATTGGACGATAGTTTTCCACATTACTGTAACTCTCAGACTTGTGTATCGGAATGATATTAGCTATCTTCCAAATGTCTGGAAATAAGCCAGTATTCAAACTTTTGTTTAGAATAATAAATAGGGGAAGTGCTAATGATTCCGCAGTCTGGATTAAAAACAATGGTTCAATTTTATCTGGACCTGGCCCCTTTGATGTGTCAAGAGATTTTAATTCTTTTTGTATATCTGCAAGGGGTAAATATATATTTGAGACTAGTGTGTTATAGTCAATGTCGCCCACAGGTGGTAACCATGTGCTGAGGTCTAAATTCGTTGGCTCGTAGACAGAAAAGAAAATTTTTGAAAATAGTGAGCAAATAACTTTAGGGTCACCAGTGATGGTGTCCCCAAAAAACATTTTACGGGATAAGCACTTTTTTTCGATTTAGAACCAACATATTTCCAAAATGTTTTAATATTTTTTCTTATTTGAGCTTCTGTATTAATAATATATTTATTATAATTGGTGCGAATTAATTCTTTAAAACGTGCTCTGTACATAGAAAAAAGGGAATAGTGCAATTGTGAATTTTGTGATTTTTTATATTTAATCCAAGATTTACGCTTCAACTGACCAAGTTTTATTAGTTCTTTGGTAAACCAGACGGGGTAAATAGTGGGTTTAAATGCTTTCTGAGGAACGTGCGCTTTTATTATACGATATAAATGGTCATAAAAGACTTCAAATGCGTCATTAACCGGCAGATTGTTTAATTCGTTCACCCAACTTACAGTCAACATGTCCCTATTGATGTCTTCATAGTTAGCCGCCTGAAAATTAAATTTATGTATGCGACAGCGCGGCATACCAGCTGAGGACAAGGTAATAGTCATATCAAATAAAATAGCTGGATGTTGACGGTCGGGTGGTACGAGGGGGTCACTGCTCAGAGATACATTGACTTCGTTGTTACACAATAATAAATCTAGTATTCTGTTGTTTACGTTTGGTATGCTATTATACTGCTTCACGGACAGGAAAGATAACGCGTTCAGCAACGGCGTACTTCTACCGGACGGAGATACCAAGTCTGCAGTCAAATGTTTATGGGTAGGAGAAGATTTCCAGTTTAATTCTGGCAAGTTATAATCACCTATCAATGTAATATGGGATGGGTTCAATTCATTTATGATATTAATAACGGCATCAAAATGGTCAGAGTAAGTAGAAGTAGGCATGGCGGGTGGTAGGTACGTAACGGCCACAAGCAGACAGTCAGACTCGGAGCGGGTCCCCGCGCGTAACGGTATGGAAATGATGACAGTATCCACGGACGGTACCTCTGCGACGCTGATACGCGTGGCTCGTAACTGGCGCCTGACAGCCACCAATGTACCTCCCCCAGACTTCTTTGATGACGAGGTGAGATCACGATCATGTCGAAAAACTATATAACGATCATCCATAAATTCCTCACTACCAATGTCAGGCGTTAGGTTGGTCTCTGTTAAAACGATTATATCATAATCATTATTTAATATGTTAAAGTAGATAGTATTTAGCTTTGTCTTAATTCGATTGCAGTTTTGATAAAAGATAATTAAGGTTGTATTAAGCTCTGTGAATGGCAAAACAATAAATATATGATTGATTTGCACAATAGAAAGTTACTTGTGGAATAAATATATAGAGTGGAGAGAAGGTGTATGTCAATGATATTCAATATGAATTTTAAATACTAATGCAGCTAAAATGTAAATAGCAGAGTAAACAATATATAACGTTTTATTATAAGTTAAAAATAAGTACATGCCATATGTAAGTATGTAATAATAATTAGGTATATATTTTATAATAAATAAGTGAATTAGTAATGTGTAAAGTAGCAAATAGTATAAATAATATATATAAGTATGTAAGTAATTAAGTACAATAGTATAAACAATTAAATAAAATGAGTGTACATATAAATTGAGCAATAGATAAAAAGAAAATGTATGGGCCTCCCTACACAATCCTCGCAATATCAGCTTCATCTCTAATAGCAATAATTTGAGATTGATCTTCCTTACGAGTGAAGATAGAACCGTTTTTGATCCATATGTACTTGTATTTTCTCTCAGCGGACACAAGTTTAGCTCGACGAAACAACAGCTTGCGTTGAAGTGTTAGATGCTCATTTACAAATAACTTTTTTGGAGGTCCTGGTAACTGTAGCAGCTCTGTATCGATACCCGCTCGATGTTGTTTGGCCGCAGCGATGACGTAGTCGCGTAGGGTTCGAGACGAAAGCTTTACCACTACATTCTTCGGAGGCTGCGCATCGCGCCGGTCGCCGGCGCCCGCGTTAATGTGTGCGTGCGGTACTCGATGCGCAAATACGATGTCCTTTGAACTGATGGGTAGTTTCAAATAGTTACCGATTTCCTCTACGATGTTGACCAAATCCTCGTTTTTACGTTCAGGCAGGTTACGGATTTCAATATTACACTGTCTAGCAAACTGTTCAGTGTCATCGAGGCGATCATAGACCACAAATATTAAAAGACTTAACTTCTTTTTCGGCAGGTGTTGCAGGTACTAAGCTAGTTGATCATCTGTGCGGACTGACAAATATGATGTTTTGAGGTTCAGTAAATAACGAGTTTTTAAAATATTTGTATGGTGCTTCACTCTGTGCTTTAAAGAAAAAGGATGGCGGTATTCGACCTATTGCTGTAGGAAATGTATTTAGAAGAATTGCTTCTAAAATCGCTTGCAAAAGTATTTCTCAGTTAATTGGTCCTGAATTATCTCCAATTCAGGTTTCGCAGTTCCTAATGGATGTGAAGCTGCTGTCCATGCTTCAAGACAATTTATTCATTCAAAACATATACCCCTAAAGTCTTACTTAAAATTGATTATAAAAATGCCTTTAACACTATAGAAAGAGATACTATGCTTAATGCAAAAATGTTTGACAGCTGTCAAGCAAATAACAGCTGATCTCTGTATTTTTTTAATTTAAAATTAGTATAAATTGTTTTTACCTTATAAAATTGCAGCTATATATGCAAAAAAACTGTAAAAACTGATTGATAATATTATATTTTCATATTTATGGTGTTAAAGTGAGAAAGTATAGTGTGTAAAAGTTGATGCATTATCCCGCGTCAAGGACGCCAGTGACCGAAAACCGTTTTAAGTGTACTTAAATTAAGGTAAAGTTATTATTAATGAACACAAATCTTATAGATGAGAGCAATAATTGATAATTAATAAACTTTTTAACAAGTATTCAATCTACTAATGTAACGAACATTTCATATGAAATACCATCTAATAAATAGAACCACCAATAGATGGCGCTGTGTGAACTATATAATAAATTTTAATAAAATGAAAATAAATTGTAAAGAAACACAATATTGTTTGGAATATATTATAATAACATAAATACTTACAGAAAATTACACCACATAAACTATAAATTAGATGTCTGTAATATAACCTAAATGAGGATAACCTTAAACACTTCTAAACGTATTGAATGTTTATTTATTATAGTGGTGTAAAACATTTCACCTTTTAATGAATATAATAACACAATATATAGTGATATATAAATTGTATAGCATTTGTATTATATGCAAATTATATTAACTAGACAACCCTTACAAGGCCTGACTTTGTTTACAAACTATTACTTTTTTTTAATATTTTTTTTTTGGCAAAGAACAACTTTGATTTAAATAATATTCGGTCCGATATAAGTCAAAGGAAACTGAAATTATTTCGAAATTATTAATTATGGATAAGAAATCAATAAATGTGTATAAAACAAGATCGCAAATTATAAAAAACAACGAAAAAGTAATAAGTGAACATGAAAATAAAATTATAGACTTGGAAAGTAGCATCAAAACGTACCAAACATTAATTTGCAAGTTACGTATACAATTATCGGATAAAGACATATTAATACAAGAACTAAAAAACGAGCAAGAAGAAAATAGTCAAGAATTTGAAAAGCAATGTAAATATATTTTATTATTGAAAAAACAATTATCTATAAAAGAGGCCGAAAATATAGACTTACAAAACAGTCTATTTAATTTAACTGATGTCAATCAGACTTTGGCGGAAGAGTATGAGGAAATAAGTATAACTAACAACTCATCAATTATACCATTAAAAAATAAAATAAATGAAATGCACAGGGAAAACACAGTTCTTCATAATCAATATATAAAAATTTATGAAGAGTATAATATTTTAAAAGGAAAAGTTAGCTTAAGAACTCTCAATAAACATGAAATAAAACACAGCAAAAGTAAAAAACAAAATAAAACGATTCGTAGACTAAATAAAAGGATAAAAAAGCTAGAAAAGGAATGTATATATCTAAGAAAAATTATTAACAAACGGAAAAATAATACTGACATATGTAACAAAATAAATGATATTGAAAAACACGTCAAAGAATATGAAGAGACCGTTTTACAAGAAAAAAACAGGAATAAAATAAAGGCAAATACACAAACAAATGACATTTTACTAATTGGGGATGAATTTACTAAAGAAGTAGGAACCATGTTAAAAGAAAATGTATTTATAAACAGTAATAAACATCGTGATTCCAGTTTTCATTTGAAGCAGGGTGATAAATTGATAAATTCCGACCGAGAAGTGGCGGCGGAGTTTGAGAATTTTTTCGCTCACATACCTGTGGAAGCTACAAGGTCGCTGGATTCTTCGCCGACTCTAGCACTAACTTTCCTGAATAAAAATGTCCCGGTATGTACCCAAGTTTTTAAATTCTGTCACATTACCGCGGAGGATATATTGAAAACATTTAAATCTCTTAATAGAAAAAAAACGGAAGACCTTTGGGGAATTTCTGTTAAAATTTTGGGATCGATAATGGAATCTGTTGCTCATCATCTTGCAGTTATATTTAATGAATGTGTCGATGTAGGGGTGTTTCCAGAACTATTGAAATATAGCAAGATTATTCCCTTGTTTAAATCTGGAGACAAATCGAATCCGTCAAACTTTAGACCCATATCTATTTTACCCGCCTTTAGTAAAGTTTTTGAGAAAATTATATTAAATCAAATTTTGTTATATTTTAATAAAAATAAGCTTCTACATGATCGGCAATTTGGTTTTACCAAAGGACGATCTACAACCGATGTGGAGTAGCTCTCATTAAGCATATTTATGAAGCTTGGGAAGAATCGCATGATATTGTAGGTGTTTTTTGCGACTTATCGAAGGCGTTCGATTGTGTAAAACACGAAATATTATTAACAAAACTAAATCATTATGGTATTAAAGGCTTATCTCTAAAATTGATTGCTTCATATTTATAAGTTAGGATTCAAAGGGTTTCCATAAATCATATAACATCTACCGGCTCTCCCGTAATGATGGGTGTCCCGCAGGGATCGATACTGGGACCCTTTCTCTTTCTAATATATATTAATGATCTTCCTTTTTTTGTACACGATCTATGTGATATTGTTCTTTTTGCTGATGATACATCTTTAATCTTTAAAACTAACAGAAAACTTCAATCATACGATTTTGTAAATAATGCTCTCTCACAAGTTTTGGATTGGTTTACGACAAATAACTTGCTACTAAATGCAAAGAAAACCAAATGCATAAGATTTTCTCTTCCAAACACCAAGTTAATACAAGGGAACATAATTTTAAATGGAGAACATTTAGTTCTGGAAGATTCTACCACCTTTTTAGGGTTAAAGATCGATAAAAGTCTACAGTGGGGATCACATCTGATATCTTTAGCGAGTAAGTTAAGTTCCGCGGCTTATGCTGTCAGAAAAGTTAGACAACTAACAAATATTAGTACAGCAAGGCTTGTTTATTTTAGTTATTTTCATAGCGTCATGTCGTATGGTATCCTAATATGGGGAATGGCCGCAGATATACAGTCTATTTTTATACTACAAAAAAGAGCAGTGCGATCTATTTATAATTTAGGGCCCCGTGAATCTCTAAGAAATAAATTTTGTGAATATAATATTTTAACGGTGGCTTCTCAATATATATTAGAAAACATATTGTATGTTCATAATCACATTTATCAATTCCAAAAGAATAGTGACATACACACATGTAATACCCGTAATAAAGATAATCTTGCTTTACCCAAATACCGCCTACAAAAAACCATTAATTCTTTTATGGGTCTTGGTGTTCGGATGTATAATAAATTACCAGCACAACTTTTAATTTTGCCTATGAGTAATTTTAAGGCCAAAATTAAAGAAATTCTTATAAAAAAAGCGTACTATAAAGTAGATGATTATGTTAGGGATAAAAATGCCTGGTTATCGACATAATTTAGTTATGATTTGACAAATGCCCTTTTACAGCAGCATTTTAATATATAATTAATATTGTAATGAAATTATCATTTGTGTATTTTTTAATTATTGTAATGACATTTGTAGAATGAATATTTATATGTATATGTTGTGTGCGCGTACGTAGGTATGTATGTTTGTATGTGTGTATATATATAATTTTAGTAAGTTGCTGTAACATTTTTTTTTGTGATTGTTGCTGCCTTTTTTATTTATTTTTTATTATTATTATAATACTTTTAGTATGTAGTATGACAATGCCTTTTTACAGCAGCTTTTTATTATTTATTCGGAAACGACATATTGTAAAATAATGATATCATAATTTAATTCAATTCTCTTAGGTCTTAGTATGACAATGCCTCTTTACAGCAGATAATTAATTTATTTTTGTTGTATTTTATTTTCATTTGCTCATTCTAAATTTAATTTTGAAATTATCATTTATTTATTAAAGTAGGTATAATATTACAGTTGTGACATTGTTATTGTATACAATTTAAACTAATTTGATTTAGTTAAATTTATTATTAATATTTTTTTTATTTTTTTATTATTGTTATTATTTTTATTGTTATTATTATTTTTTATTTTTTTATTTTTTATTAATTTTATGTTGATGTTATTATTATTGTGTCATAGCCAGGTTCTCACTAAGCGTAACTTTATTTTCTATCTTGTTTTATTAATGCATGGATGTCTTACTTTTACTTTTCCCCGTGTTCTGATGAGCCAAGTATTGTATTTGCTTGTACTTTGAATTGGAAATGACGTGTTCAAGTGTCACCATGCAGTGACCTATGGAAATAAATTATTTTGAATTTTGAATTTTGAAAATGAAATACAGAATAAATGTCCAAAAATATTTGCCTATATGTGGCAGTGTTATCACACGCCTTCATCTCTTTTTTTCGGAAATAAAATTATTGGTTCTGAAATTGGCTGTCAACAAGGAGACCCTATGGGTCCTGCTGCTTTCTCACTTACTATCCAACCTTTAATTAATAGCTTGTTATCCGAATTTAATGTCTTCTATTTAGATGATGGTACTTTAGGAGGCGACCCTTCCATCGTTCTTTCAGATTTTTCCAATATTATTTCAAAATCTAAGCAATTTGGTTTGGAAGTAAATAATAACAAATGTGAGTTGTTTTTTACATCAGAAATAAATGATGATATAGTTTATGCGTTCGATAAAATTGCCCCTGGAATAAAAATAATGAATAATAAAAAAAATACTTTACTAGGTTCACCCCTTGTCGATGAAGGAATCACTACAGTTTTAATAAATAAACTAGATACATTAAAACTAGCAACTTCCAAATTAGTAGATATAGATCCACATATATCTTTCTTTTTGTTATCAAATTGTCTTTCCTCCCCAAGGTGTATGTATACTTTACGCACGACTCCTTGTTGGAATTCACCTATTCTTAATGATTTTGATAATCAAATAAAATTAAGCCTTGAATCAATTTTTAATATTAAAATTAGCACCGAGCAGTTTAATCAGGCTAGCCTACCAATTAGACTTAGCGGTTTAGGTATTAAAAAAGTCACTAACTCATCAATTTCTGCTTATTTGAGTTCTCTTTCTAGCACAAAACCACTTTGTGCTGCAATTTTATCAAAGACAACCACTGATAAAAAAAATTTTCATAGAGAATTAGAAGCTATTGATAGCTGGAAAATAATGTCTTCCATTGATGAACTTCCTACTTGTATGTCTCAAAAAGAATTAGATAAACCTATATTTGAGAAAATTTTTAATAATATCCCCAGACATTGCATAAAAGTTGAAGCCCGAGTAGCTGCAAGTTGCAAAAGTGCTATTCCCTCTCCATATACAGGCACACTACTGGACGCTAGTTCTATTCGTATATCAGCTGCTTTACGCCTGGGTTGCGATATTTATGAGTCCCATATTTGTGTTTGTGGGAATACAGTAGACTCACAAGGCCATCATGGCTTGTCTTGCCAAAAAAGCGCTGGTCGTTTTTCCAGACATCAAAATATCAACAACATTATCTGTCAATCATTAGCAAAAGTACATATTCCGTCCGTTCTTGAACCATTAGGTCTACAAAGATCAGACGGTAAAAGACCAGACGGAATGAGCGTTATACCATATAAATGTGGACGTGCTTTGGTCTGGGATGCTACTTGTTCGGATACGCTTTGTCAAAGGCACGTCACTTCTTGTTCAAAGCGTGTCGGTGCCGCGGCCGAGCAAGCAGGCAAGATTAAACGTAACAAGTATGCAGAGCTCCTGAACTCATACCTGTTTTTGTCATTTTCGGTTGAGACGATGGGCCCATGGTCCGAGGACGCTAGTGAATTTATCCACGATTTAGGAAAAAAAATAAAAATTGCTACTGGAGATCCTCTGAGCAAAGAGTACCTTGTTCAGAGGATCAGCATTGCGATCCAGCGTGGTAATGCAGCTAGTGTCCTTGGTACACTGCGCCCATCGTCTAACATTCAAAATTTTTATTATTAATTTGTAGGTATTATATATAGATTTTTTTTTATATAAGTTATTAGATAATGGATTTTGTAAATTTTATTTATTATATTTGTAATTATATATATATATATATATATATATATATATATATATATATATATATATATATATATATATATATATAAAAATTAATAGCGAAAAATGCTCAAAGTAGTCTCGAGGCCGATTTTGATAAAAACTGAAACTGCATCATTGGTCTGGCGCGAATAATAGATAGGGTACTTTTTATCCTGGAAAAAAATATCCTTTAGAATTTAATATTTGACTTTTTTTGACTTTTGATCATTCGCGACTGATTTTATAAGTCTACAGACTATAATGGGCCGGGATGCCCGAGACGCAATTTATTTTGAATAAAGCGAGAATTTTAAATTACTGCACACTTATCTATTGTCCGCAGCGCCGGAGACTGTTGGAACTACTGCTCGGTCCAACACAGATTTCGTAATAAATCTCTTCAACATAAAATTAATAAAAATGAATTCAGAGATTTATTACGAAAGAGACTTCATTGATGAACAAACAAATTGCTTCTTATAGGCGTGGATTTTATTTAAGTATAAATTAGTTTTACTTTAGGGCATTACACACATACTGCTCTGATGACAAACTAACCTATAAGCTTATATGTGTACTAGAAACAACGGCCCTAATACATATTATATTTTATAAACACCCAGACCACGGAAACTATACAGAAAAAGTACTAATATTATTTTTGCCATGAGTAGTAACCCTAGACCTCAGGGGCGGTGAAACATATGAGATCATAGCATTCATATTCTGGTTAATGCGACATTATTCCTACATACATATTGGTATAACATTTTGTGCTGGACATATGTATTTTGATCTCTCTCCTTTATGTCCAACTTGGGCTTTCTCCTCTGTATTTATTTTATTACTTTTTAATCGTTTATGCCATCTCCATGATCCATTTTCAAATTAAATTATAATTAATCACGTCGAGGTCACCCATTGAGTTTCACGCTTTCAGGGTTCGGAGAATCAGTAAGCACCTGAGGAAAATATCGTGAACGCCAATAATGTGGACTAGGAAAAATTCTTCAATTAAACTAGTTTTTACTTCGAGAATAAAATGAATATACAGAGGAGAAAACCAAATTGGACATAAAGGAGAGCGATAAAACGCACATCTGTCCAGCACAATTTAATTTAAATTTTGCAATATTTAATTACCTTTTTTTAAATTAAAACATTTAACAGCAGGTACTTTTACTTTTCTTTTACTTTTAATAATAAATACATTACTAAATAAACTAGCTTTATTCGTTTCTTAACCACAAAATGGCTAGATATCGGTAATAAGTAGTACTTGGACGAACCACCACGTCTCGACATTTCTAAACTAGGAGCAGACAGAATTTAAGCAAATTAGAATTTGGCTTTCTTGTTAGATAATCAAATTGTAGGTTTTGAACGGGTGCGAACATAGACTCGCCTACGTAATAGACGAACGGTAATAATATGGATTTTTTATTTGGGTCGTTTTTATTCATACTATGGTACTAGTTTCTATAGATTAGCTATTTTATAAGTTTGTTGTTGTATATTTAGCTATCATTCTCGTTACTTAATAAAATTACAATATTTTTAAGTACAATTCGTATTTAACTATTTTAAATAGTGCGCCGTAAGGCACCCGTGATGATATATACCTATGTGTATGTGTATGTGTAAATAGTGCGCCGTAAGGCACCGTAATTATATGTGCCTATGTGTATGTGTAATAGTGCGCCGTAAGGCACCCGTGATGATATGTACCTATGTGTATGTGTAAATAGTGCGCCGTAAGGAACCTGTGATGATATGTGCCTATGTGTATGTGTAAATAGTGCACCGTAAGGCACCGTGATGATATGTACCTATGTGTATGTGTAAATAAGAAAAAAAAACAAAGAAATGTGTTCTCTTTACTGATCATGATATATTATTTTACCGTCACCCGATATATATGTCATTTCACAAGCTATAGTTTATTCTATGTTTACGAGAAACATATTAACATGCATAGTTTGGCCAAAAATACTGTTACAATTATAAATATAACATTTGAATTTGGAATCTGTCATTTTTTATTCGGATTCCTTGAGGGTAGCCCGAACACTATAGTCGTGTGTTCCTAGTATATTTCTCATAGTACCAATTTTGTAGAATAAGCATTCTTATGTGATCTTGAGTGTGAGAAGTGTAGTATTTACGCAGTCGTCTCAGTGTTTGTGCTATCTCAACAAATCACTTTATCTTCAGTAAAATAGCGGTACCCATTTTACTGTCAATTATTTCCTCCTTTACTTGACACTGGCATTACTATACCGTATATTTGCATACGGTCATGTGGACATTCCTTTTTCTACCCTAGTCCTTTCCCGATTCCTTCCCATCCTGTTAGCCCACTTTCACAAATAATATTTAATGAGTTTACCCACAACTACCCACTAGACACTGGCAAAATTACGCGTAATGCGTAGACGCTATTTTTTTACCAAAATATAATAATAATAATTTTTATTCGATTGTTCATTGTGTTTTCTCGTTTCGGCGCCAATTTATTGTACAATATTTTGCGTTATCAAAACGGAGTGCGGTTATAAAGAGAACCGAATCGCTGTGAATGCGTTACACAAAGTAGGTATGGAGCCAAATGCAATTTTTAAAACTCCCATACACTTGGTATTAGTCAAATGTTTGTGTACCGGACTATTAATAGGTACAATGAGACCTTTGCTTTTTGTGACAGAAAAAGATCTGGCCGTCCACGTAGTGTTCGTACCAAAAGGTGGTCAAAGCAGTAAGGAAAAGAATTCGAAGAAATCCTGTCCGAAAGCAAAAGATTTTATCACGGGAGATGAAGATGGCACCTAGAACCATGTCGTATTTTTTAAAGGATGCAGCCTATAGGGATGCACTGGTAATTTATTAACTGATAATTTTAAAAAGAATAGGGTGGTAAAATCGAAACAACTACTGAAGCGGTACCTAAAGGGAGGTCACAGAAAAATGTTGTTTACCGATAAGATTTTTTTTACAATTGAGCAAAATTTTAACAAATAGAGTGCAACTTGGGCATTATCCGACTTCAGTGATGGTTTGGTGTTAGCTATGAAGGAGTGACTGAGCCATATTTTTGTTATAAAGGTATCAAAACATCGGTAAAAATGTATCAAGATACCATTCTTGAGAAGGTAGTTAAGCCCCTTAACAACACCATGTCCAATAACCAATCCATATCCAGGACCATATCCTTCCAGCAAGACTCGGCGCCGGGTCATTAAGCTCGGTCTACGCAGTCTTCGTTGGAGCGAACGTTTCGGAGTTTGAGAGCTGAAGACTGGCAATCGCCTAGTCCCGATCTTAATCCGCTGGATTATGATTTATGGACAGTTTTAGAGAGTACGGCTTGCTCTAAACATAATTTGGAGTCCCTAAAACAATCTATACAATTGGCAGTGAAGAATTTTCCCATGGAAAGAGTGCGTGCTTCTATTGATAAATGGCCTCAACGTTTAAAGGACTGTATTGCAGCCACTTCGAATTAGCTTTTTATATTGTTTATTGTTTTATATTTATGTATTAAACTAACACACTGTTAGTTAAAAAAAATGGAAAAACATACTAATATAGTTTTTTATTATTTTGGGTGGGAATCGAATCTAACGCCATACAATGCCACCGGCGGGAGCACTAATCCACGGAGGCGGCCACACACTTATAACTATGCCGCTTGTCCTGTTAAAAGACATTTAGATGTCTTATGGACCAGATTCATAATTGTCTATCCTCGTTGGTTTATAAAAGTCATTTTGTTATTGCACCAACGACACGGTGTAATTTCATAGTCTCGAAAATCTTTGAACGCCACAGAGCGATACTGTCATAAATGTCATTGTTTATCTACACCATTCTGTATCTATATCTGTAATAGTGTCCTCGTCCGCTTGTGGGAATCTTTCGACGTGGATAGAATCTAATTATTAAGCTCCAATATCTACTCCTGGAATTATATTCGCTTGGTAAGAAATTGTAATTGAGAACTCACCAGTAGTTATGCTTTGGGTGTCTACTGGTTATTTTTTAACGCCTTAGCGAATAGTTAGAAACTAGAAGATGATTTTGCTATAGCTGGTGTATTAAATATATTTTTTAAAGAACACGGAACCCATATTGCGATGTTCTGACATTCCGTCTGTCTGTCACAGTTGATATTTAAAAATAATTGACAGAGAATGCATTAGACCTCAAAAGTACCAGATTAAAAGCATTGATAAGTTAAAATTTAAGCACTCTTACTCTAGACTTAACTTGTAACTGTCTGGAAAAACCAAAACAGATAGGTTCCTGCTATACAATACAAAAACATGAAAGCAAAGCGCTTTGTGGGTTTCGGACAAATTGTAACGATATAGCAGTGGAGACCCTCTCCATGTCTGGTTGTCTCATGTTGATCTCTAAATGGGGCAGGAGGTATTAGTCCATAGAGTTCTATCGCACACTCACCGATGTGTAACCTATAAAAATCCCCAAGAAAGGCAACATTAGGCTATCAAGTGTGTTTTCGATTATCTAAGAGGGGGAAATTGATTTCAGAAATTAATTAACATCTCAGTAAATCCAACACGGAAAGATTAATAAATACTGACAAAAATATAATTTTAATTATGCGACCAACATTAATAGAGAACGCAGACTTCGTCGTTACGGATGCAGTATCCTTAATGCTCCAAGTACAAGTATGGGTTAAAAACCCTCCCCTGTATCTCGAAGCGCTGGTTTTTAGATTACAAATGAAAGTACTTACCGCACTTGGTCGTCACACTTGAAAGTCACTATTAATTTTAATGACGTCTGGCATCAAGTCTAAAGGGCCGCTACCTAAGATTTACGAGGAAAATGTAAAGAGGGTACTTATTTATCCAAAGATCAATTGATATGATAATGAGTCATTAGAAGCCAATGCTCTTAGAAAAGGACAAATTATAGCTATTAGGTTGTAGGAGAAAACGTAAGCATATGGGGTACACGTAAGCAATACTGATTACTCAGATTTACTTTATTCTCTTCCTAAATTTACCTAAAATAAGAAATCTGATCCGTGGGAAACTTCAAGAACATTTTTCAAAAGTGCTTTGAATATCTAGATTCTATTTTTGTATATCTTTATCTACAATCTACCATACATAGTCACTTTCCATGTCTGTCTGTCTGTACCCTTAGATATTCTAGTAGTTGCAAGACGTTCCGTATTTCACGGGTCGTCCCGTATTTCGGGCGTAATTTTAAATGTCCTGCCGGGACTGACTTTGTCCTGTATTTCAACCATGCTCAATTTAGTATTGTCGATTCGTGCTACGGCTGACAAATACTCATACGCAACGTTCGTACGAAATAAATGTACACCTTGCTTAATATTTATAATATTTAAGAAAAAAATAATACAATCATAATCATAATTTAAAACCAACAGTACTTTTTGTTGCATTTAACATATAAAATAATAATAATTTAAAACGATCATTAGCTACAGTTAAAAAAATGATTATTTTTGCCCATTTAACCATTTGTCCCTAACCATAGTCTGAAAAAAAATCTGGCAACACTAATTCTAAGCTACGCAATGGATTTTATACGATTTTTATTGTCATTTATTCAGAATGGGAGTTAGATAAATATAAAATGGAGTTAGATAAATATACATATAAAATAAACATGTCTTATTTTCTATATTATTTTGAGAGATTTTATTGCTATCGCTGACTTATCGATATATATCAAAATGATTTACTACGGAGCACCAACTTGACTAAATCATTTAATATGTTTTTTATGATTGAGAGGGTTAAATTAAACATGCATAACACTAATCGAATTAAAACATTTTTTTTTAAATAAATTAAAAAGTTTAGTTCAAATAGGTAAATGTAGTATTTGGACCAGGGGTTGTAGATAACGGACTAGTACTAGTAGGGACGGGTGTCGGCGGCGAACTGCTGAACTGTACCATCACCAGCTCGTACGTCACTATGGTACCAGCCACCTGCAACCAAACGTCATCATCATCATCATAATCAAACTCCTCTAACATATAGGGTAAAGATGGGAAAGACGAAAGTTTATCATTAAATGGACGGCCGATCTCGCACCCCGGAAAAATCTGGAATTCTCTGAATCTGCTGAAAATTTGGAAACCTACTGGAACCGACACACAATGGTTTTTTTTTTAATGTACAAACAACACTATGGTGACTGTGTATGGATATCTCGAGAATCACTGGTCAGGTTTTTTTTTATTGGAGCTCAGCATGTGACTTTGTCTACATCTACCTGATGATAAGCAGTTCTACAAAGTCAATGGGGTCGATCAATACATTGTTGTTTAACAGCTTTGATAGCTCCCACTATACCGGCTAAATAATGCAGTTACGATACGGGCGGCGAGAATTTGCATTAACTGATAATAAGCAGTTCTACAAAGTCAATGAATGGGGTCGATTAATACATTGTTGTTTAACAACTTTGATAGCTCCCACTATGCAGGCTAAATAATGCAGCTACCGCACCCTGAAAGGGGTCTATTAACTCTATAGACTAAAACCGAAATATGACTAGGTAACTTGACGTTTTTTGCACCTGCTGTATGGCGGTAACGAGACCGGTCGGCCTAGTTGTAGAGACTTCTTCCCCCCACTTTTTATCTATCTTGTTGAGCGACATGAAGTGAAGTGTAGTGAGTAAAGTGAAGTGTAGTTAGTAAATTAGATGATAATGTAACTAAGAAAAAGTATGATAATAAAATTTTATTTTATTTCAGATTGGAGTGGGGTGAAGTGGTTTGGAGTATGGAGGAGTAATGCAAAATGAAGGGTTCTGAACTGGAGTGAGGTAAAGGAAGTGAAGTAAAGACAAATGAAATGGAGTGAAGAGAAGTAAAGTGTAGTTAAGGAATCAAAGCGTAGGCAATGGAAACTGTTTTGTACCTGTTGTTCACAAACAAATAAATTTGATTATATTTGTCACTAGTCGACCTAAAAGTTATCCATATCACAGGAGAATGTTCTCCGAAATAGAAGGAAGAGATAATTACTTACGCTAAGAAGAAGTCCTTTGGTAACACTGAAAAACTGCAACCCAGTCAACGCAACGTTATCTGAGTTCACTTGTTCTATAAACCTTTGGACCTAAAATGAAATACAAATTATTAAAATTATGAATTTGTTATATTTTATTTATATAGAAATTTGGTATACAATAATTGTATACCAAATTTCTACCTCATGCAGTTTTCGAGATATCGGTTTAGCAGAATATTATCAGCAATTCCGCCACGTAATAACTTACCTACCGCTGTATAAAATACAGGTGAAGACACTCCATACAGGACGAAGCGGTAGCAAAATGCTATCAGAAATTTTGCCACTCAATATCTTGGTGGTGGCCGAGTTGGTTAGACCTTGGACTTAAAAACATTAAGGTCTCTGGATCGAATCCCGGTGTGTACCAATAAGTTTTTAATTACAAAAATTATGTACATTTGTTTGACAACACCACTATAGTGCCTCGGAGAGCACGTTAAGCTGTCGTTTCGGTTTCACTATACCAACTTGTGAAACTGTTTATAGATGGGTTATTGAGCCTATTCAAATCACCGCGACGAGCTAGCCACTTGTTCGGTGTAGACTCATACCATCGGCTATGACGAGGTGGGATTAAAAATCCTTCCGCTGTGTATCCTGGGGCCGTCTAGGCGCTCTTGGGCGCCGTAAGGCACCCGTGATGATATGTATGTATGTATGCAATATCTTACCTCTATACAAAAAACAAATGGAGAAACATCATACAGGGGCGTGTTCGGAAACTAACACTTTAACACTGGGTAATGTCACTGCACTATATGCATCTCTGGTTCTCTAAGCATTTATCAATATTTTTATCGCACTCTGTGACACTACCCAGTTAAAGTGTTAAGTTTCCGAACACGGCCCAGAATGGAGCGGGCACCAGGGTAGCAGAATGTTAATAGCAATTCCGCCACATAATAACTTACCTCTGTACAAAACACCGGTGAAGGCACATCATATAAGATGGGAGCAGGTACCAGGGAAGCAGAATGCACTTGGGATGCTATCAATGATACTGCCACTGACCGCGTTATCAAGAACACGAGCGAAAACAAAAAGTATGCTGCCTGTTCATAACCCTTTAATACTGTTGAGCTGAAAAAATGTATGACTAAGACTTATGATATTAAACACATGATAAGTAGAACATAGCATAATATGAACATGGCAAATAGTAATTAAAATTGAGATACAGAATACTTTCTATAAATTATGGAATAAAAACTCATTTTCTTGGGCTTCCCATGTTTAAAAAGGTTTAAGATATTTTTCATCTCTTTGCAGCCCTGGTCAAAACTACTCACTATATTTTCTACTAATAGAATGAGGTTCTATCTTTGTACATTTCTTCTCATTTTATCAGCAATAATTATTTAAACTCAAACGGTGGCTGTGAAGAAAATGATAATTCCAAAAATACCTTGTTGTGTTGTTATGGGGGCATCGACTTGTACCCTTAATTCCATCTCTGAAAAAAAACATATAAATATTAAAAGGAAAAGTGTAAAAACTTTAATATCCTGTAAGGGAAGCTTCAAGATACTTACTCCAGGGTATGAAACAGCTGAAGACAAACAAAGAAGAGGTTGTTAGCGAAAGATATGAACACCACTCCGTTGATAACGTCGTCTACTTGTCTCACCATGTCTGTGGCCCTGCAGTAGTCTCCTCGGATGCTCCTCCAAAATGCTTCTGGTAGGTACTAGACATAACAATATTAAATTAATGAAAAACATAAAACTGATAATCTTTAATAAAAATAATAGTTTTAATAAATCATTGGTCATAGCTACCAATAACAGAAAGGTAAAACCTACAATTACCAAAATAAAAATTATAATTTAACTCCGACTAACAGCCAAGTTGTAACATTGGAATTACGTTTGTATGGCCGTTAAGACGACTGCAGCGCCCCTATGCAGTAAAAAAATTATATACATGGTGTGTTTTATGTAACTATTATAATAAAAAAAGGTATTTTTGTTAAAGAATTTACCGAAAAAACTAAATGATTAATTAATAAAGATATAACCAATCTTTTTAATTATTATAGTTACAACTATGTGTTAAAAATAAGAGGCAAAACACGTGTCGAAGACTACAGTATTCGTTTGTTGGTGATATTTCTTTGTGTTGTTACATGTAATATATAATTTAATACACCAACATTATACGCGGAAGATATTGCTAAATAAATTCCAATAATAATCATTATTATATGGATTTCCGTAAAATAACGCCTGATTCAATTACAAAAGGGTGTAATATTATAATTGTTACCTTCCCTTGGGATTGCTTCAGCTTCGTGTTGACTTGGTCCAGCCGCGACGTTAAGTAATAGCTCATACATATCACGAACACATCTGAGAAGTTCCATACAAATGTCGACTGAATATGTAAAAACTGAAATCATCCAATATGTATTTTTTATATATAAATTAATCGATTGCATGTTATATTCTTTTCTAAGTGCTATATAAAAAATAAGAAAGGCAGAGAAGTATAATGAGGGCATAGATATTTTTTTTGTTTTATGTAGTTTTTTGTTTTATGTAGTTATCAAACTAAAAATAGTACACGGAACCGACCTTAGTCCTAAAATGCTCAATCATTTATTTTATTTTATTCATAAATATTTTATGTTCTCACTTTATGTTTGTTTTGGTGGCCATCTTCTGTTCTTGCGACTGGAAAGGCGATTTTAGGCCTCAGGGCGACTCCCTATATATATATATAACTACATGGGTCTAATGATGTCCTTCTCCACTTACATGAAATATCAAAAAACCTTGACTTTACCCAGAAAGTAGGCTTAAGAGGCATAAAGGAAATCAACAATCTTGATCTTCGATTATGAGAATATTTCAAAACCTAGATACACATATATTTCAAAAATATTAATACTACAAGATATTTAGAAGGGACTGGGTTTTTAAAAAAACGTAATAGTTTAAAGCATCTCAATAGAAACTGTATATTTTGAAATTAAATAGCAATAAAACTATAATTTTGTCCAAGATTTTTATATTCGTTTAATTGCGGAATTCAACACTTACCTCCTACGCTCGGTTACCCAATCAAATACCATAAGATCGTGTCAAAACAAACTACAGAATCCTAAGAGCCTTAAGGTGAGAGGAAGGTAGAGTTCGATTCGCCCGACCGGTCTCGTTACTGTTACCCATACAGATGCAAAAATCGTCAAGTGACCTAGACAAGTTTCAGTTTTAGTCTGTGGGAGCAATCAATGCTGTTAAACACAAATTGTGCTCTAGTAAAAAAAAAACAAAGAGTATCAACCTACAACCTACCTGTGTAAACAATCCCAATACCACAGAGTAGGGTATAAAATTGAAAACCCAAGGATAGAAATGGTCCACAAAGGATTCATACCCGCGGAAGTCTGGAAGACAATTTTGTGCTCCGGCAACCGCTGACAGAAGCGATAATATATGTTCTACTGGGACAAACAAATACACAATTATACACTGGTATATAACCGACGATAACTTATATGCGTAACGATTAAATTTAAAAATAAGTTTAAACGATGTTCTGCACAGATGTCACTGACAGTGATACAGACCCAGAAAATAAAAATTTCGACGAATGGGTTTTCGCGTGAAATTGAAATTAAAATGTCTTACACACACTTCTCACAGTATTAAGTAACTTACTTAAAGCAAGAATGAAGATGATAGTACAAGCCCCGTTGCAGCGGTACACGACGTTCATGTCAAAGTTTGGGTCAATTAGCTCCATGCTAGTCACGTGCTTGGTCAGCCTGGGCCATCCTCTTGCGATTTGAAAGAACATAACTATCGTAATACAAGTGGTGCCGTAGAAAATTATTGGTGCTGAAATTTCAAAGATTAATATTAAGGTTTACATGCTTTTAGTTTTATTGTCGAGGTGGTAGTCTCCTTTCAGGGTGTTTTTTGACTCCATTCATGGAATTTGTAGGTCTGCTCACCACTAGGTAGATACAAAGTCACATCGGCATAAAAAATAAAAAATAACTATCAATGGCCCTCGCCGGTCATAAGTGGTGGTATATGGGATTAACGTATAAAAAGTCCTACGCGTCCGTACTTTATAAGTTATATACAAACTTGTAAATTGAACTTACTTCCAGCATCCAAAGAGGTTTTAGATCGGAGAAGCCGCAATACACACATTATAGTCAAAAATAATTGACCACACAATATAAGAAAAGTGTACAAACATTTCCATGATTTCCATTTAAATCTGCAAGGAAAATAAAACACTTGCTTTTAATATATTTTTTTATAAAATGTACATAAATAAAAAATAAAACTACTATAAGTTTCATCCAAATTAATCCAAACCTGTGTAAACTTACTTAAAATCAAATGTTTGTTTTTGAACCTACAGGGTCTCTCTAGTTCGGCAAGGGTATGTATTTGATCCTTTTTTATTTTATTTTAATTAGGTATGAATTATTATTAATAGGTATATATTACACATTATGTCCATGTTAGTAATTTGTTGTTGTAAATCTTTATTTCAATTGTTAACAAAAAAATGCACGTCAATATTGGCAGAGGAAGTAGGTAGATGACCAAATAAAGATTATTTATTTATATAATATAAGCTTTATAGGAAAGCTTTATGTGATATTTAGCAATTTAACCGTATGGAACTAAACACCATGAAGAGGAAAGTCGAATTCGGAAAGGATTTCAACTCTGCTGTGCGGTCTCAAGTCCTGGAACACTGCAGTGCAGTGGAACACTCCCCTGCCTCCACGCGCTGGACTCAGCACCCGCTCGGAGAATCCATGGATGGCAAACAACATAGCCTTTGGCAACCCAACTGTTACCTCTTTAGCTCTACAAATACGATACCTAATACTGCTTTCCATATCGTTCCATATCCCGGACACCGGACTTAACCCAAAGACCTGTCCCACACGCAACATCCACTTCATGGCGGCTTGGAATGTTGCTACTCTACTTCCGTCCTTTTTCTTCTTAAATATATGCACTGTGGTCCCTGAAATTATTTATTTTGTGACAGAGATCATATAAGAAGGTTATAATAATATCGTTTAAGCAGCGATAAAAAAAAGCTGCAATTCTTATTTAAAGAAGAGCTAGACAAGAATCTATGCTCTATTAACTTTAACTAGCTTTTGTCGCACCCGACTTAATACTATAATGTTAGCTTCTAATAATGTTATGCTGTGAGTGGGAATCGAACCCAGGACTTTCGGATACAACTCAAAAGCGCAACATTAGACCACGAAGAATAGTACCAAAAAGGTAGAATAATAAAATTTTCTGTTATAACATATTATTATATGGTCTCGTAATTCTAGAAATATTCGTTTTCCGAGATAACGATTAAACCCGCGGGCGTTAGCTCCCAAGCTTCCAGATGTTTTAGTCCAAAAGTAATACGAATTTGTTTAATAAGTAGAGCTTAAAACCCTAAGCGGTTTATGTGAGCGCAGCTGAGTCGCATGATAAATTACGTGCATTTTTTTAATTATTTTAGGTATGACATGCACTGAAATTATTTTCTAAATAACTAAATAATATCTTATTCAAAGGTGACTTTTGTAGTTAAGTGTTAATAAATAAATTTGATCAACTTACTTTTCAATGGCATTTTCAAAATTATTTTTTTCCTAATTTTCACCCACATGTTCACAATAACAAACATTTAGCAGCAAATAATTTTTTTCAGTAAAATATTTGAGTTCGTGCTGATTGACATAGCGTGATAGTGAACACGTTCGTCCGACCAGACTATCGCTATATTAAACAACTTTATTTCAACCGTATAAGGTTTAATTTAGTATAAAAGTTATTCTGATCGGTAAGCGATGGCACATGGTGTAATTTCATTTTTAACTGCAAAAACAAATTAGTGACAATTCTTATCTTTAACAAGTTTTGCTCATAATATGCAATTTGTGGTCAAAATACTATCATTAAATTAGATTTTATACTTAATTAGACTAACATAATAACTGCTTTTATAATTTAGTTAATTGAGCATTTATTAAAATTTCTATGCAAGTAACTCCCTTGCAATGGTAAAAAGAAAACGTAACAAATGACTTAGTTTGTGACCAAGGAAATATGTGTAAATTAATCGCTCTTTTTATTCGATTTTTATATGTAGGCAACATATAAAAATAAGTTGCCTGGTAGAAAATGTCTTAGCTTGCCTATATGTAAAATTTTGGACAATAAAGAATTTTAAATAAATAGTATACATTATATTTCCGTAAACAGTTCCTACTTATTTTTAAAGCTTTTAATAAAATAAACTAAATTATATTTATTATTCTTGTTATCTTACAGTGTGATTTTGTAAGAATTATTCTGGGCCCTATCTTATTTAACTCTGACAAAGGAAAGCGTTTTTATGCTGAAATTATGACCATTTTCAAATTAACCTTTAATTAAACAGGGTTGAAATATTGCCCACTTCCTTTTGTATTTACTATATTAACTAGGGAGATATGTTATTTTTATTGGAGCACTGCATATGACTTTGTATCTACCTGATAGTATGCAGACCTACGAAGTCCATGAATTGAGTCGATCAATACATTGTTGTTTAACAATATTGATCGCTGAAAGAAGTGAATTTTTGCGATGTTTTAGGAGTTCAGAGACAAATGCATCAAATAAAAAATAAAATCGGTCCAGCCATTCTTGAGTATAACTGGTGTAATTAACCCGACTGTATTTTATATTTACAAGATAGATATATATAGAAGAAAAGATATTTAATTTTAAAATGGAGTCACTATAGTTCCATGGTCTCTCGGACGGACTCTTGTGTGGGACGCGACCTGCGTTCATTTGGCCACGTCCCATTTGCAGGAGACCGTTCAACGAGCAGACTGGCGCAGCTGCCGAACAAGCTATCTTCTGGAAACACTGAAAATATTATACGTTAGCCACAGACCACATATTTGCGGTTTTGGAAAAGAATGGTTTGTTGGACCAAGGTCCACGGATTAAAAAAAAGTATAGTTCTCGTTTGATCCTCTCCTCAAACGTTTTTCGTTCAGAAGGAGCCTTACACATTCAGAAAGGAATCGCCGCATCCTCGGCACACATCCGCTCATTAAGGTTGATTTGTTGTTATACCAACTACTGAAATTAATTTAGACATCCAATATGTTTGATTTAATTTATTTAAATAATGAATTGTAAATATCAAAATGTCAGTATTTTATACATACGTATTTTTTATTATATTCTATATTATATATAATTTTGATCACCTTATTCTAACGCGATATTTATTTTAGAGACACAAAACAAAACATTTTAAACGAAAAAATACACGTTTATTTCTATGAAAACCCATGACTATACCAACAGCAGTATGTAGGTATGAACTGCAGACTAACATAGATGTGTCTACCCAAATGGTATGCACCAACAATACTGACTCCATCGACCGGCAAGTCGCATGTCCTAAGCCAACATACAGTCGGTGTCACTACATAAGTTGCCAATACATTTAACAACCAATGTCAGACGAGCATATTATTACGATTTTCTTAAAGATACTAATCCATTTTATGAAAATATTCCGACTGAGTTAGGCGGTAGACTTACAAATATCACGCGGTCAAACCCCGTTGTATACTATTGACTATTTATTTTAAATTTGTTTGACAACGCCACTTATAGGGATGGTACCTATATAATATTATGTATCTATAAAAAAATACTCCCAGATGTGTTTTTTTACTGAAGCACGGTATGTGACTTTGTATATACCAGACCTATAAAATCCATTAACAGCATTAATCGCTCCCACTATGCCACTAAATGAAGCGGTTACGCAATGGGTAGCGACAAAGACGAATTAGCATTTTTGTCTACTTTAAACTTTTTAACAAAATATAAGTAGTTTCAAAACATGCATACCCAATTCAATTTCAGCATTATGGAAACTTGAGCAATTGTACTTGTCGGAAGTTAATTATAATTGGTGGTTCCCGAGGGGCATAAGGAACCCTAAAATAACAGACTGAATGTAATCATGGACTCCTATTATAGTTATCGTTGTATCTGTACGTACTATAATAGTTGGTACTTCCAACAACTAAAATATCATTCCTTATTTATTTTATTAGCTAGTTACGAAATGGCGGCGACAATCTCAATTCACTTTACGAATCTACTTTAAAATACTCGCTGCTTTATTATTAAATAAACTCTTTGTTTCATAACCGCCCGAAGGAGACTTCCACCTCAACAAGAAATCGATACAGTAGGCTTCTAAAACCGTTAAACCACACTACAACCGAAACATGACATTAAAAGATGGGATCCATCAATCTGCTTCCTTTATAAGAAGTGCTCAACCATCTTTTAAACACTTGACTGACGTTTATTTGTATTATTGGACATTACATATCGCTTACCATCAGTTGCATTTGTGTGCGTGTCACATGTTACACTGGATTTGTTTGGGTTTGGTATGAGATTGGGTTTGGTATGAGAGTTAGGTCGATACTCTAACTGCAACACAAATTGATCCCACCGGTCTGTATAGGCTCAGCTGCTGAAAAAAGCAAAACAAATCTCGATCTCAACTCGAACGAGATCTCCCGGTATCGGAGTCGGCGGGTACCTGCTAGGTACTTTACTTGATCTCATCGCCTTGTGACTGGTAGTATGTCTTGGCTTATCAACTAATCTTTCTCATCACTGTCAATGTGGAGGGGATTGAAGGGTTATTTGGGTATTAATTAAAAAGACACCAATATTTAATACTAGCTTTATTTTCAGGAAACACACTAAATAAAATTTACAGAGTGACTTACGTCCATCTTGGACAAAATCCTTGATCTACTGACAGTTTTTTTATTTCATTTTAGCATAGACTGATGACAAAGTAAGATACTTTCATTGTTTAAATTAATAGAGATGATCAACTCGGCCACCTCGGTTTGTTATGCTGTAGAAGTGCTGGGAGATTCAACCTAAATAACATTATTTACTGGTCTATTACCACTGGCCTCCATACCATCTGTACTAGAACCGAATGGTTTATCACGGAGTGATGGTAAAAGACTGGATGGAGTACCTTTAGTACACTGGAAGGGGGCGGATACTTTTGCGCCGTCACACCTTTCAGGGACGTCTCTCAGGCAAGCCTCAAACAGCGAAAACATTTAACTCTCACTGGAGATTTGTGCCGTTTGGGGTCGATACCGGGAGCACGGGAATTATTTAAAGAAATTTCAAAGCGTTTGGTGAAGTGTGCCCAAAAGACTGGCAGCGGGGAAGTCTTTCATCAGTCTTTTGGGCACACTTCCCATTAGCAGCGATTTGGAGGAAATTTATTATAAATTTATTGTTGTCCTATCATATTATTATTTATCATGGAGAGTGCTCTGAAGAACTTTTTCATCTCATTCCTCCTTCTCCTTTCCGGTATAGGACTTCACGAGCGGGTAACAAAATGCATGCATATACTGTGGCAGATATACCAACCCGCACTAAAAAATTTGGTGATTCGTATATCTGTCGCACTATTAAAATGTGGAATGCTCTACCTGCTCGCGTGTTTCCTTCTTCCTATAATCTCGAGTCCTTTAATCGAAGCGTGTATAGGCATCTTAAGCGGCATAATAGGTGCAATCAACGGTTACGTAGATCGTAATTGTTGGTTGCATTTGTTCTTGGACCTTCATACTGCTTTCCATCAGGTAGATAAAAAGTAACATGCAAAGCTCTCATAAAAAAATTAAAAAAAAATCCTTTAAACTATATTTGCTAGGTTAAAACAATATAGGTAGATTACTTAAAAACAATTAAAAGAAAACTTAGAGTTTTGCTATTCAAGTATAGGTGTAAATTTCCATCTTATATAGTAAATATAAGATGATTATTTCTTACCAACAAAAATCATCTTTGATAGAAAGATGCCGCCTCCTCTACCATTACCGTCTTTACCCGTTTGCGCGTCGGCAAGAGCGTGACGAGAATATTCGGAACAAAATAAAATATTTTACATTTACCCCTACCCTTGTAATAAAGTACAATCAAGCCCTCAAATAACCGAAAGTAGTAATTTGATAAAACTCGTATGTTTGCTGTACAGTTTGCAGCATAGCAAAAATATACCTACATAAGTAGGTACGTTTTTGGCATAAATTCAGGAGACTGAATCGATTTCTTATCGTGTTAGTAGACTTCGTAGGGTGTTAAATTTACGTTAACGCAGCCAAGATATTAAAGAAGGCTCGTAATGCAAATTCATCTTTGACACCCTTTGGGACCTACATTATATAGCAGGCTTAGTAGTGGCAATAAATTCTGTTAGTATTCATGCCATCGAGAGCGCCATTTAGCCAATGTTGCCATTTAAATAACATTATTTTTTTATTAGGTAAAAGCATTGAATTAAAGTAACGCTGTTATTTTGAAGATATTTCTACATACTTAATTTTAGACGGTTAATATATATATATATATATATATATATATATAACATGATTTTAAATAACAAGAGATTTTATTAAATAAGATGAAAACAAATTTGGATTTAGTTATAAGTGTTTAGTGTTAAGTTATTTACGAAAAACTTTTTTTACTACATTACTTTAAAACTAAAAAACCTAAATTCGATAAATAATATGGGCCTTAGCACAACAGCATTGATAGCCTCGATAAATCGATTCATATCTATTTTATGAATGAATGTTTCATCAACAACATTCATAAACTTCATCATATCGATGTACAGTAGAGAAATTTCCAAATTTGGATTTAGTTATAAGTGTTTAGTGTTAAGTTATTTACGAAAAACTTTTATTACTACATAACTTTAAAACTAAAAAACCTAAATTCGATAAATAATATGGGCCTTAGCACAACAGCATTGATAGCCTCGATAAATCGATTCATATCTATTTAATGAATGAATGTTTCATCAAAAACATTCATAAACTTCATCATATCGATGTACAGTAGTGAAATTTCCAACTTTCAAAATCCAACTCTCCCACTATATTTATTCCCAATTTTTTGAGGATCTAGGAAATACTAAAATCTACTACTATACTACAGTCTAACTCGGTCTGGAGGCAGACATAATAATAGGAAACTAGATGATCCCATAAGGGTTTCGCAGTAACTGCAGAAACGACTGAATTTTTTAGTGAAGTAGCGGTAGTTACTAGTACTAAGGTTTCTATCCGTCAAAATGGAATAGATTGATAATTGAAAACGGTGATTAGGTGTTTTATTCTAAGTATAGTAGTTTCGCTTAATTCTGTGATAAAATGTTTTGAGAGTCTCACTTTACAGGAGCCAAATTCACTAACTTAAATTAAACTATGATGTAGCGCAATAAAGCTTATATTTGTGTGGGAAGGTTTAATGCAAATCGAATGCTAGATGTGGATAACAATTGTTTTGTCATTTCACATGCCATTTTGTTTTGTCACATACTTAAATATAATATGTATGAATACTGAATACGGTAGTTACTATGTTCATATTCCTCTCCGTCAAATAAAGTTAATTGATTATTAAAAACGGCGTGATTTAATAAAAGATTTATTGTTTTTTAAATAGTAAGTTTATTAATTAAATATGTAGGTATAATGTTTATATTAAATATAATGACTATCAAACTGTATCAACACCAATTCATATGTCGCTACAGCCCCCGCCACCTGTAATATAGAAACAAATCACTTTATTTATAATTATATAACAATATATTATGGTTGCGTCTTTGGCGTTATTCGGAGGTCGTGAGTTTGATTCCCACTCAAGCCAAATCAATATTAGGTAGTATCTATGCTTTTCTATAAAGTTTTTCATGGACTGGTTGTTTATATAATAGTACCGCTGCTTGTGGTGCACATAGTATGTAGTACACACTCAGAGCTTTGTTTGTGATCACTGACCGACCAGGGGCTTCATTCTACTAGATGAATAAAATAGTATATCAAACTTTAAAAAAAAAAAAAAAATTTATAACTATACTAATATATAAAGAGAGAATATTTGATTGTTTATTTGTTCCGAATAAACTCAAAAACGACTTTTTTCTATTCTTTTACCAATAGAAAGCTCTAAAATATAGTATTTTATCGGTGTTTATTTATATAGGTATTTAAAGTATTTATTATCGATCCGATTTCATTTAAATTAAACGGCGGGTAAAACCACAGGGCACAGCTAGTTTATTTATAAGAATCTGGCCCCTGGCTTCTAGCAGAGACCACCGGAGCTTCACTTGGCACTTCGATATCTTCAGCCTCATTGAAAAAATAGTGTAACTTTTTACTTTACCTTTAGTAATAAACTTCTTTCCAAATAATAGAATCCACTTCCGCTCAACGCGACGTAATCCTTTGATAGTTGCTCGCGTAATCTTTCTACCTAAAATATAATTACAGTTAAAAACCTTATCGTGTGGTAACAGCACACTAAAAATACATTATGAGAACTTATGAGATTTTAAAGTCACGATATCCTAATGCAGTTGGAACATACTTTATTAATTTGAGCAGAGTTTAATCTCTGACACTGACACTGCGCTAATTTTAGACATTTTTTATTTATCTACTTCTTATTTTAAATCGTTTTTTTATACTTTGTGAGAGAAACATACAACTAATGTTTGGAAACAAATGCTGAGGATATGATGCTTCAATGAAATGATACTGAAATGGCATCAGCTGAATACCAACGCTACGACATACTCGCTGTAGCATGCGCTGAGCTGATTTCCTGTTTGTCGCCCGCAGCAAGCTCTTTCTTATTTATTTTCTTAATTGATCATATATTACGTAATAATGAAATTTTATTTGTGTATATTCTGTGTGAGCCTTTCTAAGATTTTTTTTCTATCTTTCTTTATTTTATAAAAGTATTCATAACGCTCACTGGTACTAGAAGCCAAGATAATCTTACCTCGACTGAATAGAAAGAAGTAGGAAAATGATAGATGTAAGGTAACGCTGCGCGGGAGTTGATGTTGACTTCAGAAGCTGCTAGAACAACACTCGCTGCTTTGACCAGAAGCCAAGTCAGAGATAGTATGTAGTAAAAGAAATTGATCAGATCCGTTTGTATACCTTCACTAAAAAGAAATGCATATACTTTTATTACTGTTTTACATCACATCGCATACTACACAAACTACACTCATTGAGCCACACTCACACAATTACATACGAATACACACTATTATTAGTTTATTGTTTTTATTTTTGTTCTAATAAATCTTTATGTTTTGTCAAATTAATTTTAAATAAAAATTTAATAACTTTTGTACTTGAAAGGGGCCTGGAGATCTGTAGGACAGGCATTAGCCTAGGTCAGATTCCAGTCTCTCACAAGTATGAACTAATGATATTAATACTAATTAAACTATAACGATGGGTCATACAAGTTGTTTAGTTTGATCTAAGAAATATCTCGGATATTAAATTGACTGATCCAAGTCTCAAGTATGTATTATTATTTTATTGATTATAACTCAATGCCTCGCGATGATCCACTTACTGCTTCTGTGTTTCCTAATTCCTAGACTGTGTAGGCTTGACCTCATTGATGTATTTCATCAGGCAAGATTGAGAAAGGAAAGCTTAATTAATAAATTTTAATTTTTTATTTAAAAACTTTATTGCACAAATTTAGTACAAAGGCGGACTTAATGCCGCTAGGCATTCTCTACCAGTCAAACCTTTGGGGCAAATTAAGCAGTAAGTAGGTAAAATAGGTGCAGTAAAATACATTTAAGAAATAGAGTATACAAATATTATACATACACAATAATGCTGACTACATATTCATACATATCATAAACTATATTAATAATATACATACATAAAAATAAAATAGCAAATATTACAGCACAGCATAATATAGCACTACCCACAGCATAATAATTAATTAAAGCAGAAACACAGGATGAGATGAGAGAGAGAGCGAGCCCAAACGAATAATAAAAAGGAGACATATTCACACATTCAGAAAGTGTTTATACACTAGTCTCTTAAAGATACCCCTGTTAGGAGCTTGTCTAATGTCCACCGGTAGATCATTCCAGAGTCTTGTAGCAGCAACAGAAAAAGATTTTGAGACAAAGGTAGAATGATGAGAAGGTATAGAAAGAGTTAAGTTAAATAAAGTATGCCTCATGTTTTATATGGCTATTTACATATAAACAATATCCTTCTCACATATAGGCTAAGTATTCTTATGTTAAACATATAAACTTAAACTAACATGATACGATGATGATGGAGTATTAACATACGTGATACCCAGGAAGAGTTGCAGGCAGATGAAATACATATTATTGAAGTTGGATAAGAGGATCATGCCGCTCAGCTCGCTGTTGACTTTCCTGACCAGAGCCGCTTGTCGCACGTACCCCTCTCTTATCTTGCGCCAGGAGTACCAGGGGATCGCACAAGATTTCTGAAAATGGAAAACAATTGACCTATAGATAGATCAGTGAAGTTCTGGAATATGCCGAAATACAAGCTAACATAGTCAGTGGCTACTGAATAAATAAGAACCCGCTCTAAGGCTTTTTCTTCAATTAGTTAAGAATATAATGGTTACACTTTCACTTATTTATGCTTTGTGACTGCAATTTAGCGAGTCACAGAGTTAAAATGGTCCTGCTTTTGAAAATTTATAACATAAAATTAGAATTCTTGTGATCATTTAAATATTCTGATCTACCTAGCAAATGTAAGAGGTAACAAATTCTAGTAGAAGAATTGCATTCAGTCAATTCTCTGAAACATAAAATAAATCCTTAGGCAGCTGGATACATTAAAGTTTATTATGTGCAACTACTGATATATTTTGTGGGTATAGTAGGAGGGATCAATGCTTTTAATCAATAAGGGATTAATCGATCACATTAGGTCCCTTGGACTTTATAGGTTTGATTACCATCAGGTGGATACAAAGTCACATGCTATGCTCAAATGAATTAAAAAATATAATTATCCAATATTACTCGCCTTCTCACGCATAGCATAATCGTTGACTCTTGTTAAACAATCGACCTGGTGATTCAGCCTGCTATACCTGGCAGACAATCCCATGCTCACCAAAATAATAACAAGATCCTGGAAGTTCCACAAAAACGTCGCAAATTTGCTCATTATGAAGAGGAAAATGCCAAGAAATAGTGAATATTCTCCTGAAATTACAATGTATATATGATTTTTTACGACTTTCTCAATAATCGGCCTTAGTAAGAAATTACTGGTGATCTAGGAACCCCTCGGTCCTTGCTTGGGATTTAAGGTAATGCCAAATATATTTGCCATTGGCCACGTTACCGGGGCCGATCCATCGGGACAGATGGTACCTGCTCTTATTTCATTCGTTTAGGGAAAGCATTTTTGTCTATTTTCGACTTTCTACAATTACATAAATAATAATTAAGGCATTTTCCTGAAGTTAAATTATTACTGTACTTACGTTTAAACATTAGAAATCCGTGAGACGTCAAAATATATCTTTGTAAGAATTCTGATATTGGAAAATCCAATCCCACTGCTGAAATGATACTCAACAGATGTTCTACTGTAAAATATAATAAAACTAACCTAAGATATAAAAAATAAAAATAACCTAAACAAAATTATAATTAACAAAAAACTTCTTCCAGATCGCTGCCAACAGGTAGGGTTCCCAATAAGCTGGCTGCGTTTCCTCTCTGAATTGCTATACTGATTCTTTGTGCAAAAAAGCAGCCAGCTCGTCGGTCACCAGATATGTCGACCAAACGCTTAGAAATATATTTAAATATAGCCTGAGCTCCTAGTCTCCACGGTCCCATGGTTTCGACCCCAAACGACTCAAATATGTAATCTCTAGTGAGAGCTGCATATTTGCGCCGTTTAAGATTTTCCGCCTAGTGAGCAGCAGCCTGCGAAGTCCCTGGCAAATGAGACGGTGCAAAGGTATCGGAGCAAGTCCCATACCAAACACCGTCCACCCGTCCAGGGTACCAGTGTCATTCCATCAGGCCTCTTACCATCGTCTCTAACCAGTCCGCTGAGTTCCAGAATGGAGGGGATAGAGACAGTAGGAAGAGCCCGATGTATGATCTGATTTAGGTTGGCGCAAAACTCTCCCGGCACTCCTAACGCATGAAAGGCCGTGGTGACCAAGTTGGTCGACCATCTCTCCACATTGGCAGCGATGTGGAAGATTAGAAATTGCACCTAAGCGCAAAACATATACCTAAACGAAGTGCTGTGCGGTCAAGTAGTGTACCTATCTTTGATGATGGTAATACCTGCAACCATTGCCCAGATTCTCATTGGGCAGAAGCTAGAAAATGAGCACGCTCTGCAAAGGTATCTGCACCATTCATTAGACTTTGTTGTACTAATTTGCAAAGCGGCTCGTCCCATCATTTTTGTGAAGATAAAGTGATAGGGGGGATTATTGATGCATAATTATTTGACCAAGCATTCCTAGCCTCGGTTAGGTGTGACCTCAAAATCACCAAATGATGGATCTAGAATTTTTCTAATGAGGTATATTATTTAGGTTTTAATTTTGTTCTTAATTAATAAAATAATTTTAAAATAAAAGTATTTTTTTAAATAAATTATTGAATTTATATACATTTATAAAACTAATATTAGATACGGCTTCTATAATCTCCAATAATCTGATATTTAGGCCAATATTAATACCGAATTACTTTAGGGAAGTAAGTACAAAGGAACCGTCTAAGTCAACATACCAATGCCACAGCAAACACAAATTGTTGTGACAATAAATATATTTCTTCGTATGGTGCAATCTGGTTGAGGATTCAATCCAGAAATCCTCTCAGCTGCTGCCCAGTAAGCTGCAATCTTAGGCCAGCAATAACTGAATCTCCAAGTCAGGATAAGGGAAAACAATGCGTTGCCGTAGAATATGGCCCCAGATAAACGAGCAGTAACGCTACCTAAAAAAAATCAATAGATATAACAGAACGTGAACGCAGAAGACCAAGATATAGGTATAGATTTGTAAAGACGGTATAATTAATAGAGTACCAACTTAAAACAGAAAGTACTGATGTTAAGAAGAGTTATAATTATGAACTAGGTAAAGATAGAGGTACTATAGGCTAGTAGAAACCATCTGCACATGAAACCTTATTGTAATGGCTGAATTTGTTATTTATCCAGAAACTGAACGTTCTTAATTTATATGTTTACTTTACTGTCGTTGCTACTTTTAGGTACATTCAACATTTGTAAGTTATCTTGTGGTGAGATCATGACCATAACTTACAATCACCACAAGATAACTTACAAACCGTATGGATTGATAGTCAGAAAAATAATTATTAATTAGTCTCAATGGCAATAGCCTTCTTCCAAATCATATTTCTATTCAGCAATGATTTTGTATTTTGCTGAGGTTCAGAACTATTAATTTTAATTCGTGAATTACACTATCATTAATTAGTAAATTAGATATTAAAAATCATATGTCTGACTCATAACTGGATCGAATTAAAACTTTAACTATAGGATCTGAATGTTTTAGGCTTGAAATTCACTATTGTCAGCTTTTAAATATGTGCTAGTCCTAGTCCTATCAGTTCTATATAATATGCTATCGAGAAAATAATTATATTAAAAAGCATTTTAATTTATTTAATTTTAGTGATCATTCAATGTTGTCCACATACTAAATAGGAGAACTCACGTTGTCCAGCAGTATCCACAGCAAAACCAGCAATTGCCTTCATGACCCGATAGAACGCCACACCTTCGATGAGGAGTAGACTCATAAAAACGCACACTCCCCAACCTATAGCCAATTTACTGCCTCCCACTCCAAACCATTGAGCTCCTCGAAATATTGCCGACATTGTTCGGAGAAAATTCTGAAATTTGTTATTATTACCGCATAGTTGGCCGGCGTAGTGCGACCGACCATTATTGTTAAGCAAAAGTGTATTTGTCGACCCCGTTCATAGACTTTCAGGTCTGCTTACCATCAGTTAAATACAAAGTCACATACCGTGCTCTAATGAAATAAATATGCTTATTACCCATCAATATAGGGATGAAGATGAAAAAATCCGATCGACGACACATTGGAGGAAAGTGGCTCTAAAAATATGCGGCATACACAAAATTTGGATTAGAATAACCAGAAAAGATAAAATTGTATGTCTTGGGAAATGACCAGGATCCTGGTTATATTTTAATTTTAATGAGATCACGGCTTGGTGTGATTTTTATAGCTCCTTCTGGTAAGCAAATCTGCAAAGTCAATGAAAATAGACGTTAAAGAAAATGTTCTTTATTTACTATCAGTGTTAGACGTTCCCACTATGCCGATTGAAATACATTAACAACTATCTTCTAGAGATGTTCTGCGGAATATTCAGTCTTGCTATTTGAGGCACCGGAAGATAAATAATGTCACTGCATCCGCCCACACCCACACGTCTCCGAAGTATGAAACTTCACACTCTGCAGAGTTGTACGCCTATAGTGATTAACTTATTATAATGAATAACTTATACAAGTATTTATTGCATCGTGTCAGAAGATCATAGAATTTCCGTTTCTATATATGTATATCGAAAAAAAAACTTACATCGGAATAAGGTGAATGTGGAAATAATAGTTCATTACAATTATTAACATTATTTTTAAAGTCATTTTGATAATTCATTTTTTACACATAATAAATTTAATATTTCCTTGTGTTACTTGCATGTTTCCAATCACTAACTTCGTGTCATGAATATGTATCATTTTATCGATATTATCTATTGGTAATTAAGGGTTATCGATATGTATGAAACATGCCTCTCAGTTTAAACTATATTATAGATATTTTTTATTATTCCTAAATATTTTAGTCTACAACTGGACAATTTTATTGTGAGCTTTTTATTATGCTCTGTAGCGTTCCGATATTTTTTATCCTAATTTGGCGACAAATTATGTGCTGAACGCCTCAATTAGATAATAAATAAAATTGTTTAAGCGTTTATTATTGTATATTTTTTCAGGCGGAGTATAATTTTACTTGTCATGTCGTTATTAAATAAAATTAATTAACACGAAAACATCTAAATTATTTTGCTAAAAATATTCACATTTTATTATAGATAAATCTTTTTTTTTTTCATATTGATTTAAAAAAACATATTGTCGTAGCTAGGGTGAAGATGACGAGAAATTTTTCATAGAGGAGATTGATATGGACCAAAGGGTCGATTTATATTTCTTGCTTATTATCTTTTTATATTTTGATTTTAATAGTATTTATTGTTGAAGTTTATCTATTTATTCAGTAGATAATTGTTTTCGGTAAATGTTTTTATATTAAAAGTAAATCAAGTGCGACGCAGCATTTTTACCATCTAATCAAATTGGAGAACCAATGTTCTGGGTCGCTTGGAAGTGCTTCCCTATGGCCTTAGATTATCAGGGCATTCCATTAAAGGAGTAACTACGAGGACTGTTGTTGCAATCACGTGTGAAGCTCGTTCTACCAGGATAATATAAAGTTACCCAACGGTGGATGCCCAGATCGGCCATTTACAGTACGTACTTCCCTCATTTTACCATTCTCCCGCTAGCTAAATTGGCCAACTTTTAATGTTCATCTTTTTTACCTATAAATACCTACCCACTTTGTTACTACCTACAAGTTTCTATGCTGAAATATTGAATATATTCTTTGTTATTCTCATTCTATGGTTTTTGTGAATCCACAATACCTTACTGCAAGCACGGACCCTTGTCCACAATGGTTCAGGCTTTTGCTGGCTAAGTATCCGAGGCAAAACGCTATACAAGACACATATTTATAGTGGTCCGCGGATCAGGCATCACATTCGAGACTGACTCCACTAAATATAGTGTCACAGTTTGTGCCCTGATCTGTTGGCGACTGTACATACTGTTTTATAACTCCACAACAGAGTAAACCAAATTTATAACATTACAGCTCCCAAGATGAATACAATTGTTCATATTTTTATCCAATACGTACTTTCGCAGGTCACCAGTTTAACTACGTGTAGTATTACTCTTTTATTATTATTTTTGCAGCATTTTTTTCATTTTTTTTTTTATTGGAGCACGGCATTTGACTTTGTATCTACTTGATGGTAAGCATACCTATTTAGTCCATCAATGGCGGCGATCTATACATTGTTGTTTAATTATTATTGATCGCTCCCACTATTCCGGTCAGGATGCGGTTAGGAAATGGACGGCGACAAAGATGTATTAGCATTACGAGTCGATTTTAATATCCTCGTTTATTGCTTTATCAATACCCACATATATATCATCACGGGTGCCTTACGGCGCCCGAGACCACCTAGACGGCTACCCAGCGGAGAGGTTTTAATCCCACCTCGTCGTAGCCGATGGTATGACTCTACACCGAACAAGTGGCTAGCTCGTCGCGATGTTTTGAATAGACTCAATAACAGTTTCACAAGTTGGTATAGTGAAACCGGGACCGACAGCTTAACGTGCTCTCCGAGGCAATATAGTGGTGCTGTTAAACAAATGTACATTTTTTTTTTAATTAAATCTCATTGGTACTCATTGGTACACACCGGGAATCGAACCAGGGACCTGAGTGTTTTATGTCCAACTCGGCCACCACGTATATATTTATTTATTTATTTAATCAAACAAAAATCCACAGCACATTACAAAATAACAATACAAAAAAGTCTTAATTTTACAATATAAATATTATTAAATAAAAAATTATATAAAAATGAAAACGAAAGCAAAACAAAACTTTGGCCCGTTTAGGATTTCTTTTATCTTTACAGGTACTGATTTGTGCAGAGGTAAAAGTGTTTATGTCTGTGGTGTGTGCGTGTGCGTTTGTGTGCATGTGTGCGTGAGTGTGTGAGTGTGTGTTAGTGGTCTCATCGGAAATTAAATAAGTTAATTTGTACTTTAAAGAAATAATTTAATTTATATAAGCTTACATATACCCATGCTCATATTGTATAGGTACTTTCTTATATTTTCTTTTTTAATATTATACATTATATTTTCTCCCTCAATATTGTACATTATATTTTCTCTTTTAATTCTATCAGTGTATATTATGTCTTTCTATGTCATTAGGTACCCACTAGTTATCATTGCCTTTTAAAGTAGAGGGAAATCTTTTTCTTTACCAAAGGTTTAGATAAGTTAAAAATGTCTATGTCATCAAACTTTTTGTTGTAGGTGTTTAGGATTCTATGGATCACAGCATTGCTACAATAATTAGTATGAGCCAAAGGCGTCTGAAAAAGTGCAGTGTGTCTCGTTCTTCTAGTGGGAACACACAGGTTAAGTGTTTTACTCACTAGCTCAGAACAGTCGATATTGTTATTGCTGATATCATACAGCAACAACATGTCAAGCAGCTGTCGTCTATGCTCCAACGACATGATGCCGTGACGGTCACACGAGTCCGTGTAGTCGATACCTCGATAATGAGTTCGATAGTTTAGGTGTTTTAGGAACTTCATCTGGATTTTTTCAATGCATTGACGGTGTAAAACGTATTGCGGATTCCACACCGAGCAATAAATATTATTATCAATAAATTAAATAATTAATCAATTGTTTTGTAACCGCACCATGAGAGGAGTGATAGTCTCCTTGACAAGAAATTGATGCAGTAGTCTCCGAAAACCGGTGAACCCACAGATTAAAACTGAAACGTGGTGTCAATTAACGGTTTTTGCATCTGCATGGCAAGTGACTCGATTTTAGATACATTTTAAAAATATTTTACGTTTGATTTTTAACAAATTTCTCAAACATCATGCACTGCAACTATTGGTTGTGGAGGTTTCCATCTCGATTTCTTTTATTTTGTGTAATCATCCGTTTCGTAACCGCACCATGAAAGGAGACTACCCCCTCGACAATAATTCGATGCAGTAGTCCCCAGAAAACCGGTGAACCCACGGACTAAAACCGAAACATGACTAGGTCACTTGATGGTTTTTGCATCTGTATGGGCAACAATATAAAAACATGTGTATAAACAACTGTATAGTGTTAGTCATCTGAGTTGGGTTCTCATCCTCCGACGATCGCTACAATAACTTATTGTTCCGTAATTGCATCCTAACAGACTAATAAATGGTATTTGTACCTACCCCCTACTCTAAAACTTGTGAATCTGCTTACCACCAGGTGGAATTAGATTTATATAGCATGCTCCTATAGAACCAACAATTGAATGATTAAATTTGTTCAGAAACGAAGTGTGTAAAGACCTTACTTAGAAACAGTTGTGTCATTTGTATTTGTCTCACTGGAAAGTTTAAACTTTCTGAAACGGAAAAGTAAAAAGAAGTAAGTAAATATTAAGTTTGGTAATTACATTTTTTGTCAATTTGTAAAAAGTAATTTACAGAATCTGTAATTGAATTTTGTAAACTATAAATGAACTGTTTCGCTTATTGTTTTGATTCCATTATAATTATTACTTTCAAATTTTAATTAAAACAGGCCTTCAAGTAAATTTTGATAAATTAGTGTAGTGTTTTAGTACTCTTAGAGAAGGTCACCTTACCTTTAGTTAACTGGAGGCGCCGCTCTGTATACAACCTATAACTAGATCGCAGATCAAAATAAGGGAAAAAAATAAAATTAGGAAAGGACTCACCTTCACAGACGATACTGAGATCCCTCGTATTTTTTACTTTATATTCTCCAAATCCCGATTTAACAATCGTCACAGCAGGACGTCTCCTCAGCACCCAGCGGGCATGCCTCACACAGCTTCCCAGATCTCAGAGACCGCACTGTCGCCCAACACAAGGCTACGACGCGCGACACAACGTACTTCTCCGATCGATCTCTCACGAGTGCTCGTGTTCAAGGTCACCGCACAATCATGTGTGAATCGTAGCGCGGGCGCACGGGTGGAGGGGATGCGAACATTTAGGTATAACATATAATGTCGCATTGTGTGGTCCATGAATAAGGATAGGACTCAAAGGATATTCAATTTTCTCTTATATTAATCCTACCCATTAATAGGCGCAAACAGAGCTCCCGACCATGAAAGATTCTCTTTCATAAAAAAAGTAAGAGATAAACTAAATTGAACTTATAATACCTTATTATATTAAGCATAAAGTTCTTATATTTAACAATTGTAAATTATAAATAAAATACATTAAATATATGAGTAAAAAGTAGGTACTACTAAATGAATACCTACTTAACTAATGTTATTTATGTACATAATATATTTTGCATCATATCTATTGATTGAACAGCGGACACAATAGTATTAAAATTAAGCGTATCCACTTGTTTATACTATTATTATTCGTCCTAACCAATTATAAACGTGCAACACCATTCTTACCTAACAGCCGGTTACGACGCATAACAGCAATGTTAAGGGCGGATTATTTTAATTCATTATTAGATCCATCGTTCCTATTCGGACTAAAGGAATATACCTACTCCATTTTTCTACGACTGGAGAGTGTTAATAAACTTTAAACTCCATTGATGTAAGAATGATTCGATAACCATCTCCAAAAATAAATAACGTGAAATTATTTGAGTACGTTCTTTGCTAACATTCATATGCCGTCAATAAATACAACGGCATCAAATCTGTAAAATACGCGGTCGTTGGCGCTAAATGTTCCGAGGTCCAAACTTCTGGAAGTTTTGCGTCAAAAAATGACTCGTTTTGACACAGAATCGTTAACAACTCAAACTTCAATGACAAATTTTGGGTACCTATAACGCAAAAAGAAAACATTTTAATGAAGTTTATAGTAGCTTTCCAGCTGACCCTAACAAGTAGCGAAGAATTATGCTCGAAAGGGATATTGCTATTCTGCAGTCTAGCTTCATTGCGTAACAGGCACTCGATTAACATCGGTTGCAATTTCTGTACAGCAAATGAAAGGGTCTTTTCCAAACTACTACGCTTCTACAAAGCCTGAAAAGTATATAGACTGCAGGCTCACTATAGAGTGTTTAGCATATTCTAAGTCGGCGCCAATAATAACGACTTTTAATTTAAGATATCGCGAAATCGTAGAACCCTTTTTAAGAAGGGACATAAGAATATTGACCAGAATAAAAACAATTTTAATATTTGATTTAGTAAAGGTTTGGATACATTTGACGTAACAATCAGAGCAACAGTTTTTATAATGGTAAATTCTACATAATCGTCAGCCAGAAACGGCTAAACCGGCTAACTCAGACAACCTAACTGGGCCCATAAAGGGCCGTGCCACCATTACTGGTAGTAGAGCAAAAGTTGAGCAGGAGCGAACCCTGTGACCCGATACAGTCACTTGGCTCATTTTTACCAGAAGCACAAATATGGATTCTTGGTGAAGATTATATTGTACTTGTGCAACGTGGTTTGTAACAAATACCTTCCAACGATATAGACTGGAGTGAATCCAGTTGAGGACTATAGTGAAGTCCAATTTAAATGCATAATTATTCACTATACTACATTTATAAAATATATTATCTAAGACAATACGAACTAAAGTAGACATTAAGAACGAGACACTAAACTCTAAATTAGCCTACCTTGTGTTTATACACACTAGTGTCTGACACTATTCGTAGCTTAGAAGTCACCTTTTTATTAGGTATGACACCGTGATGCGGTATGGTATAGCCCTCGTCACAAATGTCTTTGCTAAAAGGTGATAAGTAAGTTTGCTTAACATAGTTTTTGACTATATCGTTATACTCAAACTTTACAGTAGAAGCTTTACATACGTGATCCAGTGTAAAAGACTTCTTTTGTGCCATGCTCAGTGAACTGACTATTTCAGAAGGAGTTACTGTGGACGGTAACCCAACCGAATAATCAATCGCACTATCGCAAATGACATTAGTTGTGACATTTTTACAACTTATTTCATCTTCTTTAGGAGCCATGGAAGAGCTCGTCGGAACGTCAACCAAAGACGTACACATAACCACCGAAACAAGGTTAGTTGCAGCGACAGAAAGAGGCGCATTACCCATTAAAATAAACCCTAAGGTAGTTTAAATGGCGTCCGGAAAACCTGGTGGACCATTAACACGGCCAGGTAACAGAAGTCTGGAAAACAGCTCTGCACCTAACACCATATCTATTTCACCCGGACTATAGTACGTGTCATCTGCGAGCGGAACGCTGTCTAAATAGCTTAACCCAGAAACATCAATGGGTGCAGCAGGAATATTACACGTAGTTATATTTTCTACCACCAAAGCTTGAACATTGTATACATTGTTCTTGTTAAAGCGAGAACAGAATGCTACATTCGCTTTACCGACCGTAGTACTGCCAGAACCGTCAAAACCGTTCACCTTAACAGGTAAAGAGGACGTGAGTACGTTTAACGACAGCCGGTTACAACACGAAGTTGTAATAAAATGGTTTTGTGAACCATTATCAATAAGACAACGAACCAGTCGAGTCTTATTACCACGCAACTTAACAGAAATACGAGCCGTCGCTAGTAACACCGTATTAACCACCGGATTGGGGATAGTGGGTTGCAGCGAACTTAGTGACAAGTTTCCATTAGGTTTAGACTCTGAATGGACAAAGGTACCATTTGTAGGTACCTGCGAATGATCGACACCGCGTTTACGGCGGATCTCATTGTAGGGTTCCGCTGCCGTGGCGGATAACGTCGTCGACGGAGAATCAGAAAAATGCAACAACTCATGATGCGTTCTAGAATTACAGGTGCTGCAGGAGCCTGTGTCCTCACACGCATAAGACTTGTGTTTTATACTAAGACACCTGACACAAGCACGGTGTTTCTTTACCTCTTGGTAACGTTTGCGCGGTGACAGGTTTTTAAATGTAAGACATTTATAAAAACTATGTAACTCGCCATTACACAAAGTACAATGGTTTACGTTTGCATTAGACGTGACAAACGACTGTGTCTTCCGAACGGCGAGGAGGGGTCGACTGGGACACGGGACTTTAGAAGATCTAATACTATCCACAACCGTAGAGGTATCACCTAGGCGTTCCAAGATTTTTGCCTGATCTTTGACGAAAGTAATAAACGCACTATACGATGGCAAACTTTCGGTACGTACCTACAAAGTTTTCGAACGTCCGTGCAGTGTCAGAGTCAACCTTTCTTAAGGCTATATAAAGAAGAATAAAATCCGTTTTATTTGAAATTTTTAATTTATCGAAAGCAGCTACCGCCGCCACGTATGTATCAATAAAGTTACCTAATCCCTTTGCTGATGGGGAACGTAATTCTTTTAAATTAAAGATCATGTCCAAGTATGACGTGCCTAACGCCCTAACGTCTTGGTATTTGTCGACCAACGTCGTATAAATTAGGCTGTAGTTTTCCTCACTGGGAATGATCCCCGCTACGGCCGCGGCCGCCCTACCAGACAAGTAGCTGCACAGGTAAAACACCCTCTCAGCATCACTGATGGACTTGTTGTTATGAACCATCGCGTTATAGCACTCATAAAACATTGGCCAGGTTTTAGCGTCCCCATCAAACTTAGGAATATCTAAAGGCGGCAACCTTACTTTAAGTTGATCGTTTTCACGAGGCTTAGATTCCCTAATATCACTAGTAAGCGTTCTCTTAGTGTAAACGACCTCTGCATAAATCTGTTCAAACGATTCCCAAAACTGGTATGAAGGTACAAATTTCAATTCGTGCTTAGATTTCACGAGATTCAGTTCATCAATTATAAAACTGTACTCTTTCCTAAGCATGTCAATCGTTGAACAAGATGCTAAGAATCTTTCTCGCTTTTCAGGCGTGCCTATATCTCGGGACGCATCGTAAATCAGCTGAAGCCTACTGAAATAAGAATTCTGACGAGATTCTAATATTTTTATTTGAAGTCCTAAATCTTCCGACATATCAACTTTACTTGTAGCCATCTTAAAGCTTAAATAAGTAAAAGACATAAACTACAACTAGCCGTAATGTTAAGAAGCAACTAAAATTAAAAAACAAAAACAAAATAACATAAATAGGTATAGGTATATTATATTAAGTTTCTGACTACCCCTAGAAACTAAACCATGAACACACCTACGCAAAACTCGCTATCACGAATTTCCTATTATAATACTAATTAAATTTTAATATTATTAAACAACTAACTATTATACTGTATACCCTTAACAGAAAAACAAGCGAAATAGTATTATTAAAGTTTCATATGTCTACTCAAAAAAGGTTAAAGTTTATTATCTTAACGTATTCAAACTAAACGGCTAAATTTTGTTCATGAAGAACAAAACGCACGATATACTCGCGCTTGCAAGTAGGTAGGGTAGGTTGAATTATCAGAACAAAATTACAATTAAAATTTATTTTATTTTATTTCAAACAACAATAATATTAATTTACAGTAAATCCAATGATTAGGAAAGTCCTATAAAGTACCTAATATTATTAGTTAACTTTGAGAACAGAATTAACCAATCTAGATTATAGTTTACTTTATAAGTTACGTAGATTTTTTACCTAAGTATATATCAAACCAACCTATATATCAAACTCTTTATTACAAATTAATACCAAAATTAACTAATTGTCAACGTAATATGAAAGCGCAAAATAATAGGTAAGTAAGATCTACATGTAATTGTAAGTGCGAAGTAAATAGTTACACCGCGTTAAAACTTGGTTTTAGTAGTATTGCACGAAATAACAATGTAATATGATAGAATAATACGTATATGAAATACCGTAATACTCGTAGATTATAATGCAAAATAACTTTTACATAATAATATGCATAAATTACAAAAAATATTTATTACATATTCCACCTACCAAAAGTTAAAGAAAAAGAATATTAATTACAGTAGAACTAGTTTGTAAACTATTGTTCTACGTAGTAGTATTATAAGAAGCAATAAGAAAACAAGAAATTAAAGTTATATCTTACTATTATAATAACTGTTTCTTACTTTTACACAAAAAAGGTAATTAAATTAATGAATTTAGTGGACTGTATATATAGGTATGCTATAAAAGCTTAAAATTTGGATCGAAGTGACCAAACACTGGAGGCGCCGCTCTGTATACGACCTATAACTAGATCGCAGATCAAAATAAGAGAAAAAAAGAAAATTAGGAAAGGACTCACCTTCACAGACGATACTGAGATCCCTCGTATTTTTTACTTTATTATCTCCAAATCCCGATTTAACAATCGTCACAGCAGGACGTCTCCTCAGCACCCAGCGGGCATGCCTCACACAGCTTCCCAGATCTCCGGGACCGCACTGTCGCCCAACACAAGGCTACGACGCGCGAAACAACGTACTTCTCCGATCGATCTCTCACGAGTGCTCGCGTTCAAGGTCACCGCGCAATCATATGAGATTCGTAGCGCGGGCGCACGGGTGGAGGGGATGCGAACATTTAGGTATAACATATAATGTCGCATTGTGTGGTCCATGAATAAGGATAGGACTCAAAGGATATTCAATTTTCTCTTAAATTAATCCTACCCATTAATAGGCGCAAACAATGCAACTGATAACAAGGTTAAGCAGATGACAACAAGACCGGCCTGGGATGGGTGACCGCTTAATACAACGAGCATATTTGATCATAAACATCGCAACAAGCTCGCCACTTGTTAGGTTAATACCATCGGCGAAATGAGGATGGGTTAATCCCTCCGCTGGGACCCTGAGGCCGTTTAAAACGGTTCTCGGGAGCCAAATTGGCACCCGTGATGGTATTTATTTATTTATTTTATTCTTAGTATATTAATTTTTCTCATTTCAGGTTTACATGGAAGTCTTTTTACATGATTTTCTACATGATCAGTGTCCCCATACAAATTATGATGACATTATTCCTTATATATGACCTGCTCTACCTTGGACTTAGCATTAAACGATGCTGTAAGAAATATATTATTTATTTATTTTAAAAAACTACCTATCATTTTCCTCTATAAGCTCTTCGGAGGAGCATCTCAATTCGAGGCGTACCATGTTTGTTATTTAATTGGGGATATTACTTTATATCTCCGTCAAATCTTAAGCAATTTAGATTTTTGTTAACATCTAAAGAAAAAATACAGAGCTGAAATAAATATATCGAGAATGGAGTATTTCAAAACGTAACGTTATTTTTTTATTATTATACTTTTGTTTGTATTATGGACTGATTTCCATTACTATTGTAATTTAAATCCTCGTTGCTTTATCGTCACATAAACAACCCGTTTCGTAACCGCAACCGGAAAGGAAACTAGCACCTCCACAAGAAAATAATACAATAGTCTCCTGAAAACCGGTGAACCCAGACTAATACTTAAATATGATTAGTCACTTGTCGGTTTTGCATCTGTATGTAATACATTTGTTATTTCAGCGGGTTTCCTATTTTACTTCAACAACCTGACCTGTACTCTCCTGGTGTTGAGGTTTGGTATGCGGATGAAGGATTTACTCATCAGAGTGGAGGCAGTTGAGGACAGCTTAATATACCAATGTAGCTATGATCAAGTCACCAAATATTGTAACATTATATTGGGTGTCACACTATCACTAGCTTCCGGTAATATTTTGTCATATCTATATAACCAACAATTATTTATTCTCTCATAAAAAAAAACACAAATTATATATCTCCCACAATAATAGATTTGTTTATTTATTATTTAGTACTTATTTAGAACTATATTTAAATTAATTATAGAATAAAATATTATATGTAATGTTTTATACAGGTTAATTAAATATTGTGTTGTTTTGTGTATTAAATGATTATATATTTTTATAAATAATAAGATAATGATAATGACCGCCTCCGTAGACTAGTGGTTGGTATCCGGAGGTCATGGGTTCGATTCCCACCTATGTAAAAAAATATTAGTATGTTTTTCTGTACAGGGTCATGGTTTGGGTTTTTAATAAATATAATATACATTATATTGTTATTTCTGGTATACACAGTACAAATCTAGGGCTTAGTTTGTGACAAGAGCAGTATGTGTAAATATGATTATTATTATGAAGAATATTCAATGTTTATAAGTTTTCAGTGGAGCATTTGTTGTATGTGCTACAAGCGTTAGGTTTGTCGGACATATACACAACCACGAGCGATACTTCCGTCTACAGTTCCATATTCGAATTTATTTATTACAAAAATATGTTGGGAATAATAATGCAGGCAAGTTCCTGTTTTTCTATAATGTATTTTATTTTATTTTGTAAAGGCGATTAAATATTATGCCGTGCAAGTACTAGTAGTATATCAAACTGTAGCACAATAGCTCGAACAAACAGTGTCGCCACAGATTACATATAGTTTTTAGTTCGACAGACGAATATAAACAAAACAATAAAATGAGCAATTGGCTTAAAATACTAGGTTTAAATGCCTATATAATTGTACTGTAATAATAAAAACGTATCGGTATCATAACACCCTCATACAAGAAACTATTCTTAAAAATTACTTTTCTTTTTATTAAGTAATTTTAGATAAAATATTTATGACATATTTTTTTTTTTAGTTTACCAATTTTCAATCGACCTACATGTGGAATACTAATGACGTCATAGTTTTGACAGCATGTATTTGGTTACTCACTTCGAGAATTTCAATAAACTTTTTAAGCGAATGGAACGTAACGTAAGTATTTACGCGAATGGAACGTAACGTTACTTACGTTACTTTCAATTCGCTTTTAGCATGGGTTCATTTCCTATTTAAGGCAGAGTTTTTATATAACGTCAGAAGCCCTGAACTAGGGCCGCTTGCTTTGCTTTTTACTGTTTCTGTTAGGCTAGTAACACTTGTCTGATCATTTTAACTTGGTAACATTTATTTTTTATTTAAAGCACTTCGTATATAGAGTTGTAAGCAGACCGAAAAAGTCCATAAATGGGGATGATCAATACATTATTGAACACCAGCACTGGTAGCTCACATTATTGTACAAAAGCTTAATACTATAGTACATAGGCGAGCTTAATGCCTTAGGCATTATCTACCAACTAACGGTTGGGGATTGACCAATAACAGGCAAAGTGCTAATGCAAATAATAATGGGTCTACTTTGATATCCTTGCTGCTTTATATTTTGCATTTTGACGTCCCTATGACGTCAACTTAGTGTCATTCTCGACGTAATTGACGTCATAGGGACGTCAAAATCGTCACATCAACTACCCTCTTCGTAACCACACCCTTAAAAGAAATCAATGTTTACCACCTCGAAAAGAAATAAATATTGAGTCTTCTGGAAATTGAGACCCATAGACTAAAAGCGAAATATGACTAGGTCACTTGACGGTTTTTGCATCTGTATTGGCGGTGGTAGTTAAACCGGTCTATCAGTCTAACGGAATATTATAGAGATGTTCTTTCCACCATAATGATACCAATGTGACAGGAAGAAAACAGAGGTTTAACTAACCTCTGTTTATCCCACTGACTAAAATTAGAACGTTAGGTGTGGCGACGATAACGTTGGAATAGAAACCACGCTACGGGATATCCTAAAGCCGTAAAGGCAGTATCGGTTGACGCTATAAGACACCGAACTATTTCGTAATACACTACCTGCAATGTAATATCAAATGATTTACAGGACGGCTCCGAACCTGACCTGACGTGGAACAAATTGCAAATTCAGTACACGAAGCTGGTCCACCTTGTAAAGACCGTGGATGAGGAGATCAGCTACCTGGTGTTTGTGTCCTTTGCCTGTAATTTATCTTTTATCTACCAGCAGCTATTTCACGTCATTAGGTGATTATTATATTGTTCTTGTTAACTTATTTGGCAACTTAATATATATATATATAGTTCGGAGGCAAATTTAAAATCCCGCTGGGGATTCTCGGCCATATTTATTATAAAATTAAGTTCTGAAGATATGTTACTATGTAGCAATCGTAATTAATTAAGTGATGGAATTAACAACCACAAAATAATATCATAAAATATGCCGAAAGGCGGAACAGAGCGAACTGTGAATAATAATGTAACAACTGCATAAGTAATATGTATTACTTTTTTTAATAAATATTATGCATTCATTCATATTCTCTGCCTTATAATTAACTAAATTTTATTTTCATACAATTGCATTATAGCACTTAGATTACTATCGGTGACGATGAGGTTGAAACCACTGATGTAGGTCAAAGTCAAACATATATATTTCATGCACAGGCCTGGTATTGCTTGTGGCGGCAAGCAAGATCTAGGTCTATGATTTCATATAAACTTTTACAGGTATTATAAATTATAAATAAATAAATAAATCATAAATAATATGTAAATGTAAATGCTATGCTTATTCGTAAACGAATAATTAAAATATGCGATTCACGGTAATATTAATAACATTTTAAATTACAAAGCAAATTATTGTAAAATTGTCTCATATGATACAACCTATAAATTATTTTGACAGCCTCTGTAGACTAGTGGTTGCACCTTTGGCGTTGTATCCGGAGGTCATGGGTTCGATTCCCACCCATGGCAAAAAAATATGAGTAGGTAAGTTTTTTCTGTACAGTTTGTCATGGTCTGGGTATTTATAAAATATAATATGTACTATATCGTTGCTTCTGGTACACATAGTACAAACCTAAAGCTTAGTTTGTGACCAGAGCAATATGTATAAATTGTCCTACATATTATTATTATTTACATATACATTTATAAATCAACTATAATAGAACAATAATCGACGGAAAAAATCGATTTCGTGTAGCACATATCTTATTATCAGATCCGATTATATTGTCAAAAAAATATTCAATTAAAAAAAAAACAATTATTTATAAATGCCCATCTCTAAGCACGATGCTTCAGGGTGCCGTTCTTATCGTGAACACACTATAACAAACAAACTTAATTTAGGGCTGATTTTTCAATCGTTATATAAAGTTATTCTACATATAACTTGTATGAAGAACTGACAAATTGATTAATTCTCCATACAAGTTATCTATGGAATAACTTTTTCAGATGATTGAAAAATCAGCCATTAGAAATATGAGGTTTTTTGTTTCTGTAAGCACTAAAAATACACCATGAAAAGCTTATGAAGATGAAAACATGTTTTCGGTTCTGACACTGTTGAAGTGGCATTATTGTCACTGTATGAATTTATATTACTTGCTACATGTTCCATATCCCCATAATTAAACATTATCCAACGGGAAAGGCTACTACTATTTTCGGTAAACGCATTGGTTGTCATCCCTATTCATAAAAAAAATGTTCAAAATAATTGACCATCTCATAACGATTACCAAGATACTGTTCCTAACATGATCTTGATACCTTTCCTTTACATACTATAAAAACTCCTACAGTGCTTTACAGAATTTTCTACTCATGAATGGAATAACTTTCACTTTCAAACCAACTCTGACAGAACGAAAAATAAATCTACTGTATTTTTTTCCCTCTGAAAGAATTTATTATATTATATATAGTTAATGTTGTTCCTTTGCCAAGAACCGCTACATAGGGTTTCTGTATAAATATCCTTTTTTATTTCAGTAGTGGTCATACTGTATTTCGTATTTCATGCCAAGCAGTCTACGCTCTGTAATAAGAAATACTACAACAACCCTAATATGACAATCACACAGGCATTCTTTGAACATAAAATGCCTTTCGTCTTTTATTATATTGAATACCAGCCGTGGATCGCAGGAATATTTAGTGTAAGATACATATTTGGTTTTTGAGACTCTCAAAAAGTGTGTTGACGTAAATAAAATAAGAAAAACAAAAAAAAAATTAGGTACCTATTATACCTAAGTTTTTTTTTCAGATACCAATTTATCAGAACTTTATATCGGAGTACCTTTTCGACATGATGATAGCTTACGTTAGCGTTTATCTAACGCAATACTTTTTGGAATTCAACGAACGTATTGTTTCGGCTCAAAACAAGGTATGTAATTATTACTTACACAAGTATTATTTTTACATTTTTTACTGCATTGTATTTAGGAGGGATATTCACCCCGTCAAAATTTGCGGAGCAGAAAAAAAGTGAGACCATATGAAATAATTTCGCATATGTTTCATGAAAATGTTATTAGACACAAAGTAACAAATTGATTAACGTCCTTTAACAACAACCTCGCTAGGCCGACTCACGGGTATAGTTTACCACCATGGGTGGTGGTAAACTATACCCGTGATATATATACTCAGATGCAAAAACCGTCAAGTGGCCCAGTATTTTTTTGGTTTTAACGGGTTGGAGACAACTGCAGCGATTTATTGTCGAGGGGGTAGTCTCCTCTCAGGGTGCGGTTTCGGTTTCAATGGTGAAAATGAAACTACCACCTCGACATAAAATATTCAGTAGTCTCTTGAAAACCGCTGGACCAGAGATGAAATACGTTCGTGAACATATTTGACTGTATTCGATTTAAGCGCAATTTGTACTCCCGACTATACAAAATATAGATAATTAATATTATTAATTATCCATTGTAGCTTAGTACCTGCCTACTTAGTAAATCTTAGTAGACACTAACACCCACACAAATGTTAAGACAAAGGAGAAAGTGTTTAAGATTCTATTTTTAAATAAAACAATTCCCAAAGGTTTTAAGTGACAGTAAACAAGTTGTTTACATTCCCGCACCTTGTAAACAATAAACAATATGACACAAATAAAGTTTTAAAATTGGGTCAGGAAATTTAGCTCCATTGTGTTTATTGTTTGATCTTCAAGGTTAGGAGTCCTTGAAAATACGGACGCGCTGATAAAGACAAATAGTTTCCCCAAATCTATTTTTTCTGTTGGACGTGACAGATTTAATAAAACCTTACAAAAAGGAAATAGCTTGGATTAATTTTTAGGGTTCTGTAAGTTTAAAAAATGTTTAACCCAAATGGGAAAATTGATTCTTAATGCTAATTATTCTCTGTCGCGCCCATTTCGTAATTGCATAATTGCCGGCATAGTGGGAGTGTTGATAAACAATAATTATTTATGGACCCCTTTTATGGACTTTATAGATTTGCTAACCACCAGGTACATACAAAGTTACATGCCATGCTTCAATAAAAAAAAAAACTTTGTATGTCTGTTCATAGACGAAATCTAAAATTATTTAAAAGCATTTGGCTGAGAGTAATTTTTGACTTTACATAGCCAATTACCATCAAATGGATGTAAAGTAACGTGCCATTCACTCCGTTAAAAACATATAGTATCATCTCGATACCCAAACAACCAATGCAACAATAAATACGTCTTTGTCACCGTCCATTTCGTAAACGCATCATTTAGCCGGCATAGTGGGAGCGATCAATATTGTTTAACAATATTGATGTGTTGATCGACCCCATTCATGGACTTTGTAGGTCTGCTTACGATCAGGTAAAGATAAAGTCACATGCCGTGCTCTACTTTGTCGTTACTAAAATAATAAAGGGCATGAAAACTTTGGTGATTTGTTAAATAACACATTCATGGATATTGTACATCTGTTTACCACCAGGTACCCATATGCAGAGACACGTTTTGTACTCTTGTTATAAAAAACAAGACAGAGGGATCGTTTTAAACGATATTAAATTATAGCTGGAAAAGTGAGTCTGTGTCTCTTCGTGTGTTTGTGGAAGTTTAACTTTTAAACCACTAAACCGATTTCGTAAACATAAGATATAATATATCTTGATAAAACGTTAGGACGATAAGACATAGTATATAAAAATATAGTATTTCGGTACAAATAAAATTTTAATTCATATTTTAATATCCTTAAAAAAGGTGTATTTTCTATGAAAATAAGTAGATAAATAGTATTTTTTTAGCCATCATTACCCTGGAAGGAAATTAGGGTACACTACACAAAAATGGTATCCCTGGTACAACTGGTGGATTCCAAAATCAGTTACATGGTCATCTTGTCCCTGGGAAGTAATTTGATTACCATATGCTCGTTGGTGTTCCAAATTCTACGGTAAGATTTTAAATTTTATAATAGTATTGAAACATTTCTAAGATTTTAGAAGCGTAGAAATGGTTTTAATCGCCGGCAAAGTAAATTTCTTTTATGAAAAGGATATAAGGAGAAAATAATGATAATTTGTTTATTATTTTTTCTGTTACTTTACTTGTTTTTAAATAATAATAATAATTCTTTATTTCCACAGTAAAAGTTTTACAATATACATATATCCATTGATCCCCACACTAGGCAGAGCCTGTCTTGTGGGAGTCATTATTATGGTTTACAGTAACAGTTACGGCAGAAAAGAGTTTAAATGAAAATACAATTAAAACAATTCATGTGATCAAATGAAACAGTAATAACAAAACAAATAATAAAGTTATCCACATCAATCAACTTAAATTAAATCAAACTAAATTAAATCAAATTAAACCAAATTAAATCATATATTATTAAATTAAATAAAATTAAATAGATCCAGTATTGAAGGTCAGCGCAAATTAACAACAAGCATCCAGGAATGACTGTAGACAATGGTTCATTTATACAATGACTTTTATAAAGTTTTCAGTTTGTTCGTAGGACCAGGATATTAGGAGATTTATTATTTGACCTTTGGCTACATGTAAACTTTTATTCTTCACATCAATCAACCTCACAATCTTATTATAAATAAAGGGAACCGAAAATAAACTAAATCTTTGAGCAAATTTAGTTTTTGTTTTGTAGGTGGGAAAAATAAATTTTCGTTTGGAGCACCTGTATATATATAGTCAGCACTATTGAGTGCTAGTTTATGTGCAAATAGAGACGCCTTATGTATGTATAAACGCCTCACACTTAGCACCTTTGCATTTTTATAGAGGTTTACAGTTGGATAGCGAAAGGATTTTTTTAGCATTATCTTCAAGACTGATCTTTGAGCTCTTTCCAAGATTATAAGTGTTGAGGATGCACATCCACCCCAAGATAAAATACCGTATGTCAGGAGAGATTGACATAAAGCTATATATCGTATTAAAAGCTCAACATCCGCAACCTCTCGTAACGTCTTCATTATACGAATATTTTTTCTAGTTTTTTTACTTAAGGGTTGCATATGTTTGTTAAATTATAGTTTATCATCAACAACGATTCCCAGATATCTTATGGACTGCACTCTCTCTATGTTTTCACAGCAGCAAACTACTCGGGGACCAATGCATTTATGAATTATTAGGCTGCTAAAAGTTTCATCTGGAGCAGAAGCTAAAGTTTTGTGAAAACAGGTGAATTTAGTTTTAGTTGCGTTCAACGTGAGTAAATTGGAATCCAACCAATTAGCCACAAGTGTTAAACCCTTTTCTACGATAGAGAGACATTCCCTCCAAGTTTCACCGCAAAAGATAATGACAGTATCATCAGCATAACTAATGAGTTCTGCATTGAGGGGATTTATTGAAGAGATGTCATTTATGTAACACAGGAAAAATGTAGGACCAAAAATACTTAAATGCCAAAATTTATACTATAGGTGTTACTAGTGTAAGGAGGTTACTTTTACCTTTTGCTTTCGGTTTGACAAATAATTTTAGAACCAGTCTAGTGCACAACCTCTCACCCCAAAACATTCAAGTTTCTTCAGAAGTATAGGAACAGAAACGGTATCGAACGCCTTTGCAAGATCAAGAAAGACGCCGATACACGCTCGGCCCTTGTCAACAATTTTGGAAAGTAAGTCTACAGCATCTTCAGAAGATTTTGATGTCCGGAAACCAAATTGTCTATTAGTGAGGAGTTTTTTGTCTTCCAGATATTTGACTAGTCTCTTATTTACTAGCCCCTCCAACAGTTTTGAAAAAGTGCTAAGCAGAGAAATAGGACGGTAATTAGATGGATCGCTTTCGGACCCACCTTTGAATATTGGTGTAACTAAAGCGATTTTCCATATTTCAGGAAATATACCAGTTTTTAGGCTCAAATTAAAAATGGCAGTCAGCGGCGTTACAATAAATTCTTTAACAGATTTAATTAAAATTTTCCTATACCGTCAAATCCAGGGGCAGAGTTAATTTTAAGTTTACTTATCAGACCGGAAACCTCAAATTCGTCTGTTGGGATCATAAAAAACGAATGAGGTGATAATGTTGAACATTGTTTACTAGCTGCCAGGGACTCCTGGGTTTCGTTAAGACGGTTGAGAGTTATATTTGCTAGATTTGAACCTATATTTGAAAAATATTTATTGCAGTTGTCTAATGATGAAAAATTGTAAAATGGGATCATTTTCCAATTTTGTAATATCAATGGGCGTTTTAGATTTGCTATTTCTATTAGTTATACTGTTAATGGTGTTTCAGAGAGGGCACGATTTTTTTAGATTTAGGTTTATCTTATTTCTGAAGTGTTCATTCTTAAGTCTACGAAGAAGAGAAACGTAGAAGTTTCTGTAACGAGTGAAAATATGTTTCTTTATAAAATCGTTGGGATGTTTTTGTAAGTCGGCATGTAATTTATCTTTATGCTTGGAGCATCTAATCAGACCCGGTGTTATCCATGGCTTTAAAATTAGTTTTGCACGACTATAATATTTCGTGAATGGTTAGTTATTATTCTTAATAGAGTAGACATAAAAATGTTAGAGGCGATGTTTACAGTAGAGCTGTGCAAGACTCGATCACAATCGAATAATTTTGACATCAGAATCTATAATGCCTTATTTGTTAACAATATCGGAAAGCTGCGTTATTTCGTTTTATTATAAAAAGCTTTAGTAGGTACCTAATTTTGAAGTTTATTCTAATATCTACTTCATTAATTCTAAATGAATAACAGAGTCTGTATTTATATTATAATATACATGGTGAATTTGAAATGTACTTTGGGCTAATATGATGTTCTACTGATCAAATCAAACAACTTTTTCCATGGAACCATGTGTCGCAAATGAAAAAAAAGTTTGGCTTCCCCATACAAATTGGTAATTTTAATATTACTAGTTTGTATGGAGAAGGCAATATATTTTTTCATTTGCGACACATGGTTCCATGGGAAAAGTTGTCGATTTGATCAGCAGAACCTCATATTAGCCCAAAGTACATCCTTTCAAAGTCACCATGTATATAAAATATCCCCTTCCTTGCTATTATTATTTTCGCCACAACAAAACCATGTTAAACAAATGCCTTAATTTCCTACGATATTTTATAATTTTCTTATTTGCCACCATAGATATTACATACATACACCATACATAGATATTATTGTTTTGCAATAATTTTGTAGATCCGAATCCTAATCACCAATTATCTTATTGAATCATCAATTATTTTAATATAAATATAGAAGATGGGTACCTACACTTACCTACCTAGTAATATATCTATTTAATTACAGAACAAGCAATATCTATCAATATATAAAGTGTCATTCAAAACTTTCAGAAATGTAAGTATTCTCTGTCAACTACCTACTTATAACTCGTAAATATATTGTTAAGATCGACGTAATGAAAAGTGTTAAATAAACAATTTTATTATTAATTATTACAACTGAAATTCGCTTGCACAATGTTCATTCAACGATTTTAAATTCTAAGCGCGCTTTCTGACTGTCAAAGCTATACAAATTTTGGCTAAAAAATAAATGCTTTTTAAAACGTTACGTCGTTATAAAATATTTATGTTTTTGAACTTTTGGGTACAGAAATAAATGTTCGGGAAAATATTAGGACAAAAATACATGTATATATACAATTATCCTTATATACCTGGTGGTAAGCAGACCTAAAAAACCCATGAATGGGGTCGTACCCCGTTGTTTAACAGCATTGATCGCTCCCACTATGCCGGATAAATAATGAGGTTACGAATTAGGCGGCGACAAAGACGAGTTTGTATTATGAGTGTACTTTAGTAGCCTCGCTGCTGAGGGTCCAATACAGTCTATGTAAACGTCGTTTAGTTTGAAGTTTAGGCCGTGGGTTTTAACTTTTATAATTTATTTATGTTTAAATCACTAATTACAGACTTGTCCTAAAGGCCCTTCACTTTGCGTATTTGTGTTTCACCCTTCTATTCATAGTCACAAGAACTCTTATCATGACGCTATCAGCCGCCAAGCTGAACGGCGCGGCTGAAAAAAGCGCTATGTTCATCTATGAATTGCCTAAACATGAACGAAGTGATGAGGTAAGTAAGCATATCATCTTTTGAAGTTCTTAAAAACAGTTATTCAGAACGGTATTTCTATGGAATTGGTCTATAAAGATAATTTGTTTTTCTTTTTAATTAACTATACTTTTATATTTCCCAATACATAACGGCGGCGATTGTCGTAATTTTCTTTTGTATAAACTAGAATAATTCTTTACCAGTTTACATAATTCAAATATTACATAATTTTAATATATTATTATAAGATTAGATCATACTAATTAATTACAAAAAAAAAACTTAGAAATCTATACCTACCATTTGTTATTTTTGATTATTAAAAATCTCTAAATCTGTGATGCTTTATTAATTTTGTCATACATTTAAAACGGTACCTAAATCAACATTTAAATATTTAGGCGAAAAGGATTGGCAATTTTAAATATATTTTATATGAATAAACAGTCTAATTTTAATTATTTTAAAACTTTTTATATAACAAGGCTTTTATCACAAATCAACACAACCACAGTGGCGCTGACTGGTTTGGGATTCTTCAATGTTACAAGGGAAATGATTTTGAGTGTAAGTAATTGTTATCACTTGTCCCGAAGGTGGACTGTTAGAGAATGCCGCGCGGCATTAAGTCCGCCTTTGTATAATTTTAGTGCAATAAAGTTTTTAAAATAAATAAAAATAAATACTAATAATACTTAAATTCTTCTATAGCATCACACCGATTTATACAAAAATACTAGGGAATAAGAGAGGATTAGTATCTTGCGATACTAATCCTCTTATTCCCTAGTATTTTTACTAAGAAAATAATCTAAAAACGCGTGCATTCATACGAACCACAGCAGTCAAGTTCCGATCGAAACGTGTTATCCGTACAGAAAAGTTTAGAAAATCTTTGACTAATCGAAATCGATCTTGTCAGTGTATATATACCGATGGTGTACTAGGGGGACATTCATGTCTTGTGTCGGTGCGAAATACTCAAGTAAAAAGTGACAGATCTCCATAGAAACTGTCAATTTCATTCGAATGCATAAAGCGACATGCATGCCGAAAGCTGCTATTACGCCATACAATTGAGCTAAACTTTAACCAAAATGACTTAGTTGTCTATAAATTTTCAATGTCACCAAGTTTGCATTACGTCTATATTGCATCATATCGATTAAAGTTTAGCTTAGCGTAAATTTATTGTGAGTATTTATAATTCGGTATACCAAGCAGATTTTGCACGCCATACATAAATGGCAGAATATTTAGATCAATATCTAAAATTGACCATATTGTAACACCATATTCATATATAGTGTCTGAATTTATATATCTGGGTAGTGTTTTTACTAGGAATGGTAGATATGAAAAAGATATTGAAAGGAGAGTGAATGCAGGCAATAGTGTCAACGGAGCACTGCGTTCTATGATAGGTAGGTCAAATATTACTCAAAAAGCAAGACTTGCCATTCATAACGCAGTGCTTGTACCTACACTATTGTATGGAAGTCAGACATGGGTATGTCAGGATAAATATGAAAGCAAAATAAATGCAGTAGAAATGCGCTCATTGCGACGAATGTGCGGTGTTAAAATAACAGACCGAATCCGCATTGACGTAATTCGAGAACGAGTGGGACTGAAAGAGAGTATAGGCATGAAAATGAGAAAAGGTATGCTCCGCTGGTTTGGGCATATAGAAAGAATGAGTGATGAAAGACTGACGAACCAGATATATAAAAGCGAGGTGAAGGGTAAACGTGGCCGAGGGAGACCAAGACATACATACCATGACCAAATTGAAAAGGTTTTAAAAGACGGTGCTATTAAGAGTCTCCGAAATCGGCGTGCCTGTATGAGAAGAGTTATGACTGTGGAAGAGGCGAAAGGAGTATGTAGGGATAGGGACAAGTGGCGCTCGGTTGTCTCTGCCTACCCCGTAAGGGACCTGGTGTGAAGATAAATAAAAATATAAAAAATATAATATAAATATATATTCAAGCAAAAATAAACGCGAGTAAGTGAAAGATTGTTTAACAAATGAATACTTTGTTTCAGATGACTGGAGTAATAATAACGTATGAGCTGGTCCTGCTGCAGTTCGCCAGAGCTGACGACGACGATAAGCCCGCCAGCAGCAACAACTTCTCTTATATTTGAAGTTATTTATATTATTAAAGGAGTTTATTTACGTATCTATTTCTTTATGGAGTTGAATCCATAACCCTTGTGGGGCGTATTAAATAATGTAATAAACTAGTCCACTTATTCATAAAACTTTATTGCGTTTTACTTAAAATTGTGTTTTATCCATCAAAGATGATTGTCGTTGATAATAAAGAGAAGAAACATTTTTTTACTAAAACGCTCAATAAAGGTGTTAGTAGAGTTATAAATATTGAAAGGAGTTAATGATTCCCGTTTTTTGTTAAACCACCTTAGGGTTAACTGCTATTAAATTTAGGTGAATATGTAATTAAACTACATTCACAAATTTTAGCTAATAATTTATCAAATTAAAAATAAATATTCAGTAAACTATACCAAATACGAATATTGGGCCGAACATTCGGAGCATCTATACTAAATAACTACATTTTTATTGATGTCAACGATATCTAAGAAAATGTGGACTAGTCTAGTTATAACCCAAGCACGTCCGCCACTTTATTTACAAAGTAAACATTAATAATAAATGTTATTAAGAAGAAAATGTTATTTTTATTTATTTTTCCTACCTTAGCGATGGGTATCAGAGCTAAGCACGTGAAGGGTAAAGGTAGGTTATATAAAAATATATTTTATGCCGCGGGTTTTACTAAATAATTAATCTTCTTTCAGATAGAACTGCTTCTTGAATAAAATATATACCTGTACCTACTACATTTAAGTAAGTTATTATTTAGGTAGAAATATACCTATTTAGCTGGATAAATTAAAAAATATGCGAGGTTTTAAAAATATAAATTTATCAAATGTCTTGTATTTTTTTTTGCAAAAGTAATGATTGAAAACCAACTTGCCAGACACTAGTGTATTTTTTTTAAAATCGTTGTTTAACAAAAGCTTTAGATTTTGGACTGTCAAACTGCATATTAAAACACTAATAAACAATTTCAAAAAACTGTTTTCCATTTGCAGTTTGACAGTTCTAAGCATTGCTAAAGTGTTTTTTTTCTACCAGAGATGCGCTATGCTACGTTGCTATGCATGCGTTTGATACCCACCAATCATATTCATTGGTGCACATGGCATAGCACTGCTAGAAACGGGTTCTACTAAACTGTGCTTTTATATGAATAGGTACGTGCTGTGGATACGTGCTATGAATGTGAGTACTATGGATCGTGCTCGCTGTGCCTTCCCTACTATCGTCCGACCTACATCGCATAACTCGAGCTGAGCATCTTCCTCACACAGCTACGAGTAGGTACCTTGCGGCGGCGCATCTTGGCAGCACATTTTACTCGCTCCGCTACATAGCTTAGCACAAGTGGAGTCACATAGTTTCGTAGCTTTGCTCTCGCATCCTCACATCGTAGCTCATAGTACATCTCTAGTGAAAAAATAGTCTTAGCCCTTGCAAAGCAACGTGTTGATTCTTTTATAAAATGTAAATGTTGCAAGCAATAACTTGGGCTAAGCAACGACTATTCATTTTGCAATAACGGTGCACGAGTTCTTTTGGTCAAACACGAATTGTGTCGTATCCCTGCCACTCCGTGCCAGTGCGCCACTCCGTCCTCACGCGGCACTTGTAGGACAATTATCCAGAACATACCATTATAAAGAGTCCATACTCCAACAGGAAGTGTGTCTGGAGTCTGGATGTCCTACTATTGGCATACAACTCTACAGAACCTTGTGACGCGCGGGGAGACGCTTGTGGGTATGCACTTGCAGTAATCTAGCCGCGTATCGTAGTTACTACCGTGCGTGATATATCAGACTACACATATAATACCAAGTAACAATATAATAATATAGCCATAGAACATATCAATAATTAAAAAAAGACTCACAAAAATTGAATTGTTGAAAGTGTTCAAGTGTGTTCAAAACTCTAATGATACAGTTTTAGTTTTTTATCGAAATCGGCCCCGAGACTCCTTTAAACATTTTTCAAGAAGGCACACTTGAAAAATTCACCCTGTACTTAAGTACGAAAACGGAGAGCCAAAAACACGTTGCATTTAACCCGGCGAGGCTGTGGTGGCAAAATGTAACATTGAGTATGTGGTGGGGTTTGACATACCCACTTATTATATTGGCCATAAATATCATAATATCGATAAATTGACTTCTAATCTTATGTTTTGTGATATTAATATAAACAATAAACAGCTTTTAATGAAAAAACTTTAATATTTTAATATTTTTTTTATTATTATTTAGGAAAATAAAAGAAACTGAGTTTTTTTTTAAACAAAAATAGGCATTATCTTCATAAACCTCTAAAATAAACAAAAACAAAATTTTACTTTAAACAACAACTACTAAATTAAGGAAAAAATATCAGTCTTTGAATTAGAAATAAAAAACTATCATAATACTTTGGAACAGCTTAGGAACTAGGGTCATCATCACAACAATTTTTGCAGGAAAAAATTGCATGCTTCGGAGATTGACTCGTCCGAACATTCCTGGAAAACCTCCTCTATCATGGACTCAAGACGCCTTTGATCTCTTTCGAAACTCATTTTCGTTCAAAAACTAAAACAAATACCTAATAAACCAAAAAAACAACTTTCAATTTTACCGAAATAACCACACACCAACTATGTGGCGGGGTATTACGTACCCGACAGGAGTATGTGCACGTATATCTCAAGCGCCGGTTAGCGCAACACTGCGATCACGCCACTATCCCCTCCCGCAGCTCCTTAGCTCCAGCTATGCGGCGAGATAAACCGTTACAGCAAAAATTTAAAACAAAACGATCGTTGGAGTAATGCGTGGGGTATGTCACACCCCACCACAGCCTCGCCGGGTTAATATTGTATGTATTATAATTTTTATTATAACATAGATTTTATTAAATTACAAAAAGTCAATCAGATAAAAATAAAATATCTAAAGTCACTGTACTAACCATTTTTATTCAAAAATAAAGTCGAACTTTTAGAAAGAAAGGAAGTAAACTCAACGCTGGATTTCCCAGCTTCCGCTTCCTTCTACATCGGCACCTCCCCACCGACATTCTAACATCGCCTGGCTTTTCTCATACTTTCACTTTACCTAACAAACTCCAGATAGATAGGTCAAGAAATACGTACTAATATTATAAATTTTGTCTGACTATATAACATAGCGGCGAGCTCGCCACTTATTTAGTGTAAACTAATAATACCGCGACGTGTATTGTTGATCGAAGGTAATTATTAACACTTTCGGTTGATGTTGACACGTGATGGCTGCTTATAGAAAAATATATTAGCTAAACTATCCTCAGATTAATATTAATAAACTGTCACTCGTGGAGGGTTCCAATTTTTTATTTTCAGAAAAACTTTTCAGTAATATTATTATTTTTCGTTCCATATTTGGGTTTTAAATTACATACAATCCCAATTTATTTTTTGTAGGTAAATGTGTTTTCGGACATTATTGATCGTAAACCAAACTAGGTGACGGTCCTAATTATCAGCACTTTAATAGGGCAAGAAGTTTTAATTACAAATATTTCATTAAAGTCTACAATTTATGTCATATTTGCAGTGTCAAGGGGACACCATAAACATTAAATATTGTTTTTTATAAAGTATTATATAACTAAGTGAATGCTATGATCCATAGAAAACATTTTTTGTAAATATTACCCTATATCCAAATATTAGCACCGCTATCACCAATTATTAGCAGTCGTGTAACCAATCATCAGCACAGAGTCAAAATCAAGTATTGTTATAAATAAATAAACTAAAAATTTGAATTTCTGATGTGTTAAATCATAAAACTAGCATTTATACTTCTCAAATTACCTATAAAATAAAAAACTATTCCTAGTTTATACTAAACTATTAGGATAGATGTTATAAAGAAAGCAACTATTTCAAATCTTAACCAATTTTTGTTATATGATCACTAAATTCAAAGACAAACCTCACCGGCGAATACTTGATGAAGAGTATTTCAAATGAAAATTTTGCCACTCAAATTTACACGACGTGATACTATTGTATAATATTGCTAGATTTGAAGTTAAGAATCCATTTAAACTTTTAATAACTTGGCGATTTAGAAACCATAAAAAATATCTTAATATTTTAATTTTTCACCGAAGTGCTGATAATTTGGTGCAGTGTCGGCATCTGGATCCGTCACCCTATATAAAAAAGTTGTTTTAAGATAAGCAAAATTATAGCTTTCTATAGGATACCCCACCTATAGAAAGCTATATGTTGCAACTTTTTTTTTAATTTCTGACTGAGGCGCTTTTTGTATATGAGACTAACTAGAGTTACGTAATGTTTAACTTATTCCCTTTTGAGGATCAACATTTACTATAATCATCCCAATTACTTTTGATACGGACAGACGGTCGGACGCCGGAGTCCGATAATGATTCTAATCTTTTTGCAATTACTGAGGATATAAGTTTCGCAGAATATCGTCGAACTCTTTGTGATGACACAAGTCTTCCATTTATAAATGTGTCACGCAAAATGTTATATCTTTGCGCTGTCTTTTATACAAATTCTTAAATAGAATATCAGTACTGACTTTGCGATTCTTTTACGGGAAAAGTCAGGTCGGCAAACGTTATATTAACGTTATAATTATTTGTATTGAGGTGTCTTCGAAACTGTATTTGTTGAGATGAGAACTTTTCTTTTAGATCCCTTTTACTACAATATTATACATGCGTGGTCTAGGGGTTACGCCGTTTGTTAGCGTTTTATTTGGAGGTCATGGGTTCGATTCCCTCTCAAGGCAAAAAAAAATAGTACGACATAATATTTTCCTGAAACATTTCTCCAGTCGACAGTGCTGCTTATTAATCAATGCAATTATTGACAAAGTTACTAAATAAATGCAAAGTATCTTTCTGCTTAACACAATATATTTTTCATCATTAGGTATTTACAAATGGATCTTTCTTTTTCCAACAAATATCGCTGGAGGTTCAGAGAGGCAATGCTTTAAGTATTTTGGGTACATGCTCAGCATAGGAGGATTTAAATGATTTTTTTAATTTAAATTAGGCTTTAGTAATAAAATATAATAATATATATAAAATACTCGGGCAAAAACTTAAATCACCAATCGTCCTACGGCTTATTATGATGATATTCTTTGCTTAAGTATTTAATTCAAAAAAAAATATAAATGTTTTTATAACGTATTTTATTTATATTTATCCATTTTCTCAAAGACTTCAACTTTATAGGTCATTCTGTAAGAAATATCGTTATTGTCTAATACTAATAATAAGGTTAACCAAATGATTTATTTCACACACATATCTCCCCGGTCACAAAACCCTAGGCTTGTACTATGTGTACTGAAAGCAACGATACTCTTTACACATTATAGCTCAACAAATACCCATTCCATAGAAAGCTAAATAAAAAAATTATATAAAATTATCACGAGTAGAGTTGAACCCACGACCTCCGAACACAATGCCTACGGGGCGAAGGAAACACTTACTACTAACGACTAATGAGGCGGTCTATACAGTGAGTGTTTATTTTATATTGACCGCCTCCGTAGACTAGTGGTTGCGTCTTTGGCGTTGTATCCGGAGTTCGTGGGTTGGATTTCCACCCATGCCAAAAAAAAAAAATAGTGCGTTTTTCTGTACAAATTGCCATGATCTGGGTGTTTATAAAAATATAATTTGTATTATATCGTTGTTTCTGGTACACATAGTACAAGCCTAGAGCTTGGTTTGTGACCATCATTCATCATTTGTAAATAAAAATTGTTGCTCCTGCGAAAATCAGATAAATTTGCCATTGCCTATTCCAGCGTAACTCTTCCAAAGGACATAACTAACAACACCTTACTGCTCACAGACAGTATTGGTATGGGAATGGGTCAATTTTTTAATTACCATTTAGACCATTCTGTGACAAACTATTGTATGCCAGGCAATAGTTTTAAGAACATTGTAAAATCCATTTCCTCCAAATTTTATAATTCATATAGTAATATAGTTATTATGGTAGGAAATGGATTAAACACAAGCAAAGGAGACTTGTTGGATAGTGTAGATCTTTTGTCTAAACTTGGAGTAAGGAATGTTACATTATGTACATTCCTTTATTCAAAAAAGTATACTGCCAAACAGAATAAACATTTATATTATTTAAATAATTGTATTTATAATATGACTTGCTACAATAATTTGTTTACTCCTTTTGACATAAACAAATTTGTTAGACATTTTAACAGGACATAGGATAGCATAAAACTACCTATGAAGGTACAGAGAAATATTGCTTCATTGGTAGCTAATAATATTTTATTAAGCATTGACTCCACATCATCATTTAGTAGTAGTACTAATAATGTTGTGGTGCAACCAACTTTAAACTTTTAGATGTGACAATAGAGAAGGACATTTGTAAACTTAACTTAATTCACCAAAATATTCAAAGCTTAGACAAGCAAAGTTCTTGACATTGAATTATTAATAGAAAAATATAACTTAGATATAATGTGTTTTACAGAATCCTGGCTAAAGTCCGACAAAACGTGTTTTAATGTAAATAATTTTTCAGTTGCTAGTTTTTTTAATAGAACCTCCTGTAAAGGAGGTGGCTCTATAATTTTAATTAAAAATACTTTAAAGTATAAGGAACGAAAGGATATCGTAAAACTATCTGTTGAACGTGTTTGTGAGATTTCATGTGCAGAGATGGACTCATCCTATGCATATATAGACACCCAACATCGTCTTTATCTTACTTTATAGATACAATGGAGGATATACTCTCAAAAATTTAGACTTAAATAAACGAATATTTGTATGTGGGGATTTTAACATAGATATTTTATTAGATTCATGTGACAGACAAAAGCTCATTTCTCTTTTTAACTCCTTTAATTTAAATAACATATTCACAGAACCGACTCGGATTACTGCAACTAGTCAGACTTGCATTGATAATGTATTCACTAATTGTACCATTTCAGATCACTCTGTCATTACTGGTTATATGACATTAGCTTTAAGGCGCGAATAAAAATACAACCAATAAAATATTTAAGTACAGACCTCTTACTGAAAATAGAATTTTTAAATAATAATATCATACATAAAATTAATAATTTCAAGTATAATACAAATAAACCAAATACAACATATTCGAATTTACATAATTTAATAACCCAAGAATTTGATAAAGTGTGTAAAGTAAAGACAAAAAAAAATAATGATAAATTTAATTTTGCTACTTGGCAACTAGGGGTATTAGGAAAAGCAGGGATACTTTATATGATTTATATGATAGGAGATCCTATACATTAGATCAAAATTTTCATAACTATGTTAGAAATTATTCAAAAAAATTATGCCTTATGGCAAAATCTAATTTTATTAGCTCCAAACTAAAACAGTCTAAAAATAAAACTAAGTGTAACGATAATAAATAATAAAACTGGTAAAAACATACATAAGCAAAATGATATTTCCATCAAACAAAATGGAGTATTGATATCTCTGAAAAATATAGTTGCTAGCTTATTTGAAAAGTTTTTTGCTGATATACCTTTTAAAGTCACGAATAGTATTAAGTCGTCATCTAGTATGGCTAAATAATAAAACTGGTAAAAACATACATAAGCAAAATGATATTTCCATCAAACAAAATGGAGTATTGATATCTGAGAAAAATAAAGTTGCTAGCTTATTTGAAAAGTTTTTTGCTGATATACCTTTTAAAGTCACGAATAGTATTAAGTAGTCATCTAGTATGGCTAAGGAACTACTAAACCGTCATGTTAAAATACCAAATTTTACAAAATTTAATTTTATACATGTCTCAAATGAGGATATTATAAAACACTTCAAAATGTGAAGATTTATAGGGATTAACCGTAAAAGCAATAGAACCTATTATTTACACCATTGGCCCTATCTTAGCCGACATTTATAATAGTTGTGTGGATAACGGTGTCTTCCCAGACTTTATGAAGCACAGTAAAATAGCCCCTATATTCAAATCGGGATGTAAAACAGACCCTACTAACTATCGATCCATTTCCGTATTACCCGCGCTTATATTTGAAAAAATAATGCTAAGTCATCTATTAAGATATTTTAATATCAACAAATTATTACACGATCGTCAATATGGATTTGCAAAAGGTAGAAATACAACAGATACTGGTACTGGATTGATTGAGGAAATATTTAGTTCTTGGGAAAAGTCTCAGGATCTCATTGGTGTCTTTTGCGATCTGTCTAAAGCATTTGATTGTGTAGATCATCAAACTCTATTGGGTAAGCTGGACTTCTATGGAGTTCGCGGAGTAGCGATAAACCTTATGGAGTCCTATCCCTCTAATAGAACGCAATGTGTTAACATTAATGGTAGTGAATCTAAAGGATCTCTTGTGAATATAGGAGTCCCCCAGGGATCAATTTTAGGGCCTTTCCTGTTTCTGGTATATATCAATGACCTTCCGCATATGGTAAATAGCGCAAATAGTGCTGTTTGCTGATGACACGTCCTTGTTGTTTAAAGTTGATAGAAAAGACAACTTATTGTCAGCAGCAAACAATACTCTGTCTATGGTCTCTGAATGGTTCACAGCAAAAAAATTGGTTTTAAATACTAAGAAGACCAAATGTCTAAAATTTTCTTTGCCAAACGTTGGGTAATTAACTGTTCACTGAAGTTAGACGGTACTGAACTGGAATTTGTTGACTCCACTATATTTTTGGGAATCACAGTCGACTCCCAACTGCAATGGAGAGCTCATATAAACGCGTTATCTAATAGATTGAGCTCAGCAGCATATGCAGTTAGAAAGATCAGACTATTAACTGATGTGGCAACAGCCAGGTTAGTGTACTTTGCCTATTTCCATAGTATTATAGACTTATGGTCTTATTATCTGGGGCTCAGCGGCAGACATAGAAACCATATTTATCTTGCAGAAAAGTGCTATTAGAGCAATTTACGCCATGAAGACCCGGGAATCCCTTCGAGAAATCTTTCCTGAAATTGATATAATGACCCTGCCCTCTCAATACATATTTAAGAACTTATTATATGTTAAGAAAAATTATAATATGTTTAATAAAAATGCAGATAGGCATACCCGAAACTTAAGAAATATAAACAAAATTGACATACCAAGATTCATATTACAAAAAACTAATAAATGTTTTCTAATAAACAGTATTAGGCTATTTAATAAATTACCAAAATCATTTATAGAACTAAATGGTATAAAATTTAAAAATTGTATAAAGCAAACTTTAATAGCCAAGGCGTATTACAAAGTTAATGATTATATTAATGACAAAGATGTCTGATCATCTGTCAGATGAATCAGTCCTCTCTGCGGCTGGAATCTCTAAACTAATAGTAACTGTCATATTGTAATAATTCATAATACTTACTATTATAGGTATATATTTTTTTATACTACAATAGGTATTTTTTTTTATATTTTTGGATGAGGTAATAACTTGTTATTACTATAACCTTTTATTATTATTTTTATTTTAAATATTTATTATTTTTTATTTAAAGTTATTTTGTTAACAGAATTATAGAATACATTTCCATGGTTTTTTTAACTAGTTGTTGTTTGCGCAGGCCTTGGATTCATGTATTTGGCCCTGCAATGTAGTAGTATACGTATCCAGCGGATTTCCTCTCCTTTGAAGGTCATTGCAGTGGTGGCGCGTGTGTCGGGTTCTGGTCTGCACCCTAAGGGCCTGGTTGAGCAGAAGGATGGCTGATACATACGTTACGTCCATGATCGGGTGCTGCTGTAGGGGCCTTGGATCTCCGCTGGGCACGCACGTTTGATTGTTATCATATAATAAGCGGAGATCCCGAAAAATCTTCTGCTGATAGGCCGGCGCTGGCATCGAAAGAAGTGTTGTGTTCTGTAATTCTGTAGTTTCAATATTGTAAGATAGTATATCTGCCTTGGGGTGTTCTACGCATGCTCTTCAGTAGAATGAGAGTATATACCACATGCTATAAGCATAGGTTTAAGTGAATAACCATGCAGGACCATGCTCTTCCGATGATACGGTACATGTGGAACAACAGAGTTTTTTACTTGCTGGTACCTTTTTCTCCAGGGTGTCTCTGAGGCGATCGACTTGTGATCAGCGTTTGCACCCTAAAAGATAACTTCCATTTATCTACTTGTACGTATATTTTGATTACCTATATTAAAGTATGTATATTTGGGGCGTAGCTATGGTCTGTTGGGTTGGTGGCACTTTTGCAAGGCAGTCAACGATTAACAGGTCAATGGAACCAGCTAACCACCTAGTCTTAAACTGGTTGGTTATGTAGTGTGTGTTCGGTTGGGTTGTTTGTTTTGTTTTTTTCTCCCGCAAGGACAATAGTTTAATAGTTTACGATTTGTTTATTTTGTATTATATTCTCAACATTTGTCTGTGGGAGGAATGGCGACCTGGCCAAATGCACACAGGACCTTATATATACTTTTTTTTTTGACTTTTCATAAATGCCTGTAAAGGTTTACATGAAATAAATATTTTTGACTTTGACTTTTGACTTTGACTTTTGACTTTGACTTTTAACTTTTGACTTTGACTTGACTTGACTTTGACTTTTGACTTTGACTTGACTTGACTTTGACCAGAGCAATATGTGTAAATTGTAATACTAATCAAAAAAATATATAAGTGCCTACTCGCAGAACCAAAATAGCTTTGATAAATAAAGGACATTAAATATTTTGTTCTAACTGTTATTTCAGACTGAAAAATATGCGCTAAACTTCTGACAATTATAAATAGTGTAATTTCCCACATTGTTGTCTGCCCTTACACACATACACTGACCGCTGCAAACGTACACATACAGCAAACATAAACACTGTGCTATCTCTACTGATTAAAATGGCAGAGTGGAGTTTTAATACGGTGACGTTATTGTTATTTTTTTGGAGAAAATGTTTTCTGCTTTAATTAAAAAGAAAAGTTAATGAGAGTCTTAACTTATTTACTCTGTGTTGCACTTATGGAAGTATGAATAATATGGTAATGCTATAAGACCTAAAATCACCTGTCTAAACATGAGATTAGAAGGTGCCAGACTAACCCAAACAAGTGACAAAAATAATTAATTATTTTATGTTTTAATCAAATCAATACTCAAAAGGTGAGAACAAAATATGGCGGCCACAAACATAATTGACATTTGAATGACATTATTCGTAAAGCTCTTTTGACAGCTAAGATCCCATGCATACAGGAGCCATCTAGATTCAGCAGAACTGATGGCAAACGTCCCGATGGCCACCCTAGTCCCGTGGTACCAAGGCAAACCCCTTATTTAAGACGCCACTTGTGTGGATACCTACGCAACCTCACATCTATCGGCCTGCTCATCAACTCCTGGTTTAGCCGCATGTACTGCAGAATCCCGGAAACGAGCTAAATATCGGGAGTTGATGCAAAATTATAAGTTTTGTGCACTTGGTTTCGAAACTTCGGGAGTATTCGGTACCGAAACTCGACCTTTCCTTCGGGAACTCGGTAAACGAATACTCTCGGAATGCGGAGATCCCAAGTGTCAAAGCTATCTGTATCAAAAAATGAGTATTGCCATTCAACGTGGCAATGCAGTAAGAGTGTTAGGTACCCCCCAAGTGGCGCTCCTTATAAAGATTTTTTTTATTTAGTTTAGTTTAATTTTTATTTATTTTTATTTTTAGGTTTATACTAGATTGCTATTTCATTATTATTATTTAGGTTTATTTTATTTTATTATTGTTAAATTTAATTTCTTTTTTTTTAATAAATATACCATATTATTGACATTTTGTTCGAAGCTTTTTAACTATTATTTGTTTTTCATATGAAGAATTGAATGAATGCAAACAACTCGGGTAAATATTTGTGATGTCTACTTTACAAGTTGTGTTTATAGTACTTCTATATTATTCATAATTTCATGGTTCCACTATAAAGGGATTCCGTTTTTTTTAAGTTTTAATAATAAGAAACGAGATTATCTAGGAATAGATTTAATCGTAAATAATTAATGTTTTAAATACAAATATATGAAAACAATTGAATCTGGTACACATAGTACAAGCCTAGAGCTTACTTTGTGACCAGAGCAATTTGTGTTATTTGTCCTACATATTAAAAAAAAAAAAATGACCGTTGATATAATCACTTGACCAGAATATGTAAATATATGCAAGAATACGTAAATACGTTTAGGGACTTCTCTAATGCCGGAGCTCTGTAGGCATTGTACATGGGCACCATTATACCTGTATTTCTTGAAGAGATTGAGGATTAGCCACATAAACCTTCGATTTTTTTTGAATTTTTAACAACGTCTCAGTTTTCAGGGCCTAAAGTTTCGATTTATTATCGAGGTGCTAGTAACTTTCAGGGTGCGGTTACAAAACGAGTAGTTGATTTGACTATAATGCAGCTCTATGATATTAAAATATAATTGTAATGCAAATTCATCTTTGTTACCGTCGATTTAATAGCTTCATCATTTAGCCGGCATAGTGTGATCGACAAATGCTATTAAACAATATTGTATGTAATATTGATTGACTCTGATTATGGGCTATGTATTCTGCTTACCATTAGGTAGATACAATGCACATACCGTGCTACTGTTTAACTGAATGACAATATTAATTTAGCAGAACAAGGTGGTTGTTAAGCTTTTTCTATTTTTAAAGTAAGAGGGTTTTTTTTTTTTTTTTTAACATAGCACTGGATATAATTCCATACGCCGAAGTAAGAGGGTATAGTAACATAGTTTTTTTTTAATTCTTTGTTTATTAAAGATTATGAAATTGCAACAGAACTAATTCGTAGGTAATAATTGTAGACACCATCTGAAAAAAAAATTTTAAGTACTTAATTAGAATTTCAAACAATTAATATATAAAAATAATAATTATTAATATTTATTGTCAAAGCAGAAAAATTATATCATGAAAATAATAAAATATGTATTTTTCCTTTTAATGTCACCCATACAAAAAGATTAAGATAAAATGACTAAAGTACAAAAAATATACACAAATCACTAACTTTTATACTAAACTCACGATTGAGTCCGCCAATTATCTAAAGGTTTCTTTTAGCTTGTTACAAAGACATTTTAGCCATATAGGCGCTTGTATGATAATTTATGTTTCATTTTGAAGCATTTTGTTCGGAAGAAAAAATACCCTATTTTTACAACTTGGCTGTTAGTCGAAGTTCTTTTTTTTTATGTTCGTAATTGTATGCAAAAATCTTTCTGCTGTGGGTAATACATATTGTTGTATTACAATAATACTCATTTCGAAAAAAATATAAATAACAACCCAACACAGAAAGATTAATAAATACAATGACCGACAGAAATAATACTTTAATTCTGCGACAATCAGTAATCGAGTATTACTGAAGTGCAAAGCTCATTTTGTATGGAGAACGCGGACTTCAGTGCGAATGCAGAAACAACACCCAGTATAGTTACCGATAACATAATGTCTCGAGTGACATAAAAGAATCCAAGTCCAGTAAATCCCACATTAGAATTATATATTTGATCGACAAAATGCTGTACCTGAAAAAAAATGCAGAAAGATTAGTCTAAGAAATTGGAAATAAATTTCTCCACGCCTCGGGTGAACCTAGAACGGCGGCGTTTTACTCCCCATAGGTATTTTGGGCACTGAGCCACATGGCAAAACAATTAGATAATTATATTGATTTTGTACCTAATTTAGGTTTTCAAGGAAAGTATGCTCTTCAATAAGTGAAGAGTCAAATTATTGTTATTTTTTTTAGTTTAATAATTTTTTTTTTTTAAAACACGAGCTTGTTAGCGTTTTTAAATTATAAAATAACTACTGCCTACATATTATTATAATTACTTATAGGTACCTTCTATATTTAATTAATTTATTAATTTGACTATGTCTATATAGACACCGCCGCCAGCTCGCCACTTGTTCGATGTAGATTCAGAATACAATTAAACTCTTTCTTCCATTGGCACTGGTAATATAAAAAATATAAATAAAAAAGTATTTATTCAATATTTATATTTTCATTTTATAGTTTTGCATTATTATTTTACGAGTATGAAGTTAATAAATGAATGAATGAAAAAATATTTATTGCACAAAAGTTTAATAATATTGTACATAGGCGAGCTTAATGCTTTATCTACCAGCTAACCTTTGGGAGAGTGAATAACAGGCAGAATGCTAATGCAAACATATAATAAATAATACGAGAATATATAATACATTATTAGGTATACATTATTAGTATACATAAACATAAATAATAAGGTTCATAAATATATATAGGTACATAAATAAATATGGTATAGGTACTTTATTACAAATACATAAATAAATAGATATACATACCTACATACATAAATAAATAAATAAGCATATCTACAGTAAAAAAATGTTACTTAACAGTTTTGATTTTTGAGGCAAAAAGAGTGAATATGGGTTTTAAAAGAAGCCGTAGTAAATTTTGTTCGAAATGGCAGGGGAAGATTGTTCCAGAGTTTATGTTGTTAAAATACATTTTTTGGTGACAGTAATCTTCTAACTAACACATAACCATTACTTTTATATAACTTTATTTGCCATGTCTTACCAGAGTTTATTTCATAAACTATATTACTCACTAAACATAGTTGTAATGAAACATGTGTATATATTATAAAGAAAATAAATTAATAAAAAACATTTCATTTTTATCTTGTACTAACAAATCATTTCCATTCTTCAAGTTTATAAAGACACACAGAGTTAAATGTGAAAAAATTTACTTCTAAATTATATCTCTGCGCAGGCAACGTATGCAACAATTCCAGTGCAACCTTTGAGGACGTATATACTCTCGCCGGAAGCAAGGTAGCGACCATGGCGCGGGTAACCATTGCGAAGAGAGCGTAGCCGTGGAAGAACATATCCTCTATTTCTACTATTCTAAAACATAATTAACTAATGTTTTATTTAAAATATAATAGGTATATGTATTAGTTTCGTTGTTTCTGGTACACATAGTTAGTACGGAATAACTGAGTTGATAGACCTTTGCTTAGTTATCAAAATGTATAAGCTGCTTTAAACAACAATAAAATATAATAATAGGCAGGCACTGTTAAAGTATATTATTATACGAAAGTGCCTTAAGGCTTAAATAGCATTTCATAATATGAATATGAGAACAGAAGATGCCATTAAAATCAAAAGAAAAAGTGAGAACCACAATTATTATAATCAATCAATGCTCAAGAACCTTATACCTTTAGGTTTTCATACCTCAGGGTGAGAGAACACTGTAATACAAAAATATACTCACATATTCCCCGAGTAGCATTTAGGCTTATCAGGAGAATAAGCGTTACTGAAAAAAAAAAAAATTGGAAATAAAACAATAAGATTGGGTTTTAAAAGCAAAGACTTATTATTAACAATTTAGGAGAAGATTTCATTGAGTGAGGTATGAACGCGTATCTTCTAGAAGTTCGAATATTGGTCAACACTTTATTTCTGTCTTACTTTATTTGTTCGCACACAAAATCAGAGCGAGTGAATAACATGTTTAATAATGCGCGAGAGCCGGAGATAAATAGTGAGCTGTCATATCTCGAAATCGTTAGTACTTTAGTAACTTATTTCATTAAAGCTATTATTACTATATATTATTATTAAACGTAAATGCTTGCTATTTTTACCTATAAAAAAAAATACACTTAATTAAAAAGCTAAATAAGTAATAACATTAAAAAACTAAATATATATATTTTTAACAATAAAAATAACGAAAAAACCTTAAAACATATTTTGAAAGCAATTACAACTATTTTTTTTGTAGTTATTTGAGTTTAATAGTAATAGTTTTTATAGACAATTTTTTTAAAGCATTCAAAATACGAGGTAATAAAATCGGCCCTTTATAATAACGTTGTTAATATACGTAGTAAGAAAACGACTTGCTAATGGTATTATAAAGTTATTCAAGAGTTTAGCCATGTCTCATCTGGAACGCACCCCTACTTACTGAAGTAGTGCAAATAGTTCGTTGCAAATGTAATACATGTTACACAAATGGGACAGAAACACCAGAGAACTGATCTCTTTGTCCAGCATCTCTACCAGGAGAGATATGTTTGTATAATGCGACTGTAGATCCTGCCAGCGTGGTCTGTTCTGAAATAAAAATTAAACTATGTATGTAATTTATAAATTACTGTGCCCATAATTATTATGTCTGATAATAATAATGATTAAGCACCAAAAAAGTCCTTATATAACTTTAACTTTTATAGTCAAATCACGATTGAGTATTTTCCTAAAGATGTCATTTGATTTGGTTGATAAGACATAATATATAGGCAGGCCCCCCACAAGATGGACTGACGACCTGAAAAAGATCGCGGGAAGCCGATGGCTACAGGCGGCGCAGAACCGGTTGTTGTGGCGATCATTGGGGGAGGCCTATGTACAGCAGTGCACGCGTGAAAGGCTGGTATGATGATGATGATGATGATATAGACGCTCATATTATAATTATTAATTATTCGGGGAATTTTTTGAACAAATAAAATACATAAGTACCTACACCTTTCCATAAAAAAAAAATGTTACGACAGTAAAAAAACACCTAGCATAACTGGTTCAGTTATAATATTACCTCATTTGTCATAATCAATTGATTAAGTTTATTAAACAATTGATAAGCATAAATACTGCACACCACCACGACGATATCCTTAAAGTACAATATGAACACTGTAAGAAGTTCCACTATCTGAAATTAAGGTCACAATTATATAATTAATGAACTAATTACTGCAAAGTATCGAGTATCGAGTCTCTTCCATTAGGTCTTGGATCTGATCCAAAGTCTTGGTTTACTATTATTTTGTCTGGTAAGAGGATGTAACGGATCGCCCAGCCAATCTAATTATTAATTAACTATATTTATTACTTTTGTATGAGTTTTTATACAGCTTGTTAGGGGTTTATTATAGAATACTAGCTGTGCACCGCGGTTTCACCCGCCGTTTAATTAAAAAGTAATCGGATCGAAATAAATAGTAGAGCTTTCTATTGGTGAAAGACTTCATAAATCAGTTCAGTATTATAGGTTTAGAGTTTAGTACAGTACAGACTATAAAAAACATCTGAGCAGAAAACCGTACAAATATTGTTTTTTGCCATGAGTGGGAATCGCATCCAAGTCCTTCGTATATTACGCCAAAGGCGTAACCGCTAGAACATGGAGGCAGTTGAAGGTAATGTACAACTTAAATTTATATAGGCACATAATAGAATATGTTAGTGCGAAAAAAATAACCACAGAAAACTTGTGAGAACTGTCGGATGTATTACTTCTTATTGCAAGTATACAAATTAAATAACTTTATATGACGATTACAAAACATACCTGATATACCGCCCCAAACCAGTAGTTAAATGGTACATAGTTGAATATCCAAGAGTGATACAGCGTGTAGTAAGCCAGCATCGCGGGCATGTGCTCGTGGCAGACCGCAGTGGAGTGTATGGCATGTCCTGTGTATATAGCATAGTCGCCTGAAACACATTATGCTATTGTTATTATACAGCAAGTTTAATGCTAGGATTAAATTAAATTGTTAGGTAGGTAGGTATAAAATACCACTAAATGTTTACATGCTCTCGGGCGGAACATAGAGAACTATTTAATATTGTATTAACAACTGAAATTGTAAAATTTTGTAAACCTGTGTGTTCACGAACACACAGGTTTACAAAATTTTACAAATAAATGATTTATGATTAATAGTCGTTGCTTACAATGCCTTGCATTGTTTGAAACTGACAAATTGCATTGGACCTTAAACTGAAAAACTTTATTTTATCACCTTACACAGAATATACACAAATAAACATTTACGTATTGTATATTTATTTATTTATTTATTTAATTTTTGGTACACAAGCAGATCGCAGTCAAATAATCGTCATCAATAATAAGCTTAGCAATAAATGTCTAGACTGCGATCCAAATGAGTGCACACAACATGCTTAAACAAAACGTTATCAGAGTACAAAGGCACAGTCAGCCTCTGCTCAAGTCACCCACTTCTGCGAAATTCACATATAACGAAAGCGAGAAGAAAAACATGACAAAATGAGCAACCCGAGCCGCGGCCGCTGCACAGTTGAGGTCCAAAAACGTTACCCTAAGAACCACAACTGCATGTACAAAAATATAACAATAATCGCAATTATAACACACAAGAATGAAAAACTATAACAAAACTATGTAAGATACAACAGGCCAGCTACCACCAGAAATAATGAGGACAGTGTGTTTTCGGCAAGTATATACTTAGGATATTACTCCATAGATAGGATCATAAACGGTTGAGGATCTCTGGCGTAACAGATCTTTTGTAGCGAATAAAATTACCATCAAATACGTCAATCTGCACATCCCGCCACCTGACGATGTTATTATATGTACGACACATTCTTACCAATGGGTTGTAGAAAGATGTGTTGTTGGTGTAAGTCTGAAGAGAGAATATATTGGGACATCTCGCTTTATGTCGAGTATTAATATTAATTGACGACAGTAAGGAATCCGAGTCTATAGTAGAGTGTAATATTTTATGTAGGCACAAAAGGTCGTACCTTATACGACGACATTTAAGAGAGAGGACTCCAAACTTCTTCAACCTAGCAGAGTAGTCATTCATCAAGCGACCGCATCCAAACCTATACGACAGCACTTTAAGACACTTTTTCTGTACTCCTTCAATTCTTTCCGAGTGCACCGTATAATATGGAGACCAGACAGGACAGCAGTACTCCAGCACACTGCGAACAAGGCTGTTAAAAAGAACTATGACTGAGTTTGGATTTTTAAACTCCTTGGTCGATCTTAAAACAAATCCAAGTAACTGATTGGATCTATCGATAATACTATCATAGTGCTGTCTAAAAGTAAGGCCATGGTCAAAAAGTACGCCCAGATCCTTTACGACAGCATTGCGGTTCAACATTTTATCATTAATGGCATAGCTATAGCAGATCTTGCTCTTCTTGCTGGAAAAGGATATCACAAAACATTTATCTGTATTAAGGGACATTTTATTCTGGATACACCATTCAGACACGGTTCCAAGATCTCTCTGAAGAGCCAAACAATCCTCTGTGCAAGTTATTGTTTTAAAAATCTTTAAATCATCTGCATATAAAAGACAGGGACAGTCAAGGCGGGCAACCAAATCATTAATAAAAACCAAGAACAATAGTGGTCCAAGGTGTGATCCCTGTGGCACTCCAGATAGGATAGAAACAGGCCTAGAATAATGTCCCCTAAGTGCCACCAGCTGACTCCTTTCACTCAGATAAGATTCGATCCACCGCAGTAAAGCACCGTGAATCCCCAACGAAGAGATCTTCTCGCAAAGAAGTTGATGGTTGACTCTGTCGAACGCCTTGCTAAAGTCGGTGTATAGGGTATCAGTTTGAAAACGACCAGCAAATGCACCACACAGATACTTCTTGTACTCCAATAGGTTACTAAGTGTTGACTTACCCTTAACAAAACCATGCTGTCTATCAGACAAAAACTGTTTAAGATAATTGTAGAGGGGGACAAAGACCAAAGATTCGAAAAGTTTAGGTATACAAGACAAGATACTAATAGGTCGATAATTCTCGCATTTTCTTTTATCGCCCGCTTTGAGGATCGGGATGATATGCGCCCTCTTCCAGACCGTGGGAAATACACCAGCACACAAAGATCTGTTAAACAAAACATATAAGGGAGTACTAAGTTCCTCTGCACACGCTTTAACAAATAGAGCTGGTATTTCATCGGGACCTGCAGTCTTACCTGTATCAAGCTTTTTCAGCTTAGTAAGGATATCTGTCTCCTCAATAGTCAACCCAGAAAAAGAATCATTGCCTGAACCACTAACAATGGAAAGGGAGGTCGGTGTTAAAGATGAAGAACCCACAAAGACAGAGCCGAAGTAGTCGGAGAACAACTGGCATATAGACTCACTGTCAGATGCCATCCTTCCATCGAGTGTCATGGTAAGAGGAACAGTTGAAGATCCCTTTCTTTCTTTAATAAATTTCCAGAACATTTTAGTATCGTCATTCAAAGAGTCCTCAACTGAGGAAATATAAGTCTTGTAACAGCTGGCCGTAAGTTTCTTACTTCTCGTTCTGAGTAACGCGTATGTGTCGTAGTCCCTGGGATTACCAAACCTCTTGAAGCGTTTGTGGTATTTATTTTGTTCCTTCAAACAACATATGAGAGCCTTGCTATACCAGGTTGGATGTCCGTGTGATCTGCCCCTAGTTATAGGTGTATGCTTCCGTATAATGTCAAGGACAATGTTGTAAAAGTTTTCCACACAAACATTAATGTCATCTTGAGAAAACAGATCAGCCCAATCTACTTTACCTAAGGACTTTTTTATTTCAGTATAATTACTCTTGTAAAAGTTAAGTCGCTTTGCATTCCCAGGTGGCAAGGATCTAGTCACGGTCAAATTAGGAACCGATACGAGATAAGCAAGGTGATGTTTATCTGTATTACAGATTGGGACATCCTCAGAAACATCAATGTTTTCCAAGTTGGAAAGCACTAGGTCTAAAAATCTATTACACATGTTAGGGATAGGGTTGAACTGCTTTAATTCACAAATATTCATAGTGTCGGATAACAACAATGCCTTGCCATCCTTCGGGTCAGTTGGCGCTAACGATGTACCACAACCCTGAACCCACCTGATATTTCCAGTATTAAAGTCCCCTAGCAAAACAAACATGCCTGCTCCATCCGAGCCCAGAATAATGTCCTGGCAATTCGCATAAAAATCCGAAACATCCCTATGTGGAATGTCAGGCGGCAAGTAACACAGACAGACGTTCAGTGTAAATCCACTTAACATTACGCTCACCCAAAGGTCCTCAACCCCACTGTCCCAAGATGACCGACGAACTACATTTAGATGTTTTTTAGTTGCTATAAGAACTCCACCACCCTCACGTTTCAAGGAGCAGCTAACCTGGCGGTCTCGCCTGTACACATTATAACGACTATCAATAGCCTCACCATCATGCACACCATGCTGGAAATTTGTCTCGGTTAAGCATATGATGTCATAATCACAATTTAACAGGCCAAAATATATTACATCTGTTTTGGAACGTGCCCGACCAACATTCTGATAGTAAATATTTAACATAACAAATAGTAAGTTCAAATATAGGGAATACAAAGAATTAATTAACCAACAGAAGATAGAAAATAACAGTAGCATCCAACAATATTTCTTTTACATATATATCAATAAAAACAACACAAAGAATCACATGTAAGATAAATATAGGCAATACAAAGAATCATCCGCTAACAGAATATAGAAAATAATAGTAGTATCTAACAATAATAATATTTTCTACAATATATTTTTATTATTATTTTTTATATACAAGGTAATTCCAATTATTTTTAACTTTATTTATTAATAATAGTAAGTTTAAATATAGACAAAGAATTATCCACCATCAGAAGATACAAAATAATAGTAGTATCTAATAATAATTACTTATTTTTTTATTTTATTTTTTCACATACAGGTTAATTCAATTTAAATATAGACAAAGATTTATCCACCAACAGAAGTTACAAAACAATAGTAGTATCTAATAATAATAATATTTTTTACAATAATAATCATTTATTTTTTTTACATTCAATTTATCCTAATAATATAACTTATTTTTGTATTTTATTTAAAGATTCAATATTTTTTATGTGAACAGCACTTGATGTTTCATCCCTGCGTATATATATTTCACCATATTTAATCCACACATACCTATATTTAAATTCCTTCGCAAGCTTACGGACAGATGCATGTAATGTCTTTTGTTCCGGTGACAGATGTTCCACAACATAAATGGGGTGTATTTCTCCTGTTAAACCCAAATGCTCTGAGTTGAGTTTGCAGTTTTTATTGGCTTTGTTAAACCTATGAACTGCGGATAAAATAATGTCTCTCATTCGAGGACTTGAAAGCGACACTAATATATTTCTTGGCCGATCCGAAGTCTGATGAGGTCTGGACACTCTCCGGCAAGCGTGAATACTGAGTCTCTCAACAGGAGTGCCAATTGTTTCACACAATTTATTAAATATATTCAGAACATTTTCATTTGATACTTCCGGCACCGCCTGAATCTCAACATTACATCCTCGTGATATTTTCTCCATGGAAGAAATCCGCCAATTTAATTTGCCTATCTCTAACTGCAAATGACTGCTCTCAGATAACAAATTATTGATGGTTTTAGTTTTATTATCAATATCAACTTTAAGGGCATCCGTCTTGGCACACATATAGTCAGTTGTAGTTGAAAGCTGCTCCTTATAGCCAGCCATTGCAGTGCTCACTTCACACTTTACCATCTGTTTTATGTCTTCTTTAATAACAGCCCTAAAGTTTTTCATAAATTCAGATAATGTGCTATTTAATTTTTGGTCTAGGAGTATGCCAATATTGTCCATAGTAACAGACATATGATTCACTGGCTGAGACACTGACGGTTTATCATGTTCTGTTGAAACCATCTCAACAGACATGTTCATGGAGTCTTGTGCAGCACATGGTACCTGATGAGCACGGACAGGCGTATTAATGTTTGATTTGGTACGTCTTGTTATGTTGACACAGTTTGGACAGGTCCATAGTGAGAGATATTCTTGGGTGAGCCCCTTAAATTGACCTAAAGTAAAGTTTAGGCATTGGTAGTGGTAAAATCCACGACATAAACAACATTGGAGGGTGTCTTTGTCATTAGATAGTCCATCACAGCAACAGCTGCACTCCATTTTTTAAACAAAAAGGCAAAGGGGCAAGATTGTACTATGTACAAACTGTTGTTTGTGTACTATTTGTCAACTTCTTCTGATGTTGTTTTGCATTAGCAAAGATTACTGTCAAAAATTATCTAAGTGGGCAACATGAAGTTTCTGTGCAGAGATTCAACTCAAGCGCCGTACAATTCAAACTGCTAGCTGCACATATTGTAAGATTGATCTACTATGTATGCCACTTCTTCAATAACAGAAAGCAACGGAAATTCCTTGTGTTAATTTATTTTTGAGGTTATCAATATGAAATTGTCATACCTGGTGTAATCACAATTATATGGGCAGTTCGATGTTCACAATGCGTTTTTCAGTTAATATTTCATTTCCTTTAAGCCTTACACACTAAATCATTGTTCAATAACACTGTTTATTGTCAATTATTAATATTTACAACACACGAATTCAATTCAATCTTGGGTATTGGCCTTCGTATACTCGCCGTGATGGCCGTGATGGTATACTCGTACTATACCATCACGGGTGTCTTTTTTGCTCCCGAGAACCGTTAGAAAAGCCTCAGGGTATCCAGTGGAGGGATTAACCCGTCCTCATTTCGCTGATGGTATTCGGAGGCAACACCTAACAAGTGGCGAGCTTGTTGCAGTGTTTATGATGGTATAGCGTGGTTGTATAAACCGGTCACATATCCCAGGTCTGGCTTTGTCATCTACTTCACCTTATTATCATTTGCGAAGTGACTGAAATACTAGGCTAGAGCCGCTTTTTACGTAATATATAATTACACATACATACATACATATCTTCACGGGAGCTTTACGGCGCCCGAGACCGCCTAGACGGCCCCAGGGTACCCAGCGAGGGGTTTTAATCCCACCTCGTGGTAGCCGATGGTATGAGTCTACACCGAGCAAGTGTCTAACACGTCGCGATGTTTTTGAATAGACTCAATAACCGATCTATAAACAGTTTCACAAGTTGGTATAGTGAAACCGAGACCGACAGCTTAACGTGCTCTCCGAGGCACTATTTTATAGTGGTGTTGTCAAACAAGTGTACATAAATTTTTGAAATTAAAAACTCATTGGTACACACCGGGATTCAAACCAGGGACTCAAGTGTTTTTAAGTCCAAAGTCTAACCAACTCGGCCACCACGTATTATAATTAACAAAAAATTAAATAAATAACAGAGAGATTCCTACGGGCGACAAACAGTAAATCAGCGCAGCACTGATGCCTTAAAAAGGAATGCGGCTTTAAGATACAGTAGTAGCAATAGGTACCTAACAAAACTAAATAAATATGAGATAATAAGAAAAATGACACCAAAAACATATAGATAATTTTTATTTATTTATTTATTTTATTATAGGAAAACTTACGGCTAGAAAAATTTACATAATTATGAAATATTTAAATCAATGGCCACTTAAAAGTTAACACAGAAAATAAAATTATTAAATAAACACAGTTATACAAAATTAACTTAAAACCTAAAAAAAGGAAATTATAAAATCTAAAGAAAAGTATACAAAATTAAAATAACTAAGTAAGCTACAACAACAATATTGAATGATATTCACTATATAGGATGCCTATCGCAAAATAGTCTGGTCATGTATCGTCGCGCAAAAGAAGGTTTGCTACAAAAAAGATTCAAATCAAGACAACTATTGTTAAAGTAATGACACGCCCTCCAGACAAATGAATTTTGGCTGTAATTGGTATACACAATAGTCAAATGTAGGATTGCTACACTCCTGGTTTTGAGACCCGTCGATTTTAAATTTATCTTGCCCATAAGTTCAGGGGAATCTACCCTGCCATTAAGGATATTTAAAAGATACGTTAAATCAGCGATATCTCTTCGCAAGGATAGCGGTAGCATGTGATGTTTTACACATTTATGCTCATATGAAAGATTCCTTTGCCCAGTTCGGTAAGCAATAAAGCGTCGAAATCTTTTTTGTATACCTTCAATCCTAGCTTTGTAAGTCTCATATCTAGGATTTCAGACTTGGGACGCATACTCCAACCAGCTACGAACAAAAGCACAGTAAAGGATTTTGATCGTTTTAACATTCTTAAAATTGGAAGAAATTCTTAATACGAAACCAAGCGACTTTGATGCTCTTGACACAATATTATTAATGTGATTGTCAAAAAGCAGTTTAGAGTAGTAAATTACGCCTAAGTCTCTAATATGTGATAATCTAGACAATTGACAAAAATGACTTTTTACGAGTAAATATTATACAGTTGCATTTAGACACGTTTAAATCTAAGTTATTTATTTCACAATAATTATCTAATCGCAAAAGATCATCTTGTAGGTTATACACATAATTTTCACTCACTATAGGCATTAAAATTTTCATATCATCTGCAAAGAGAAGCACCTTTGCATGGCGAAAATATGAATCTATGTCATAGATAAAAATCACAAATAATAGTGGACCCAGTATGGATCCCTGCGGAACACCGGAAGGTATTTGCATCCAGTTCGACGTGTAACCGCCATGAGACACAGCCTGAGATCGATTGTCAACATAGGAGCAGAACCAACGATAAAGGCTTCCATGAATACCGATATTTATCATTTTTCGAAGCAGGATTCTGTGATCGATTCGGTCGAAGGCCTTACTGTAGTCGGGATAGCATCTACTAGCCCACCTATCTCCATATGCCTTATGATGAACTCATTCGAAATAAGTAGATTTGAGACAGTAGATCTTCCACTTAAGAATCCATGCTGGCCATCACTAAAAGTGGGTTTCAAGGCAGTGTAAGTTTGATTATAAACTATTCTTTCAAGAATTTTAGCAAATATGCATATTTCGGAGATGGGCTGATAATTATCAATTTGATTCTTTTGTCCTTTTTTATGTATAGGGGTGACAAAAGCTGACTTCCATAAATTAGGCACAATTCCTTCCTTGATTGATCGATTAAACAAAACAACAAGCGGATAACGAAGACTTTTGGTACATGATCGAATAAATACTGAAGAAATGTGATCAGGGCCCGCGGACTAATTAGAATCTACTGATACTAAAAGTTTGAGAACTTCGTCCGGATTTACAGAAATAAACCCAATGCTACATGAACTATAATTAATATTAGCAATAGTAGAGGAATTAGGTCCTGACTATGTAAAGTTATTAGAAAAATAAGAACTAAATAGATTACATATATGTCTTTACCGTTACTAGCGACAATGTCGCCATAAGTCATCGTAGAAGGCATACAATTGGTTCCACTTCTCTGTTTGGCAAAGGACCAAAAATATCGAGGGTTGCTTTGCGATATAATTGCTATATACTTCGGACTCTAGAACCTTTGCCCTACTACGTAATAGGACGAAGGATTCATAATCACAGAGATTTTTGTAAGTCTTATACTTTCTATGATACTTGTACTTTTCTTTTAGGATTTTTTTAAGACCTGTATACTGGAAATATATAAATACATACAAACTGGTACCTACGCCAATAACTTGGTTTTTGTTAATAACTGTTTCCTCTCAACTGTAAGATGGTCATTGACATAAATTCTTCGATCGTCCTTGAAACCCAGGTTGAATGCATTGAGGTTTTTAATGGTTCTTGCCGCAGAGACAAGATTCTCTTTGATGTATCAGTTCACGAAACAGGCGACAATTGCCTTCTCATCTTTAGGTCCACGAGTACGAATTCTACTTATGTAATTTATTTGGTGCTCGGCGATTGGATAATTTACTGCTGCTCCTATCTTTGAGATAATCTGGAACAGATTTTACCCTTAACAAGTGGGACTCCCTTAATCTCAACGTTTTTCATTCTAGATAACTGTTGTTTATCACTAGACTCCTCCTCGATCTTCTCCCATATAATTTTGATCTCGGTTAAATCAATACTGACTTCTTCCACTGCAGCAACACGATCCTCTAGCGAGTTCAACCTTGCAGAGAAGTCTTCAAGCCTCGACTGTATACCTTCTACATTGGACACCAGTAATGAAAAGTCTGCCTTTAGGGAACGAATATCATCGGCTAGACCAGGGAGAATAGACAACTGTTGCTGCATCTTCATGAACTCTTCCAAATATTTACACAACCACTTATAGGTATTGTCATCTAACTTATATCACTCAACGCAACTCACACAATACACACTGGGTGATAAAAGGTTATTTTTATATTATTTTAAAAACTTTTTTTTTAAACTTTTCTTTTAAGATCGATGCTTTTTACTATGACTAAGCAACGACTATTAATCCTGCCACTAGTATTTATATGTTAGTTTCTGATGACACGGCTCAGCTCGTCATATTTTCGTCACATTGCATAACGTACCACTTCCAAATTGTCCGGAATAATATTGAAGTTAGTAAACTTTGGAAGATATTAAATTAAGCCAATACTAGGCAGCAAGCTAAACTAATAGTGATGTCGACTTACTAAGTCCCAGAAATAATAGTCCCAACGCCCCGTATATACAATGTCTTCTAACATTGGTATCAGATGCTGGTACTTTAGCCAGAAGCTCATCAGCTGATCGTATCACTCTGGGCCAATTCCTCGTAATCTTCAACATTATTAGAGTGGTCCATAGTGCCGAAGTTACTATTATTGTTATATCTGAGAAATAGGCAATAAATAAAAATATTTTATCTCCGGAATTTACGAAAGGAAAGCGTTATGAAATTGTTAATTATCGACTTATTTCTAAATTATCTGTCATCCCTAAGCTCTTTAGAAAGCTTATTTACGATATTATATTCTTCTCTATAAGACCTTATAAATATTATTTATAAACAACACAGTTTCATTAGCGGTAAGACTGTTGAATTCAATCTTTTTGCGAGTTTACAGATACCATCCTGAATGCTATGGCAGAAGGATTGCAGATGGATCTATACCGGCTATTTCAATACTTTTGATACATTTCTCACTACCGTGCATTTTGTGAAGAAACTGGAAGCTATCGGTAAAATACGTATCACCTTACTGCAATGGGTATATTCTTACCTACCTATCTAATCTCATTTGTTGCTGTTGTTGCATACAATTCTAGATTTCTTCCCGTTACTTCTGGAGTCCCCCAAGGATGCCATTTGGGTCCTTTATTCTATGATATTTATTTTAACTATGTGTTTAAAATTATAAAAAAATAAACCTACTCGTATGCGGATGATAAAAAGATACATTTTTAGATCATTTCGGATCGAATCAGTCGATTTCAAAATATGTTATGGGTATCCATCTAGCAGATCTTCTAGACGGATACCCATAACATATTTTGGAAATTGACTGATCCGATCCGAAATGATCTAAAAATGATTTTTATAAATAAAAGAGAGACAAATATGTACATACTTATTTGATAGTACTGAAGACCGTTGTTATATATCTCGTTCAAAACCAACAGGTTTAATAATATTACCCCCAATAGACACCCTGTATACCGTAGCATGCATAGTGACAACCAATTGAAACTAAAACAAAAGTTAAGTATAAACAAATATACAAATTTCGCATTTCGTTCTGTTTCTAAGTGCTTAAGATACTTGCTGCATTTACCTATACCTTTGGATTTTTAAACCTATTGATGGTCTTTAGATTTTCCTAAAGTATTCTAAAGAAAATGGGAACAAACAAAAGGAGTAACCCATAATTTTTTTTTAAATGTGCCGCGCATGAATTTATTTTCGAGCTGGTATTCTATTAAGCAATTGATTTTAAAAAAGCAGAGAGATATTAAAATTGGCTCGTAATGCAATTCGTCTTTATCGCCGCCCATTCCATAGCCGCATCATTTGGCCGACATAGTGGGATCGATCAATGCTGTTAAATAACAATTGTATTGATCGATCCCATTTATGGACTTTGTAGATCTGCGTACCATCAGGTAGATACAAAGTCACATGCATGTGGAATTTCAAATTAAAGTTCGTTCACGGCTCCAAGTACCCAGGGTCATCCCGTCCGTCTGAACGGAGGCTCAAGTAGGAATGGAGTTTAAGCAGAAACTAAAGATCTTCGAATTAATTAATTCATTGAATCTTTGGAAAGAGAGACTGTGGTGGCCTAAGCCGTAGCGATTAGCGTATATTTTTTTTTTAATTCTTTCTACATGGCGAACACCGTGGGAGCATACTCTTGCTTATTTTAATACCTAACTAAGCATGTACTTTACCCCAGTCCCACCCGTTCATTATTGACTATACTTATATGATACATACACAAGCCTGTCTCCCGTAGAATGTCCGAGTCCCTGCAGAGGGAATAGTCCTACGGCTCTGAAAATTATTAATATCCACCTGACCGAGAAGTATAAGGTACCTTTGGCGCTTGGGGATACAACTTCTTGCAAATATATCACTTTGGACCGTGATTTCCCAAATATTTTCTTGAGACTAAACATTTATTGACATATTTTCTTTAATAAAATAACGACCAAATTTATTATAATTAATATTAAGGCTACATTATTTACTCAGTTTATCGTTATCAGGGCCGTATTATTTCATAAACCTGTGAATTACAATTAATAATAAATTAATTAGTTTAGTTTGAATAAGTTTACTTTAAATCGCCCGCATGGTCCAGTGGTTACGTTATTGGGGTTGTAGATCGTGGGGGGTATTCCCACTCATGGAAAAACAGTTTTAGTGCGTTTTCTATAAAGTTAGTATTGGTGTTTATAAGAAATATATAATAATATGGTTTCTTATGCTACACATAGTGCAAGCCTAAAGCTTAGTTTGTGATAAAGGCAATATGTCTAAAATGTCCTGCATATTATTGTAATAGTATTATTAATAACTGTTCGCTTATAATTTTAACCAATCAATGTAACTTTGTATATACACTGTACAAATCGTGTACATACATTGTAGTAAATTACAATTGACACGTTTATGAAATAAGCCCCTGATTATGATTAGTTAGTTCTTGTAATAATAATCACATTAGAGAACTATTTAGGTACACTTGTTGGGCACACTTCCACGTCTAACGATTATAACTTCTAACAATAATATTTGAATGCTTGTAACAGTTTGTATATACAATAATAAATATTAAAGCTTTAAAAGTCAGTTTTGAAAATCCAATCATTAATCATGACTGATTATTTATTTAGCTATTATTAACATAATGATTCCTTTATCAAAACAAAGTAAATAGAGCTTCACAATGTTGGAGCACATGCGTCATTATTTAAACTTTTATTTTTTATTGGAGCACGGCATATGACTTTGTATACACCTGGTGGTGAGCAGACCTACAAAATCCATGAATGCGGTCTATCAATAATTGTTCTGAAACCACATTAATTGCTCCCACCGGCTAAATTATGCGATTATAAAATGGGCGACAATAACAAATTGTATTACGAATATATTTTAACATACTCGCTGCCTTATAGTCAACCCAACCACCCATTTCGTAACCACACCCTGAAAGGAGACTACCACTTCGACAAGATGTTTTTAAAATAGACTAATATTAAAATTGTAAATTTAATATGCGATATCGTCCTTGTTACCGCAAATTCGCAACCGCATCGTTAAGCCATGCGAAAAGGATGAGAGCGATCTATATTTTTAAACAACAAATTATTGATCGACCCCATTCATGGACTTTGTAGGTTTGCTTTACATAAGGTAGATATAAGGTCACATGCTGTGCTCCTAAAATTAAAAATAAATGTTGAGACTACCTAAAAAATACCTAAGTTACAATCCAAAAGTTTAGGAATATAGAAAAAAGGAGCCACCTTGCAAAAACATTCAAGTGACCTAGTCACGTTTCAGTTTTAGTCTGCGGCTTCACCGGTTTTCAGGAGATTACTGCATCGATTTCTGGTTAAGGTTGTAGTCTCTTTTAGGGTGCGGTTATAAAACGGATAGATGTTTTGACGTTAAAGCAGCGAGGATATTAAATTAGACCCCTCCTTCCTCGCCGCCTATATCGTAACCGTAGCCGGCATAGGGGGAGCGAATAATATTGTTAAACAAAGCGGTACTCGATCTTATTCATGGATTTTGTATGTATGCTTCAGATACAAAGACACATGCTCCAAAAAAAAGGAATGACCAACTAGAGGTGAAGGGTAATCGTGGTCGATGCAGACCAAGATAAACATATCCATCTCAATGCTACCATGTTTTATTTTTAATAATTGTATCTACATGTGCCTATACATTTGTTCCCTCACACCTTTCCGGTACCACACAAAAGCTCTGCCGCTTTTTCTGCAGAAAGCCTCAAACGGCGCAAATACTCAAATCCCAAAGGAGAGCATGTATTTGTGCCGTTTAGAGTAGAGATCATGGGACCGTGGGGGCCGAGAGCTCATGAAATATTTAGAGAACCACCAAAACGTTGGGTCGAAACGTCATGTGGCCAAAAGACTGATTCGGTCCTCGGACAACGTACCTATAAATTTAGCTATAGCGAGGTGACACAGCCAGTCTTTTGGGCACCCTTCCATCTGACAGTAATTTGGATGGAATTTATTTGTTATAATTTTATTTATCTTTGGTTGGTTATTTTTATTGTTTTTAGGGTTTTTTTATTATTACTTAGTTTTTATATTGTTAATATATACATTTCAATAATAAAAATATAATAAACATATTTATTTTTATCTATACAATAATATCAATAATACATATAAGGTAACAACCAGAAATGTAGACCAAAGTAATTCGGGACGTTTAGTCTTTAAAAATGTTATAAATCAAACCAATTTTGTCTTCAGGTGACGTTATCGTTTTCCCCGAATTAGCAGAACTTTATCGCGACTGACCATCAACATTGTTCCCCCTTTAGGTCGTTTCTAACGGGGGTCAAACACGGACCGACAAACCAAACAGACATTTTAGTAGCAACGAAAAATACTGTCCATTTTTTGGATCTTTATTAAACTTCTATAGATACTAATATTTGAAAGCTAGATATGTAAAGATGTTTGTGAGTCTACGAGTATAATTATGTTGGTCAGAGTCTATGAGTATAATTATGTTCGTCAGAGTCTACGAGTATAATTATGTTGGTCAGAGTCTACGAGTATAATTATGTTGGTCAGAGTCTACGAGTATAATTATGTTGGTCAGAGTCTACGAGTATAATTATGTTGGTCAGAGTCTACGAGTATAATTATGTTGGTCAGAGTCTACGAGTATAATTATGTCGGTCAGAGTCTACGAGTATAATTATGTTGGTCAGAGTCTACGAGTATAATTATGTTTATGAGTTTACGAGTATAATTATGTTGGTCAGAGTCTACGAGTATAATTATGTTGTTCAGAGTCTACGAGTATAATTATGTTTGTGAGTTTACGAGTATAATTATGTTGGTCAGAGTCTACGAGTATAATTATGTTTGTGAGTTTACGAGTATAATTATGTTGGTCAGAGTCTACGAGTATAATTATGTTTGTGAGTTTACGAGTATAATTATGTTGGTCAGAGTCTACGAGTATAATTATGTTGGTCAGAGTCTACGAGTATAATTATGTTGGTCAGAGTCTACGAGTATAATTATGTTGGTCAGAGTCTACGAGTATAATTATGTTGGTCAGAGTCTACGAGTATAATTATGTTGGTCAGAGTCTACGAGTATAATTATGTTGGTCAGAGTCTACGAGTATAATTATGTTGGTCAGAGTCTACGAGTATAATTATGTTGGTCAGAGTCTACGAGTATAATTATGTTGGTCAGAGTCTACGTGTATAATTATGTTGGTCAGAGTCTACGAGTATAATTATGTTGGTCAGAGTCTACGAGTATAATTATGTTGGTCAGAGTCTACGAGTATAATTATGTTGGTCAGAGGTAATCGGATTTCTATTTATTTTCTGTGTGAGATAGCCTGTTTATGAATAATATTATAGGCTAATAGGCTATAAGTATATAGTACCACGCTACGAGCGAGAGTGAGATACTTGTAGCAAAAGTATGAGTAGTGGCATTTTCTTGTCAATGTATTAATCTAAAAAATATATACATATAATTATATAAAAGGAAAGAAGAACACAGACTTTGTGACGCATATTTATAATGAACGTTTGTCAAAAGAGAGTATGTGCATTTTATAAAGCAATAAAAGAAGTTACATCTATGTAGTTGATATTTTTTTTTAAACTGGGAGAAAAGAGAAAAACGAAAAAAAACATAATGAGTTTCCTTGAATAAATGAAAATAAAATTAAAATAAAATAAATTTATACAGCAATAACTAAACGTAAAACATGTACTAAAGGTAAAGCCATCTTGAAATTGGCAGTGTGATTAAAATGAAAGTGATACAACAGTTCGTAAAGTATCACATAATATAATCATCTGTCTCGCTCTCGTTCAAATCTGCATAAGAAAAAGAGACAATTGCTACTTTTTATTCTCATTGTTTGCTTTGCATTTTATAAGGATTTATATATTCATACTTTCAGATGTTCACAGATTATTTCTGTTGTTATAGACAATATTTTTATGTCTTTATTTTTCGGCTACTCTATAGACGTTATGATTTTTGACGTATTTTCATAGCAATTTCTTATAGCATGTATAGTCTTTATAGTAATACATTATAGTTTATTCATTTAAATATATAATTGTATATTTACATAGGTTACCAAAATATTTAACATCTCATAAGTAATTATATAAACTAAAAATTACGAAAAAAGAAAAACCTAAAATAATAAAGGGAAGAGAAAAAAAAAATGCAAAATTAATAAAAATAATTATAAATTAAAAATTTCTTCCAACCCCAACATATCACCAATAGTGCCTAAAACGGAAGCTGCATTGCCACGTTGTATCGCCAGACTGACTCTCTGAGCCAAATAGGTCCTTGCCCGGATGTCACTCGTGGCCTCGATCAGCCGCCGCCCGATATGGTCCACCAACTGACGCGCGTCACTACTCCACGAACCAAGGGTCTCTACAGCGAAAGCCGAAAAAGCATAGTTATCTAGTAAGTGTGAGTATTTAAGATGTTTTGCTCTTTCGGCCTTCGCCGAAGCAGAACCAGGAATTCGAGAAGAAAGACTTAGGTTAGTGGCGGCCAGGGTATCTGTACACGTTGCATCCCAGACTAGAGACTTTCCTTGACACCATGGTACCAACGTCATGCCGTCGGGCCTTTTACCGTCTGCTCTAGAGACGCCTAAAGGCTCGAGGGTGCTTGGTATGTTGATGGATGCCAAGGATCTCTTGAGGATTTTATTAATTTGGGTATGACGAGATAACCTGCCCGCACTCCTGGCACACGAAAGTCCATGATGACCATATCGGTCAACTACTGATCCGCAGACACAAATATGGGATTTACAAATTTCAGCGCCCACTCGCCATCCAACAGAGATCCTCAGAGTTTCCTGGTCTAGAAGCGTACCTAATGATGGTGACGGATACGCATCTAGCCAGTAACCAGAGTCTCTCTGCTGAACCGCGAGCAGACGAGCTTTGTCCGAAACTGTCATACATGCAATTAATATGTCATTTGAAATTAGTTTTACTATTGGTAAATCCCAAGATTTTCGATTTTTTGTCTTTATTATTTATGAGTATTTGCAATATCAAACGCAAAGCCTAAACTCGCAAAGATAGTACAAAACAAAAGGTAAACATACTACGTAGTCGGCACTGAAAATATCGGGAATGGAATATTTCCACTGTTCCTGTCATATTAAAATCTTTTTAATTGAAAACTCCTTGGTTTTAAAAATCGAATACCATTTATTTATTTAAAAAAAGATTTTTGGTCTTGTCACAAGGACTTGTCAAACTTGTTTAGTCGTTTAGAAAATAGAATTGACTCTAGAAAATTCAAGAGCGATGATTTATTATGAATTTCGAAGTGGTTTAACACAAAAACAGTGTGTTGATCGAATGCTTTCTGCATTTGGTGATGAAGCCCCATCCAAAACCACAATTTATCGCCGGTTTTCAACGTGGACGTGTCAAGCTCAGTGATGATCCCCGTCAAGGTCGTCCAAAAACTGCAGTCACCCAAAAAAACGTTGATGCTGTGCGTAAGCTGATTGTGGAAGATCGACATGTGACATACCGCGAAATTCAGGCAACTTTAGACATTGGCATGAGTCAAATACAAATAATCTTGCATGAACAATATATATAGGTGTAAAAAAGTTGTTTTCCAGATGGATACCGCATTCGCTCTGTGAAGAGCAAAAAGCGGCTCGCGTTACTTGGTGCGTCAGAACTCTCGAAAGATTCCACGCAGGATCCTCAAATGCTGTATACAACATCGTATAAGGTGAAGAATCCTGGATATACGCGTACGAACCCGAAACAAAAAATCAGTCACGAGTTTGGGTGTTCGAAAATGAGTTAAAGCCAACAAAAATTATGCGTTCACGGAGTGTTGCAAAAAAAAATTATGGCATCGTTTGTCTCCAAAACCGGCCATGTTGCGACTATTCCTCTTGAGGGACAAAGAACGGTTAATGCAGAATGGTATGCTAGCATTTGTTTGCCACAGGTCGTTTCTGAACTCCGTAAAGAGAACTGCAATCGCCGCATCATCCTACATCACGACAATGCGAGTTCTCACACCGCGCACAGAACAAAAGACAAAACGGCCATTTTGGAGACCCCAACTTCCGAATGGAATGGTTGCTTCAATGATTGGTTCCATCGTATGGAAAAATATGTCAAATTTCGTGGAGAATACTTCGAAAAGCAATAAATACATTTTTAAATAGTAATTGTGTTGTTTTAGGCGCTGGTTTTTTGATATTCTTCTTGTAAATAAAATACGCTGTTAATTTTACTTATATTTATTAAATCTCTTATGTTTAAGCACACATTAAATAATTTCGAAAAATATAAAAATAAGGAGACGTCCGTCGGTCCTTTTTACAACAGAAGGAAGGAGTGAGCGAGATAGCGCCATGTCTTTCCTGCTCTAGCAAGTTGCGTTCACTATGTGACGCTAAGTAAGGTTCAAATTAAGATGTTAATCGAATACTAAACATTCTCCAACCTTTTGCTGACAAAAGTCAGTTAATTATTAAGTTAAGTTTACACATTTAAATTATGAATTTAAAAGTATATAATGGCAGACCTGGGAATGTGTCCCAGTCTATATTAAGTTAAAACTGTGAAGAATTTTATACAAATAAATTTAATATAAAACGCACAAGCGTTTAAAGTTTAGTTTTCAATAGCACAATAAAGTGAATTAAAGTTGACTTATAAGTATATCTTATATAAAGTAAATAAAGTTAGAATAGTATAACAACAGCACATTGTTGTACACAATAAACAAATGAAGCTGAAATACTAAACTATATTAATATAAATAATCACATGTTACAGAAGTAATTACTCTTACATCTGGATGTAAGAGTAATTACTTCTGTAACATGTGATTATTTACAAGCTTGGTTGTAAATATTTTGTTGTATAATGTAAATGTAGTTAAGTTTTGTTTATTTTTATTTAATAAACAATTTTAGTTAAAATAATTTGTTTTTATTATTTTTATCTTAATTTACCTTAATCTAAAGTTTCACCTTTTTTTTTACATTTTAATCAAATTTTATTTATTTAAGAGATTTAATTTAATATTATGAAATTTATTTTATTGATGTATAGTTAATCAGTATTGATTGGCAATAAAATCAATTTATTAATAGGTCTATGATATTTACCATTATTAGTTAGCACATTGGCAGACCTGGCTAGATTGTCAGATTTGTTTTTGCAAATTTCTATAATTCTACCTAAAATCCAACTGGAAGGAGGAGTGGATTCATCCTTAATTATTACTAAATTCCCTATTTCTAAATTAGGTTGAACATTAAACCATTTATTTCTGACTTGAAGTTCACTTAGATATTGGCTTTGCCATTGTTTCCAAAACTGTTGTTTTAATGAAGTTAATTTATGCCATATTGATAATTTAAATTCAGGTATTTCAATGTAATTAGGTTCTGGTATTTCCATGCTAGAATTACCTATTAAAAAGTGAGATGGGGTTAGACAAGTTAAATCATTTGGAATATCTGATATTGCACAGAGAGGTCTGGAATTTAAAATAGATTCGATTTGAATTAAAAGAGTGTTAAGCTCTTCATAAGTTAATCTAGAATTTCCTAACTTTTTCTTTAATATAGTTTTGACTGACTTAATGCCGGCTTCATAAATACCACCCATATGACTGGCTAATGGTACCGTAAATTTCCATTGAATTAAGTTTGAATTGCAATAATTAATTATGTGAGAATAAGATTCATTTCTAAATAATTGATACAACTCATGGAGTTCATTTTGGGCTCCCTTGAAAGTAGTTGCATTGTCTGAATAAATGACTGAACATAAACCTCTTCGGCCTACAAACCGTTTTAAGGCTAATATGAATGAGTTTGTTGTGAGATCAGACACTAACTCGAGGTGGATTGCTCGAGTAGATAGGCAAATAAATAAACAAATGTATGATTTAGTGAAAATAGGATTCCTTTTCCTGTTTGATTTTACACTAATATTATAATGATTTTACTATGGAGGTCCCTCCATAATCCAAACCAACATGGAGAAAAGACCTTTCAAAGTTGACCCTTGGGTGGGGCAAATCTGACATTTTCTGTTCGCATGTAACAGCTCTGTATCTTGTACAAAGAATACAGTTATATACAACTTTTTTAACTTCAGAGCGGGCCTTAAGTGGCCAGTATTTTAATTTAAGGTTAACTAAACAATTTTGTACACCAGAATGAAACAATTTTTCATGAATTTGTTTTATAATTAATGTAGTAATGTGATTTTTAGATGGTAAGATGATTGGATGCTTTTGGTCATATTGAATATTAGCATGCTTAATGCGTCCTCCAACTCTTAAAATTCCATCTTTGTCTAAAAAGGGAGATAGTTTTATTAAATTACTTGACTTGGGTATATAATTATTAAGAGTGGACTGTATTATTTTAATTTCCTTGTAAAACTGTGCTTGTTGTGTAGTTTTAATTATAAAGTTATGACTATGAATTAGCTCTGAAGGTGTTAAGCAACCTGTCATTTTAGTTTTAGGTTGTTTTAAGTTATTAATAAAGCGAAAACAATATGCAAAAATAGATTGCACTTTGTAAAAAGTTGAATAATTAAGAAATATATTTGTAAAGTCTTCACATGGGCTGAAGATCGATGTGAGTGTAGTTTTCCCTTGATATAGTTCCAAATCCTTTTCTTTGACAGGAAAGGGGTTGGACATAGGCCAATCTTGAAAAGATGTAATGGTCCACGATGGGCCATGCCACCAAAGCAAGGTGTAAGGCAGTTCATGAGGTGAACAACCTCTAGTTATTAAATCAGCTGGGTTATCACTGGTGCGGACATGACACCAGGAGTCAGCTACGCTATTGTCAAGAATAGTTGACACTCTATTTGACACATAAGTGTGATATTTTTTGTATGGAGACTTAATCCAATGTAATACGACTGAGGAGTCTGTGAATAATATTGTTTTATTAATATTTATTCTTATATTTAAAATGTTGAAAGTTTTATTCATTAATTGAGATAGAAGGGTCGCTCCACAAAGTTCAAGTCTTGGTATTGATATAGTTTTTATGGGCGCCACTCTAGATTTAGACATAATTAAATTACAAGTACAAGGTTTGTTATGATAAGAAGCCTGGATGTATACACAAGCCCCATATGCAAAGGAGGAAGCGTCACAGAATCTTATCAAATTAACCTCCTTTGGCTTGTCACTAAAACAATACCGGGGTATAGTGACATTGTTTAATTTTGTTATTTGTGTGTAAAATGATAACCATTGTGGCATTAATTGTGATGGCAATATGTCATCCCAGTCAAGATTTTCTTTCCACAGCTGTTGCATGAAAATCTTAGCTGTGATTGTAACACAAGAAACATAATATGTTTCTTGTGTTACAATCACAGCTAAGATTTTCATGCACGGATCAAATATTTTAGCAATGAATGAAAGTACTGTTCTTTTTGTAAACTGTGTTAAGTTTGTATCTGGAACTGACAAAGTGAAGTAATCGCTGTGTGAATTCCACTTTAATCCTAATGTATTAGTATGTGAGTTACTATTTATATGTGTAAATAAGTTTGTTAAATTTTCACTGTTGTGATTAATGTTTTTTAGGTTAGAAAAAATGTCTAAGTTATTAGTTGACCATTTATGTAAAGAGAAACAACCTTTATTTAACAAATTAATAAGTTGAGAACAAAGTTCAGTTACCATAGAAAAGTCATCTCCTCCAGCGAGCACATCATCCATATAACATTGCTGCCTGATGCAGTCAGCTGCTAAAGGAAATAAATGACCTTCAGTGTTGACTAACTCTAATAATGTTCTGTAAGCTAAGTAGGGTGCACACTTAGTGCCGTAAGTGACTGTTTTTAATTCAATGCACTTTATAGGTTCACTGCGGGAGAATCTCCATAATATTCTTTGATACTTACAGTGATCTTCGTTAACTAATATTTGTCTGAACATTTTTATAATGTCAGCCGAGAAAACATACTTATATATTCTAAATCTTACAATAATGTCAACGATTTCTGGATAAATATTGGGTCCTTCAAAAAGAACATCATTCAGCGAAATGCCAGTTGAAGACTTAGCACTCGCGTTAAAGACTGTTCTTAGCTTTGTTGTCACACTATGAGGACGTAACACAGCATGATGTGGTAGGTAAAATGGTATGCTATGTAGGTTATCATCAGTTTTTTCTAATGAAATATATTTGCCATGTTTTAAATTTAAATATTCTGTTATAAATGAGCAATATTCACTATAAAGCTCAGGATATTTCTGGAATTTATTTTCCAGAGAAATAAAACATTTTAAAGCTACATTAAAAGACTCACCTAATGTATTTATTTTCTCCAAGTTAAATGGAAGATGAACAATGAACCTTCCAATTTTGTCCCTTGTAGTGGTTTGTGAATATAATTCCTCGCAGTATTTCTTGTCGGGGGACAGTAATGGTTTAGAAACCAACTCCTCTTGTTGCCAAAATTTAGTTAATAACTCTTGACAATTGTTGTTTGTTATAGATAAGTTAACCTTACGCGAGTGTAGATTGACATTTGTTGTGTCAACAGAACCACAGACTAACCACCCAAATAAAGAGTTTTTTAGTTGGGGTAAGTTTGACCTAATAACATAAATCCATCCTGTAGCAAGGAGAAAAATAACTTTCCACCTAATAATATGTCAATTTCATTAGGTAGATAAAATAATGGATCAGCTAGACTATAATGTGAAGGAATATTCCAGCTAGATATATCAATATAAAAATGAGGAAGCGGTATGGTTATTCGATCAATAACCGTAAAGTTTAAATTAATGTTAAAGTTATTAATTCTAGAGCCTATGTCTAGACTAGTTATATAATTTGTGTGTTTTGGGCTGCCACTAATACCCTGTATGATTGAGAGTTGTTGTAGTAAGTCACAATTAATATTGTCAGTGAGCTTTTGAGTGATGAAGTTGACCTCACTGGCAGAGTCAAGTAGTGCTCTTGCGGTGTGCCACTTACCATCATTTCCTTTAATTTTAATAAGAGCAGTTGATAATATAACTTGTGAGTAGTTATTGTTTGCAATTAATGTTGTAGAAGGGTTTGTCTGTTGACTAGCTTGGGATTGTAATGAATGTTGTATGGTTGGTTGTAAGAAAGGTGACTGTAGTGTCGGAGTGAGAGATGACTGTTGTTGAATGTGTGTCGACTGTTGTCGAGCTTGCCCTGTTGGGTGTGTGTTGAAATCTAAGTGTATGGATGTGTGATGCCTTCCTTTGCATATGTTGCATGTGTACTTAGAACATTTGTGACCAGGTTTATATTTATGTAAACAATTGAAACACAATTTATTATTTTTTACAAAAGAATGTCTTTGTTGAACATTCATTTCCAAGAACGTAGGGCATCTTGGCAATGCATGCTCAGATTTGCATAAAGGACAAGACAATGAAGAAAGAGATACATGTGTTACCTTAGTAGGTAGACTTCCGTGGCTTGTGGTAGGTTTGTCAGACATCATCTCATACGCAGTAGCGCGGTGATGTAAGAAATCCGTCAGCTCCTTCAGGGTTGGTAGTTTGTTAGCCCGGTGTAGTGTCTCCCAAGCGCTCCGATGTGCAGCATCCAGTTTTTGCACGATAATGTATATAAGCAGCAAGTCCCAATGGTCCACAGGAACATCCAGTGTCCGCATCGAGTCCAAACTTTGTTGTAGTTTCATTGTGAAGTCTCTTATATTTGTTTTTGTAATAGTTTGATATTGTATGATAGTTTTGATGTGAATGTTGATAGTTAACAAGTTATTTTCATAGTGTTTCTTTAACAAGTCCAAAGCTTTGACATAATTTTGATCATTGATTGTTAATGCTCCTATAAGAGTGGCAGCATCCGCTCTTAAATAGCTTTTCAGGTAATAAAACTTTCGAGTATTGCTGTAATGGCTGTTATCATGTATTATTGATTCAAAAAGGTTAATAAAGTTTGCCCAATCTTTGATGTCTCCGTCAAAGGGTTTTATATTTAATTGTGGGAGGTTTACATGTGGTTTGCTGATGGTTTCATTTTTTGTTTTTAATAAATTTAGAGAAATACCTTTTGCTTGATAATATTTTTCTTCGAATGACACACGTTCCCTTTCATATGATTGTTTTTTGTCAACATCTTGTTCTTGTTCTTGCAGTTGGGATATCAAGAGATCATGTTTGTCGAACAATATCTGTAACTCTTCGACTCGTGTTTCGATATCTTTTAGTTTGTTGTGGTTACCTTTATCGTTTAAAAAGTTTAGTATCCTGGTCAGCCGTCCTTTTAAATTTGTCTTCAGATTTATTTGCTGTAATTTTTGAGATTCCGCCTCCGCCATTGTGCGTGTGCGATCGTCGGATTTTGTCAGCGAATATTAATCCGGCCGAAGCGACCAAAAATGTGTTGTTTTAGGCGCTGGTTTTTTGATATTCTTCTTGTAAATAAAATACGCTGTTAATTTTACTTATATTTATTAAATCTCTTATGTTTAAGCACACATTAAATAATTTCGAAAAATATAAAAATAAGGAGACGTCCGTCGGTCCTTTTTACAACAGAAGGAAGGAGTGAGCGAGATAGCGCCATGTCTTTCCTGCTCTAGCAAGTTGCGTTCACTATGTGACGCTAAGTAAGGTTCAAATTAAGATGTTAATCGAATACTAAACAGTAATGTTGTGTCACTTCCTTGATTCCCGAAATTTTCAGTGCCGCCCACGTATTAGTTTTTAATGATTCGCTAAAAAAAAATGTTAATTATAAATTTTATTAATATGCGACACTAAATTTACACGGGCGGTTCCCATTCTCCTTTAAACACCAACATTATTGAAAAAAACCCAAAAGTCACACTAAACTTTTATAAAAAATACAATACTTATAAACATGTTGTTTAAAAAAATAATTCTAAAAGTCTTAAATGTCTAGTAAATAATATATCATGAGGCAACGTTTCCCCATTCGTTTTAGCATCGTATCGTAATTTCTCTGTCCGTGTATAGAAACCATAAGATTAAGTTTCTGAAAACTTTGGCCGTTTAAGAAATGTATAGGGAGATAACATGATACAACCACAACGTGTTTTATTAATGACAACGGTGTTGAAAATGGATTAATTTTTACATAAAGTTTTAAGAAAAGTAAGCTTTGTTTATTAAGTAATAAAAGAACAATGTTACTAACAATTATATTATTATGGCGCGGTAAAGTTCAAACGTACCAGGACATTTTACTTCTTATGTCGGTGCGTTAAAATTGAAATTTGTGAAACAAAAAATTGTAAGTATTGTAATATTTTACCTTGCTTTGCCCAGTTTTATTTACAAACCTTTTAAATCAAAGCTTTTAAAAACAACGATTAAAAATTATATAAAAACTTAAATCAAAATATTCAATAGTCTGTCGTTAAAATATAATATCGTTAAGGTTTTTAGTATATTTTTTGAATCGATACCACTTTTTATATTAAAATATTTATTGTAATTGTAAGATTTGTTATTTACAAATTGATTGTAATCAATCAACTGTAAATATAAATTTTAAACAATTTCATAATTTGTTTTGTAATATGAATACGATCTCGGATCCACGATTCTGGTCTTTGAACAGAACTATTGCAATTTAACTTATGCCAAGTAACTGTTGTTTGTATGAAACTATTACTTGTAAAGTTTAGTTTAACTATTGCTGTGTTGTTTCAAAGATATTCTACGTTTATTTTAGTTACTTAGGAATTCATTATTTTAATTAGTAGTTAAGTATTTTTTTTTATTTGGCAATTTTTTTAACACTATACGTTTATTCTTGTAAGTAAATAATGTTAATTTTTAGCTTTTTTAAAAATGTGCGTCGATGCAGCCGTGCGAAAGCCGCGAGTCATTAGTGAATGCAATAGTGAGGGGACGCACGCGTTGATTGGCATCATGTCGATAATGCAAGTTAGCGTACCCATAGAGTAACAATATATTTTAATTGCCATTGTAAAGTTGTTATTTCTATAGTATAACAACTTTAAAAATAAACTTTCAGACGAAAATGAAATAATATTGGACGACTACCTAATAAATGATATACTAACTGACGATAATTTATCAGAATTTAGCGCCCAAATTACAGCATATATCGCGGGCCACGTCGTGCTTTTTTTATCAAAAAAACTGAAATGTGACGATTGCGTAGCAGAATTGCATGCAGATGAGATTAGTATATCTCACAAAGTAATATTAATGAAAAACAAAGGTGGATTAACATACCCTTCTAAAGATGTTATTACGGTTTGTAAGAAAGTAGAAATAGTACTTAAAAATATCCTCTATAGTGGGTACATTAACTCAAAACATACAAAACAATATATAACCACACATGCTTTGCATTTATGTCTGGAAATTAATTTATTTGAAAATTTATCGATACACCAATTCGACCAAGAACCCATGAATAATCATTCAATTCAATTAATAAAAGCAATAATGGAAAAATATGTAGATATTAGACTCCACTACCTTACAAAAAAACGCAACTCAAATATTATATCAATACGAAGCCATTTTAATAAAAATGTATTATTTTTGGGTCAATGATGTTGCGATGGAATTTGTAAATATTGTATTTACATTAAAGTATTCATGTCTTCGGCTATGTGACAATAAAAATATATTGTATGCCCTAATTAGATTACCAATAACGCAATTCAAATACATAAATACAAGTCTATCAAATAAAAATGTATTATTATTTGATCAAAATATTACAAAGTCTGTGTCTAACTAACTAGGTCACTGTTAAATCAAATTGTATTTAAGATTTTGTACAAAATTTACTATAAACCAGTTTCAATCACTAATTATGCCAAATTGAAAAATTATTAGGGTCACTTAACTTTGTCTACTTAAAAATTGTGAGTGTTTTAATAATTAATTGGCAGACTTATTATATATTTGAATTCATTCATTTTGCATTCAATATCGATTGATTTACAATCCCGGAACTGATTTTTGATACTGAAGATGTAATTCCGGAACTGTTTCCGAAAGCGGCGATTTCTAATAAAAATAACCACTTCAAAATAAAACAAGCTATGCTATATAAAAACTCTTTTTATTGTCACATAGCCGAAGAAATTAATACTTTAATGTAAATACAATATACATATTATTTACAAAGTCCATCGCAATTCATCATTGACTCAAAAATAATACATTTTTATTAAAATGGCTTCTTATTGATATAATATTTGAGTTGCGTTTTTTTGTAAGACTCCACTCTAATATCTACATATTTTTCCATTATTGCTTTTATTAATTGAATTGAATGATTCTTGGGTTCTTGGTCGAATTGGTGTACCGATAAAATTTCAAATAAATTAATTTTCAGACATAAATGCAAAGCATGTGTGGTTATATATTGTTTAGTATGTTTCGAGTTAATGTACCCACTATAGAGGATATTTTTAATTACTATTTCTACTTTCTTACAAACCGTAATAACATCTTTAGAAGGGTATATTAATCCACCTTTGTTTTTCATTAATGTTATTTTGTGAGATATACTAATCTTATCTGCATGCGATTCTGCTACGTAATCGCCACATTTCAGTTTTTTTGATAACAAAAGCACGACGTGGCCCGCGATGCATGCTGTAATTTGGGCGCTAAATTCTGATAAATTAACCACTTTGGTTTCATCTTGTAGAAGCAGTGAGTTTAAATATTCCTTTGCATTTTCAAGGAATTGAAATGTCGCAATTTATTATGTGAATTAAGTGGCTTCTTGAAATCTCTTTGAATAAAGTTTTATAAGTTAAGGACATCAAATAAATTAAGATTATCAAATAAAAATGTATTATTATTTGATCAAAATATTATGTCTGGGTTTAACTAACTAGGTCACTGTTATATCAAATTGTTTTTAAGATTATGTACAAGATTTACTATAAACCAGTTTCAATCACTAATTTTGCCAAATTGAAAAATTATTAGTGTCACTTAACTTCGTCTACCTAAAAATCCGTGTGTTTTAATTATGACTTATTGTATATGACTTAATATATATTTCTGCCCATAAAAAATAATGTCGATAAAAAAAATATCGACCCAGCCACAGCACTCCAAGACGTCACCGGAGTGAGTTAAAGGTAACGCCCACCCCCACGCTTGGTTTGTATGAAATATGTTGAACATGCCGTCTCTAGTAGCGGCGGCCGGCGCGCGTGGATTCCGTGCTCTGTGGTAACGACCATGTACATACTTATAATGTTCTTAATCTTAAGTTGAATCATTACTTATTTAATTGGGTCACCCTGCGGCAAACAACCATTTGTAGTACAAAATATAAGATTAAACATGTTGATTAAGATGTTGTTTTTCACTAATGTACATTATACGTGGTGGCCGAGTTGGTTAGACCTTGGACTTAAAAACACTAAAGTCCCTAGTTCGAATCCCGGTGTGTACCAATGAGTTTTTAATAAAAAAACATGTAGGTACATTTGTTTGACAACACCACTATAGTGCCTCGGAGAGCACGTTTAGCTGTCGGTCCCGGTTTCACTATACCAACATGTGAAACTGTTTAAAGATTGGTTATTGAGTCTATTTAAAACATCGCGACGAGCTAGCCACTTGTTCGGTGTAGACTCATACCATCGGCTACGACAAGGTGGGATTAAAAATCCCTCCGCTGGGTACCCTGGGGTCGTCTAGGCGGTCTCGGGCGCCGTAAGGCACCCGTGATGATATAAATATATGTATATAATATTTATACAATAAAATATATCTATACTAATATTATAAAGAGGTAAAGTTCGTGAGGTGGTGGGGGTAATGTCAGGATCTACTGAACCGATTTGGAACATTATTTTAGGGTTGGATAGCCAATTTATCGAGGAAGGCATAACATCACACTACGACCAATAGGAGCGGAACATTAATGAAAAATGTTGGGAAAATTTGTTTCCTTTTGAGAGCTTAAACGGTTAAAGTTACGCAGGCAAAGATGCACGTGATGCAGAAAGTTTAATATAAACAAAAAAAAATTGCCAGCGTGACTATACGCGACACGGTGCGCTAGGAGGTTTCTATGTTCCTCTTATCTTTCTGTAAATCGTCTTTTTACGTTCTATTGAAATATACTATTTTATTACTCGAATTTAATTCATGATCCTATTAAGAAAATAATTAAGATTGTTTTTTTATTACAGATTTAACTTGAAGTCTCCATACTCAGTACTTGTGTGTGTTTCATTTTTATTAATGACAAGTATTTTGTGCTTCATAATACACGATCTAGCTATGTTTGGCCTAAATTATAATACTATGTGTAAGTAAAATTTTATCTTTAAATGTAATTCTCACAGACTTTTCTCATTATTAATATCATAAATATATCCACCTACTTATAATCTTATAATTCAATCGTTTATTATTTTGCTTTCTTTCTATCAGCTTGCATGCTTTTATATTTAATTAATTCAGACCATATTTTGTTAATTAAATACAGTTATATACCACAGTAAAATACGTATATTAAGTAGAACAGTTTATTATGGTTTTCTTTTAATAATACGAGTAAGAAAATATATTATATGTATAACACCCTCACCTCATCTATTTACTATCATCTATCGACCTCATCGTTGCTTACCATATATAAGGCATGGATATGGTCGGTGAAGTTGGTCGCCTTGGTGGCTCTCTTGTATGGCAGATAATGATTGGCAGGTCAATGGAATCAGCTAACCACCTAGTCTTACACTAGTTGGTTATGTAGTGTGTGTTCGGTTCGGTAGTAATTTTCATATTAAGATTTCCATTCCATCGTGTCTAAGTTCAATTAATATTTGTTGTTATTTTGTTAATGAATAGCTGCCTAACCAAACGCACTCTAATTGACCATCAGGCAAGATTAAGGTCTGCGTTTGACCTCAATAAGCCCACAACAACCTCGCTAGGCAGACTCTGCTTATAATAAAAAAAAACAGAATACCTATAAGATTATGTGCTGTGGTTTCTATTATTTTATTATAATGTGTAAATAGTTTATTTGTTAATATTTCAGCATATTGCATTTACATGGGAGAAGGATTTTTAAGAATATCCATATTGCTATGGATAGCAAAAAGTTGGCCTTCCCTGGTGACCAGCACGCAGGCTATAGAGACCTCACTGACGTCTGTGAGGGAGAGGAATGCCAGGTTCAGACTTAGGGTTACTGTTCTTACAATATTCATGCTTTTGTGTAAGTATACTTGGGCATGGGTGCGGGTGCTAACCGAAGTTAAATTTTAACGTAGCGGTTAAAAGTATTTTGCCCCACAACGTTAAGTTAGTTAGTTGTCAATTTTCAATGTCACCAGGTTTGCATTACGTCAGAATTACATACATTATATCGATCAAAGTTTAGCTTAACGTTATGCGCGTAAATACCTTGCTTATCTTAAATAAATTAATACGCTGTAAAAGTCAGATATCGGCTATAGACACTCGTTTAGAGAAATGAGCGATTTAATAATAACTTGATGACATTAGTAACTTGATGAGCGATTTATCTTCTACCACGTTTTCAGTCTTAATATATTCGATTATTTACATATCTTCTACTTGTCCTTAATATTTATGGCTTTTTACCTATTTAATAAAGTATTTTATTAAAGTTTTATTATATTTATCAATGTTAAGTTATAAATTCTATATTAACAAACAAACTTAATTTAGGGTTGATTTTTCAATCGTTAGATAAAGTTATTCTACAGATTACTTGTAAAGAGATTTTCAACAAGTAATTTATTTTCTAAAACAAAAAAAATAAATGAAGATTATTAATATATATATTATTTTTCATTCATAATTGCCGAACTTTTCTCTTTATTATTCAATTTTATTGAAAAATTCAAATCATCTTCATCTATTTTTTTTTGTTTTAGAATACAAAGTTCTTGTTGAAAAACCCGAGCTGACAAATTGAATAATTCTCCATACAAGTTATCTATGGAATAACTTTTTCTGATGATTGAAAAATCAGCCCTTAGAAATATGAGGTTTTTTGTTTCTGTGAGCACTAAAAATACACCGTGAAAAGCTTATAAAGATGGAAACATGTTTTTGGTTCTGTAACTGTTGCAGGTATTATTGTCACTGTATGAATTTATATGACTTGCTACATGATCCATATCCCCATAAGTAAAAATTATCCAACGGGAAAGGCTACTACTATTTTTTGGTAAACGCATTGGTTGTCATCCCTATTCATAAAAAAAAATGTTCAAAATAATTTACCATCTCATATCGATTATCAAGATACTGTTCCTAACATGATCTTCATACCTTTTCTTTACATACTTTAAAAACTCCTACAATGATTTACATAATTTTTTACTTATGAATTGAAATTTTCACTTTCAACCCAACTCTGACAGACCTAAAAAAAAATCTACTGTATTATTTTCCCTCTAAAAGAGTTTGTTATATTATACTTATAGTTTATGTTGTTCCTTTCCCAAGAACCGCTACATAGGGTTTCTGTATGAATAACCTTTTTTATTTCAGTGGTGGTCATACTGTATTTCGTATTTCATGCCAAGCAGTCTACGCTCTGTAATAAGAAATACTACAACAACCCTAATATGACAATCACACAGGCATTCTTTGAACATAAAATGCCTTTCGTCTTTTATTATATTGAGTACCAGCCGTGGATCGCAGGAATGTTTAGTGTAAGATACATATTTGGTTTTTCAAACTCTTACGTTGACGTAAATAAAATAAGAAAAACAAAAAAAAATTGTTACCTATTATACCTAAGTTTTTTTTTTCAGATACCAATTTATCAGAACTTTTTATCGGAGTACCTTTTCGACATGATGATAGCTTACGTTAGCGTTTATCTAACGCAATACTTTTTGGAATTCAACGAACGTATTGTTTTGGCTCAAAACAAGGTATGTAATTATTACTTACACAAGTATTATTTTTACATTTTTACTGCATTATATTTAGGAGGGATATTTACATCGTCAAATTTTGCGGAGCAGAAAAAAAGTGAGACTATATGAAATAATAACGCATATATTTAATGATGATGCAAAAACCGTCAAGTGGCCCAGTATTTTTTTTGGTTATACCGGGTTGGAGACAACTGCAACGATTCATTGTCGAGGGGTAGTCTCCTCTAAGGGTGCGGTTTCGTTTTCAATGGTGAAAATAAAACTACCACCTCGACATAAAATATGCAGTAGTCTCCTGAAAACCGCTGGACCAGAGATGAAATACGTTCGTGAACATATTTGACTGTATTCGATTTAAGCGAAATTTGGACTCCCGACTAAACAAAATATAGAAAATTATAATAACTTTTAATTATCCATTGTAGCTTAGTACCTGCCTACTTAGTAAGTCTTAGTAGACACTAACTTAGTAGACACTAACTTAGTAGACACTAACTTAGTAGACACTAACACCCACCCAAATGTTAAGACAAAAGAGAAATTGTTTAAGATTCTATTTTTAAATAAAACCAATTCCCAAAGGTTTTAAGTGACAGTAAACAAGTTGTTTACATCCCCGCATCTTGTAAACAATAAACAATATGATACAAATAAAGTTTTAAAATTGGGTCAGGAAATTTAGCTCCATTGTGTTTATTGTTTGATCTTCAAGGTTAGGGGTCCGTGAAGATACGGATGCGCTGATAAAGACAAATAGTTTCCCGAAATCTATTTTTTCTGTTGGACGTGACTGATTTAATAAAACCCTACAAAAAGAAGACATAGCTTGGTTTAATTTTTAGGGTTCTATAAGTTTAAAAAAAAATTAAACCCGAATGGGAAAATTGATATTTAATACTAATTAGTCTCTGTCGCCGCCCATTTCGTAATTGCATAATTGCCGGCATAGTGGGAGTGTTGATAAACAATAATTATTGATGGACCCCTTTTATGGACTTTATAGATTTTCTAACCACCAGGTAGACACAAAGTTACATGCCATGCTCCTTAAAAAAAACTTTGTATGTCTGTTCAAAGACAAAATCTAAATTTATTTTCAAGCATTTGGCTGAGAATTTACCAATTACCATCAAATAGATGTAAAGTAACGTGCCATTTACTCCGTTAAAATAATATGTCGGACAAATTACACATATTGCTCTGGTCACAAACTAAGCTCTAGGCTTGTACTATGTGTACCAAAAGCAACGATATAATACATATTATATTTTATAAACACCCAGACCATGACAAACTGTACAGAAAAATCATACTAATATTTTTTGCCACCAAAATGCAACAATAAATACGTCTTTGTCACCGTCCATTTCGTAAACGCATCATTTAGACGGCATAGTGGGAGCGATCAATATTCTTTAACAATATTGTTGTGTTGATCGACCACATTCATAGATTTTATAGGTCTGCTTACCATCAGGTAAAGATAAAGTCACATGTCGTGCTCTACTTTGTCGTTACTAAAATAATAAAGGGCATGAAAATTTTGGTGATTTGTTAAACAACATGGTGGCCCCAATATTTATGGATATTATACATCTGTTTACCACCAGGTACCCATATGCAGAGACACGTTTTGTACTCTTGTTACAACGAAACAAGACAGAGGGATCGTTTTAAACGATATTAAATGATAGCTGGAAAAGTGAGTCTGTGTCTCTCTGTTTGTTTGTGGAAGTTTTGTTTTACTTGTAAACCACTAAACCGATTTAGGGGGTAAACATAACATATAATATATTTTGATAAAACGTTAGGGCGATAAGATATAGTATATAAAAATATAGTATATTGTTACAAATAAAACTTTAATTCATATTTTAATATCCTTAAAAAAAGGTGTATTTCTAGTAAAATAAGTAGATAAAATATTATTTTTTAGCCATCATTACCCTGGAAGGAAATTAGGGTACACTACACAAAAATGGTATCCCTGGTACAACTGGTGGATTCCAAACTCAGTTACATGGTCATCTTGTCCCTGGGAAGTAATTTGATTACCATATGCTCGTTGGTGTTCCAAATTCTACGGTTAGTTTTTTAATTTTATGATAGTATTGAAACATTTCTAAGATTTTAGAAGCGTAGGAATGGTTTTAATCGTCGGTCAAAGTAAATTTCTTTTATGAAAAGTATATTAGGAAAAAATAATGATAATTTGTTTATTATTTTTTCTATTACTTTACTTGTGTTTTAATAATTTTTACATTAGAATCTATTAATGCATAATTTGTTAACAATATCTGAAAGCTGCGTTATATCGTTTAATTACAAAAAGCTTTAGTAGGTGCCTACCTTATTTGCCACGATTCATAGATAGGTATTTGTTTTGCAATAATTTTATAGATCCGAATCCTAATCACCAATTATCTTATTGAATCGTCAATTATTTTAATATAAATATAGAAGATGGGAACCTACACTTACCTACCTAGTAATATATCTATTTAATTACAGAACAAGCAATATCTACCAATATATAAAGTGTCATTCAAAACTTTCAGAAATGTAAGTATTCTCTGTCAACTACTTATAACTCGTAAACATATTGTTTAGATCGACGTAATGAAAAGTGTTAAATAAAAATAATTTTATTATTGATTATTACAACTGATATTCGCTTGCACAATGTTCTTTAAACGATTTTAAATCCTAAACGCGCTTTCTGACTGACAAAGCTATACAAATTTTGGCTGAAAAATAAATGCTTTTTAAAACGTTACGCAAGCCGTCGTTATAAAAGATTTATATTTTTGGACTTTTGGGTACAGAAATGAATGTTCGGGAAAATATTAGGACAAAAATACATGTGTATATACAATTATCCTTATATACCTGGTGGTAAGCAGACCTAAAAAACCCATGAATGGGGTCGTACACCGTTGTTTAACAGCATTGATAGCTCCCACTATGCCGGATAAATAATGCGGTTACAAATTAGGCGGCGACAAGACGAGTTTGTATTACGAGTCTACTTTAGTAGCCTCGCTGCTGAGGGTCTAATACAGTCTATGTAAACGTCGTTTAGTCTGAAGTTTAGGCCGTGTATTTTTACTTTTATAATTTATTTATGTTTAAATTACTAATTACAGACTTGTCCTAAAGGCCCTACACTTTGCGTATTTGTGTTTCACCCTTCTATTCATAGTCACAAGAACTCTTATCATGACGCTATCAGCCGCCAAACTGAACGGCGCGGCTGAAAAAAGCGCTATGTTCATCTATGAATTGCCTAAACATGAACGAAGTGATGAGGTAAGTAAGCATAATCTTTTGAAGTTCTTAAAAACAGTTATTCAGAACGGTATTTCTATGGAATTGGTCTATAAAGATAATTTGTTTTTCTTTTTAATTAACTATACTTTTATATTTCCCAATACATAACGGCGGCGATTGTCGTAATTTTCTTTTGTATAAACTAGAATAATTCTTTAGTAGTTTACATAATTCAAATATTACATAATTTTAATATATTATTATAAGATTAGATCATACTAATTAATTACAAAACAAAAAACTTAGAAATCTATACCATTTGTTATTTTAGTTATTATTAAAAATCTCTAAATCTGTGATGCTTTATTAATTTTGTCATACATTTAAAACGGTACCTAAATGAACATTTAAATATTTAGGCGAAAAGGATTGGTAATTTTAAATATATTTTATATGAATAAACAGTCTAATTTTAATTATTTTAAAACTTTTTATATATCAGGTCCAAAGGCTTTTATCACAAATCAACACAACCACAGTGGCGCTGACTGGTTTGGGATTCTTCAATGTTACAAGGGAAATGATTTTGAGTGTAAGTAATTGTTATCACTTGTCCCGAAGGTTGACTGGTAGAGAATGCCGCGCGGCATTAAGTCCGCCTTTGTATAATTTTAGTGCAATAAAGTTTTTAAAATAAATAAAAATAAATACTAATAATACCAAAATTCTTCTATAGCATCACACTGATTTATACAAAAATACTATTAAATAAAAGTATCTAGCGATACTAATCCTCTTATTCCCTAGTATTTTTACTAAGGAAATAATCTAAAAAACGCGTGCATTCATACTAACCACAGCAGTCAGTTTCCGATCAAAACGAGTTATCCGTACGGAAAAGTTTCGAAAATCTTTGACTAATCGAAATCGACCTTGTCAGTGTATATATACCGATGGTGTACTAGGGGGAAATTCATGCCTTGTGTCGGTGCGAAATACTCGTAAAAAGTGACAGATCTCCATTGAAACTGTCAATTTCATTCGAATGCATAAAGCGACATGCATGCCGAAAGCGCGAGAATTGTCCTGTAGGTCTATTACGCCATACAATTGAGCTAAATTTTAACCAAAATGACGTAGGTAGTTGAGGTAAGTAGTTGTCTGTAAATTTTCAATGTTACCAAGTTTGCATTACGTCTATATTGCATAATATCGATTAAAGTTTAGCTTAGCGTTTTAAATTTATTCTGAGTATTTATAATTCGGACTTAAAAACCCTAAGGTCCCTGGTTCGAATCCCGGTGTGTACCAATGAGTTTTTAATTTAAAGATTTATGTACATTTGTTTGACAACACCACTATAGTGCCCCGGAGAGCACGTTAAGCTGTCGGTCCCGGTTTCACTATACCAACTTGTGAAACTGTTTATAGATGGGTTATTGAGTCTATTCAAAACATCGCGACGAGCTAGCCACTTGTTCGGTGTCGACTCATACCATCGGCTACGACGAGGTGGGATTAAAACCCCTCCGCTGGGTACCCTGGGGCCGTCTAGGCGGTCTCGGGAGCCGTAAGGCACCCGTGAAGATATATATATTATATTTATAATTCGGTATAACAAGCAGATTTTGCACGCCATACATAAATAGCAGAATATTTAGATCAATATCTAAATATGACCATATTGTAACACCATATTCATGCAAAAATAAACACGAGTAAGTGAAAGATTGTTTAACAACTGAATACTTTGTTTCAGATGACTGGAGTAATAATAACGTATGAGCTGGTCCTGCTGCAGTTCGCCAGAGCTGACGACGACGACAAGCCCGCCAGCAGCAACAACTTCTCTTATATTTGAAGCTATTTATATTATTAAAGAAGTTTATTTACGTATCTATTTCTTTATGGGGTTGAATCCATAACCCTTGTTAATTCGCCCTGTATTAAACAATGTAATAAACTAGTCCACTTATTCATAAAACTTTATTGCGTTTTACTTAAAATTGTGTGTTATCTATTAAAGATGATTGTCGTTGAGAAGAAAGAGAAGAAACATTTTTTTACTAAAACGCTTAATAAAGGTGTTAGTAGAGTTATAAATATTGAAAGGAGTTAGTGATTCCCGTTTTTTGTTGGACCACCTTAGGGTTAACTGCTATTAAATTTAGGTGAATATGTAATTAAACTACATTTACAAATTTTAGCTAACAATTTAATCAAATTAAAAATAAATATTCAGTAAACTAATCGAATATTCGGCCAAATACGAATATTTATAAATACACCGAGTACCTATATAACAAATACGAATATTGGGTCGAACATTCGGAGGATCTAAATATCTACATTTTTATTGATGTCAACGATATCTAAAAAAATGTGGACTAGTCTAGTTATAACCCAAGCACGTCCGCCACTTTATTTACAAAGTAAACATTAATAATAAATGTTATTAAGAAGAAAATGTTATTTTTATTTATTTTTCCTACGTTAGCGATGCGTATCAGAGCTAAGCACGTGAAGGGTCGAGGTAGGTTATATAAAAAATATATTTTGTCGGGCGGGTTTTACTAAATAATTAATCTTCTTTCAGATAGAACTACTTCTTGAATAAATATAGCTGTAACGTTCGCCCCCCACCCACTCGAAAACTCGAGCTTGTAAAGACTGAAGAACTCCGTCGCTGCTGTGAGATAATCATAGAATCTTATATCTAATAAATTTCAGCCATGTGATCGTCTAGTTTAACCCTTTTACGTTGTGTATTTTAAACCGATTCAGTAACCCATAGTTCTTTTAGAGGTAGAATTAATATTACGATTGGTAAACTTTATAAAGTATGTTTGTATGACATAAATACACTGTATACAATAATCAACACATGCAATATCAGAGTCCGGCAAGCAAGGCATTGAACTACAGTGTTCCCGGACTTGAGACCGCGAAGTGGGTTTCAGGGGCCCCTTTACAGTACAGACTCTCACCCTCACTGTGTTCAGTGCCCTCTCTACCGAATCAAATACTATATAATTATACTAACATGATACTATACGTCGGCCGACTGTATAAATAAATATGAATCTTGCCTAGGTTTTAAATCCCTAGGAAATATAACTTATAAAAAACAATACATGTAAATCAAAATGGTAATAACCCTATCTTATTAACCAATGTGCACAATTTTAATACATAAAGAAATAAGAATAAAATGACCTACCTGTGCCTCGTTGACCTGGTAACACGTTTTACACAAATAAAATAAAGATTAATTTAAATGTCTAAAATAAATTATAATAACTGCGAAAGTATTAAGAATAGATAATTTGAAAAAACTTACCTAAGCGCCGGATACTTACCATCTTGCCTTAAATTGACACTATATTAAACTAGACACCTGCATTGCACAACGACTGACCTTGCCCCGACTTGCCCTGTGTTTAGTTGCTCCTGCGCTTTTTCCTATCCCCTCTACAGCGGGCGAGACGAATCGCGTAGTAATTTACTTTAGGCAATTTGTATCGTATTTGTATATATATAAAGTTTATAATACAATAACAAATCTCAGGGAAACGAGATAAGCATTATTAACTCGTAATGTTTCTTACGTGATTTTTTTGTATACTATGTTCAAATATATAATAATATTCATGAAATAAATTTTATATTAAAAAGTTTCATTAATATAAATACAGGAGGTGTATGGACGAACCGTTACAAAGTCAATCAGATAAAAATAAAATATCTAAAGTCACTGTACTAAATATTTTTATTCAAAAATAAAGTCGAGCTTTTAGAAAGAAAGGAAGTAAACTCAATGCTGGATTTCCCAGCTTCCGCTTCCTTCCACATCGGTACCTCCCCACCGACACTCTAACATATTGGCCTGGCTTTTCTCATACTTTCACTTTACCTAACAAACTCCGGATAGATAGGGCAGGAAATACGTACTAATATTATAATGTCTGACTATATAAATATAGCGGAGAGCTCGCCACTTGTTTAATGTAAACTTATAATACCGCGACTGACTAGGTGAGGACCGAAAGGCAGTTTCGCGCGCAAGGCCACTGTGATAATACCATTTAATCCAATTCCAAATTCCAGCGAAGTCGCGGGCAAATAAATGTTAGTACCTTCGATACCCCACATGACTTATTGGTTTCAACTTTTTTTTTTGACTAAGGCGCCTTTTAGATTTCCGTGAATCAAGAATTTCTACAACCATTCCAATTATTGAGGATATAAGTTTCGCAGAATAACGTTAACTCTTTGTGATGACATAAATCTTCTATATATAAATGTGTCACGCAAAATGTTCTTTCTCAATCATCTTTGCGCTGTCCTTTATATAAATTCTTAAATAGAATATCAGTACTGACTTTGCGATTCTTTTACGGGAAAAGTCAAGTCGGCAAACATTATTTGTATTGAGGTGGCTTCGAAACTGTATTTGTTGAGACGAGAACTTTTCTTTTGCGTGAAGATGATTTTCTTTGTTTTTACTTTTTTTTACAATATTATTAACTAGACCGTGGTCTAGGGGTCATGCTGTTGGCATTTTATCTGGAGGTTATGGGTTCGATTCTCTAATATATTAGTACGACTTAATATTTTCCTAAAACGTTTCTCCAGTCTAACAGTGCTGCTTATTAATCGATCCAATTATTGACAAAGTTACTAAATAATTGCAAAGTAATATTTCGGTTTAATACAATAAACATATTTTTCTTAATCATTAGGTAGGTATTTACTACAGGACTGTCCACTTGGAGAACCCTAGGCAAATTATATCTAATACATTATATACATTTGCGCCGTCCCATCTTCAGAGTACCTCAGTCAGAGCTGGCGCTGCGCCGGAACGAGCTCAAGTAAGAAAACGTCGAACATATGACTCTACTATATCTATGTATTATATATTTTCGACGTTTGCTGTGAAAACGATGGGTCCGTGGGGATCTGAGGTCCGTGGGGAAATCTCTGTACAAAGAAATAGCCCCAAAGCTCATCGACATCTCAGCAGACAATAGAGCTGGCAGCTTTTTCGCTCAAAAATTGAGTATCTTAATTCAGAGAGGAAATGCTGCGTACTGCAGCATATTGGGAACCATGCCGTCCATGGACAGTGATTTGGAAGATTTTTATAACTTGTGTGTGTACATGTAGGTTATTTTGGGGTTTCTTTTTTGTTGTTGTTTTATTTTCATTTTTTAAGTATATTTTTCTTTAGGCAGGTCTTTTTTTTCATATGTTTTGTAATAGGTATTTATTTTAATTTTTTTATAATATATAAATATTACCTTCTAAATTTTTTTTTAAGTTTTATAAATTTAATAAATGATCTCATTTAATACAATATATAAATGTTTTTATAACGTATTTTATTTATATTAATCTCTTTCTCAAAGACACAAGAACTTTATAGATCATTTTGTAGGAAATATCGTCAATGTCTAATAATAATAAGATTAACCAAATTATATATTTCACACATATTCCCCTGGTCACAAAATCCCTGGGCTTGTACTGTGTGTACTGAAAGCAACGATACTATAACGATACATTATATATCAACAAATTCCATAGAAAACTTTAAAAAAAAAACTAATATTAAATTATCATGAGTAGAAATTGAACCCACGACCTCCAAACACTATACGTTCGTTATAAGTTAACGTTTATAAGTTTTTCTGATATTTGTACGTTTGTCTGTACAGTTTGTCTGGGTGTTTATAAAAATATAATTTGTATTATATCGTTGTATGAAAAATGAAAAATGCGACCAGAGGCTCTACCATGGGTTTGCGCATTATAGCAACGTAACGTATTTGTATACGTATACTCACGTATACAAATTAAATACGTATTAATACGCAGCTACCAATACTATCGCTTTATTCAATCCTGTTACCAAAAAGTATACGTATACAAATACGTCACGTTTCTACAATGCGCAAACCCATGGTAAAGCCTCTGAGCAATATGTGTAAATTGTAATACTAATTTACATATATATTATATAAGTGTCTACTCGCAGAACCAAATAGCTTTGATAAATATAGGACATTAAATATTGTACTAACAATTATTTCATAATATGCGCTAAACTTCTGACATTTATAAATAGGGTAATTTCCTCATTGTTGTCTGACCTCATACACATACCCTGACCGCTGCAACCCTACACACATCAACACTGTGCTATCTCTACAGATTAAAATAGCAGAGTGGAGTTTTAATACGGTGGCGTTATTGTTATTTCTTCGGAGAAAATATTTTCTGCCTTAATTAAAAAGGAAAGTTAATGAGAGTTTTAACTTAATTACCCTGTGTTCCAGTCATGGAAGTATGGATAATATGGTAGTGCTTTAAAGACCTAAAATCGCCTGTCTAAATATGATATTAGAAGATAGTGCCTGACAAACCCAAAACAAATAAGAAAAATAATCTATACTAATATAATAAAGAGGAAAGATTTGTATTTTTGTATGTTTGTAATGAATAAACTCAAAAACTACTGGACCGATTGCAATAATTTTTTCACCATTAGAAAGCTGCATTATTCAGAAGTAACATAGGCTATATAATATCACGCTAGGTCCTATAGTTGTGGAGCAGTAACCAAAAATGTTTTAAAAACGGGGGAAAAGTATCGTTTCTAAGGCCTTCCGTGGCGTGCGCTGAGCATATAGTTAAAGTTATACAAACCTGTGCGAAGCCGGGACGGGCCGCTAGTTATTTTATAAAAAGTTGAGAACAAAATATGGCGGCCACACACATATTTGACATTTTGTTCCAAATTGAAAAGCTTTTTTACTATTTATCTATCTTTCGTGTGAAGAATTGAATGAGTACGAGCGACTCTGGTAAATATTTGTGATGTCTACTTTAAAGTTGTGTTTACTGTACTTCTATATTATTCATAATTTCATGGTTCCACTATAAAGGAATTCCGTATTTTTTTAAAGGTTTAATAATGAAGAAACAAGATTATCAAGGTATAGGTTTAATCGTAAATAATTAATGTTTTAAATACAAATATATGAATACAATAAAATTTACAACTGAAGATATAATCTCTTGACCAGAATATGTAAATATATGCAAGAATACGTAAATACGTCTAGGAACTTCTGTAGGCATTGTACGTGCACACCATTATACCTGTATTTCTTGAAGGGATTGAGGATTAGTCACATAAACTTTAGTTTTTTTTTTAATTATTAACAACGCCTCAGTTTTTATGGCCTAATGTTTCGATTTCTTATCGAGGTGGTAGTATATTACAGAGTGCGGTTAAGGAAAGAGTAGTTGATTTGACTATAATGCAGCTCTATGATGTCTATGATATTAAAAATATAATTGTAATCCAAAGGACATCTGCATTTTGACCTAGTCAACTGTACCAAGAAGAAATTATAATAAAAAAATACTTGACTAGAATCTATTTATAAAACAATTATTCAATTTATTTAAACTTCACGGGTAAAAGTTTAAAAATTAAGAAAAATTTAACAACTTTTGCCTAAAATAAAAGATGTTAAAGGCCTTTGCTAATATATTATGAAAAAAATATCAAAAGCGTAAATAACAAAAAATATTTATGTAACCTAAAAACCAAAATAAAAAACAATCTAAATTAATGAATATTTATTACAGAATTATAATTGTTTAACCAAAACCCTATTTTAAGGAATATTTGCATTTTATATTTACATATTACCTATTTTCGAACACTTCTATATAGTTGACATCCCAGCACGTTCCTATTTACATAAAGATAAAAGTTTGTGTTTTATATTATTATTATATACCAACTTTATTTTTTCGTTATACCTATTTTAATTAGTAGTTTTATTTAAATACTACTTCTGGCCTAATTTATTATTAACAAATTACATATTAAGTTTATATACCGATAGCGATAATAACTTACAAGCTTGAGAAATGTTTGTGAAACAAAACATTTAGTGATACCAGCAATGCACAAGTATTGCTACTGTAAATATTTTGTAATGCTATATTTCTCATTTCCTGGCTTAAAAAAAAATACAAATACCGTTAAATGAGCAAAACTATTATGTTCAACCCTACATACCAAACGATTCGGTACAATATACTAGGCCAAATTTGTATGCGGCGGCCGAATCTCCTTTATCTTTGTTACCGCTTCATCATTTAGCCGGCATAGTGTGATCGACAAATGCTATTAAACATGCCGTGCTCGTGCTGTCTAACTGAAAATATATTGACTCGCTATCAATAGTGTACCAGTGACAATATTAATTTAGCAGAACAAGGGTGTTGTTATGCTTTTTCTATTATTAAAGTAAGAGGGTATAGTAATATATATATATATATATATATTTTTTAAATTCTTTGTTTATTAACGATCATGAAATTGCAACAGAACTAATTCGTAGGTAATAATTGTAGCAACCATCTGAAAAAAAAAAGATTTTAAGTACTTAATTAGAATTTCAAACACTAAATTATTATATAAAAATAATTGTTATTAATATTTATTGTCACGGCGGAAAAATTCTATCATGAAAAAAATAAAACACGTATTTTTTTCCTTTTAATGTCGCCCATACAAAAAGATTAAGATAAAATGACTTAAAGTACAAAAAATATACACAAATCACTAACTTTTATACTAAACTCATGATTGAGACCGCCAATTATCTAAAGGTTTTTTTTAGCTTGTTACAAAGAAAATATGTATTTTTTAGAATAATTTTAGCCATATAGGCGCTCGTATGATAATTTTTTTTCGGGCATTTTGTTTTGAAGAAAAAATACTTACCCTATTTTACTTATTTACAACTCGGCTGTTAGCCCAAGTTCATTTTTTTTATGTTCGTAATTGTATGCAAAAATCTTTCTGTTGTGGGTAATATATATCTTTGTATTACAATAATACTCATTTCGACAAAAATATAAATAATAACCCGACACAGAAAGATTTATAAATACAATGACCGACAGAAATAATATTTTAATTCTGCGACAATCAGTAATCGAGTATGACTGGAACTTTAGTGCGAATGCAGAGTTCTCAAGGCATTTATCCGCTGTAAGAAACAACACCCAGTATAGTTACCGATAACATAATGTCTCGAGTGACATAAAAGAATCCAAGTCCAGTAAATCCCACATTAGAATTATATATTTGATCCACAAAATGCTGTACCTGAAAAAAAATGCAGAAAGATTAGTCAAAGAAATTGGAAATAAATTGCTCCACGTCTCGGGTGAACCTAGAACGGCGGCGTTTTACTCCCTATAGGTGGCACTGAGCCACATGGCAAAAACAATTAGATAGTTATATTGATTTTGATACCTAATATAGGTTTTAAAGGAAAGTATGCTCTTCAAAAAGTGAAGCCAAATTATTGATATTTTTTTCAGTTTGGTAATTTTTTTTTTTTATAATATAACAGGAGCTTGTTAGTGTTTTTAAATGATAAAATAACTACTGCCTACATATTATTATAATTACTTATAGGTACCATCTATATTTAATTAATTTATTAATTTGACTGGGTCTATATAGACACCGCCGCCAGCTCGCCACTTGTTCGATGTAGATTCAGAATACAATTGGCGGCGACGAGGTAGAAACTAAACTTTTTCTTCCATTGGCACTGGTAATGTAAAAAATAAAAAATAAAAAAGTATTTATTTAATATTTATATTTTCATTTTATAGTTTTGCATAATTATTTTACGAGTATGAAGTTAATGAATGAATGAAAAAATATTTATTGCACAAAAGTTTAATACTATAGTACATAGGCGAGCTTAATGCCTTAGGCATTATCTACCAGCTAACCTTTGGGAGATTGGCCAATAACAGGCAGAATGCTAATGCAAACATATAATAAATAATACGAGAATATATAATACATTATCAGGTAAATATAATAATAAATTATATTTAATAGTATACATAAACATATATAAATAATAAGGTACATAAATATATATAGGTACATAAATAAATATGGTATAGGTACTTTATTACAAATACATAAATAAAAAGATATACATACCTACATACATAAATAAATAAATTCGCATATCTACAGTAAATAAATATTACTTAACAGTTTTGATTTTGTAAAAACAGTGAAAATGGGTTTTAAAAGAAGCCGTAGTAAATTTTGTTCGAAATGGCAGCGGAAGATTGTTCCAGAGTTATGTTGTTAAAATACATTTATTGGTGACAGTAATGTTAACTAACTAACACATTATTTTATAAACTATATTACTCACTAAACATAGTTGTAATGAAACATGAAACATGTGTATATAAAGAAAATAAATTATTAAAAAATATTTTATTTTTACCTTGGACTAACAAATCATTTCCATTCTTAAAGTTTATAAAGACAGACAGAGTTAAATGCGAAAAAACTTACTTCTAAATTATATATCGGCGCAGGCAACGTATGCAACAATTCCAGCGCAACCTTTGAGGACGTATATACTCTCGCCGGAAGCAAGGTAGCGACCATGGCGCGGGTAACCATTGCGAAGAGAGCGTAGCCGTGGAAGAACATATCCTCTATTTCTACTATACTAAAACATAATTAACTTATATTTTTGTGCTTGCTTATAAATTATAATATATTATGTATTTGTTGTTTCTGGTACACTGGTACATTAATATAATGAATGGTTGATAGGCCTTTGCTTAGTTATCAAAGATTATCAGCCGCTTTAAATAATAGTAAAATATAACTATAACTCTGTGGGTTACCCACATCCCTTCGCGCGACTGCAGCGCCCTCTCCAAAGGAAACGAACTTGAACTTTTTTTTTAAACCCATGGTAGAGCCTCTGAGCCAAACGAATTTTGTACCAAAATAATAATAATGATAAATTATGCTCACACTGTCACAAATTAAGCTCTAGGCTTGTACTATCTGTAGCAGAAATATATATTTACACCCAGACCATGACAAACTCTACGTAGAAAAAACGTACCTACTATTATTTTTTTGCCATGGGTGGGAATAGAACCGACGACCTCCGGATACAACGCCAAAGGAACGATTGGTCTACGGTGGCGGTCAAAAAAAAAGGCTGTATATACAATATTTTTCTAGTATTTCATAGACTGCAGTCCGTAAATCGATCATACCTTAATAGTTATTCATACCTCAGGGTGAGTGCACACTACTGAACACTGTCATATAAAAATATACTCACATATTCCCCGAGTAGCATTTAGGCTTATCAGGAGAATAAGCGTTACTGAAAAAAATAATCATTGGAAATAAAACAATAAGATTGGGTTATAAAAGCAAAGACTTGTTATTAACAATCTAGGAGAAGATTTCATTCAGTGAGGTATGAACTCGTATGTTCTAGAAGTCCGAACATTGGTTAACACTTTATTTTTGTCTTACTTTATTTGTACGCACACAAAATCAGTGCGAGTGAATAATCTGTTTGATGATGCGCAAGAGCCGGAGATAAATAGTGAGCTGTCATATTTCGAAATCGTTAGTACTTATGTTATTTATGCTATTATTACTATATATTATTATTGCTATTTACTTATATAAAAAAAAAACTAAGACTTCATTAAAAAGCTAAATAAATAATAATATTAAATATAATATATCTTTGACAATCAAAATAATGAAAACACCTTAAAACATATTTTGTAAGCAATTACAACTTATTTTTTTGAAGTTATTTGAGGTTAATTTTAACAATTTTAATACACATTTTTTTTTAAAGGATTCAAAATACGTGGTAAAAAATTGGCCTTATAATGACGTTGTTAAACTACGTAGTAAGAAAACGACTTGCTAATGGTATTACAATGTTATTACAAGAGTTTAGCCATGTCTCATCTGGAACGCACCCCTACTTACTGAAGTAGTGCAAATAATTCGTTGCAAATGTAATACATGTTACACAAATGAGACAGAAAGACCAGAGAACTGATCTCCTTGTCCAGCATCTCAACCAGGAGAGATATGTTTGTATAATGCGACTGTAGATCCTTCCAGGGTGGTCTGTTCTGAAATAAAAAATATAAAAAATCTATGTAAATAATTTATCAATTTATTTTAACAGTGCCCAACTATTATTACTAATAATATCAATGCTAAAGTACCAAAAAACTCCTTATATAACTTTAACTTTTATAGTCAGATCACGATTTGCCTAAAGATGTTATTTTATTTGCTTGATAAGACCACAATGTGCATTTATTGAAGTTATTTTAACATTACTTAATAATATATACACGTTCATGTGGTTATTATTTTTCGGGCAATTTTTGGAACAAAAAAAAATATTTTTTTACTAAAAAAAATATTTTTTTACTAAAAAAAATGTTACCACAGAAAAAATCACCTAGCATAACTGGTTGAGTTATAATATTACCTCATTTTTCATAATCAATTGATTAAGTTGATTAAACAATTGATAAGCATAAATACTGCACACCACCACGACGATATCCTTAAAGTACAATATGAACACTGTAAGAAGTTCCACTATCTGAAATTAAGGTCACAATTACAAAATTAATGAACCAATTACTGCAAAGTATCGAGTATCGAGTCTCTTCCATTAGGTTTTGGATCTGTTCCAAAGTCTTGGTTTAATATTATTTTGTCTGGTAAGAGGATATAATGGATCGCACAGTCAATCTAATTATTAATTATCTATATTTATTATCTTTTGTGTGACTTTTTTATAGCTTGTTAGGGGTTTGTTATAGAGGACTAGCTGTGCACCGGTTTCACCCGCAGTTTAATTAAAAAGTATTCGGCTCGATATAAATAATATAGCTTTCTATTGGCGAAAGTGTTTATTAAATCAGTTCAGTAGCTTTAGAGTTTATCCGGAACAATCAAATTCTTATACAATAATAATAATATGTTGGACATTTTACACATTATGCCCTGGTCACAAACTAAGTTTTAACTAATCAGAAAAAAAACGGCTGTGCAGACAATCGTATAAATATTGTATTTGCCATGAGTGGGAATCGAACACATGTCCTTCGTATCTACGCCAAAGTCGCAACCGCTAGACTACGGAGGCGGTCAAACATGTACAAACTTAAATCTCTATCTATAAAAAGATCGAAAAGAAAAATAGCTAAATATCTTCAGTTTCGATTTGTAGCAATACTGACACAAAATGCTGTTTTTTTTAGCATAAGTCGTTCTATTCAATAAATAAATAAAATACTGAATTAACAATAAATTAAAAGAGGCTAATTTTATGCGTTTCATGCTTGTATGTATTAGCATAATAAAATTTAAAAAATCGATACTAATCAAAAATTTAAAAAAAGGTCTTGCACTAAGTAAAGTCGTTATATATAGACTTTGCTAAAATAAAGTTATTCGATAGATAACTTGTTAGATGTATTTATTCTTGCACAAGTTAACTTTTGAATAACTCTATATGACGATGACGAAGCATACCTGATATACCGCCCCAAACCAGTAGTTAAATGGTATGTAGTTGAATATCCAAGAGTGATACAGCGTGTAGTAAGCCAGCATCGCGGGCATGTGCTCGTGGCAGACCGCAGTGGAGTGTATGGCATGTCCTGTGTATATAGCATAGTCGCCTGAAACACATTATGCTATTGGTACATACAGCAAGTTTAATGCAAGGAGTAATAGTCGTTGCTTAGAAGGCCTTAAACTTTAAGCGTTGTTTGGATCTGTCAAATTGCATTAAGAAAGAAAAATATAAATACTTTACTTAAACTAAATTCATACAATACTATGACGGGTGCCTTTTTTGTTCCCAACAACCGTTAAAACGGCCTCATGGTACCCAGCGGAAGGATTAAGCTCTCATTTCACCAATAAGTGGCGAGCTTGCTGCGGTGTTCATAATGGTATAGCCTGGTTATATAAAGCGGTCAACTATCCCAGGTCCGTCATTGTTGTCATCAGCTTAACCTTGCTATCAGATGCGTAGTGACTTAAACACTAAGCTGGAGCGGCTTTTTACGTAATATACATAATATATAATTAACAAAATATAAAATATATAAGAGAGAGCTTGCTACGGGCGACAAACAGGAAATCAGCTTAGCACATGCAACAGGGAGTATGCTGTAACACTGGTTTTCAGCTGATGCCTTAAGATACCGTAGTAGTAGTAGGTACCTAACAAATATATATAAATATGAGATGGATATCTATATACAAAGCTTTGGAAGATGTTAAATTAAATCTAGTATTGGCAGCAACCAAAACTAATAGTGACGTCGACTTACTAATTCCCAGGAATAATAGTCCCAACGCCCCGTATATACAATGTCTTCTAACATTAGTATCAGATGCTGGTACTTCAGCCAGAAGCTCGTCAGCTGATCGTATCACTCTGGGCCAATTCCTCGTAATCTTTAACATTATTAAAGCGGTCCATAGTGCCGAAGTTACTATTATTGTTATATCTGAGGAATAGGATATATCAGGTAATGCGGTAGATTATTTCATTGTTATATCATTGTTATTTAACTTATCCTTAACTAGGCTTTCTAAAATAATGGTATTTAAGAAGGGAATACGTCATGAAGTTGCTAATTATCGACCTATTTCCAAATGATCTGTCATTCCAAAGCTTTTTAAGAAAATCATTTACTATATTATATTCTCGTCAATAAATGTTATTGATAACTTAATACTTGTATGCGGATGATAACAATATACTTGGGTATCCGTCTGGCAGATACATCTGCTACCCATAAACTATTTTGAAATCGACTGATCCTATCCGAAACACATCTAAGTATGAATTTTTGAATTAAAAGCATAACAAATATGTACATACTTATTTGATAGTACTGAAGACCGTTGTTATAGATCTCGTTCAAAAGCAGCAGGTTTAATAATATCACCCCCAATAGACACCCTGTATACCGTAGCATGCATAGTGAAAACCAATTGAATCTAAAACAAAGTGAAGTAAACAAAAATATTTCGTGTTTCGTTGTGTTTCTAAGTGCTTAAAATACTTGCTGCGTTACACCTTTGGATTTTTAAACCTATTGATGTCTTTAGATTTTTCATAAAGAAGCCCATGACCATGACAGAAAATGGGAAGAAACCAATGGAGTAATGCCACAAATATTTTTTTTAAATTAATTTATTGTCGAGCTGGTGTTCTATTAAGCAATTGATTTTAAAAAGCAGAGAGGATATTAAAATTGGCTCGTAATGCAATTTGTTTTTATCGCCGCCCATTCCGTAGCCGCATAATTTGGCCGGCATAGTGGGAGCAATCAATGCTGTTAAATAACAATTGTATTAATAGATCCCCTTTTTGGACTGTGTATGTCTGCTTATCAGGTAGATACACAGTCACATGCATTGTTCCATGCATGTGGAATTTTAAATTAAAGCACGTTCACGGCTCCAAGTACCGAGGGTCATCCCGGTCGTATGAACGGAGGTTCAAGTAGGAATGGAGTTTTAGCAGAATTAATTAATTCAACGATCTTTAATCTTTGAATTAATTAATTCATTGAATCATGGCGTAGTATTCAGCCAGCACTCCTTTGGGAAGAGAGACCGTGGTGGCCTACGTCGTAATGATAAGCATATTTTTTATTTTATTTCTTTCTACATGGCGAACACCATGGGTGCATACTCTTGCTTATTTTAATACCTAACTAAGCATGTACTTTACCCCAGCCCACCCGTTCATTATTGACTATACATATATGATACATACACAAGCCTGTCTCCCGTAGAATGTCCGAGTCCCTGCAGAGGGAATAGTCCTACGGCTCTGAAAATGATTAATATCCACCTGACCGAGAAGTATAAGGTACCTTTCGCGCTTGGGGATACAGTTTCTTGCAAATGTATCACTTTGGACCGTGATTTCCCAAATATTTTCTTGAGACTAAACATTTATTGACATATTTTATTTAATAAAATAACAACCAAATTTATTGTAATTAATATTAAGGCTACATTATTTACTCAGTTTATCAGGGCCGTATTATTTCATAAACCTGTGAATTACAATTAATAATAAATTAATTAGTTTAGTTTGAATAAATTTACTTTAAATCGCCCGCATGGTCCAGTGGTTACGTTATTGGGGTTGTAGATCGTGGGGGGTATTTTACTCATGGAAAAATAGTTATAGTGCGTTTTCTATAAAGTTAGTATTGGTCTAGTCCTGCATATTATTGTAATATTATTATTAATAACTGTTCTCTTATAATATTAACCAATGAATGTAACATTGTATATACACTGTACAAATCGTGTACATACATTGTTGTAAATTACAATTGACACGTTTATGAAATAAGCCCCTGATTATGATTAGTTAGTTCTTGTAATAATAATCACGTTAGAAAACTATTTAGGTACACTTGTTGGACACACTTCCACGTCTAACACTTTTAACAATAATATTTGAATGCTTGTAACAGTTTGTAAATACAAGAATAAATATTAAAGCTTTGAAAGTTAGTTTTGAAAATCCAATCATTAATCATGACTAATTATTTATTTAGCTATTATTAACATAATGATTCCTTTATCAAAACAAAGTAAATAGAGCTTTACAATGTTGGAGCGCATGCGTCATTATTTAAACTTTTATTTTTTATTGGAACACGGCATGTGACTTTGTATACACCTGGTGGTGAGCAGACCTACAAAATCCATGAATGCGGTCTATCAATAATTGTTCTGAAACCACATTAATCGCTCCCACCGGCTAAATAATGCGATTACGAAATGGGCGACAAAGACAAATTGTATTACGAATATATTTTACTATACTCGCTGCCTTATAGTCAACTCAACCACCCATTTCGTAACCACACCCTAAAAGGAGACTACCACTTCGACAAGATATTTTTAAAATAGACTAGTATTGAAAATTGTAAATTTAATTTGCGATATCGTCCTTTTTACCGCAAAATCGCAACCGCATCGTTAAGCCATGCGAAAAGGATGAGAGCGATCTATATTTTTAAACAACAAATTATTGATCGACCCCATTCATGGACTTTGTAGGTTTGCTTTACATAAGGTAGATACAAGATCACATGCTGTGCTCCTAAAATTAAAAATAAATGTTGAGACTATATTGTATGGATGGCAGGTGGTCAGAAAAAGATACATTCATTGCGGCGAAGTGCGGGGTTAAAATAACAAGGCGAATCCGCAGAAATTACCTAAGTTACAATCCAAAAGTTTGGGAATATACAAAAAAGGCCTTGCAAAAACATTCAAGTGACCTAGTCACGTTTCAGTTTTAGTCTGCGGCTTCACCGGTTTTCAGGAGATTACTGCATCGATTTCTGGTTAAGGTTGTAGTCTCTTTTAGGGTGCGGTTATGAAACGGATAAATGTTTTGACGTTAAAGCAGCGAGGATATTATAATAGACCCCTCCTTCCTCGCCGCCCATATCGTAACCGTAGCCGGCATAGGGGGAGCGAATAATGTTGTTAAACAAAGCGGTACTCGATCTTATTCATGGATTTTGTATGTATGCTTCAGATACAAAGTCACATGCTCCAAAAAAAAGGATGACCAACTAGAGGTGAAGGGTGATCGTGGTCGATGGAGACCAAAACACACGTGTCTATCTCAATACTATCATGTTTTTATTTTTAATAATTGTATCTACGTGTGCCTATACATTTGTTCCCTCACACCTTTCCGGTACCGCACAAAAGCTCTGCCGCTTTTTCTGCAGAAAGCCTCAAACGGCGCAAATACTCAAATCTCACAGGAGAGCATGTATTTGTGCCGTTTGGAGTAGAGATCATGGGACCGTGGGGGCCGGCAGCTTTGAAATATTTAAAGAACCACCAAAACGTTGGGTCGAAACGTCAGGTGACCAAAAGACTAATTCGGTCCTCGGACAACGTATAAATTTAGCTATACAGCGCGGTAACACAGCCAGTCTTTTGGACACCCTTCCATCTGACAGTAATTTGGATGGAATTTATTTGTTATAATTTTATTTATCTTTGGTTGGTTATTTTTATTGTTTTTAGGGGTTTTTATTATTACTTAGTTTTATATTGTTAATTTATATACATTTCAATAATAAAAATATAATAAACATTTATTTTTATCTATACAATAATATAAATTAATAAGGTAACAACTAGAAATGTAGACCAAAGTAATTTAGGAAGTTTAGTCTTTAAAAATGTTATAAATCAAACCAATAATAAATTTGTCTTCAGGTGACGTTATCGTTTTCCCCGAATTAGCAGAACTTTATCGCGACTGACCATAAACATTGTTCCCACTTTAGGCCGTTTCTAACGGGGGTCATACACGGACCGACAAACCAAACAGACATTTTAGTAGCGTAAGTTGTGTATAATATATTGTAATTTATGAGTAAGGTAATATAATTAATGTGAAATATATTGTATGAATGAGTAAGATAATGTAATATAAGACACTACGTGAGTAGGCACACGTAATTCTTGGGTAAGATATTGTATTTTATGAGTAATATAACGTAATTTAAGTATAAAATATGTAATTTATAAGTAAGACGAAATAATTAATGTGTAAGATATTAAAAAATATGGTAATTAAAAAGTTAGATAACATAATTTATGTTTAAATAATATAATATATGAGTAAGAAAATATAATATAAGAAAATGCAATTCATGGTAAAGATATTGTAATTCATAAGTAATACAAAATGTAGTTCAAGGGTAACATAATATAATTTACCTTCTTGCTAACAGTGGATATCCTCTTGTTTATTTGTTGGAGACGAGAGGTAAGATAGTAATTAATACAGATTACGAAAACGTCTGCGAAGTTCCAGTTAAAGGTACATTGTAGGTTTATAAACTGAAAAGTGTAAATAACTAATAAAAATCATTTGATTTACTTATTTTATTTATTATTTAAAAATATGTAGGTACTCTTCATAAATTAGAAAAGTCTGACGAGTATTTTTTTTATATAATGTCTCTAAGTATACCTGTACTCGTTTATTAAACAGTTTACATAGGGTGATCTTTCATGTATAGTAGTTGTAAGAAGATGATCTATAATATAATAATGTATTATAAATAAACAAAATATTACTTGTACAGGTAACATTTATATATATATTTCTTTATTGGAGCACTTTTATACGCCTTTGTATCTATCTGATCGTAAGCAGACCTACAAGGTCCATTAACGGGTTAAATCTATATATTGATTTGGTTACAATTTCGAGTTGTTTAATTTTGAGATACGTTGTTAGGTACAATGTACCTTTACGAGTGCCTTGCGGCGCCCGAGAGATTTTATTCGATAACGAACAAAGTGAAAAGTTCATCGCGGATGTTTGTATAGATACAAAAACAGATTCACAATTTGGTTATGTGTAACTGGGACTGACAGCTTCATGTATTTATTACTTTTAATTAAAATGCGTTTTGAATGTGTGACCTATGTATTTTAAGAATACTGTATATTGATCTTTGTGGGTAGGACTCAAACCCACGATCGTCGCTTTCGCGGCAAGGCACTTAACCCAGTCGGGTGACTGGAACCTGGTTCAGTAGCCAACCATGTTCCAGTCACCCCTCACGAAATTTGTATCTACTTATACTCAGTTGCTCTCTACGTGCTTTCTTCTAATAACTCTATATTAGAGAGAGTCACAAGTCTAACTTAGCAACTCGGCCGCCACTTACCAGTGCTATGAAGCCGATTAGATGTGTGTAGGGCACATAAGTAAATACCCACGGAAAGGCAATCTCTATGAAACCTTGTAGCCAATGGGTTTGGGGATAACAATCCAGGGCCACCGCTATCCCTGCCAAATCAGATAGGATATGCTCCACTGAAACATATTAAACAAACATTATAGAAGAATCCCGGCATATTACGCGCATGTCCTTTATAGTTGGTGCCTGTGGTCTGGTGGTTGCGTATTTGGAGGTTCGATACCCGCTTACAGCAAACAATATTAGTATGCTTTTCTGTAGTTGCCATACATAGTATGGATGTTTATAAAATAGTAGGTATGTATATTAGTATCGTTATTTCTCATTTAAAAATAATTCATTATTTTATTTTTGTACTTTTTTTGTGGTGTAAGAATGACATAATTTTATTCAAGTCATTATCAGATGTAAGATGGCACTATTTATATTAAAATTGATCTATTTATATTAAAGTGAAGTTAGAAGTAATTGTGAATAAAACACACATATATGCTATTTGCTTTTGAAGAGTTCCACTTCCTGGCTCCGACGAAAGTGCTTCTAAATCATCACATGCTTAAGAATCTAGTAAATTTTAAACAAAAAATATAACTTAATCTACTTCTAACGCATACTGCTATCTGATAAAGAGATTTCCAGCTGTTCAATTCATCATTGGCAGTAATTTTAATGGGACCAACATTAAAATGTTTACTTTCTTATAACAATAAAATACTAAATCGTTAAGGAATTGGCGAAATGCGTGGTCATACGTAAATACATTTGAATGATGTATAACACCTCTTTTAAATATATAAAAGTACTTACCCAGAGCGAGTAATAATATAATATTACATTTGTTAATTAGAGCATAGTCAGCATTGGGATCTGCGGCTTCGGTTTTGGATATATGGCGACACAGCGCCGGCCATCTTGTGGCCACTCGCAGAAACAGTATTGTCGTTAGGATGTTGGTCCCGTAAAATACTACAGAGGCTGAAATTAAAGGGTTATGTTTAGGAATGGTATACAAAATAATATTTTTACTATCAAAAACGTGTTGTAAATGTTTTATATTTATTTATTTATCTTCACGCCAAGACCTATAATCCATCCGTACATAAGACTCGTTGTGCCTAGTCCGCGGTCATTACTTTTTCAAATTCATGCACGCTGATTTCTGATTCCGTCTTTAAAAAAAAAAAACCATCACTGATGCATTATTTTTTGGCTACCGAGATCCGTTTGAACAGCCTCAGAGTACCCAGCGGAGGGATTAACCCGTCCTCATTCCGCCGATGATATTCAGAGGCAACACCTAACAAGTGGCGAGCTTGTTGCGGTGTTTATGATGGTAGGATGGCCTCTTTGTATACAACGGTCGGATGGGGGACAGGTCCGGCCTTGTTGTCATCTGCTTGATCTTGTTGTCAGTTGCGCAGTAACTTGACCACTAGGCTGGGCCGCTTTGTTTTATGTTTTAGAGGAACAATGAATAATTAATAAATAATAGATTTGGAGGACTTTGGGAATTTGGAGGATACTGGTAAAACCTGATAGAAAATTATCTTAAATATACTAAAGTTTTTAAGACCATAGACGAGTTAGACCGTGACAAACGAATTCAAAGACTGTGCCCCATAAAATGAAAAATAAGTTAATCCTGGATCCGCGATGTAGTAATTATGATTATCATACTACTATGGGTTAGTATGCAAAAGAAATGTAACTTACTTCCACTGGACAAAGACGCATTCTTTTTAAATACTTGATAAACACAAAACCCCAAAAATCCAACTTGACCGACTATAGACATCAAGGTGTACAAAAATCGTGCCGATATGAAACTAAATCTGAAAAAAAAACAAAATAAAATCATAGTATACCCTGGCCTATGATTAATGTTAATATTATTAATGAAACTTTACAGTATTTTGTGTACCATCACGGGTGCCTCACGGCGCATAAGGACGTCTAGACGGTCTCAGGGTACCCAGCGGCAGATTCCCACCTCGTCATAACCGTATTTTAATGTAAGTTTATCATGTTCTGGGTGTTAACAAAATATTATATGTATAATATTTTTTTATTATTTATTGTATAACTTTTTCTACCAGGTAACCTTTAATGATAATAATAATAATATGTAGGACAATTGACATATTGCTCTGGTCACAAACTACACACACTACAGTAGCCCTAGTGTGAGTTTTTTTTAACATTTACTTCGCGTTAACAATACTACTGCGTTAAAATTTTGACCAATCATACGCTCGCATTTATAGTTCTCAAAATTTCCGCTTCGTGCGCTGAACTATTTCCCATACAAATTTTATTTAACTCAAACGCAAAGTAATAGTTAGAAAACTCACACTAGGGGTACTGGTCACAGCTCTAGGGTTGTACTATGAAACAAACATATATAATAAATATTATATGTATTAATATCTTTGTTTCTGGTACACATAGTTCGGTGAAGTATGTTCGGTAAGAATATTCTTAGCCTACACCTAACAAGTAGCCAGCGCGTCGCATTATTTGGATAGACTCAATATCCCATCTATAAAATGTTTCACATGTTAGCATAGTGAAACAGGTTAACGTGCTCTCCGAGGCACTGTAGTGGTGTTGTCAACAATTAATGTACTTTTCCTGTAATTAAATAGCTACGAAACGGGTGGTTGTATTAACGATAAGGCAGCGAGGATATTAAAATAATTCAATTCGTCTCTGTTGCCGCCCTTTTTGTAATCGCATCATTTAGCCGGCATAGATCAATATAATTTGACAACAATTATTTATCAACCCCATTCAAGGACTTTATAGGTTTTCTAACCACCAGGTAGATAACTGTTAATACCAAAATCAGAGTCAAAATCTCAGCTTTGTTGTACCTGAGCTTAGATGTATTTATTTCAAGGATCCCCAAAACTGGATTCAATCCAAAAACTTGTCCAATACATTTATTTATTTATTTATTCAGCAGAAGAAAAAACAGCGGTACAATAAATATAGTAAGAACAAATAGGTATGATAACTTCAAATGACCAATAATTGATCTTCACATATAGTATAATAATATCTATATATATAACATGCAAAATTGTATAACCACGTATAAAACAATAAAAAAATTAAAATTACAAAATTATGCCATAAATAACAATAACTTAATGCAGCGATATAGTATTATTCGCAAGTGTATGTTTGTATGATGTTTATGTGATTAGGTATAAGGTGTATTTGTGTGAGTGAAGCGTGTCTGTATGTAAGTATATCTGCGTGTGTGGGTTTGTGACATTCGACATCAGCCGCTATACAGTGTCATTTATTTGCCTAAAAATACCACTTCTAAATATTTGCCTGCTACCGTGAAATATATCAACATCAACAAATTTATCATTGTAAATCCTGGTGATTCGTGGCAATGTTGAGCTCTGGGCGTAATTAGTGGAGCAACTCGGGACGTTAAACAATGTGCGACACGTGACTCGAGTGCGACGAATAGGGGTTTTTAGAAATATCTGATCGACCAGCGCTGGACAGTCCATCTTTCCATTGACTATATCGAAAAGAAGTAGCATATCGAGCAATTCACGTCTGGCATAGAGCGGATGAAGACTATGAAGCCTGCATGATTCCAGATAATCGCTGCATACCGTCTTTGATCTGTAGTTTAAATGTTTAAGAAAGATGGACTGTATACGCTCTATCTTGTCCTTGTAGATATTGTAACGTGGAGACCAAATACTACTAGCATATTCCAGCACGCTACGTACATAAGCATAATAAACCAATTTGATACAGAAAATATCTGTGAAAGCTGAGCAAACTCTCATAATGAAACCCAGATTTCTATATGATTTATTAGTTATTACCTGTATATGTTTATCAAAAATTAGTTTAGAATCAAGGGTCACACCCAAATCCCGAACTACGTCCACTTTTTCAATAACAGACCCACCGATATTATAATTATACTGCAAAATACTCCTACTTCTCGAGTAGGTCATATGAGCACATTTAGAAGGGTTAATGCTTATTCTATTTGATTTATAGTACTTGAATAACCTATCCAGATCATTTTGGAGTATTTTGCAGTCAGAAATGCTGTTGATTTTAATAAAAATTTTGGTGTCGTCAGCATACATAAGATAATTTGAGCCAAGCACCACGTTATATATGTCATATAAATAAGCATTATAGAATAGAGGCCCCAGATGCGAACCCTGTGGAACTCCAGAAGTAACCTTAACAAGACCAGACATATGACTGCCTATACGTACGGCCTGGGATCTATTATCTAGATAAGAGCAGATCCAGCGATACAAGTTGCCACGAATGCCCAGACGCTGAAGCTTACGTAACAGGATGATGTGATCCACTCTGTCGAAAGCTTTTTCGAAGTCAGTGTAGATGACATCGATCTGGTTACGTTTATCCATAGCAGAGGAGACAAATGATACAAATTCCGTCAGGTTGGTGGTAGTTGATCTTCCCCTTACAAAACCATGCTGTGCTGAGGGAATACCCCTCACTATAAAATTATAAATACTGTTATATACAACTTTCTCCAACACTTTACTTAAAATATTCAATACCGAGATAGGGCGATAATTTTCAATTTTGGACTTTGAACCCTTAGATAGAGTAAGAAACTTACATAGAGTAAGTTTCATCGCAGACTGAAATGTTGCAAATTTCTCTTTGAGTTTGCTTTTACTAAGCACTGTGGTTTCTTGAATATCTGAAATAAAACAACCATTTTCAGGAAATACTACTATTCCATATTATATAGTATGTATATGCATGGAGCAGTCCATGCAATATACATGGTGACTTTGAAAGGTTGTACTTTGGGCTAATATAAGGTTCTACAATTGCTTGCGCCATTTATATTTGAATCGCTCGCGACTTATTTCTCATGTAGGTAGGTCATTTTATTTATTCAAGTATGGTTGGTACATGTTAAATTTCCCCACCATTCGTCCAAGTTCCTGACCCGCAAGCGCACGTTAAGTCGCGAACCGCCGTGAATGAGTGATTAATTCCTCTGGAACGTAAATTGGCCACTGAGCTACGCCCGCAAGAAGAGAATACTCTTCTTAATACAAACAGTTTATTGTGTTTGTGATTTGTGTCGTTTTGTGTGAAATTCCGCGACTGCCACGTCCATAGACGTAGCCGTCTGACCACCTGTCTGGGCTGGTCTGCTCCTCAGGTGGAAAGGATTCCACCTGGAGCCGAAGCCTGGCAACAGCACCGAGGACTCTGGAAGTGCCATCCATCACCATCGACTCAGCGTGTTAGAGGTTTGTGCGCTTTTCCTTTTCGAGTTGCATTTCTTTATTGTTCTTCCGCAGCAGCTCGACTGTCGTCACATTCCTCTACCTTAACAGTGTACCAACCAACCGCTAGGAACTTCGCATACAGTCCACTTTAAAATAAGCCCATCGCACCAGCAATTCTTAGCACCCCGCACCTCCATTTTATGGTCCTTCGAGCCGGATCCCCATTTTCATGGTACCTTCGGCAAGACCATTATGGTCCTTTAAGTGACAGGATTGATGAAATAACCGCATTTCCTCACCATCTAGATGTTAGGATTTTAATTTAGTCATTATTCTAGAACTTTTCCGCTAAAAATTAGTTATTTCATAAAACCGCATGGAAATAGTAAAAAATAGTTTGTATAGACTATATCTACATCCACCCCGCAGTAATATTATCTTTGTGTAATATTATTATTATATTACTCGTAGGTAATTTATAATTCCGAACGTAAACCAAGTGTAGGTATTCCGTTCTCTCCGCTCCGCGCGCGATCTTTCTGTAAGGTAGATTCGTGCTACATAATTATTGTGTTAAAATAAAATATTTTAATCCGCTTCCATTTTCATACATAATTATTATTATTTCATTTAGTTCGCTCGCTTTATTATATTATTTTACATCGCATTTAATTTCTTTATTTAATTTTATAATTTGTCATAATGTCGGTGTCATCGACCTCATTAAAACTTCTAAACGGTAAAAGAAATACCTTGTTTTATCGCATGCAAACTATTGCAAAACACGCTCGAGATATTGATGATGAAATTATCAAAGAGAGTTTTCTTAATGAGATGGAGACCATAGACACTCTTAGGTCGGATTTTGAAAATATTCTCGATAAGATCAATGAACTTGAGGTAGAAGAAAATCCTGAATTTATGATAAATTATCAGCCGCTAAACTCGTTCGACGATTTGTATTGTCTCGCCAAACGTGTGGCTAACAGCCTACTTGTTAAGCCTACCTTACCTGACGTGAAGCCTGTGAGACCTAGTCACAATAACATGCCCAGGCTACCCCCCATAGAAATACCTAAATTCGACGGGGACGTAAAAAACTGGCCGTTATTTTATAGTATTTTTTCTAATGCCGTTCATAATAATATTAACTTATCAGAGTCAGAGAAACTTTACTATCTGATAGGTAAGTTAACTGGCAAAGCGCAGTCGGTCTGCAGTGGAATAACTCCCTGCGCCGAAAACTATAATATAATCTTGCAGGCTCTTATTGATAAGTATGAAGACAAACGTCTTCTCGCAAGTTCATATTTAGACCAAATATTCGAACAAAAGCCGCTCACGTCTGCCACAGCTTACAATCTCGAACTGTTTATAGATAAATTCGCTTCGTCTGTAGCTGCGCTTAAAAATCTTAAGTTAGGTAATCTTTGTGATTATTTGTTTTTGTACACCGCCCTTAAGAAACTAGACACAGACACCGCACGTAGTTTTGAGCTGGACAGCCGAGGTTCTGGAGACGTACCCTCCTTTGATAGTTTTGTCGCTTTCGTCAGAAATCATGCAAAAATATTGCATAGAACTTCTTCGAACCACGGAGCTACAAAGAAAATTAGTAGTAGTAGTAGATCGGATGCGCCGTCCAAACCCGCCAAGTTCACTCATACTTATGTAAATACCGAAACCGCCGCCGCCCCAACTAGGTGTTCATTATGTAACTCGCAACACGATCAGTTATATAACTGTTCTGGTTTTAAGGATTTAAATCCATATAACCGCTATAATTTTATTAAATCCAATAATTATTGTTTTAATTGTCTTAGTAGTAAACATAAAACATTTAATTGCAATTCAAAATCAAAGTGTCGAAAATGCAATAACCAGCATCATACTATGCTTCATTTTAATAATACCGCATCCAATGTGTGCACACCCGCGCACGCATCCACACACACATCTACGTCGCGCACTGCGTCATCGCCTCAGTCGGCCGAGGGTTGCGCGGGCGTCGGACCTCGCACTCCCAGCGATCAGCTGGGACTCGATGATGTAACGCTATGTACCTTGTCGAATATAAACAATTCGCTTTCGCGTAGTTTTTCTACAGTTTTACTTGCAACCGCCCGTGTTATTGTTATTGATGCACTTGGAAATGAATGTTTTGTTCGCGTATTATTGGATAGTGCTTCTCAAAGTAATTTTATTACTAGTGATTGTTCTAAACGTTTAATGTTAAATATCAATCGCAAACCGTGCACGATAGTGAAGGGTATCGGAGGCTCCAGCAAGTGTATTCAGGGTTCCGTAAGTGTAAAATTTTATTCTCGATTAGATCATAATATTAGTTATGACATCGACGCACTCGTAGTAGACAAGGTGACGGAAAGTTTGCCATCCGTCCCTGTCGACTGTGACGCGCTGCAGTATTTAAGTAATTTGCAGTTAGCTGATGATACCTACTCCGTCCCTGGAGACATAGATATGCTGATCGGGGCTTCCTTATTCCCATATCTTTTATTATCAAATAAAGTGAACGGTAACCCCGCTAATAATAACTCACCGTATGCCTTAAATACGGTTCTAGGTTATGTAATAATCGGAACCGCCCCCGCGCGGGCACCAATTCGCGCTACCGTTTCGTACTGCTCCACTCTGGATTCCGTAGACCGCGTCGTTAGTAGGTTTTGGGAGCTGGAAGAAGTTAGTGTCCCCACCATACTCAGCTCTGACGACATGGAGTGTGAGGAGATCTATGTCAGCACGACATCCCGCGATCTGGACGGTAGATACTCTGTCGCATTGCCCATCAAAGGTGATATTTTTTCGCTCGGCGATTCTCTGCATGCAGCAGAGAGACGCTTCCACTACTTGGAGCGTAAGTTTCTGAAGTCACCTGATTTTAAACAAGCGTACGATGATGTTATCCATGAATATTTGGACAAAGGATATTTGTCCCTCGCGCCGCCGGACACACCGGGTACTAGCCTACCTTCTTACTATATTCCGCATCACGGTGTAGTCCGTAATGATAAATTAACTTCTAAATTACGTATCGTGTTGGACGCCAGCGCTAAGTCCAGCACTTCAGTATCGCTTAATGATATTTTGTACAATGGTCAGAATCTACAGGGTAATTTGTTTAATATTATTTTAAATTTTCGCATTTTTTCTACCGCACCTTCTGCTGATATGCGTCAGATGTTTTTATGTATAGGTATTCGTGAGAACGACCGCCGCTTTCAGCGTATATTATATCGATTTTCGACCACTGAGCCATTACAAACCTATCAGTTTAATCGCGTTTGTTTTGGTCTTAAGTCTAGCCCGTTTCACGCCTTACGCACTATAAAACAGTTAGTCTCCGATGAAGGTCAGGCTGACAAACATGCATTGGCAGCCAAGTCCATAGAAGCTGGCCTGTACATGGATGATTATGTTTATAGCGTAGATAGTGAAGACGAGGGCATAGCTACGACCAGACAGATGATCGATCTTATGAAGGCGGGCCAATTTGACCTAGTCAAGTGGTCTAGCAACTCATGCCGCGTTCTGGGTTCGATTCCAGAGTCACACCGTCTTTCGGCTGTGAAGGAATTCGATGCATCAGAATCACATAAGGTTCTTGGCTTGTGTTGGTCTCCCGCATCAGATTATTTTAATCTAAAAGTTTCTATACCTGTAGATATTTGTACTAAACGCGCCATATTGTCGTGTGTTGCGAAGATATGGGATATTTTGGGTTTTGTAGCGCCTGTAGTATTATTTGCTAAACTTTTATTAAAGGAACTCTGGCTTTGTCAATGTGACTGGGATGACAAGCCACCCGCTAAAATTGTCCAGCTGTGGAAGCAGTTTCGAGAAGAGCTCCCTATGCTTGACCATATAAAAATCCCGCGCCATGTAGGTATTACGAAGAATAGTGTCGTAAGTTTATTTGGTTTTGCTGACGCTAGCGAGAAAGCCTATGGCGGAGTCGTGTATTTTCACGTTAATAATAATGGCCGCAACTCCGTATACCTTGTTAGTGCTAAATCGAAGGTGTCCCCCACGAGTAGGGTAGTCTCTATAGCGAGACTCGAACTCGGTGCCGCATTAATTTTGTCTAAATTGATGCGTATTATTATTGATGTTACCAGCAGCCGTCATCATATTGAAAATATTTTAGCCTTTTCGGACTCGACGGTAGCTCTCTGCTGGATCCACTCGTCGCCCCACCGGTGGGGTACTTTCGTGGCAAATAGGGTGTCTAAAATTCATTCTTATTTGCTTCCTCGCAATTTTCATCACGTGCCCGGCACTGAAAATCCCGCAGATTGTTTATCGCGTGGACTTACACCCGCGCAGATTTTCGATCACCCTCTCTGGTTTAATGGTCCGCCCTGGATCAACTTAGACCCCCCGCAGTGGCCTATTGTTGAATTTAACCCATCAATAGTATCCCAACCGCCAGAGGAGAAGTCGCAGTCGTTGGTAGCTACTGTTTCTGATCCTTCTGTTATTTTGACTCTCGCGAAACGTGTTTCGTCGTGGTCTAAATTATTACGAATTATTGTTTACATTTATCGCTTTCTTAATTTATTACCCCGTCGAACAATTAATTTTATAACCGCATCAGACATAGATTATGCCGAAACTAGAGTACTCCGCGATCTTCAGAGTTTTTATTTCGCTGACGAAATTGATAATATATATATATGCACAGGCAAGTTGTGTAAACGCAGCATTCAATGTTTGAAACCATTTTTGCAAAATGGTTTAATACGAGTCGGTGGACGACTTAATAACGCGCATCTAGAATATGATCATAAACATCCTATTATACTTCCGCGTAAAGATCATATTTTAGATCTTATCGTTGATTATCATCACAAAGTCAATTGTCACGCCGGTCCTGACTTATTAATGTCAATTTTACGCCAAAAATTTTGGATTATGTCCGCCCGCAAAATAATTCGCCACAGAGTACATAAATGTTTGTCATGTTTTCGCCTTAGTCCTAAACCAACTTTTCCTATGATGGCCGATCACAGATCGTGCCGTGTTACGCAGTCAGCTAAGCCGTTTATGCATACTGGTACTGACTTCGCGGGCCCCTTAAGGGTCGTAATTTCGCGAGGACGAGGCATCCGCTCTACGAAGGCTTATGTCTGTCTCTTCGTATGCCTGACAACTCGCTCTGTGCACATCGAGCTCGCTGGTGACTTGAGCACCGCAAGCTTTATGTCCGCGTTTAAACGGTTTATATCCCGCCGCGGTGCTGTCGGTAGTATGTACTCCGACAACGGCACTAATTATGTCGGAGCGAAACGTTCACTTTCCGAATTACACGCATTTCTACGCTCTAAGCACTTTAATTCAGAATTCGCTCATATATTGTCTGAAAATCGGATCACTTGGAATCTGAATACCCCCGCTGCTAGCCACTTCGGCGGCAATTGGGAGGCGAATATTAGGAGCCTTAAGTCACATTTATTTCGCGTGATAGGTGAGCAAATTTTGACATTTGAGGAACTGAGCACTGTCCTCGCTCAAGTAGAGGCCGTGATGAACACGCGCCCTCTCTGTAGGACGCTTTCTATCGATCCTTCAGAACCGCTGGCTTTAACTCCCGCACATTTTTTGACTTTAACGCCACTTAAATATTTACCCGCTATAGAAATCGAGGAGGACAGACTTCACATTCTTTCGCGTTTCGCACTTTTAGACAAGTTAGTACAATCGTTCTGGAGGCGTTGGAGAGCGGAATATCTGCATACATTGCAGTCGCGCGAGAAGTGGAATACTCCTACTAATCCCATTACTGCCGGGACGGTTGTAATTCTCATAGTTGAGAATGCACCTCCTCTTCATTGGCCCTTAGGGGTGGTCGAGGAGGTCTTTCCCGCGAAGGACGGTGTAACTCGCGTTGTTCGTGTCAAGACTGCAACTGGATCGTATCTTCGCCCAGTTGTACGTCTTTGTCCTTTGCCTAATTAGTTCAAACCGCTTATATCTACTAGTTAGTATTAGTTAAACCGCTTAACCGCAATATATTTTATTATTACCGCTTATTTTTTATTAAACCGCTTGTTATTTATACTTACCGCTTAATATTTTAGTTCTACCGCAAATATTTTAGTTTTACCTCAAATATTTTAGTTTTACCGCAAGTATTTTAGTTTTACCGCAAATAATTTAATTTTACCGCAAAATATTTTTATTTTTCCGCTTATTATTTTTATGTTTTGAAGCGAGTGCTTCAAAGCCGGGGGGAATGCTTGCGCCATTTATATTTGAATCGCTCGCGACTTATTTCTCATGTAGGTAGGTCATTTTATTTATTCAAGTATGGTTGGTACATGTTAAATTTCCCCACCATTCGTCCAAGTTCCTGACCCGCAAGCGCACGTTAAGTCGCGAACCGCCGTGAATGAGTGATTAATTCCTCTGGAACGTAAATTGGCCACTGAGCTACGCCCGCAAGAAGAGAATACTCTTCTTAATACAAACAGTTTATTGTGTTTGTGATTTGTGTCGTTTTGTGTGAAATTCCGCGACTGCCACGTCCATAGACGTAGCCGTCTGACCACCTGTCTGGGCTGGTCTGCTCCTCAGGTGGAAAGGATTCCACCTGGAGCCGAAGCCTGGCAACAGCACCGAGGACTCTGGAAGTGCCATCCATCACCATCGACTCAGCGTGTTAGAGGTTTGTGCGCTTTTCCTTTTCGAGTTGCATTTCTTTATTGTTCTTCCGCAGCAGCTCGACTGTCGTCACATTCCTCTACCTTAACAGTGTACCAACCAACCGCTAGGAACTTCGCATACAGTCCACTTTAAAATAAGCCCATCGCACCAGCAATTCTTAGCACCCCGCACCTCCAACAATCATATCGAACAACTTTTGCCATAGATTACAATTATTATAAACTAAATTCACTAATGATTCCTAGTGATTTTTTTTATGATATTCACTATATACGTGGTGGCCGAGTTGGTTAGACCTTGGACTTAAAAACACTTAGGTCCCTGGTTCGAATCCCGGTGTGTACCAATGAGTTTTTAAATTAAAAATTTATGTACATTTGTTTGACAACACCACTATAGTGCCTCGGAGAGCACGTTAAGCTGTCGGTCCCGGTTTCACTATACCAACTTGTGAAACTGTTTATAGATGGGTTATTGAGTCTATTCAAAACATCGCGACGAGCTAGCCACTTGTTCGGTGTAGACTCATACCATCGGCTACGACGAGGTGGGATTAAAACCCCTCCGCTGGGTACCCTGGGGCCGTCTAGGCGGTCTCGGGCGCCGTAAGGCACCCGTAATGATACATACTGAATAATAGAGGGTAGTGACCTACATTAAAACTCATGTGTTATACATACATATGGCATGTATGTACGCTATATGCTCAATAAAACATAATCCAGTACCAGTATCGACATATTCAGCAATATGGCTTTGACATGTCAATGATTTATATATGCATGAGAGAGCAAAAACGAACGATATTTGTCAAAATTTATAATTTGTGATTTCAATCTCTCACGAAAATGTCGTGAATCTATAAAGGGTCGATCAATACATTGTTATTTAACAATACTGATTGCTCCCACTATGTCGGATAAATGATACGGTTACGAAATGGGCGGCGACATGGACGTATTCGCATTACGAGTATTATGTTAATATCATTGCTGCTTTATTGCCAAATCAATCGGCCGTTTCCTAACGGCACCATGAAAGGGACTACCACCCTTTCTCGACAAGAAATCGATGCAGTAGTCTGAAAGCTGTGAACCAACACTGTGTGACTAAAACTGAAACATGACTAGGTCACTTGATCTGTATGGGCGGTGGTAACGAGTCCGGTTGATGGCCGAGCGAAGATCAAATATATCACTTTTTTTAAATTAAAAACTCATAAAACCTGTAGTCACACTAACTGGTATATAAATGTCACCACGTATATAAATGTTATAAATAACTACATTTCTAGATACTTACATTTACTAGAGAAATAACTTTTTGTAACATCCTCTTAGGTAGGTGCTACCTTCGCCACATTCATGTTTGTTATTATTGTCCTTCAGCAAGAGCTTGTAGTATCATACGGACGGCAATTTGTCAGCGAATTCATAATTTCTGCTAAATTAGGGTTCCCTAAAGCCTTCCTGAAATAATTCCAAACATTTTCTTACTTTTCCTCATTCCATATTCAAATAACGTAGACTTTTTCTTTGAATGATATATTATTTATATGTGAAAACGTTTTTAATATAAAAATGTACAATTCAGTTTTTTTGTCACGTATATCAATATGAGTTTATTAACATTTGTAGAAATAATATACTCGCATTCACATATACCGTCTGGTTACATACATATTCGTTAATAAAATTATTTCAAACAAATATAATTTAATAAATAATCATAATATTTTAGTATTAACCAAAACAGCATACTTATAAAAGTTTGGATTCATTGATTGGCTTTTACGTAAAGCAAACCTGACAAACCAACAAACAAATAGACAAACTATTTTTTTTATATTCTTAATGTGCAGGAAAATCTGATATCAATTGTTAAGTTCACTTTATGTCCGGAAACTAGCACGTAATATTTTGAAATCCGAGTTTTAAATCATTTCTAAAATCAGTTAACAGACCATTGTATGCGTATTGCAAAGCGATGACTACACAGAACTTTTATGCACTGAACTATTCATAGTGAGGCCCGATATTGATCTAGTTTTACCAGACATAAATCCGTGGCCTAAAAGAATATTACAAACTTTGAAAACTTTAAATCTTTTTAATTAAAAATTACTTTCAATACCATTCCTTTTGGATCTTTTTTACAAAAAATTGTGTTACATCTACTTAGTGTGAATTATAAAAAAATGTGTTACATCTACTTAGTGTGGATTATAAAAAAATGTGTTACATCTACTTAGTGTGGATTATAAAAAAATGTGTTACATCTACTTAGTGTGGATTATAAAAAATTGTGTTACATCTACTTAGTGTGGATTATAAAAAAAGCCTCTATATTAATGCACTTGTAATTCAATGCACCGTTGTGTTTAAATACTTTCAATAATTATTATTATATTTAACTACAAAAAAAAACGTTTCAAATCTACGTTTTGAAATCAGTAAGAATAAACTCAGATTCTATTATAATTAACAAAGTGTTAAATTTTAAGTTAAATAAGTTTGACATAACAATCCAGTAATAATAACCATGTTGCTTAGTGCAGGGAAGTACAAACTTTTATTATTCGCGGGTCAACATGTATACTAAAATCTATGGGGCTCTACCGGGTAGCCACATGAGATACCGGTCGACACGTCGATCGATCGAAAGCCAAAATAAAAAGTGTGTGATTTGACGTTTCTCGGCGGTCGACTTCTACCCATAGACAATATTTCCTATACATTTTTGTCCATCGAACGTGTCGATCGGTTTGTTGATGTGGCTTCCCGGTATTGGCCCGTGTTTTTAAAATTTTGGCATTAATATTTATTTTAATTTAGAGATAATTTACATAGATCTTTTTAGATAAGTATTTTGATTTAATTTCTTATTTTATTTTAGTTATTTTTTAGTTTTAGTATATTCATAGATAATTTATAACTGTTAAAATAATATATTTTAAATTTATTAAATACAATTTGCCAATGAATATAATAATAAATAACTTAAAATATTTGTTTCGAAATAAAATAAATATTGATTCATAGGTTTACAAAAATAACTCTTATTTATACAAAATTAAATGGTAGTAACTATAATAGTATAGTATAATAAACATAAAATAAAATATTATTAAATTAAGTTTGCTGGGAAGTTCCTGCTACGGCCGCGATTGTCGTTGCGGGAACGTGTGCCATGATTTTGTTTCTCCATAATCTCTTGATTAATAGGCTCCATTTGCGATTCCAAAAGGTGATTGTATGTAAGCCTGTTGCGAATAAAAATTTTCCTACTCTTGGTCTGAAGGATTGCAACCATTCGCGGGCCGTATTTTGCCCATCCCTGGCGTAGTCAAAACGAAACATTAAACCTGGAAAAGTTAAAGCGATACGTCATAGCTGTTTGGATTGCCGGACTTTGTCCTCCTGTTCCTTTCCAGTCGCGCGTATCACTGTCACGGTTCCGACAACAGAAGTACCTGTTGAATTATTAATACGATCTGACAGCCGGTGACTTTTGACATCTGAATAACGGTTTTGGAATAAAATTAGCACAAAATTAATAAGTAGGTAACAGAAATATGTTTTAATTAATCACAGTGCCTTACGATTTCTTAAGAGGTCTGAAATTTAATACTAATATCACGGTAGCGGTTTCAAAACTCATGTAAAAGTAAAAACAAGCTAAATTGCTTTTTTAAAGTACGAACAGTGCTTATGTACCTACTTTTATATACCTAATAAAGTCCGAAACTAAAACTAGACATTAGTACGAAAATAATATGAAAATCTTTTTTCCTTTTTTAATTAATTATAGGCTCTGGATACAAGAGCTAATAATATTACTACAAAATAGATGCTACGACGCGTAGTTATTTTTCGTAGAAGTTTTCATATTCGTAGCGTGCGTAGTAATACAAAAACATTTCTACATTATAATTAGATTAGTTCAGGAGACTACTACATTGTGCGATTGCAAAACGGGCGATTAAGTGCACAGGAAAGGGATTCGCGAACTTGATTGTCAAAAACATCTGAAAGTTGTTTGCAGTGATAATAAAGTTTATTTTTTGAAAAAAAAACGTGGATGTTTTCGATCCTAATTACATAATTTCTTTATAAAAAATCTGTTAAGTTTTGAAATGACAACTAAAGTAATATTTTTAGAATCATAAATAAATCTTTGGTTGTCTTATCAAAACTTAACAGATTTTTTATGAAAAAAATATGTAGACTTTTTATAATGAGACTATCTAATTAGGATTGAGAAAGTAATATTTACAACTGTACGTACTTTTTTCATTAAAAAAAAAATTATATCACTGAAAACAACATTTACACGTTTTTAGACGTTCGAGATCGCGAATCCTTTTCCTGTCTTCTTAAGTTGATATTTTTATAAGATCCTAGAATTTTAGACCATTAATAAATATAAATTAAATCGAAAAATTTTGCATTTAACTTTATTTCTTATTTATACCAAAACATCTTCTAAAAAAATGATTTCAGTAGATTAAGACCGTATACAACTAGCAATATTAATATCAAAATTGCATATATATCATCACGGGTGTCTACACCGAACAAGTGGCTAGCTCGTCGCGATGTTTTGAATAGACTCAATAACCCATCTATAAACAGTTTCACAAGTTGGTATAGTGAAACCGGGCCGACAGCTTAACGTGCCCTTCGAGGCACTATAGTGGTGTTGTCAAACAAATGTAATTTTTTTTTTAATTAAAAACTCATTGGTACACACCGGGATTCGAACCAGGGACCTAAGTGTTTTTAAGTCCAAGGTCTAACCAACTCGGCCACGACGTATATACGATATGTATGTATGTAGTTTATGTTTTGTAGCTATTATAAATGCCTAATTGAGAATAGTTTAAATAAAAATCATCCCTATTAAACGCTCAAATCATTTATAAATCACTGAGAAAGAAACCCCTGGTTCTAATTCGCTTGTCTTACTTTTAAAGTCCCGTGATAAGTCAGGAATGACAATAAAATAATTAAGTCAATATTTAAACATCCGGGACCCTTTTTAATAAATTGCAAAATCACACCATCAATAAATTTATGTTGTTACGAACAATGTAATTTATATTTAGAAAACGACTATAAACGACATCACGAACCGTTCAGATATCTAATTGCAATGCCATTAAAATCGTGTTTGCGACTTAATAAGAGTCGCGTGTGTTTGAGTTTACTAACGATTATACTCGAGACAGTAATAGTTATCATATACAGCAAAGGTTACATTTATAGATATATAATTAAGTAATTAATGTGAAGTTGCTTTATATATAAAGTTACCTCAGTATTTTTCTGTAACGATGACTAACGACATTAAATATAAAATCTTTTCCGTGGGAGGAAGGTCTCTATAACTTCTTTAGGCCAACCGACCGGTCTCGTTACCACCGCCAATACAGATGTAAAAACCGCCAAGTGACTTAGTCATGTTTCGTTTTTAGTCTGTGGGTTCACCGGTTTTCAGGAGATTACTGAATCGATTTCTTGTCGAGGTGGTAGTCTCCTTTCAGGGTGCGGTTACCGGAAATGGGTGAATTGACGATAAGGCAGTGCGTATGTTAAAATATTCTCGTAATGCAATTCGTCTTTGTCGGCGTCCATTTTGTAATTTCATCATTAAGCCGGCACAGTGGAAGCAAAAAAAATTTTGATTGACCCCATTCATGGATTTTGTAGGTCTGCTCACCACCAAGTAGATACAAAGTCAAATGCCGTGCTCCAATAAAAAAAAGATAGTAAATATAAAAATGTTTATAATTTAATAGTTATATATTTATTTTATATAAAGAAGGGAAAATTATTTCGGTAAATAATAATATTAAGAAATTAAGGTAAAATTGCTTTATATAAAAATGATGCGAGTAGTTTATATTTAAAAAGTAATAACAATAGAAGTAAAGGAATTTGGGATCTCTTAATCTTCATATTTTATCTGGTTTTTTCAACAATAACTTTTTTTGAGGATTTATTGGAAATTTCTGTGGCCTTAAAAGTAAATCTTTTGATTGTTTTTAATGAAAAATTTCTGTAATATTTAGAAAACGAACCTAACTACCAGGAAATTCAATTCAGTAGGTTTAAGAAATACTTGTTTATTTTAGTTATTGGAGTTAATTTATACAGGTCACTGATGTTAGGTTAAACTCACTATTCTATAAATCATGTGACTCGGTAACTGTCCTATCATAGCAAGATGAAGTTCATTCAGGCATGGTGCTGTCACGAAACAACAGATATAATCATTTTAATGCTTTTGACAGATGATATTATTATTAAAGTTATACTATTATATAACTAACATAAAACAATTTACAAAACCTTACCTACCTAACCCTAATACTAAGAAAAAATATATAATTTTAATTGCATCACGCAAAAGCTACTCGTTGGATTCAATATTTACTGAAAGACAGCTTTACAGTAAGGTACCGTTTGTTTCATCAAAATCGAGTAACATTATCTTTTATTTTTAACACGAAGTTAGGGGCAACAGCTAGTTATTTGTATCTAGACGACCTCAGGGTAGCCAGCAGCACCCGTAAAGCCTGACATAAGGCACTCGTAATGGTACATAGATACAGACACCTGTAAGTTTTTTTTAATTTAAATTTAGATTGATTTTAAATGTTAAGATTGATTAACAATTGAAACAGATACTAAACAATTCAAAATCAAATCTTAAATATGAAAAGTGACTCAAAAGCTTTGAATATTTGATAATCGCGCATAACACTCCATCTGCCGGCGAAAAAGTTGCAAAGATCTTCAGAAACTTTTGCAGTCTCCAAGTAAATCTCAGAGACTAGGGCAGAATAGCAACTTTTAATGAAGTTGTTGGGAGTTCTGTGGTCAGTCATAAACGGATTATGTTTCGGTAGTCGGGAAATAAATTACTTGGGGGAGTAACAGTCAGACGCTTCCTTGTCTCTTCGCATTCTGCGTATTCCCATTAATTTTTAAAAAGGGAAAGGTCATTTTATTTTTGTGAATATTTGACTCAGTGTAGGTATATCTATAGATAAGCAGATCTTGAAAGTCACTTGTTTTTTTTTGTTGGGTGGAATGCCTGATAAAAAAGTTTATGTATCAATATACCGTAATTTAATTTTGTTAATACATTTCAAGACGGTGCCCTAGACGGTGGCCGAGACCGCCTAGACGGCCCCAGGGCACCCAACGGAGGGGATTCTAATCCCACCTCGTATAGCCGATGGTATAAGTCTACACCGAACAAGTGGCTAACTCGTCGCGATGTTTTGATAGATTCAATAACCAATCTATAAACAGTTTCACAAGTTGGTATAGTGAAACTGGGACCGACAGCTAAGTGCTCTCCGAGGCACTATAGTGGTGTTGTTAAACAAATGTACATAATGTTTTAGATTAAAAACTCATTGGTAAATAAATAATACACCGGGGTTTGAACCAGGAACCTAAGTGTTTTTAAGTCTAAGGACTACCCAATTCGGCCGCCACGTATACATATACAATCAATAATACATAATGAAACCATATAATAAATGAACTCTAAAAAAAAATTCGTTTATATTTATTGATTTGTTATCCTGTCCGAACTTCAGCTTGCTTGCATAAACACTGATATGGTAACGTTTTTACTTTTAATGCGACCGGCTTCCACTATGCCGGCTAAATTATGCGGTTACGAAACGGGCGGCGACATGGACGTATGTATTGGCACGACTCTATTATAGTATTTCCTCACTGCTTTATCGTCAAATCAATCATACGGTTCGTAATCGTACCATGAAAGGAGACTATCCCCTCGACAAGAAATCAATGCAGTAGTCTCCGGAACTACGGTAAACCCACTGGTGAACCGACTAAAACCGAAACATGACTAGATCACTTGAAGGTTTTTGCATTTGTATGGGCTGTGCTAACGAGTCCGGTCGGTTGGCCTAGCGAAATTATAGAGGCGTTACTTCCACCTAAAAATACAACAATATGACAATAAAATAGTAATTCATGCTTTTAGTCATTTCTACAATAACAAATATATTATATTCAGAGCTAATAAATAGAGCTAGATAGCTCAAAGCATCAAAACATTAGTATTGCCATTCAACGTGGCAATGCAGTAAGTGTGTTAGGTACCCTCCCAAGTGGCGCTCCTTATAAAGATTTTTTTTATTTCGTTTAGTTAAATTTTAATTTATTTTTTATTTTTAGGTATATACTAGATTGTTATATCATTATTATTATTTAGGTTAATTTTATTTTATTATTGTTAAATTTAATTTCTTTTTAAAATAAATAAAGATAATATCTAATTCAAAATCTTAAAGCCATCGTTTCAATATTTTCCGATAAGATATTGGCCAATCGAGTTCAAGAAACTACTTGACGAACAAAAACTATTCCAATATTCATTTGGGACGTATAATAAGAGCCTTATAGCGGAGGTAGAAGACTTCTCAAACGTTAGATATACATGTATCACGGTTGCCATACGGCGCCCGAGACCGCCTAGACGTTCTCAAAGGTGGGGTTTTATTCTCACCTCGACGTAGGCGATGGTATTTTGAGTCTACACCAAACAGGCGGCCATTCGTCGCGGTGTTTGGATAGACTTAACAACATATAACTAATTTTACAGTTGCTATAGGGAATGACAGCTTTTGTGTACTTTAAAATTCGAAAAAAAGAAATTTCTGAGATTGGATTTATTTTATTATATAAATGATAGGCTGCGATTGATGGAAGGCCTGTAAGTGCTTATTTACTCACCTCTGTACTCTAGACTTTAAATAACCAGGATTATTATAATTGATTATATAACTATACCATACTAGCTGACCTGCGCGATTCGTCTGCGCACGCAACGAAAGCTCTTACAAGGAACAAATTTTCCCCGTTTTCTCAACATTTTTTATTGATGCTTCTATCTGCTATTGATTGTAGCGTGATGTGATATAGTCTTCCTAGATAAATGGGCTATCCAATACTAAAATATTTTCAAAATCGGTTCAGTAGATCCGGTCCAGAGATTACCCCCGACAACCTCACAAACTCACAATTTCACAAACTTTACCTCTATTACTATATTAGTATAGATTATGTAAATTAACGCCCAGCATAAAATATTTGATTATAATAATATATTATTTAATTAATATAAGCACATTTTTTGTTGCACTTGGCGCTCTAATTTGTATCTGTGGCAGATAACACCCTTATGCTGTCCTTTCTGCTTCTATATTAGTGATTTGTTCAGATATGAACCGCTATCGGCAGGTAATAAGACGTTTAGATGGCTTCTTATATTCATAATAATATACGTCTTCCCTTTCTCTGCCACTATATTGGTTTTGTAATGTAGACAATATTATTATTATGATATTTTTTTGCTTGGGGAATGAGCAGAGTACTCGTATTACACAGACAATTACTTTTATGCCTAATTTATTTTTATTTTTTTTAAACCAAAAGTAATGACAAAAATCTTATTTTCTCTAAATTTTCAAAATAAGATTATAATTTACTATTTTATATAATAAAATTACTATTTTATATAATAGTCAGTGGCCGACTTCATAGTTAAAAACCTTACAGTTTTTAGGTTCCCGGTTCAATCGAATGGATTTTTTATTGAAAAATGTATGTACATTTGCTTGACAATACGACTGAGGCATTATAGTCATTAACGGAGAGCACGTTAAGCTGTCGGTTCCAGTTTTACTATACCAACTGGTATTAAAATTGAATTTGTATAGTGAAAGTGACCGACAGCTTAATGTGTTAGATATAATATATAAAAGTTTCACAAGTTTGTATTAGTATGGTGAAACTGGGACTGACAGCTTAACGTGCGTTCCGAGGCACTATGGTGGTATTCGTATAGTGAAAGTGACCGACAGCTTAACGTGTTAGATATATATATAAAAGTTTTACAAGTTTGTATTAGTATAGTGAAACTGGGACCGACAGCTTAACGTGCTTTCCGAGGCACTATAGTGGTATTGTTAAACAAATGACCATTTTTTTTAGATTAAAAACTCATTGGTTCATACCGGGGTTTGAACCAGGGACCTAAGTGGTTTTTTTTTTGTCTAAGGTCTAACCAACTCAATATATATTTATTTAGATATAGTTTCATTAAACAAATTATAAATTACGGCAAAAACATGTAAAATGTGTAGTGATATATAGAAGCGAGCAGAAAGTCTTATGAAGTCGTTACGCAAATGTTGTATTCCGAAAGCGAATCCAAGTTTCTCAGCCGGTGGGGGTAACACATTGAAATTTTTCTAATAAAATTGTTATACTTTGTATATATAACAAGCTCAAACCAAAACTACCCTCATGGTAGTTTTTTTTTCTAGCACGTCATGTGACTTGTAAGCGGACCTATAAAGATACGAATGTAGTCGATTAATTACCAGGTAAATGATGCGGTTACGAAATGGCAGGGAGACAAAAACGAATTTGTAATACGATCGAGTCTGTTTTAATATGTTCTCTGTTTATCATTAATGCAACTGCCCGTTACGCACCCTGAAAGGAAACTGAACCCACAGACTAAAACCTAAAGACTACTATAAGTCACTTGCGGTTTGTGCATTAAAATTGAAATTATTATCTAAAATATTAAATAAATAAATATTTAGAATAAATCTAAAAACCTTATTTTGTTACATTTCATAAACAGCCGTAAAATACTACTGCTTATGAAATATTTCCTACTGCAGTAATTAAAATAACTTCTTACATTTACTAAACAACAGAATATTAAATTCCAGAACAGGAGAATAAAAAAAAACACAATGTGAATTCCAAAAGCTTGAATTTTTTGAATACCGAGGGAACTATAGTGTAGCTATTCATTTCAAACCGAGCTCGAGTAGTTTAATTTGAGGCGTTTATGTTTAATTATACTAAGTCTAGATTGCATCCTGTTACCAAGCACTTTAATCAAACAAGCAGCCGGCACACGAAAGTGTAATTCAACCTTAATCTATACTCATATTATATAGCTGAAAGGTTCGTTTGTTTAGTTCAACGCGCTTATCTCAGGAACTACTGGTACGAATTAAAGTAATAGAATGGTGTAGCCCATTTATCGAGAAAGGCTATATAACATCACGCTACGGCCAATAGAAGCGAAGCATTAATGAAAAATGTAGCAAAAACTGGGAAAATTTAATAATAATAATAATATGTAGGACAATTTACACTTAATGCTCTGGTCACAAACTGAGCTCTAGGTACCAGAAACAACAATATAATACATATTATATTTTATAAACAGCCAGACCATGACAAATTGTACAGAAAAAACGTAATAATATATATTTTGCCATGGGTGAGAATCGAACCCATGGCCTCAAGATTTTATCCTTTTAAAACCTTGCATTGCGCGCGCTGCGTAGACGGTTAAAGTTACACAGACGGAGTTGGTCAGCTAATTAAAATTATATATTAATAAAAAACCGCTAAGTAACATCAAGTCAAAAAAAATGGTAAGTAACATCAAGTCGAACAAATATTTTGATCTCACAAACGAAATTACTAAAAACGGATTTAAAACTCAACTTTATGCAGTGGAAGTTGGTGCAAGAGGAATTCCAGCAAAGTCTTTGCACCGTCTATTGAAGGATCTTGGCCTTCCGAGAACAGCCGTCGGAACTTTTATGGAGCGTGTTTCCAAGATGGCGCTAACAGGATCATATAGTATTTGGTTGAGTAGAGAGGGTAGTGAACATAGTGAGGTGAGAGTTCAAAAGGCCTTTAAACCTACTTCGCGGTCTCAAGTCCGGGAACGCTGCAGTTCATTCCCCTGTCTTTCAACCACGCGATGGACCCGGCACCCGCACGGTGAAGCCATGGATTGCTAAGAACATTGTCTCTCTCTATACGTTTGACTGGTAGAGAATGACTAGCGGCATTAAGTAGGCCTTTGTACTAAATCTGTGCAATAAAGTTTTTAAAATAAAAGTATAATATAATAAATAATGGACATAAATGTAATGTTAACACCCATGTAGTTACTCAATGCCTTGGTATTATGGTAAAATTTAAAGTTCATTAGTCTGTACTAAAATTACTATCCGTATGTTTAGGGAGTCATATTTTATTTAATTTTATCTTCAGACTATTATGATTGTACGAAGTTACCATATTGAGTTCGGCACCCAATAAGTATTTATCCTGAACAATTGTACTTATCTTTTTGACTGTAATTTCTTCAGTTATTTCACTTCAATGGTTCGGTATAAAGACGACATTGTGAGATTCATCAGTGGATGTGGCCACAAACGTTCCGTGACAATCTACGTGACAGCACTCGTCACGTGCCAGGGACAGAAAAGAAAAGCGGAGATGTCATACGAGATAATAACTATTGAGGTGGATGAGTACTCGTCACGAGCTACAGGAAACTAAGCGAGACAGAGATATCATGTAGAGGAAAGATTTCTAATTTCTAGAGTCTTCAGTTGATGTGGCAGTAGCGTATTGGGTAATTGGGCCATTAATGGCGGTCCGGCGGTGTCCTACGCTCTAGTTATTACGTTGAGCGAAAAAGTCGACTTGGTCCTATTCCAGGTCATGGTCTATCTTTTTGCCAAATTTCATCCGAATTCGTTATGCAGTTTTCGCGATATTGAATAATAAACAAACTTTTACATTCATAATATTAGTTGGATGTGAAATGCGCCACTGAGACCATTACTAAGCCATACAAGATATAGTGGACGAGCGAGCATACGTCACGCGCCGCAGAAAGCTAAGCGGAGATTTGAGAAGGAGAGCTGAAAGGATGTACTACCGCGACAAGAAAACGATTTAATAGTCCTGAAATCCTGAAAATCGATGAATCTACAGAATATGAAAAATCAATGTTACTTGATGTATTATTTTATTTACGAAATCTAAATTTAATGAATAAATTTATAGAGCCTACTTGAAAGTTATCAAATAATGGCTTTTAATTTAATATATATATATTAATAAATAAAATTGAAAAAGTGGTGGCTTTTCAACGAAAATACGGGTTTAAAATTCAGTACCGATGAGTTTATAATAATAAAAAACTAATTTTATCTGATACGACTAATATTATGGTGCCTTGGAAAGTACGTTTTTTTAAACCCAGTTTCAATAATGAAACGGTTTACTAGTCTATACAAACACTACTACGAGTTTGCCACTTCTTGTGTTATGTAGACATATAATACCATGGGATATGACGAAGTGGGATTAAAACCCTTCTTTTCCATTTACCTAATTTTCTAACGAATTCTGCCCATTTGTGGCAATAGTTCATTTGTGGTGGTCCCCTTTGTGGTGGAGGTCCCTAGGAGCCTATGTAGCCTATACTTCAATGCGGCGCTGATAAATTATATAGTATGTTTTTTACGTGGACTTGATGGACATCTATATTATCTAAAAAACTTATACATATATATTAATAAAAACTTTATTGAGCATTTCAGTTAATATTGTGATCCTTTTTCTTACCAACAAATATCATCTTTGATAGAAAAATGCCGCCTCCTCTTTACCATTACCGTCTTTATCCGTTTGCGCGTCGGCAAGAGCGTGACGAGAATATTCGAAACAAAAGAAAATATTTTACATTTACCCCGACCCTTGTAATAAAGTACAATCAAGCCCTCAAATAACCGAAAGTAGTAATTTGATAATACTCGTATGTTTGCTGTACAGTTTGCAGCATAGCAAATACATACATACATAAGTAGGTACGTTTTTGGCATAAATTCAGGAGACTGAATCGATTTCTTATCGTGTTAGTAGACTTCTTTCAGGGTGTAGTTACGAAACGGGCGGTTAAATTTACGTTAACGCAGCCAAGATATTAAAGAAGGCTCGTAACGCAAATTCGTCTTTGACACCCTTTGGGACCTGCATTATATAGCAGGCTTAGAAGTGGCAATAAATGCTGTTAAATAACAATATAATAGTACATACAATACGAGTATTGATGCCATCGAGAGCGCCATTTAGCCAATGTTGCCATTACCACACTACCAACTTGTGAAAATTTATTTAATAGAGAATCACGGCTGGTTAATAGATAGTATGTGTGCTGAATAAAATAAACCATATTCGAGACTATGTTTATTGTGACAGGCACAGTATAGAAAAACGGTATTATACAGAACGTCTACATACAGAACGGCCGAGTCACGAGGCACATCGAAATCTCGATATACTTCGGTATAAAACAGTTTCTGCGGTACAAACGTGCGAATGTATGTCTTCCTTTATACTATCACTTTTAGAACTAGGAATAAAACCCAAGTAGATATTATTAAAATTTTGCAACGAAATATGTTGATAAAAATATATTATCTCTGACTATAATATAGCATTATCAAATACGTAACCTTAGTAAACACAGCCAGGGCACAGAAGAAATAATAGTAAAAGTCGCCAGGAGCAGCCCTAGTGCGTATCTGTCTACGGAGCGGCCGTTGGCAATGACATTATCTCAAGGGCACTGTCGAGACAACATGCTGTTTCTTTTCTATACTGTGTCACAGGTTACAGTTAATCGTTGTCCTTACAATCTAAAACTATACTTCGCCAGTGACGTCGCAACCATCTAGTGTTGATGATGATCTACTCAGAAGCGAAGTTTTTTTACTAAATTAAATACACTCTCTTCAGACCATTTGAATTTTTCATAATAGAACTCGTTGCTCTAATCCAAACCTGGTGACATTGAAAATTGACAGATATTGTTAAGGGTTATTTTAATACTGTTAAAAAAATTAAAGCGATAATATGACACGACTTTTATTATAAACTAGATTAAATAAACTAAAACACGATGAAAATGACGTAATCTAAAATACAAACATACTTCAACTTAACGTATAAAATACCCAAAACCATTACAGTTATATACGTTTGTTATATGACGTAAAAATGACGTTTAACTTTCTTTTACACAATAGTAAATTTACGTCATACACAAGATTTTCGACTATTAAGCGTCTTTAATGTGACGAAATAATAACGTTTAAGCTTCTTTTAAATAATAGTAAATTTACGTCATACACTCTCATCGTCATACTCAGACTATTAACGTCTTTTGTATGACTTAAAAATGACCTTAACACTAAATGGATTTCTAATTGCGTCACAAACATGAACTTAATTAAAGATTAACTTTTTCTTATTACAGTTTAAAGGCTGCTAGTGATTAATCTACGCTTTTAACCATGTATATATTTTACTTATCTTAACAACACGATGTTTACCAGCTAATCGACAACCACATCCAACTAGCTCCTTGGTATTTAGTGTTTATTACCGGGTTTAAAAAGGCATTTCCTTGGGCTAAAATAAAATCAACACATCAATGCAATAAACGAATAATAAGCGCTATATATATTATAAAAGCTTTATTTTAAGCTTACCCTAATTTAAATGCATTCAAATATTATTTAATTTCGTTAATTTATTCCAATCCTTTAATATTCTCTTATTTATAAAGAAATTTCTTCATTCTATCGGGTCTTGTCTTTATTAAATTCATCATTTTCACGCACCTATCCACCTTATTATTTTTATTTTATTTCTTTACGACGAGAGCAAAAGGGCTCGATGCCATGGAGAAGTATTATTAATTACACTTGTATGCCTAAGTAAATATTAATTTAAATATTTAACCGTAACAACATTTACGTCACTTTGGTTAAAGTTTAGCTTAACGTTATACGCCTTTAGTTAGAGTAACCATTACGATTAAAAAACTAGGTGCATTGTTGTAAAATACTTATCTTCTGACCTTTATAGTTTCTATATTGATTCACAAAGTATATTATACCAAGTAAATAACGTCAAATAAATAAAATAGAAATTTGAAATTGTATAAAATCAAATTGTAAACTCTACAATGTAAAAAACTTTATTCATTCATCGGAACCAAGTCCTTGGGCACTACTTCAATGACATCTATATTTGCGGAAACATATCTCATATTTTACCATGTTATATACCTCCATGTTATATACCTCCTTGATTTAATTAAAGAAAAATAAACTCATCTATTTGTAGTAAAAAATGCTTAATTAAGTCCCATTAATTATTCTAATGGTCAAAGCAAACTTTATAAGTTTATAAAATGTTTGAATTTCATAATTTAAATGTTAAGAAATTAATTTATATGATCATGTAAAATCAACTGCAGGCCTATTACGCCGTACAATGTTAAGCTAAACTTTAACAAAAATGACGTAGTTGTCTGTTAATTTTCAATGTCACCAGGTTTGCATTAAGTCAGAATTGCATCATATCGATTAGAGATGCTTAGCGTTGTGCGCGTTTTTATTACGACAAATTGTCATTAGATTCGCTCATGTAGTGTTTTTTCTTAGATTAATAATGTTGATAATGGTTGACAAAGAATTGTTGTCCCGTATTCTATGTATTCTGTTCCGCCTCCGTAGACTAGTGGTTGCGCCTTTGGCGTTATATCCGTAGGTCGTGGCAAAAAATATTTGTACGTTTTTGTCTGGCTGTTTATTAAATATAATGTATTATATTGTTGTTTCTGGTACACATAGCACAAGCCTAGAGCTTAGTTTCTGACCAGAGAAATATGTGTAAATGTTCCAACCTATTATTCTTATTATGTTGACTTTACAATTTTAAATGTAATAATCCAAATTGCTTTACTTGCGAAGTTAAACATATTAGTGAATAGAGGAATTTATTCCCTTTTTTACTTGCGTAATTGGTCATCCCTATTCATGGACTTTATAGCTATGTTTAGCAACAAAGTCGCATTGGGAGCTTTAATAATAAAAGGGGAAAAAGGCTAAAGTTTTTTAAAAAAGTCAACCGCATAACAAACTAACTAAGGAAGTAAATAGTTTCATAAAAGACAAATAATTTAAGGTAACAGCTTTTCTTGTCTCCTGCCTCCCAACAACCACTTTCCTGGGACCGCATCCGCGTTAAGTTACCGGAAAAGCACTACTCTCACTGCACCTCGGAGAACTTTATTATTTGAGCTTCCAGAAAGCCTTTTGCCCACAGAGCTAAAAATATATACACCTCAGCAATATATTTTTTATCAACAACAATTGGAATAATAAATTAAATTTTAATATACGAGTACCTATATGAATATGAATAATACGATTTATTGACCATCTCCGTAGTCTAGTGGTTACGCCATTTGCGTTAGAGGTTTTATTTGTTTATTTATATATTACAAACAAACATAAAAAGGAAAAAGGGATGAAATACACAGACATTAGAACACATTTTATTTGAAAAATTTTGAATTTAGATACATGATATATGATCTATTTACAATAATTATTATTTAACTTATATGTATTATGAATATTACATAACGTGGTGGCCGAGTTGGTTAGACCTTGGACTTAAAAACACTTAGGTCCCTGGTTCGAATCCCGGTGTGTACCAATGAGTTTTTAATTTAAAAAATTATGTACATTAAATTTGTTTGACAACACCACTATAGTCCCTCGGAGAACACGTTAAGCTGTCGGTCCCGGCTTCACTATACCAACTTGTGAAACTTTTTATAGATGGGTTATTAAGTCTATTCAAAACATTGCGACGAGCTAGCCACTTATTCGGTGTAGACACATACCATCGGCTACGACGAGGTGGGATTAAAAACCCCTCCGCTGGGTACCCTGGGGCCGTCTAGGCGGTCTCGGGCGCCGTAAGGCACCAGTGATGATATGTATATGTATGTATGCTGCATGCATTTATTATCAAACAAGAGCGCTTTAAGAGCACTTTTATCTGATATAAATTCTGATGATATACATAAATAACGAATAACCTTCAAACTCTGTTTTTGCAAATAAAGATTCATTAATTCAACCCATTCATTCAAATTTTAAAGTTAAATGATTGCAATAAATTAATATTAAGTGCAGTCTCTAATATTCATTAAAACTCTATGGTCTGCCCGCATTCCAGAACGTTTACTTCGTTATCAAGTTTGCATACGTCTTTTGTTGTCCAACTTTGTCTTTATAAGAATATGGAAGGGGGGGGGGGGGGGGGTCTTCATAGAACTGTAACTAAATTTTAAATTTCCAGTATTATTCCTGTGAAATTTTTGAGTAACCTTTTATAGATAATAAGAGTATAATATTATATAAGAGTTGGTGAGACATAAAGCCTGTGATGTGTTTTTGATAAAAGAGTCTATTTTTTACCAATGATGTTTTCTTTAATATACGGGTATCTTTCGGCGTCCTGGAACACCTAGACGACCTTAGGGTACCCAGCGTAGAGAAGACTACATCGGACAAGTTGCAAGCTCGTCTTGATGTTTGTATATGCTTATATAAATAGATTCATACGTTCGTATAGTGAAACTGGGAATTAAAGCTTAACGTGTTCTACTAAATTCTGAGTTCTAGGTAAAAAAGCTGGATGTGAAAAGTTACGATGTCATTCGTAGAATGTGAACAATATATACAAATAAGTCTCATTTTAAAGGGTTTTTCCGAACTGGATTCGTATTAGATGATAGTTTTTAAAATAAGGTAGGTACCGTTTAAGTGAGCCCTGCTAGGGCACACAAATTTAAAAACAAGGAGTTACTTAGTTTTATATGAAATCACATTTATTAGGCAAAATTATTTTAATTGAAGTAACACTGATATTTACAAGAGATTTCTGTTATAAAAAATCTGTAATAATATTATTAGTAAAAACAAAATATTTTGTTAATTAATAATAATAATATAAAGTACATTACCAACATATTGCTCTGGCCATAAACTTATTTATAGGCTTGTACTATGTGTACCAGAAGCAATATCAATACATATTATAGAAATAAGTATTTAGATAAAAACCAAATTTAGTTTTAGTTAGTAGTGTTATTTACGAAAAACATTTTTTACTACATAACTCTAAATCTAATGAACCTGAAATCCGTAATATTATGTACAAATGTGAATTTTTTAACTTTCAAAATCAAACTTTCCCCCTCTATTCCCTCTTTTTTTGAGCACCTGGAAACACTTAGATCTACTACTAAAACATAGACTAACTCGGTCTGGCAGACATGTGAACTAGGAGACCCTATAAGGCTTCCATAGTAACTAGGTATGATCGAAACGATTTATAGCTGGAGTCCCCACGGTACGGTTTCCAAAAAAATCGGTGCTCGGTGCTGAGATAATATTAAATTACAAATCATTGAAATATCGCGACGAGCTAGCTACTTGTTGTGTAGACTCATACCATCGGCTATGACGAGGTGGGATTAAAACCCCCTCCGCTGGGTACCCTGAGGCCGTCTAGGCGCGTCTCGGGCGCCGTAAGGCACCCGTGATAATATATATATTAAAATAATATGTTATGTATTCATGTCATGCTTTGTAGTGCCTGCGATAAGCGTCCAGCGTGTTATCCCTTTGTTATCCAATCACAACAAGACCCGAGCCGCTGCCGCTCGCTGTGCGCGGGCCGCTCATCCACGTCCTTAGCTGGACGATATTTAAGCACGACTTTAACAATCAATATCTCAGCTCCGATATTACTTACATCAAAAGTATTTCCACAGTTGTATGTATCATAAGTAGCACTAATAGACCCAGTAGTTATTTCAGTGGCGGCTGAAAAAAAAAAACATGCCAGTGGTCCAAACTAACTTACCCAAACCCCTTTGTACTGAAGTAACGGTAGTTACTATATTTCAATAATTAATCTATCGTTAACTGAAGGCCATTAGGTTGATTTAATTAAAGATTTATTGTTTTTTAAATTGTAAGTTTATTAATTAAATATGATGACTATCAAACTGTATCAACACCAATTCATATGTCGCTACAGCCCCCGCCACCTGTAATATGTAAAAACAAAAAATGTATTTATAATATGAAAGCCTTTGGCATTATTCGGAGGTCGTGAGTTTGATTCCCACAAGCCAAATCAATATTAGGTAGTATCTATGTTTTTTCGGTAAAGTTTTTCATGGTCTGGTTGTTTGTATGCAATAGTATCGTCGCTTCTGGTGCACATAGTACACACTCAGAGCTTTGTTTGTGATCTCTGACCAGGGACCTCATTCTATGAGATAAATACAATAAAATATCTAAAATAAAAAATAATCATTTTTCAAATTTAAAAATGCATTTTTATGACTCATATTTTGACTTTGACATCCAGTTAATATTATACTAATATATAAAGACAGAAGATTTGATTGATTATTTGTTCCGAATAAACTCAAAAACTACATTTTTTTATTCCTTCACCAATTCTATTATCAGAGAGTAACATGTATTTTATTTTCGATCTGATTTCTTTGAATTAAATGGTGGGTAAAACGACAGGGCACATCTAGTTTATTTATAAGAATCTGGCCCCTGGATTCTAGCAGAGACCACCGGAGTTTCACTAGGCACTTCGGTATATTCAGCGTCATTTAAAAAAAACCTTTTACTTAACCTTTAGTAATAAACTTCTTTCCAAATAATAGAATCCACTTCCGCTCAACGCGACGTAATCCTTTGATAGTTGCTCGCGTAATCTTTCTACCTAAAATATAATTACAGTTAAAAACCTTATCGTGTGGTAACAGCACACTAAAAATACATTATGAGATATTAAAGTCACGATATCCTAATGCAGTTGGAACATTCTTTGTTCATTTGAGCAGAATTTAATCTCTGACTGCGTTAATTTTAGACATTGTTTTATTTATCTAATTGTTATTTTTAGTCTGTTTTTTTTTACTCTAAGAGAGAAATATGCAACTAATATTTGAAAACAAATGCTGAGGGAATGAAACTCCACTTAAATTATATTGCAATGACATCAGCTGAAACCCAACGTTACAGCATACTCACTGTAGCATGCGCTGAGCTGATTTTCTGTTTGTCGCCACGCAGCAAGCTCTTTCTTATTTTTTTTTATTGAACATATATTACGTAATAATGAAATTGTATTTGTGTATATTCTGTGTGAGGCTGTCAAATAAAGTTTTTATTTCTTTCTTTATTTTATAAAAGTATTGGTCTGACCAGAAGCCAAGAGAATCTTACCTCGACTGAATAGAAAGAAGTAGGAAAATGATAGACGTAAGGTAACGCTGCGCGGGAGTTGATGTTGACTTCAGAAGCTGCTAAAACAACACTTGCTGCTCTGACCAGAAGCCAAGTCAAAGATAGTATGTAGTAGATGAAATTGATGAGATCCGTTTGTATACCTTCACTAAAAGAAACGCATATACTTTTATTATAAACTAATATAGAATGCTTATTAAACTATAACGATGGGCCATACAGGTTGTTTAGTTTGATCTAAGAAATGTCGCGGATACTAAATTGACTGATTCAAGTCTTAAGTATTAGGTATTATTATATTCATTATAACTCAATGCCTCGCGATGATCCACTTACTGCTTCTGTGTTTCCTATTTCCTAGACTGTGTAGGCTTTGACCTCATTGATGCATTTCATCAGGCAAGATTAAGAAAGGAAAGCTTAATTTATAAATAAAGTATACCTCATATTTTATATGGCTATTTACATATAAACAATATTAATCCTCCTCACATATAGGCTAAGTATCATGTTAAATATATAAAATTAAACAAACAAGACACGATGATGATGGAGTATTAACATACGTGATACCCAGGAAGAGTTGCAGGCAGATGAAATACATATTATTGAAGTTGGATAAGAGGATCATGCCGCTCAGTTCGCTGTTGACTTTCCTGACGAGAGCCGCTTGCCGCACGTACCCCTCTCTTGTCTTGCGCCAGGAACACCAGGGGTTCGCACAAGATTTCTGAAAATGGAAAACAATTGATCTATAGATAGATCAGTGAAGTTTTTTCAAATTTAAGAGGTAACAAATTCTAGTAGAACAATTTTATTCAGTCAATTCTCTGAAATATAAAATAAATCCTTAGGCAACTGGATGCCTAAGGATTAAAGTTTATTATGTGCAACTACTGATATATTTTGTGGGTATAGTAGGAGGGACCAATGCTTTTAATATAATTAATGCTATTAATAAAACAAGGGATTAATATAATTCTCTAATATTACTCGCCTTCTCACACACAGCATAATCGTTGACTTTTGTTAAACAATCGACCTGGTGATTCAGCCTGCTATACCTGGCAGACAATCCCATGCTCACCAAAATAATGACAAGATCCTGGAAGTTCCACATAAACGTCGCAAATTTGCTCATTATGAAGAGGAAAATGCCAAGAAATAGTGAATATTCTCCTGAAATTACGATGTATATATGATTTTTTTTGACTTTTTCAATAATCGGCCTTAGTAAAAAAATACTGGTGATCTAGGAACCCCTCGGTTCTTGCTTGGGATTTAATGTAATGTCAAATATGTTTCCCATTGGCCACGTTACTGGGGCCGATCCACCGGGGCAGATGGTACCTGCTCTTATTTAATTCGTTTAGGGAAACAATATTTGTCTATTTTAGACTTTCTACAATTGCATAAATAATAATTATGACATTTTATCTGAGGTAAAATTATTACTGTACTTACGTTTAAACATTAGAAATCCGTGAGACGTCAAAATATATCTTTGTAAGAATTCTGATATTGGAAAATCGAATCCCACTGCTGAAATGATACTCAACAGATGTTCTACTGTAAAATATAATAAAACTAATATTAGATACAGCGCCTATAATCTCCAATAATCTGATATTTAGGGCAATATTAATACCGAATTACTTTAGGGAAGTAAGTACAAAGGAACCGTGTAAGTCAACATACCAATGCCACAGCAAACACAAATTGTTGTGACAATAAATATATTTCTTCGTATGGTGCAATCTGGTTGAGGATGTAATCCAGAAATCCTCTCAGCTGCTGCCCAGTGAGATGCGATCTTAGGCCAGCAATAACTGAATCTCCAAGTCAGGGTAAGGGAGAACAATGCGTTGCCGTAGAATATGGCCCCAGATAAACGAGCAGTAACGCTACCTAAAAAAAATCAATAGATATAACAGAACGTGAACGCAGAAGACCAAGATATAGCTATAGATTTGTAAAGACGGTATAATTAATAGAGTTCGAACTTAAAACAGAAAGTACTGATGATAAGAAGAGTTATGATTGTGAACTAGGTAAAGATAAAGGTACTATAGATTAGTAGAAACCAGCGGTATCTGCATATGAAACCTTATTGTAATGGCTGAATTAGTTATTTATCCAGAAACTAAACGTTCTTAATTTTTATGTTTACTTTACTGTCGTTGCTACTTTTAGTTAAGTACAAACCGTATGGATTGACAGGCACAAAATTATTATTAATTAGTCTCAATGGCAATAGTCTTCTTCCAAATCATGATTTTTGTATTTTACTGAGCCTTGGTTCTAAACTATTAATTTTTATTCGTGAATTACACTATAATTAATTAGTAAATTAGATATTAAAATCATGTCTGAATCATACCTGGATCGAATTAAAACTTTAACTATAGGATCTGATTGTTTTAGACTTAAAATTCACTATTGTCAGCTTTTAAATATTTGCTAGTCCTAGTCCTATCAGTTCTATATAATGTGGAGGAAATAATTAGATTAAAAAGCGTTCAAATTTATTAATTTTAGTGATCATTCAATGTTGTCCACATACTAAATAGAAGAACTCACGTTGTCCAGCAGTATCCACAGCAAAACCAGCAATTGCCTTCATGACCCGATAGAACGCCACACCTTCGATGAGGAGTAGGCTTATAAAAACGCACACTCCCCAACCTATAGCCAATTTACTTGACCTGCCTCCCACTCCAAACCATTGAGCTCCTCGAAATATTGCCGACATTGTTCGGAGAAAATTCTGAAATTTGTTATTATTACCGCATAGTTGGCCAGTGTAGTGCGACCGATCATTATTGTTAAGCAAAAGTGTATTTGTCGGCCCCGTTCATAGACTTTTAGGTCTGCTTACCATCAGTTAAATACAAAGTCACATGCCGTGCTCCAATAAAATAAATATGCTTTATTACCCATCAATATAGGGATGAAGATGAAAAAATCCGATCGACGACATATTGGAGGAAAGTGGCTCTAAAAACATGCGGCATACACAAAATTTGGATTAGAATAATCAGAAAAGATTTAGTATTTAGTATTTATTTATTTGGACTTGAAAAAAAATATATATATAAATTAGTCAAGACCCTGCAAGGGCACTTCAAAAAATCTTAACTAGGTACACACATTAATGAGATTAAAATATATATATATTTATAATAAATAGAATTAAATACACTTCTATATACTTATATTGCTCATCATCATTTAGAAACTCTTTTAGAGAATAATAACATTTTTGTATTAAAAAGTTTTTTAATTTATTCTTAAATATATTAATTTTTATTATTTGTTTTATATTATTTGGAATTTTATTATAAACTTTAATTGACATTTGGTGGGTGCCAGAATCAACAATTTTTAAATGAGTAGAAAGGGTTGCTAATCTTCTTTGGGGTCTTAAGTTATTAGGGCGGGTATATTCAGGAAAAAGGTGTAAATTATTCTTTACAAATGTACATATTTCTAAAATGTATAGGGAGACTAGGGTTTGAATTTCAAATTTAATAAAATAGGGTTTACATGTTGTGAAAGAATTAATATTTGCTAGTATTCTTATGCATTTCTTTTGCAAAATAAATTATTGTTGAACATCTGTACTATTACCCCAGAGTTAATATGGGTTTTCCAATTTAAATTTGTATCTATATTTAATCCTAACAAACAATATGAATCTACTACTTCCAATGATGTATTATTAAAACTGTAATGAATATTTAAAGGGAGCTTTTGATAAGGCCTAAATTGCATTAATTTTGTTTTATTTAAATTGATTTCGAGGTTATGTTCTGTTAGCCAATTTGTAATATTTTGTAAGTTAGTATTTAAATGTTGTTGTAAATTGTCTTGACAGGAAAGTACTAAAGATATGTCGTCTGCAAATAAAGTACATGGTATGTCTATAGATTTTGGAAGATCATTAATATATATTAAAAATAATAGACATCCAAGCACACTTCCCTGTGGTATTGATTTAGTCAAATTCTGTTTTTCAGATCTTATTTTACTTATTTGACCGGTTTTAAAATTATAATGGTCAATATCTACATATTGGATACGATTATTTAGGTAAGATGCAAACCAATCATGAGCCACAACTCTAATCCCTATTCCATATAGTTTGCGTAGTAATATGTCGTGAGAGACTCTATCATAAGCCTTAGTCAAATATAGTAGTATGCCAATAGCATGATTTTTATTATTTAGGACTTTTAGAACATCAGGAATATATTTATAGATTGCTAGAGAGTTTGAATGGTTCTTTCTGAAATCATTTTGGTTTTCATTAAATACTTTACTGAAAATTGTAAAATTTACAGAATAAATAGACACGATTACACATAACTGATTCAAATAGTTTAGAAAAAGTGGAAAGAAGAGCTATAGGACGATAATTGTTAGAATCACAGTGATTTTTTTTTTTGTATATGGGTTTAACCATTGCAATTTTAAATAAACTTGGAAATACTCCTTCGGAAAGGGATTGATTAATAATATATGCTAGAGGTGCAGCTAATTCCTCAGCATATTTTTTAACCAAAGTAGGTGGAATTTCATCGAAACCAAAGCTGCATTTATTTTTTAATTTACGTATAACATTAAAAAAATATTTTGGTTCATTGGGTTTAATAAATATGGAATTGTCCTTGGGGAACAGTACTGGTCGTCCTAGCGGTTGCTGATTGTTAGGTGTAGGAGTGCCTATTGAAGTAAAGAAGGTATTAAAATGGTCTGCGATACTATAAGGATCATCTGTTAATATATTATTTATATTGAGTTTAAGACCTTAAATATTCATGTTTGGAACAAAATTATTTCTTCGTCCCCTTTTCCGTCGAAACTTCGGGTGTTTGGTCTTTAGAAGCCAAAAATTTTGCTCGCGAATTAGGTTCTCTCCTGAAGGAAACGTCCGGTGATGTCCGAGCTTACTGTCATTTTATCCAAAAAATATCTTTTATCATCCAGAGAGGGAATGTGGCGAGTATATTAGGTACCTTTTGTTCTAAAAATAGCTGGGACATGGAGGCCTTTTAAATATAGCTTTAGGATTAGTACTACTTTAAATACAATATTGAGTTTTATATTAGTTTTAATATTTTTTTTTATTTTGTTAGTGCGTTCATTGACTATTCTCCACATAGTTTTATTTGTATTTTGTGATTTAGATATTTCATTTTCATATTGTATTTTTTTAGATTTAGCTACTGTTTTCTTAAGGATCTTTTCATATTAGTGACCATGTATTGTAGGGTTATCTGTTTGTGATAAAAATATTTTAGTAGGCGTTTATTTTTACATGATATTATGCCTTTAGTCGGCCACCCTTTTTTATTTTTATTTTTATATTTAAATATTTTTTTAGGAATTGTTAAATCTAATATAGTTTTAAGTGTATCATGAAATTAAATAATTACTATTGACATTTTTATTGCTTTTTATTATTTCATTCCAACAAAGTTTACTTAGTTCTAGCTTAAATTTTTGTATATTTTGGACATTAAATAGCCTTTTTTCTGAGTACCATTTTATATTATCATCTATAATTACACTAGGTATACCCAACATAACACCTCTATGATCGGAGAATCCATATTCTTTCGTAGTTGTTATTAAGTTTTGATTGTGTCTTAACATATTACTAAATATTAGATCTAAACAAGTTTCAGTTTATTTAGTTATCCTGGTTGGTACTTTTACATGTTGAATGAAATTGAAACTTTTTATGAGATTTAATAGACTGGTGGTAGTTGTATTTTGTTCTAGAATATTTACATTAAAGTCTCCTCCTATTATTATATTTTTACCTCTATCTTTTAAAATTACTAGCTGTAAGAGTTTATTAAATATTTCAAAAAATGAGTTTAATTTATTAATCTTAGGTAACTCTATTGCACAGGTTTCAAATATAAATTCTATTGACATATCTAAAATATCACTTCGTTCCTTAAATTTAATATTGTCTTTTAGCAGTATACACACTCCTCCTCCTTCGCGATTAGATCTACAGAAACTTGATGCTAATTTATAACGATTCACTTTTAAAGATATAAGCGATGTCTTGGGAAATGACCAGGATCCTGGTTTTATTTTAATTTTAATGTGATCACGGCTTGGTGTGATTTTTATAGCTCCTTCTGGTAAACAAATCTGCAAAGTCTATGAAAATAGACGTTCAAGACAATGTTGTTCATCTATACTAATATTATAAAGCTGAAGAGTTTGTTTGTTTGTTTGTTTGTTTGAACGCGCTAATCTCAGGAACTACTGATTCGAATTGAAAAAATATTTTCGTGTTGGATAATCCATTTATCGAGAAAGGCTATAGGCTATATAACATCACGCTACGACTAATAGGAGCGGAGTAACAAAGAAAAATGTTGCAAAAACGGGGAAAAAATATTCCTTTTAAGAGCGTACGCTGCGTAAACGGTTAAATTTAAACGCGCAGACAAAGTTGCGCGGGTCAGCTAGTTTACTATAAGTATTAAACGTTCCCACTATGCCGATTAAAATACGTTAACAACTATCTTCATGTTTTGCGCGATATTTAGTCTTGTTATTTGAAGCACCGGAAGATAAATAATGTCACTGCATCCGCCCACACCCACACGTCTCCGAAGTATGAAACTTCACACTCTGTAGAGTTGTACGCCTATAGTGATTAACTTATTATAATGAATAACTTATACAAGTATTTATTGCACCGTGTGAGAAGTTCATAGATTGTTCGTTTCTAAATATGTATATCGGAAAAAAACTTACATCGGAATAAGGTGAATGTGGAAATAATAGTTTATTACAATAATTAACATTATTTTTAAAGTCATTTTGATAATTCATTTTTTACTCAGTGAAATAACAAACACTTATACAAAACAATAATAAATTTAATATTTCTTTGTGCTGGTTTTTGTAATGATTACTATAAAACTATGAAATAAGTGTATGTGTTAGTACTTGCATGTTTCCAATCACTAACTTCGTGTCATGAATATGTATCATTTTATCGATATTATCTATTGGTAATTAAGGGTTATCGATATTTATGAAACATGCCTTTCAGTTTAAATTATATTCTAGATATTTTATATTATTCCTAAAGATTTTAGTCTACAACTGGACAATTTTATTATGAGCTTTTTATTATGCTCCCAAGATGAATAAAATTGTTCAAATTTTTATCCAATACGTACATGACCTTTCGCAGGTCACCAGTTTAACTACGTGTAGTATTACTCTTTAATTATTATTTTTGCAGCATTTATTTTTTTATTGGAGCACGGCATGTGACTTTGTATCTACTTGATGGTAAGCATACCTATTAAGTCCATCAATGGCGCCGATCTATACATTGTTGTTTAATAGTATTGATCGCTCCCACTATTCCGGTCAAGATGCAGTTAGGAAATGGACGGCGACAAAGATGTATTTGCATTACGAGTCGATTTTAATATCCTCGTTTGTTGCTTTATCAATACACAGATACTCGTATTATCAATACATATCATCACGGGTGCCTTACGGCGCCCGAGACCACCTAGATGGCCCCAGGGTAGCCAGCGGAGGGGTTTTAATCCCACCTCGTCGTAGCCGATGGTATGAGTCTACACCGAACAAGTGGCTAGCTCGTCGCGACCATCTATAAACAGTTTCACAAGTTGGTCTAGTGAAACCGGGACCGACAGCTTAACGTGCTCTCTGAGGCACTATAGTGGTGTTGTTAAACAAATGTACATATTTTTAATTAAATCTCATTGGTACTCATTGGTACACACCGGGATTCGAACCAGGGACCTAAGTGTTTTTATGTCCAAGGTCTAACCAACTCGGCCACCACGTATATTATCAATAAATTAAATAATTAATCAATTGTTTTGTAACCGCACCGTGAAAGGAGTGATAGTCTCCTTGACAAGAAATTGATGCAGTAGTCTCCGAAAACCGGTGAACCCAGAGACTAAAATCGAAACATGACTAGGTAACTTGGTGGTTTTTGCATCTGTATGGGCAATAATATAAAAACATGTGTATAAACAACTGTATAGTGTTAGTCATCTGAGTTGGGAGCATCCTCCGACGATCGCTACAATAACTTATTGTTCCGTAATCGCATCCTAACAGACTAATACAATTGTATTTGTACCTACCCCCTACTCTAAAACTTGTGAATCTGCTTACCACCAGGTGGAATTAGATTTATATAGCATGCTCCTATAGAACCAACAATTGAATGATTAAATTTGTTCGGAAACGAAGTGTGTAAATGACCTTACTTAGAAACAGTTGTGTCATTTGTATTTGTCTCACTGGAAAGTTTAAACTTACTGAAACGGAAAAGTAAAAAGAAGTAAGTAAATATTAAGTTTGGTAATTAAATCTTTTGTCAATTTGTAAAAAGTAATAATACAGAATCTGTAATTGAATTTTGTAAACTATAAATAAACTGTTTCGCTTATTGTTTTGATTCCATTATAATTATTACTTTCAAATTTTAATTAATACAGGGCTTCAAGTAAATTTTGATAAATTAGTGTAGTGTTTTAGTGCTCTTAGAGAATGTCACCTTACCTTTAGTCAACCTTAGTTTGTTTTTCTACAGTAATATTATATAGAGAAAAGATTTGTATTTTTGTTTGTAAAGAATAAACTCAAAAAAGTAGTAGACCTCTATTATCCGCGAGTAACGTGGGATTTTTTTATATATTTTCAATCCAACTTATGTTTAATTAAATGAGGGTGCCACCTCGCGGTTGAAATAATTAAACCGATTTAGTTATTGACGGTTTTGGCTCTTTTTTTACCAACAAAAATTAATATGCGTAAAATAGAAAACCTTATTTTCACCGACACAAAATATGGAGGAGGTTTTCATTTCAACGCGTCTTTTATAGATGTTACTTCATATCTATATCTCTGTCAAAACTAAGGCTATTTTGAAAATTATTTTTTAAATGATCGAGGGGTTCGTCTCTAACTCCGACTAAGGTTACCTTAATGAACCCCAAAATGTTAAAGAATGTTTGTTTTATTTTAAAGAATGTATCATGATTCCAACGCACCCAATGCAGCGCTGAAATAACAACATTTATCATACAGCCTAGTGGTTAAGTCACTGCGCAACTGGGTTAAGGAGATGACAACAAGGTCATATCTGGGATCGGTGACTGCTTTATACAACGAGGCTATACCATCACAAACACTGCAACAAACTCTTAAACCCTCAAACTAAACTTAGTTGGGAGGGAGGCTCTATAGCTTTGCTAGGCTGACCGACCGAACTCGTTACCCATCGTGCCCATACATGCAGATGCAAAACCGTCAAGTGAACCGATTTTCTGGAGACTACTGCACCGATTTCTTGTCGTACCGTATTTCATGGTGTGGTTACGAGACGGGCGATTGATTTTTCGATAAAGCAGCGAGGATATTAAAATAGACGTAATGCAAAAAATGTTCATTTTGCCAACTATTTTGTAACCGCATCGCGGCATAGTGGGAGCGATTTACAAAAATGTATTGTATTGATTCCATTTTTGTAAATCGTCTCATTCATGGACTTCGTAGGTCTGCTTACCATCAGGCAAATACAAAGTCACATGCCGTACTCCATATAAAGAACATTGTACACATATTGCCCTGGTCACAAACTAAGCTCTAGGATTGTACTATGTGTAACAGGAACACCGATCCTAGTACATATTTTATTTTATAAACGGCCAGACCAGAATATTTATTTTCCATGGGTGGGGATCGAACCCACGACCTCCTGATACAACGCCAAAGGTGCGACTTAAAAAATAAAAAGTATAACATAATAAATATTTAAAGTATTATTTAGTCCTACTGGATGCTACTTTAAGAAGTCGGCACCAAGTTATCAATATTAGTTGAAACTTTTGAAGCTATTAGGTATAGCTAGCATTTGATGCCATCCTAATGGGTCGGAGTTATTTTAATAACAATTATGATTAAGTGGGGCCAATTTCAAAAGTGGAATCCAGTAGGACTAAATAACAGTCCTATTTTAAATATTTATTATTTTTTACATCGTTTATTTTTATATATTTTTTTTAGTTTGATAGGGAGTTATGATTTAAATCAAATTAGGTAAATCTTTAATAGTTGCCACTTATGCTTTTAGCCGTCAAAGAATTCTTCAACTATTGTGATATAAAATTACATTTTTGTTAAAATTATATAAATTTCACATTAGGTTTTTTAATTGCTCAATTATCATTTTTTATTATTGAATCTGTCACTTCTTCTTCAGATGTTAACTAAATGAATATGAATCATGATACATTCTTTAAAATAAAACAAACATTCTTTAACATTTTGGGGTTCGTCTCTAACTCCGATTAAGGTAACTTAGTCGGAGTTAGAGAAAAAGTTAGAGAAAAAAAATGATAATCGAGCAATTAAAAAACCTAATGTGAAATTTATATAATTTTACTAAGGTTACCTTAATCGGAGTTAGAGACGAACCCCAAAATGTTAAAGAATGTTTATTTTATTTTAAAGAATGTATCATGATTCATATTCATTTAGTTACCATCTGAAGAAAAAGTGACAGATTCAATAATAAAAAATGATAATTGAGCAATTAAAAAACCTAATGTGAAATTTATATAATTTTTACAAAAATGTAATTTTATATCACAATGGTTGAAGAATTCTTTGACGGCTAAAAGCATAAGTGGCAACTATTAATAGTCTCGTGTACAGATTATATCATATTATGCAGTTATAGAGACAATTAGCCCCTTATTCTAGGGGCTAATTGTCTCTATAATTAATAATAAATTCTTAGTCGCCTTGTCCACTGCACGTTCACTCGAGATACGTCAGTCAAGCAGTCTTTTTACCAAATGTCAAATCAAGATAAATCAATGAGACAGACTATCCTTGAGTGAAAGTGGAGTGGAAAACACGACTTAGAATACGAGGTTCCATAAGGAAACTCAAAACTCTCTATATACATATCTATAAAGGTTTACATAAAATATATATTTAGACTTTGCGAGGTATATTTTTTTTTTAGAAAAAAATGTATATATGAAAATTAGGATATCTTTGAAAGCGAGGATATTACGGGATAAGTTGTCCCGTAATATCCTCGTAGGGTGTTGTAGTGGTAATTATTCCAGAAATTTTGACATAGAATAATTATTCCAGATATTTTAGAGGCGGTCAATGCTTGGAAACCTTGGAAGAGCACGCCTCAAGCTCCCAGTTGTGACCAAGCATTTATACAGCAGAGAACTAGAGTGATGGCAAGTTTTTATTTTCAGAATTATATACCTACTGTTACATGGTAAACAGACAAGACCTTCATATTAGGAAGACCAGCAAGTACCAGTCAAACCGGACCAGGCCCAGGACCGAGGAAGTGGATCCTGTTACGATGTGTGCGAAGACCTCTCCGTGGAAGACACGCAGACTGTCTGCATGATGTACAGTCGGTATAAACCAGGATATTATTTCTTTGTCAACATGTGTCATGCTAGGAAAACCATTGGTCGGGATAATTTAGGTTTGTAGTTTTGTTTCATAATTGACAGAGTTCGCGATTGACTTGAAAGCTGATGGAAAGCATACATACAAACGCCTGAACCAAGTATGCCGCTGATACTTCTTATTAGCGCACTTAAAACGACTGTCAATAGTCAATCGGCTCCGTAGACTAGTGGTTGCACCTTTGGCGTTGTATCCGGAGGTCGTGGGTTCGATTCCCACCCATGGAAAATAAATATTAATACGTTTTTCTCACAGAGCACGGAATCCACGTGGGCAGCGCGCGGCGATTCCGTGCTCTGTGGTTTTTCTGTACAGTTTGTCATGGTCTGGCCGTTTATAAAATATAATATGTATTGGTGTTCCTGTTACACATAGTACAATCCTAGAGCTTAGTTTGTGACCAGGGCAATATGTGTACAATGTTCTTTATATGGAGTACGGCATGTGACTTTGTATTTGCCTTATGGTAAACCTACGAAGTCCATGATTGGGACGATTTACAAAAATGGAATCAATACATTTTTGTAAATCACTCCCACTATGCCACGATCCGGTTACGAAATAGTTGGCGAAATGAACATTTTTTGCATTACGTCTATTTTAATATCCTCGCGGCTTTATCGAAAAATCAATCGCCCGTCTCGTAACCACACCATGAAATACGGTACGACAAGAAGTCCCACCCATGTAAAATAAATATTAATACGTTTTTCTGTACAGTTTATCTAATATATTAAGTACACGTATCGGTGTTCCTGTTACACATAGTACAATCCTAGAGCTTAGTTTGTGATCAGGGCAATATGTGTACAATGTTCTTTATATAGAGTACGGCATGTGACTTTGTATTTGCCTGATGGTAAGCAGACCTACGAAGTCCATGAATGGGACGATTTACAAAAATGGAATGAATACATTTTTGTAAATCGCTCCCGCTATGCCGGGATGCGGTTACGAAATAATCGGCGACATGGACATTTTTTGCTTAAGGTATATTTTAATATCCTCGCTGCTTTATCGAGAAATCAATCGCCCGTTTCGTAACCACACCATGAAATGAGGTACGACAAGAAATCGGTGGAGTAGTCTCCAGAAAACCGGTTCACTTGACGGTTTTGCATCTGTATGGGCACGATGGGTAACGAGTTCGGTCGGTCAGCCTAGCAAAGCTATAGAACCTCCCTCCCAACTAAGTTTAGTTTGAGGGTTTCAGAGTTTGTTGCAGTGTTTGTGATGGTATAGCCTCGTTGTATAAAGCAGTCACCGATCCCAGATATGACCTTGTTGTCATCTCCCTAACCCATTTGCGCAGTGACTTAACCACTTGGCTGTATGATAAATGTTGTTATTGCAGCGCTGCATTGGGTGCGTTCAGAAAGATGTCACATTACTAAGCAGCACTTTATGCCTGTTGCTTGATGTTTTAACAATTTCAATAATTCACTCAAATCAGTTATAAAAGTTTCAGTTTGTAGTTTTAATAGGAAGTTTAATAAATAAAACAAACTAAAATCAATAATGTTATTTATATTTCATTTATTTATTAGATACAATTAAATTAAAAAAACATAATACAAAAAAATAAAAAAATAAAAATTAAATCTAACTACAACATAAAACCTATAAGTTATAAATTTTCCAAATCGCTGTCCATGGGCATGGGCATGATGCCTAAGATGCTGGCAGCATTTCCTCGCTGAATAGCAAGGCTGGTTCTTTGCAAGAAAAAGCTGCCAGCCCTCGGGTCGCCTGAAACGTCAACCAACTTTGGGCAAGTTCAAAATAATGTTATTTTATTCCTCTGTAAAAATATTCATCCTGAAAACTGTAATAAGACTAATTCATATGTCACCATTGTAGCGGTTATCTGAAAAAAAAAAATAACTTGAACTGTTCATATTTTTTTATTGTGCCATTATCCTGCTAACCTAGGAGTAGATACAGTGTCAGATGCCGCGATTTTATAAATTATTGGACATAATTATGCACTACTTTATCAGCTAAATATGAGGTCGAGATCATATCGAGATAAATGAATAAATATTATATTAAAAACATAATATTAAACTATTTTAATTTATCTTCTGAATAAACTTTTCATTTTTCCGTAATCAAATAGTTTTTCTTTCCATTTTTTTCGAATTTCAGAGATTGCGACAATTTTCTTACCGAATTATAAACAAAATAAAATAAATAAACAAATTTTTAACAATCGATAATCCACTTGATATATTTCCCTTGTCCTGAGCCTAATGAGCCCATTATGAAAATTTGACCTAACATAATTACAATAAGCGTCGCTCGGAATTTTAAATATATCGGATCAATGGTTTTGAAATATTTATACAGACAGGCAAACATACACTTAAGACTCAAAAATAAATATATATTTCATAATAAAAAATCTCGAGAAATATACATTAAATTGTGAAAATACTTACTGAAAGAATCATTTTTTTATTAACGTCAAAGAAGTCCATTCCAGTGATCACTACATTAGAAGTATTTATTTGCTCTAAAAGCCTTTGGCACTGAAACATTGTAACATATACAAATATAATTATACATAACTAGAAAATTAAATAAGTAGGTACAAGCTGACAGCATCTTTAACTTCAAATCGTCTTCTAACTTGGACTTGAATCATTTAAACCTTATACTTTTCAAGATAACGACATGGTTTTCAGGAGACTACTGCATCGATTTCTTATTAAAATGATAGTCTCCTTTTAGGGTGCCGTTGCGAAACGGACTGTTAATTTGACAATAAAGCCGCGAGGATATTAAATTCGTCTTTGTCGTCGCCCATTACTTTACCACATCATTTAGCCGGCATAGTTAGAGCGATCATAGTTAGACTTTGTAGTTCTGCTTACCATCTAGTAGATGCAAGGTCACATGCCATGCTCCAATAAATAATCAGTCTATACAACACTGATGTATTTCCTGTATAATATAAAAACTAATGAATTTAATTTATCTTAAATTAGAATGGACTCATGTCCACAGAAAATTACTCGAGTTAACGACAGGACATTGATATTCTATGCCCAATTAGCATTCTGCACAAAGGTCTGAGTTGAAAATAATGAACCGATTTCTAGTAATAAAGACGTGAAGTAGACCGAACGAGACCAATATATATAATTGACCAAATATAAATGAGCTGTAATAATAGCAGCGTCGAGTTTTTTTTTGTTTTCTATTTTCGGTGGCAAATTATTTATTACTTATAATATAAAGACACACTTACCTCCAGTTTCTAGAACCTTGATCAAATCATTCTATTATTAAAATTACGTAACAAAGTGCATTATTCGTAAAAAATTTACGTGACGTGACATTCTACCAATCATGTGTCTTGTTTGTTCATGACATAATTTCGATCATCGTTCTATAAACTGACGTAAGGCCTTATTTATTTATTGACTACCCATAAATTACTAAAAATATTTAACACTCTTACCTCAAGTGTAAAGTTAGTAGTATCTACAACATGTATCGAGGACAGTGATTCTTTGGAAGTCGTATGTAACCTGGCGGCCATCAGCTGCGTGAATAGACCACGACCCGCCATGAAGAAGAATGAAAAGAAGAAGTATAGCTTACGTTCTATTCCATTTACTAATCTAGAAAAACTTATCAATTACTCATTTATTAACCTGTAACTTCACAAAACATAAACATTTAAAAACTTTAGGTACTATTATCAAACGCTGTCTAGGCTGCACTATCACTATCTAGTTTTTGGTTACATATAGTAATAGTGCTATAGTGTCTCGGAGAACATGTTAAGTGGTCAGTTCCAGTTTTACTATACCAACTTGCGAATGAGTTTATAGATGGGGTGTTGAGCCTATTTAAATACTGCGATGAGCTGGTATGTATACGCAGATAAATCTGGCGGCTATATGGTAAAACTAGGTAAATAAAATGCAAATAAATTTATTCCAAAAAATCCCCAGATCAAGAAGTAGACCGAACGAGACCAATATATTTAATTGACCAAATATAAATGAGCTGTAATAATAGCAGCGACGAGTTTTTTTTTTGTTTTCTATTTTTGGTGGCAAATTATTTATTACTTATAATAGACCGACACACTTACCTCCAGTTTCTAGAACCTTGATCAAATCATTCTATGATTAAAATTACGTAACAAAGTGCATTATTCGTAAAAAAATTACGTGACGTGACATTGACACACAAAGAAGAAGTATAGCTTACGTTCTATTCCATTCACTAATCTAGAAAAACTTATCAATTACTCATTTATTAACCTGTAACTTCACTAAATAAAAGCATTGTAAAACTGTCGGTACTATATCAAACGCTGTCTAGGCTGCACTAACACTAGCTAGTTTTTGGTTGCATAGAATAATAGTGCTATAGTGTCTCCGAGAATATGTTAAGTTGTCAGTTCCAGTTTTACTATACCAACTTACGAATAAGTTAATAGATTGGGTATTGGGCCTATTATAAGCCTATAATAAACACTGCGATGAACTGACATGTGGTGTATACGCAGATAAATCTGGCGGCTATACGGTAAAACTGCAAATAAAAAAGTTCAAATAAATTTATTCCAAAACATCCGCAGATTAAATCTCTACACTAGCTCACGGTTTTAGTATTCATAAATATGATCGTATCGTATAACTTTACAGAATAAGCTGGTATAATTGGTCTTCTCGTAAATACTCACTTATGAACTTTGTCCTGGTCGCAGTCGTCAGTAGCATGGACAACTTCTTTTCTGAAAATCCAAATAGGTACAATGATTTAAGCTTCTCTTTATATATTTGCTAGATTATTTAGTAAATCATTTAAGTATATGTGATCTTTCACTTAGCTGATCAAACCCCACTCTGATTCTGCAAATATAGGATTTACAAGTGCATTGACATCAGGACCAAAATGGAGTCAAGTGACACCAGCACAATAATCATAATGTGGGAGTTCATAAGACACACCAAGTGGGATATGAATGTGTAGTGACTACTTAGAATACTCCACAAACCTGACTGCGAATAGTAATGGATACATACCTAAGGATCTTATACAAGTGCACACAGACCAGGACCAGGTTGGAACCAAACGACACTAGAACTATAACCGTGATGTGGGAGTTCATTAGACGCACCAAGCGGGATAGGCGCGTGTAGTGACTCCTTAGAATACTCCACATACCTGGCTAGATAATTAAAATAATTTATTGGTGTTAATAAAGCCCTTTTTATTCCTGAAAAGTTTAGTTATCTTGTAGATATAGATGGCTTTGATAGTGTCCTCTCTTTTGATTCAAATGCAGAAGGACGGATCCAGAAGCGCCTTGGAAAAGCATTGAACATGTGCAGATTTATGTTAATGATACTGAATAGGGTATTACTTAATCAAAAGTTGTAACTGCGCACTTCGAGTTGTTAAAGTATCCTTAAAATACATAAAACGACTACTATAGACCTAAATATAATACAAAAACGAAAACCTTATTCAGTTTTAAAATATGATAAAGTAAGAACTGTATTTGCGACAAAACAATTCTTTACACATTCAAAAAAAAAAAAAAATAAAAACATAAAAATATACACCATGAACTATAATGACTGTAAGAAAGCACTATATGGCTAAAAAAATTAATTTATGAACAAACCGAAAATTTATTAAGCAACGACAACTGATATAAAGAACAAACATCATTTTATCTACTACCTATCAAATATAATAGGCGCATACCTTAATACAAATATAGGATACACGCTTCCACACATATTCATATAGTTTTCGGAGGGTAGGAAAAAATTAATAAATACGTTTTGTTTTTCTTCTCTAATAAATTTAATTATTTTACATACTATTTACATTATTTTGCATTTTATGAAGGCATAATATACTAAGTCACTTCACTGCCTATATTTTTCACTATCACAAGTTAATTTTTGAACAATATGGACACTATTAGACTGACTGAGGGAGCAATGTCAACACTCCATAGTTTGGAAGAGAGATTCGAGACAGCTATGAAGTCATTTGAGGACCGTTTCACTACTGCATCCACCACCACTACTCTAAACCAACTAGCAAAGGAGTTCCAGACGTTCAAGGAATTTGTCAAGGATACATTGACTTTGTTAAGGGCACAAATCTCCAATATTGCCAGTGTGACAGAGGATCTCGAAAACAGGAGCCGGCGGAAGTTTCTATTGTTCAAAGGTGTGAAGGAGGATACTGGTGAGGATACTTCACAGATAATCTGTGACCTCGGGTCTAGCAGGCTCAGGCAGGTAGTTGAGAGTAAAGATATCGCTTTTAGCTACAGACTGGGCAAAGTTGTTAGCCCCGACAAGCCAAGACCCATTCTTGTTAAGCTCCGGTGTTCTGATCTGCGGATGAAGCTTTGGCGCTCTAAGACTCTGTTAAAAGGTTCAGGTGTTTCAGTTGCTGAGTCCTTGACAGCAACTCGGAGACAACTTTTTACAGAAGGACGTCGGTTGTATGGATTAAGTAACTGCTGGTCCCAGGATGCTAAAATCTACATCAAACTGCCCAATGTATCCAAACTTTGTTTGCAGTCCATGACCCAATTAAAGGATTTAGCTGTTGTTCACCCACCAAGCCAGCCAGAAACTCAAAATAAAAAGTTTCGTTCAGCAAGATTGGGTAAAAAACAGTGAGGTGAACTGTTTATTAACTTCACTCCTGATCACTGATATTTTCTAATTATTTATTAATTCGTTGTAAACATAGGCACTTTCTCATATATATAACATATAATTTGTTAAATGTATTATGCACAGAGCCACAGATAACTTGGAGGTATTTTGTAAACAAATGATCAACTCAATTATTATTATCATTATCCAAATTATTAGGTTTTTTTTTTAGTTACTAGTATAACAAAGTACTCATACAAACTAATGTTTAATTTTTTATTATTACTATATAGTATATTTTCATAATGTTTGTTTGGCTTCTGCGCACGGCGCGCATTTTTGCCAAATCAATTTTATACTTTTTAAATTGATTTTATGGCTTTGGCTTAGTGCTAATTTCACTATGATTATTTTTCTATTTTTTTTTTTCTCTTTTGATGGCTATGCTGTGTTTGCACGAATTAATCTTGTATATTTTGTCCATTTTATTTCTTACTTCCTTATTATTCCTATTTATAAGAAATGTTTTGTAAACTAGTTAACCGGCAGATTGAAGTGATGAAAATTTATGCTTTTATTTCTAAATATTTATATATATATATATTTGTATTTTTGATATACCTATTTATTTATTATATATTTATATCTTTTATTATAAACTATGACATTTTCTTCTTCAGATGATGACTCAATGGCTTTTTTTTCTTGTAACTCATCTAGTACGGATGAATTTGATATCAGTCAGAGCGATGTCCTCCTTGGCGATGCACTACATACTACCTTCTCACATTTTCCCAAAAATTTGAATGTGTGTCATATTAACGCGCAGAGTGTTCCCAGTCATTATGCTGATCTCCTTACCACATTTGCTAGTGAACATCTTCATGCTATCCTAATCTCTGAATCTTTTCTCAAACCAACACTTCCGTCTACTTCCTTTTCTCTTCCAGGTTTCGTGCTTATTCGCAACGATCGAACTGGTAAGGCTGGTGGTGGTGTCGCAATCTTAGATCTAATCTTACTTTTAAAATTATTTCTCAATCTCCTTCCAGTTATTCTCGCTCCTCTGAATTCATTCTCATTGAAATAGATTTAAATTCTGTTAAGTTCCTCCTCGGAGTGGTATACTCTCCCCCTACTATTGACTACTTTGATGCATTTGAATTACTGCTCGACAACATTTACCCTCCTACGAACATAATCTCATCATGGGCGATTTCAATACCTGTTTATTAAAAGACGACTCACGCAGTAAAAAACTCAAGCTAATTACTTCTTCGGTTAATGTTTCTATTCTTCCATTGAATTGCACTTTTCAAATAAATGACTCCTCTAGCTTTTAGCATTTAACATATTAAAAAAAAACAATTTTAATAATAATTTAAAACGATCATTAACTACAGTTAAAAAAATTTTTTTTTTTGCCCATTTAATAATTTGTCCCTAACCATAGTCTGAAAAAAATCTGGCAACACTAATTCTAAGCTACGCAATGGATTTTATACGATTTTTATTGTCATTTATTCAGAATGGGAGTTAAATAAATATAAAATGCATGTTTATACATACGTATAAAATAAACATGTCTTATTTTCTATATTATTTTTAAAGATTTTATTGCTATCGCTGACTTATCGATATATATCAAAATGATTCACTACGGAACACCATCTTGACTAAATCATTTAATATTTTTTTTACGATTGAGAGGGTTACATTAAACATCCATAACACTAACACTAATCGAATGAAAACTTTTTTTTTATATAAATTAAAAAGTTTAGTTCAAATAGGTAATTGTAGCATTTGGACTAGGGGTTGTAGATAACGGACTAGTACTAGTAGGAACGGGTGTCGGCGGCAAACTGCTGAACTGTACCATCACCAGCTCGTACGTCACTATGGTACCAGCTACCTGCAACCAAACGTCATCATCATTATCATCCCTCAAACTCCTCTAACAGATAGGGTAAAGATGGGAAAGACATTTATCATTAAATGGTCTGCCGATCTCGCACCGATCTGGAAAAATCTGGAATTCTCTGAATCTGCTGAAAATTCTGAAACTTACTGCAAACTACACACAATGTTTTTTTTTTTAATGTACAAACAACACTATGGTGACTGTGTATGGATATCTCCAGAATCACTGGTCAGGTTTTTTTTTATTGGAGCTCAGCATGTGACTTTATCTACCTGATGATAAGCAGTTCTACAATGTCAATGGGGTCGATCATTGTTGTTTAACAACTTTGATAGCTCCCACTATGCCGGCTTAATAATGCAGATACGATACGGGCGGCGACAATTTGCATTACCTGATGATAAGCAGTTCTACAAAGTCAATGGGGTCGATCAATACATTGTTGTTTAACAACTTTGATAGCTCCCACTATGCCGGCTACATAATGCAGTTACGATACGGGCGGCGACAATTTGCGTTACCTAATGATAAGCAGTTCTACAAAGTCAATAAATGGGGTCGATCAATGCATTGTTGTTTAACAACTTTGATTACTCCCACTATGCCGGCTAAATAATGTAGTTACTGCACCCTGAAAGGAGTCTATTAACTCTTTAGATAGACTAAAACCGAAATATGACTAGGTAACTTGGCGTTTTTTGCACCTGCTGTATGGCGGTAACAAGACTGGTCGGCCTAGTTGTAGAGACTTCTTCCCCCCGCTTTTTATCTATCTTGTTGAGCGACATGAAGTGAATTAAATGAAAGTGAAGTGTAGTGAGTAAAGTGAAGTGTAGGTAGTAAATTAGATGATAATGTAACTAAGACAAAGTATGATAATAAAATTTTATTTCAGATTGGAGTGGGGTGAAGTGGGCTGGAGTATAAAGGACTAATGCAAAATGAAGGGCTCTGAACTGGAATGAGGTAAAGGAAGTGAAGTAACGACAAATGAAATGGAGTGAAGTGAAGTAAAGTGTAGTTAAGGAATCAAAGCGTAGGCAATGGAAACTGTTTTGTACCTTTTATTTACAAATAAATAAATTTGATTATATTTGTCACTAGTAAGGGAGGAGTAACAATTGCGGATAGAGTGAAGAATACAGTTGTGCGTGAAATGTGTGATTTGAAAGAAGATGTAGTGACAAGGATTGAGAAAGGAATGTTACGGTGGTTTGGGCACATTGAGAGGATGAATGAAAAGAGACTGACGAAAGAGATTTATGAATCAGAGGTGAATGAAAAAATAAGGCGGGGACGACCCAGAAGAATTTTCCTAGACCAAATCGGGGACATTCTCAAAAAAGCTGGGATCCGTGGTGCCCATAACCGTATAGCTTGTATGAAGAGAGTGGTAGATGTGAAGGAAGCGAGAGAGTTATGCCAGGATCGTTGTAGGTGGCGCTCCCTTGTTTCTGCCTATCCCCGTGGGAAAAGGGCGTGATAATTTTATTATTTATTATATTGTCACTAGTCGACCTAAAAGTTATCCATATCACAGAAGAATGTTCTCCGAAATAGAAGGAAGAGATAATTACTCACGCTAAGAAGAAGTCCTTTGGTAACACTGAAAAACTGCAACCCAGTCAACGCAACGTTATCTGAGTTCACTTGTTCTATAAACCTTTGGACCTAAAATAAAATACAAATTATGTAAATTAAGATTTCGTTATATTTTATTTATAATACATTATTAAATACCAAATTTCTACCTCATGCAGTTTTCGAGATATCGGTTTACCAGAATATTACCAGCAATTCCGCCAAGTAATAACTTACCTACCTCTGTATAAAATACAGGTGAAGGCACCCCGTACAGAACGAACGCAGATACTAAGGTCCCTGGTTCGAATCCCGGTTCGTATCCCCAATGAGTTTTTAATAAAAATAAAAAAGTACATTTGTTTGACAACTATAGTGCCTCGGAGAGCACGTTAAGCTGTCGTTTCCGGTTTCAGTATAAGAACTTGTGAAACTGTTTATAGATGGGTTCAAATCATCGCGACGAGCTAGCCACTTGTTCGGTGTAGACTCATACCATCATGGCTTCGACGAGGTGGAATTAAAAAACCCTTCCGCTGGGTACCCCGGGGCCGTCTAGGCACCGTAAGGCACCCGTGATGATATGTATGTATGTATGCAATATCTTACCTCTATACAAAACACAAATGGAGACACATCATACAGAATGGAGCGGGCACCAGGGTAGGAGTATGTTAATAGCAATTCCGCCACATAATAACTTACCTCTGTACAAAAAACCGGTGAAGGCACATCATATAAGATGGGAGCAGGTACCAGGGAAGCAGAATGCACTTGGGATGCTACCAATGATACTGCGACTGACCGCGTTATCAAGAACACGAGCGAAAACAAAAAGTATGCTGCCTGTTCATAACCCTTTAATACTGTTGAGCTGAAAAAATGTATGACTAAGACTTATGATATTAAACACATAATAAGTAGAACATGGCAAATAGTAATTAAAATTGAGATACAGAATACTCTATTAATTGTAAAAAAAAAAATTGTTTTGGGGTTTCCATATTTAAAAGGGTTTAAAAGATATTTCATCTCTTGGTAAGCTTACTTACTATATTCTCTAATATAATGAGGTCTATCTTTGAAAACTTAAACTGAAACAGTAGCTTTTAATAAAATTATATTTCTAAAAATACCTTGTTGTGTTGTTATGAGGGCACCGACTTGTACCCTTAATTCCATCTCTAAAAAAAAACATAGAAATATTAAAAAGAAAAGTGTAAAAACTTTAATATCCTGTAAAGGAAGCTCCAAGATACTTACTCCAGGGTATGAAACAGCTGAAGACAAACAAAGAAGAGGTTGTTAGCGAAAGATATGAACACCACTCCGTTGATAACGTCGTCTACTTGTCTCACCATGTCTGTGGCCCTGCAGTAGTCTCCTCGGATGCTTCTCCAAAATGATTCTGGTAGGTACTAGACATAACAATACTAAACTAATGAAGAACATAAAAGTGATGGTATTTAATAAAAATAATAGTTTTAATAAATCATTGGTCATAGCTTTTTACCCATAACAGAAAGGTAAAACCTACAATTACCAAAATATGGTCAAGTACAATGGTCCACTGACGTAAAATATCTCGGTATTACTCTAGATAAAAGCCTTACATGGAAAGTACATGTTGACATGTTAATAAAAAGGGCAATAAGGGTATTTGCTATGTGTCGATTGGCATATGGCAAAACATGGGGACTAAAACCAACAGTAATGAAGTGGATATACAATACTATGGTAACGCCGATACTAACATATGGAAGTATTGTGTGGTGGCCACGGACTAAGCTTGATACCTGTAAAAAGGACCTAGCAAAGTTACAACGATTGGCATGTATGTCTATTTCAGGTGCCTTTAAAACAACACCGACGGCAGCTATGGAGGTACTATTAAATCTTAAACCTTTACACGTGATAATAGAAATAGAGGCAAGGAAATCACTTTACCGACTACGGAATAATAAAGAGTGGTATCCAAATATGCCCCAAACTATTTACACTAGGATGGAAACTGACAACAATCTATAGATAGGATTCTTAAAATGTGCGCTGACAACATTTCGACTATTCGAATCTTTAAAAGGAACTACAAAACATATTTCCCGTCACGGGACGAATGGAAAAATGGTTCTAAACCCGACAGTAAATGTCAAAACTGGTATACTGATGGATCAAAGATGCAGTTAGGAACGGGTGCAGGAATACATACTAATGGTCATGATATTCATGTAAGCATGGGACATTACCCTACAGTTTTCCAAGCAGAACTGTATGCGATAATAGTATCTGCAAAGAAGATCCTAGACATGGGATCACATGGAGAAAACATAAATATTCTCAGCGACAGCCAAGCAGCACTAAAAGCTCTGAGCTCGTATGAGACCAGATCTGGGCAGGTTTTGGAATGTGTTAAACTGTTGAATAAAATCGGCAGGAACAACAGGGTAAGACTGGCCTGGGTGCCGGGACATATGGGCATCGAAGGCAATGAAAGGGCAGACCAACTTGCTAAAATGGGTTCAGAAACTCCCTTAATTGGACCTGAACCATTTATAGGCATACCCAACATAACAATAATTAATGCATAAAAAAAGTTTGCTGAGGACAAACACACAAGATGGTGGTTAACGCAGCAAGGCCTAATACATTCCAAGAAATTCATTGATATGAGGGCAATAGGCCTGGAGAAGATATGGAAATTCAACAGAAGTCAAATAAGGCTACTGGTGGGAGTGTTCTCAGGACACTATACAACCAACAAACACCTCTATACTATAGGAGTAAGAGACGATCCCACATGCAGATTCTGTGGTAAGGAGCCCGAATCCATGCGGCACCTACTGTGCGACTGTGACGCTAGGGCCATCCAAAGAATAAAATACCTAGGACAGGCTTATCCGGATCCAGAAAGCTACAGGCTAATCGACCTTAGTGATGTACTTAAATATGTCAACAACATATTTGGGGACGATACTGAGGTGTGTGGATAATAGGAATGGGGAACACACAAAAGATCCCAAAGGGTCGAAGTGATTTTGACTGATGTCAACCCCAAAAACCAATAAGATAAGATAAGATACAATTACCAAAATAAAAATTATAATTTAACTCCGACTAACAGCCAAGTTGTAACATTGGAAGTACGTTTGTATGGCCGTCAAGACGACTGCAGCGCCCCTATGCAATAAAAAAATTATATACATGGTGTGTTTTATGTAACTATTATAATAAAAAAGGTATTTTTGTTAAAGAATTTACCGAAAAAACTAAATGATTAATTAATAAAGATATAACCAATATTTTTATTTATTATAGTTACATCTATGTGTTAAAAATAAGAGGCAAAACACGTGTCGAAGACTACAGTGTTCGTTTGTTAGTGATATTTCTTTGTGTTGTTACATGTAATATATAATTTAATACACCAACATTATACGCGGAAGATATTGCTAAATAAATTCCAATTATAATCATTATAAATAGGACTTCCGTAAAATAACGCCTGTTTCAATTAACAAAGGATGGTAGTGATATTATACTCATAATTGTTACCTTCCCTTGGGATTGCTTCAGCTTCCTGTTGACTTGGTCCAGCCGCGACGTCAAGTAATAGCTCATACATATCACGAACACATCTGAGAAGTTCCAGACAAATGTCGACTGGATATGTAAAAACTGAAATCATCCAATATGTTTTTTTATATATATAAATTCGATTGCATGTTATATTCTTTTCTAGAGTGCTATGTAAAAACTAAGAAAGGCAGAATGAAAAAAAGGAATGAATGAAAGGCAGTAAGAAAGGTATAATGAGGGCATAGATTTATAAGGATTTAATGTTCTCACTTTATGTTTGGTTTGGTGGCCATCTTCTGTTCTTACGACTGGGAAGGCGATTTTAGGGCTCAGGGCGACTCGCTATATATATATATATATATAACTCCGTTGGTCTTATGATATCCTTCTCCACTCACATGAAATATCAAAGAACCTTGACTTTACCCAGAAAGTAGGCTTCTGAGGCATAAAGTAAATCAACAATCTAGATCTTCGATTATGAGAATATTTCAAAACCAAAACACATATATTTCAAAAATATTAATAGTACAAGATATTTAGAAGGGACTGGGTTTTTGAAAAACGTAATAGAAATAAGCTTCTCAATACAAACTGTATATTTTGAAATTAAATAGCAATAAAACTATATTTTTGTCCAAGATTTATATATTCGTTTAATTGCGGAATTCAACACTTACCTCCTACGCTCGGTTACCCAATCAAATGCCATAAGACCGTGTCAAAACTAACTACAGAATCCTAAGAGCCTTAAGGTGAGAGAAAGGTATAGTTCGATTCGCCCGAACGGTCTCGTTACTGTTGCCCATACAGATGCAAAAATCGTCAAGTAACCTAGACAAGTTTCAGTTTTAGTCTGTGGGTTCACCAATTTACATGAGACTATTACATCGATTTATTGTCGAAGTGGTAGTCTCATTTCAGAGTGCGGTTATAAAACGGTCACTTAATTTGACGATAAAGCAGCGCAAGGCTATTATTAAAGTAGACCCATACTTTTTTTATATATAGACCCGCACTTTGGACTTTGTCGCTGCCCATTTCGTAACCGTATCATTTAGCAGGCATGGTGGGAGCAATCAATGCTGTTAAACACAAATTGTGCTCTAGTGAAAAAAAAAACAAAGAGTATCAACCTACAACCTACCTGTGTAAACAATCCCAATACCACAGAGTAGGGTATAAAATTGAAAACCCAAGGATAGAAATGGTCCACAAAGGATTCATACCCGCGGAAGTCTGGATGACAATTTTGTGCTCCGGCAACCGCTGACAGAAGCGATAATATATGTTCTACTGGGACAAAGAAATACAAAATTAACTGGTATATAATCGACGATAACTTATATGCGTATCGATTAAATTTAAAAATAAGTTTAAACATATACCTAATCTGTAAATTTTTCGTAAAACTGTATTTTTTTATTTATTAACTGTAAACTGTATTAAATTAGCCATTCGTTTAAACTTTGCTGATTCTGACTTTGACAGAAGATTTAACCGCAACCACGCATTTATGCCCGGTTTCTGAATGCGTCAGTTAAGTTCTTAATAGTTGTTGGTTCAATAAAGTTATGAATGGGATAAACGTCGGTTAACTGTCGCTGCGTTTCTGAATACGCAACGAGCCGTTCAATAACTATGTAACCGATAAGTAGTTCCTAAATTTACCACTAGATGGGTCTTTTTTAAATGTCAATTTAAATTTGACTCTATATATTTTATTTCGTTTTCAATACATGTTTTATTTGTAATAATAGCTTTTTCGAATTTAAATGAGTCATCAGAAACTATTTCAGTTAAGAAATTATGATTATTCGTTATTTAGCAGTGGCTGTATTGAACGCCGTGAACAAAATGTCACTCCTTAAAAAAATAAACGTCAAACAAACAAAACTCTCGAGCGTACTGTTATTGTTGTACTTTAATATCTTGATTTATTACAAAACTGGACAGAATATTGAATTCTTCCCTTTGCGAGTGTGGCTTAGGTGAATAATAATATCTTGATTTTAATTTTATTCATCACAATCCATAATACAATCTTATAATATGGAATCTGGAAAACGCAGTAAGAATTTTACTGAACGTGAGAAGATGCTTCTTATCGAAGTAGCGAAAGAATTTGTCGATATAATCGATAACAAAAAGACAGACGGGTCTTTTGTGGATGCCAAGAAACGAGCTTGGATGGCGCTGACGAATAAGTACAATGCTGTCTCGGAAACTGGATTCAGAACTGAGAAACAGTTGCATGCCTTGTATGATAATTTAAAGAAAAAAGCGAGAAAAAACATGAGTGATGATAAGGTAAGCCGTAGTAGGAATTAATAAATCTTTGTTTTAATAAACTATTTACCTACCTATTGACTTGATTACGCAACTTGGCTCGTGTGAATCTCATTCTCAAGAAAAAGTAACGAATCAAACATCCATACATCCATCCATCTTCACACTTCTCCATCCTAATAATGTTATTAATAGGATTATATGATATTTCATAAACCTATCAAGTACCACTGTGTTATTAATAGTTGGGATAACTTGTATATAAACTATAAAATATTTATTATAACTCCATAACTTCACATGTCCGCTCAGCTGACACATGGTGATAAACAATGTAACCTCGCTTTGTTACCAAAACTTATTACCTACATAATTTTGATAAGAATGCAGTATACTTTAAGTAAAATTTTAATTTCAGTCCGAGATGTACAAGACAGGGGGAGGAACATTTTGCCCATTATGTATGACACTCAAAAATAAACTTATATGAGGTGTAACATCGTTATTTCCAATATAAGCTATTTCACCATGCACTCACTAAAGTATTATGATATGAAACTAGTTAAAAAAACAATGTCAAGCTTTGAAGTAAAATTATTTATATAGAATACATTCTCAAGTTCTCTAGGTTTACAATTTACATTTTATGTTGAGAAGATCGATTCGTCAATCAATTGTTATACTCTAAGACCAATATCACCGGCATCACCGCTTCTCAAGAATGTCGAAAGCACATCAAAAATAAAAAAAATGTGCTTAACTGAAACAAAAAAAAAGAATATAAATAATTTAAGTGCTTCAATTATTAAAAGAAAAAAACAAAAACAAGTTAATGAAGACGCAATTACAGAAAAAAAATTGGAAATTTTAGAAATTCAGCGACAGCAAGAAGTAATAAAGTTAGAAAAAAACAATATTATACTAGATTTAGATATTGAATTAAAAAAAGTTCTTTTAGAAAATGCCAAAATTGATTTAGAATTCAAAAAGAAAAATTATAATTTGTAATAATAAATAGGTATTCAAGTTTTTTTGCTTTTTATTTGTGTTTCAAAGAAAATACCTACCTAAAATATTGTTCCAACAATAACCGACGATAGTGGTTACCATCAGAAGAAGTAGGTAAATGTATATTTTGTGAAATGTCCTCATGTTCTTCAGAATCAGATTCAATTACTATAGAGTCATTTTGCTGAAGAGCTATATTATGTAACACAGCTGTTGCGACAATTACAACTACTGTCTTATTTAATTTTAATCTTAACTTCTGCGAAAGACATGGAAATCTTCTTTTCCACACACCGAATGTCCTTTCAACTGTGTTTCTAGTCTTAATTTGTGCGTCGTTGTAGAGTTTTTCTCCATTTGTAAGTGGATTTAAAAATGGTGTCATCATATACTTCCCACAAGGATAAGCACTATCTCCGAGGAGGTGACCGTCTATCTCATTATTATCCAAGCGGGCTCGCAGGAATGAGTTATGATACACAGTGCTGTCATGAGTTGATCCATGCCAACGAGCATCTATGTTACGGATGTATAATTTTGCATCACACACAACTTGCACATTAATTGAAAAGAAACCTTTTCTGTTTCTAAATAATTCTGCTTGCTCACCTCCAGGAGATTGAATTGGTATGTGTGATCCATCTACACAACCAATAACATTTGGAAATCCAGCTATGTTATAAAATTGCGCCTTTACCTCTCTCAACTCTTCCACATTTGGCATACGGATATAGCTCCTAGCTAACTTTCCTATTTCCTTACTTACTTTATATAGCACTCTTGACACGGTACTTTTATGAACGTTTATGTCATCACCAATAAGAATTTGGAATGTACCTGTAGCGTAAAATCGTAATGTGATGAAGATTTGTTCCAACTCAGACAATGTGTATTTGCGATGCGTAAAAGGTGCTATAGCAGGGCTGATGATATCACTGATATGTATTACAGTGTTCTTATTAAAGCGATATCTTAAAGTAAACTCCTCATCAGTAAACATTTCGAAAGGATTTCTCCTTTGTCTTAAGTTTCTAGGTATAGATACATTTGAAATGAACTCCATTACTTCCGTATCAGACTCGGATGAACTGCTTGTATTTAATATGCCACTATTCATTGTTCTTCCTTATTAAGTAGGTACCTATTATAAAATAATTTTTAAATGTACTATTAAAATTCACTTTGCTATAAAATAACCACGCAATAATCTAAAAATTTCAAGTATTTAGTCACATTCAAAACGTCAAATAAAGTTATGGAACCGATAAACGGCACCCAAATGTCAGATAAGTTAACCTCAGTTTAAACGGAGTTTATCTGACACTGCGATATTCAGAAACGCACTTCTAAGAGTTATCGAACCAATAGCGCTATCGAATCGATAAACTGCCGTTAAAAGTACCTCAGAAACCGGGCATAGTAATTCAAATTCTAATTTAGAAAATAATACGTAGGAATGCGTTATTGAATATAATTATTATGGCTCATCTATATCATATGTATCATAGGTACATTAACTTCTAACTTAACTCTAATATAGATTAGAAGAAAACACATAGAGGGCGTCTATGTATAAACACATAAACAAAAAATAAAGGCAATGACAAATTTTGTGAAAGTTAACTGGAACCTGGTTGGCTGGCTCAGTGGTTGAGCATCTTACCGCGAAAGCCTGAGTAGTGGGTTCAAGCCCCACCCACCAGAAAATGTTACATTGAATTTTATCTTTTAAAAAATAAATATCATATTTACTTTCCAAAAACATGGTAAAAATCGCTCGCTTATTGTTATTATGTTGACAATATTATTGAAGTCGTTGTTTAAATAACAATAAAATAAATGTATTATTTCTATATCTAAGCAAAAAAATACGTTAAATGTAAACTTTACAATTTTAAGCATAATTTTCTTTAGTTAGGATGAAATTGAATATTTATTACAACAACATTTTATACACAATGCAAACTAAGGTCCTGGTCACAAACTAAGCTCTGGGCTTGTACTATGTGTACCAGAAAGAACAACGCTAATACATATTATATTTTATAAACACACAGACCATAAGCTGTACAGAAAAACCTACTATTATACCTACTTCATATACCTATGCTTGTCTTTCTGAAAAACCTACTTCAGAAAGACAAGCATATAATAAAAACTACCAACCCAGAAAAAAAATCGACGAATGGGTTTCCGCGCGAAATTGAAATTAAAATGTCTTACTATTGCCCACAGTATTAAGTAACTTACTTAAAGCAAGAATGAAGATAATAGTACAAGCCCCGTTGCAGCGTTACACGACGTTCATGTCAAAGTTTGGGTCCATTAGCTCCATGCTAGTCACGTGCTTGGTCAGCCTGGGCCATCCTCTTGCGATTAGAAAGAACATCACTATCGTAATACAAGTGGTGCCGTAGAAAATTATTGGTGCTGAAAATGCAAAGATTAATATTAAGGTTTACATTCTTTTAGATTTATTGTCGAGGTGGTAGTCTCCTTTCAGGGTGTTTTTGACCCCATTTATGGAATTTGTAGGTCTGCTCACCACTAGGTAGATACAAAGTAACATCGACATAAAAAATAACTCTATCAATGGCCCTCGCCGGTCATAAGTGGTGGTATATGGGATTAACGTATAAAAGTCCTACGCGTCCGTACTTTATAAGTTATATACAAACTTGTAAATTGAACTTACTTCCAGCATCCAAAGAGGTTTTAGATCGGAGAAGCCGCAATACACACATTATAGTCAAAAATAATTGACCACACAATATAAGAAAAGTGTACAAACATTTCCATGATTTCCATTTAAATCTGCAAGGAAAATAAAACACTAGCTTTTAATATTTTTTTTATAAAATGTATATAAATAAAAAATAAAACTACTATAAGTTGAATTTTCATCCAAATTAATCCAAACCTGTGTAAACTTACTTAAAATGAAATGTTTGTTTGCACCTACAGGGTCTCTCTAGTTCGGCAAGGGTATGTATTTGATCCTTTTTATTTTATTTTAATTAGGTATGAATTATTATTAATAGGTATATATTACACATTATGTCCATGTTAGTAATTTGTTGTTGTAAATCTTTATTTCAATTGTGAACCAAAAAATGCACGTCAATATTGGCCGAGGAAGTACGTAGATGACCAAATAAACATTATTTATTTATATAATATAAGCTTTATGTGATATTTAGCAATTTAACCGTATGGAACTAAACACCATGAAGAGGAAAGTCGAATTCGGAAAGGCTTTCAACTGCTCCGCGGTCTCAAGTCCTGGAACACTGCAGTTCACTCCCCTGCCTCCACGCGCTGGACTCAGCACCCGCTCGGAGAATCCATGGATGGCAAACAACATTGCCTTTGGCAACCCAACTGTTACCTCTTTAGCTCTACAAATACGATACCTAATATTGCTTTCCATATCGTTCCATATCCCGGACACCGGACTTAACCCAAAGACCTGTCCCACACGCAACATCCACTTCATGGCGGCTTGAAATGTTGCTACTCTACTTACGTCCTTTTTCTTCTTAAATATATGCACTCTGGTCCCTGAAATTATTTATTTTGTGACAGAGATCATGTAAGAAGGTTATAATAATATCGTTTAAGCAGCGATAAAAAAAGCTGCAATTCTTATTTAAAGAAGAGCTTTAAATCTATGCTCTATTAGCTTTAACTAGCTTTTGTCGCACCCGGCTTAATACTATAATGTTAGCTTCTAATAATGTTATGCTGCGAGTGGGAATCGAACCCAGGACTTTCGGATACAATTCCAAAAGCGCAACATTAGACCACGAAGAATAGGACCAAAAAGGTAGACTAATACAATTTTCAGTTGTAACATATGGTCTCGGAATTCTAGAAATATTCGTTTTCCGAGATAACGATTAAACCCGTGGGCCTCAGCTCCCAAGCTTCTAGATGTTTTAGTCTAAAAGTAATACGAATTTGTTTTATAAGTTGCGTTTAAAACCCTAAGCGGTTTATGTGAGCGCAGCTGAGTCGCATGATAAATTAGGTACATTTTTTAATTATTTACACACTGAAATTATTTTCTAAATAACTAAATAATATTTTATTCAAAGGTGGCTTTTGTAGTTAAGTGTTAATAAATAAATTTGATCAACTTACTTTTCAATGGCATTTTCAAAATTATATTTTTCCTAATTTTCACCCACATGTTCACAATAACAAACATTTAGCAGCAAATAATTTTATTGTTTTTTTCAGTAAAATATTTGAGTTCGTGCTGATTGACATAGCGTGATAGTGAACACGTTCGTCCGACCAGACTAACGCTATATTAAACAACTTTATTTCAACCGGATAAGGTTTAATTTTGTATAAAAGATAATTCTAATCGGTAAGCGATGGCACATAGTGTAATTTCATTTTTAACTGCAAAAACAAATTAGTGACAATTCTTATCTTTAACAAGTTTTGCTCATAAAATTTGATTTTATACTTAATTAGACTAACATAATAACTGCTTTTATAATTTAGTTAATTGAGCATTTATTAAAATTTATATGGAAATAACTCCTTGCAACGGTAAAAAGAAAACGTAACAAATGACTTAGTTTGTGACCAGGGAAATATGTGTAAATTAGAAAATGTCTTAGCTCGCGGCATTTTCTACCCGCTAAACTCCTTTTATTCGATTTTTATACGTAGGCAACATATAGAAATAAGTTGCTTGGTAGAAAATGTCTTAGCTCGCCAAAATGTACAATTTTGGACAATAAAGAATTTTAAATAGTATACGAATTTCGGTAAACAGTACCTATTAATTTTTAAAGCTTTTCTTTTCATAAAAAAACTAAATTATATTCATTATTCTTGTTATCTTAGAGTGTAATTTTGTAAGAATTATTCTGGGCCCTATCTTATTTAACTCTGACAAAGGAAACCGTTTTTATGCAGAAATTTAAAACCATTTTCAAATTAACCTTTAATTAAACAGAGTTGAAATATTGCCCACTTCCTTTTATATTTACTATATTAACTAGAGAGGTATGTTATTTTTATTGGAGCACGGCATGTGACTTTGTGTCTACCTGATGGTAAGCAGACCTACGAAGTCCATGAATGGAATCGATCAATACATTGTTGTTTAACAATATTAATCGCTGAAAGAAGTGAATTTTTACGATGTTTTAGGAGGTCGATGACAAATGCAACAAATAAAAGATCAATAAAATCGGTCCAGCCGTTCTGGAGTTATAATTTGTGTAACTAACCCGACTGTATTTTATATTTACAAAATATATATAGAAGAAAAGAGATTTAATTTTAAAATGGAGTCACTATAGTTCCATGGTCTCTCGGACGGACTCTTGTATGGGACGCGACCTGCGTTCATTTGGCCACGTCCCATTTGCAGGAGACCGTACAACGAGCAGACTGGCGCAGCTGCCGAACAAGCTATCTTCTGGAAACACTGAAAATATGATACGTTAGCCACAGACCACATATTTACGGTTTTGGAAAAGAAACGTTTGTTGGACCAAGGTCGTCGGATTTAAAAAAGTATAGTTCTCGTTTGATCCTCTCCTCAAACGTCTTTCGTTCAGGAGGAGCCTTACACATTCAGAAAGGAAACGCCGCATCCTCGGCACACATCCGCTCATTACGGTTGATTTGTTGTTATACCAACTACTGAAATTAATTTAGATATCCAATATGTTTGATTTAATTTATTTAAATAATGAATTGTAAATTTTAAAATGTCAGCATGTTATTACATTATGTACACACGTATTTTTTTTATATTCTATAATATATATAATTTTGGTCACCTTATTCTAACGCGATATTTATTTTAGAGAAACAAAACAAAACACTTTAAACGAAAAAATAAACGTTTTTTCTATGAAAATCCATGGCTATACCAACAGCAGTATGTAGGTATGAACTGCAGACATAAATAACATAGATGTGTCCACCCAAATGGTATGCACCAACAATACTGACTCCATCGACCGGCAAGTCGCATGTCCTAAGCCAACATACAGTCGGTGTCACCACATAAGTTGCCAATACAGTTAACAACCAATGTCAGACGAGCATATTGTTACGATTTTCTTAAAAATACTAATCTATTTTATGTAAGGTTAATATTTTCCGACTGAGTTAGGCGGTAGATTTACAAATATCATATATATATATATATATATATATATATCTTCACGGGTGCCTTACGGCGCCCTAGACCGCCTAGACGGCCCCAGGGTACCCAGCGGAGGGGTTTTAATCTCACCTCGTCGTAGCCGATGGTATGAGTCTACACCGAACAAGTGGCTAGCTCGTCGCGATGTTTTTGAATAGACTCAATAACCCATCTATAAACAGTTTCACAAGTTGGTATAGTGAAACCGAGACCGACAGCTTAACGTGCTCTCCAAGGCACTATAGTGGTGTTGTCAAACAAATGTACAAATATCATCACGCGGTCAAACCCCGTTGTATACTATTGACTATTTATTTTTAATTTGTTTGACAACTCATAGGTACAATACCTATATAATATTATGTATCTATAAAAAAATCCACCCAGATGTGTTTTTTTTTTACTGAAGTATGGTATGTGACTTTGTAAAATCCATTAACAGCATTAATCACTCCCACTATGCCACTAAATGAAGCGGTTACGCAATGGGCAGCGACAAATACGAATTTGCGTTTTAAGTCTACTTTAAAATAGCCTCGCTGCATGTCGTCTGCTTGTATCGTAAGTTTACGCTGAAAGAAGACTACGACCTCGACAATAAATCGATACTATAGTCTCCTGAAAGCCGGTATACCCACAGACTAAACCCGAAACATGACTGGTCACTTGACGGATTTTGTCCATCCCAGCACTAAGGAAACTTGAGCTATTGTACTTGTTGGAACTTAATTCCCGAGTGGTTCCCGAGGGGTGTAAGGAACCCTAACACAACAGACTGAATGTAATCATTGACGCCTATTGTAGTTATCGTTGTATCTGTACGTAGTATAATTGTTGGCACTTCCAACCACTAAAATATCTTTCCTTATTTTTTTAAATTGGAGCACTATATATGACTTTGTACAGTACAAAGTCTGTAACATTATTGTTTGAGGTCACTGCATTTGTAATCGCGAAGTCCGCGCTCTCCATACAAAATGACTTTTCGCACTTCCAGTAATACCTACCCGATTACTGTTTGTCCGCAGAAATAAAATAATATTTTTGTAGGTCATTGTATTTATATTGTATAATTCACATTACGAGTATATCCTCGCTGCTTTATTGTTAAATCAACACCTTGTTTCATAACCGCACCCTGAAAGGGACTTCCACCTCAACAAGAAATCGACATAGTAGCCTAGCCGTTCTGAAGTGATGCGCTTACCTACATATTCGACATATGTAACGTAACGTGAAAGTGCGGCCCGTAGGTACTTTGTAAATATTTTATTTTACTATTATAATTTGTATTATAACAATATAATATATTGCAGAGTTTATTTGGTTTAATGTTTCATGAGTACACGAAAGCAAACTACAGTGACCATACGCATAAAGGGTAGTTTTCAGTTTAAATTAGATTTATTCGGTTGAGCGAACATTTCAGCAAGTTTAACAACTACCTCCCTCCTACCATCCAAACTACATTTTTTGCAGTAGCTATTATAGTATTTACTACATTTTAGAAAACAATAATATAAGTACTTCACATCATCTGGGGGTAACCACCGACTCCGTTACCGTGAGTTCTCGTTCGAGTAGCGGAGTCGGTGGTTACCTGCTGGGTACTTTACTAGATCGCAACGCCTTGTGACTTGTAGTATTCGTCCGGGCCTTTCAACTAATCTTTCTCATCGCTGTCAATGTGGAGAGATTTAAGGGTTATTTGGGTATTAAGTAAAAAGACACCAATATTTAACACAAGCTTTATTTTCAGGAAACACACAAAATACAATTTTCAGATCGATTCACTTCCTTCTTAGACAAAATTCTTAATCTACTGACAGTTATATTCTTATTTTAGCCAATTGCAAAGTAAAATTCTTTCATTGTATAAATTAATTAATAGAGATGGCGGATCAATTCGGTCACGCTTGTTATGCTGGGATATTGAAGCGTCACGCCAACCTAAATGCGGACTCCGCAGTCTCAAACCGCGCAAATATTTAACTCTCACTGGAGATTATGTATTTGTTTGGGGTTGATACCGTAGGGACCGGGAACACGAGAATTATTTAAAGATTTTTTTTGACATGTGGCTTTGTATCTATTTAATTGTAAGCAGACCTATAATTTCAAGGTATGGGGTCGCTCAATGCCGGCTAAATGATCCGATTACAAAACCTTCGGCGCAAAGAATTTGCATTACGAATCTATTTCAATATCCTCGCTGCGTTACCGTCAAATCGTTAATTAAAATCTGTTTTTTATTTTACTTTGTGAACAAAAACTTGCATCATTGAAATGCCTAAATAAATCAATAAAAATGTATGATCCTCAAGACTCATAAGTGTTGCATTAGATTGCCCTAAGATGTGGTAAACCTCGGAGCTAAGTGGCTCTCAGACCGAAGGCATCTTGTCCTAATTGTTTAATCCCGCAACGCTATCCAATGAAACGCCTATATATTATATTCAAGTAACTACTTAAATACTTTTTTTATTAATTAGTTAAGTGTTTTCTGTTTTGTTTAAGATAACAAGTTTAAGATTTTTATTCAATAAACAAATACACTGCGTAAAATGTAGTTAAAAAAATCAATCCGCATTTTTGGCAATCTGCAGCGGGTATTCCCAATATTTGTGTTTTTTTATTGACATTTTGGGTAAGAAAATACAAGCTGGAAATACACTGAAAATCAATTTGCTGATGTTTAAAAGACGCGAATTTATAAATGCCTAAATGATATGAATTATAATTGCCTTCTTTAAGATGCAGCATGTGTACTAGCATGCCCTCTTATTTTTCTTAGCGCCAACTTATATTTCTGCATCTAGTAATGCGACAGGATTTGCTTCATAGACTTATGCTGTCAAAAAAATACGAAAATATAGCCAACTTTCAAATAATTTTTCGTTTGGGCCATTGTCTCAACGACTAATATTTTCTATTGGAAAAATACTCAAAGAGGTGACAAGAAAACCAAAGTCAAATCTTATGATTCAACAGAAAGAATCTATAGCAATTCAGCGTGGCAACATATATAAATAGATAGTGTTATGAAAAACTGGAGGAATTTATTATAATTTTTGTTTAACTATTCGAGATTATTCGAGATTGTATAATGGTTGTATATCAGTGTATACACATGCAATTTTATGCGCATCTGTAAGAGGAATTTTAGTACCCAATATCACTTTAAAACGTAGTTCCTTTCCTTTCAGGAGCAATCCGCGCGCAGAAATTTCTGTACATTGCGCCCAATTTACGATGAGCTGGTAATTTATGGCTCATTGAAAATAACGACAAGGGAAGAACATTTTAATTTAATTCCAGATTTAATACTTTAGCCGCATAAAATAAATGGTTTAAAGAAAAATAGCTTGGTTTTTCTTTGCCCTTGAATATTTTCTACTCGAAATTAGTAAATAAATTGTCAAATATTTACGCGCCGTCCCAACCGCCTTCGTGTTTGTCAACCGAATTATATTATATCTAAGTATAGGTAGGTATCTATAGTAAATATTGATGTTTATATAACTAACATTTAATAACTTTTTCATGATTTATACATCATATAATTTTATGACATTTAAAAATTAATATAATAAGTTCATACTAATGTTTAAATTATAAAGTGTTTCGGAGATTACTAATGATGAGTAAATTTAACGATAAACGGCGATGATATAAAAAAAATACTTATAATGCAAACTCGTCCTTGTTACCGCCCATTTCGTAACCGTATCGTTTAGCCAGCATAGTGGGAACGATCAATATTGTTAAACAATAATTGATCGATCCCATTCATGGAATTAGAAATTCATGATATGTAAAACGAACTAATATTACATTGCTATGAGAGGGAATCGAACTCACTTTAATATTCTCAACTGCTTTATCGTTAATTCAACCGCCCGCTTTGTAACCGCACCCTGAAAGACAAGATATCGATGCAGTACTCTCCTGAAAACCAGTGAACCCACAGACTAAAACGAAACATGACTAGGTGTATCCTTTTCCTCAATATAATAGTCTATACATAATTGTTGTACCGTAATAACTTTCGGCTCCGTTATTCGTTGGTGAACATATTTTATTTTAACTCTTATGTCGTCGCACTTCAAATAATGCATTTCTTAGTTTTCCGCTCGAAGCTCCAAAAGTTGAGTCGGCAAGCGTATTAATTAAGTAACTTACCTATTTATTAAAATTATTATTGGAGCGCCATTTGTATTTACCTGGTGGTAAGCAGACCTACAAATACCATGAAACGGGGTTGATCAATGAAATGTTGTTAAACAGCTGGTAAATTTTAAGAATACTACATAGCTCCCACTATGCCGTTTTTTTTGGAGCACGGCATGTAACTTTGTATCTACCTGGTGGTGAGCAGACATACAAATTCCATTAATAAGGTAAATCAATAATTGTTCTTGAACATTGACCGCTCCCGCTATATCGGCTAAATCATGCGATGCATACAAAATGGACGGAAACAAAGACGAATTTCATTACGAGTATATTTTAATATACTCGCTGCCCTATCGTCAATTTAACCACCCATTTTGTTACCGCACCCTGAAAGGAGACTACCACCTCGACAAAAAATCGATGCAGTAAGACTAAAACCAAAACATGACTAGGTCACTTGTCGGTTTTTGCATCTGTATGGGCGGCGGTAACGAGACCGGTCGGTCGGCCTAGCGACGTTATAGAGGCTTTACTTCCACCTAAAATAATGATGTTTAATAATAATAATGCTTTTCCGAAATAAGAAAAAACTAAAATTATGTAAGTCAAGATTTTAAACAAGACCATTATAGTGCCTCGGAGAACACGTTAAGCTGTCTGTCCCAGTTTCACTATACCAACTTGTGAAACTATTAATAGATGAGATATTAAGTCTATCGAAATATTGCGAAGATCTAGCCACTTGTTCGGTGTAGTTATACCATCGGCTACGATAAGGTAGGATAAAAACCCCTTTGCTGGGTACCCTGAGGCCGTCTTGGTGGTCTTAGGCACCGTAAGGCACCCGATGATATATATATTTATATATATAATATTAGATGTGACCCGCGGTTTCACTCGCGTTTAAGACTTTAAATAAAGGTTCAAACATCAAGTTTATCATCCTGTACCTTTAAAGGAACCTGTGGGATTGTTCGCAGTAGTTCCATTGCCTTGTTCTATGATGGAACTAGTGCGAATTTTTGTCATAACTGTAACTAAAAATGTCCAAAATTGTATTGTTACACTTTGGGTTACATTTTCAAAGCATTTCTAAAACATAGCCTATGTTACTCGGTGATAATGTAGCTAGTATTAGTGAAAGACATTATATACCTAGGTGTGTAATGCTGAAGCTTCTCTTTTGAAAGAAACTACCTATTCCTATATCTAACAAAAGTCCCCCAAGCGTTCTGCAACAAAGGCCCATATAACTCGAATATTTCAGTTTACGTATTTAAAGCCTAAAAAGAAATAACCTTTTCAACCTAAGAAATAATAGATTCCAAGCGACATTTTAGGAAACTCTTTTAGTCTGTGGTGTTTTACTACAAAAACTGCAAAATAGGCAATGAAGCAAATTGAGGATTACAAAACGCTGATTTTGTGACGATAAAAGTCTTTGTTTTTACTTTGTCTTATTCCGCAGGTATTTGTGGCAGTTACTGTGTTCGTGACTCCGGAAAACTGTATCATTTGAGTTTTGGAACCTCAGTTGCTACAACTTCATAATTAAACCGCAGACGGTTGCGATCTATATTTTTTCCAATTTTTTTTTTTTTAAATTTTATTATATATCTTTCTTCAATGCCGAACAACAAGGTAATAAAATAACTTTATATTCAATGAATATTATGTATAAAATTGCCCAAAACTGAACACAAACTAAATTTCCTACCAAAATATTTAATGGTTAAATCAAATGATTAAGTTGTGTCTACTGATAACTATAGTTTTGGCTGATGAATAGGGATTAATGAATTAACTATAGTTACTTAACCAACTGTAAAAGATATCTACAAATAGTCAAATTTAGCTATCCATCAAGAAACCGTCCCTTAGTCGTAAATGCAATAGCTTATTCGTAAACGAATAATTAAAATATGCGATTCACGGTAATATTAATAACATTAGCAAATTATTGTAAAATTGTCTCATATGAATTATTTTGACCTATAAATTATTTTGAAAGCCTCTGTAGACTAGTGGTTGCGCCTTTGGCGTTGTATCCGAAGGTCGTGGGTTCGATTCCCACCCATGGCAAAAAAATATGAGTAGGTATGTTTTTTCTGTACAGTTTGTCATGGTCTGGGTATTTTTAAAATATAATATGTATTATATCGTTGCTTCTGGTACACATAGTACCAACCTAAAGCTTAGTTTGGGCCTTATTCCCAGTTTACAACCGCTAAACACGACAAGACGTTGCGTAAACTATAAATATGAAAATATAAGTTCTATTCCAATGGTTATATAGTCTGTATTAGGTTGGCTATAATAATGTCGCCATCTTGAAATATACGAATTTTTCGCAAGTTTAAACATGTGTGGAGCATTGATTTTGCGAAAATCTCTTACTGGCTTTATATTCAGCTATTGTATTTTGTATTTGTGATTTTATATGCTGTGGATTTTCTTATGTACTTAATAAATAAAATAAATAAATAAATAAAAAAATATATTAAAAGCAAGTGTTTATTTTCCTTGCAGATTTAAATGGAAATCATGGAAATGTTTGTACACTTTTCTTATACTGTGTGGTCATTTTTTTTTGACTAAAATGTGTGTATTGCGGCTTCTCCGATCTAAAACCTCTTTGGATGCTGGAAGTAAGTTCAATTTACAAGTTTGTATATAACTTATAAAGTACGGACGCGTAGCACTTTTTATACGTTAATCCTATATACCACCACTTATGACCGGCGAGGGCCATTGATAGAGTTATTTTTTATTATTTATGCCGATGTGACTTTGTATATACCTAGTGGTGAGCAGACCTACAAATTCCATGAATGGGGTCAAAAACACCCTGAAAGGAGACTACCACCTCGACAACAAAACTAAAAGCATGTAAACCTTAATATTAATCTTTGCATTTTCAGCACCAATAATTTTCTACGGCACCACTTGTATTACGATAGTGATGTTCTTTCAAATCGCAAGATGATGGCCCAGGCTGACCAAGCACGTGACTAGCATGGAGCTAATGGACCCAAACTTTGACATGAACGTCGTGTACCGCTGCAACGGGGCTTGTACTATCATCTTCATTCTTGCTTTAAGTAAGTTACCTAATACTGTGGGCAATAGTAAAACATTTTAATTACAATTTCGCGCGGAAACCCATACGTCGATTTTTTTTTTCTGGTTTGGTATCACTGTCAGTGACATCTGTGCCAAACATCATATCAAAATAATCATTAGTTTTTAGTATATGCTTGTCTTTCTGAAGAAGGTTTTTCAGAAAGACAAGCATAGGTATATGAAGTAGGTAGTAGGTTTCTGTACAGCTTATGGTCTGTGTGTTTATAAAATATAATATGTATTAGCGTTGTTCTTTCTGGTACATATAGTACAAGCCCAGAGCTTAGTTTGTGACCAGAACCTTAGTTTGCATTGTGTATGTGTTGTTGTTTCAAATATTCAATTTCATCCTAACTAAAGAAAATTATGCTTAAAATTTTAAAGTTTGCATTTAACGTATTTTTTTGCTTAGATATAGAAATAATACATTTATTTTATTGTTATTTAAACAACGACTTCAATAATATTGTCAACAAATGATAAGCGAGCAATTTTTACCATGTTTTTGGAAAGTAAATATGATATTTATTTTTTTAAAGATAAAATTCAAAGTAACAATTTCTGGTGGATGGGGGTTGAACCCGTAGTGGCTTTCGCGGTACGATTCTGAACCACTGAGCCAGCCAACCAGGTTCCAGTTAACCTTCACAAAATTTGTCATTGCCTTTATTTTTTGTTTATGTGTTTATACATAGACGCCCTCTATGTGTTTTCTTCTAATCTATATTAGAGTAAAGTTAGAAGTTCTACTTTCCTAATTTTAATACGAAAAGTTAATATTATGTACCTATGATACATATGATATAGTATATATATCTTCACGGGTGCCTTACGGCGCCCGAGACCGCCTAGACGGCCCCAGGGTACCCAGCGGAGGGATTTTAATCCCACAGGTCTAACCAACTCGGCCACCACGTATATTTAAATTTATTAAATATATTTAAATTACAGTTAATAAATAAAAATATACAGTTTTACGAAAAATTTACAGATTAGGTATATGTTTAAACTTATTTTTATATTTAATCGATACGCATATAAGTTAGCGTCGGTTATATACCAGTTAATTTTGTATTTCTTTGTCCCAGTAGAACATATATTATCGCTTCTGTCAGCGGTTGCCGGAGCACAAAATTGTCATCCAGACTTCCGCGGGTATGAATCCTTTGTGGACCATTTCTATCCTTGGGTTTTCAATTTTATACCCTACTCTGTGGTATTGGGATTGTTTACACAGGTAGGTTGTAGGTTGATACTCTTTGTTTTTTTTTTTTTACTAGAGCACAATTTGTGTTTAACAGCATTGATTGTTCCCACTATTCCTGCTAAATGATACGGTTACGAAATGGGCAGCGACAAAGTCCAAAGTGCGTTACGTATGGGTCTACTTTAATAATAGTCTTGCGCTGCTTTATCGTCAAATTAAGGGACCTTTTTGTAACCGACTCTGAAAGGAGACTACCACTTTGACAAGAAATCAATGCAATAGTCTTATGTAAATTGTTGAACCCACAGACTAAAACTGAAACTTGTCTAGATCACTTGACGATTTTTGCCTCTGTATGGGCAACAGTAACGAGACCGGTCGGTCGAACCGAACTATACCTTCACCTTAAGGCTCTTAGGATTTCGTAGTTAGTTTTGACACGATCTTATGGTATTTGATTGGGTAACCGAGCGTAGAAGGTAAGTGTTGAATTCCGCAATTAAACGAATATATAAATCTTGGACAAAAATATAGTTTTATTGCTATTTAATTTCAAAATATACAGTTTGTATTGAGAAGCTTTAAACTATTACGTTTTCCAAAAACCCACACCCTTCTAAATATCTTGTATTATTAATATTTTTGAAATATATGTGTATCTAGGTTTTGAAATATTCTCATAATCGAAGATCTAGATTGATGATTTACTTGATGCCTCTTAATACTTTCTGGGTAAAGTCAAGGTTCTTTGATATTTCATGTGAGTGGAGAAGGACATCATTAGACCCATGGAGTTATATATATATATATATATAGGGAGTCGCTGAGGCCTAAAATCGCCTTCCCAGTCGCAAGAACAGAAGATGGCCACCGCCATACAAATCAAACATAAAGTGAGAACATAAAATATTTATGAATAAAACAAAATAAATGATTGAGCATTTTAGGACTAAGGACGGTTCCGTGTATTATCTTTAGTTTGATGATAAAACTACATAAAACAAAAAAATATCTATGCCCTCATTATACTTCTCTGCCTTTCTTATTTTGTATATAGCACTTAGAAAAGAAAATAACATGCAATCGATGAATGTATATATATATATAAAAAAACATATTGGATGATTTCAGTTTTTACATATTCAGTCGACATTTGTCTGGAACTTCTCAGATGTGTTCGTGATATGTATGAGCTATTACTTGACGTCGCGGCTGGACCAAGTCAACATGAAGCTGAAGCAATCCCAAGGGAAGGTAACAATTATAATATTACTTCCCTTTTTTAATTGAATCAGGCGTTATTTTACGAAGTCCATTTTATAATGATTATTATTGGAATTTATTTAGCAATATCTTCCGCGTATAATGTTGGTGTATTAAATTATATATTACATGTAACAACACAAAGATATATCACCAACAAACGAACACTGTAGTCTTCGACACGTGTTTTGCCTCTTATTTTTAATACATAGTTGTAACTATAATATATAAAAAGATTGGTTAATCTTTATTAATTAATCATTCCGTTTTTTTCGGTAAATTCTTCAACAAAAATACTTTTTTGATTATAATATTACATAAACAACACAATGTATATATTTTTTTACTGCATAGGGGCGCTGCAGTCGTCTTGGCCATACAAACGTACTTCCAATGTTACAACTTGGCTGTTAGTCGGAATTAAATTATAATTTTTATTTTGGTATTTGTAGGTTTTACCTTTCTGTTATGGGTAAAGACCTATGACCAATAATTTATTAAAACTATTATTTTTATTAAAGACTATCACTTTTATGTTCTTCTATAATTTAATATTGTTATGTCTAGTACCTACCAGAAGCATTTTGGAGGAGCATCCGAGGAGACTACTGCAGGGCCACAGACATGGTGAGACAAGTAGACGACGTTATCAACGGAGTGGTGTTCATATCTTTCGCTAACAACCTCTTCTTTGTTTGTCTTCAGCTGTTTCATACCCTGGAGTAAGTATCTTGGAGCTTCCTTTACAGGATATTAAAGTTTTAACACTTATTTTTTTAATAGTTCTGTTTTTTTTTCAGAGACGGAATTAAGGGTACAAGTCGATGCCCCCATAACAACACAACAAGGTATTTTTAGAATTATCATTTTATTTACAGCCACCGTTTGAGTTTAATTAATTATTGCTGATAAAATGAGAAGAAAAGTCCAAAGATAGACCTCATTCTATTAGTAGAAAATATAGTAAGTAGTTTTGACCAGGGCTACAAAGAGATGAAATATCTTTTAAACCTTTTTAAATATGTGAAGCCCAAGAAATGAGTTTTTATTTTACAATTTATTGAGAGTATTCTGTATCTCAATTTTAATTACTATTTGCAATGTTCATAGCTTATTATAGGTTTAATATCATAAGACTTACCTACTCATATATTTTTTCAGCTCAACAGTATTAAAGGGTTATGAACAAGCAGCATACTTTTTGTTTTCGCTCGTGTTCTTGATAACGCGGTCAGTCGCAGTATCATTGATAGCATCCCAAGTGCATTCTGCTTCCCTGGTACCTGCTCCCATCTTATATGATGTGCCTTCACCGGTGTTTTGTACCGAGGTAAGTTATTATGTGGCGGAATTGCTGTTAACATTCTGCTACCCTGGTGCCCGCTTCATCCTTTATGATATGATTTCATCTGTGTTTTGTATAGAGGTAAGATATTAAGTGACAGAATTGATAGCATTTCGCTACCCTGGTACCCGCTTCATCCTGTAAACGGTGTCTTCAGATGCGTTTTATAAAGAGGTAAATTTTTGTATGTAAGAATTGCTCACTCATAGCATTCTACTACCCTTGTACCCGCTCTGTCCTGTATGAGGTATCTTAACCTGTGTTTTGTGGGGCGGTATGGCTTAAAGCATATGGAGGTATCATTTTAATGTATAGTATATAAACTAAACTTTAGCTGAAATAATATCTAATATTATATAATCTATATCTAATATTATTACTTTATATAGCAACATATTATATAAATATGATTGCTTTAGATTAATATTTAATATTTATCCCACATTTTGAGATAATGAAAAAAGATGTGTGGGATAGACATGAATTGATCGTGTTTATATACAGAGGGATGTTGATTACACTCGGCTTCGGAATACTTCAGTGGTTTTTTTGTTCTTCTTACGACTGTCATACGAATTTAAATCATTTTAAACATTTATCCTTTTCTTAAGGTTCCGTGCGCTTTTAAAGAAAAACTCGTCCCTTATCCTATTTGTTGTCCAGACCGATATCGCGAAAACTGCTTGAGGTGGAAATTTAGTATTAAATAAAGTATTGCGGACGAATTCATAATTTTAATAATTTCTATGTTATTTTAGGTACAAAGGTTTATAGAACAAGTGAACTCAGATAACGTTGCTTTGACTGGGTTGCAGTTTTTTAATGTTACCAAAGGACTTCTTCTTAGCGTAAGTAACTAAATCTTCTTTTTATTTTGAAGAACATACTCCTGATACATGGATAACTTTTAGGTCGACTAGTGACAACACTGTAGTACAAAACAGTTACCAGCGTAGGTCACGCTTAGATTTCCTTTACTACACTCCATTTCATTTGTATTTACTTCTCTTCCCTTACTTTACCTCACTCCAGTTTAGAACACTTCACCTCACTCCAATCTGAAATCAAATGAAATTTTATTATCATGCTTTGTGTTAGTTACATTATCATCTACTTATATTTACTACACTACTACTTCACTTGACGCACTACAATTCACTTTCATTTACTTCACTTTATATCGTTCAACAAGATAGATCATCATCATCATCATCATGCCCGCCTTTCGCGCGTCCACTGCTGGACATAGGCCTCCCCCAAGGATTGCCACAACGACCGGTTCTGCGCTGCCTCTATCCATCGGCTTCAGGTCTTCAGGTCGTCGGTCCATCTTGTGGGGGGCCTGCCTCTGCTGCGTCCTCCAGCACGCGGTCGCCACTCAAGAACCTTAATGCCCCAACGGCCGTCCGTTCTGCGAGCTATGTGGCCTGCCCACTGCCACTTAAGTTTGGCGATTCTGGAGGCTATGTCGGTTACTTTGGGCCTTTTGCGGATCTCATCGTTTCGAATAGGATCCCGCAAGGAAACGCCGAGCATAGCGCGCTCCATCGCCCTTTGTGTGACCGTGAGCTTTTTTATGAGGCCCATAGTAAGCGACCACGTATCTAATCCGTAAGTCATCACTGGCAACACACACTGCTCGAACACCTTAGTTTTTAAACACTACGGTATTTGGGATGAGAAGATATTACGTAGTCTCCCGAATGCTGCCCAGCCGAGTTAGATTCGACGAGAGATCTCTTTCTCGAAGTTGGATTTACCTGTTTGGATTGACTGTCCTAGGTATCTATAATTGTCAACAACTTCGAGTGCGGAGCTTCCTATTTTTACAGGAGTGGGTATAACATGGGCGTTCGACATGACTTTGGTCTTATCCATGTTCATGTTTAGGCCCACTTTTTTAGAACAACAAGATAGATAACTATAACAAATTTAAGGCGGGAGGAAGGTCTCTACAACAAGCCTACCGACCCACCAAATCAAATATCTTTACCACCAAACAGCAGATGCAAAAACCGTCATGAGTCAGTGACCAAGTCATGATTCGGTTTTACTCTGTGGGTTCACCGGTTTTTAGGAGTCTAATGCATCGATTTCTCGTCGAGTTAATAGTCTCCTTTCAGGGTGCGGTTGCGAAACGGGCGGTTGGTAATGCAAATTGGCGCCGCCCGTATCGTAACTGCATTATTTAGCCGGCATAGTGGGAGCTATCAATGTTGTTAAACAACAATGTATTTATCGACCCCATTCATGGACTTCTTAGAACTGCTTATCATCAGGTAGCTGTAGACAAAGTCACATGCTGAGCTCTAATAAAAAAAATCGGACCAGTGATTCTCGAGATATCCATTCACAGGCACCATAGTGTATTTTGTACATTAAAAAAAACATTGTGTGTCGGTTCCAGTAGGTTTCCGAATTTTCAGCAGATTCAGAGAATTCCAGATTTTTCCAGGGTGCGAGATCGGCCGTCTATTTAATGATAAACTTTCGTCTTTACCATCTTTACCCTATCTGTTAGAGGAGTTTGAGGGATGATGATAATGATGACGTTTGGTTGCAGGTGGCTGGTACCATAGTGACGTATGAGCTGGTGATGGTACAGTTCAGCAGTTCACCGCCGACACCCGTTCCTACTAGTACTAGTCCGTTATCAACAACCCCTGGTCCGAATGCTACAATTACCCATTTAAACTAAACTTTTTAATTTATATAAAAAAAAAATGTTTTAACTCGATTAGTGTTATGCATGTTTAATTTAACCCTCTCAATCATAAAAAAAATATTAAATGATTTAGTCAAGTTGGTGTTCCATAGTAAATAATTTTGATATATATCGATAAGTCAGCGATAGCAATAAAATCTCTCAAAATAATATAGAAAATAAGACATGTTTATTTTATATGTATAAACATGCATTTTATATTTATCTAACTCCCATTCTGAATAAATGACAATAATAATCGTATAAAATCCATTGCGTAGCTTAGAATTAGTGTCGCCAGATTTTTTTTCAGACTATGGTTAGGGACAAATTCCCCAATAGGCTCCTTCTTTTTTAATCCTACAACCCCAATAGAAGTGGCTGATCTAATAGAGAAGTTAAGGGAGGACTGTGCTCCTGGACCAGATGGGATTACGAATAGAATTGTTAAGTCGATAAAAAGTCTTATAATTGAACCTTTGAGTTTTGTAACCTGAGTTTGGAAACCGGATTATTCCCTGAGAGCTGGAAATGTGCAACTATTACTCCACTACATAAAGGTGGCGACAAAAATCAACCTGAAAACTATAGACCAATCTCGCTCTTAGGTGTATTTTCGAAAATGCTGGAAAATATTGTCAACAAACAATTAGTAACATTTTTAGAAACTAATCAAATGTTATCGGCACGACAATACGGTTTCAGACAAGGTAAATCTACCGAGGACGCAGTAACAGAGCTTGTTGATATAGCCGTCCGTCACCTGGATGTAGGTAATACCTGCCTTGGGGTTTTTTCTCGATTTGAAGAAAGCCTTTGATACCGTATCAATCCCTATACTCCTGGAAAAACTACAAATTATGGGTCTTAGATGATTGACATTTAATTGGTTCAGAAGCTACCTCACTAACAGAACACTCCATCAAGGTTGCCACACACTTCAGCCAACAGCGTACCCCCTCATTTGGCGTCCCTCAAGGCAGTGTTCTAAGGCCAACCCTGTTCATAATATATCTGAACGATTTATTGTCCCTGTCGTTGAGAAACGCTGACATAATATGCTATGCGGATGATACTGCTATTTTATTTCATGGGTCGACATGGGACGATGTAATCCGTCTAGCAGAACTGGGTATGATCAATGCAAAAAACTGGTTGGACCACAATCTTCTTACACTAAATACAGCCAAATCGTATTGTTAATTTTTTCACAAAACTCGGCACCACCCACTAGTTTCGGTCTAAAAATTCACAGTTGCCACCAGTCTAATCAAATAACGTCCTGCGACTGTGAGTTAATAAAGATTACAAAGAACAAAAAATATCTGGGGGTGGTACTAGACGACAAACTGTGCTTTAAATTACAAATAGCCGCTGTGATTAGAAAGGTGAGAAGGCTGGTCCACACCATGCGTATACTCCGAACAGTGGGATCTCCTTAAAACCGTTTATTTAGCGTTATGTCAGTCAGTCCTAACCTACTGTATAACTGTTTGGATGGCACCTACAAGTCAACTATGATAGGACTGGAAAGGGCACAGCGCTCCATACTAAAAACAATAATGCTGAAACCATTCCGGTATCCTACATTTGCTCTGCATCAAGAAGCTGGGATTCTGTCGGTCCGAGAACTCTTTGTCATAAAAACTGCATTAGCAACTCATATACATGTATTAAGTTCGGTTGACTACCCAAAAATGTTAAAAAGTCGGGTTTTCCATTTAAGTAATCCTTACCACATAAAAACTACATTCGCAAAGCGTTTTGGTATTTTTCTGAACTGTCACATATATAATAAACTCTTCCAAATCGATGACTTAAAAAAAATTAAGTCTTCGAGAGGCCAAGGAGGCTATCGAGAGGATTCTGCTAACTTGGACTTATGAACAGACTGAAGAGCTATTGGCGGTAATCACCTAATATGTTGCCAGCTATCCTAACTTTATTAATCCTAACGTTTGATTTGCTCGTACATTTTACATAGCCAATGACACAAAACCAACACAGGCTCACACATCGCATCGCTTTACACAATTTTTGATTGGTATAAAATGAATTGTTTGATTTGATTTAGTTTACTATTATTTTAATAAAATCTTGCATGCTGTGTCTAAACTTATTTTTATTATGCATTTATTGTAAATTTTATTTGTATTTATATTAAATCGAAATGTTTTCTCTATTGTTATTAGTTGAAATTGATTTGTTATTTATTGTAATTTTTTTTAAATGTCTCATAAATGCTAACCCCATTACTTTGTCAATCGATTTTGGGAGCCCGCGATACAGGATTTCCTAGTGCGGGGCCCATTGTGCAACTAATATGTGTACTTTTATATTGAATAAATGAATTATTATGAAATGGTTAAATGGGCAAAAAAAAATTTTTTTTTTAACTGTAGTTAATGATCGTTTTAAATTATTATTATAATTGTTTTTTTTTTAATATGTTAAATGCAACAAAAAGTACTGTTGGTTTTAAAATATGATTATGATTGTATAATTTTTTTCTTAAATATTATAAATAATAAGCAAGGTGTTCATTTATTTCATACTAACGTTGCGTATGAGTATTTGTCAGCCGTAGCACGACTTGGCAATACTAAATCGAGCATGGTTGAAATACAGGACAAAGTCAGTCCCGGCAGGACATTTAAAATTACGCCCGAAATACGGGACGTCCCGTGAAATACGGAACGTCTTGCAACTACTAAAATATCTAAGGGTACCATGAAGTTAAAAAAAAACGCGCCCGCGTGGACGGGCACGATTTTTAAATTCATGAAGGGTACAGAGAGACAGACATGGAAAGTGGCTTTGTACTATGTATTAAGGTGTGGATTATTTAATAAAATACTGATTTTATTATGCACATTTATTATAATGACAAAACTAAATTTTTTACAATTGATTGTGTAGACAAGATAGACTTATAATAACCAGAAACAACTATAAGGATTGTTTCCAAATGTATATAATAAGTAAGGTAAGTTCTCATTATAACATCTCCCTTTTTTAATCAAATTCTAATCTAATTGGTGGTCTAACTATACGACCCGACCTAGTTGTTTGAATATCTGCAGTCGTACAGCTAGGCCTAACCAATACAATATTTCCATGATCAGTTATAAAATCTTCACCAACAGGTTTGTCTTTCTTTCTAAAATTATTGGGATCATATACAAAATTTTTCAAAAACATTCTATTTCTTCTATACATTCCTCCTTCCTCCCCTACAACTACATAACTTCTAGGGTGAGGCCCAAAACCAGATATACTTCCTACACTCCATTTCTTATCTGACAATACCTTCTTAAATAAAACTTTATTACCTATGTTTAGTTTATTTTTATATTTAGCCTTTTTATTAAAATAATAAGATTTAAAATGATTGTTTTTCTTGATATAACATCTATGTTTTTTAAAATTTATCAATTTTGGTTTTAATAATTTTTCAGAAATAGGTATTCTAGTTCTTAGTGTCCTTGACATGAGCAACTGAGAGGGTGAATTTAAACTATTGTTGGGGATTGAACGATATTGCAACAAAGCCAAATACATATCACTTCCTGAATCATGAGACTTCAAAATCATGCTTTTTAAGGTAGCAATAGATCTCTCTACTTGACCGTTAGATTGTGAATGGTATGGGCTAATAGTATCATGATTAATATTCCATTCTTTAACAAAATTAGAGAACTCAATAGAGTTAAACGGTGGTCCATTATCTGAGACCATGGTTACCGGAATGCCATGTCTGGCAAAGATTGACTTAAGTCAATAATGCTAACTCTATATATTTGGAAAAATAATCTACACATACAATATATTTACTACCTAAAATGTCCATAAAATCTACACCAATTTTATTCCAAGGTAATAACTTAATTTCATGTGGAATTAATGGTAGCTGGCTGTTATTTTTACTAAATAATTGACATGACATACATGCTGAAACCATATTCTTAATATCATTTGTCATACTGGGCCAAAACAAACAACTTTTTGCATAATTAATGCACCGATTTATATCAAAATGACCCTCATGTATGTGTAACGTTCGCCCCCCTCGCCCCTCGATAACTCAAGCCTGTAAGACTGAAGAACTCCGTCGCCACTGTGAGATAATCATAGAACCTTTATATCTAATAAAAATAAATAAATTTAAGCCATGTAATCGTCTAGTTTAACCCTTTTACGTTGTGTATTTTAAACCGCTTCAGTAACCCATAGTTCTTTTAGAGGTAGAATTAATATTAAGATTGGTAAACTTTATAAAGTATGTTTGTGTGACTTAAACCCACTGTATACAATAATCCACACATGCAATATCAGAGTACGGCAAGCAGGGGATTGAACTGCAGTGTTCCCGGACTTGAGACCGCGAAGTGGGTTTACAGGATCCTTTTAGAGCGCAAACTCTCACCCCCACTGTGTTCAGTACCCTCTCTACCGAATCATATACTATATAATCATGCTAACAAAATACTAAACGTCGGCCAACGTTAAAAAAATAATTGTATTTAAATAAAATAAAAACTTACCAAAGCGCCGGATACGCCATGTCGCCTTAAAATCACACTCACCCTTTAACACCTGCACTACAACACGACTAATTAACAACTGACCTGGGCCTACGTGTAGCTGCTCCTGCGCAGCTTCCTATCCCCTCTACAGCGGGCGGGAACGTGTTGTGTAGTAATTTACTTTAGGCAATTTTACATCATATTTGTATATATGTAAAGTTTATAATACAATAACAAATCTCAGGGAAACGAGATAAGCATTATTAACTCGTGGTGTTTCAATCGTGTTTTTTTTGTGATACTATGTTCAAATATATACATCTTCATGAAATAAATTTTATATTGAAAAGTTTCATTAATATAAAAACAGAAGGTGTATGGACGAACCGTTACAGCCGCCCCCAAACTTTTATGTATAAAATACAATTTCGGGAAGTCATTTACTTAGATAATTCATTCATTCAAATCTTAAAATAAAAAATAAATACCATCACGGGTGCCTAATTGGCTCCCGAGAACCGTTTAAACGGCCTCAGGGTCCCAGCGGAGGTATTAATCCATCCTCATTTCGCCGATGGTATTCGGAGGCAACACTTAACAAGTGGCGTTGCGGTGTTTATGATGAAATATCCTCGTTGTATAAAGCGGTCACCCATCCCAGGCCGGCCTTGTTGTCATCTGCTTAACCTTGTTATAAAATTAACGATAAAATGTATAACCACACAATTACGAAATTTCTATTAACAATATTAGCCTCACACAATCAGTTTAAACCTAAAACGATCCAGCATCTTACGAAAGCATTTATTCAGAAGTCATTCTTTCATAAAGTCAACATTCAATAAAACCACCTTTTAAATACAAATCCAATAAAACAGTTATAACGTTCAAATTTGATATATATATTTTTGTTTAATGCCAGCATAATAAAATCACATCTAAAACCAATTTTTCATCACAAATAAAGTATAAATATTAAATAGATTAAAGTAATACTTAAAATTGCTGTTCACAAGACTAATAGAAAGGTATTTCGAGCTAAAACAGAAATATATTTTTGTTTAAAAGCTTAAAATGATTTTATATTGATTAATTGATTGCCTTAAGCATTAGCCAAGCTAATATAAAATATGACTACATAATGTGCAATCTAACTACTAGTGGTTTCTTTAAGGGATAAATTAAACCTTATTTTGCCACCTTTAGACGTCTAGAGCTGTGTGGCAAAGCGCATAACAGCTGAATAACCCGATTCCGACCGCTAAAAACTACGGAAAAATAATTATATTCAACACGGTGTATTTTTCTTTTTGTATTTTTTCCGTGTTTGAAACCCCATTAAAATACCGAAAATGATAATATTCGCTGGAATGATTTTGTTTTTCTCTGTGTAAATACAAAAGAAGTTATTTTATCGTTTGTAATTACGTGTATCATTATTTCTGATTAGAATGGTCCAACTAGATTACAAGTAAATTTCATCCATTCATTTCTAATTAGAATATTATAGAGGAAAAATAACTATCATAAAATTAGGGTTTCAACATTACCAAATCTGAGAAGCCATCATAAAATATCCTTTTAATTGCCTCTCTTTTATCTTCTTTTTGACGGATAACTTCGTATAAGAAATTCGACAAGTTTTATAATTAATAGTCAATTGTATTTTGATAATAAAATATTCGTTAATAGTAACAACCTATACATCTCTTAACATATTAGTGAATAATTGTTTAATTATTATAACATATTAGACAGAGGGAACAACCGAATATATAATTAACCCCAAATGTTTTTTAAATCAAAGAAAATATTTTTTCTTTGAGTTTATATTAAATTATTACCTAATTATGGTTTTAGATTCGACTCATGCATAAAATTGATATGTTAACACATTACAAAAACCAAAAAGCTAAGTGCAACTTCAGACTCAACTTGTAGTGGGTTTGTGATTTTCTTCCTTGCTTCCATTCTTGATTCAGAAGTTCTTTAGCGCAACCAAACCTTGGTGATCAGGATTGTGGGTCGGGAAACGTTTTGTGAATATAATTGATTTAATAAGTTAATAATAAACAATAATAATAGTTGGTTGTAAAGAAAATGATGTTAATGTGATGAAAAAAAAAAAAATATTTTTGATCATATTTAATGATGAAAAATATATCTTATCTATAATATTTTAATATATAATATCTATTTAGAATTGATAAAAAACCAACAAGACATTTAATAAATTCAGTTCATAAAAGGTATCCCCCGTTGAAGTGACCCCAAAGGGGAATATGCACTCCCGGCTGGCCAAGATTTGGAATTCGAAGCTTTAATAAAGAACAACAGACATAGTCATGTAGTTCTATACTACTTAATTTACGCATTAAAACATGTTAACATATAACAAAAATAGTTATCTTATTCCTCGAAGTTTTACGAGTGCTTACGTTTAAAATATAACAGCGTAACCTTGCCTCAAGTTAATCAATGTGGTACTGACTGATTTCTAGTACAACATGACATTCCAATAAAAAGGTATGGTTGTACGAATCCATCAGTATTCCAAACGCTGCTGCTTGAAGCAAAGCTATGCTGTAAAACCCAAATAAAAAATGTGGTAACTATATAATTGCAAAATATTCATTATGTAAACAGGCACGTAGATAATAATAATAATGTAGATAGCATAAGTTTTGCAATAACATTGGCACCAACATTACTTATCCTAATCGATATTTCAAGGTATTGCTAAGGAACTAAGTCATAGTCATTCAGGTCATAATGGGATCAGTCAGTTTAATAAGCATTGTGATCCGTCAAGTCAAAGTAAATTCCCAATAATAACTTGAACCATCTAATAACATAACTATATTTATAGCATACATCGAAGCCATATACATAGTAAATGTCATATTCGCTTTGCCTTAATTATATACCTACGCTTAATGCTAAGCATGCAACGTAATCCATAAAATTCCCAGGAATAAGTTTAGAAATAAAAGAGGATATTATTTTACAATAAATTTTAGCATGAATCAACCTAAAATATAACAACATTACAGTAGATTACATTGATACTTATTGTTGTAATACAAAATTAATATTATTAAGTATATAAATAAGCCCACCCCACTTGCATAAAAACAACATTTAAATCACAAAATTAAATACTGTTAAAACGGTGACATTGTAATTCCTTACGGATACTTGAGTATCAAGAAGAAACGAAGATGTTTAAGTTAATATGTAAGAATACATAAATGTTGACATGTCTGGATCTTGTCTGCATTTTATTGATTAAGTTGTAGTGAAATAAATATATTTATTTCGTAGTAGGTCAATCTACTATAAACATAATTTCTTTTTACTATTATCAATAGTTTTATTATTTTTTACCATCAAGTGATAAAATCAAGTTGTTCTCTCCAATACCATTAGATTTTTTTATTATTATAGATTATATAAATCTATATATAATAATTGTTTATCATTAAGATATTAAAATCTTGATTACAAAATTAAGTAGTTTTCTCTACTATTTATTAGCAGGTGATCTTGATTTAACAAGATTTAAGTATATTTCGTCCAATATACTAGTTAATAATCAGGTGATTAAAATCTTTATTACAAGATTACGTAGATACAAACATATAGTTTACTGGGTGATCTTCATTTCAAGATTATATTATTTCCAATAACCTCATAAAGGTACTTGATTTATGTTGCAGAAGAATACATAATACTTTTATGTAAACTAACCATTAACAGTTAGACAGTTTGGATAACCAGTGATAAATTAACAAGACATACCGACTGGTACAAAATTAAGTAGTTCTCTCTACTATTTATTAGCAGGTGATCTTTATTTAACAAGATTTAAGTATATTTCGTCCAATAGGTATACTAGTTATTAATCAGGTGATTAAAATCTTTATTACAAGATTACGTAGATACAAACATATAGTTTACTAGGTGATCTTCATTTCAAGATTATATTATTTCCAATAACCTCATATACTTGATTTATGTTGCAGAAGAATACATAATACTTTTATATAAACTAACCATTAACAGTTAGACAGTTTGGATAACCAGTGATAAATTAACAGGACATACCGACTGGTATATCGATAAATAAATTTGTAAACAGTCAGCCAGGCCCATTTTCCTTTTAAGAATTTTAGAAACACGTATAAGGTATAACATTTTATGCTATAAATATAAAGTCGCTTAGTAGTTTATAATTTTATTATGTAACAGGAAAATAAAACAAATCGGATGGATAAATAGTTTAGACACATATACATAACAGGCATCAGACATACTAAATAGACTCGATTACTTAAATATGTATAACATAAGAAATTACTACAAAATAAAAAAAACTTATGGGTATTATGTGACTTAGTAGTTAGATCACATACACACACTATCACGCCAGTAAAATGAAGTAAACGTAGGCCACTTCGCACGATATCTATAATACTTTTCAAGTTTCCACAACATCTATTCATACAGACATGTCTATTTCTAGACTTTATATTTATCCTAGTAGTTAGACAATCCTATTTAAATATAAAACGTTTTTGCAGGTTCGATCCCAGCTTATATATAGTGTATTATTTATAAATGTATCATCACACTAATTCCATTGCAGGGTAAATAGGAATATTAAGTGGTACTTCACTATTATCTATTCACTAATAATTTCTATAAAAATACATTTTACAGTGGAACCCTAAACATCATCGTTATCATATCATACCAACCAATACATCTTGCATTCCAGTCTCACTCAATGATCTAGTCTTACTGCTCATCGCGTCGCGTCAGGGCCCTCGGTCTTTTCTGTACTAGCTCGGCACTAGCCCGTATTACCATGACACACACATCATTACATCTTACATCTCACTCATTGAATAAATAGGTGGTCTAGGTTTCAGCCTAGGTGTAAAATACGAAATAATTACTACAATCAAAACATTTTAATTTACTACATTCCACATCGTAAAGATATATAGAAAATATGTTAAGGAGGCAGAAAATAATTTAAAATATTTTCTACCTATAGGTATCTACTTCGAGTGTGAATCCAGTCATTAACAATAAAATAAAAGTTGAGCACGAAAAAGTTTTGTTTTGAATAATAAGTTCGTTAGATATCAGCAAAATAATAAGTCTCTAATACTAAAATTTATATTTTTACAAATATTTGTCGAAACTACTTACCTACCTTACACAGCGGCCAACTTTATGATCCCTACAATAACTCGTCGAAACATGTTTTATCTGCAAAATAGGTAGGTAAGAGCGCTTTCAAATACTTTAGGTGTAAAAAAAAACTTTGCACTATGGAAAACCCCAACCCGTTCCCACGCTCGCACAGGCTTTATAAGTACATTTTTTTTCAAAGTTTTATTAGCTTGCTTTTAAAATGTTGTATGTCAAAGGGTACCGACACAAGCAAATCATTTTTTTAGCAAAGTTTTATGACTTTGTTATTGAAATTTGGCAGAGATTCCAAGAAAGAAATAGTACCTTTTAGTCACGTACACAAACATCGAGTCGAAATCCAGAAATTATATTATAGGTAAATTTGTAGTTTGATAAAATGCAAGATAGAGAAATATATAAACCTTACCATTATTCCTTGTCATAAAGATCATGCTATACAAACTTCCACTCAAACAGTCTTACAAAATATTAAGTGCCAAATATTCTCTAATAAAAGAGTACGTTTGAACACCAGCCTAGAATCCACTAATCTACATACCCCTATTAAAATAATTTACTAACAATAACCAGTAAATGTTGAATAACTAACTACACCAATCAAAACCCAGGGCGTATCAATTGTTCTAAACTATATTCTAACTATTATAAAGTAGTAAGTAAAAAGACTGCTAGGAAAATAGGAAATTAACCAATCAGTATATATTCCTTTAATCATCATCGCCAAATCTGCTTTACTATATATACTATAAAACAAAATTTAGTTACCCTATTTTCTACATAATGATTCATACTGACAACAACATAAACTCCTCGCCCCCATGTTTTTAAATCTTTACGCACCCATAATTTGAATTACCAATGTAATAATTAATTCTTTAAAAACCTCTTTCCATTTTTCACGAGCAACAATTGTAGGCAAATGTGCCTAATTAGATATTTATTTGATTATATGAATTATCTCAATAAAAGTTCCTAAAACCAATAATCCCAATGATATGTATAATTTGTTAATAATAATAATACATTAATCCTGGTCACGGCACCAATTGTAACGTTCGCCCCCCTCGCCCCTCGTATCATAGAAATATAATCATAGAACCTTTATATCTAATAAAAATAAATAAATTTAAGCCATGTAATCGTCTAGTTTAACCCTTTTACGTTGTGTATTTTAAACCGCTTCAGTAACCCATAGTTCTTTTAGAGGTAGAATTAATATTAAGATTGGTAAACTTTATAAAGTATGTTTGTGTGACTTAAACCCACTGTATACAATAATCCACACATGCAATATCAGAGTACGGCAAGCAGGGGATTGAACTGCAGTGTTCCCGGACTTGAGACCGCGAAGTGGGTTTACAGGATCCTTTTAGAGCGCAAACTCTCACCCCCACTGTGTTCAGTACCCTCTCTACCGAATCATATACTATATAATCATGCTAACAAAATACTAAACGTCGGCCAACGTTAAAAAAATAATTGTATTTAAATAAAATAAAAACTTACCAAAGCGCCGGATACGCCATGTCGCCTTAAAATCACACTCACCCTTTAACACCTGCACTACAACACGACTAATTAACAACTGACCTGGGCCTACGTGTAGCTGCTCCTGCGCAGCTTCCTATCCCCTCTACAGCGGGCGGGAACGTGTTGTGTAGTAATTTACTTTAGGCAATTTTACATCATATTTGTATATATGTAAAGTTTATAATACAATAACAAATCTCAGGGAAACGAGATAAGCATTATTAACTCGTGGTGTTTCAATCGTGTTTTTTTTGTGATACTATGTTCAAATATATACATGAAATAAATTTTATATTGAAAAGTTTCATTAATATAAAAACAGAAGGTGTATGGACGAACCGTTACATATGTATAACAGCATTTGTTTTCTTAAAGACTTAGGTACTATAATACAATCACAATTAAACACTAAACCATCTGCCACATGAATATTATTATAAAACTTTAAATATGGCCTAATTTCTAATTTAATTTTATTTTTATCAGTAGGCCACCCATATTTATAATAATTAGTTAAAAGTATCATTTCATGGTCTTTAACAGTTTCATTTTTTAAATTCTCTATCTGATCTGAAGACAATGCTAAGCTAGAAACTAATAAATTTACATGCAAGTTTATTTCACTTTCAAAATTCATCAGACACTTCTTTTATTTTGTCGCACAGTGGGGCACGAGATAAAGTATCAGACACAAACATTTTTTTACCTGGTACATACTGGACATCAAGGTCAAAGCCTTGAATTTTTAACATAAATCTTTGCAACCTTTGTGGTACTTTATGCAATGGTTTTTTAAACAACGGAACTAATGGCTTGTGGTCTGTATGCACAGTGACCTTTTGACCATATATATACTGCTGAAACTTCAGACAACCAAATACTATCGCCAATAATTCACGCTCAATTTGAGCATAGTTTTGCTGACATTCTGTCAATGAGGCTGATGCATATGCTATGGGATTAGTGTTGTGCGAAATAACAGCACCTACTGCAAACTGAGAAGAATCACAGGACAAAATTATTTTTTTATTTGCGTCATAAAATGTTATTACAGGAGCAGATGTAATCAATTTAAGATGATTAAATTCGGCTCTATGAGGCTCATCCCAAAGCCAAACAACATTATTTTTTAATAATGTTCTTAAATTCTGGGTATATTTGGAATAATTGGCAATACAAGATGATAAATATGTTAACATACCTAGGAATCTTAGAAGATCCTGTTTATTATTTGGCTCTGACATGTCCACAATTGCTTTTATCTTATCAGGATCAGGCTGCATACCATCACTTGAGAAAATATGCCCGATGTAAGTGATTGATGTTTTACATATATTAGATTTTGTTTTATTAAAACGCATATTAACTTCTCGAGCTCTTTCTAAAACTAATTTAAGAGCATTATTGTGTTCTTCTATGTTTGTGCCAAAGACTAGAATATCATCAAAATAAATAATTACATTTTTAATATTTTTAAACAAATCTATCATTGTTGAATGAAAGATTTCAGGTGCACTATTAATACCGAAAGGCAATCTTAAAAATTTAAAGCGACCAAATGGTGTTATAAATGTACATAGCTTAGATGACTCTTCCGTTAGTGGTAGAGTCCAAAACCCTGAATTGGCATCAAGTGTTGAAAAGTATTTTGCGTCTAATAGTTGATTTTTGATAGTATTTATGTCAGGGAATGGATAATGAGATCTTTTGAGCGCTTTATTAAGATTTCGCGGATCTAAACATAATCTTAAACTTCCACTTTTCTTTTTGGTTACAACTATACTATTTATCCATTCTGTTGGATCAGAAATCCTTTCTATAACACCTAAATTTTCCATTCTATTTAATTCAAGCTCTAAATCTTTATATATTTTAAATGGCACTTTTCTTAATGGTTCTTTAATTGGGACAACACTTTTATCAATCACCAGCTCACACTGTTTATTTATCTTACCTAAACCCTCAAACACATCAGTATAAGTATCAAAAAAAAAAAAATCCCACTGTATTCATAAGTGTCTGATTAAATGTCACATTATTAATTCTTTTAATTAGTCTCTTTAAGTTAACACAGGCTTTCAAACCCAAAATAGTTAAGCATTTAAAATCCACAATATGAAACAATTCAATTGACTTTAAATTGTTGATTTTACACATTAAATTTATTTGTCCCACAATTTTGATGTCTTCACCTGTAACCTTCCGTTAACTAACCGTTCTTCACCTTAGACTTGCAGTCCATTATGGAATTATTTTTAACATTACATTTTTTAAGATTAGATTTACTTATCACATTTGTTTGGGCTCCGGTATCGAGTTGACACATTATTTCACTATTGTTTATATTTACTGCAGATTGCCACAACACTGACTTTATGTTTAAATTTTCATAGTTCAGGCTCCCCATAAAAAGTTAACTGTTGCCTTTTTGGACAACAGTTAACATAATGCCCAGTTAAGTGACAATAATTGCACTTCTTGAAATATGCTGGGCACTTACTCCCATGTTTGTCCCCACAGCGTACACAATTTCCCCTGCTTTGGCTTTATTATGAGAATAACTTTTATTATGAGAATGACTTCTATTAGCATGTTGGTTTCTATTTTGATAAAATCTGTTGGGGGACCTACTGTTTCTAACAACAGCGACTGTATTTGTAGTTAATTGTGATGTCTGTACCTTTGTATGAAGAAGTGTTTTGACGAGCTCCACTGCTTTTGGAAGTTCAATAGGCCCTTCTTCTATTAACCTTTCTTTTATATAATGATAGTTATCATTGAGCCCACACGTAAAAATATCCTTGACAAGACTTTCTCTGAGAGTATCTAGCTCACATGATAAGCTGAGATTTGTTAAAGCTGTGACATATTCTTCAAGTGTTTCTTTCTCACCTTGACGTCTGCTTAAGAATTTGTACCTCTCAAACGATAAATTTGATTTCGGAGTGAAATAAGTTTTAAATGACTTTTCCAGATCGCTATACAAAACGGTGTCAAGAGACACATTGAAAGAATTATATATTTTGAGACATTCAGGCCCTAGATAATGAAGCAGTAGGGCCACTTTTCTCTGGTTATCTTCTTTTTCCAGACCTGTTGCTCTTAAATATATTTGGAACTGGGTTTTCCAATTTTTTCAGGCCCGTGGTAAATCCGGTGCATTTATATTTATTGGTTGCTATGAGCAAACAGCCATGTTTACGGCAGCAGAGCTAACAGGTTGCGATATTTTATCCGACGCCATTCCAAAAATAATAAAGTATTTGTGTTTCTAAATATTATTTACAATTCACTTTCACTTCTGACACCATATTAAGGTGTGGATTATTTAATAAAATACTGATTTTATTATGCACGTTTATTATAATGACAAAACTATTTTTTTTACAATTGATTGTGTAGACAAGATAGACTTATAATAACCAGAAACAACTATAAGGATTGTTTCCAAATGTATATAATAAGTAAGGTAAGTTCTCATTATAACACTATGTATGGTAGATAGTAGATAAAGATATACAAAAATAGAATATTCAAAGCACTATAAAAAAATATTGTTCTTGAAGTTAATTTGTCCTTTTCTAAGAGCATTGGCTTCTAATGACTCATTATCAAAGCAATTGATCTATGGATAAATAAGTATCCTCTTTACATTTTCCTCGTAAATCTTAGGTAGTGGCCCTTTAAACTTGATGCCAGACGTCATTAAAATTAATAATGACTTTCAAGTGTGACGACCAAGTGCGGTAAGATTTTTATAGGTTACACATCGGTGAGTGTGCGATAGAGCTCTATGGACTAATACCTCCAGCCCCATTTAGAGATCGGAGAACTAGACATGGAGAGGGTCTCCACTGCTATATCGTTACAATTTGTCCGAAACGCACAAAGCGCTTTGCTTTCATATTTTATATTGTATAGCAGGAACCAGACAGTTACAAGTTAAGTCTAGAGTAAGAGTGCTTAAATTCTACCTTACCAATGCTTTTAATCAGGTACTTTGGAGGTCTAATGCATTCTCTGTCAATTATTTTTAAATTTCAACTGTCTTACTAAAGTAAGACGGTTTTGGAGATATTGATCTGGACAGACAGACAGACGGAATGTCAGAACATCGCAATATGGGTTCCGTGTTCTTTAAAAAATACATGAAATACACCAGCTATAGCAAAATCATCTTCTAGTTTCTAACTATTCGCTAAGGCGTTAAAAAAATAACCAGTAGACACCCAAAGCATAACTACAGTAGTGAGTTCTCAATGATAATTTCTTACCAAGCGAATATAATTCCAGGAGTAGATATTGGGGCTTAATAATTAGATTCTATCCGCGTCCAAATATTCCCACAAGCGGACGAGGACACTATCACAGACATAGATACAGAATGGTGTAGATAAACAATGACATTTATGACAGTATGGCTCTGTGGGGTTCAAAGATTTTCGAGACTATGAAATTACACCGTGTCGTTGGTGCAATTACAAAACGACTTTCATAATAAAGCAATGAGGATATTTAATTATGAATCTGGTCCATAAGACATCTAAATGTCTTTTAAAAGGCAAGCGCATAGTTGTAAGGGTGTGGCCGCCTCCGTGGATTAGTGCTTCCGCCGGTGGCATTGTATGGCGTTAGATTCGATTCCCACCCAAAATAATAAAAAAACTATATAAGTATGTTTATCCATATAGTTTATCTTGGTCTGTGTGTTTATAAAATATAATATACCTTGTCTTGCCATAAATATTGTATCAAAAAAAGAAAAAAAAAATCTATTGCAAATAACATTTACTACTTTTACAGTGTGTTAGTTTAATACATAAATATAAAACAATTAAAAATATAAAAAGCTTATTCGAAGTAGTCTCCATTGGTTGCAATACAGTCCTTTAAACGTTGAGGCCAGTTATCAATAGAAGCACGCACTCTTTGCATGGGAAAATTCTTCACTGCCAATTGAATGGATTGTTTTAGGGACTCCAAATTATCATGACGTTTAGAGCAAGCCGTACTCTCTAAAACTGTCCATAAATCATAATCCAGCGAATTAAGATCGGGACTAGACGATGGCCAGTCTTCAGCTCTCATGAAGTCAGAAACGTTCGCTTCCAACGAAGACTGCGTCGACCGAGCTTAATGACCCGGCGCCGAGTCTTTCTGGAAGGATATGGTCCTGTATATGGATTGGTTATTGAACATGGTGTTGTTAAGGGGCTTAACTACCTTCTCAAGAATGGTATCTTGATACACTTGTGCCGATGTTTTGATACCTTTATCACAAAAATATGGCTCAGTCACTCCTTCATAGCTAACACCCCACCAAACCATCACTGAAGTCATCCGAATGCCCTATGTTGCACTCTGTTCGTTAAAATGTTGCTCAATTGTAAAAAAATCTTATCGGTAAACAACATTTATCTGTGACCTCCCTTTAAGTACCGCTTCAGTAGTTGTTTCGATTTTACCACCCTATTCTTTTTTAAATTATCAGTAAAGAAATTACCAGTGCGTCTCTTATAGGCTGCATCCTTTAAAAAACGCGACATGGTTCTAGGTGCTATCTTCATCTCCCGTGATAAAATCTTTTGCTTTCAGACAGGATTTCTTCTAATTTTTTCTCTTATTGCTTTGACCACCTTTTCGCACGAACACTACGTAGACGGCCAGATGTTTTTCTGTCACAAAAAACGGAGGTCTCATTGTACTTATTAATAGCCCGGTACACAAACATTTGACTAATACCAAGTGTATGGAGAGTTTTAAAAATTGCATTTGGCTCCATAACTACTTTGTGTAATGCAATCACAGCGATTCGGTCCTCTTTATAACCCCACTCCGTTTTGATAACGCAAAATATTGTATAATGTATTGGCGCCAAAACGAGAAAACACAATGAACAATCGAATAATAGTGACAGATTCCAAATTCAAATGTTATATTTTTATTATTTTTAATTGTAACAGTATTTATGGCCAAACTATGCATGTTAATATGTTTCTCGTAAACATAGAATAAACTATAGCTTGTGAAATGACATATATATAGGGTGACGGTAAAAGAATATATCATGATCAGTAAAGAGAAAACATTTCTTTTTTTCCTATTTACACATACACATAGGTACATATCATCACGGGTGCCTTACGGCGCACTATTTACACATACACATAGGTACATATTATCACGGGTGCCTTACGGCGCACTATTTACACATACACATAGGTACATATCATCACGGGTGCCTTACGGCGCACTATTTACACATACACATAGGTACATATTATCACGGGTGCCTTACGGCGCTATATTTACACATACACATAGGTACATATCATCATGGGTGCCTTACGGCGCCCTATTTACACATACACTTAGGTACATAAATCATCACGGGTGCCTTACGGCGCCATTTAAAATAGTTAAATGCGAATTGTACTTAAAAATATTGTTATTTTATTAAGTAACGAGAATGATAGCTAAATATACAACAAAAAACTTATAAAATAGCTAATCCATAGAAACTAGTACAACAATATGAATAAAAACGACCCAAATAAAAAATCCATATTATTACCGTTCGTCTATTACGTAGGCGAGTCTATGTTCGCAGCCGTTCAAAACCTACAATTTGATTATCTAACAAGAAAGCCAAATTCTAATTTGCTTAAATTCTGTCTGCTCCTAGTTTAGAAATGCCGAGACGTGGTGGTTCGTCCAAGTACTACTTATATCCGATACTCTAGCTATTTTGTGGTTAAGAAACGAATAAAGATAGTTTATTTGGTAATGTATTTATTATTAAAAATAAAAGAAAAGTAAAAGTACTTACTATTAAATATTTTAATTCGAAAAAGGTAATTAAATATTGCAAAATATAAATTAAATTGTGCTGGACAGATATATTTTGATGGCTCTCCTTTATGTCCTATTTGGCCTTCTCCTCTGTATATGTATTTTATTCTCGAAGTAAAAACTAGTTTTATTGAAGATTTTTTCCTAGTCCACATTATTGGGGTTCACAATAGTTTCCTCAGGTGCTTACTGATTCTCCGAACCCTGAACACGTGAAACTAAATTGGTGACCTCGACGTGATTAATTATATTTTTATTTGAAAAATGGAATACGGAGATGACGTAAACGAATAAAAAGTAATAAAGCAAATACAGAGGAGAAAGCCCAAGTCGGACATAAAGGAGAGAGATCAAAATGCATCTGTCCAGCATAAAATGTTATTCCAATATGTATGTAGGGATAGTGTCGCATAAACCAGAATATGAATGTAATGATTTCATATATTTCATCGCCTCTGAGGTCTAGGGTTACTACTCATGGCAAAAATAATATTAGTACTTTTTCTGTACAGTGTCCGTGGTCTGGGTGTTTATAAAATATATGTTTTAGCGCCGTTGTTTCTAGTACACATATAAGCTTATAGGTTAGTTTGTCATCAGAGCAGTATGTGTGTAATGTCCTAAAGTAAAACTAATTTCTATTTAAATTAAATCCACGTCTATAAGAAGCAATCAATCTTGTTTGTTCATAAATGAAGTCACAAATTTCGTAATAAATCTCTGAATTCATTTCGTGTTGGACCGAGCAGTAGTTCCAACAGTCTCCAGCGCTGGGGACAACAGATAAGTGTGCAGTAATTTAAAATTCTCGCTTTATTCAAAATAAATTGCCTTCTCGGGCATCCCGGCCCATTATAGTCTGTAGGCCATAGACTTATAAAATCAGTCGCGAATGATCATTGCGATGAACATTGATCAAATTAATTTATGATTATAATTAGTTAATAATATGTTACCTATTAAATTAAAATAAACTACGAGTCATTTCGAAAACATGATATCTCTCTATTTTACCATCATAACATTTTATATCCATTTGCCACCTCTAGCTGTATAATTTCGATTTATACTCTCTTCCTGTATACGGCACATGATTGGTGGAAAGTCACGTCGTGTCATATTTAATTTAGGACATTTTAAATCATAATATGTAGTTTTTTATTATTATTGAAAAAGTCCTAAATTGTAACATTACGAATTAGTTTGATGCGCAGGTCGTGTCACGTTACAACCGCTCCATATTATATTTAAGTATTTTATTTTATTTGTCTTCATATCATTTCATACATTTTTTTAAAATGACCACCAAATGTATCATAATACACCATTTTCAGGGAAAATTCCAGGTAGTAAAAACATGGTTAAATTGGTTAATATTTGTATGTAATACTCCAGAATTTTGACAGCTAGAAATTTCCCTTCTGTGAACGTTCCAAATTTTTCATTTAGTTTTCATGAAATCTTAGGCTTTGGTTATCAAATCAGATTCCTAACATTTTAAATTTTAATTATATAAACTATGTATTAGGTAATATTGTAAATTAAAACATATTCTTTAGGTATTTTCACATTTTTAGACACTTAAAACACTAAATCTTAGCGTCTCCTCTGACCGCTAGGTAGCTTCAAAAGTTCCCATACTAACCAAAAAAATACTGGCACTCTATAAATTAAAACTAAATATGAATTTTAATCGTAGAGCTCTAAAATCGTCTTTAAATATCTCGGACCGGCGATTTTTCGTCAGTCTCGAGGAAGCTTAAGAAAGAAGAAGAAGTCTAGCTACAGTGGCAGTGATCGACTGGTTCTCATCCTTGAAACCTTGAACCTGCTACGTCGAGAACCAGGCCCGATCCTGTCACACTTCCTTGAGGACTCCGGATTCTGGAGTTGCGGCCTCCGGGATTTGCCTAGACTCCACTTCGCTCGGGCGTCTGTTCTAAGGGTCGTAGACCATAAAAATATATCTTATATTTTAAATAAACTTGTTTTAACCTAACTAATATAATCTTTTCATTTTAAAATTACATTGGCGCCCAACGTGGTTGAGTACAGTTCCTATAACTACACTTTTCACCTAGGTACACACCTTCTTTATATTTTTTAACTTAGGAATTTCTTTAGTATTTTAACTTAAAAACTGTAAATATATATATTTTTTTGGTTTTGTAAATATTCTGAAAGAAAAAACTTGATTTTCCAATTTATTATTTGGAATTTTCTTTAAAAAAAAAACTTAATTTGATTTTCTTTTAGTAATTTTCTTTTAAAATTAATTTTCTTTAATTTACTTAAGCCAAATGGATACTAAAATAATAAAATTTCATTTTCTCAATAAATCAGAATTAACATACGAAGTATCTATCAGATATGATGAACCTTCTCAAAATTTAGTTGACCTTAAAAAACAAATTTTAAATTTATCTGAGAAATTACCATCTGACGATATTATTGATTCCACTTTTGAACCTAGTATTGATTTATCTGAATTAGCCTCCACTCTAAATTATATTGAAATTAAAATTTCCAATTTAGAGAACAATTTTGAAATTAATAATTCTAAAAGAATAAACTCATTTCTTAACCATGTCTATTATAGACTAAAAAGAATTGATCTTACGGATCATTCTGATCTTAATGATAACTACAGATCTTTAGATATAAAATACCAAAATTTATGCCAAACATTTAATACAATTAATAACCCTAATTCTAAAATAAATAATGATAAACTATCTATTAACTCTAAAAATATTATAGTTTCTTGTAACAAAAACAACTTTGCAGAACTTAAAAAGTTTACTTTTAATGGAAATACATGTCCTAGGTCTTTCCTAGAAAAGATTAAAGAATTTAGCATATCACGAAATATTTCAGATGACGAATTATTCAATCACGGTTTCGAATTTTTCACTGATAATGCTTTACATTGGTTTAGGTATATAAAGAATAATAATTTAGTAAATAATTGGCAAAGCCTAGCTTTAAAATTAATTTCAGACTTTGGTAGTCATGATTATGATTATAAATTACTCGAATCTATTAGGCATCGTACACAAGGTATTGATGAAAATATAATAATTTACATTTCTTTAATGTCTAGTATGTTTAACAGACTTTCTAAAATTCCTTCAGAAAATGAACAACTTGAAATTCTTTTAAGAAATATTCGTCCATCTTACTCATTGATGTTAGTTCAATATAATATTACTTCTATAGATCAACTTATTAACATTTGTAAAAATTATGATAAATACTTAGATAAAGAAAAATCTTTTAAAGAACCTCAAAATTCATCTTCTGACTTATTCAAAGATTTTAATTATAAACCGCTTAATTCATATAACAAAATCTCTAATCCAAATAAAAACTTTTCTGTAGCCGTTGTAAATAATAATAATAATAAAACAAATAATGATTTTTGCTATAGATGCCGTATTAATGGGCATAATTTAAAAACTTGCACTAAACCTAAATATTTAATCTGCTTCAAATGTGGTAAAAAAGACTAAAAAATAAGTAACTGTCCTGATTGCTTAAAATTTAAATCTAAATCCCCCAAAATTTCAGATATAAATACTAATTCAAAAAACTAAATAGCTTGGATCACAGCAATTCAAAATCCAATGATTGGAATTTATGGTTAAAATTCTTAAATTCATTTTTAAATACGTATAAAATATCTGTGATCCATTATAATGACGAAAAAGACAATGTCAGGCCTTTTCTAAATATTTCAATTAATGATGTTGACTTTTGTGGTTTACTTGATAGTGGTAGTTCTATAACAATTTTAGGAAATAATTCTCACCTAGATGTTTTAAAACTTGGTTTTTCTTTATCATCATCTCAATTTATTAATGTTTTTACAGCTAGTAGTCAAAATTTAAAATCAATCGGTTACATTGATTTACCAATTACTTTTCAAAACCAAACTCATATAATTCGTGCTTTTGTTTTTCCAAAAATTACTACTTCTTTAGTTTTAGGTATCGATTTTTGGAAGACTTTTAATTTAACCCCCAAATTATTCTCTTCAAATGAAATTTGCACTAAATCTCCTAAAGTTTGTTGTTTAAATAATAAACAAATCCATTCTTACTCATCTTTAGCTGATAATCAAAAACTTATTGTGGATAATATTATTTCTAAATTTAACAAACTTTCTTTTAATAGTCACGGTATTTTAGGTCGTACTTCATTAATATCTCACAGTATAGATACTGGGGATGCTTTTCCTATTAAGCAACGTTGTTATAGACTTTCTCCTGAAAAACAAAAAGCTTTAATTATCGAAATTGATAAAATGTTACAATGGCAAGTTATAGAACCTTGTGAAAGTCCTTGGTTATCACCTGTTTTAATAACTCCAAAGAAAAATGGAGAATGGCGATTCTGTTTAGATAGCCGTAAACTTAATTCTGTTACTAAGCGTGATGCTTATAGTTTGCCTTTTATTAGCGAAATTCTTGATAATCTTAAAAATGCAAAATTTCTTTCTAGTATCGATATTGCTAAAGCATTTTGGCAGATTCCATTAAAGGAATCTGATAAAAATAAAACAGCTTTTTATGTTCCTGGTAAAGGAATGTTTAGATTTATAGTCACTCCATTCGGATTAACTAATGCACCAGCTACACAGCAAAGACTGATGGATATTCTATTTACACCTGATTTTGATAATAAAGTATTTTGTTATTTAGATGACATAGTTATAGTTAGCTCCACTTTTGATGAACATATACATTTATTGCAGAAAGTTTTCGAAAAATTAACTTACGCAAATTTGATGATAAATTTTGATAAATGTTGTTTTCTTAAAAAAGAACTTAAATATTTAGGCTACATAGTAGACGAATTTGGCTTAAGAACAGACCCTGAAAAGGTTCGGGCTATATTAGAAATTCCTATTCCCTGTTCAAGAAAAGAAGTAAGAAAATTCTTAGGTACCGCTAGTTGGTATCGTCGGTTTATTCCTAATTTTAGTGATTTAGCTGGTCCATTAAACAAATTAACTTCATCTGCTAAAAACTCTCCTAAATTTTCATGGTCACCTGAGTGTGATAATTCTTTTTTAAAACTTAAAGAAGCATTAGTTACCACTCCAGTTCTTTCATGTCCTGATTTTAATTTACCATTTTCTGTACATTGCGACGCTTCTGATTATGGAATCGGAGCCATGCTCTCTCAACAAATAGATGATAAAGAAGTTACTATTGCCTATATGAGCAAATCTCTTTCTAAACAGGAACAAAATTATTCAGTTACAGAACGTGAAACCTTAGCAGTTATTACCGCTATTGAACATTGGCGTTGTTATTTGGACAACGGCTTAAAATTTATTATTTACACAGATCATGCAGCTTTAAAATGGTTTATAAACTTATCGAATCCTACGGGTAGATTGGCTAGATGGACTGTTAGACTGTCATGTTTTAATTTTGAATTGAAACATAAAAAAGGCAAAGATAATATAGTACCCGATATTCTTTCTAGAACTTGTAAAAAAATTCATAATATTAATTCATTATTCGTTTCCCCACTTTCAAATCCAATTGATTGGTATAATAAATTATTTTCTGAGTGTAATAATAATCCACACAATTTTCCTAACTATTCTATTAATAATAATGAATTGTTTATAAAGATAGAGAAAACAAACTCTAATAATAATGATTTTATTTGGAAAAAAATTGTTCATCCCGATTCTAGACTTAATATTATAAAAAATCATCATGGTTCATCTTCAGATGTTCACTTTGGTGTTTTTAAAACTTACAAAAAAATATATCTTCATTATTTTTGGCCTAGTATGTTCAGGGACATAGCGAAATTTATAAAAACTTGTGAAACTTGTTTGGCTTATAAACACCAAAATCATTCTCCTTATGGTTTAATGGGTAAACCTAAAATTTGCTCTAGACCTTTTCAAAGTATTTCAATAGATCTTGTAGGTGTCCTTCCTTGTACCAAAAAACAAAATCAATACATTTTAGTTATAACTTGTTGCTTTTCCAAATATTGTTTATTGTTTCCTTTAAAACGTGCTACAACTCCGAATATTATAAATTATCTGGAAAATAATGTATTTTTAGTACATGGAATACCTCAAACAATTATTTTAGATAATGGTTCACAATTTATTAGCAAAGATATGAAGTTATTCTTTAAAAAATATAATATACCTAATATATTATATACCCCTAAATACTGTCCACAAGTTAATACAGTGGAAAGATATAACAAAACAATAATTACAGCAATCAGTTCTTTAGTCCAAGATGATCATCGTTCTTGGGATACTTATATCCCAAAAGTCCAATTTGCTATAAATAGTACGGTTAATCATGTTACAAAATTTTCCCCTGCATATTTAGTATTTGGTAGAGAACTAATAACTTGTGGATCTCTTTATAGCCATTGTTCAAATTATGATGAAATTACATTTTTACCTCGGAATATTTATGCTGAAAATTTGGGTTTACTTTCTGATACATTTTCTAAAGTTCAGTCAGCTTTATACGATGCACATTTAAAAAATTCATCTCATTATAATCTTCGCCGTTCTTTTAAAGAATTTAATGTAGGAGATATTGTTTGGAAAAGAACATATTATTTAAGTGACGCTGGTCGTTATTTTTCAGCTAAATTAGCACCAAAATTTTTAAAATGTAGAATAATATCTAAAATATCCCCTTTAGTGTATGAACTTGTAGATATGACTGGTAAAAATTTAGGCAGATGGCATATTAAAGATTTTAAAATGTAACATTTTACTTCCGTAATCAGTTTTTTAATTTACTTTTACGGCGTAAACTTAATATGTTTGATACTTTCCTTGAAATATGTATATTTTTATTAACTAATGAGTAATTCTAAATTCTAAAATGACTTATAACGTCTATGACTTATAACGTCCTGTTTATTTTCGCTTTATATTGGCTATAAAATCTTTAAAAAAAAACACTACTTAATAATAATAATAATATAATTATTTTGCTTAAAAATAATTTTCTATAAGACTATTATGTCATAGAAATTTTTATCGAATTTTTTTAAATCTCTTAAAATAAATTAAAAAACCTAACCCTTAAACCGTTTTTTTTAATTAAAAAAAAACTCGTAAATACGTTTAATTAATTTTGTTTTTAATTATAACTCCTTAATATTTTTATATGTACATTTGTAAATATCACCTAGATCTCTTTATAAACTGTACATATATTTTAAACTTTAGTCATAGAATTACTACTTTATTTTATAGACACATCCTAGAACATAATCTTAAACTTATACCTAGAACTTAAATAAATTGTTCTTAGGATTATTTATTTTAAACTTTTAATGATTTGAAACTTGAATTAACTTATAAAATGTTAATTTTATAGTTTTTTAGACAACTATGAGTCAAATACTTGTTCTAACGTGGTCGTAGACCATAATAACATTTCTTAAACCTTATTTGCTTAATCTAAAAAGAAAACTTTTGGCTTAAGTAAAGATTTAATTTTTTTTAACTTAAATAATTCATAATATTTTATGTTTTAACTAATAAACCTTGAACCTAGAACCTTTGACTGCTACAAACTTTTAAAACATAAAATATTTTATTTTACTTTCATGATTCATTAACCTCATTAAATCTATATATTTCTTAATTTTTGGCACTATTTCTATCTTAATTTATGTATGTATATATTTATTTTCTACGGAGCGGAATGACAACTCCTTAAATATGCCTTACGTCGTCAATGATATTATTATTTTATGTATGTTTGTTCGATCACCCTTATATTTATGTATTATATTATATTATATTTTTTAAAGAGCGGATGACAACGACTCTCTAAATATGCCTACGTTGGTATTGTGTTTTCTTACCTTCTTTGAGAAACACAATATTCTTTCTTAATGTACTTCTATCAAGACCTATGCTACAACCTTGGTAGAAAGTACCCTTCTCCTTGAAAAACTCCCACCAGGCCGTTTGCTACAAACCTGGTGAGGAGTACACTCCTTGAAAAACTCCCACCAGGCCGCTTGCTACAAACCTGGTGAGGGGTATTATACTTTGCGCCTGGGAAATAAACCCAGGGCGGGGTGCTATAATTACAGGAGCGGATACGGTAACTCCTTTATCAAATAAGCCTAGCCGACAACTACTGTGTCAAGAACTTTTCTTGTACCATATCTATCTAAATTATTTATTATCTTTTATATCTTCTTGAAAAATTTTTCGGGAAGCCTAAAAATTTTATGGGGAAATGGGGGTATATGTCACGTTACAACCGCTCCATATTATATTTAAGTATTTTATTTTATTTGTCTTCATATCATTTCATACATTTTTTTAAAATGACCACCAAATGTATCATAATACACCATTTTCAGGGAAAATTCCAGGTAGTAAAAACATGGTTAAATTGGTTAATATTTGTATGTAATACTCCAGAATTTTGACAGCTAGAAATTTTCTTTTTTGTGAACGTTCCAAATTTTTCATTTAGTTTTCATGAAATCTTAGGCTTTGGTTATCAAATCAGATTCCTAACATTTTAAATTTTAATTTTAATTATATAAACTATGTATTAGGTAATATTGTAAATTAAAACATATTCTTTAGGTATTTTCACATTTTTAGACACTTAAAACACTAAATCTTAGCGTCTCCTCTGACCGCTAGGTAGCTTCAAAAGTTCCCATACTAACCAAAAAAATACTGGCACTCTATAAATTAAAACTAAATATGAATTTTAATCGTAGAGCTCTAAAATCGTCTTTAAATATCTCGGACCGGCGATTTTTCGTCAGTCTCGAGGAAGCTTAAGAAAGAAGAAGAAGTCTAGCTACAGTGGCAGTGATCGACTGGTTCTCATCCTTGAAACCTTGAACCTGCTACGTCGAGAACCAGGCCCGATCCTGTCACACTTCCTTGAGGACTCCGGATTCTGGAGTTGCGGCCTCCGGGATTTGCCTAGACTCCACTTCGCTCGGGCGTCTGCTCTGAGGGTTGGAGAACCTCCTTGTGCTGCAGGACCTTGCCTCGGGCTTCGAGCCTTGAGTGACGAGGCCATCTGACTTCTCGTCTCAGGCATTGGCCTGAGAGACGGGAATTCACCTCTTCGTGTACGACTGCCTCTACAGCCGTGCCGCCTGCCGTCTGCGTGCTGCCGTCGTGCCGCCGCCTCCCCTTGCTGCCGTCATCGTGCCGCAAGCCACTGCTTCACGGACCTCACCTCAGGCCTAGAGCCTTGAGAGTCGAGGCCATCTGAGTCCTCGTCTCAGGCGTCAGCCTGAGAGACGAGGCCTCGCCTCATCGTGTGCGGCTGCTACAGTCGTGCGTGCTTGCTGCTGCTGCCATCGTGCCGCCACCTTCCTGCTTGCCTGCCTACATCTGCTGCCGTCGCCTGTCTACGTGCCAGTCTGCGTGCCAGTCGACGTGCCAGTCCTCGAGCCTGTCCCTCGTCAGTCCTTCCAATCTTCCCATACTATACGGTCAGAGTTTTAGTTTATAATAGGCATATCCATTGTAGGCAGGGCCAACATTTATTAGGTAGGTCTCTTACATAGTTACTGTACTCAAAACCAACTTAACTTGTAAATAAATACCTATTTTAAATAAACTTGTATTAAACCAACTTAATTTTTCATTTTCTTTAATTCTTAAAAACCCCCCCGCTACAGTCGTAATCATCTATTTTAGATATTTTTTTCATAGCCCTCTCTGCCGGCCGCCTGGATCCGCCACGGGTTAGTATAAAATATTATATAATATAGTATAGTACAACATTTAAAAGAAGCATGGATTGGTACCTGAGGTAGGCATAGTGGAGCCAATATAATAATGTATGTATGTACACACAAAGCAAGTGTTAGACTCCTGTGCAAAGGATGAGTACAGTAGAGCTAGGGGCAAACCTAATGCGCGAAGGCTATCGCACGTTTCACTAACTTCTTACCGCCAAATAGGTAATAATGAAAATTATATTTTTTGGTGTAGGTAATAGGTATATTTGTTAATGTTGCTATTTTAGTTTTAATTCAAGTATAATTTTATTTTGAAATTAGATTAAAATTAGGTAACACGGCACATGATTGGTGGAAAGTCACGTCATGTCATATATACCAATCCTATGCAATAACTGTGCACTGGCACCGATGCATTTTTCCAATATCCCCATACAAATTGGTCATTTTAACATTACTAATTTGTATGGGGAAGCGAACATTTTTTTTTGTATGCGACCGATGGTTCCATGGGAAAAGTTGTTCGATTTGATCAGTAGAGCCTCATATTAGCCCAAAGTACAACCTTTCAAATTTAATTGTTATAGGACATTTTCAGTAAGCCATCGGCGCGGCGCGGCGGTGTATATAATATATTAATAATAACAATATAATATAATAATATGTAGGACAATTTACAAGTACTATGTATACCAGTAACAAGGATATAATACATATTATATTTTATGAAAAGTAAAAATAATAAATAAATAAAAAATGTAGACTAGTGCGAATTCTACTGCAGCAGTTATGAGAGCTCTATGGAGGAGACAATTTAAATTGGAATTTCTGTGTAAAGTGAATTTTTAGATAATGAGGTGTAAGTGTTAATGTTGTGTTTTTTTAACGTAAGCCGGTGTAAGTTTTTTTTTTTGTCCTAGTTAGACTAATTTTTGGCTGCAGCTTCGCTTGCGTTATACATTTAGTAGTTAATTTTCCGAACTGAAGCTTTTACTGGGAATTTTATTACGTGACAGATCTAACTCAAACGGTATGCAAAACATATAATATAAAAATATATGCAATATAAATATATATTTAATGTAATATAAATATATATAATGAATTGCATTACGAGTATATTAAAATATACAAGTAATGCAATTCGCCTTGGTCGCCGCCCATTTCGTAATCGCATTATTTAGCCGGCATGGTGGGAGGGATCAATATTGTTTAAAAACAACCCTTTAATGGGCTTTGTAGGTCTGCTCACCACCAGGTAGATACAAAGTTACACGTGCTCCAATAAAAAAATATAAAAAAAACACGGCATGTGACGTTGTATGCTTTATCGCCACTTCAACCGCCCCTTTTTAACCGTACCCTGAAAGGAGACTACCACGCGTAAAAGATGCAGTAGTCTCCTGATAACCGGTGAACCCAAAGACTAAAACCAAATCACTTGACGGTTACGGTAACGATTTTAATTATCTTTATGAATAATCAAATTATTGAGCACAGGTGTATAATAATAATAATAAAATCTTTATTTGCCAAAAAATATGGTACAAAGATGTTACATTTTTTGTTCGTTCGTAAATATACCTAATTTGATTTAAAGTAAGTATAATACACGGTAAAGGTAGAATATCAGTTTATTTTAGTCACTCATTTCCGTTATAAGCTTCGCTGATTTTCTCTGACGAACGATTTACCGGCTGTCATGCTGTTTGCTGTTAGAAACTCCGCCTTAAATAATATATATATTTAGCTATTCAGAATTAAACTCTCTATCTAAATATTTCCGATCCCCAAGACAAGCTATGAAGTTTAACATTTGAAAGGTTTTGGTAATAAGTTTGGGTTTCATATTACCTACTGTTTATTTTTATAAGAGTAGGTATGAATTACAATTTTTAATGAAAGTTCCAACAAAAAATAAAAATCTCCCGAAATTATTTTTTCTTCTTAAAAACGTTGAAATCTGAAGCCGTGAAAAAGAAAAATATAAACGATTGAAATGGAACGCCGCCGCGTCGCTCCAAATGTAATGAAACTCTTAAAAGCCACCAAAATAAATACAGATTGACGAAAACTCCAAATGAGAAAGTTGTCTGAGGAACAGACATTTCTCATCATACAAGTATACATATATATGTGAAATATTGCTCTGGCCACAAACTAAGCTCAAGGCTTATACTATGTGTACCAGAAACAACGATATCAACACGTATTTTATTTTATAAACACCCAGACCATGACAATGTATAGAGAAAAATGTTTTTCCAAAGGTGCAACCACAAGTCTACGGAAGCGGTCGAACTCTGTCTTGTTTATGTGGCCGTAATATGGATTTAATTCTTGTTTGAAAGTAAGTTAAAAACATCATATTGTATGGTCAAGTAATATAAAATACTATATTTTGTTCCCTGGATTAGCTCTCAAGTTGTAAAACCCTTATAAATGAATTTATAAGACCTTTAATAAATTGAAAGGTGTTATAAATTAGCCGGCATAGTGCAAAAACTGTCAAGTGGCCTAGTCATGTTTCGGTTTTAGTCTGTGGGTTAACCGGTTTTCGGGAGGGTGTATCGATTTCGTACCGAAGTGGTAGTCTCCTTACATGGTGCGGTTACGAAACGGGCGATTGACTTGACCTTAAAACAGCGAGGATATAAAAATAAACTCGTAATGCAAATACGTCTTTGTCTCCACCCATTTCGTAATCGCATCATTTAGCCATAGTGGGAGCGATCAATGATGTTAAACAACATTTTTATTTATTGATCTACCTCATTCATGGACTTTGTAGGGCATCAGGTAGATAAAAAGTCACGTACCGTGCTCCAATAAAAAATAGTCTATCTAACACCTATGTTAGACACATACTATATACGTCATAACACTAGTCAAACATACCTACCGTCTTAAAATAAGATAAAACAAGATTTTTTATTTAAGCATATAAGTGAAAATATAACCTGTTAATTATCAACAAAAGAATACTTACTAAATACGTAATAAATTCCATTTTAAGCCCAATTCATAAAATTTGTAGGTACAAGAGGCATATATATAGGAAGAGTTTATTAAAATTAACTTATTTAAATGGTATGCTCGGCGTTTCCTTGCGGGATCGTTTTCGAAACGATGAGATCCGCAAAAGGACCAAAGTAACCGACATAGCCTCCAGAATCGCCAAACTTAAGTGGCATTGGGCAGGCCACATAGCTCGCAGAACGGACGGCCGTTGGGGTATTAAGGTTCTCGAGTGGCGACCGCGTGCTGGAGGACGCAGCAGAGGCAGGCCCCCAACAAGATGGACCGACGACCTGAAAAAGGTCGCGGGAAGCCGATGGATACAGGCAGCGTAGAACCGGTCGTTGTGGCGATCCTTGGGGGAGGCCTATGTCCAGCAGTGGACGCGCAAAGAAAGGCTGGCATGATGATGATGATGAAATGGTATGTGGTCTGGTAATAAAAATATGTGCTAAAAATCAAAGGTTGAAAATATTTATAACAGAAACTTAACAATAAATAATGGTAAGCGAGTTGTTTGCGCACGGAATGTGATTGTATACCTGATAGTAGTTCTGCAAACTTGTCGATCAATGATACAATTGTGTGTGTGCAAGTAAATACGTTTAAAACCTAAAATGCTTGTTGAGAGCTGTCAAATGTCAAACTGCTTAATAAAACAGTTGTGACAGCTCTTGAATAAACACTACCTTTTCACAGTTTCAAATCCCTTGAAGCGTTTAAATTATTAAACAATTTACATAGAAAATAATGACTGGTAAATCAAAACAAATATGAAAGGTGGGAATGGAACTCACGACCTAAGGATACAACGCCTAAGGCCACTAGTCTACGGAGGTTGTAGACTAATAATTTTTATTGTAAACAATTGTTTTGAGCAATGTAATGTCCATTAAAAATATAAAGTATAGAAAAAATTCATACTCTTTAAGCTGAATACACCTAAAGATGTTTTTTTTTTTATTGGAGCACGGCATGTGACTTTGTATCTACCTGGTGGTGATCAAAGTTCGTAAATAATATTTATCGCACCCACTATGCCGGCCAAATGATGTGATTACGAAATGGGCAGCGACAAAGACGTATTTGCATTACGAGTTTCTTTTAATATCCTGGCTGCTTTAAAGTCAAGTCAACCGCCCGTTTCGTAACCGCGCCATGAAAGGAGACTACCACCTCGGTAAGAAATCGATACACTCTTCGGAAAACCGTTGAACCCACAGAATAAAACCGAAACATGACTAGGTCACTTGACGGTTTTTGCATTTGTATGGGCAGTGGTAACGAGTCCGATTGGTCGGCCTAGATTATATTTATTTGACATGTAGAATATTTAAGATATCATCTAATCTTTTAAACTCTAGTATTGTACTATACGTACCAGAAACGTTGTTAAAACAGATATTTTTATAAACCCTCAGACCATCGCGTGCTGTAAAAAAACGTACTGATATACTTTGCCATGTTTGGGAATCGAACCGGCGACCTATGCATACAACGCCACCACGATACGACGGATAATTCGCGTGTCGAAATGTATTGCCTACTTCAAGTTTTAAAAAGCTTTTGTCATTCTTGTATTTCCTGTTCTTTATAATAGACTCTGAATATTTAATAAGAATGTCAGTCAAGTGAGTGCTGTATTCACTATACTGGAACCCATGCAGTATATATGGAGACATAATAGCAACCTGCTTTCCGCTAAAATCACAAACGATTTCACGTCTTCAATGCACATTGTGGTGGATCACTTTATACCGTTTTAACTGCTAGTGGCAATAGAAATAATGCAATAAAAAATATATTAATATATTAAGCAATTTTTTTGCTCTGAATTTTCATCAAGTTTAACTTCCGATCTCTAGTAAAAAAGCGACAAATAAGTCGGCAGCTGGCGATGGAACTTGATAAATAATAAAGTATTTTAGTTTTATTTATCCTTAAATCTTAAAATATGTATTTTATTCTTTACAAACTGTACAACTTAAATGCAAAAGTTTTTATGTTTGATGATTAATTACGCTTAAACGGCTAAATTGATTTATTTTTTGTCAAACATATCAAAAATGTTCTGTAATTGAACATAAGATGCTATCATACATTCAGTGGTTTAATTTGGTTTTTGTAAATTTATCTACAACAAAGCAGGTAAGTACTTAGAATTTATTATCTCGGTAACATTTCAGTTAAATAAGTGTAACTATTTAACATTTAAGACCTCCGTGGAAAGGCGAGCCACGTGAATATGTGTTTAATTAAATTACTATAAAGTTTTACAAAATATATAATAAATAAATAATATGCCAATAAATATTATTAATAGTCTGTTTGGTCTATCAATAACAGTAATGTCTATAAACACGGCAATATTACAACTGTAGACTATATATTTTGTGTTAACTTTTAAGGATGAGTAAGAAGTTTATAAAAAAGTTTTATTCAAGTAATTTGGAAAACCGTTTGCGTCTAGCCGCGGGTACTAACTCGTCCCTCCACTTTTGTCTCCGAAGAACGTTATTATCCTGTCGTATGATTGGCCTATTTCCTGTTATCGGATTATTTCGAAATGACACCAAATATTTACGGTAAGATTTTTTTATTATTATACATATATCACGGGTGCCTTATAGCGCCCGAGACCGCCTAGACGGCCTCAGGATACTCAGTGGATGGGGTTTTTAATCCCACCTCGTCATAGCCGTTGGTATGAATTTACACCGAACAAGTGGCTAGCGTGTGTTTGGATAGACTCAACTACCCATCTGTAAACACAAGTTGGTATAGTGAAATAGGGACCGACAGCTTAACGACAGCTTTCCGAGGCACTAAAGTAGTGTTGTTAAACAAATGTACATATTTTTTTAGATTAAAAACTCATTGGTACACACCAGGGGTGAACCAGGGTCTAAGTGTTTTAAGTCTAAGGCTTAACAAACTTTTTCACCATATTTTTTTTTTATTTATTTCTAAAATATTATTATTTTTCTATACTAATAGTAATAATAATCTATACTAATAGTATAAAGAGAAAAACTTGATTATCTGATTTCTTAATTAAATGACGGATGATATCGCGGGGGGCAACACTAGTATATTGGACATTTCACACAAATTGTTCTAGCCACAAAGTAGGCGCTTTTAAAATGGGCCTGTCTTATACCACACTGTGTACACACACACAGTAGCAACGATAGATACTATACATAATATATATGTACACGAACAGTGCTACGATGTAGTTACTACATTATAAATAGTACTAGACAAAATTATAATAGTGCTACAACGTATTCTTTACATTATAAATAGTACTGGACACGGTTATAATAATAGCGCTACGTAGTAGTTACTCCATTTTAAATAGTACTGGACAGGGTTACAATAGAGCTAAGACGTATTGAATCCAAAATAAATAGAACTGGTTAGGGCTACAATAATGCTACGACGTAGTTACTACATTATAAATAGTACTGGACAGGGTTACAATAGTGCTACGACGTACTTACTACATTATAAATAGTACTGGACAGGGTTACAATAGTGCTACAACGTACTTACTACATTATAAATAGTACTGGACAGGGTTACAATAGTGCTACGACGTAGTTGCTACAATATAAATAGTACTAGACAGAGCTACAATAGTACTACGACGTAGTTACTACATTATAAATAGTACTAGACAGAGCTACAATAGTACCACGACGTAGTTACTACAACGATATTAGTGCATGAAACCATTCTGAGAGACAGATGCCTCGAACATCCGCGTAACAATTAATTTTTAATATTGCAGGATCCAATGGAAATCGGCTTACACAATATATTATTTGTTAAGTACAACTGGTCAGATATTGTTGAGTCTGGCATCATTCGGTTTACTAATACAACAATTTGCTTTATCCAACATTAGTAAGTATTTACCTTAACTATGCTAATAGTAATTACAACAGCTATTAGTGTAATTATTGATACTTTAATATCAAACCCACGGCAAGCATAGACTGATATTTTGTGCAAGACTGATATTGTCTGCACTTATCGACTGAGTCTTCCTTGTCTAACATCAATTTTACTATTTTCTTCTATTTACATTTAAATTAAGTAAATTTATTTAGTGGATAAAGTTTATTTAATTTTTAAATTGTGAAGAAATTTTAGATATGTTTTCAAATTATTGCATTATAATAAGTTCTGTTTGAATCGTTTATAATTTATTTATTTCAGCAAATTGCATGTTCTATATGTCTGGTTTGATATCAACATTATTAATGCTACGCGTGGCGTTTCGTTGGCAAAAGACTGTCTCGATTGTGGAAGCCATCGAGAAATCTCTGCCGCCAATCTCAAGCAATACGCCATTTCTTTGCAATTTGTCTATGGCATTAGTATTAACAGGGGCATTAGGTATGTAGCATCAATACGTTTTTATTAATTTTCCCGTTGGAAACTGTTAATGATAAATACAACTTCTCTCAAACCATGCCTATATGTACCATTATGACGAAATAAAAACTATTACCTAATTACTAAAGTTGGAAATACATATTAAATTTTTAAATATGCTAAATAATATCTTTATATCAAACATGTAGCAGGTGTAGTTATCAAAATATGTAAATTTATTTAACGCTATGTTTTTTCAAAGGTGAGTTAAGTAAGTAAGGTGAGATGTAGAATTCAGTAACAAGCCTCTATAGATATTTTATATTTTATAGTACCTAATAAACATTTTTGGCATTAGTGTAAATAAGAAAAAAAAAGCTAAAAGTGTACATTCATATTATTTAGTAAAATGTATATATTTTTTCAGTGGAACACCTTAGTTCAGTAATATTTGGGTTACAAATGGCCAAACATTGCAACCCTGAAGGATCCACTTTGGAGACATTCTTTTTATTGGGAAACCCTTGGGTGTTTAACGTCGTGCCCTATAATGAATTGTCAGCTTTTTTTACCATGGTAAGATTTATTATACCGCCTCCGTAGACTAGTGGTTGCACCATTGGCGTTGTATCCAGAGTTCGTGAGTTCGATTCCCACCCACGGAAAAAATATTAGTACGTTTTTAGCAACATTGTTGATTTTTAAGCATTTCGCAGCGTTGGATTAAAATCAAGCGTGTGATGTCAATATTTTAAAACACCATAAAACTTTTTATAACGCCTTTATTATAATTTTATTATTAATTAAATCGCCTCAACACATCGCAGTACTACGCCACGATCGCCATAATGAGCACAGATTATAGTCTTGTCCCGCGCCGCCAGATAGTTCCGTACGCCACCGCTGCTCCGCCTCGCTAGGGATGCGCCATCCAAAAATTGCCTGTTACAATTAATTTAATGTTTACATTTACATTTTTATAAAGAGTAATAAAAGTACCTATGAGGATAAGTGTGCCTTTGGTCAGCCGCCATTCCTCTTACACATATACCAACAAATGCTGGATAGTACAACTCTTGTTTTTAATTCCCGTGTTATGCTGAGTGAAACGGCAGCTCGTATCTTTGTATGAGAAAAAAATAACAACCCGACCATACACACGCCACATACCACCTAGTGTAAGTCTGGTGTAAGGTGGAACCATCCATTTCTTCGCCTTACCGTTTACATATTGTTAGCTATGGTTGATGTTATTATATTATTATGACTAACCTAAGAGACGGTATTCCGTCTGTCAGTCATTTGTCATTGCCAATTCAATTTGACTATTCATTAATGCAATTTGAAATGAATAAATATCAAACAGCGCTATTTTGTTTCGCATGTAATCTGTTTCAGATATTCAATTTTCAATCTACGTTCCTGTGGAGCTACAATGATTTACTTGTGATGGTGTTCAGTTTATATTTAGCTGATCATTTTATTGTTTTGTATAAGATTATAAAGAGAGTTAAGAATAGGGTAAATATTATTATAATGTATCAATAATAATAAATGTTTATTTCAAGAAAGCAATTCCTTGCAAGAAATAAAATTAATATTGTGAAAATAGTGTACCTTATCATCAAAATTGTTGTAGAAAGGTGTTGACTGGAACGGCCTTCAAATACAATATCGAAATATTGTTAAAATAATTAACATTATTAATTTGGATATCAATTACCATCTCCTACTTTGCTTTGCTGGGAATCTTGTTTGGATATGTATGCAATTGTATAATAGTCTTAAGTAAGTTAACAGAACATTCAAATTAATTTAATGATTATATATTTTTTTATAAATAGGTCATTTGCAAATAACTTATTCTATTTTAGCAAAACTCAAAGTGGACACTATCATATTTGTGCTAATTCAAATTTAGAGCAGTAAGTATAATGTAAAGTAATGTAAACAGACTTGTCTGGATTAAAATATATTACAAAACTTTTCAGGGTACTCAATGGGTTGGTTCACCGCTTTTACTTCACATATTCTTTCTTATTCCTTCTGGTGCGTACTTTGTGCATGTCTCTCATGGCAGCCAGAGTGCATTCTACTTCACTGTTACCTCTCCTTTCACTCTATGAGGTGCCTTCATCTTTGTATAATATTGAAGTAAGTATACTACTACACACATTCTTTCTTGATTCTTCTGGTGCATACTTTGTAAATGTCTCTCATGGCAGCCAGAGTGCATTCCTTATAATCATAATCATAATCATAAATCATTTATTTGTGAACAAAAGAAAATGTACAAGTACAGATGTTACAATTTGCGATCGCTTTTGTTCTACCTACCTAATATTTGTATACCGTATACAAATATTAGGTAGGTACACAATTTATACTATTAGGTAGGTACATCATCATCATCATGCCAGCCTTTCTTTGCGCGTCCACTGCTGGACATAGGCCTCCCCCAAGGATCGCCACAACGACCGGTTCTGCTCTGCCTGTATCCATCGGCTTCCCGCGACCTTTTTCAGGTCGTCGGTCCATCTTGTGGGGGGCCTGCCTCTGCTGCGTCCTCCAGCACGCGGTCGCCACTCGAGAACCTTAATACCCTAACGGCCGTCCGTTCTGCGAGCTATGTGACCTGCCCACTGCCACTTAAGTTTGGCGATTCTGGAGGCTATGTCGGTTACTTTGGTCCTTTTGCGGATCTCATCGTTTCGAATACGATCCCGCAAGGAAACGCCGAGCATAGCGCGCTCCATCGCCCTTTGTGTGACTGTGAGCTTTTTCATGAGGCCCATAGTAAGCGACCACGTCTCTGATCCGTAAGTTATCACTGGCAACACACACTGCTCGAACACCTTGGTTTTTAAACACTGCGGTATTTGGGACGAGAAGATATTACGTAGCCTCCCGAATGCTGCCCAGCCGAGTTGGATTCGACGAGAGATCTCTTTCTCCAAGTTGGATTTACCTGTTTGGATTGACTGTCCTAGGTATATATAATTGTCAACAACTTCGAGTGCGGAGCTTCCTATTTTTACAGGAGTGGGTATAACATGGGCGTTCGACATGACTTTGGTCTTATCCATGTTCATGTTTAGGCCCACTTTTTTAGAAGCCCCACTGAGATCATTGAGCATTATGCCGAGGTCCTCCAGGGTTTCAGCCATGACTACGATATCATCGGCAAATCGAAGGTTGGTGATGTACTCGCCATTAATGTTGATGCCAAATCTTCTCCAGTCCAAGAGTTTGAAGACATCCTCCAATGCCGCAGTAAAAAGTTTCGGGGAGATTACGTCTCCCTGTCTCACTCCTCGCTGTAGCTGGATGGGTCTTGAGGTCTGGTCTTGGAGGCGAACTGACATGGTGGCATTTTTGTACAAACACTTTAATACTTCGATATAGCGGTAGTCAATTTGGCACCGCTGGAGTGACTGAAGCATCGCCCATGTTTCTATCGAATCGAAGGCTTTCTCATAGTCCACGAAAGCTAGACACAGGGGCTGATTATATTCATCGGTTTTTTGTATAATCTGCCTCAATGTGTGGATGTGGTCTATGGTACTATAGCCTTTTCGGAATCCGGCTTGTTCAGGAGGCTGGAAGTCGTCAAGCCTACGTGAGAGACGATTCGTGATGACCCTCGAAAACAGTTTATAGACATGACTCAGAAGCGAGATGGGTCTGTAGTTCTTCAAAAGGGTTTTGTCACCCTTTTTGAAGAAGAGTACCACCACACTTCTGTTCCATGCCTTAGGTGTTTTGCCCTCGAGGATGACGGAATTAAATAGCTTCTGGAGAGCCATCAGCAAAGGTTTGCCACCAGCTTTCAGGAGCTCAGACGTGATTCCATCATCACCCGGTGCCTTGTTGTTTTTTAACTGTTTGAGAGCCATCCTAATCTCATACAGGCTGACTTCCGGGATATCTTCGGTATAGTGTCGGGTTAACCTGGCTCTTGGATCATTTTCCAGGTTTTTGACAGGAGGCCGTGTTGTTGTGTACAACTGTCCATAGAACCTTTCGATCTCCACCATAATCTCTGGTTTGGAGGCGACAACTCTGCCGTCCTCGGTCTTCAGCTTCGTTAATTGACTCTGGCCGAGAGACAGATCTCTTGCGAATACTTTAGAGCCTTTGTTTTGCTCAATGGCATCTTTAATACGATCTGTATTAAATTGCCGTATGTCACGAGTCAAGGACTTTGAGATCTGTCTGTTGAGAAATCTTACTTTAGAAGCGTCAGACGAAGACTGCATGGTCATCCCGCGTCTCTCTTCCATGAGCTTTAAAGTATGGTCGGAGATCTTTCTAGCTCCTTTGTTAGATCGGATCTTAAAAAACTTCGATCCGACCTGGTGGACAGTTTCCACAACCCTGTCATTATATTCGTCCACATCTGTGTACTCGCATAGGCATTCGAAGCGGTTTTTTAATTCCAGCTGAAAGCGCTCGGGGTTTTGGGTGTTAATAGGTGCCGGCCGGAGCGTAGACTTTATTAATCGTGACCTTTCAAGCTTTGTATTGATATTCAATGTGCCTCTTACCAAACGGTGATCGCTCCCGGTTTTCACCTCATTGATCACTGAGACATCATTGAATATTTGCTTTCTGGTCGACAAGATGAAATCTCATTTCATCTCATTTTTGGTGGCACCGTTAGGGCTTATCCAAGTCCACTTGCGTTGTGGTTTTTTCTTGAAAAAGGAGTTCATCAAATACAGTCCCTCCTTTTCCATGAAGTTCGCAAGCATCTGACCTCGTGGATTTCTACTGCCTGTACCAAATTGCCCCACTCTTAGTTCGGTTTCGCTTCGTTTGCCTATCTTCGCGTTAAAGTCTCCCATGACAACAGTGTAATGAGATTTGAAGCTACGCATGGCTCTACTGATGTCCTCATACATGGCTTCTACCTCGTCGTCGGGGTGTGTCGATGTCGGGGCGTATACCTGTATGACCTTCAGCGAATATCGCTTGGTTATTCTGAGTATAAGGTAAGCCACCCTTGTCGACACACTCTCGATTTTAACAACGCTGTTCACGAGAGACCTGTGGACGATGAACCCGACACCACCTTGAGACGGTTGGTCGCCCTCCCGGAAATAGAGCAGGTTACCAGATTTCAGGATTATCGAGTCTTCACCTTTTCTTCGAACTTCCGACAATCCAATAACATCCCAGTGTAACCCGCTCAATACTTCCTCTAGTTCGACCACCCTCTCGTCAGTCCGCAGTGTCCGTGTGTTGTATGTTGCCAGGGCCAGTGTTCGTTTGTTGTGGTAGTTTGGGCTCCGCCGGAGGTACATAATACAGACAATTACATAGTAGTTACACAATTTATACTATTAGGTAGGTACACAATTTCGACAATTACACAGCAGATACACAATTTATATTATTAGGTAGGTACACAATTTAGACAATTACACAGTGGCGCACAATCTATACTATCAGGTAGGTACACAATTTAGACAATTACACAGCAGGTACATAATTTATACTATTAGGTGGGTACACAATTTAGACAATTACACAACAGGTACACAATTTATACCATTAGGTAGGTACACAATTTAGAAGAAAGTAGGTGCACAATTTATACCATTACACAATTTATACTATTAGATAGGTACACAATTTATACATTTACACAGTTGATAATAATAATTCATACATACACACTAACACATTATTTATTACAAATATATTTAATCAATTTTCAAATGACCTTAAGTTAATTAAAGATTATGTAAATATTATATTCTCTAAATATTCATTTATATTATAATAGCATTTATTTATTAATAATTCTCTCAGTGCCCTTTTAAAGTCGTTAATGCTATCAATTTCCCTTATTTCATTAGGTACCTTATTATAAATTTTGTGGGCCATACCAAAAATGCTTTTACTGTACAATCCAGTATTGGACTGTTCAGGACTAATTTTATTTTTCATGCGGGCGCTGTTATATTTAATAAACAAATCTAAATTACACTTGACAAACATGGCTACTTCTAAAATATATATTGAGGAAACTGTAAGCATTTTTAATGATATGAAATGCGGCCTACAAGTATCTGTTTTTTTAAAGTTAGAAATGGCTCTAATGCACTTTTTCTGAGCTTTAAAAATACTGTCTCTGTCAGTCGAATTTCCCCAGAATAATATACCATATTTTAATAAAGACATTACATAACCATAGTAGGCAGTTATTACGGCAGATTTATTTACTATTTTGGACAATTTATATAGTGCATAAAATTTACTAAGTTTTTTACATATGTGTTGTGTTTGTTCTCTCCATGTGGTTTTATTATCAATTAAAAGCCCCAAAAATTTTGTAGATTCTACTTCTTCAATACTTTCGCCTTTGTATTTAACACATATATTAAAATTATTTGCCCTTTGCCTAAAAGTCATTATCTTCGTCTTACTCAAATTTATGTTTAAATTATTTAATTGTAGCCAATCTATTACATTTTCCAAAGCCCTATTAACATCATACTCAAACATACCAAGGTTATTTATTGTCCTCACACGTACATACAATATTACTATCGTCAGCGTAGAGAACCATAGGATAGTGTGTAGCCCTATTAAAATCATTAATATAAAGTAAAAATAGCAAGGGGCCCAAAACACTACCCTGTGGAACACCATATTGCACTCTACTAGCTCTTGAAGTATAAATGTTATCGTATTTTGATTTAAGACAAATTTTATTAATTTGCGTTGCTTGAGACCTATCTTTTAAGTAAGATTCAAATAACTTATTTGTAACCCCACGAATCCCATATACGTTCAATTTATTTAGTAGTATATTATGGTCGACACAATCAAAAGCTTTACTTAGATCCATATAAATTGCCACTACTGGTCTTCTATTATTTACATTTTCAATAACTTTTTTCAGCAGGTCGAAGATAGCTAGGTCAATAGACATTCCTTTCCGAAATCCTTTTTGCTCATTAATCAATATATTATTTTGATCCAAATAAGAATATAATCTACTATATATTGCTTTTTCAAATATTTTAGAAAAAACAGGAATCAAAGCTACCGGCCTGTAAAAGTTCATGTCTTCTTTATCGTCTTTTTTAAAAATAGGTTTTATAATTGAGAATTTAAGTTTATTGGGAAATATGCCTTCCACAAAGCATAGGTTGATAATGTGAGAAATTACCGGTGATATAATCATTGATGTGTACTTTATTATATTGGTATTTATATCATCGTACCCCGTACTATTGCTATTCTTCAGTGAGATTATTATTTTAAGTATTTCGTCTGGAGTTGTAGGAATCATAAAAAACGAACTAGAATTATTGTATTTTAATGTATTATTTATGTGTTTTGTACTACCTATGCATGGCTTTACTTGATTTATATAATACTCATTAAAACTTTCGGCAATTACGTTTGGATCACATATAACACGTCCATCAATATTTAATTTTTGTATGTTTTCTCTAGGTATATTCATTTTGCTACTATTTATTATTTTCCAAGCAGCTTTCGATTTGTTTTTAGATCCTTTAATATAAAAATCATTTTGTGCCTTATCACTGTTACCTTTCTTAATATAGAGCTACGTATTAAGCACCAAAATAATGTGTGAATGTCTCTCAGGACAGCCAGAGTTTATTTCTCTCCACCACCTTTTTCTGCTCAATGACGTGCCTTTATCTTTGTATAATATAAGGTAAGTACTTTTTTTTTGCTCCGTCTCGTGCGTACTTTGGGCACGTCTTACTTGATTTACACGGCAGTCAGACTTTATTCCTCATCACTGTTACTTCTCTTTACACTCTATAACGTGTCTTCATCTTTATATAATACCGAGGCAACTAAAATACGTCTATTCTTTCTTCTTCCATATTGCGTATTATTTCTCTCTTCACTCTATGACCTGAATTCATCTTTATGTAAAATGGAAGTAATACAGGAGTACCATTCTTTGTTGCTCTATACAGATAAACCAACAACTAACATTGATATTGTTTATAGGTGAAACGTTTCGCTGACCAGGTGACATACTCTGAAGTAGCTCTTAGTGGAATGGGATTTTTTTCAGTCACCCGAAAAATGATATTAGCGGTAAGTAGAGAACAGCGGTAACAGAATGTATGTGCATCTATAACTTTAAATAATGTTCTACCAGCGTGAGATTGGCAAGAACTTATTTATAGAAGGTTGTATATAAATTTGATTCTGTTTTCAGATATTGGGAACTATTATCACCTATGAGTTGGTACTGCTGCAGTTTAACCCTGGAACTTCTGTAACAACCAAAGTTAGCGACAAGAGTTAGAACTTTAGTTGATCACGACCACCACCAGCTTAATTAAATAAACCACTCTGTTTCTTTACTTTTTTGATTAATATTTTAGGAGACATATTTAGAGTTTCACTAATATAAAAATGTATTAAAAATAAAGACTTGCCATTGTTTTTTATTATTAAAATCTTTATTGCATTTAAAATACAAAAGCGGACTCAATGCCGCTAAGCATTATGAACGAGTCAATCAAAACAGTTAATAAGTGAGGTAGGTGCAATACAGTAACTGAGTATAAAGCAAAGTGATTATAGTGAAGTAATATAGCTGTTATTACTAAGGTAAAGTAGACATGTTAGTCATGAACACCTTGCCTTATCGCCCAGCCTTGCCTTATAACTGCCATAATAGAAATTTGCCTGCGCTCCATAATGTTTTCAAAGCCCCGATTTATGGGTATAATTTTTGATTTTAGTAAAAACGTACCTATCGATTCCTTTTGTATATTTTACTTTTAATAGTCAAATCAACGTAACTGCGCCCTGAAAGGAGATTACCACTTCGACAAGAAAGTAGACTCTTAAAAATCGGTGAACCCACAGACTTAAACCGAAACATGGTCACACACTAAGTCACAGACGAATTGTATTATCTTAGGTCTAATTGATATTTAAGTGCTGTAATATAGGCTAAGGTACTTCAACACTAGACCTAGGGGCTGCTATGCATTGGCTTGCATTGAATTGAATGCTAGTTGGAGCATGATCGCACTTGAATTAATTTGATATGGGATACCTCACATGTGCATGGTTTTGAAAACTACGGTACGGACTTATGGATTGATTGATCTTACATACGATATCTGTCAAGCAAGGTTTGTCTCTTTCGCAATTTCTTGATTTGACAAATACTTTCTTTTTCTTTGATTTTTTTTAGTTTTGCCTTTGAACATTTGTTATAGAGCATAGCCATGGAGAGCATATTATTTAAGTCGTCGGTCCTGATTTCCCTAACATCGCTAACCTGTCTGTCTAGAGCTTGGAGATTTAGGCAATTTTTTCCAGTTTAACCACTTTGAGAAGTCCATGCTTCAATAAAAAGATCAATGTTTATAGATAATTAAGCATTTTAACATACATACATATCATCACGGGTGCCTTATGGCCCCCGAGACCGCCTAGACGGCCTCATGGTACCCAGCGGAGGGGCTTTTAATATCACGTAGCCGATGGTATGAGTCTACACCGAACAAGTGGCTAGCTCATCGCGTTGTTTGAATAAATTCAATAGTCCATCTATAAACAGTTTCACAAGTACGTATAGTAAAACTGTGACCGACAGCTTAACGTGCTCTCCGAGGCACTATAGTGGTATTTTTTTAACAAATGTACATATTTTTATAGATTAAAAGCTCATTGGTACACATCGACCGGTGTTTGAACCAGGGACCTATGTGTTTTTAAGCATTTTACAACATAAAATATAAGTTTTTGTTTTAAATTTATACAAATAGTGTAGCTCTACCTATAGCCTTCGTAATCATTTTGGAATTCCAGTTGTTATGAAAGTAAAATAATAAATTATTCATATAGACTGAAGATGTTTGTGATCCATTATGGCAGTGACTTTCCAATGTTTGCCGACGATCAATCTCAACGTTTACCTCATTCCTAGGGATGTTCCTCGCAATCATATCGTTAAACAATAGCATATTAATAATATGTAAAATATGTACCAAGACAAACTATAAACACCTTATGGGGAAAAAGTATATTAATTTGCTGTTCAGAGTGGGAATCGAACGGCCTGCTAGTCCTTTTTTGAAGAAATAGTATGGGATACAGACAGCTCACTAACACTAATAAGTCTAGACTCTACATTCATCTACAACTAAGTAAATGTTAAACATTTAAAAATAAGCAAACGTATAGTGGATGGGTGGCTTAAGGATATGGAATATGAGAAATTGCTTAAAAATACATTTTTTATTCCAAATTAATGAACTTGATCAGAGTTAAAAATGAATATGAATTCCTCAATATTAATATTGACATTGTATAAAGCACAATAGAATATATACTTACAACATAATAACTTCTTACACATAGTATAGTACCTACACACACTTCACTATATGTATACCAAATTGTGACAAACTTTTTATAGGTTTTTGAGTCTACAAAAACGTCGCCACCGTTAAACATTAAGGCCGTCTAGGCGGTCTCGGGCGCCGCAAGGCGTGATGATATATATATATGTTTAATAATAATAGTAATCAATTTTACTACATATTAATGTAGTAAAATTTACACAAATTGTCATGGTCACAAGCTAAGCTCTAGGCTTGTACTATGTGTACCAGAAACAATGATATAATACATATTATATTTTTAAAACATGAAAAACTGTACAGAAAAACGAATTAATTTATTTTCCATGGGTGGGAATCGAACCCACGACCTCGTACGTATGTATGTAATACATGAATATGTTAAGTTATAATTAAAGTCTGGATTATTTACTGCCGTTATATGCGGTTAAGTGATATAATGGAAAGATAATAAAAATGTACTATTTCGTAACCTTAATTAAAAGTTGTTCTATATTCCTTCTCCATAAAGGCAAAAATGAAAATGGTCTATGAAAATGTATCGACAGCATTCAACACTAAAACCAACGTTTATTGACAGAGCAAACATACAGGTTTCCCCAACAATAGCTAACAATGTATATGATGTGATTTCTGTCAGTTACCCGACTCTGGGTTCGGGGGAGTTATGTTCGAGTTGAAAAGCTTGTCAATGGAAAAGTACAAAGCTTGCGGCTTGCACTCGGCGGTGAGACACATCCTGCTTGTGTGTCGCGCTCTCGGCTTGCTCCCGCTATCGGGGCTGATGTATTTAAACAGAAGCGAACTGAGGTATGGTTATCTCTTTCCATTTGTAGCTACTCTTCTCTAATAGAAGTACTAAATAGTACCATCCCACTATAATACGCTTTAGAGTTTATGTCTGTTAGTTATGTTTTAAATTAACCCCACCACCAAATATCATAAAAATCAGTTGTTTTGATGTGAAACTTTCCAAGACAGTCACACTTTTACATTTATAATATTTGTATTTGGCTTTAAAATGTTTTACCCATATAATGTTATTTGGCTTTTTAGGTCTTAGTTTTGGATAATGATTTATTGCTTTTAATATATATATATATATATATATATATATAAGTAACCACATAGCCACTTTCCTTCAGTGTACTTAGTTAGTTCTTTGTTTTAATGTAATTCTATTACTAAGGCTTTTTCGCTAAAATTAATACAAACTTTATTTATTTAATTTATTTAATGTTTCGCTCATAAAATGATATACAATTATTTGGCTTTTAGGTTTAAAATATTTCACTCATACAATGTTGTTTGGTTTTACAGGTTTAAATTGTTTCACCCATACAATGTTATTTGTATAATTTGCGTGATGGGGCAACTCGTACTGTCGGGGTCTAGTTTGGTTTACTTCTGCATGAATACGAGTTTCAGAAATATACGTAAGTATCAATGTTATTTAATAGCAAATCATGATTTTAATTCGATTGTTCCGCGGTGGTGGAGTCCACGTCCTACTAATCTATCAGACGTATTATCACCGAATTACCTAATGTTTACTGAACTAACTCTTTAGTGGTCTATAAACGATGGGAGAGCTAAGGGACTATATTAAAAATAATATATATTTATATGAGGATAAGTAGTTATAATGGCAATAATCGATAAAATACAAAACTTAAATAAACAATACCAATGACACTTAAAGTCTAAATATATATTGACAATATTACATTTTATAATATAATAATATTGTTCCCTGGTTCAAACTTCGGTGTGTTTTTAATCTAAAAAATATGTACATTGTTTAACAACGCCACTATAGTGCCTCGAAGAGCACGTTAAGCTGTCGGTCCCAGTTTTACTATACTAACTTGTGAAACTGCTTATAGATGGGTTATTGAGTCTAGCCAAAAAATGAGACGAGATAGCCACGTTTTCGATGTAGACTCATACCATTGGCTACGACTAGGTGGGATTCAATACCCTTCTACTGGTTACTGAGGGCCTGAGGTCTCGGGCGCCGTAAGGTACCCGTAATTATATTTTTTTTTAATAATATATTGGCAGAGATTCCGTATCATCTCGCCCCATATGCAGCATCGTACAAACCAGCTAACCTGATCAAGACCAGCAGGTCTTAAGTGGTCAGCTTAACAAGCTTTTCCAGCGGAAGAAGTAAATGGATATTTCGCGAACCCATCGCTTCTAAAAATGGTTATCTCCATACATTGGGTATCAATATGTTTGTTTGGAGGCGTTGTATGTATTCTTGGCTAAGGCTGTGATCCGAAGCGGTCGTCCGCATGGCTCTGGAATGAGTCCAAGGCTTGCTTATTTAAGTAACGCGTCTGTTTGACATTAGCATTAACGTTAGGTGGAACAGTACTATGATTCATAAAAACTTTATTGAGCGTTTTGGTTAAAATGGTGTTTTTCTTTTTGTTAAAGGCTAGTAAAATAGAAGTATATAGTAGGTCTGTAGAGGTAAACCATCAGGTAACTACAAACTCACATGTCGTGTTCTTATAAATAAATATAAATTCTAATTTGAGTTTCCTAATATTTTCCAGACAAATTCGTGATAAATGCGAACGGCTTGTGTTTAACTCTACTGGTTATTTGGCTCGGAATAAAATGGCCTCCCCTAGTCAACAAGGCGTCGGCAATAGAACGCAGTTTGCCGCAACCTGGCAAACGTGATGTCACCAAAATATGCATCTTGATCAATATTGCTATTTTGTTTGGATTTGTGGGTGGGTGACATTTTTGTAGTTAATAATAATAATATGAAGGACATATTCCAGATACATTTTCATATATTTCATAGTTATCTAATCAGATTCTTATGGATGAGCTCTTGTTCTATATCGTCACTCTTATGACTTTAATAAACAGAGTAAGGCTAAGCGCAGACGGTTAGAAATATCTGATAGGAAAATTCTGACGCCTGCCGTAATGCACTCTGCGCATACATTATGTTTTAGACCGCGTACGCTAAAACATTTTTTCATATCGCATGCTTTATTCTCTCGACTTTTATTACCGCTGTCTAACGCTTACCCGCGCTCTATCAAAAAGCTTCAACACACACGCATGCTTTGTTTATGCGGACATGCAATAACAATAGTAACGTTTATTAATTTAAAGAAAAGCCAACACAGAATATAAATAAGTACGAAGGACCATTTCATTATATACAAAATCTAGTAGGTATTAGATAGGTGACCAGAGTCCATACCTACTTATAACAAAAGTACTTAACTAAGATAATAACAAGTTGTTGTTGGCACTCGCAATGCAAATCAGTCGCACTCCCCTCCTGATTAGTTAACACTGTAATACGATTTGAGTAGATCTCACCATTCCGCGTAAAGCATATTTGGACGGGATATGGTAGGACTTATACGCGCAGTTTTATTTTAAATGCACTTTTCTTACTTATATTCTTCTCCTCAGTGGATAGAATTCTCTGCATCACATTCTACGCGAAGTTATCAGAGACGTGTGCCGTCAACGAAACCTTGATCCAGGCTTACTACGAGTACACCCTGTTTTATATTTACAGGCTGATGCCGTTTACTTATTGGAATGCCTTCTTCTTAGAGGTATGTATAGAGAACTGGTTTACGTACAAGGTACCCAATAAATGCACAAATTAGCACGGCAAGTGATATTCAACTATCTAAGTGTAATTATATATTTATAGACGCAGATACAATTATAATGAATTCTGCACTCTATGCATATTTCACATTCACCAAGGTTGAAGAATTGGAGAACAACGGGATAAAGGGACCGGCGAAACCTTAACATAACAATTTTGTTTTAGGTTTTCCAGGAACAGTTACTCTTAATGACTACAGTAGCCGATATAATTATTGTGGACATCAGTCTGTATTTGACCACTCTATTCGAGAACCTTAACGAAATGATCGTGCTATACAAAGAAAAGGTACTTCCATTTCTTTTCTATACAGATTTTACTTTTACTAAAATTTTAGTCGAAGATCAATGTAGGTACCTAATGTCTCATTGTATCGGAAGCGAGAATCACTACCTTGCCGTAACACAGTCTCGACTAGCGCGGGAGGTAATAGTTTGCTTTTGAATGTATACCTACCCAACTTGATTGCAAATATGTATTAATTTTAAGATAGTTTTAATTAGGTATGCAATGTTATTTAAGTATGCTTAATAAAGTTTTTATTTATTTATTTATTTATTTATCTAATTTAAGGTGCAATATATTTGGCTCTGTAGAAAACACTATTACAAAACACGACATTTTATATGTAATGAAATTAATTAGAATTATTACTCTATTTTTATATAACTATAAACTTGGAGTTGTAAACATTTTTTTCAATAAAACAAGCTTTTAGCTTGCTCGTGTTGCTGATTTAGATGGGTACTATTGCTGACAAAACACTCGCAGCACTGCGCAAGTGCGCAGTTATAACAATTGATAAATACCACCCTATTCAGTATTAACATCATAAATCTGCACATTCTCAATGCTTTTCCAAAGCGCTTGTGGATCCGTCCTTCTGCCTTTTGAATCAAAAATGAGGACACTATCAAATTTATCTAAATCTGCAAAATAACTATTTTTTTTTTAGTAATAAATAGTGTTTTATTTACACCAATAATATATGTTTATTATCTAGCCAGGTATGTGGAGTATTCTAAGGAGTCACTACACGCGCCTATCCCGCTTGGTGCGTCTAATGAACTCCCACATCACGGTTATAGTTCTAGTATCGTTTGGTTCTAACCTGGTCCTGGTCTGTGTGCACTTGTATAAGATCCTTAGGTATGTATCCATTACTATTCACAGACAGGTTTGTGGAGTATCCTAAGTAGTATTTATTATTATCGACAGCAAATGACACTCTGGAAATGGTTTCAAAATGGTTCACGGCAAATAATTTAGTTTTAAATGCAAAGAAGACTAAGTGCCTGAAATTTACGTTGCCTAATGTATCAAATATCAATGCCACAGTGAAGATAGGTGGCACTGATCTGGAATTTGTCGACTCTACTGTGTTTTTAGGGATCACAGTTGATTCCAAACTACAGTGGAAAGCTCACATCAATACTTTATCCAACAGATTGAGCTCTGCTGCATATGCAGTCAGAAAAATTAGACAATTAACTGATGTTGCAACAGCCAGACTAGTGTACTTCGCCTATTTTCACAGTATAATGACATATGGTCTTATAATGTGGGGATCTGCGGCAGATATTGACACAATATTTATTCTACAGAAGAGGGCCATTCGGGCAATATATAACATAAAAGCTCGTGACTCTCTTCGAGAAATCTTTCCTATGATTGATGTATTGACACTACCATCTCAATATATTTATGAGAATTTATTATACGTAAGGAAAAACTTAAATATGTTTAGTAAAAATAGCGATAGACATAATTTAAACTTAAGAAACATAGATAAAATCGATATACCAAAGTTTAGACTGCAAAAAACGAATAAATGTTTCGTCATTAACAGTATAAGGTTATTTAATAAATTACCTAAAAGCATTATAGAACTGAGTGAAATAAAGTTTAAGAATTGTATAAAACACATTTTAATCAATAAGGCTTACTATAGCGTAAAAGACTATTTTAACGATAAAGACGTCTGGAACCGTCCTGATATGCAATTGAGGTCTCGCAACTAGTGAACAAATATTACTTATTTATTAGAATTATATTTGTAGAATAAACATTAGCTTAGTAGTGTCCGATATTGTAATAATTTAATATTACATAATTTATTTTTATTACATTATGTAAATTTTGTCTTTGGATAAGGTAATCACTGATGATTACCTGCTTATTTATACTTAATTTATACTACAGTACTGTGTAGTTCTGTACATTGGTACAGTAACAAATAATCTGCCATAGGGTGTTTTGCGCATGCTGATCGGTGGGGTGCATTTTGAGTATGCTACTATATATATATATGCTATATAGCATAAGCAAATCAATGGCTGTACTCCTCTTTTAGTTTGTGTGAAGCACTAGAGTTTTTTACTTGCTGGTTTCTTTTTCTCCGGGGTGTCACTGAGGGGATCGACTTTACAGTTAGTATACCCGCCCTTAAAAATACCGATCCTTATACGTTTACTTATATGTGATTGGTTACTAACCTTTTATTTAGAATAAATATTTAAGGCGTGGATATGGTCGGTGAAGTTGGTCGCCTTGGTGGCTCCCTTGTATGGCAGATAATGATTGACAGGTCAATGGAATCAGCTAACCACCTAGTCTTACACTAGTTGGTTATGTAGTGTGTGTTCGGTTTGGTAGTAATTTTCATATTAAGATTTCTAAATTTAAGTTCTAAATCTGATATCGAGGTATAATAAATATTTGTCGTTCTTTTAATAATGAATAGCTGCCTAACCAAACGCACTCTAAGACCTCATTGTTAATTTTTTTTTTTTTTTTGACTATTCATAAATATTTGTAAAGATTTACATGAAATAAATGATTTGATTTGTAGTCACTGCACATACATATCCCACTTGGTGTATCTTATGAACTCCCACTGTTACGTACAATTCAAACACTTACCAGACAGATATAGACAGGAGCACTAGGAACACAAGGATTATCACACAACTTATGTTTTTTATTGTTTTAGCTATTTTACGAATATTCTTAGATTTAATTTATATTTTGCACGACAAAATTATATACTGCGCGTATTTAACTTTGTCGTATAATATTATTACATAATTATCTAAATCTAACACCCACATTATAATTATTGTTTTGGTGTCATTTGACTACATTCTAGTCCTAATGTCTATGCAATTGTAAATCCATTGGTATTTACAGAACCAGAGTGGGGTTTGATCAGCTGAATGAAGGCAAAGATCTTAGCTTAAATGATTTACTAAATAACCTAACAAAGAAATAAATAGAATAAAGAGAAGCTTAAATCATCGTACCTATTTGGAATTTCAGAAAAGAAGTTGCCCATGCTACTGACGACTGCGACCAGGACAAAGTTCATAAGTGAGTATTTACAAGAAGACCAAATTATATCTGCTTATTCTGTAAAGTTATACGATACGATCATATTTATGAATACGAAAACCGTGAGCTAGTGTAAATATTTAATCTGCGCAGCTTATCAGCTCATAGCAGTGTTTAATATAGGCTCAATACCCCATCTATAAACTAATTCGCTAGCTGGTATAGTGAAACTGGAACTGACAACGTAACTTTTTCTCCAAGACACTATAAACATTATTATTCTATGCAACCAAAAACTAGATAGTGATCGTGCAGCCTTGACAGCGTTTGATATAGTACGTAAAGTTTTTAAATGTTTATGTTTTGTAAAGTTACAGGTTAATAAATTATTAATTGATAAGTTTTTCTAGATTAGTGAATGGAATAGAACGTAAGCTGTACTTCTTCTTTTCATTCTTCTTCATGGCGGGTCGTGGTCTATTCACGCAGCTGATGGCCGCCAGGCTACATACGACTTCCAAAGAATCACTGTCATCGATACATGTTGTAGATACTACTAATTTTACACTTGAGGTAAGAGTGTTAAATATTTTTAGTAATTTTTGGGTAGTCAATAAATAAATAAGGCCTTACGTCAGTTTATAAAACGATGATCATAATTATGTCATGACCAATCAAGATACATGATTGGTAGAAGGTCACGTCACGTAAATTTTTTCACCAATCATGTACTTTGTTACGTAATTTTAATCATAGAATGATTTAATCAAGGTTCTAAAAACTGGAGGTAAGTGTGTCTATCTATTATAAGTAATAAATAATTTGTCAGCAAAAATATAACCAAAAAAATGAAACAACTCGTCGCTGCTATTATTACAGCTCATTTACACATATTCGGTCAAATAAATATATTGGTCTCGTTCGGTCTACTTCCCGGATTTATTACCAGAAATCGGTTTATTATTTTCAACTTAGACCTTTGTACAGAATGATAATTGAGCATAGAATATCAATGTCCTGTCGTTAACTCCAGTGCTTTTCTGTGGAAATGAGTCCATTCTAATTTAAGAATAATAATTAAATTCATTATTTTTATATTATACAGGAAATATATCAGTGTTGTATAGACTGATCTTTTATTGGAGCATGGCATGTGACCTTGCATCTACCAGATGGTAAGCAGAACTACAAAGTCTAACTATGATCGCTCTAACTATGCCGGCTAAATGATGTGGTTAAGTAATGGGCGACGACAAAGACACATTTAATATCCTCGCGGCTTTATCGTCAAATTAACTGTCCGTTTTGTAATGGCACCCTAAAAGGAGACTATCATTTCAATAAGAAATTGATGCAATAGTCTCCTGAAAACCATGTCGTTATCTTGAAAAGTATAAGGTTTAAATGATTCAAGTCAAAGTTAGAAGACGATTTAAAGTTAAAGATGCTGTCAGCTTGTACCTACTTATTTTATTTTCTAGTTATGTATAATAAGTTACAATGTTTCAGTGCCAAAGGCTTTTAGAGCAAATAAATACATCTAATGTAGTGATCACGGGAATGGACTTCTTTGACGTTAATAAAAAAATGATTCTTTCAGTAAGTATTTTCACAATTTAATGTACTTTTTTCGATATTTTTTTTATTATGAAATTTATATTTATTTCATGATGAAATCGAGGTATAATTTTAAATAATTTTACATTTCTGAAAATGTTAGCTTTAGGTGAGTCTCAAGTGTATGTTTGCCTGTCCGTATAAATATTTCAAAACCATTGATCCGATATATTTAAAATTCCGAGCGACGCTTATTGTAATTATGTTAAAGGGTTATAGGTCAAATTTTCATAATGGGATCATTTGGCTCAAGACAAGAGAAATATATCAAGTGGATTATCGAATGAAGTTGAAAATTAGCTTATTTCTTTTATTTTGTTTATAATTCGGTAATAAAATTGTCGCAAATCTCTAAAATTCGAAAAAAATGGAAAGAAAAACTATTTGATTACTGAAAAATTAAAAGTTTATTGAGAAGATTAATTAAAAATGTTTAATATTATTTATTTATTTATATATGATATCGACGTCATATTTAGCTATAAAGTAGTGCATAATTTTATTATGTTGAATAATTTATAAAATTGCGGCATCTGACACTGTATCTACTCCTAGGTTAGCAGGATAATGGCACAATAAAAATAGATGAACAGTTCAAGTTAATGATTTTTTTTTTTCAGATAACCGCTACAATGGTGACATATGAATTAGTTTTATTACAGTTTTCAGGATGAATCATTTTACAGAGGAATAAAATAACATTATTGAATTTAGTTTGTTTTATTTATTAAACTTCCTATTAAAACTAGAAACTGAAACTTTTATAACTGGTTTGAGTGAATTATGGAAATTGTTAAAACATCAAGCAACAGGCATAAAGTGCTCCTTGGTAATGTGACATCTTTCTGAACGCACCCAATGTAGCGCTGAAATAACAACATTTATCATACAGCCTAGTGGTTAAGTCACTGCGCAACTGGGTTAAGGAGATGACAACAAGGCCACACCTGGGATCGGTGACTGCTTTATACACCGAGGCTATAGCATCACAAACTCTTAAACCCTCAAACTAAACTAAGTTGGGAGGGAGGCCTCCATAACTTTGCTAGGCTGACCGACCGAACTCGTTACCAATCGTGCCCATAGATTTAAAACCGTCAAGTAAACCGGTTTTCTGGAGACTACTGCATCGATTTCTTGTCGTACCTCATTTCATGGTGTGGTTACGAGACGGGCGATTGATTTTTAATAAAGCAGCGAGGATATTATAATAGACGTAATGCAAAAAAAATCATTTTGTCAACTATTTCGTAACTGCATCGCGGCATAGTGGGAGCGATTTGCAAAAATGTATCGACTCTATTTTTGTAAATCGTCGCATTCATGGACTTCGTAGGTCTGCTTACCATTAGGCAAATACAAAGTCACATGCCGTACTCCATATAAAGGACATTGTACACATATTGCCCTGGTCACAAACTAAGCTCTAGGATTGTACTATGTGTAACAGGAACACCGATACTAGTACATATTATATTTTATAAACGGCCAGACCATGACAAACTGTACAGAAAAACGTATTAATATTTATTTTCTATGGGTGGGAATCGAACCCACGACCTCCGGATACAATGCCAAAGGTGCAACCACTAGTCTACGGAGCCGGTTGACGATTGACAGTCGTTTTAAGTACGCTAATAAGAAGTATCAGCGGCATACTTGGTTCAGACGTTTGTATGTATGCTTTCCATCAGCTTTCAAGTCAATCGCGAACTCTGTCAATTATGAAACAAAAATACAAACCTAAATTATCCCGACAAATGGTTTTCCTAGCATGACACATGGTGACAAAGAAATAATATCCTGGTTTATACCGACTTTACATCATGCAGACAGTCTGCGTGTCTTCCACGGAGAGGTCTTCGCACACATCGTAACAGGGATCCACTTCCTCGGTCCTGGGCCTGGTCCGGTTTGACTGGTACTTGCTGGTCTTCCTAATATGAAGGTCTTGTCTGTTTACCATGTAACAGTGGGTATATAATTCTGAAAATAAAAAAACTACCATCACTGTAGTTCTCTGCTATTTAAATGCTTGGTCACACTGGGAGCGTGAGGCGTGCCAGCATTGTCGTGATCATGGGCCTCTTCCAAGGCTTCCAAGCATCGACCGCCTCCAAAATATCTGAAATAATTAGGTATTTTATGTCAAAATGTCTGAAATAATTACCACTACAACACCCTACGAAGATATTATAGGAAATGTTGCGCTTTCGAAGATATCCTAATTTTTCATTTATATTTTTTTTTCAAAAAAAAAATATACCTCGCCAATATTCATTTCAAATTCAATCACGTGATATATCTGAGCATAATAACGGTTAGCAGAACCCATTTCGTGAATAAAAAATTGCACTTGAAAAAAAATCCTATGTCCATGAAAATTTAATTTCGATCCACAGTGCGCCGTATTCGTCGGTCAATGACCCAGCGATTACCAATAGACTCGTAATGCAAATACGTCCATGTCGCCACCCATTTCGTAACCGCATCATTTAGCCGGCATAGTGGGAGCGATCAATATTTTTAAAACAACAATGTATTGATCGATCCCATTCATGGACATTGTGGGTCTGCTTAATATCAAGTAGATAAAAAGTCAAATGCCGTGCTCAATAAAAAAAAATCTAAGTCTAAATATCTATATCATAATATGAAATAGATATTAAGTAGTAAAAGTATATATTATATGCCTTTACAGATATGTATAATCAACGCTAGAGTTTCCTTATGGAACCCCGTATTCTAAGCCGTGTTTTCCACTCCACTTTCACTCAAGGATAGTCTGTCTCATTAATGTATCTTGATTTGACATTTGGTGAAAAGAATGCTTGACTGACGTGACGCGACTTAAAATAGGGGGCCAATTGTCTCTATAACTGCATAATATGATATAATGTATACACGAGACTATTATTTCCAATCTACGGGCAACATAGAATTATACTGTGACTTACTTAGGCCATCGATCCGTCAATCAAGTCTCCAATCGTACCTACTGAGGTACGAGTATAACTCAGTAGGTACGAACAGTGATTTAATACCAACCAATAAAAGCGACTGCAAAAACCGCTACCGTAATAAAATACATGTTTTGTAATTTTATGATCATAAATTTAAAAATATGTTATAACTGATATATAATATTTTATGGGTTTAACAAATGTAAGAAAGACTGTTATAGGTTTAAGAAACCAATATATGTTTTATTGATAGTCGGATGTTGTATAAGTAGATAACAAGCAATGACAAACTTCGTGAGGGATGCTAGAACAAGGTTGGCTCAGGGGTTAAGCAAGTCCCATGCCTCAAAAGCGAGAAACTCTTTCAGGATTATTTTTCATTGCATTTTATCTTAAAAAAAAACAATATAAGATTATCCTGAGAATTTAAAAAAGCTTTATTAATAGAGAATTTACAGGATTTAGTTAAAATAAACCGCGATACCTACTCATTAAAATAATAATGGACTTTTCCATCTTATTGAGTCATTGAATAACACTTTAGTTAAAACACACTTTTAACAAAATAAAAATATACCGTCTTCAAAAACAATAAAAAGTATGGATGCTACTTCATGAAGATGGCACCAAGTTATTAATAAATGAAAAATGGGACTAAGGTTACCAACTCGAATATTTAATAAAATTTTTTCCAAATCCAAAATTTTGATAGACGAGTTTGAAGTAACATATCTTAAAAAAATACGTGTTGATTTGACCGACAAAAAACCTCCCCGTTTTTTGTCGGTAAAAATTAGGATTTGACTCTTTTACGCATATTCATTTTTGTTGCTAAAAAAAGAGACAAAACCTTAACCAAATTAGTTTAATTATTCAAACCGCGCACATTTAATTAAAAATAAATCGGATTGAAATAAAAATATATCCCATGTTACTCGTCGATAATAGAGCTATATTGGTAAAATATGTTTTTTAAATCGGTCTAGTAGTTTTTGAGTTTATTCATTACAAACAAAAATATAAACTCTACATAAATTTATCAGAATTTACTCTGTTTTAATTTAAATTTGAAAATAATAATTATAATGTGAAATAAAATATAAACAGAAACAGTTTGTTTCTAGTTTGTCAAATACAATTACAGATTCTGTAAATTACTTTTTACAAGTTGACAAAATATTTAATTACCAAACTTAATATTTCCTAACTTTTTTTTACTTTTCCGTTTCAGAAATTTTAAACTTTAAATGCAAATGTCACAACTGATTCTAGTAAAGATCTTTGCATACTTCGTTTCCGAACATATTTAATCATTCAATTGTTTGTTCTATAGCAGCAGTATAAATCTAACTTCACCTGGTGGTAAGCGGATTCACAAGTTTTAGAATAGGGGGTATTAATTGTTTGTTAGGATGCGGTTACGGAACAATAAGTAACCGCAGTGATCGTCGAAGGATGCTTACAACTCAGATGACTACCACTATAAATTTATTTCAACATATATATACATTTTTTTAATATTATTGTCCATATAGATGCAAAAACCATCATCATGTTTCGATTTTAGTCTGTGGGTTCACCGGTTTTCCGGAGACTACTGCATCAATTTCTTGTCGAGGGAATAGTCTCCTTTTAACGTACGGTTACGAATCGGGTGATTACTGAAAATAAGAGAAATCTCGGAAACCTCCGCAACCGAATTTTAGAACTTGGTATTTTATTTTAATATTTATATTATAGAACAAATTAGATTGACATTAATTTGTATAAAATGTAAGGTAGTTGTATAATACGGCTGCACTTTTAAAGCCTTTGTAGTGTGAAGTCCCCTACAGTAAACGTTACAGCACTGTCGCCACTAGAGATAGTTTCCTGACATAACCAGAGACCTCTGCCGGAAGTTTTCACAAATCGGGTCGGCCCTCATTTCCATCTTACTTTGTGACAGAACTCAGTTAATCTTGTTTCGCAAATGGTTGTTGAGAATTGTACAACGTTATACATATTGTACTTCGTGACTAATAAAGCAATTTATAGTTTAAAATGTATATAGGATTTGATTGTTTGTATCGGAACAACTCAAAAAGTAATGAACCTATTTTTAAAAATCTTTCTCCTATAGAAAGCTCTACTATCAATGAATAACTTGGGTAATTTATTTTAGATCCAATTTATTTAAAACTAGCTGATGCGCGTAATTTCGTCAGCGTAACTTTAACCGTTTACACAGCGTACGCTCTCAAAAGGATTTTTTCCCCCGTTTTTGCAACATTTTTTATTGTTACTCCGCTTCTATTGATTGTAGCGTGCCATGATGTTGCAGCCTATAGCCTTCCTCAAAAATGGGCTATCCAGCATTACCATAACTTTTCATTTCGAACGTAGTTCCTGAGATTAGCGCGTTCTACCAAACAAATAAACTCTTCAGCTTTACAATACTAGTAAGATTCAACGCGAGTGAAACCGCTGGCCACATCTAGTTAACAATAATTATATTACTCTGATCACAAACTAAGCTCCGGGATTTTACTATGTTTATTAGAAATAATAATAATTAAACATATACTATTTAATATAAACCCAGATAGAAGCTAACAAAATAAAATCGAACCCATGACCTCCGGATGGAACCCAAATGCACTAATAAAAGTTTGTTTTTATTGTTAATAATAATAAAAGGGACCCTTATAGCTTAGATGAATAGGTAGATACAGATGGCACATATAGTGCATAGTTCACACAAACTACGTCTATTAATAATAATAATAGGAGAATATACACAAACTAAGCTCTAGGCTTATATGTTCCAGAAAAAACGATATAATACATGTTATATTTTATAATTACCTGTATTGGAAGACGTACAATTTTTTTTTCCATGGGTGGGAATCGAACTAACGACCTCCGGATGCAACGCCAAAGGCCTAGATATTGAATAAAGCTTAGTTTTTGTGACCAGAGCAATATGTGTAAATTTTCTTGTATAATATTATTCTAATGTCGCTATAGCTACGTTTGGCGCGTTATTTGTTTTATAGTCTTTAATTATTTTTAAATTTCAAATGACTTATTTTTATCTTCTTTGTGTTTACACCAACACAAAGAAGACATAACATACAGCATATATCTTAATACATATACGTGGTGGCCGAGTTGCTCAGACCTTGGACTGGTTCAAATCCCGGTGCGTACCAATGAGATTTTAATTTTAAAAAAATGTACATTTGTTTGACAACACCACTATAATGCCTCGGAGCGCACGTATAGCTGTCGGTCCCGGTTTCACTATACTAACTTGTCAAACTGTTTATAGTAGATGGGTTATTGAGTCTATTCAAAACATTGCGACGAGCTAGCCACTTGTTCGGTGTAGACTCATACCATCGGCTACGACGAGGTAGGATTAAAAACCCCTCCGCTGGGTACCCTGGGGCCGTCTAGGCGGTCTCGGGCGCCGTAAGGCACCCGTGATGATATGTATGAAGATATATCTTGATATTATAGTCGGAAACTACTCGATAGACCAGTATATTTGCTAGTCCCGATTTATATAATCAAATTTAAAAAGTAGTGCGTTCCTTTTTGTTAACCTATGATGGTGACAGAGGTCGTCTGCGAATTGTTGTAAATTAAAATTTGTTATAAAAATTTCGAAAGCCTTCCGGTTCGATTTATGTACATGCAATTCTGAATACCGCCTCCGTAGACTAGTAGTTGCGCTTTTGGCGTTGTATCTGGAGGTCGTGAGTTCGATTCCCACCCATGACTTAAAAATATTTGTATATTTTTCTGTACAGTTTGTCATGGTCTGGGTGTTTATAAAATATAATATGTATTATAACGTTATTTCTGTTACACATAGTACAAGCCTAGAGCTTAGTTTGTGACTAGGGCAATATGTTTGTAATGTCCTACATAAAAAAAAAAAATATATAGTTATATATTAAAATTTATATGTATCCTAAAGGTTAAAAGTAAAAAATACGTTAACAGATTAGGTGAAAAGGGGTCTAAGTTCAAAATAAAAAAATAAAAGTCGGGTAAATACTTAGGACGTGTGTTTTTAATAAAATTAACATTTTACATTACATTTACATTAACCTTTTTTTTTGGCCAATTCAAGGATTTGTAGTAAAATACAGAATGTTAATTCGGTGTTTTTATTCGGCTCGAAGGACCAATGTTGGGGTTGGTGGTTGCGATATTAAATAGGTGTTTGTTGAAAGCAAGATATAATGTTAAAATAGTTAAAAGTAAATGATAAACTGTTATGATTGCGGCCAGCCTCTACATCGTTTGGTAAGGCACTGAAGAGGACAACAACACGGTTGGCTGTTCGAGTCACTTGCTATGCAGATGTAAAAACAAAAACAAATCAAATGACCTAGCCACGGTTTAGTTTTAATCTGTGGGTTCACCGGTTTTCCGGACTACTGCATCAATTTCTTGTCGAGGTCCTTTCATGATGCGGTTACAAAACAAGCGATTGGTAAAGCAACAAACGAGGATATTAAAATAGACTCGTAATGCAAGTACATCTTTGTCGCCGTCATTTTTCTTAACCGCATCATATAATCGGAATAGTGGGACCGATCAATACTCTAAAACAACAATGTATTAAATCGACCCCATTCATAGATTTTGTAGATTTGCTTACCATTATGTAGATACAAAGTCACAAGCCGTGCAAAAATAATAATAAAAAAGTAATACTATAGGTAGTTAAACTGGTGACCTGCGAAAGGTGGTATGTACGGGGAAAAAAATAACAAAATTATTCATTTTGGGAGCATAACTAATATAAGGCTCACAATTAAATTGTCTAGTAGCAGGTAGACTAAAATACTTTAGAAATAATATAAAATATCTATAATATAGTTTAAACTGAGAGTTTCATAAATATCGATAACCCTTAATTACCAATAGATAATATCGATAAAATGATACATATTCATGACACGAAGTTAGTGATTGAAAACATGCAAATACTAACATATACACTTATTTCGTATTTTATAGTAATCTTTTCAAAAACTAGCAGAAAGAAATATTAAATTTATTATTGTTTTCGTATAAGTGTTTGTTATTTCAGTGAGTAAAAGATGAATTATCAAAATGACTTTAAAAATAATGTTAATAATTGTAATAAACTATTATTTCCACATTCACCTTATTCCGATGTAAGTTTTTTTTCCGATATACATATATAGAAACGGACATTCTATGAACTTCTGACACGGTGCAATAAATACTTTTATAAGTTATTCATTATAATAAGTTAATCTAATCACTATAGGCGTACAACTCTACAGAGTGTCTGTGTAGTTTCATACTTCGGAGACGTGTGAGTGTGGGCGGATGCAGTGGCATTATTTATCTTCCGGTGCCTCAAATAGCAAGTACATAACGCATGACTGAATATCGCGCAGAACATCCCTCGAAGATAGTTGTTAATATATTTTAATCGGCATAGTGGGAACGTCTAACACTGATAGTAAATGAACAACATTGTCTTGAACGTCTATTTTCATAGACTTTGCAGATTTGCTTACCAGAAGGAGCTATAAAAATCACACCAGGCCGTGATCTCATTAAAATTAAAATAAAACCAGGATCCTGGTAATTGCCCAAGACATACACTTTTATCTTTTTTGGTTATTCTAATCCAAATTTCTGTATGCCGCATATTTTTAGAGGTACTTCCCTCCAATATGTCTATATGATTTTTTCATCTTCATCCCTATATTGATGGGTAATAAAGCGTATTTATTTTATGGGAGCACGGCGTGTGACTTTATATTTACCTAATGGTAAGCAGGCCTAAAAGTCTATGAACGGGGTTTACAAATACACTTTTGCTTAACAGTGTCGCACTACGCCGGCCAACTATGCGGTAATAAAAACAAATTTTAGAATTTTCTCCGAACAATGTCGGCAATATTTCGAGGAGTTCAATGGTTTGGAGTGGGAGGCAGGTCAAGTAAATTGGCTATAGGTTGGGGAGTGTGCGTTTTTATGAGCCTACTCCTCATCGAAGGTGTGGCGTTCTATCGGGTCATGAAGGCAATTGCTGGTTTTGCTGTGGATACTGCTGGACAACGTGAGTTCTCCTATTTAGTATGTGGACAACATTGAATGATCACTAAAATTAAATAAATGAAAATGCTTTTTAATATAATTATTTCCTCCATAGCATATTATATAGAACTGATAGGACTAGGATTAGCAAATATTTAAAAGCTGACAATAGTGAATTTCAAGTCTAAAACAATCAGATCCTATAGTTAAAGTTTTAATTCGATCCAGGTATGAGTCAGACATGATTTTAATATCTAATTTACTAATTAATGATAGTGTAATTCACGAATAACAATTAATACTAAAATACACAGTAAAAAGGCTCAGTAAAATACAAAAATCATGATTTGGAAGAAGACTATTGCCATTAAGACTAATTAATAATAATTTTGTGCCTGTCAATCCATACGGTTTGTACTTAACTAAAAGTAGCAACGATAGTAAAGTAAACATAAAAATTAAGAACGTTCAGTTTCTGGATAAATAACTAATTCAGCCATTACAATAAGGTTTCATATGCAGATACCGCTGGTTTCTACTAATCTATAGAACCTCTATCTTTACCTAGCTCACAATCATAACTCTTCTTATCATCAGTACTTTCTGTTTTAAGTTCGGACTCTATTAATTATACCGTCTTTACAAATCTATACCTATATCTTGGTCTTCTGCGTTCACGTTCTATTATATCTATTGTTTTTTTAGGTAGCGTTACTGCTCGTTTATCTGGGGCAATATTCTACGGCAACGCATTGTTCTCCCTTACCCTGACTTGGAGATTCAGTTATTGCTGGCCTAAGATCGCAGCTCACTGGGCAGCAGCTGTGAGGATTTCTGGATTGAATCCTCAACCAGATTGCACCATACGAAGAAATATATTTATTGTCACAACAGTTAGTGTTTGCTGTGGCATTGGTATATTGACTTACACGGTTCCTTTGTACTTACTTCCCTAAAGTAATTCGGTATTAATATTGCCCTAAATATCAGATTATTGGAGATTATAGACCCTGTATCTTATATTAGTTTTATTATATTTTATAGTAGAACATCTGTTGAGTATCATTTCAGCAGTGGGATTAGATTTTCCAATACAGAATTCTTACAAAGATATATTATGACGTCTCACGGATTTCTAATGTTTAAACGTAAGTACAGTAATAATTTTACCTCAGATAAAATGTCATAATTATTATTTATGTAATTGTAGAAAGTCTAAAATAGACAAATATTGTTTCCCTAAATGAATTAAATAAGAGCAGGTACCATCTGCCCCGGTGGATGGGCCCCGGTAACGTGGCCAATAGGAAACATATTTGACATTACCTTAAATCCCAAGCAAGAACCGAGGGGTTTCTAGATCACCAGTATTTTTTTACTAAGGCCGATTATTGAGAAAGTCGAAAAAAATCATATATACATCGTAATTTCAGGAGAATATTCACTATTTCTTGACATTTTCCTCTTCATAATGAGCAAATTTGCGACGTTTATGTGGAACTTCCAGGATCTTGTCATCATTTTGGTGAGCATGGGATTGTCTGCCAGGTTGAATCACCAGGTCGATTGTTTAACAAGAGTCAACGATTATGCTGTGTGTGAGAAGGCGAGTAATATTAAATAATTATATTAATCCCTTGTTTTATTAATAGCATTAATTATATTAAAAGTATAATTGGTCCCTCCTACTATACCCACAAAATATATCAGTAGTTGCACATAATACACTTTAATGTGTTTTAATCCAGATGCCTAAGGATTTATTATATGTTTCAGAGAATTGACTGAATGAAATTGTTCTACTAGAATTTGTTACCTCTTAAATTTGCTAGGTAGATTAGAATATTTATAAATGATCACAAGAATTCCAATTTTATGTTATAAATTTTCAAAAGCAGGACCATTTTAACTCTATGACTCGCTAAATTGCAGTCACAAAGCATAAATAAGTGAAAGTGTAACCATTATATTCTTAACTAATTGAAGAAAAAGCCTTAGAGCGGATTCTTATTTATTCAGTAGCCTAAGTTAGCTTGTATTTCGCCATATTCCAGAACTTCACTGATCTATCTATAGATCAATTGTTTTCCATTTTCAGAAATCTTGTGCGAACCCCTGGTATTCCTGGCGCAAGACAAGAGAGGGGTACGTGCGGCAAGCGGCTCTGGTCAGGAAAGTCAACAGCGAGCTGAGCGGCATGATCCGCTTATCCAACTTCAATAATATGTATTTCATCTGCCTGCAACTCTTCCTGGTTATCACGTATGTTAATACTCCATCATCATCGTGTCTTGTTTGTTTTATTTTATATATTTAACATGATACTTACCCTATATGTGAGGAGGATTAATATTGTTTATATGTAAATAGCCATATAAAACATGATGCATACTTTATTTATTAATTAAGCTTTCCTTTCTCAATCTTGCCTGATGAAATACATCAATGAGGTCAAAGCCTACACAGTCTAGGAATTAGGAAACACAGAAGCAGTAAGTGGATCATCGCGAGGCATTGAGTTTTAATCAATATAATAATACTACATACTTGAGACTTGAATCAGTCAATTCAGTAAATATTGTTGCCTGAAGACGCCCTAATAAGGCGAAATATAGCAAAAGTATTATTATTATATTGTGTTTTATTTATGTATCTTATTGAACAACCTTTGAAAAATAATTAAGCAGCTACTGCAAATGAAAATATATAATTTAAATATCAATTTAGTATCCGCGATATTTCTTAGATCAAACTAAACAACCTGTATGGCCCATCGTTGTAGTTTAATAAGTATTCTATATTAGTTTATAATAAAAGTATATGCGTTTCTTTTAGTGAAGGTATACAAACGGATCTCATCAATTTCTTCTACTACATACTATCTCTGACTTGGCTTCTGGTCAGAGCAGCGAGTGTTGTTTTAGCAGCTTCTGAAGTCAACATCAACTCCCGCGCAGCGTTACCTTACATCTATCATTTTCCTACTTCTTTCTATTCAGTCGAGGTAAGATTCTCTTGGCTTCTGGTCAGACTAATACTTTTATAAAATAAAGAAAGAAATAAAAACTTTATTTGACAGCCTCACACAGAATATACACAAATACAATTTCATTATTACGTAATATATGATCAATTAAAAAAAATAAGAAAGAGCTTGCTACGTGGCGACAAACAGAAGATCAGCTCAGCGCATGCTACAGCGAGTATGCTGTAACGTTGGGTTTCAGCCCAACGTTACAGGAGTTTTATTCCCTCAGCATTTGTTTTCAAATATTAGTTGCATGTTTCTCTCTTAAGAGTAAAAAAAAAAACAGACTAAAATAACAATTAGATAAATAAAACAATGTCTAAAATTAACACAGTTAGAGATTAAATTCTGCTCAAATGAACAAAGTATGTTCCAACTGCATTAGGATATCGTGACTTTAAAATCGCTTAAGTTCTCATAATGTATGTTAGTGTGCTGTTACCACACGATAAGGTTTTTAACTGTAATTATATTTTAGGTAGAAAGATTACGCGAGCACCTATCAAAGGATTACGTCGCGTTGAGCGGAAGTGGATTCTATTATTTGGAAAGAAGTTTATTACTAAAGGTTAAGTAAAAGGTTTTTTTTAAATGACGCTGACGATATACCGAAGTGCCTAGTGAAACTCCGGTGGTCTCTGCTAGAATCCAGGGGCCAGATTCTTATAAATAAACTAGCTGTGCCCTGTCGTTTTACCCACCATTTAATTCAAAGAAATCGGATCGAAAGTAAAATACATGTTACTCTCTGATAATTGAATTGGTGAAAGAATAAAAAAATGTAGTTTTTGAGTTTATTCGGAACAAATAAACAATCAAATCTTCTGTCTTTATATATTAGTATAATATTAACTGGATATCAAAGTCAAAATATGAGTCATAATTTTTTTGATATTTTATTGTTTTATCTCATAGAATGAGGTCCCTGGTCAGAGATCACAAACAAAGCTCTGTGTGTGTACTATGTGCACCAGAAGCGACGATACTATTGCATACAAACAACCAGACCATGAAAAACTTTACAGAAACAACATAGATACTACCTAATATTGATTTGGCTTGTGGGAATCAAACTCACGACCTCCGAATAACGCCAAAGGCTTTCATATTATAAATACTTTTTTTGTTTTTACATATTACAGGTGGCGGGGGCTGTAGCGACATATGAATTGGTGTTGATACAGTTTGATAGTCATCATATTTAATTAATAAACTTACCATTTAAGAAACAATAAATCTTTAATTAAATCAACCTAATGGCCTTCAGTTAACGATAGATTCATTATTGAAGGATAGAAACTATAGTAACTACCGTTATACAAATATAAATCGTTATAAGATGCACCAAAAAGAAACGATTTATAAATGGCGACCTGATTACTCTAGTACGGTCAGCAAACAAGGCTGTAAATTACATTTTAGTTTTATTTTATTATTATTTATAAACCATTAAAAACCAAAATTAACAAAACTTAACGGTAATTATTAAAAAATTAACAAAATCGAAATCGTATAATAATAGGGCGCGTCAAGATAGCGTGGATTATGCACTTTTTTTTGGAAACCGTACCGTAAGGACGCCAGTTATAAATCGTTTCGATCATACCTAGTTACTATGGAACCCTTATGGGATCTCCTAGTTCACATGTCTGCCAGACCGAGTTAGTCTATGTTTTAGTAGTAGATCTAAGTGTTTCCAGGTGCTCAAATAAAGAGGGAATAGAGGGGGAAAGTTTGATTTTGAAAGTTAAAAAATTCACATTTGTACATAATATTACGGATTTTAGGTTCATTAGTTTTAGATTTATGTAGTAAAAAATGTTTTTCGTAAATAACACTACTAACTAAAACTAAATTTGGTTTTTATCTAAGTACTTATTTCTATAATATGTATTGATATTGCTTCTGGTACACATAGTACAAGCCTATAAATAAGTTTATGGCCAGAGCAATATGTTGGTAATATACTTTATATTATTATTATTAATTAACAAAATAATTTGTTTTTACTAATAATATTATTATAGATTTTTTATAACAGAAATCTCTTGTAAATATGAGTGTTACTTAATTTGTGTGCCCTAGCAGGGCTCACTTATACGGTACCTACCTTATTTTAAAAACTATGTAACCAAACATAATTTCAATAAATTTTCCACCATTTTTTTTTGATAAATCAGACCGTACAAGCTGCCAGTTCACAAAGTAGTCCATCTGATAAGAATCCAGTTCGGAAAAACACTTTAAAATGTGACTTATTTGTACATATTGTTCACATTCTACGAATGAAATCGTAACTTTTACCATCCAGCTATTTTACCTAGAAAAAAGCAAGACGTCGTCACTCAATTTAGTAGAACACGTTAAGCTTTAACTCCCAGTTTCACTATACGAACGTATGAATCTGTTTATATGTATATACAAACATCAAGACGAGCTTGCAACTTGTTCGATGTAGTCTTCTCTACGCTGGGTACCCTAAGGTCGTCTAGGTGTTCTCTGACGCCGAAAGGTACCCGTGATGGTGAGTATATTAAAGAAAAAATCATTGGTAAAAATTATACTCTTTTATCAAAAACACATCGCAGGCTTAAGTTTTTATGTCTCACCAACTCTAAATAAAAGGTTACTCAGAATAGTTTTAAAACTTTCACAGGAATAATCCTGGAAATTTTAAGTTTAAAGTTACAGTTCTAAGTCCCCCCCCCCCCCCATATTCTTATAAAGACAAAGTTGGACAACAAAAGACGTATGAAAACTTGAAAACGAAGTAAACATTCTGGAAATGCGGACAGACCGATGAATATTAGAATATTAGTGACCGCACTTATTTTTACTTATACCTATTTATTTATTGCAATAAATAAACTTTAAAATTTGAACGAATTTAAAAATCTTTATTTGCAAAAAAACTGAATTTGCTGGTTATTATTTATTTATATCATCAGAAATTATATCAAATAAAAGCGCTCTTAAGAGTTAATTTGATAATAAATACATGCGTTATGTAATATTCATAATATATATATAGTTTAAATATTCTATGTAAATAAATAATATGTTATATATCTAAATTTAACATCTTTCAAATAAAAATGTGTTCGTAAGTCTGTGTGTCTGTTACCTTTTTCCTTTCTATGTAAACAAATAAAACTGCCAACGCCATTATGTATTCACTAGACTACGGAGGTGGTCAATAAATCGTATTATTAATTTTCATATAATAATATACCTATAACAACTTAAGTTATTATTCCAAATTTTTGTTGCTAAAAAATATATTTCTGAGGTGTATATAATTTAGCTTTGTAAGCAAAAGGCTTTCTGGAAGCTCAAATGATAAAGTTCTCCGAGGTGCAGTGAGAGTAGTGCTGTTCCGGTAACTTAACGCGGATGCGGTCCCAGGAAAGTGGCTGTTGGAAGGCGGGAGACAAGAAAAGCTGTTACCTTAAATTATTTGTCTTTTATAAAACTATTCACTTTCTTAGTTTTATATTCGGTCGTAACTTTTTAAGGCTTCATGTTTTTATTATCTGTTAAAAATATTTGGCCTTTTATTATAGAAGCACAACATGCGACTTTGTTGCTAACCAGAGCTATAAAATCCGTGAATAGGGATGACCAATTAAGCAAGTATATTAGGGAAGTAACTCTTAATTTTTCATTGTACACGGGGTGATTACGCGCACAACGGTAAGCTTCTAATGATAATTATTCTAATGGTCAAAGCAAACTTCGGTCAACGATGCTATATAGTCTACATGGAACAAGTAGCGAGGTCGTCTGATTTACTCAACAGACCTATATTTTCTGTAATCGCCTCACGCTCCCAATCATTTATTAATACCGTAAATTTATATATAATTTGAGCTACGAGTTGTAGTATGCACAATACAAATGGCCTGAAGATTGCGAAAGCATATTTTAATCTACATACATACATACATATCACCACCGGTGCCTTACGGCGCCCGAGACCGCCTAGACGGCCCCAGGGTATCCAGCGGCGGTATATTTATTCGAATTTTAGTTATTATCAAAATGGACCCCGAAACTCCTTTGAGTATTTTTCGCTATTCCTTGTAGATTAGGATTTGGCCTTGAAAGCACACTTGAAATATGTAACCTGTGTGACGATGTCCTACCTACAGGTATAAATTGGCTTAGAGGTAAGAAAACAATGTACATACAATAAAAAATAAAAAAAAATATTAAAAGAAACCTAACTATTTACAAATTATAAAGAGCGAAAGAGAGAGAGAGAGCTATAAGAGAATGGGTTCTATCAACATCCAGATTATGTCATGGAAAAAATGTTACTGCCCTGGTATACAGTGATCGGGGAGGGCAGCATCCAACGTCCTTCTGTGGCAGGCCAGGCTCTGGGCAGCGGTCGGTTATGGCCGGCTATGGCAGGCCGTGACGTCTGCTGAGCAGACGGTGGCTCCAGAAGAAGAATCCAGGCTCAGTTCAGCTATGACCAGCTGGGATGACTGCGTTGCAACTGAATAGACGGTGGAAGACCAGAATAAGGGGCTAAGCCAGGTTCTGCCGTAGTGGTGATTTCTACCTATATCGTAGTTTCTACGCCCCTGACTTGGTTTCTCCACCTCGGACTTCCGTTCCATTTCGTGGAACGCTACACCTTCTATACATTAGAAGTAACGTTCCGTTACACCTGTATAATAATAATAATAATAATATATCTTTATTTGTCAGAACATGGTACAGAAGAATGGTGTTACATAATATGGTGGTATATAATAACTCCTATGAGTTATAAGCCTATGCTGAGCGGATGACTTTTTTGTAACCATACCTCTATAATAAATATTTGAATTGTTTCCTTGCTTTTTATTTATTGTGTTATGTGGCTAATAAATATTATGTGTGCCTGTGACAATAAACTTAGTCAGTCTGGAATTCGGTTTGTTTTATTCAACACATATGATCACTATCAACTAGTCACGACTGGTTCTGGAATTCCTCTATTAAATAATATTTCACAAGTTGGTAGTGTGGTAGTGGCAACAGCGGCTCAATGGCATGGAATACTCGTATTGTATGTACTATTATATTGTTATTTAACCGCATTGATTGCTACTACTATGCCTGCTACATAATGCAGTTCTGAAAAGGGGGCGTCAAACACGAATTTTCACTACGAGCCTTCTTTATTATCTTCGCTGCGTTAACGTATATTTAACAGCCCGTTTCGTAACCACACCCTCTAAGAAATCTACTAACACGATAAGAAATCGATGCAGTCTCCTGAATTTATGCCAAAATTTTAACTTATGTAGGTATGTTTTTGTTATGCTGCAAACCCTACAGCAAACATACGAGTTTTATCAAATAACTACTTTCGGTTATTTGAGGACATGATTGTACTTTATTACAAGGGTCGGGGTAAATGTAAAATATTTTATTTTGTTCTGAATATTCGCGAACGGTCAAAGACGGTAATGGTAGAGGAGGCGGCATGACAGAGTCCGACTATCTATACGACTATCTATAAATGTTACGTGATGTTTTTACTCCCTATGTAATTCATCAAAAGTTTTATTGAGCATTTTAGTTAAAATTTCGTTTTCACCTCTCTGTCAAAGATTTGTTGGTAACAAAAAGACAAATCATAATTTTAACTGAACGAAACGCTCAATAAAGTTTTTATTAATAAGGTGGACTCTCTATATAAGAATTTTTTTAGACAATATAGATGTGGAATAGATCCTATATAAGTTTTCTCGCAAGTCATCATCAGCGCCGCATTTAAGTATAGGCTACATAGGCTAGGGACCTCCACCACAAAGGGGACCCACCACAAATGAACTCTCGCCACAAATTGGCAGAATTAGTTAGAAAATTAGGTAAATGGAAAAGAAGGGTTTTATTCCCACTTCGTCATAACCGATGGTATTATGGATCTACATGACACAAGAAGTGGCAAACTCGTCGTAGTGTTTATTGTAAACAGTTTCATAATTATAGCTGGGCCTGACAGATAACGTACTTTCCGAGGCACCATAATAGTGGTTTTATCACATAAATTTCATTTTTTATTGTTATAAACTTATTGGTACTGAATTTTAAACCCATGCCTAAGTAAACTACGGAATACTTGTTCCGAATTTCCGTTGAAATGCCATCAATTTAAAAAAAATATATATTAAATTAAAAGCCATTATTTGATAACTTTCAAATAGACCTCTATAAATTCATTCATTAAATTGAGATTTCGTAAACAAAATAAAAAAAAAGTAAAATGACATAGATTTGTTAGTCTGTAGATTAAACGATTTCAGGAGATTTATATCGTTTTCTTGTCGCGGTGGTACATCCTTTCAGGGCACGGACATCCCAAGTGGATCCATGTTGAAACTTGAATTATTTCTTAAATCTCCGCGTAGCTTAGCGTTTTGCGGCGCGTGACGTATGCTCGCTCGTCCCTATATCTTGCTTGGCATATCCGCTTAGTATTGTCTCAGTGGCGCATTTCTCATCCAACTAATATTATTAATGTAAAAGTTTGTCATTTATTCAATACGCGAAAACTGCATAACGAATTCGGATGAATTTTGGCACCTGCGAAATAGGACCAAGTCGACTTTTTCGCTCAACGTAATAACTAGAGCGTAGGACACCGGCCGGCGGCCGGGGCGGCCATTTATGGCCCAATTAGCCTATACGTAAATATGCCACTGTCACATCAACTGAAGAGTCTAGAAATTAGAAATCATTCCTCTACGTGACATCTCTACTTAGCGTTGTTTCCTGCGGCGCGTGACGAGTACTCATCCACCTCAATAGTTATAATCTCGTATGACATCTCCGCTTTCCTTATCTGTCCATGGCACGTGACGAGTGCTGTCACGTAAATTGTCACGGAACGTTTGTGGCCGCATCCACTGATGAATCTCACGATGTCTTTTTATACCGAACTATTGACATGAAATAACTGAAGAAATTACAGCCAACAAGATAAGTACAACTGCTCAGGATAAATATTTATTGGGTGTCGAACTTAATATAGCAATTTCGTACATTTATATTTTATTTTTCAAAAAAACACTGGCAGTTTATAAATTAAAACTAAATATAAATTTTAATCTTAGAGCTCTAAAATCGTCAATAAATATCTCGGACTCGGCGATTTTTCGTCAGTCTCGAGGAAGCTTAAGAAAGAAGAAGAAGTCTAGCTACAGTGACAGTGATCGACTGGTTCTCATCCTTGAAACCTTGAACCTGCTACGTCGAGAACCAGGCCCGATCCTGTCACACTTTCTTGAAGACTCCGGATCCTGGAGTTGCGGCCTCCGGGATTTGCCTAGACTCCACTTCGCTCAGACGTCTGCTCTGAGAGCCTCCTTGTGCTGCAGGACCTCGCCTCGGGCTATGAGCCTTGAGTGACGAGGCCATCTGACTTCTCATCTCAGGCATTGGCCTGAGAGACGGGAATTCACCTCTTCGTGAACGGCTGCCTCTACAGCCGTGCCGCTCGCTGTCTGCGTGCTGCCGTCGTGCCGCCGCCTTCCCCTTGCTGCCGTCATCGTGCCGAGAGCCTTTGCTTCAAGGACCTCTTCTCAGGCCTAGAGCCTTGAGAGTTGAGGCCATCTGAGTCCTTGTCTCAGGCATTAGCCTGAGAGACGAGGCCTCGCCTCATCGTGTGCGGCTGCTACAGTCGTGCGTGCTTGCTGCTGCTGCCATCGTGCCGCCGCCTTCCTGCTTGCCTGCCTACATCTGCTGCCGTCGCCTGTCTACGTGCCAGTCTGCGTGCCAGTCCTCGAGCCTGTCCCTCGTCACTCCCTCCAATCTTCCCATACTATACGGTCAGAGTTTTAATTTATAATAGGCATATCCATTGTAGGCAGGGCCAAAATTTATTAGGTTAGGCTCTTATATAGTTACTGTACTCAAAACCAACTTTACTTGTAAATATATATTATTTTAAATAAACTTGTATTAAACCAATCTAATTTTATCTTTCATTTTAATTTCTTTAAAACCCCCCCGCTACATGGTAACACGATGCAATCTAGACTTAGTAAGTTAAGCTATACTATAGTTCCTCCGGAATTAAAAAAATTCACGCTTTTGGAATTCGCATAGTTGCAGAGAGAATTTGTGTTTTTTTTTATTCTCTTCGACTGGAATTTAATATTCTGTTGTTTAGTAAAAGTAAGAAGTTATTTTAATTACTGCAGTAGTAGGCAGTAAAAAATATTTCATAAGCAGTAGTATTTTACGGCTGTTTATGAAATGTGACAAAATAAGTCTTTTAGATTTATTTTAAATATTAATTTATTTACTATTTTAGATAATAATTTTAATTTTAATGCACAAACCGCAAGTGACTTATAGTCGTGTTTAGGTTTTAGTCTGTGGGTTCAATTTCCTTTCAGGGTGCGGTTACGTAACGGGCAGTTGCTTTAATGATAAAAACAGAGATAATATTAAAACAGACTCGATCATATTGGAAATTCGTCTTTGTCGCCCTGCCATTTAACTGCCGTAACCGCAAAATTTACCTGATAATTAATCGACTCCATCTTTATAGGTCCGCTGTCAAGTCACATGACGTGCTAGAAAAAAAAAACTACTTTGAGGGTAGTTTTGGTTTGAGCTTGTTATATATACAAAGTATAACAATTTTATTAGAAATATTTCAATGTGTTACCTCCACCGGCTGAGAAACTTGGATTCGCTTTCGGAATACAACATTTGCGTAACGACTTCATAAGACTTCTCTGCTCGCTTCTATATATCTCTACACATTTTTCATGTTTTTGCCGTAATTTATAATTTGTTTAATAAAACTATATCTAAATAAATATATATCGAGTTGGTTAGACCTTAGAATATACGTGGTGACCGAGTTGGTTAGACCTTAGACAAATAAAAAAACACTTAGGTCCCTGGTTCAAACCCCGGTATGAACCAATGAGTTTTTAATCTAAAAAAAAATGGACATTTGTTTAACAATACCACTATAGTACCTCGGAAAACACGTTAAGCTGTCGGTCCCAGTTTCACTATACTAATACAAACTCACCGGTCAGTCACTTTCACTATACGAATACCAATGTAGTGCCTCGGAAAGCACGTTAAGCTGTCGGTCCCAGTTTCACTTTTTTATACAAACTTGTGAAACTTTTATGTATATTTCTAACACGTTAAGCTGTCGGTTACTTTCACTATACAAATTCAATTTCAATAGCAGTTGGTATAGTGAAACTGGAACCGACAGCTTAACGTGCTCTCCGATAATGACTATAATGCTTCAGTCGTGTTGTTAAGCAAATGTACTTACATTATTCAATAAAAAATTCATTCGATTGAACCGGGAACCTAAAAACTGTAAGGTTTTTAACTATGAAGTCGGCCACTGACTATTATATAAAATAGTAATTTTAAATTATAATCTTATTTTGAAAATTTAGAGAAAACTAAGCAAGTCCCACGGGCCGTAGGTTTTTTGTCATTGCTTTTTGTTTAAAAAAAAAAAAATTAGGCATAGAAGTAATTATTTGTGTAATACGAGTACAAATCTGCTTTTTCCCCAAGCAAAAAAAATTTTAATAACAATATACTCTACATTATAAAACCAATATAGTGGCAGAGAAAGGGAAGACGTATATTACTATGAATGAATGAAGCCATCTAAACGTCTTATTACCTGCCGATAGCGGTTCATGTCTGAACAAATCACTAATATAGAAGCAGAAAGGACAGCACCATAAGGGTGTTATCTGCCACAGATATTTAAAAGAAATATAGAGCGCCAAATGCAACAAAAAATGTGCTTATATTAATTAAATAATGTATTATTATAATCAAATATTTTATGCTGGGCGTTAATTTACATAATCTATACTAATATAGTAATAGAGGTAAAGTTTGTGAGGTTGTCGGGGGTAATCTCTGGATCTACTGAACCGATTTTGAAAAATATTATAGTGTTGGATAGCCCATTTATCTAGGAAGACTATAGGCTATATCACATCACGCTACGATCAATAGCAGATAGAAGAATCGATAAAAAAAAATAAAAAACGGGGAAAATTAAAAACCGTTGATGCTCATAGAATCTTGCGTTGTTAAATGTTGTTTTATTCTGATTTAAACATGCCTACACGTGTATTGTGTTACAGTACCTATATTATGTATGACTTTAGTGTATAACCAATTTTGTCATTCCCGTGATGGTATTATTTATTCTTCATTGTATTATATTTAGATAGTGTTAGTTGTGAATCTGTATGTAAAATTTTGTCGTCCCCTGTATAATTGCTTAAAATTGTATAGATTTGTAATTATAAGTAAACATTGAGTTATTCTGTATAACTCTAACACAGGCGTCAGCTGAAAATCAGTACTTCATCCTAGAACGATGTAGCTTATACTGAGCTGATTACCTTTTAGTCGCCACGCAACACACTCCTGGTAAAAAATAATAAAAAAATCATATGGTAATGTTTGTAATTATATTTGAATATATTCTATTAATTGTCTATGTAATTGTGTTGTAAGCAAAAATAAAGTTTTTCTTTCTTTCTTTTCTAAAATTTGTTCCTTGTAAGAGCTTTCGTTGCGTGCGCAGACGAATCGCGCAGGTCAGCTAGTATGGTATAGTATAGTTATATAATCAATTATAATAATCCTGGTTATTTAATTTCACAGTATCACAGTTTCTAATGAAGCTCAAATTCAACAGCTCCTTATAAATTAAATTAAACTATATATATATATATATATTTATTATTGTTAGATTGTTAGTAATTGGAGAGGTACCTAATTGAGTATAACTAACCCCCTACTTAACCTAATTGTTGTTGTGTACATGATGTATGTGCATGATTCTGAATTTTTAGAATATATACCCATTCTAACGCTTAAATATACACACCTACTTAATTTTACTGTATTAATCTTATTCAACAAGTGAGTGCTTGGCTCACTTGTTATCTTATTCTTTTATATAATATTACACACCCCAACAATTACAATTCAAATCTTTCTGAGTTTTAATAGAAGAAAAAAGAGGGAAATTGAATCATAGAAGGAATAATGTAAGAAAGAAAAAATAATAAAAAAATGCTACTCTTAATTGCTTACCTACTAATTTTAATTTTGAAGAAATACAATAATAAATTACCTACTTAAAATAAATTAATAAATTTGTTTCTTTCAGTGATTGGGTTGGCTAAACAGTTTTATTTAGTTGTTTATATGTATGTATGATAGTTTACGTGTAATTTATGATTTATATATGCCTAATTTGGTAATTACATAATACAAGACATTGATGTTTATGAAATTTACTAAATTCACTCTTAACATAGATATACTTCACCTATAATAGTTTTATTGTTGTAGTTACTATTAAAATTAATTAATTTCATTCTGAGAGGACGTTATTCTGTGTTGATTTTGATACATACCTATTATCATATATATTATCTACACTAAAAATATTTAAAAGCGATTATACATATATATGTATTTACCAACTTTTAACCACACTACATCTTATAGGATACTATAAAATATTAATAATGTACAAATGGATACCATTTTTCCAAAGTAACATTGTAAAATAAATAATAATAATATATATTGATGAATATATGTACCTATATATATTATAATAAAATATATATATATATATATATATCGAAAAGGAAACGCTCATTCATTCGATCATAAGACACTGAACTATTTATCTATAGCACAAGTAATTTGAATACATAAGTTTAGGATACATTTACATGTATTTTGACATTTGCTACTCTTATTTGTACTTTTATTTGTATAAACTGTATACCTACATAGCAAAATGATTAATTCCATAACATCTATAGAAGAATTAGATAATTTGCAACTGGCGCAAACAAATGACACTTAAATTGTCGATTTTACTAAATTACACTTACATGATTTTACTATAATTTCACAAAATATCCGAAGCGTTTATAATAATTTCGATGACCTGATACTTACCATATCCCAACTAGAAACTTACATTGATGTTATTGTTTTAACAGAATGTAGACTCAACCTTAATAAAAACATTCCACAAATTGAAAACTATATGACATTTTCTACAACACACCAAGTAAACAAATGTGACGGAGTGGTCATTTATGTAAATAAAAATCATACAGTTAGTGTACAGGAAATAAAACTAATTCAAGCGTCCTGCTTACAAATAACGACAAAAAATTACACTATCCTAGGAATTTATCGCTCTCCATCTAACACAAACGCAGAAAATTTTGTTCATTCATTGAATCTCCATCTCGATACATTAAAATCAAGAGAAAATATAATTATAACAGGCGATATAAATATAAACCTTATAAACAAAATAAATGAACAATCATATGAACGGACAAATAGGCTAAGTTATTTAAACATGCTGTCAATGCAGGGATTGCTCCCTGGTCATCTTTTACCAACAAGGAACAAAGCCTGCCTGGACCATTTTATTTTAAAACTTAAAAATATCAAAACTACAGCTACAATTTCTGTATTAAAGACTACTGTAACTGATCATTTTATGATTTTCTTAGGGTTAACTAATAATACAAAGACGCACAACAATAATATTAAATATAGGGAAAGAATTAATTATGAAAGTCTATTGAATAGTATTAATAAAATTAAACTTCACGACTTCTTAAAATATGAAGACCCTAGTATATATACCGAAATGTTAATAGATAAATTAAGAGAGTGTTTATCAAATAACACCATAAAAACAGTAGTCTCAAGTAAAAAAAGGATTATAAAACCTTGGATGACGCCAGGTATATTGCGCTGCATAAGGAATAGAAACCATATGCAATTACAACTAAGATCTGACCCTGGGAATGAAATACTAAATATAACATACCGTAGATACCGTAACTTCTGTAACAATTTAATCAAAAAGCAGAAACGAAAATATGATAGTGAACAATTAACTAAAGCAAATAATAACCCTAAAGCCTTATGGAAAACTATAAATATTATAACAAATCGTAAAAGTAATAAATCGCAAAACATTGAATTATTGGATATGGCTCCATCCCCCCTTGAATCAGTTAATACAATTAACGCATACTTTTCTAACATAGGAAAAACTCTCGCCGAGAATATTTACAAGGACAATCGTCAAAATTCGTATATACACACAATAACTTCAACTTCACATTCAACATCCTTCGTATTACTAAACACTGATCCCCAAGAGGTGTTTAATATTCTAATGAAACTTAAAACCGAAAGCGCACCGGGATGGGATAACATACCAACAAAACTTTTAAAACACGCCCATGAAATTATTGTACCAATTATAACTCATTTGGCTAACCTTTGTTTTGCAAAGGGGATTTTCCCGACGGCTCTTAAGCACTCTATTATCACTCCAGTGTACAAGGGTGGAGAAAGAGATAGTATCTCCAATTATAGGCCTATTTCATTATTACCATCAATATCAAAGATAATAGAAAAGTTGATAAATACGCGCCTTACTAATTACTTAAATACCTATAATATACTATCCAAATCACAGTTTGGTTTTAGACAGGGACAGTATCAACAGAAGATGCTGTTATTTCGATGACCTCACTTATTATTTCTCAAGTCGATGCAGGTAAAAAATGTCTGACTGTCTTTTTAGACCTGAGAAAAGCTTTTGACACTGTCTCTGTTCCCATCCTTGTACAAAAGCTTGACAATATTGGTATAAGAGGTACTTTATTAGAGCTTTTTACAGACTACCTTACAAACCGTAAACAACAAGTAAAGGTTAATGGTTTTGTTAGTGATGGGGTGGATATTACCTTTGGAGTTCCCCAAGGTAGTGTACTGGGCCCCACACTTTTTCTAATTTACATCAACCACTTATGTGAATTAAAAATAGACCAAGGGCACATTTTCTCATATGCAGATGACACAGCGATTGTTTTTATAGGTGACACATGGAATGATGTTCGGGGATCGGCAGAGAAAGGCCTAGCTCGCATAGCTTCCTGGTTAAATACAAACTTGCTTTCCTTAAATATATCAAAAACTAATTTCATATGTTTCACAAAAAACGTTCGGACTCAACCTGAAATTAATTTCCAAATAAAAATACATAATGGTCACAACCCTGAAACTCCCAATTGTTCCTGCACCCAAATCTCTAGAGTGACATCTACTAAGTATCTGGGTGTTATGATTGATCAACGCATGTCGTGGTTCCCACATTTAGAGCTAATGATGGGTAGAATTAGAAAACTTATATTTACATTTAAGAGTCTAAGACATGTTGCCACAAAAACCCTACTAAATAAAATTTACAGATCTTTAGCTCAATCTATAATAGTATATTGTATACCTGTGTGGGGTGGAGCTGTAAAAACTAAATTTATAGATCTGGAAAGAGCTCAGCGAGCTTTATTAAAAGTTATGTATTTTAAACCATTTCGATTTCCTACTGAAGATTTATATTCTATATGTGATTTACTTGGTGTCAGAAAGTTGTACATTTTGTATGGAATTTTAAAATTACACAAAAATTTACCGTATGATTCTCATAAAATTAACAAAAGAAGACATGATATAGTAGCCCCAGTAGTAACAGTAAAGACTTCCTTTGCTAGTAGACAATATGCCAAACAAATTAATTATTTATATAATATTATAAATAGAAACATTAATACCCATTGACATACTACGAATGTAAAAAATCACTAATAACTTGGCTAAAATCTAAAAGCTATGATGAGATTGAGACGATCATGCAAATAAATGAATAAACCCTTAAATTGATAGCTACTTACAAGTATATACTTATTTCGACAAACCCTACATATATGTACTATATCTTGAAAGTTATACCTTTTAAGATATATTGTAAAACTATTTTTAAATATTTATTTTGTTTGCCGGGTTTTCATAAACATAGATTTACATAATTTTATTTTGGTTTTTATTTTATTTTATTATACTTGCTTTTTGTTTTTTATTTTTATTTCTTACTCTTATGTATAGATACCAAGTATTATTATCACCATAATCTTATAGATGCTAGGTAGTTTATGTGTTATGTTTGTACCTGGGTTGATTGTCTAGTAAATTGTGTCTAGTGAAAAGTTATTGATATTATTATTTACTTGTAACTTACCTTTGATATTAAAATTATTATTTACTTTTAAAATTAGCCTACTAATACTACTACTACTAATATTTACTTAATACTTATCTTTATTATATATGTGTCACTGAGGATAAAAATGCATTGTATAAGTGAAGAGCGGTGACTCCCGACACAAGTATTTAAATACTTAATGGGAGTCCACAAAACCTGTAAAAACTTTGTAAAATTGCTTCGAATACATTTATTTGAATTTTTTTTTTTTTTTTTTTTTTTTTAAAGTCTAGAGTACAGAGGTGAGTAAATAAGCACTTGCAGGCCTTCCATCAATGCAGCCTATCATCTATATAATAAAATTAATCCTATCTCAGAAATTTCTTTTTTTCGAATTTTAAAGTACACAAAAGCTGTCATTCACGCTTAAACCAGATCTAAGTGACAATTTTGGTATGGTATGGTATGTATGTTTATGTATTACATTTATTATATTATATACAGTATTTAAGTAGTATAAGTATTGTTATGCATCATTGTTAAAATTATATGTATATCCTTCTATCGAAAGTTCCGCACCCTAAGCATATTTCACTCTCTCAAAGGTTAGCTGGTAGAAAATGCCTAAGGCATTAAGCTCGCCTATGTACAATTTTGTGCAATAAAGAATTTAAAATAAATAAATAAAATTCCCTATACCAACTTGTAAAATTAGTTATATGTTGTTAAGTCTTTCCAAACACCGCGACGAACGGCCGGCTGTTTGGTCTAGACTCAAAATACCATCGCCTACGTCGAGGCGAGAATAAAACCCCACCTTTGAGAACATTGCTTTTTGTTTAAAAAAAAAAAAAAATTAGGCATAGAAGTAATTATTTGTGTAATACGAGTACAAATCTACTTTTTCCCCAAGCAAAAAAAAATTTAATAACAATATTCTCTACATTACAAAACCAATATAGTGGCAGAGAAAGGGAAGACGTATATTACTATGAATATAAGAAGCCATCTAAACGTTTTATTACCTGCCGATAGCGGTTCATGTCTAAACAAATCACTAATACAGAAGCAGAAAGAACAGCTCCATAAGGGTGTTATCTGCCACAGATATTTAAAAGAAATATAGAGCGCCAAGTGCAACAAAAAATGTGCTTATATTAATTAAATAATATATTATTATAATCAAATATTTTATGCTGGGCGTTAATTTACATAATCTATACTAATATAGTAATAGAGGTAAAGTTTGTGAGGTTGTAGGGGGTAATCTCTGGATCTACTGAACCGATTTTGAAAAATATTATAGTGTTGGATAGCCCATTTATCTAGGAAGACTATAGGCTATATCACATTACGCTACGATCAATAGCACATAGAAGAATCGATAAAATAAAAAAAAACGGGGAAAATTAAAAACCGTTGATGCTCATAGAATCTTGTGTTGTTAAATGTTGTTTTATTTTGATTTAAACATGCTTACACGTGTATTGTGTTACAGTACCTATATAATATATGACTTTAGTGTATAACCAATTTTGTCATTTCCGTGATGGTATTTTTTATTTTTCATTGTATTATATTTAGATATTGTTAGGTGAATCTGTATGTAAAATTTTGTCGTCCCCTGTAAAATTGCTTAAAATTGTATACATTTGTTATTATAAGTAAACATTGAGTATATTTATGCAGCTGAAAATCAGTGCTTCATCCTAGAACGATGTAGCTTATACTGAGCTGATTACCTTTTAGTCGCCACGCAACACACTCCTGGTAAAAAAAAAACATATAAATATATTTGAATATATTCTATTAATTATCTATGTAATTGTGTTGTAAGCGAAAATAAAGTTTTTCTATCTTTCTTTCTTTTCTAAAATTTGTTCCTTGTAAGAGCTTTCGTTGCGTGCGCAGACGAATCGCGCAGGTCAGCTAGTATGGTATAGTTATATAATCAATTATAATAATCCTGGTTATTTAAAGTCTAGAGTACAGAGGTGGGTAATTAAGCACTTACAGGCCTTCCATCAATCGCAGCCTATCATCTATATAATAAAATAAATCCAATCTCAGTTTTTTTTTTTTCGAATTTTAAAGTACACAAAAGCTCTATACTAACTTGTAAAATTTGTTATATGTTGTTAAGTCTATTCACACACCGCAACGAACGGCCGCCTGTTTGGTCTAGACTCAAAATACCATCGCTACGTCGAGGTGAGAATAAAACCCCACCTCTTTGAGAACGTCTATGCGGTCTCGGGCGCCGTATGGCAACCGTGATGATGGTACATAATAATGTCATATCTAACGTTTGAGAAGTCTTCTACCTCCGCTATAAGGCTCTTATTATACGTCCCAGATGAATATTGGAATAGTTTTTGTCCGTCAAGTAGTTTCTTGAACTCGATTGGCCAATATCTTATCGGAAAATATTGAAACAATGGCTTTGAGATTTTGAATTAGATATTATCTCTATTTATTTTAGTATTATGGAAAAAATATATTAAATTTAACAATCATAAAATACAATTAACCTAAATAATAATAATTATATAACATTCTAGTATATACCTGAAAATAAATAAAAAAAAGAACTAAACGAAATAAAAAAAATCTTTATAAGGAACGCTATTGGGAGGGTACCTAACACACTTACTGCATTGCCATGTTGAACGGCAATACAAATTTTTTGATGCAGATAGCTCTATTTATTAGCTCTGAATATAATATATTTGTTATTGTACAAATACCTAAAAGCATGAATTACTATTTTATTATCATATTGTTGTATTTTTAGGTGGAAGTAAAGCCTCTATAATTTCGCTAGGCCGACCGACCGGACTCGTTAGCACAGCCCATACAGATTCAAAAACATTCAAGTGATCTAGTCATGTTTCGGTTTTAGTCGGTTCACCAGTGGGTTCGCCGTAGTTCCGGAGACTACTGCATTGATTTCTTGTCGAGGGGATAGTCTCCTTTCATGGTACGATTACGAACCGTATGATTGATTTGACGATTAAGCAGTGAGGAAATACTATAATATAGTCGTGCCAATAAATATGTCCATGTCGCCGCCCGTTTCGTAACCGCATCACTTAGCCGGCATAGTGGAAGCCGGTCGTGCTGCATTAAAAGTAAAAACGTAACCATATCATTGTTTATGCAAGCAAGTTCGGGCAGGATAACACATCAATAAATATAAACTTAATTTTTGTGTTCATTTATTATATGGTTTCGTTATGTATTATTGATTAAATATGTATACGTGGCGGCCGAATTGGGTAGTCCTTAGACTTGAACACACTTAGGTTCCTGGTTCAAACCTCGGTGTGTACCAATGAGTTTTTAATCTAAAATATTATGTACATTTGTTTAACAACACCACTATAGTGCCTCGGAGAGCACTAAGCTGTCGGTCCCAGTTTCACTATACCAACTTGTGAAACTGTTTATAGATGGGTTATTAAAACTATCAAAACATCGCGACGAGCTAGCCGCTTGTTCGGTGTAGACTTATACTATCGGCCACGAGGAGGTGGGATGAGAATCCCCTCCGTTGGGTACTCCGAGGCCGTCTAGGCGGTCTCGGGCGCCGTCTAGGGCACCCGTGATGAAATGTATTACCAAAATTAAATTACGGTATATTGATACATAAACTTTTTTATCAGGCATTCAACCCAACAAAAAAAAAAAGTGACTTTCAAGATCTGCTTATCTATAGATATACACTGAGTCAAATATTCATATAAATAAAATGACCTTTCCCTTTTTAAAAATTATGGGAATACGCAGAATGCGAAAAGACAAGGAAGCGTCTGACTGTTACTCCCAAAAGTAATTTATTTCCCGACTACTGAAACATAATCCGTTTATGACTGACCACAGAACTCCCAACAACTTCATTAAAAGTTGCAATTCTGCTAGTCTCTGAGATTTACTTGGAGACTGGAAAAGTTTCTGAAGATCATTGCAACTTTTTCGCCGGCAGATGGAGTGTTATGCGCGATTATCTATTATTCAAAGCTTTTGAGTCACTTTTCATATTTAAGATTTAAATTTGAATTGTTTAGTATCTGCTTCAATTGTTAACCAATCTTAACATTTAAAATCATACTTAATTAAAATTTAAACAATCTTAATGGTGCCTGTATCTATGTACCATTACAAGTGCTTTATGTCAGGCTTTACGGGTGCCGCTGGCTACCCTGAGGTCGTCTAGGTACAAATTTGTTGCCCCTAACTAACTTCGTGTTAAAAATATATAATTTTACTCGATTTTGATGAAACAAATAGCACCTCACTGTAAAGCTATCTTTCAGTAACAATACTTACTATTCCAAATGTTACTCGATTTTGATGAAACAAACGGCACCTCACTGTAAAGCTCTCTTTCAGTAACAATACTTACTATTCCAAATGTTACTCGATTTTGATGAAACAAATGGCACCTCACTGTAAAGCTATCTTTCAGTAACAATACTTACTATTCCAAATGTTACTCGATTTTGATGAAACAAACGGCACCTCACTGTAAAGCTATCTTTCAGTAACAATACTTACTATTCCAAATGTTACTCGATTTTATCAAATCAAATCAATCAAATCAAATCATTTATTTCATGTAAATCTTTACAGATATTTATGAATAGTCAAAAAAAAAAAAAAAAAATTAACAATGAGGTCTTAGAGTGCGTTTGGTTAGGCAGCTATTTATTATTAAAAGAACGACAAATATTTATTATATCTCGATATCAGATTTAGAACTTAAATTTAGAAATCTTAATATGAAAATTACTACCAAACCGAACACACACTACATAACCAACCAGTGTAAGACTAGGTGGTTAGCTGATTCCATTGACCTGTCAATCATTATCTGCCATACAAGGGAGCCACCAAGGCGACCAACTTCACCGACCATATCCACGCCTTAAATATTTATTCTAAATAAAAGGTTAGTAACCAATCACATATAAGTAAACGTATAAAGATCGGTATTTTTAAGGGCGGGTATACTAACTGTAAAGTCGATCCCCTCAGTGACACCCCGGAGAAAAAGAAACCAGCAAGTAAAAAACTCTAGTGCTTCACACAAATTAAAAGAGGAGTACAGCCATTGATTTGCTTATGCTATATAGCATATATATATATAGTAGCATACTCAAAATGCACCCCACCGATCAGCATGCGCAAAACACCCTATGGCAGATTATTTGTTACTGTACCAATGTACAGAACTACACAGTACTGTAGTATAAATTAAGTATAAATAAGCAGGTAATCATCAGTGATTACCTTATCCAAAGACAAAATTTACATAATGTAATAAAAATAAATTATGTAATATTAAATTATTACAATATCGGACACTACTAAGCTAATATTTATTCTACAAATATAATTCTAATAAATAAGTAATTTGTTCACTAGTTGCGAGACCTCAATTGCATATCAGGACGGTTCCAGACGTCTTTATCGTTAAAATAGTCTTTTACGCTATAGTAAGCCTTATTGATTAAAATGTGTTTTATACAATTCTTAAACTTTATTTCACTCAGTTCTATAATGCTTTTAGGTAATTTATTAAATAACCTTATACTGTTAATGACGAAACATTTATTCGTTTTTTGCAGTCTAAACTTTGGTATATCGATTTTATCTATGTTTCTTAAGTTTAAATTATGTCTATCGCTATTTTTACTAAACATATTTAAGTTTTTCCTTACGTATAATAAATTCTCATAAATATATTGAGATGGTAGTGTCAATACATCAATCATAGGAAAGATTTCTCGAAGAGAGTCACGAGCTTTTATGTTATATATTGCCCGAATGGCCCTCTTCTGTAGAATAAATATTGTGTCAATATCTGCCGCAGATCCCCACATTATAAGACCATATGTCATTATACTGTGAAAATAGGCGAAGTACACTAGTCTGGCTGTTGCAACATCAGTTAATTGTCTAATTTTTCTGACTGCGTATGCAGCAGAGCTCAATCTGTTGGATAAAGTATTGATGTGAGCTTTCCACTGTAGTTTGGAATCTACTGTGATCCCTAAAAACACAGTGGAGTCGACAAATTCCAGATCAGTGCCACCTATCTTCACTGTGGCATTGATATTTGATACATTAGGCAACGTAAATTTCAGGCACTTAGTCTTCTTTGCATTTAAAACTAAATTATTTGCCGTGAACCATTTTGAAACCATTTCCAAAGTGTCATTTGCTGTCGATAATATATTATCTTTCCTACTAACTTTAAACAGTAGGGATGTATCATCAGCAAATAGCACTATCTGCGCCGTCTCCTGTACCATATGTGGAAGATCATTAATGTATACTAGGAACAGGAACGGGCCTAAAATTGAGCCCTGGGGGACACCCATCTTTACAATGGTTCCGTCGGATACACAACCATCAATATTAACACCTTGAGTTCTATTAGAAAGGTAGGACTTTATTAGATTTAAAGCTAAATCGCGAATGCCATAAAATTCCAGCTTGTTTAACAAAGTTTGATGGTCAACACAATCAAACGCTTTAGACAGATCACAGAAAACGCCAACGAGATCCTGGCAGTTTTCCCAGGCGTCAATTATTTCAGTAATCAGTCTTGTGCCGGCATTTGTTGTGTTTCTACCTTTTGTGAACCCGTATTGTTGATCATGTAACAATTTATGAGTATTAAAATGACTTAACAGCTGACCAAGAATTATTTTTTCGAATATTTTACTTAAGGCTGGCAGGACAGAAACAGGACGATAGTTATTTGGATCTGTCTTACAGCCGGACTTGAATATGGGAACTATTTTACTATTCTTCATAAGGTCGGGAAAAATTCCTTCATTAACACACCCATTAAAAGTATCAGCGAGTACCGGTCCTATAGTATGAATGATTGCTTCGATAGCTTTGACAGATAGCCCCCATAAATCTTCAGTTTTCTTTTTATTTAACATTTTAAAGTGTTTTAGTATATCCTCATTAGTGACATATTTAAAATTAAAATGAGATATAATTGGTATTTTAATATATCGTTTTAAAAAATCATTAGCAGTACTAGCTGATGATTTAATACAGTTCGTAATTTGTAATGGGATATTAGTAAAGAATTCCTCGAATAACTCAGCAACTTGTTTTTTATCTGATAACATAACTCCGTTTTGTCTAATTGAAATTGTATTTTGCCTGATTATATTTTTACCGGTTTCAGTATTTATCATTTTCCATACACACTTGGATTTATTATCTGATTGTTTGATTTGGGATCCAATGTAAATAGATTTAGCTGTAATACAAACTTTCTTAAACAATTTTGAATAATTCCTAACATAATTATGGAAATTTTGGTCAGAAGTATATGATCTTTTGTCATATAGATCATATAGTGTATCCCTACTTATTCTAATGCCTTTAGTTGCCCAAGTAGCAAAATTTAATTTGTCAGTAATTTTCTTTGTTTTTATTTGACATACTTTATTAAATTCTTGATTTATTATTTTATGTAGATTGGAGTATGTGATATTAGGTTGATTAATATTATATATGAAGCTGGACATTTCACTTATTATATTTTCATTAAAATTATTAAGTTTAAAATCTGTTAAGGGCCTATACCTAATAATTTTATTTATGGGTTTAGTTTGTGACTGAAAGCTAACTAACAAACATTTATGGTCAGATGGCACCCCAGTAATAACCGAGTTGAGTTGAGTTTTTTGATGAAACAAATGGCACCTCACTGTAAAGCTATCTTTCAGTAACAATACTTACTATTCCAAATGTTACTCGATTTTGATGAAACAAACGGCACCTCACTGTAAAGCTATCTTTCAGTAACAATACTTACTATTCCAATACTTTTTTTTGGAAAAATATTTAATGTTCAGACACGGAAAGTACTAATTTTAACAATAGTATATTATACAAATATCTTTAATAATAATATTATATCTATAAAAAGAATTAAAATTAACAGATATAATTAATGTTTCATGACAGAACCATGCCTGAATAAACTTCATCTTGCTATGATAGGATAGTTACCGAGTCTCGTGGTTTATATAATACTAAGTTTAACCTAAAATCAGTAACCTGTATAAATTTAATTCCAATACCTAAAATAACAAGTATTTCTTAAATCTACTAAATTAAATTATCTGGTAGTTAGGTTCTTTTTTGTAATATTACTATTAATATTAGAAGTTATTTTATTAAAAACATTTAAAAAATACGTAAAGATAATCTTTATATTAAGGCCACAGATAATTCCAAGAAATCCTCAAATATATTTATTTATATTCACGCCAGGTCCCTTACGGGGTAGGCAGAGACAACCGATCTCTACATTCTTCTTTTGCCTCGTCCACAGTCATAACTCTTCGCATACATGCACGCCGAATTCGGAGACTTTTAACTGCACCATATTTTAGAACTTTTTCTATATTTATATATAACCCAAAGCTACTTGACCTAAATTTCTTAATATTATTATTTACCTAGATAATTTTATCATTTTTACATTTACTATCATATTTAATGTCGTTAGTCATCGTTACAGAAAAATACGTAGGTAACTTTATCTTCACATTAATTGCTTAATTATTTATCTATAACATTTAACCTTTGCTGTATATGATAACTATATGTCTCGAGTATAATAGTTAGTAAACTACTCAAACACACGCGACTCCTATAAAGTCGCAAACACTATTTTAATGGCATTGCAATTAGATTGATATCTGAACAGTTCGTGATGTCGTTTATAGTCGTTTTCAAAATATAAATTACATTGTTCATAATAACACAATTTATTAAAAAGGGTTCCAGATGTTAAATTATTAATTTTAAATATTATTTTATTGTCGTTCCTGATTTATCACGGGACTTTAAAAGTAAGACAAACGCATTAGAACCGGGGTTTTCATGTCTCAGTGATTTATAAAAGATTTGAGCGTTTAATAGTGATGATTTTTATTTAAACTATTCTCAATTAGGCATTTATAATAGCTACAAAACATAAATTACATACATACATATCGTATATACGTGGCGGCCGAGTTGGTTAGACCTTGGACTTAAAATACTTAGAGGGTTCGAATCCCGGTGTGTACCAATGAGTTTTTAATAAAAAAAAATGTGCATTTGTTTGACAACACCACTATAGTGCCTCGGAGGGCACGTTAAGCTGTCGGCCCGGTTTCACTATACCAACTTGTGAAACTGTTTATAGATGGGTTGTTGAGTCTATTCAAAACATCGTGACGATTCGGTGTAGACACCCGTGATGATATATTATTATGCAATTTTGCTATTAATATTACTAGTTTTATACGGTCTTGATCTACTGAAATCATTTTTTTTAGAAGATGTTTGGTATAAATAAGAAATAAAGTTAAATGTAAAATTTTTCGATTTTTTATTTTATTTTTTTATTAATGGTCTAAAATTCTGGGATCATATAAAAATATTAACTTCAGAAGACAGGAAAAGGATTTGCGATCTCGAACGTCTAAAAACGCGTAACTCGAACGGCGAAAAAAGTACTTAGAGGTGTATATATTACTTTGTTAATGCTAATTAGATATATCTATGTCTTATTATAAAAAGTCTACATAATTTCTTCATAAAAAATCTGTTAAGTTTTGAAAAGACAACCAAGGATTAATTTATGATTTAAAAAAATATTACTTCAGTTGTCATTTCAAAACTTAACAGATTTTTTATGAAGAAATTATGTTATTAGAATCGATTATATATCAATGTTTTTTTTTCGAAAAATAAACTTTATTATCACTGCAAACAACATTCAGATGTTCTTTGACATTCGAGTTCGCGAATCCCTTTCCTGTGCACTTAATCGCGCGTTTTGCAATCGTACAATGTAGTAGTCTCCTGAACTAATTTAATTATAATGTATATATGTTATTGTATTACTACGCACGTTACGGTTATGAAAACTTCTATGAAAAATAACTACGCGTCGTAGCATTTATTTCGTAGTAATATTATTAGCTCTTGTATACAGAGCCTATAATTAATTAAAAAAAGAAAATAGATTTTCATATTATTTTCGTACTAGTGTCTAAATTAGTTTCGGACTTTATTAGGTATATAAAAGTAGGTACATAAGCACTGTTCGTACTTTAAAAGCAATTTAGCTAGTTTGTTTTTACTTTTACAGGAGTTTTTAAACCGCTACCGTGATATTAGTATTAAATTTCAGCCCTCTCAAGAAATCGTAAGGCACTGTGATTAATTAATAGTACATTGTTCACCGAGGGGAGAAAGTCGAGTTAGGAATCGCACTTTCTCGCCGAGTGATACATAGTGCTTTATACTACACCTACGAGGAAAATAAAAAATAAAATCTCTATTAATTAAAGTTTATATTAAAATTATTACAGTTGTTAAAACTTAATAAATCAAAAAATGCAAAGAAAGTAAACAGCCAATAAACCAATACTTTTATTTTATTTTATTTTGATTAAAATTTCGAACTTGTAAAAAAAAACTAGGCTGTATGGCTTTGTACCCTTGCCTTTCCTAATTTGGAAGAATTGAAGAAAAAAAATTAAAAAAAAACTAGCACGTTAACAATGAATTTTCATATAGTTTTTCCTCCCGCTTAAGCACGTTAACAATGGATTTTCATACACTTTTTCCTCCCGCATATTTGTACGACTACAAAGACGTACTTTCTGACCTATTCTTACGCAAGTAAGAACCTACTTTCCGAGCAGGTGTAGTATAAAACATATTTCTGTTACCTACTTATTAATTTTGTGCAAATTTTATTCCAAAACCGTTATTCAGATGTCAAAAGTCACCGGCTGTCAGATCGTATTAATAATTCAACAGGTACTTCTGTTGTCGGAACCGCGACAGTGACACGCGCGACTGGAAGGGAAGATGACAAAGCCCGGCAATCCAAACAGCTATGACGTATCGCTTTAACTTTTCCAGGTTTAATGTTTCGTTTTGACTACGCCAGGGATGGACAAAATACGACCCGCGAATGGTTGCAATCCTTCAGACCAAGAGTAGGAAAATTTTTATTCGCAACAGGCTTACATACAATCGCAAATGGAGCCTATTAATCAAGAGATTATGGAGAAACAAAATCATGGCACACGTTCCCGCAACGACAATCGCGGCCGTAGCAGGAACTTCCCAGCAAACTTAATTTAATAATATTTTATTTTATGTTTATTATACTATACTATTATAGTTACTACCATTTAATTTTGTATAAATAAGAGTTATTGTTGAAACCTATGAATCAATATTTATTTTATTTCGAAACAAATATTTTAAGTTATTTATTATTATATTCATTGGCAAATTGTATTTAATAAATTTAAAATATATTATTTTAACAGTTATAAATTATCTATGAATATACTAAAACTAAAAAATAACTAAAATAAAATAAGAAATTAAATCAAAATACTTATCTAAAAAGATCTATGTAAATTATCTCTAAATTAAAATAAATATTAATGCAAAAATTTTAAAAACACGGGCCAATACCGGGAAGCCACATCAACAAACCGATCGACACGTTCGATGGACAAAAATGTATAGGAAATATTGTCTATGGGTAGAAGTCGATCGCCGAGAAACGTCAAAGCACTCACTTTTTATTTTGGCTTTCGATCGATCGACGTGTCGACCGGTATCTCATGTGGCTACCCGGTAGAGCCCCATAGATTTTGGTATACATGTTGACCCGCGAATAATAAAAGTTTGAACTTCCCTGAACTAAGCAACATGTTTATTATTACTGGATTGTTATGTCAAACTTATTTAATTAAAAATTTAACACTTTGCTAATTATAATAGAATCTAAGTTTATTCTTACTGATTTCAAAACGTAGATTTGAAACGTTTTTTTTTTGTAGTTAAATATAATAATAATTATTGAAAGTATTTAAACACAACGGTGCATTAAATTACAAGTGCATTAATATAGAGGCTTTTTTTATAATCCACACTAAGTAGATGTAACACAATTTTTTATAATCCACACTAAGTAGATGTAACACATTTTTTTATAATCCATACTAAGTAGATGTAACACAATTTTTTTATAATTCACACTAAGTAGATGTAACACAATTTTTTGTAAAAAATATCCAAAAGGAATGGTATTGAAAGTAATTTTTAATTAAAAAGATTTAAAGTTTTCAAAGTTTGTAATATTCTTTTAGGCCACGGATTTAAGTCTGGTAAAACTAGATCAATATCGGGCTTCACTATGAATAGTTCAGTGCATAAAAGTGCTGTGTAGTCATCGCTTTGCAATGCGCATACAATGGTCTGTTAACTGATTTTAGAAATGATTTAAAACTCGGATTTCAAAATATTACGTGCCAGTTTTCGGACATAAAGTGAACTTAACAATTGATATCAGATTTTCCTGCACATTAAGAATATTAAAAAAAAAGTTTTATTTCTGTTTGTCTATTTGTTTGTTGGTTTTTCAGGTTTGCTTTACGTAAAAGCCAATCAATGAATCCAAACTTTTATAAGTATGCTGTTTTGGTTAATACTAAAATATTATTATTATTTATAAAATTATATTTGTTTGAAATAATTTTATTAACGAATATGTATGTAACCAGACGGTATATGTGAATGCGAGTATATTATTTCCACAAATGTTAATAAACTCATATTGATATACGTGACAAAAAAACTGAATTGTACATTTTTATATTAAAAACGTTTTCACATATACATAATATATCATTCAAAGATTACAATTATTATTTTTTTTTATGTAAGAATTATAAACTAAACTAAACTAAAATAAATTAAAGTATTCCTCTAGTTTGTCAAGTGGCATGGTGCCCAAGATGCTGACGGCATTTCCTTTTTGAATTGCTAAAGATATTCTTTGTTTGAAATACACGCCAGCCCTTGGGTCACCAGTAGCGTCGATTAGGAGTGGAGCCAAGGTTTTGTAAAAAGCCTTAGCGTCAGAACTCCATGGACCAAGTGTCTCCACCGCGAAAGCCATAAAATCATAAATATATTTCAGATTAATGTATTTTTTATGTTTATTGGCTTCCGCGGTAGATGCAGCAGATCCCGCTCAACATGCTGCTCCCGATAAGTGTGACAAAGCCATGGTGTCTACGCATGTTGCATCTCACACCATAGCTTTGCCAGACCTCCAAGGAATTAATGTCATCCCATCAGGTCTCTTACCATCAGTTCTCGAGAGGCCTTTGGGCTCAAGGATCGAAGGCATATTTGCTGTAATAAGAGACCTGCGTAGGATGTCATTAATCTCAGCATGTCTACGAAATCGGCCGGCACTTTTTATACAAGATAATCCATGAAGTCCATGCGAATCAACGCTACTACCACAATGACAAACATGAGGTTCACATAATTTTGCGCCTACCCGTAAACAAATGGCAATCCTAATTGAGCTATTATTTAATAATGTGCCTATGTTGGGGGAAGGAAAAGCCTCCACCCAGGCTCCGGATTCTTTCTCCGCTGAAGCAAGAAGACGAGCTTTATCTTTCATTGAGAAAATACGCAATAAATTATCCCTATTTTTTTAAATTATGGGTTCGTCCCACTGTTTCTGTATATTTAATTTTATTGGCAAGTCAGAGGTCATAGAAACAACTTTCCATGCTTCTATAGCTTCACTGCTCCACGGAATATCAAAATCACTTTTTAGTGATGGATGTAGGATTTTACCAATGAGATCTCGTGCAGCAAATGAGGAAGCAATATAAGCTGGAGTAGCTATATCAGAAATTTTTCTTATTCCTAGTCCCCCATATTTAATAGGAAGGGTGACTTGGTCCCAAGAATTTTGTTCAAAATTAATATTAAATATTTGTTGAAATATACTTTTTAAATTATTGTCTAATTCATTTAATATTTTTGTAAATTTCCACATAGGTGTACTTCTAATGTAATAACTAAATTTTGGGATAAAAATGCAAAACCGAATAATGTAAAGTGCTATGTGATTTTGAATTTTAAAAAGTTTGTCAGAATTATCAATAAATACATTTTGTTTCATTTCGATGAATGGTGGTATAGCATTATCAAAAATTGGTGAACCAAGAAGGAAAAGATTTTCTTTATTCATAATTTTCAGATTAGGTAATAGTTCTTCAAATTTTGAAAAAATATCTAAATCAGAATCCTGACAATTAAAAAATATTTCACATTTAGCTGAATTTAATTTAAGGCCAATGTTATTAAATTTATCAATAATGTTTTCTATGTCATGCATAACTTCAGTGACAGTTCCTCCAAGATTACCATCATCCAAATACCAAATATTGAGTTCTGAATTTAAATGTTCAATTATTGACTGGATAGTAAGGCTAAAAAGAAAAGGGCCAAGAGGATCGCCTTGTTGGCAACCGGAAATAGAAGGTATTACATTATCGGAAATTATTAGATGAGAGGAAGATGAATAACACTGCCAAACGTAATTATAAATTTCTGGAAAAGTTTTTGAAATATTAGTGAGCATTACATTTCTATCGAAAGTGTTAAATGCGTTTGTGACGTCAATTTTAATAAAAACCTCTAATCTGCCACGCATGAGGTAGGTACGTGCGGCATGAACTGCTGCTTCGCATTCAAAGAAAAAGTCTACGTTATTTGAATATGGAATGAGGAAAAGTAAGAAAATGTTTGGAATTATTTCAGGAAGGCTTTAGGGAACCCTAACTTTGCAGAAATTATGAATTCGCTGACAAATTTCAATCCGTATGATACTAACAAACATGAATGTGGCGAAGGTAGCACCTACCTACGAGGATGTTACAAAAAGTTATTTCTCTAGTAAATGTAAGTCTCTAGAACTGTAGTTATTTATAACATTTATATACGTGGCGACCGGGTTAGAGTGACTAAAGTTTTTATAAGTTTTTAATAAAAAAAAAGTGATATATTTATTCTTCGCTCGGCCATCAATCGGACTCGTTACCACCGCCCATACAGATCAAGTGACCTAGTCATGTTTCGGTTTTAGTCTGTGGGTTCACAGCTTTCAGACTACTGCATCGATTTCTTGTCGAGAAAGGGTGGTAGTCCCTTTCATGGTGCGGTTAGGAAACGGCCGATTGATTTGGCAATAAAGCAGCAATGATATTAAAATAATACGCGTAATGCGAATACGTCCATGTCGCCGCCCATTTCGTAACCGTATCATTTATCCGACATAGTGGGAGCAATCAGTATTGTTAAATAACAATGTATTGATCGACCCTTTATAGATTCACTACATTTTCGTGAGAGATTGAAATCACAAATTATAAATTTTGACAAATATCGTTCGTTTTTGCTCTTTCGTGCATATATAAATCATTGACATGTCAAAGCCATATTGCTGAATATGTCGTTACTGGTACTGGATTATGTTTTATTGAGTATAGCGTACATACATGCCATATGTATGTATAACACATGAGTTTTAATGTAGGTCACTACCCTCTGTTATTCAGTGAATATCATAAAAATAATCACTAGGAATCATTAGTGAATTTAGTTTATAATAATTCTAATCTATGGCAAAAGTTGTTCGATATGATTGTAGAACCTTATATTAGCCCAAAGTACAACCTTTCAAAGTCACCCTGTATATTGCATGGACTGCTCCATACTATAATCAGTGACATAGGATCATCATATGGAATAGTAGTATTTCCTGAAAATGGTTGTTTTATTTCAGATATTCAAGAAACCACAGTGCTTAGTAAAAGCAAATTCAAAGAGAAATTTGCAACATTTCAGTCTGCGATGAAACTCACTCTATGCATTGGACAAGTTTTTGGATTGAATCCAGTTTTGGGGATCCTTGAAATAAATACATCTAAGCTCAGGTACCACAAAGCTGAGGTTTTGACTCTGATTTTGGTATTAACAGTACTTTTTTGTATTTTTTTATTGGAGTCAAAGTCCATGAATGAGGTTGATAAATAATTGTTGTTAAATTATATTGATCTATGTAGACTAAACGATGCGATTACAAAAAGGGCGGCGACAGAGACGAATTGATTTTATTTTAATATCCTCGCTGCCTTATCGTTAATACAACCACCCGTTTCGTAGCTATTTAATTACAGAAAAAGTACATTAATTGTTGACAACACTACTCTACAGTGCCTCGGAGAGTACGTTAACCTGTTTCACTATACTAACATGTGAAACATTTTATAGATGGGTTATTGAGTCTATCCAAATAATGCGACGCGCTGGCTACTTGTTCGGTGTAGGCTAAGAATATTCTTACCGAACATACTTCACCGAACTATGTGTACCAGAAACAAAGATATTAATACATATAATATTTATTATATATGTTTGTTTCATAGTACAACCCTAGAGCTGTGACCAGTAGTGTGTGTAGTTTGTGACCAGAGCAATATGTCAATTGTCCTACATATTATTATCATTAAAGGTTACCTGGTAGAAAAGGATTAAACTCGCCTATGTACAATTTTATACAATAAATAATAAAAAAATAAAATTAAATATTATACATATAATATTTTGTTAACACCCAGAACATGATAAACTGTACATTAAAATGCGGTTACGACGAGGTGGGAATCTGCCGCTGAGTACCCTGAGACCGTCTAGACGTCCTTATGCGCCGTGAGGCACCCGTGATGGTACACAAAATACTGTAGTTTCATTAATAATATTAACATTAATCATAGGCCGGGGTATACTATGATTTTATTTTGTTTTTTTTTTCAGATTTAGTTTCATATCGGCCCGATTTTTGTACACCTTGATGTCTATAGTCGGTCAAGTTGGATTTTTGGGGTTTTGTGTTTATCAAGTATTTAAAAAGAATGCGTCTTTGTCCAGTGGAAGTAAGTTACATAATCATAATTACTACATCGCGGATCCAGGATTAACTTATTTTTCATTTTATGGGGCACAGTCTTTGAATTCGTTTGTCACGGTCTAACTCGTCTATGGTCTTAAAAACTTTAGTATATTTAAGATAATTTTCTATCAGGTTTTACCAGTATCCTCCAAATTCCCAAAGTCCTCCAAATCTATTATTTATTAATTGTTCATTGTTCCTCTAAAACATAAAAGAAAAGCGGCCCAGCCTAGTGGTTAAGTTACTGCGCAACTGACAACAAGATCAAGCAGATGACAACAAGGCCGGACCTGTCCCCCCTCCGACCGTTGTATACAAAGAGGCTATACCATTATAAACACCGCAACAAGCTCGCCACTTGTTAGGTGTTGCCTCTGAATATCATCGGCGAAATGAGGACGGATTAATCCCTCCGCTGGGTACCCCGAGGCTGTTCAAACGGTTCTCGGGAGCCAAAAAATAATACATCAGTGATGGTTTTTTTTTTAAAGAAGGAATACGAAATCAGCGTGCATGAATTAGAAAAAGTAATGACCGTGAACGAGGCACAACGAGTCTTATGTACATGGATGGATGATGGGTCTTGGCGTGAAGATAAATAAATAAATATAAAACATTTACAACAAATTTTTGATAGTAAAAATATTATTTTGTATACGATTCCTAAACATAACCCTTTAATTTCAGCCTCTGTAGTATTTTACGGGACCAACATCCTAACGACAATACTGTTTCTGCGAGTGGCCACAAGATGGCCGGCGCTGTGTCGCCATATATCCAAAACCGAAGCCGCAGATCCCAATGCTGATTATGCTCTAATTAACAAATGTAATCTGGCCTGCATTATTATATTATCACTCGCTCTGGGTAAGTACTTTTATATATTTAAAAGAGGTGTTAGTACATCATTCAAATTTATTTACGTATGACCACGCATTTCGCCAATTCCTTAACGATTTAGTATTTTATTGTTATAAGAAAGTAAACATTTTAATGTTGGTCCCATTAAAATTACTGCCAATGATGAATTGGGAAGCTACAGCTGGAAATCTCTTTATCAGATAGCAGTATGCGTTAGAAGTAGATTAAGTTATATTTTTTGTTTAAAATTTACTAGATTCTTAAGCATGTGATGATTTAGAAGAACTTTCGTCGGAGCCAGGAAGTGGAACTCTTCAAAAGCAAATAGCATATACGTGTGTTTTATTCACAATTACTTCTAACTTCACGTACAATTTTAAAATAGGTAAATAGTGCCTTCTTACATCTGATAATGACTTGAATAAAATTATGTCATTCTTACACCACAAAAAAAGTACAAAAATAAAATAATGAATTATTTTTAAATGAGAAATAACGATACTAATATACTTACCTATTATTTTATAAACATCCAGACTATGTATGGCAACTACAGAAAAGCATACTAATATTGTTTGCTGTAAGCGGGTATCGAACCTCCAAATATAACGCAGGCGCAACCACCAGACCACAGGCCACCAACTACAAAGGACATGCGCGTAATATGCCGGGATTCTTCTATAATGTTTGTTTAATATGTTTCAGTGGAGCATATCCTATCTGATTTGGCAGGGATAGCGGTGGCCCTGGATTGTTATCCTCAAACCCATTGGCTACAAGGTTTCATAGAGATTGCCTTTCCGTGGGTATTTACTTATGTATCCTACACACATCTAATCGGCTTCATAGCACTGGTAAGTGGCGGCCGAGTTGCTAAGTTAGACTTGTGACTCTCTCTAATATAGAGTTATTAGAAAAAACGGCCCCAGCCTAGTGGTTAAGTCACTGCGCAACTGATAACAAGGTTAAGCAGATGACAACAAGGCCGGCCTGGGATGGGTGACCGCTTTATACAACGAGGCTATTTCATCATAAACACCGCAACAAGCTCGCCACTTGTTAGGTGTTGCCTCCGAATACCATCGGCGAAATGAGGATGGGTTAATCCCTCCGCTGGGACCCTGAGGCCGTTAAGCGGTTCTCGGGAGCCAAATAGGCACCCGTGATGGTATTTTTTTTTTTTTTATTATTTAGAAGAAAGCACGTAGAGAACAACTGAGTATAAGTAGATACAAATTTCGTGAGGGGTGACTGGAACATGGTTGGCTACTGAACCAGGTTCCAGTCACCCGACTGGGTTAAGTGCCTTGCCGCGAAAGCGACGATCGTGGGTTTGAGTCCTACCCACAAAGATCAATATACAGTATTCTTAAAATACATAGGTCACACATTCAAAACGCATTTTAATTAAAAGTAATAAATACATTGAAGCTGTCAGTCCCAGTTACACTAAACCAACTTGTGAATCTGTTTTTGTATCTATACAAACATCCGCGATGAACTTTTCACTTTGTTCGTTATCAAATAAAATCTCTCGGGCGCCGCAAGGCACTCGTAAAGGAACATTGTACCTAACAACGTATCTCAAAATTAAACAACTGTAAATTGTAACCAAATCAATATATAGATTAAACCCGTTAGTGGACCTTGTAGGTCTGCTTACGATCAGATAGATACAAAGGCGTATAAAAGTGCTCCAATAAAGAAATATATATATAAATGTTACCTGTACAAATAATAATTTGTTTATTTATAATACATTATTATATTATAGATCATCTTCTTACAACTACTATACATGAAAGATCATCCCTATGTAAACTGTTTAAAAACGAGTACAGGTTTACTTGGAGACATTATATAAAAAAAATACTCGTCAGACTTTTTTAATTTATTAAGAGTACCTACATATTTTTAAATAATCAATAAAATAAGTAAATCAAATGATTTTTATTAGTTATTTTTACTTTTCAGTTTATAAACCTACAATGTACCTTTAACTGGAACTTCGCAGACGTTTTCGTAATCTGTATTAGTTACTATCTTACCTCTCGTCTCCAACAAATAAACAAGAGGATATCCACTGTTAGCAAGAAGGTAAATTATATTATGTTACCCTTGAACTACATTTTGTATTACTTATGAATTACAATATCTTTACCATGAATTGCATTTTTTTATATTATATTTTCTTACTCATATATTATATTATTTAAACATAAATTAGGTTATCTAACTTTTTAATTAACATATTTTTTAATATCTTACACATTAATTATTTGGTCTTACTTATAAATTATATATTTTATACTTATATTACCGTTATATTACTCATGAAATACAATATCTTACCCAAGAATTACGTGTGCCTACTCACGTAGTGTCTTAAATTACATTATCTTACTCATACATACAATATATTTCACATTAATTATATTACCTTACTCCTAAATTACAATATCTTATACACAACTTACGTTATGTTACTCAAGAATAACATTACTTTACCCAAAAATTACGTTATTCTACGCATGAAGTATATTATTTATTGTCTTGAATTACACTATCATACTCATAAATTACAATATCTTTAACATTAATTAAATAATCTTACTCATAAATTATAATACATAAATTACACTCATAAATTACATTATTTTACTCTCATTGTCTTGAATTACATTATCTTAGTCCTAAATTACGATATTTTACACATATCATTTCAATTTTGTTATTTCACTCATAAAACATATTCTATCAAATTATCTTGCTTATATATTACATTATTCTACATAATAATTACATTGTTTTACTGATGAATTACAATAATTTACTCATGAATTATAAAATTTTACACACTATGAATTTTATTATCTTTTTTATATAAATTATTGTATCAAATTACATTATCTTACTCATAAATCACATTATTTTACCCAAAAATTGCATTGTATTACTGATGAAATACATTATCTTACTCATGAAATACATTATCTTACCCATGAAATGCATAATCTTACCCATGAAATGCATAATCTTACCCATGAATTACATTGTCTTACCCATGACTTTCTTATTGTTGTTATTATATTTAGTACATCTCAGTTGGGCTCTGGCGCATAATGCGGGAGGACTATTGCCGAGTAGTACAACTCATCAGAAGGGTGGACGACGTCATCAACGGGATTATATTCATCTCCTTCGCCAATAATCTGTACTTCATCTGTGTACAGCTGTTACATACTTTAGAGTAAGTTCAACTGTTTTCTTATTAAGTAATGGTGCAAAAAAAACTATACAAATATATTGACCGCCTCCGTAGACTAGTGGTTGGGCATTTTTCGTTTTATCCGGAGGTCTTGGGTTCGATTCCCACCCATCGCAAAAAAAAAAAATTACGTTTTACTGTACAGTTTGTCATGGTCTGAGTATTTATAAATATCATTTGTATATTATTGTTTCTGGTACACATAGTACAAGTCTAGACATTAGTTTGTGACCAGAGCAATATGTGTAAATTGTCCTACATAATATTATTATAGCACGTACCACAATATAATAATAATAATAAATTCTTTTGCTACGTTGGTAATTGGAACTAAATTACGCGCACTAAAATTCGCGTAATCAATTACGCGATAGAGAGCGTTATTTATTTAGAATCTTTATCTCGGAATGTCATTATAAACAGCGAGGCTATTAAAGTAAGACTGGTAATGCAAATTCGTATTTGTCGCCTCCTATTTCGTAACTGCATCATATAGCTGACATAGCGGGAGTAACCCAATCGACCCCATTTATAGATTTTGTAGGCGACAAAGTCATATGCCATGCTACGGTAAAACAGGCTTGATCAATAGTTATTCTTTTAATTTAAATGGTCATTATTTTTTTTTAAATTAATAAATGTAATTCTTAATATAATATTTCTTTCAGGGATGGCTTTAAAGGCACAATATCATGTAATGGTCAGCATAAGGGGTAAATATTATCTTACATCATAACATAAACAGTTTGAACTTGTTACCTAGGTTCAGGCTTAGACATAGGATCTATTTAAATTACTGATTAATTCAACATTATATCACCCTATAACTTATATAAACCTATAACTTTTTTTGTTAGAACGTAAGGTGCTTTTTTATATTTTTACTATTTATTATTTGATTCGGTCCTAGGAGCCGCTCTCTCTGTCCTTTTATAAATTTAAGATTTTAATTATAAAATAAAAAAGTAAAATTATAAATATAGCTCCTGATTTAGACTCAGCTGCCAGCTGAATAATATACTTTTGAATATTTTTTAATACCTTTGTCTTCTGATTTTAGTAAAAAAAAATATTTTAAAATAATAAAGGGTCTCTTGACCCTCTCTCTATTTGCAACCTTTGATAGTCCTTTGATGTTTCCAGCGTGTTTGGAGGATACGAGCATGCCATCTACTTTGTGTATTCGTTCACGTTCCTAATGTCCCGGTCTCTGGCGGTGTCTCTGATGGCTGCGCGAGTACATTCGGCTTCGGTGGAGGCCGCGCCTTGTCTCTATGATGTCCCCTCTCCTGCTTACTGTGTTGAGGTAATTAGCTTTATAGAAACCTTTCTTATGCTGTTCTAGTTCATGACTAGAAAATCACTGTGGGACCAACTCTGTCAAAAATTATAAGTCATGTAGTGAAAGTTTTTTATATAAATGAGAAGAACATCCTTCAAAGCGGCATGTACATGGTAACGTTGAAAGGTTGTACTTATATGAGGCTCCACTGATCAAATTGAACAACTTTTAACATGGAACCATGCGTCGCAAATGAAAAAAAAAAAAATTTCTCCGCACATACTAGTATTGTTAAAATTACAAATTTGTATGGGGAAGCCAACATTTTTTCCTTTGCGACACTTGATTCCATGTGAAAAGTTGTTCCAATTGATCAGTGGAGCCTCATATTAGCCCAAAGTACAACCTTTCAAATCCCCCCCATATATGGTTTCTGTTACACTCAGTATATTTTAGTAGGTACTTTCCTCGGCACCGGTAGTAGAATACCAAAACATAGATCACTTGGCGGTTTTTACATCTCTATTGTAAATAAACAACAAAAAATAAATAATTTTCTTATTCATTCATTGCAGGTGCAGCGGCTAATAGAACAAATCAACGGAGACACTGTATCGCTAAGTGGTCTTAATTTTTTTAATGTGAAGCGAAGTTTAGTTCTGTCTGTAAGTCTGATTTAATTAATATTATTTTTACACAAGTTTATTAGAAATCCTCTGCCGTACGATTTAAAAACTTGGATAAATATTAAAATTATGAATTTACTTAGATATACGTGTTACATACTTTATATAGGTGTTGTATTTTTTTAACTTTGATTCCACGAGAATTATTTAATACAACAATTGGTGTATTAAATTAAACCATGACACAGAGGCCAACTTACGGCAATATAGATACTGCCCTATCCTATCCTTCCCTATCCAACATCTTTTTCCCAATACACCCGTATAATATTAAACGCAAAAGTTTATGAGGACGGATGGATGGATGTTTGTTACTGTTTCACTTGAAAACTACTGAACGAATTTTGATGAAACTTTACAATATCACTCGGAGATCACTGTTTTCATCACAAGGAATGTATAATCGCAGGTGCCTTTGGTACGAAGACCGTCTGAGCGGCCACAGTTTACGCAGTGGTGGCATTTTATTCCCACCTCATTCGATGGTATACTTTGCCTACACCGAACAGGTGGTGTAGTCTTGTCGTGGTGTTTGAATAGACTCAATAACCCAAATCTATAAAGTATAATCAGTTTCAGAAGTTGGTATAGTAAAACTGGGCTTTCCGAAGCACTTATATAGTCATTTTTTTTTTTTTTTTTTTTACAAATTACACATATTGCTCTGGTCACAAACTAAGCTCTAGACTTCTAAGCTTTAGACTTTTTTTTTAGTCGTGTAGTTAGTTTCACTAACGCCCCGGATATTGAACCGGGGATCTAAAAATTGAAGTGTTTTTAAGTGTATACTACGAGGAACATGGCGTGATATTAAACTGAACTAAATATTTTCAGATAGCTGGTACTATAATCACTTACGAACTAGTTCTGATCCAGTTCACAGGAGTGAGTCCGACGTCGGCGCCTGCAACTACAGCGAACTACCTTTTGCCTAATTCTACTTCTACTACAACTAATCCTTGAAAACATATTTAGATATAACGACTCTACTTATTTTTGCTGATGGTGTTAACATAGTGTTTATATAGACTAAGTAAAATTAAATTAAAGAATACACTTATAGTTAAAAAGCTGCCCATATGATACTGAGTGGCAAAGAAACCGTCTGCTGGGCATGCAATATCATTCTTAGTGTTGCCCCAAGTAACCTGGATATAGTTTTTGAATTTCCCCTCGCACACTCAGAACCTTGACCAGTTGTGTGTCTGCTGGAAGTATTTTCTCATACCTCCAACCCAAAAGGTTTTGAGCGGTTTCCGGATCTGTCACCTCACTCTTTAGCAAAAAAAACGTGATTTTTGACCATTAAGAGTATTACATTCATAATTTACGAAAATCACGTTTTTTGTGCTTAACTCTGGATTTTGATCTCATTCGCGGATCAAACTTGGCAGAAAGCATCTACCTAGGGCAACACTAATAATGACATTTCATCCCCAGCAGTGGGCAGCTCTCTAACTATTGAGTATTATGTGTTTTTTTTTTTTTAATTATAATAAATGTTACACATCTACCCACTTTTCCTACAACATATAAAAATAATAAACAGATAATTTTTTTTTTATTTATCAATCAAATAATATAAAAAAGTTTAATTTTGTAAATATACCCGAAACTTGGATGGATTTTTCATCTGTGGTGGTAACGAGTCCGGTAGGTCGGTCTAGCGAAGTTATACTTTATAGTGGCCTCCCTCCCACATAAAATAAAAGAATAAACGTATAGAGTTAAAAGAATAAACGTATAGAGTTAAAAAAATACAAAAATACTTAACTACTAATTAAAAAAATTAATTCCTAAGTAACTAGAACAAACGTAGAATATCTTTGAAACAACACAACAATAGTTAAACTAAACTTTACAAGTAATAGTTTCGAACAAACAACAGTTATTTGACATAAGTTAAATTGCAATAGTTCTGTTCAAAGACCAGAATCGTGGAATCCGAGGTCGTATCGTTATACAAAACTAATTATTTAATAAAAAAAGGGGTACCGATTCAAAAAATAAACTAATAACTTTAACGATATTATATTTTAACGACAGACTATTGAATAATTTAATTTAAGTTTTTGTATTTCAATCATATACAATAAGGAAATAAACTATAATGAAAACCCTACTATAAACTAGAAACCTAAAAAGAATATAAACCTAATATTAAAAAGTAAATAAAAATCTCCTAAAAATATATAAATATTAATAAGAAAATAAGTCCACCGTGTCTAGATTCTGACCCGCCCCAAATGTTCCCATTACACTGGCAGCATTACCACGTTGAACTGCCAGTGAAGCCATTTTCAACCCTGTTGTCATTAATAATACACGCTGTGGTAGTATCATGTTATCTCCCTAGGTATACATTTCTTAAACGGCCAAAGTTTTCAGAAACTTTAAATCTTATGGTTTCTATACACGGACAGAGAAATTACGATACGATGCTAAAACGAATGGGGAATCGTTGCCTCATAATATATTATTTACTAGACATTTAAGACTTTTAGAATTATTTGTTTAAACAATATTTGTATTTTTTATAAAAGTTAAGTGACTTTTGTTTTTTTTTTTTTCAATTATGTTGGTGTTTAAAGGAGAATAGGAAACTGTTACATCACTTTCATTTTAGTTATACTGCCAATTTCAAGATGGCTTTACGTTTAGTACATGTTTTACGTTTAGTTATTGCTGTATAAGCTCATTATGTTTTTTTCGTTTTTCTCTTTCCTCCCAGTTTAAGAAAAATTATCAACTACATAGAAAATTAACTTCTTTCATTCATAAAATGCACATACTCTCTATAACAAACGTTAATTATAAATATGCGACAGTGAGCCTGCGGTTCTTCTTTCCTTTTATATAATGATATATATGTATTTATTTTTTAGATTAATGCATTAAGAATACTTATACTTTGTACAATACTAGCTACAAGTATCTCACTCTCACTCGTAGCGTGATACTATATACTTATAGCCTATAATATTATTCATAAACAGGCTATCTCACACAGAAAAGAAAAAAAATCCGATTACCCCTGACCAACATAATTATACTCGTAGACTCACAAACATCTTTACCTCTCTAGCTTTCAAATATTAGTATCTATAGAACTTTAATAAATATCCAAAAAATGGACGGTATTTTTCGTTGGTAGTAAAATTTCTGTTTGGTTTGTCGGTCCGTATATGACCCCCGTTAGAAACGACCAGAGGCTCTACCATGGGTTTGCGCATTGTATAAACGTAACGTATTCATTTACGTATACGTGAGCAACAACCAATAGGATCGCTTTATTTTTGGTAACAGGATTGAATAAAGCGATGCTATTGGTTGTTGCTCACGTATTCGTAAATGAATACGTTACGTTTCTACAATGCGCAAACCCATGGTAGAGCCTCTGAAGTGGGAACAATGTTTATGGTCAGTCGCGATAAAGTTCTGCTAATTCGGGGAAAACTATAACGTCATCTGAAGACAAATTTATTATTGCTTTGATTTATAACTTTTTTAAAGACTTAACTTCTCGAATTACTTTGATCTACTTTTTTGGTTATTTTCTTATTTATTTATATTATTGTATAGATAACAAAAGACTGGGTACCTCGCTGTATAGCTAAACTTAAACGTTGTCCGGGGAACGAGTCAGCTCTTTGGTCACCTGATGTTTCGACCAAACGTTTTGATAGTTCTCTAAATATTTCATAAGATCCCGGCCCCCACGGTCCTATGTTCTCTATTCTAAATAGCACAGATACTCTCCGGTGAGATTTGAGTATTTTAGCCGTTTGAGGCTGTCTGCAGAGAAAGCCGCAGAGATTTTGTGAAGTCCCGGAAAGGTGTGAGGGTGCTAATGTATCGGCACACGGGGCGTCCCACATAGATACGAGCTCCCGACTTCGAACGGGTAAACATTTAAGTAATTATATCAAACACTAGCTGATCCGCGCTTCATTTACGTAACTTCAACCGTTTACGCAACGTACGCTCTTAAAAGGAAAAATTTTCTCCGTTTTTGTAACATTTTTCATTGGTACTCCGCTCCTATTGGTTGTAGCCTATAGCCTCCCTCGATAAATGGGCTATTTATCTAACAATAAAATATGTTTTCAATTTAAACCAGTAGTTCCTGAGACCGATTTTACTTTACGATTACCCTTCACACGTCATTCCTTTTTTTGGAGCACGGCATGTGACTTTGTATCTACCTGAAGCATACCTACAAAATCCATTAATAGGATCGATCAATACCTCTTTGTTTGACATCACTTATTCGCTCCCACTATGCCGGCTAAATGGTGCGGTTACGAAATGGGCAGCATAGAAGGAGGGGTCTATTATAATTTCCTCGCTGCTTTAACGTCAAAACAACTGTCCGTTTAGTAACCGCACCCTGAAACCTGACCAGAAATCGATGTAGTAATGTTCTGAAAACCGGTGAAGGCACAGACTACAACTGAAACATGACTAGGTCACTTGATGGTTTTTGCATCTCTATTGGCGGTGGTATCGGGATCGGTCGATCAGCCTAGCGAAGTTATAGAGACGTCCCTCTCATCTAAAGTGGCTCCTTCTTTCTATATTCCCAAACTATCGGAGCAGGCCCTTTCTCATTTTCCAACCAATATTTTCTTTCGTTCGCGAATTTATGTCATTGCGGATTCGCTTTGTTATTTTAACCCCGCAATTAGTGCATATTTTTTATCCATCTGACGTCAATACAATATAGTATATCTAGCTCGTCGCGACGTTTGAATATACTCAATAACCCATCTATAAACAGTTTCACAAGTTATTATAGTGAAACTGGGACTGACCTTACATTGCTCTCTGAACTATTATAGTGGTGTTATTCAAGAAATGTACTTACATTTTTAGGACTAACCAACTCGTCCATCACGTATACAATAGAGTCTCTATAATAATTTCATAACTTTTAGAAATAAATATATAATATAAAGTTTAAATAATGACGCATGTGCCCCACCATTGTAAAGCTCTATTTACTTTGTTTTGATAAAGGAATCATTATGTTAATAATAGCTAAATAAATAATCAGTCATGATTAATGATTGGGTTTTCAAACTGACTTTCAAAGCTTTAATATGTATTCTTGTATTTACTAAATAAATACAAACTGTTACAAGCATTCAAATATTATTGTTAGAAGTGTTAGACGTGGAAGTGTGACCAACAAGTGTACCTAAATAGTTTTCTAATGTTATTATTATTACAAGAACTAATCATAATCAGGGGCTTATTTCATAAACGTGTCAATTGTAATTTACTACAATGTATGTACACGATTTGTACAGTGTATATACAATGTTACATTGATTGGTTAAAATTATAAGCGAACAGTTATTAATAATACTATTACAATAATATGCAGGACATTTTAGACATATTGCCTTTATCACAAACTAAGCTTTAGGCTTGTACTATGTGTAGCATAAGAAACCATATTGTTATATATTTATTATAAACACCAATACTAACAAGACCAATACTAACTTTATAGAAAACGCACTATAACTGTTTTTCCATGAGTAAAATACCCCCCACGATCTACAACCCCAATAACGTAACCACTGGACCATGCGGGCGATTTAAAGTAAACTTATTGAAACTAAACTAATTAATTTATATATATCAATGTCAATATGAATATGTCAATGTCAAACAAAACAGAGTCAATATTTTTTTGCAGTAATAAATAAATATTATAATAAACAAATTTGCAGTGAATATTTATATAAATTATCAAAAAGAAGTACCTTTTATTTATGAAATGTAATATTTTTGTTGCAAACAAAAATTTATATGATCATTCTCAGGTTTGATTATTTGCAGAACTCATTGCAACTTCTGTTTTCCGAATAGTCAACATAAAAAACAGGCATTTAAAACATTTGCAGATAAGTGGTTATAAATTTTCTAGGTTTTTTAGAAGGAATTCAGGTACCTACCTATTTTACAAACATATATATATATATACAATAAGATATATACCTACCTACTTATATAAAAAGTATATCTAGGTATTCTTATTATATTTTATACCTTATTGGTCCAGAAAACATAAAACTTTACTTGGATTTGTGGTTTTGATTTTATACCCAAGATTACCCCATAGCAACTTTTTTTTAACAATAAATGAGACAGAAGAGTTGGGTTGTGTATGGAAAAAATATATATTAAAAACTAAAGAAATATTTGATCTGTTTCCTAGGAATTTTATAATACCTATGTTAATATATTATATACAAAAAAAAATACAGAGAATATATTAAAGGATCTTTTGGACAAAATACCTACCTATCAACTTTTTGAATTGACGATTTGGCTCAAATAGATTTTACCCATTTACTTGTATATTGCAATACCATGAAGTGGTGGTGAGAAACTTTACTGGAAAATTTGATTTGTAATTATGTTACCACATATTGCGTTCAATACAAGCTGATTGAAAATCTATAAAATGAAGTGATGGTCTTTCTAGATGGTGCAAAATATTATTTTTTGTTATATTTATTGTAGTTACTTTCCTTATTTATTTATTAGTACTGATTTATATATTTTTTAACTATTGTAATTCCTATACATATACTTAACTTTTTTTTAATATTTATTTTATACGCTTAGGTTACATTAAATAGATACACTTTGTCGTTTGTATAATATTTATTTGTATAGGTTTGTCCCCCATTTTTTTTAAAAGTTTTTTTTTAAGTTATTTAGTGTTATTTTTTAATTATTTAATTTTAATTCTTACCTATTTTATAATTCTCTACATAAAATACTTACCATTATTTTGATTTTAAAGTTAAAGAGATGGCAGATTCATCATGCAGTAATCAAAATTATTCTATGGGGACATTTATTTGTAATTTTTGTCAAAAAACATTTTTATCACAAAGAGGTTTAAATATTCACAAATCCAGACTACATAAAAACCCTCAGTCTAATGTAAATATTTCTTTACCTGCGCAGACATCCGATCAACCACTGTCAATGGAACCTTTATTTGATGAAATTATCAACAAATTTAAGTCTTCTTGTCCAGTTGTTCGGCGGATTCCAAGAGGCGTGAGAATCGAAGTAGCACGAAAATTAATTGAAGTGTTAGATTGCTGTATAAATCAAAATAATTCACTAGCTTGGCAAAATTTATTTATATTTGCATATAAACATATAAAAATTGATTCTTTTGATAAAAACATTTCCTTAACAAAAAAAATAAAAAACAATTTAAAAGACGATAATACTTCCGGTAATTATTTGACATTGCGAAAAAATAAATCCTTTGCTAGTATAGTTGAATCAAAGGTAGCTGATGGTGATATTCGGGGAGCCGTAAGAATTTTATCTTCTGATGATACTTTTGCACCAAATAATACTGAAACTTTAGAATCTTTAAAATTAAAACATCCTCCTTCGCCTGTTAATCTTAATTTTCCAGATGCTCCATCCGCTGAGGCTCCTTTCTTTATAGCCACTCCTGTTGACATTTTAAATTCTATAAATTCTTTTCCTAATGGCTCTTCTGCTGGTATGGACGGTATTCGACCTCAACATCTTAAAGACCTATTACATAAATATACCGGAGATATAGGTAAATTATTATTAGTAAAAATTACAAATTTAATCAACTTTATGTTATCAGGCAAAGTTTGCGAAGAATTTTTAACATATTTATATGGAGCTTCACTTTGTGCGTTGCGAAAAAAAGACGGAGGAATAAGGCCAATAGCAATCGGTTGTACCTTTAGACGCTTGGCCTCGAAAGTTGCATGTCGTAATATAATGGAATCTCTTGGAAATTATTTCCGACCAACACAATTAGGATTTGGGACTTCATCGGGTTGTGAAGTTGCTGTCCATACTGTTAGAACCTTCTTAGAATCAGATAACGACGCAGAAGTTTTAGTCAAAATTGACATTTGTAACGCCTTCAATTCTGTGAACCGCGACTGCATTTTGAATAGCGTTAAACAAAATATTCCCAATTTATTTTCATATCTTTGGCAATGTTACCGTAATGAAACCAACCTGTTTTTCGGCAATAACATTTTAAAATCTTGTACTGGATGTCAACAAGGTGACCCTCTCGGTCCGGCTATTTTTAGCTTATGCATCCACGATATTATTTCATCTCTCAAAAGTTCCATTAATTTATGGTATTTGGATGACGGCATATTAATAGGAAAATCCTCGACCGTTTTTTAAGACATACAAATTTTAATGGAAAAATTTAGCTCAATTGGACTTAAAATTAATACAAATAAATGCGAAATTTATTTTTTACAAAATGCGGATGTTGATACAAGAATGAATATTTTGAATACAATAAATAATATACTACCTGGAATTAAATCTTTAGACAATAGTAATTTATTATTATTAGGAAGTCCCATCTTTGCTGATGCTCTGCCACATACTATTAACAATAAAATAGAAAAATTTAAATTCTTTGTTGACCGGCTCAAACCGATCCATCCTCACATTGCCTTTACCTTTTGCGGCATTGTCTTTGTATTCCCAGACTGATATATTTTATTCGTTCATCTCCATTTTGGATATTTAATGATATTTTATCAAAATTCGATGACATTACTAAAAACTCAATGGAAATTATATTAAATTTAAAATTTGAATCCAACTCTTGGTTACAGGTTACCCAACCTATAATTTTTGGTGGAATAGGCATTCGTCGATTAAGTGAACTAGCTCTTCCAGCATATTTATCCTCCATCCACCTTTCCGCTGATCTCATCGGAATTATTCTTAATCCATTACTTGGTAATTTTGAAATCAGCGGAATGAATGAGGGTATTAATCGTTGGAAAGAGGTTTGCTCGATTGACGAATTGCCAATTTCCCCGAAAAAACAAAAAAATTGGGATTTACCATTTGTAAAAAATAAACATAAATATTTATTATCTTCATCATCTCCATCTTCTCTGGACAAGGCTAGGTTGCTTGCAAGCTGTCAGAAAGAATCTGGTGGGTGGTTATATGCTTATCCTTCCTCGTCTCTTGGCACCCTGCTGGATAAGGATACCCTTAGAATTTCTGTCGGTTTGAGGGTTGGAGCTGAACTTTGCAAGACACATCCCTGTGTTTGCGGTTCAGTTGTCGACCCTTTTGGTCATCACGGACTGTCTTGTGCCCGTAGCGCGGGCAGAGTGTCAAGACATGCATCTCTTAATAATTTAATAAAAAGAGCCTTGGCTACCATTAATATTCCAAGCACACTAGAACCGTCAGGGGTCTCTCGCGACGATGGAAAGAGGCCTGACGGAATGTCTCTGGTGCCATGGAGCCAAGGCAAATATTTGTTATGGGATGCTACATGTTCTGACACTCTTGCCCCCAGTTACTTGCATAACACCTCACAGTGTGCTGGCTTCGCTGCAGCAAAAGCTGAGAATATAAAAAATAATAAATATTCGCATTTAAAAAATTATTATATATTTTCGGCTTTTGCTGTGGAGACGCTGGGACCTTGGAGCAAGGATACAAGACAGTTGGTTGATCAGATTGGTCGACTGCTGATCCAAACATCTGGGGATGCTCGTGCCCGATCATTTTTCTCCCAAAATATAAGTCTGGTGATTCAGAGGGGCAATGCCGCATCAGTTCTTGGCACGGTAGGTGTAATGCCGGGGATGGAGGAAATATTTTACCTTTTTTAGATTTATTTTAATTTTTTATTATGGTTTAGGTTATTTTTAGTTATTAGTTTTATTTTTATTAAGTACCTTGTAAATATGTTTTTTATTAATTTATTATTAATTGTAATTCACAGGTTTATGAAATAATACGGCCCTGATAACGATAAACTGAGTAAATAATGTAGCCTTAATATTAATTACAATAAATTTGGTCGTTATTTTATTAAAGAAAATATGTCAATAAATGTTTAGTCTCAAGAAAATATTTGGGAAATCACGGTCCAAAGTGATATATTTGCAAGAAACTGTATCCCCAAGCGCTAAAGGTACATTATACTTCTCGGTCAGGTGGATATTAATAATTTTCAGAGCCGTAGGACTATTCCCTCTGCAGGGACTCGGACATTCTACGGGAGACAGGCTTGTGTATGTATCATGTAAAGTCAATAATGAACGGGTGGGACTGGGGTAAAGTACATGCTTAGTTAGTTATTAAAATAAGCAAGAGTATGCTCCCACGGTGTTCGCCATGTAGAAAGAATTAAAAAGAATATATACGCTAATCGCTACGGCTTAGGCCACCACAGTCTCTCTTTCCAAAGATTCAATGAATTAATTAATTCAAAGATCTTTAGTTCCTGCTGAAACTCCATTCCTACTTGAGCTTCCGTTCAGACGGACGGGATGACCCTGGGTACTTGGAGCCGTGAACGAACTTTAATTTGAAATTCCACATACATGTGGAACGCAGACCTACAAAGTCCATAAATAGGATCGATCAACACAATTGTTATTTACCAGCATTGATCGATCCCACTATGCCGGCCAAATGATACGGCTATGGAATGGGCGGCGATAAAGACGAATTAAATTATGAGCCAATTTTATTATCTCTCTGCTTTTTTTAAATCAATTGCTTAATAAAATACCAGCTCGAAAATAAATTCATGCGCGGCACATTAAAAAAAACTATATGGGCTACTCCTTTTATTTCTTCCCATTTTCTGTAGAATACGTCAGGAAAAATGGTTTTTAGACCATCAATAGATATGAAAATCCAAAAGTATAGGTAATGGCAGCTAGTATTTTAAGCACTTAGAAACAGAACGAAATGCGATATTTGTATATTTGTTTATACTTCACTTTTGTTTTAGATTCAATTGGTTTTCACTATGCATGCTACGGTATACAGGGTGTCTATTGGGGGTGATATTATTGAACCTGCTGGTTTTGAACGAGATCTATAACAACGGTCTTCAGTACTATCAAATAGGTATGTACTTATTTGTCTCTCTTTTATTTGTAAAAATCATTTTTAGTTATTTCGGATCGGATCAGTCGATTTCAAAATATGTTATGGGTATCCATCTAGAAGATATACTCGTATATCCTACAAATTTCCCATGTCGTTCAGTTTCTAAGTGCTTAAAATACTTGCTGCCTTTACCTATACCTTTGGATTTTCTAGCAGATATATCTTCTAGACGGATACCCATAACATATTTTGAAGTCGACTGATCCGATCCGAAATGATCTAATAATGTTGATTTTTTTATAATTTTAAACACATAGTTAAAATGAATATCAAAGAATAAAGGACCTAAATGGCATCCTTGGGGGACTCCAGAAGTAACGGGAAGAAATCTAGAATTGTATGCAGCAACAACAATAGATGCGATTAGATAGGTAGGTAAGAATATACCCATTGCAGTAAGGTGATACGTATTATACCAATAGCTTCCAGTTTCTTCACAAGATGCACGGTAGTGAGAAATGTATCAAAAGTATTGAAATAGTCGGTATAGATCCATCTGCAATCCTTCTGCCATAACATTCAGGACGGTATCTGTAAACTCGTAAAGATTGAATTCAACAGTCTTACCGCTAATGAAACTGTGTTGTTTATAAATAATATTTATAAGGTCTTATATAGGAGAATATAATATCGTAAATAAGCTTTCTAAAGAGCTTAGGGATGACAGATAATTTAGAAATAGGTCGATAATTAACAACTTCATAACGCTTTCCTTTCGTAAATTCCGAAGTTATAAAATATTTTTATTTATTACCTATTTCTCAGATATAACAATAATAGTAACTTCGGCACTATGGACCACTCTAATAATGTTGAAGATTACGAGGAATTGGCCAAGAGTGATACGATCAGCTGACGAGCTTCTGGCTGAAGTACCAGCATCTGATACTAATGTTAGAAGACATTGTATATACGGGGCGTTGGGACTATTATTTCTGGGACTTAGTAAGTCGACATCACCATTAGTTTAGGTTGCTGCCTAGTATTGGCTTAATTTGATATCTTCCAAAGTTTACTAACTTCAATACTATCACGGACAATTTGGAAGTGGTACGTTATGCAATGTGACGAAAATATGACGAGCTGAGCCGGGTCATCAGAGACTAACATATAAATACTAGTGGCATGATTAATAGTCGTTGCTTAGTCATAGTAAAAAGCATCGATCTTAAAAAAAATAGTTTTTAAAATAATATAAAAATAACCTTTTATCACCCAGTGTGTATTGTGTGTGTTGCGTTGAGTGATATAAGTTAGATGACAAGACCTATAAGTGGTTGTGAAAATATTTGGAAGAGTCGTGAAGATGCAGCAACAGTTGTCTAGTCTCTCTGGTCTTGCCGACGATATTCTTTAGGGATAAAGGCAGACTTTTCATTACTGTTGTCCAATGTAGAAAGTATACAGTCGAGGCTTGAAGACTTCTCTGCAAGGTTGAACTCGCTAGAGGATCGTGTTGCTGCAGTGGAAAAAGTCAGTACTGATTTAACCGAGATCAAAATTAGATGGGAGAAGATCGAGGAGGAGTATAGTGATAAACAACAGTTTTCTAGAATGAACAACGTTGAGATTAAGGGAGTCCTATTTGTTAAGGGTGAAAATCTGTTCCAGATTATCTCAAAGATAGGAGCAGCAGTAAATTATCCTATCGCCGAGCACCAAATAAATTACATAAGTAGAATTCGTACTCGTGGACCTAAAGATGAGAATAAATTGTCGCCTGTTTCGTGAACAACTATTTCCTCTCAACAGTAAGATGGTCATTGACATAAATTCTTCAATCGTCCTTGAAACCCAGGTCAAGTGCATTGAGGTGTTTAATGGTTCTTGCCGCAGAGACAAGATTCTCTTTGATGTATCTCAAAGAGAATCTTGTCTCTGCGGCAAGAACCATTAAACACCTCAATGCACTTGACCTGGGTTTCAAGGACGATTGAAGAATTTATGTCAATGACCATCTTACTGTTGAGAGGAAACAGTTATTAACAAAAACCAAGTTATTGGCGAAGGAGCGACTGTTGAATTTGATATCTTCCAAAGTTTACTAACTTCAATACTATCACGGACAATTTGGAAGTGGTACGTTATGCAATGTGACGAAAATATGACGAGCTGAGCCGGGTCATCAGAGACTAACATATAAATACTAGTGGCAGGATTAATAGTCGTACCAGTACCAGTTTGTATGGGTGAGAAACTGCAGGATTTATATTCGAAAGGACCCCTTATTTGATGCGTTTTTATGAGAGCCGATCGAGATCTGAAAAAGATAGTTTGATTTTTTATTTAATTTTTTTATACATTTCACTATATTTTAATATTTTATTGGGTTCGCGTGTTTCAGATGGTCTGGTCAGAGATTGTTATTATTGCTATGTTGTGTGTCCATCTGTAGGCAGATATTTTACTTTGTTTATGACCATAAGTATACTATTATTAATGGTCATTGTGTCTTTGTCCAGTCAATATTTATTTTCGGTATGAAAGTCGTAAATATATATATTAATCATAAGATTATAAAATTGATTCCTTTTATAAAGTTTTGTATGACGTACGCGATAAATACATTTCGCATAAAGTGACATCTTCTTCAAAGTTTTCAGTATGGTATAATTGAAGGATCTTGGCCTTCCGAGAACAGCCGTCGGAACTTTTATGGAGCGTGTTTCCAGGATGGCGCTAACAGGATCATATAATATTTCGTTGAGTAGAGAGGGTAGTGAACACAGTGCAGGTGAGAGTTCAAAAGGCCTTTAAACCTACTTCGCGGTCTCAAGTCCGGGAACGCTGAAGTTCATTCCCCTGCCTTTCAACCACGCGATGGACCCGGCACCCGCACGGTGAATCCATGGTTTGCTAAGAACATTGTCTCTCTCAGTTCTTAAAAAATCCTAAAAGAAAAGTACAAGTATCATAGAAAGTATAAGACTTACAAAAATCTCTGTGATTATGAATCCTTCGTTCTATTTCGTTCTATTACGTAGTAGGGCAAAGGTTCTAGAGTCCGAACTATATAGCAATTATATAGCAAAGGTTGAGGAATCCATAAAATGCAACCCTTGATATTTTTGGTACTTTGTCAAGCAGAGAAGCGGAACCAATTGTATGCCTTCTACGATGACTTATGGCGACGTTGTCGCTAGTAACGGTAAAGACATATGTAATCTATTTAGTTCTTATTTTTCTAATAACTTTACACCGTCAGGACCTAATTCCTCTACTATTGCTAATATTAATTATAGTTCATGTAGCATTGGGTATATTTATGTAAATCCGGACGAAGTTCTCAAACTTTTATTATCAGTAGATTCTAATAAGTCCACGGGCCCTGATCACATTTCTTCAGTATTTATTCGATCATGTACCAAAAGTCTTTGTTATCCGCTTGTTGTTTTGTTTAATCGATCAATCAAGGAAGGAATTGTGCCTAATTTATGGAAGTCAGCTTTTGTCACCCCTATACATAAAAAAGGACAAAATAATCAAATTGATAATTATCGGCCCATCTCCAAAATATGCATATTTGCTAAAATTCTTGAAAGAATAGTTTATAATCAAACTTACGCTGCCTTGAAACCCACTTTTAGTGATGGCCAGCATGGATTCTTAAGTGGAAGATCTACTGTCTCAAATCTACTTATTTCGAATGAGTTCATCATAAGGCATATGAAGAGAGGTGGGCTAGTAGATGCTTTCTATACCGACTACAGTAAGGCCTTCGACCGAATCGATCAGAGAATCCTGCTTCGAAAATGATAAATATCGGTATTCATGGAAGCCTTTATCTTTGGTTCTGCTCCTATGTTGACAATCGATCTCAGGCTGTGGCTCTTGGCGGTTACACGTCGAACTGGATGCATATACCTTCCGGTGTTCCGCAGGGATCCATACTGGGTCCACTATTATTTGTGATTTTTATCTATGACATAGATTCATGTTTCCGCCATGCAAAGGTGCTTCTCTTTTGCAGATGATTTGAAAATTTTAATGCCTATAGTGAATGAAATTGGTGTGTATAACCATAGCTTTGCGATTAGATAATTATTGTGAAATAAATAACTTAGATTTAAACGTGTCTAAATGCAACTGTATAACATTTACTCGTAAAAAGTCATTTTTAACTGCTAAATATTACCTTAAAAGAACTGAATTGTCTAGATAGTCACATATTAGAGACTTAGGCGTAATTCACGACTCTAAACTGCTTTTTGACAATCACATTAATAATATTGTGTCAAGAGCATCAAAGTCGCTTGGTTTCGTATTAAGAATATCTTCCAATTTTAAGAATGTTAAAACGATCAAAATCCTTTACTGTGCTTTTGTTCGTAGCTCATTGGAGTATGCGTCCCAAGTCTGGAATCCTAGATATGAGACTTACAAAGCTAGGATTGAAGGTATACAAAGAAGATTTCTACGCTTTATTGCTTACCGAACTGGGCAAAGAAATCTTTCATATGAGCATAAATGTGTAAAACATAACATGCTACCGCTAAGCTTGCGAAGAGATATCGCTGATTTAACGTATCTTTTAAATATTCTTAATGGCAGGGTAGATTCCCTTGAACTTATGGGCAAGATAAATTTAAAAACGACGGGTCTCAAAACCAGGAGTGCAGCAATCCTACATTTGCCTATTGTGTATACCAATTACAGCCAAAATTAATTTGTCTGAAGGGCGTGTCATTACTTTAACAATAGTTGTCTTGATTTGAATCTTTTTTGTAAACTTTCTTTTGCGCGACGATACATGACTAGACTTTTCTGCGATAGGCATCCTATATAGTGAATATCATTCAATATTGTTGTTGTAGCTTACTTAGTTATTTTAATTTTGTATACTTTTCTTTAGATTTTATAATTTCCTTTTTTTTAGGTTTTAAGTTAATTATGTATAACTGTTTTTATTCAATAATTTTATTATCTGTGTTAACTTTTAAGTGGCCATTGATTTAAATATTTCATAATTATGTACATTTTTCTAGCCGTAAGTTTTCCTATAATAAAATAAATAAATAAATAAAAATTTTATATATGTTTTTGGTGTCATTTTTTTTATTATCTCATATTTATTTAGTTTTGTTAGGTACCTATTACTACTACTGTATCTTAAAGCCGCATTTCTTTTTAAGGCATCAGCTGAAAATCAGCGCTGCACTGATTTTCTGTTTGTCGCCCGTAGCAAGCTCTCTGTTATTTATTTATTTTTTTGTTAATTATAATACGTGGTGGCCGAATTGGTTAGACCTTGGACTTAAAAACACTTAGGTCCCTGGTTCGAATCCCGGTGTGTACCAATGAGTTTTTAATTTCAAAAATTTATGTACATTTGTTTGACAACACCACTATAAAATAGTGCCTCGGAGAGCACGTTAAGCTGTCGGTCCCGGATTTACTATACCAACTTGTGAAACTGTTTATAGATGGGTTATTGAGTCTATTCAAAACATCGCGACGAGCTAGCCACTTGTTCGGTGTAGACTCATACCATTGGCTACGACGAGGTAGGTTTAAAACCCCTCCGCTGGGTATCCTGGGGCCGTCTAGGCGGTCTAGGGCGCCGTAAGGCACCCGTGAAGATATGTATGTATGTGTAATTATATATTACGTAAAAAGCGGCTCCAGCCTAGTATTTCAGTCACTACGCAACTGATAATAAGGTTAAGCAGATGACAACAAAGCCAGACCTGGGATATGTGGCCGCTTTATACAACCACGCTATACCATCATAAACACTGCAACAAGCTCGCCACTTGTTAGGTGTTGCCTCCGAATACCATCAGCGAAATGAGGACGGGTTAATCCCTCCGCTGGATACCCTGAGGCTTTTCTAACGGTTCTCGGGAGCAAAAAAGACACCCGTGATGGTATAGTACGAGTATACTATACGTAAATGTTTATTTGTGTATATTCTGTGTAAGGTGTTAAAATAAAGTTTTTCAGTTTCAAGTCCAATGCAATTTGACAGTTTCAAACAATGCAAGGCATTGTAAGCAACGACTATTAATCATAAATCATTTATTTGTTCACGAACACAGGTTTACAAAATTTTACAATTACAGTTGTTAATACAATATTAAATAGTTCTCTATGTTCCGCCCGAGAGCATGTAAACATTTAGTGGTATTTTATACCTACCTACCTAACAATTTAATTTAATCCTAGCATTAAACTTACTGTGTAATAACCATAGCATAATGTGTTTCAGGCGACTATGCTATATACACAGCGCATGCCATACACTCCACTGCGGTCTGCCACGAGCACATGCCCGCGATGCTGGCTTACTACACGCTGTATCACTCTTGGATATTCAACTATGTACCATTTAACTACTGGTTTGGAGCGGTATATCAGGTTTGTTTTGTAATCGTCATATAAAGTTATTTAATTTGTATACTTGCATTAAGAAGTAATACATCCGACAGTTCTCACAAGTTTTCTGTGGTTAGTTTTTTCTTACTAACATATTCTATTATGTGCCTATATAAATTTAAGTTTGTACATTACCTTTAACTGCCTCCATGTTCTAGCGGTTACGCCTTTGGCGTAATATACGAAGGACTTGGGTGCGATTCCCACTCATGGCAAAAAACAATATTTGTACGGTTTTCTGCTCAGATGTTTTTTATAGTCTGTACTGTACTAAACTCTAAACCTATAATACTGAACTGATTTATGAAGTCTTTCACCAATAGAAAGCTTTACTATTTATTTCGATCCGATTACTTTTTAATTAAACGGCGGGTGAAACCGCGGTGCACAGCTAGTCTTCTATAATAAACTCCTAACAAGCTGTAAAAAAACTCATACAAAAGTAATAAATATGGTTAATTAATAATTCGATTGGCTGGGCGATCCGTTATATCCTCTTACCAGACAAAATAATAGTAAAGCAAGACTTTGGATTAGATCCAAGACCTAATGGAAGAGAATTAATAATCGATACATTGCAGTAATTGGTTCAATAATTATATAATTGTGACCTTAATTTCAGATAGTGGAACTTCTTACAGTGTTCATATTGTACTTTAAGGATATCGTCGTGGTGGTGTGCAGTATTTATGCTTATCAATTGTTTAATAAACTTAATCAATTGATTATGACAAATGAGGTAATAATATAACTGAAGCAGTTATGCTAGGTGTTTTTTTACTGTGGTAACATTTTTTTTATGAAAAAAGGTAGGTACTTATGTATTTTATTTGTTCGAAAAATTCCCCGAATAATTAATAATTATAATATGAGCGTCTATATCATCATCATCATCATCATCATCATCATACCAGCCTTTTAGGCGTGCACTGCTGGACATAGGCCTCCCCCAATGATCGCCACAACAACCGGTTCTGCGCCGCCTGTAGCTATCGGCTTCCCGCGATCTTTTTCAGACCGTCGGTCCATCTTGTGGGGGTCTGCCTATATAATATTATTATGGTTTAAATAACCCCAATAAAAGCATATTGATGTCTTATCAACCAAATCAAATGACATCTTTAGGAAAATTCTTAATCGTAATTTGACTATAAAAGTTAAAGTTATATAAAGTATTTTTTGGTGCTTAATCATTATTATTATCAGACATAATAATTATGGTCACAGTAATTTATAAATAACATACATAGTTTAATTTTTATTTCAGAACAGACCACCCTGGCAGGATCTACAGTCGCATTATACAAACATATCTCTCCTGGTAGAGATGCTGGACAAGGAGATCAGTTCTCTGGTGTTTCTGTCGCATTTGTGTAACATGTATTATATTTGCAACGAACTATTTGCATTACTTCAGTTAGGGATGCGTTCCAGATGAGACATGGCTAAACTCTTGTAATACCAGATTAGCTAGTCGTTTTCTTTCTACGTATTTTAAAAACGTCATTACAAGGACAATTTAATTACCTCGTATTTTAAATCCTTTAAAAAAATGTGTATAAAATTGTTAAAATTAACCTCAAATAACTACATAAAAAAATAGTTGTAATTGCTTACAAAATATGTTTAAGGTTTTATCGTTATTTTTATTGTTAAAAATATATATATTAAGTTTTTTAATGTTATTATTTATTTAGCTTTTTATTTAAGTCTTAGTTTTTTTTATAAGTATTTAAGTCTTAGTTTTTTTTATAAGTAATAGCAAGCATTTACGTTCAATAATAATATATAGTTATAATAGCTTTAATAAAAGAAGTTACTAAAGTACTAACGATTTCGAAATATGACAGCTCACTATTTATCTCCGGCGCTCGCGCATTATTAAACAGATTATTCACTCGCACTGATATTGTGTGCGAACAAATTAAGTAAGACAGACATAAAGTGTTGACCAATGTTCGAACTTCTAGAAGATACGCGTTCATACCTCACTGAATGACATCTTCTCCTAGATTGTTAATAATAAGTCTATGCTTTTATAACCCAATCTTATTGTTTTATTTCCAATGATTATTTTTTTCAGTAACGCTTATTCTCCTGATAAGCCTAAATGCTACTCGGGGAATATGTGAGTATATTTTTATATTACAGTGTTCAGTAGTGTTCACTCACCCTGAGGTATGAATAACTATTAAGGTATGATCGATTTACTGACTGCAGTCTATAAAATACTAGAAATATATTGTATATACAGCCTTTTTTTTTGATCGCCTCCGTAGATCAATGGTTCCTTTGGCTTTGTATCCGGAGGTCGTTGGTTCGATTCTCTGTATGTGTATCTGGTAGACATAGTACAAGCCTAGAGCTTATTTTGTGACCAGAGCAATATGTGATAATTATCTTAAATATCATTATTATTATTTTGGAACAAAATTTGTTTTGATCTACAGGTCAAAAAAGAGAGTTTAAGTTCGTTTCACGAAAGAATTCCTTTAGAGAGGGCGCTGCAGTCGCACGAAGGGATGTGGGTAACCCACAGAGTTATAGTTATATTTTATTATTATTTAAAGCGGCTTACAATCTTTGATAACTAAGCAAAGACCTATCAACCATTCATACATTAATGTACTATGTGCGTACCAGAAATAACGAATACATAATAATAATATATTATAATTTATAAACAAGCACAAAAACATAAGTTAATTATGTTTTAGTATAGTAGAAATAGAGGATATGTTCTTCCACGGCTACGCTCTCTTCGCAATGGTTACCCGCGCCATGGTCGCTACCTTGCTTCCGGCGAGAGTATATACGACCTCAAAGGTTGCACTGGAATTGTTGTATACGTTGCCTGCGCCGAGATATAATTTAGAAGTAGTTTATTAGCTTTCGACTCTGTATTTGAGAGGAGCTTTATAAACTTGAAAGATAAAGATGATTTGTTAGTCCAAGATACAAAAAATCATATTTAATTTAATTATGTAACTGCTCTAATTGAGACGTGGAGCAATTTCTTTGACTAATCTTTCGGCATCTGATTACCTCGAACCCAGACTTTCAAATATTACTTTTTTTCAGGTACAGTATTTTGTCGATCAAATATATAATTCTAATGTGGGATTTACTGGACTTGGATTCTTTTATGTCACCCGAGACATTATGTTATCGGTAACTATACTGGGTGTTGTTTCTTACTGCGGATAAATGCCTTAAGAACTCTGCATTCGTAATCACGAAGTCCGCGTTCTCCATACAAAATGATCTTTCGCACTTCCAGTACTTGTACTATTATTTCTTCTGTGGTAATACTCGATTATCACAGAATTAAAATAATAGTTTATCGGTATTTGAAAAAAAAAAAAAATCTAATAAAATATAGTTTACACAACTTTTATCTTTTTTTTTATAAAAATGACCGAAAACTAATTATCATGAGCGTTTATATAGTTAAAATTACTCAAAAAAATACATTATCTTCGTATCAAACAAATAAATACCTTATTAAGACAATTGGCGGGGTCTCAATCGTGATCTGTATATATTTTTTATACTATAAGTAATAATAATAATAATAAATAATAGAGCTTTCTATTGGCGAAAGTCTTTATTAAATCAGTTCAGGTTTAGAGTTTATACGGAACAATCAAATTCTTATACAATATAATAATATGTAGGACATTTTACACATATATTGCTCTGGTCACAAACTAAGCTTTAAGCTTGTATTATGTGTACCAGAAGCAACGATATAATACTTATTATATTTTATAATCATCCAGACCATGAAAAACTGTACCGAAAAACGTACTATTTTTTTTTTTGCCATGGGTGGGAATCGAACCCACGACTTACGGATACAACGCCAAAGGCGCAACCACTAGTCTACGGAGGCTGTCAAGTCATCTTAATGTTTTCGAGTGGAGACACTAAAACGAAAGAATACGTGTTTCATTATTTTTATCATATACCTAGGTTAGAAAACATTTTTTTTCCACTGTGACAAATAATTATAAAAATTGTTATATTTATTAAAAAAATAATTTAGAAATTCTAGTAAGTACTTACAATTTTTTTTTCAGAAGGTGGCTACAATTATAACTTACGAATTAGTTCTGTTGCAATTTCATGATCGTTAATAAACAAAGCATTTAAAAAAAAGTTTGTTCTATATTACTATATCCTCTTACTTTAAAAATAGAATCAGTATCTATAACAAACCTTGTTCTGCTAAATTAATATTGACACTAATAGATAGATAGATAGTCTTGATAGCAGGTCAATATATTTTCAGTTAAACAGTACGAGCATGGCATGGGCATTGTATCTACCTGATGGTAAGCAGAATACATAGCCCAATCAATACACTGTTGTTTAACAGCATTTGTCGGTCACACTATGCCGGCTAAATTATGAAGTTAACAAATCGGTGGTAACAAAGATGAATTTTCATTACAATTCTATTTTAATGTCATAGCTGCTTTATAGTCAAATCGAATACTCGTTTCGTAAGCGCGCCCTGAAAGATACCACTTCGATAATAAATCGAAATATTCGGCCCTGAAAACTGAGGCGTTATTAAAAATTCAAAAAAAATCTAGGGTTTATGTGGTTAAACCTCAATCCTTTCAATAAATACAGGTATAATGGTGCCCATGTACAATGCCTACAGAGCTCTGGCATTAGAGAAGTCCCTAAACGTATTTACGTATTCATGCATATATTTACATAATCGGGCCAAGTGATTATCAACAGCTGTAAATTGTATTCATATATTTGTATTTGAAACATTAATTATTTACGATTAAACCTATGCCTAGATAATCTTGTTAAGTACTAAATCATAAATAATGGTTTATTTATGATTTATAGTTGCTTGTACTCATTTAATTTTTCATATGAAAGACATAAATCTTTTAATTTCGAACAAAATGTCAAATATGTTTGTGGCCGCCATATTTTGTTCTCACCTTTTGAGTATTGATTTGATTAAAACATAAAATAATTAATTTTCACACTTGTTTTGTGTTTATCTTATACCATCTTCCTATCTCTTCTAATCTCATGTTTAGTCAGGCGATTTTAGGTCTTAAAGCACTTCCATATTATTCATACTTCCAAGAGTGGAATACAGAGAACTTAATATTCTCATTAACTTTCCTTTTTAATTAACGCAGAAAATATTTTCTACAAAAAAATAACAATACCTCCACCGCATATAATTCTATTCTGCAATTTTAATCAGTAGAGATAACACAGTGTTTATGTTTGATGTGTGTAGGTTTGCAGCGCTCAAAGTATGTATGTGAGGTCAGACAACAATGAGGGATTTACCCTATTTATAATTGTCAGAAGTTTAGTGCATATTTTTCAGTCTGAAATAATTGTTAGTACAAAATATTTAATGTCCTTTATTTATCAAAGATATTTTGGTTATGCGAGTAGACATTTATATTTTTGTTATTATTTTTAATTTGTATTACAATTTACACATATAGCTCTGGTCAGAAACTAAAAACTAAGCTCTAGGCTTATACTATGTGTACCAGAAATAACGATATAATACAAATTATATTTTTATAAACACCCAGATCATGGCAAACTGTACAGAAAAACGCACTATATTTTTTTTTCATGGATGGGAATCGAAACCACGACCTCCGGATACTCTACAGAGGCGGTCAACATAAAATAAACACTTACTGGGTAAACCGCCTCGTTGGTCTAGTGGTTCCTTCGCCCCGTAGGCATTGTGTTTGGAGGTCGTGGGTTCAATTTCTAATCATGAAATTTTTTTTTTAGTATTCTATGGAATGGGTTGAGCTATAATGGTTAGAAAATATCGTTGCATTTAGTACACATATTACAAGCCTAAGGCTTTTGTGTTCAAGGAAATATGTGTAATTAAATGATTTGGTTAACTAGAGTCCTTTAAACGAATCGTGAATAGGCATCTTAAGCCGGCATAATGATGGCAACCAGCGGATGCATACAGGTGCACACCTGTATGCATCCGCTTGTTGCTATCATTTCTGGGCATTGCATACTGCTTAATATGAGGTGGATGCAAGGTCACATGTTGAGCTCTTATAAAAAAAAACCTCAGGTGTGTCTGACTAATAACGATATTTCTTACAGAATAACCTATAAAATTGATGTCTTTGAGAAAAGGGATAAATATAAATAAAATAGCTTACAAAATCATTTATATAATATATTATATATAATAATAGATATAATTTGCTTAGGGTTCTTTCAGTGGACAGTGCTGTAGTAAATGCCTAATGATTAAGAAAAATATATTGTATTAACTGAAAGATTACTTTACAATTATTTAGTAATTTTGTAAAATAATTGCATCGATTAATAAGCAGCACTGTCGACTGGAGAAACGATTTAGGAAAATATTAAGTCGTACTAATATATTAAAGAATCGAACACATAACCTCCAGATAAAATGCCAACGGCGTGACCCCTAGACCACGGATGCGGTCTAGTCAATAATATTGTGAAAAAAAGTAAAAACAAAGAAAATCATCTTCACGCAAAAGAAAAGTTCTCATCTCAACAAATACAGTTTCGAAGACACCTCAATACAATAACGTTTGCCGACTTGATTTTCCCGTAAAAGAGTCGCAAAGTCAGTACTGATATTCTATTTAAGAATTTGGATAAAAGACAGCGCAAAGATACAACATTTTGCGTGACACATTTATAAATATAAGACTTAAGTCATTACAAAGAGTTAACTATATTCTGCGAAACTTATCCTCAGTAATTGGAATGGTTGTAGAAAATGTTGATTCCCGGAAATCCAAAAGGGAATAAGTTAAACATTACGTAACTCTAGGTAGTTCATATAGGTACAAGTGAAAAATTTGTCACTCACACACACTTTCACATTTTTTACATCCTCAGTCTAATTTGTGCGTTCGGCGGAGAAAGTGGAAAAGAGCTCCGCTTTTATTGTCGGAAAAATGGTTAATTGTGCATTAAAGCTGTGTAGAAACTACTCTTAAAAAAAAGTACCTAGTGTCACGTTTTTCATGTATGTATTTAACATGTTTTTCTTATATTAAACCTTAATAAAAAATAATAATAAAACCCATAATTAAAATATCAAAATCTGACGGTAACTGTCAAACTATGTGCGTCAGTTAGAAGTTGAAGAACTAGTGATGTGTTTTTATTTTTAATGACAATTTCGATACTTTATAATCATTTAAATTTAATTTAATCAAAAGGTATGGCGACAACAGAACCGTCCAACGAGGTTTGTCAGTTACAATTTAGTGATGTGACTTTATAGTTGATAAACTCGATATTTGTAAATACTTTCATGGTTATGAGATATTATACAATTATTGTTTTTTTTATATAATACTAATTATATTTTCTATACATACAGTTTCCCGAAAGATCCGGCATTAAAACGTAAATGGGTAGAGGCAATTAAAAGAGAAGAAAATTGGTTACCAACAAGCATACCCCTGTATGTTCGGTACATTTTGAATCAAGACGAATTGTTTTTCGCCTTTTGTAGTTTGCATCGACTTTTATAACTTCCTCTTGGAGGTCGGTCAAAAATGTTGAGATTGCGTTTAGTAGGTAACATGTAGTTAGTTGTGCATGTGTTTTAATTTAATAAATAATTTAGTTTAATAAAGTAGGTATTTTAATTTATTGTTATATATACCTACATATTTTAAATCCACTAGTATTATAAATGCGAAAGTGTCTATTAGGGTGAATTTGAAAGAATGTCCTTTGGGCTAATATGAGGTTTTTCTGATAAAATCTAACAACTTTTCCTATGGAACCATATGTCGCAAATGAAAAAAAAATTATGGAGAAGGCCATTTATTTTTATTTTGCGATACATGGTTCCATGAGAAAGTTGTTTGATTTGATCATATTAGCCCAAAGTATATCCTTTCAAAGTTATTGAGTCTATTCAAAACATCGCGACGAGCTAACCACTTGTTTGGTGTAGACTCATACCATCGGCTACGATGAGGTGGGATTAAAACGCCTCCGCTGGTTACCTTGGGGCCGTCTAGGCGGTCTCGTGCGCCGTAAGGCACCCGTGACGATATGTGTGTATTACAATTGTATATCGATAAATAATTATTAATCTTTGATGATCTCTATGAATCCCAAAATATTTGGTTTATATCGATAAGTAATAATATTTGTTGTCGGTGGCAACACTATCGAAACTATTAAGTATGCAATTTAATATTTAGCTTTTTATAATAAAAAAACAATACGCTTTATAGACACGCGCACACATTCATGTTTGACAATAGCTAACTTGTATCTCTTTTTTTCTCAATCAGTTTTTTAAGTGTCAGACGCGTTGAGCTGCCATTTGAAGCCACACCTTTTTCCCCGTTCTTCATTTATTTGCCTCGGAAATTGGCGTCACCGGTATCGCACTATTGATGAAACAATATATACCATGCTTACTCCAATGGCGCGGGGCGCGTTTTTTTAGCTTCATGGTAATTACTAACATTTATTTGCCCGCGACTTCGCTCGAATTTGGAATTGGATTAAATGGTATCATCACAGTGGCCTTGCGCACGAAACTGCGTTTCGGTCCTCACCTAGTCAGTCGCGGTATTATAAGTTTACATTAAACAAGTGGTGAGCTCTCCGCTATATTTATATAGTCAGACAAAAATATCAGTTCTTATATTTATAATATTAGTACGTATTTCCTGCCCTATCTATCCGGAGTTTGTTAGGTAAAGTGAAAGTATGAGAAAAGCCAGGCCAATATGTTAGAGTGTCGGTGGGGAGGTGCCGATGTGGAAGGAAGCGGAAGCTGGGAAATCCAGCGTTGAGTTTACTTCCTTTCTTTCTAAAAGTTCGACTTTATTTTTGAATAAAAATGTTTAGTACAGTGATTTTAGATATTTTATTTTTATCTGATTGACTTTTTGTAATGTAATAAAATCTATGTTATAATAAAAATTATAATACATACAATATTAAATGCAACGTGTCTTTGGGGCTCCGTTTTCGTACTTAGGTACGTTATACAGGGTGAATTTTTCAAGTGTGCGTTAAAGACCAAATTCTGAAATACAAGGATTAGCGAAAAATGCTTGAAGGAGTCTCGGGCCGATTTTGATAAAAAATCTAAAACACCATCATTAGAAAGAAACAACTCAATTTTTGTGAGTCTTTTTTTAATTATTGATATGTTCTATGGCTATATTATTATATTGTAACTTGGTATTATATGTGTAGTCTGATATATCACGCACGGTGGTAACTATGATACCAATTGACGGCTAAATTACTACAAGTTCATACCACAAGCGTCTCCCCGCGCGTCACAAGGCTCTGTAGAGTTGTACGCCAATAGTAGGTACATGCAGACTCCACAGTCACTTCCTGTTGGAGTATGGACTCTCTATAATGGTATGTTCTGGAGAACTGTCCCACAAGTGCCGCGTGAAGACGAAGTGACGCACTGGCGGGGAGACGACAGAAATGATTTTTGACCAGAAGAACTCGTGTACCGTTATTGCAAAATTAATAGTAGTTGCTTAGCCCAAGTTATTGCTTGCAACATTTACATCTTATAACAGGATAAACACGTTGCTTAGCAAGGGCTATGACTGTTTTTCCACCAGAGATGTGCTATACTGATACGATGCGAGGTTGCGAGAGCTATGCTACGAAACTATGTGAACGTTTCCACTTGTGCTAAGCAAAGCGAAGACGTCGACGCTTTGTAAAAAAGACGTGTTTTAATTTTGCTCTTACTTAAATTAAAAATTAACTATTTAAAAGTGAATGTTTATGCTTGGAATTCGATAAAAACAACCAGCAAGTTAAATACTTGCTGATTGAAATTTCATAAAAACAACCAGCAAGTTAAATACTGTGTGTTAACATGTTAAGAGAATCAAAAACATTGATATAATCAAAGTATTTTATTAAAAAACATTTTTATTTTGTACGACGGTGGTGTGTGAAAATAAGTGTCGTGATGCTCATGATTCATTGCTTCATTGTAAGTGTACTTACCTAAGGCAGATAAGCAGAACCACACAATCAAATTCGCATCTAACTCAACGGGTGACGTAGCTGCAAAAGTTGGTTCGCGGTTTAATCATCCACAAGACCCGGCTTCGATCCCGCTACCTTATTCCGCAATATGGTTGGAGACTCTTACTGGAACAAATGTTATTTTGAGTGAAGTTCCTTATAATAGATATTTAAATGAGAGTACATTAAACTACCACTTTAAATTCATTTGTAATCAGTATGAGAACGTTATATTCACGAATTTGGAATACAGTCGAAATGTTCCGCGACGATATAATTTTGCACTATAATATGACATGTTATAATGATTTGTTTACTTTATTTGATATTAACAAATTTGTTAAAAATATTTATATGACCCGGGATAGCTTTAAACTACCTATGAAGGTACAAAAAACTATTGCTACATTGGTAGCTAATAATATATTATTAAGTATTGACTCCACATCATCATTTAGTAGTAGTACTAACAATGTTGTGGTACAACCATGTTTAAACTTTTAGATATGACAATAGAGAAGGACAATTGTAAGCTTACCTTAATACATCAAAATATTCAAATCCTCTCTAGCAAAGTTCTCAATATTGAATTATTAATTGAAAAATAATATAATTTAGATTTGATGTGTTTTAACACTATATTATATTATTATAGCCAGGATTCTGTAAACAGAATCCTGGCTAAAAGCAGAGAAAATGTGTTTCAATATAAATAACTTTGTAGTTGCTAGTTTTTTCAATAGAAACTCCTGTGAGGGAGGTGGATCTATTATCCTAATTAAAGATACATTAAAATGCAAAGAGCGGAAGGATATTGTAAAACTATCACTTGAACGTGTTTGTGAGATCTCATGCGCAGAGATGGATACCTACATTATTCTATGCATATACAGACCCCCCGCCTCTGCTTTACATACTTTTATTAATATAATGGAGGATGTTTTGTCAAAATATATGACTCAAATAAACAAATTTTTATATGTGGGGATTTTAATATAGATATCTTAATAAATAACAGCGACAAACAAAAACTTATTTCGTTGTTTAATTCTTTTAATTTAAATAATGTATTCATGGAGCCGACTAGGATTACTTCAACTAGCCGGACTTGTATTGATAATATATTTACTAACTGTTCTCTCTTAAGGAACTCTATTATTACCGGGGTGCCCTCCGACCATAAAGGTTTGTTAGTTAGCTTTCAGTCTCAAATTAAACCTATAAATAAAATTATTAGGTATAGACCCTTAACAGATAATAAACTTAATAATTTTAATGAAAATTTAATGAGTGAAATGTCCAGATTCATATATAATATTAATCAACCAAATATTACATACTCCAATCTACATAAAATTATAAATCAAGAATTCATTAAAGTATGTAAAATTAAAACAAAGAAAATTATTGACAGATTAAATTTTGCTACTTGGGCCACTAAAGGTATTAGAATAAGTAGGGATACACTATATGATTTATATGACAAAAGATCATATACATCTGACCAAAATTTCCATAATTATGTTAGGAATTATTCAAAATTATTCAAGAAAGTTTGTATCATAGCTAAATCTATTCACATTGGATCCAAAATCAAACAGTCAGATAATAAATCCAAGTGTGTATGGAAAATCATTAATACTGAAACCGGTAAAAATATTATCAGAAAAAATATCATTTCAATTAGACAAAACGGAGTTATGTTATCAGATAAAAAGCAAGTTGCGGAGTTATTCGAGGAATTCTTTACTAATATTCCATTACAAATCACGAACTGTATTAAATCATCAGCTAGTACTGCTAAAGAATTTTTAAAACGATATATAAAAATACCAATTACATCTAATTTTAATTTTAAACATGTCACAAATGAGGATATACTAAAACACTTTAAAATGTTCAATAAAAAAAAAACTGAAGATTTATGGGGGCTATCTGTAAAAGCTATCGAATCAATTATTCCTACTATAGGACCGGTACTCGCTGATATTTTTAATGGTTGTGTTAATGAAGGAATTTTTCCCGACCTTATGAAAAATAGTAAAATAGTTCCCATATTCAAGTCCGGCTGTAAGACAGATCCAAATAATTATCGCCCTGTTTCTGTCCTGCCAGCCTTAAGTAAAATATTCGAAAAAATACTTCTTGGTCAGCTGTTAAGTCATTTTAATACTCATAAATTGTTACATGATCAACAATATGGGTTCACAAAAGGTAGAAACACAACAAATGCCGGTACAAGATTGATTACTGAAATAATTGACGCTTGGGAAAATTCTCAGGATCTCGTTGGCGTTTTCTGTGATCTGTCTAAAGCGTTTGATTGTGTTGACCATCAAACTTTGTTAGATAAGCTGGAATTTTATGGCATTCGCGATTTAGCTTTAAATCTAATAAAGTCCTACCTTTCTAATAGAACTCAAGGTGTTAATATTGATGGTTGTGTATCAGACGGAACCCTTATAAAGATGGGTGTCCCCCAGGGATCAATTTTAGGCCCATTCCTGTTCCTAGTATACATCAATGATCTTCCACATATGGTACAGGAGATGGCACAGATAGTGCTATTTGCTGATGATACATCCCTACTTTTTAAAGTTAATAGGAAGGATAATATATTATCGGCAGCAAATGACACTCTGGAAATGGTTTCAAAATGGTTCACGGCAAATAATTTAGTTTTAAATGCACAGAAGACTAAATGCCTGAAATTTACTTTGCCTAATGTATCTAATATCAATGCCACAGTGAAGATAGGTGGTACTGACCTGGAATTTGTTGACTCCACTGTGTTTTTAGGGATCACAGTCAATTCCAAACTACAGTGGAAAGCTCACCTTACTTCTTTATCCAATAGACTGAGCTCTGCTGCATATGCAGTCAGAAAAATCAGAAAGTTAACTGATGTTGCAACAGCCAGACTAGTATACTTCGCCTATTTTCACAGTATAATGACATATGGTCTTATAATGTGGGGATCTGCGGCAGATATTGATACTATATTTATTCTACAGAAGAGGGCCATTCGGGCAATATATAACATGAAAGCTCGTGATTCTCTTCGAGAAATCTTTCCTATGATTGATGTACTGACACTACCATCTCAATATATTAATGAAAATTTATTGTACGTTAGGAAAAACTTAAATATGTTTAGTAAAAATGGCGATAGACATAATTTAAACTTAAGAAACATAGATAAAATCGATATACCAAAGTTTAGACTGCAAAAAACGAATAAATGTTTCGTCATTAACAGTATAAGGTTATTTAATAAAGTACCTAAAAGCATTATAGATCTGAGTGAAATAAAGTTTAAAAATTGTATAAAACACATATTAATCAATAAGGCTTACTATAGTGTAAAAGACTATCTTAACGATAAAGACGTCTGGATCCGTCCTGATATGCAACTGAGGTCTCGCAACTAGTAAACAAATTGCTTATGTAGAATCTACCCTAGTTTAGTAGGTATATAATGTCCGATATTGTAATAATTTTATATTACATAATTTATTTTCATTACATTATGTAAATTTTGTCTTTGGATAAGGTAATCATTGATGATTACCTACTTATTTATACTTAATTTATACTAATAGTATACTGTGTAGTTATGTACATTGGTACCGTAACAAATAATCTGCCATAGGGTGTTCTACGCATGCTGATCAGTGGGGTGCATTTTGAGTATGTTACTATTTATATATATTATATATATATGCTATATAGCATATATATTATATATATATGCTATATAGCATAAGTCAATCAATAGCTGTACCCCTCTTTTAGTTTGTGTGAAGCACTAGAGTTTTTTACTTGCTGGTTTCTTTTTCTCCGGGGTGTCTCTGAGGGGATCGACTTTACAGTTAGTGTTTATGCCCTTAAAAATACCGATCCTTATACCTTTACTTATATGTGATTGGTTACTTAGCTTTTATTTACAACAAATATTTAAGGCATGGATATGGTCGGTGAAGTTGGTCGCCTTGGTGGCTCTCTTGTATGGCAGATAATGATTGACAGGTCAATGGAATCAGCTAACCACCTAGTCTTACACTAGTTGGTTATGTAGTGTGTGTTCGGTTCGGTAGTAATTTTCATATTAAGATTTCCATTCCATCGTGTCTAGGTTCAATTAATATTTGTCGTTATTTTGTTAATGAATAGCTGCCTAACCAAACGCACTCTAAGACCTCATTGTTAAACTTTTTTTTTTTTTTTTGACTATTCATAAATATCTGTAAAGATTTACATGAAATAAATGATTTTGACTTTGACTTTGACTTTGACTTTGCCATAAATTTATCAAGATACTTACTTAAAGAGATTTTGTACATTAATTACAGTATTAATATAAAGAATTATTATTTAAATATTGACAAAAGTAATATCAATAGCAAAATTATGGAAAATAAATGCACACAAACTAATTACATTGATAATTATATTAATAATATAAACTGTGATTCTCAATGTTATTTAAATAATCTTGACTTAATAAAATCTAAAAATATAAGTAATAAAAATGACATTTGTAATGATAATAACTTTGAAAGGGTAAATTTATTCGATAATGTTGTTAATACGGATATAAATAACAGTTTACCTACCGACATAAAAAATTGCAACTTATCAAATTTAAATTGTAACATTGATATCGATGATAAAGCAAAATGTACCACTACATCTAAAAGCAATTGTTTTTTTCGTTTATAAGTATATACGTGTATTTCATCAAAATATAAATGGTTTGATTAACAAAGTAGACATGCTGGCAGTTTCCTTGGATGAACTTTCTGATCGTGGAAAGGCAATTGATATTTTGTGCATCACGGAACACAACATGATTAAAGGCGATGAAGTAGCATTAAACTTATTGAATTTTAAACTAGCTAGCACTTTTTATAGACGTTCTAGACATGGTGGATCATGTTTACTGGTAGATATAAAACATAGTTACAGACCTTTGCAAGATATCAATAATTTATGTAATAGAATGCTCAGGCATAAAACTTATAGAACACAACATAATAATAATATGTAGACCACCAAAAGTGAAATCCTACTATATTGATATGTTCTTTAACAAATTTAAGTTATTCTATCAAAATTATGCTTAACAAATAATAAAGTAATTTTGTGCGGAGACTTTAATATTGACCTAATGAAAAATAATAAAATAGTACGTGGTTTTTTGGACCTATTAGCTACCTATAACCTTAGGGCTGAAATAAGTCAACCATCCCGTCTAAATAGCAATACATGTTTAGATAATTTCGTGCATAATTTATACGGATGTAAAGCTGATGTTATCGAATTCGGACTGTCTGACCACACCGCACAAATTTTTAAATGCCAAGTTAAAAAAAGCTGTAACTTTAAGTTATTGGTACTTAAAGAGACACAGTGAAAATAGAAGTAAATTTTGTTCAAACATTATGCAGTTAACTTTCAATGAGGTGTATGAAACTCAGAATCCAGATGAAGCATATAATCGTTTTTATAGCTTATTTAAATTAATTTATGATTTGTGCTTTCCTATAATTAAAATAAAAGTATCGTCCAGGAAAAAACAGACGTGGATATCTCGAGGTATAAAAATTTGTAGTAAAAATAAAAGGGATTTATTATGGAAATACAGAAAAAATCCTAACCAGGAGAATAAAGCTAAATTAAAAACATATTCATTGAGATATCGTAAAATAATTAAATTAACGCAAAAAGCGCGCAATAATTATTATATAAATAATGCAGTTAATAAGTCAAAAGCTATGTTATCTTCCACATAATTTTTAATTAACGATAACAAAACTAAATTTCCAACACAAAAAGTCAATGAAATAAAGATAAATGGCGCCTCTATAAGCTGCCCACGAACCATTGCCAAATATTTTAATGATTTTTTCATAGATATTAAAGGTGATAATAATTGTAATAATAATAATTCCAATGACAATAGTTCCAATAATATCAATTCTAATAATAATAATTCCGATAATAAAAATAATTCTTTTAGTGATAATAATTCTAATAATTTAATTCATATAAATGGACATAATAATAATGATAATGACATTGATATTAACAAAAATAAATATAGAATAACATACAATAAATCTAATTCGTTTTTTATGACTCCGATCATTCCGATTGACATACAAAAGACTATTAAATCATTAAAAAGCTCAAAAAGTACTGGATATGATGGGATAAGAACCCAAATTATTAAAGATGTTTCCCTCTGTATATCGGAGGTTGTATGCTACATGGTGAACTTGAGTATAGAGTATGGAGTATATCCTAATAAGTTAAAAGTTCAATCATTAAACCACTATTTAAAAAGGATGATAGAACGAACATGAATTGTTATAGACCAGTGGCCCTTATTCCTATTTTCTCTAAGATATACGAAAAAAATATTTACAATAAACTATACAATTACTTTGAAACCAACAATATATTAGCGTCAGAACAATATGGCTTTAGGAAAAACAAAACTATAAATAGAGCAGTTTATGATTTTCTTTTCTTAGTGTAAAAAATATGGATAACAGAATACCAACAACAGCTGTCTATATGAATATGACCAAGGCATTCGACCATGTAGACCATAACTTGTTATTACAAAAATTGAGGTAATGCTAATAATCTAATAAAGTCGTATCTACTGCATAGGGTGCAGGCCACTGAAATCACATTAATTAATAAAGAGTCTAAAATAGAAACAGTATATCAATCTAAATTTAAAAAAGTTAACTACGGAGTCCCACAGGGAAGTGTATGTGTGTGCCCTTACTATTTTTGATTTATATTAATGATTTGCCTAACACAACTAATTATCAAATGACGTTATTCGCTGATGACAGCACAGTATTATTTGTGGATAACAATATTACCAACTTGGAAACTGATATAAACCATACTCTAAAAACAATAATTCAATGGCTGACTTATAATAACCTAAAAATTAATTTAAAGAAAACCAAAGTAATGAACTTTAGACAGAGGATTAATGCGCCCATAAATTATAAAATTAATTATCAAGGTGTAAGTATTGAAGATATAACTATTTTTTTAGGTTTGCACATAGACAATAAATATTCAGCCTACAGTAATGAATGCTTACCATGGGAATGTTGCGTCAATTATAAGATATGGTATAATATTTTGGGGAAATTCTACTGATGAAATGAAATGATCTTTATTTGCTAGAATACGGTTACAAGGTGGAAAATAAAATGTTAAGCAGTTCTACATATTCTGCCAATTCAGCGTGCAAATATTAAAGTACACCAATCAATTTTATGGTTGTATAAAGTCAATGCAATACCCAAACAGACGTGAAAAGTCCTCGTTCAATTAAGTACTAGGTAAGTGTTTATAATATTATTTTTTTCAATTTAATTTAATACACCCAATAATTACTATTTGCTATATTATTATTATAATTAGGTTTTACTGTTCTTATTTTCATCATAATTATTATCAACAGGCATTATTATTATGTATCATTATTGTCATTATTATTATCAACATTCATTATTATTACGTATTATATTATTATTATTATCAGTAGCTACAAGGAATTTATTAGGCTGGTAACTATAAATTTATTGGAATTATTTGGTAGGTACTATTAACAACTAATAATAAACTTATTATATTATCACAATATTATTTTACTATGCTAAATATTATTATTATCTGTAGCCATCAATAATGTTGTTATTCACAAATAATTATAATTTATCGTTTAAAAATTCATAAACTGAATTTTTTTTTTTCCAACAGGAAGTCAAACAATGTTTTTTTTATTTGTTAACTCTTTTTTTGTTTGTTTAATTCTGCCCGGAACATGTTTATAGATTTGTATTGCCATGCAGTAGCAATTCCTTTTAAACAGAGTTAGACGGTGACGTGGCATATGAAGTTTGTGTTTATACCTTTCGCTGCTGTATCCCATTTCACTGTTTGTTTTATTGCAACTATCCAAAGAAGTAGCACTACATACTGCACGAATGCACTTTTTCTGTGCAATGAAGGCCCTATTAACCTCTACAGAATTCCCCCATAGAATGATCCCGTAGCGCAATAAGGATGATATATACCCATTATATGCCAACAGACTAGTTTTTGCCGAAGACACTTTGTGTTTTTGTAATTCTTTGAACCTGTCAACTTTATCACACAGTATATCAATGTGTCTTTTCCAAATACAATGTTTGTCAATGTTAAATCCTAAAAACTTTACGGTGTCTACTTTTTCATTTATAAATTGGTCAATGTTTATCAATAAATTATTTTTAATCATCCATTCATTAATGTCACTTAATCGGTATCTATTATAATATTTTCAATGTCATTTGTATTGTGGGATTTAATTGTTATTGTTGTATCATCTGCAAAAAGGATACAGTCATGAGGTGTGGCATTTGGAAGGTCTTTTATATAAAGTAAAAAAAGCAATGGCCCCAACACACTGCCCTGTGGAACCCCACACTCATCTTTAGCATATGGGGACCTAAAAGCTACCTGTCGGTTGTTTATTAAGCGCGTTATTTCCGTGCATTGATGTCTATTTTCCAAATAACTCTTTATCCAATCCAATGGCCTACCTCGAATGCCATAATTAATAAACAGATTATATTCAAAGCTCAAAAACGGTGCATTAGAGCAATATGTTACCTCAAACAAAGGGACACATGTAGACCTTACTTTAAGGAAATGAATATTTTAATATTTTAACATTTCCCTGTATGTACTTGTATGAATGTGCAGTATTTGTTAAATGTAATATTGAACTTTTTGAATTTAGAAATCGGGCTCGCTCTAAAGATAAAATTAATTTATTAATACATAATACTAAATTATTTAACCAAAGTGTTTTCCGAATGGCCCCTCTAATATATAATAAGCTACCCACTGAAATACGAATTATTAAAGAAATAAATAAATTTAAGAATAAGCTGTTCTGTCCACTTAACTGTAAATGTTACTATAATATTAATGAATTTCTTGAAGACAAAACTATAGGCTAAATTAACAATTGCTATTATGTGTAGGTAAATGACAAATATAGTAATAATGTAATATACTAAAATGTAAACTTCCTAAACCTATGTATATATTTTGACTATTTGAGTTGATAATTCCCATTGAATGTGTAATTCTTTGTATGCTCAAGGGCAGGACATAGCTGAACTAAAATTATGTAAAATCTTGTAAACCTATGATCCACAATAAAGAAATTTGAATTGAATTGAATTGAAGCTATGTAGCGGAGCGAGTAAGATGTGCTGCCAAGATGATGCGCCGCCGCAAGGTACTCGTAGCTGTGCGAGTAAGATGCGCAGCTCGAGTTATGCGATGTAGGTCGGACGTCAGTAGGGAAGGCACAGCGAGCACGATCCATAGTACTCACATCCAAAGCACGTATCCACAGCACATACCTAGTCATATAAAAGCACAGCTTAGAAAAACCCGTTTCCAGCAGTACTATGCTATATATTTTTAAAACCTCGCATATTTTTTAATTTATCCAGCTAAATGGGTATATCTCTACCTAAATAATAACTTACTTAAATGTAGTAGGTACAGGTATGTATTTTATTCAATAAGGCCGTTCTATCTGAAAGAAGATTAATTATTTAGTAAAACCCGCTGCACAAAATTTATTTTTTATATAACCTACCTCGACCCTTCACGTGCTTAGCTCTGATAAGCATCGCTAAGGTAGGAAAAATAAATAAAAATAACATTTTCTTCTTAATAACATTTATTATTAATGTTTACTTTGTAAATAAAGTGGCGGACGTGCTTGGGTTATAACTAGACTAGTCCACATTTTTTTAGATATCGTTGACATCAATAAAAATGTAGATATTTAGTATAGATGCTCCGAATGTTCGGCCCAATATTCGTATTTGTTATAGGTACTCGGCGTATTTATAAATATTCATATTCGGCCGAATATTCGATTAGTTTACTGAATATTTATTATAATTTGATTAAATTGTTAGCTAAAATTTGTGAATGTAAACTAATTACATATTCACCTAAATTTAATAGCAGTTAATCCTAAGGCTGTCTAACAAAAAACGGGAATCACTAACTCCTTTCAATATTTATAACTCTACTAACACCTTTATTGAGCGTTTTAGAAAAAAAATGTTTCTTCTCTTTCTTATCAACGACAATCATCTTTGATAGATCAAACACAATTTTCGCAATAAAGTTTTATGAATAAGTGGACTAGTTTATATAAACAAAATATCATATGTGTACATTATTTAATACGCCCCACAAGGGTTATGGATTCAACCCCATAAAGAAATAGATACGTAAATAAACTCCTTTAATAATATACATAGCTTCAAATATAAGAGAAGTTGTTGCTGCTGGCGGGCTTATCGTCGTCGTCAGCTCTGGCGAACTGCAGCAGGACCAGCTCATACGTTATTATACTCCAGTCATCTGAAACAAAGTATTCATTTGTTAAACAATCTTTCACTTACTCGTGTTTATTTTTGCATGAATATGGTGTTACAATATGGTCAATTTTAGATATTGATCTAAACATTCTGCCATTTATGTATGGCGTGCAAAATCTGCTTGTTATACCGAATTATAAATACTCACAATAAATTTAAAACGCTAAGCTAAACTTTAATCGATATGATGCAATATAGACGTAATGCAAACTTGGTAACATTGAAAATTTACAGACAACTACGTCATTTTGGTTAATGTTTAGCTCAATTGTATGGCGTAATAGACTTACAGGACAATTCTCGCGCTTTCGGCATGCATGTCGCTTTATGCATTCGAATGTAATTGACAGTTTCTATGGAGATCTGTCACTTTTTACTTGAGTATTACGCACCGACACAAGGCATGAATGTCTCCCTAGTACACCATCGGTATATATACACTGACAAGATCGATTTCGATTAGTCAAAGATTTTCTAAACTTTTCTGTACGGATAACTCGTTTCGATCGGAACTTGACTGCTGTGGTTAGTATGAATGCACGCGTTTTTAGATTATTTCCTTAGTAAATTATTTTTGTATAAATCAGTGTGATGCTATAGATGAATTTAAGTATTATTAGTATTTATTTTTATTTATTTTAAAAACTTTATTGCACTAAAATTATACAAAGGCGGACTTAATGCCGCGCGGCATTCTCTACCAGTCAACCTTCGGGACAAGTGATAACAATTACTTACACTCAAAATCATTTCCCTTGTAACATTGAAGAATCCCAAACCAGTCAGCGCCACTGTGGTTGTGTTGATTTGTGATAAAAGCCTTTGGACCTGATTTATAAAAAGTTTTAAAATAATTAAAATTAGACTGTTTATTCATATGAAATATATTTAAATAATCAAATAATAAAATATCCTTTTCGCCTAAATATTTAAATGTTGATTTAGGTACCGTTTTAAATGTATTACAAAATTAATAAAGCATCACAGATTTAGAGATTTTTAATAATCACTAAAATAACAAATGGTATAGATTTCTAAGTTTGTAATTAATTAGTATGATCTAATGTTATAATAATATATTAAAATTATGTAATATTTGAATTATGTAAACTGGTAAAGAATTATTCTAGTTTATACAAAAGAAATATACGAAAAAAAAAAATACGTGGTGGCCGAGTTGGTTAGGTTAGGTTACCCAGGACTTAAAAACGCTTAAGTCCCTGGTTCGAATCCCGGTATGTACCAATGAGTTTTTAATTTAAAAAAATATGTACATTTGTTTGACAACACCACTATAGTGCCTCGGAGAGCACGTTAAGCTGTCGGTCCCGGTTTCACTATACCAACTTGTGAAACTGTTTATAGATGGGTTATTGAGTCTATTCAAAACATTGCGACGAGCTAGCCACTTGTTCGGTGTAGACTCATACCATCGGCTACGGCGAGGTGGGATTAAAACCCCTCCGCTGGATACCCTGGGGCCGTCTAGGAGGTCTCGGGCGCCGTAAGGCACCCGTGATGATATGTATGTATGTATGTACAAAAGAAAATTACGACATTCGCCGCCGTTATGTACTGGGAAATATAAAAGTATAGTTAATTAAAAAGTGCGGGAGCAGCGACTTTAACTGCTGAAACACACAAAAGGCGCAAATATGAAAATATTTTAAATGATAATTACATATTTGTGCCTTTTGCTGTGAAAACACTAGGACCGTGGGGGCCTTGTGCAAGACTTTTCTTTAAAGAACTGTCTTCACGATTGGTCGCCGTCACGGGTGACCGGAGAGCTGGCCATTTCCTCGCTCAAAAAATTAGTATCATTATTCAGCGAGGAAATGTTGCCAGCTTTCTGTCCACCATGCCACACGGAAAAATTTTAGAAGATTTGTTTATAATTTAATAGGGTTTGTAAATATATATAATTTTTTAGATATAGTTTTTTTAGATACGTTTTTATATTTTTTATTAGAATTACTTATTTATGTTTTATAAGTTTTTTGTGTAAATAAAATAATTTCTATAGATAAAAGAAAAAGAAATCATCTTTATAGACCAATTTCATAGAAATACCGTTCTGAATAACTGTTTTTAAGAACTTCAAAAGATGTTATGCTTACTTACCTCATCACTTCGTTCATGTTTAGGCAATTCATAGATGAACATAGCGCTTTTTTCAGCTGCGCCGTTCAGCTTGGCGGCTAATAGCGTCATGATAAGAGTTCTTGTGACTATGAATAGAAGGGTAAAACACAAATACGCAAAGTGAAGGGCCTTTAGGACAAGTCTGTAATTAGTGATTTAAACATAAATAAATTATAAAAGTAAAAACCCACGGCCTAAACTTCAGACTAAACAACGTTTACATAGACTGTATTGGACCCTCAGCAACGAGGTTACTAAAGTAGACTCGTAATACAAACTCGTCTTTGTCGCCGCCTAATTCATAACCGCATTATTTATCCGGCATAGTGGGAGCGATTATTGCTGTTAAACAACGGTGTACGACCCCATTCATGAGTTTTTTAGGTCTGCTTACCACCAGGTATATAAGGATAATTGTATATATACATGTATTTTTGTCCTAATATTTTCCCGAACATTTATTTCTGTACCCAAAAGTCCAAAAATATAAATCTTTTATAACGACGGCTTGCGTAACGTTTTAAAAAGCATTTATTTTTCAGCCAAAATTTGTATAACTTTGACAGTCAGAAAGCACGTTTAGGATTTAAAATCGTTTAATGAACATTGTGCAAGCGATTTTCAGCTGTAATAATTAATAATAAAATTGTTTATTTAACACTTTTCATTACGTCGATCTAAACAATATATTTACGAGTTATAAGTAGTTGACAGAGAATACTTACATTTCTGAAAGTTTTGAATGACACTTTATATATTGGTAGATATTGCTTGTTCTGTAATTAAATAGATATATTACTAGGTAGGTAAATGTAGGTACCCATCCTCTATATTTATATTAAAATAATTGACGATTCAATAAGATAATTGGTGATTAGGATTCGGATCTATAAAATTATTGCAAAACAATAATACCTATCTATGAATCGTGGCAAATAAGAAAAAAAAAATATCGTGGGAAATTAAGGCATTTGTTTAACATGGTTTCGTTGTGGCGGAAATAAAATAAAATAGCAAGGAAAGGGATGTTATATATATATATATATATATATATATTGTTATATAAAACCAAACTCTGTAATTCCTTTAGAATTGTTGGAGTAGATATTAGAATAAACTTTAACTCTTTTCAGAATTAGGAAGGCACCTACTAAAGCTTTTTGTGATTAAACGAAATAACGCAGCTTTCAGATATTGCTAACAAATTGTGCATTATATATTCTGATGTCAAAATTATTAAAACACAAGTAAAGTAACAGAAAAAATAATAAACAAATTATCATTATTTTTTCCTAATATACTTTTCATAAAAGAAATTTACTTTAACCGACGATTTGAACCATTTCTACGCTTCAAAAATCTTAGAAATGTTTCAATACTATTATAAATTAAAAATATTACCGTAGAATTTGGAACACCAACGAGCATATGGTAATCAAATTACTTCCCAGGGACAAGATGACCATGTAACTGATTTTGGAATCCACCAGTTGTACCAGGGATACCATTTTTGTGTAGTGTACCCTAATTTCCTTCCAGGGTAATGATGGCTAAAAAAGTACAATTTATCTACTTATTTTCATTGAAAATACACATTTTTTTAAAGATATTAAAATATAAATTAAAGTTTTATTTGTATAAAAATAATATCTTGTTATATACTCCCAACTTATCCCCCCAACGTCTTATCAAGATATATTAGATCCTATGTTTACCCCCTGAGTCGGAGACCCCCGAAATCGGTTTAGTGATATAAAAGTTAAACAAAACTTCCACAAACAAGCAGAGAGACATACAGACTCACTTCACCAGTTATAATTTAATATGGACTAAAACGATCACTCTATGTTGTTTTTAACAAGAGTTCAAACGTGTCTCTGTATATGGGTACCTGGTGGTAAACATATGTGCAATATCCATGAATGGGGACCACCATGTTGTTTAACAAATGGTGATACGTGTTCGACCCAACAACAACAATATACGCGACGCAGCTGATGTCATTTGAAATTGTTGGATCATAAGAGCATCTTCAAGCGGTGTTTACAGCGTATACAGAATATGTATTCAACGTAAGCGCAAATTGGACCGCCCGGTAAAACTTCACTAGGCCGGTTCCTAATAACGCCATAAGGATGGTAAAACCCTCAAGTGACCTAGTCAACTTTCGGTTTTAGTCTGAAGGTTTAGCGGTTTTCAGGAGACTACTGCGTATTTTATGTCGAGGTGGTAGTCGCCTTTTCACCATTTTTGAAACCGCAACCGTACCCTGATACTAGACTACTTCCTCGACCATAAATCGCTGCAGTTGTCTCCTGAAACTCGGTAAACCCACAGACCAAAACTAAAAAAAATACTAGGCCACTTGACGGTTTTTGCATCTGTGGACTATATTTAGGGTGAACTATACCGGTGATTCGTACATTTTCATGAAATATGCCTTATTATTTCATATAGTCTCACTTTTTTTCTGCTCCGCAAATTTTGCCGGTGTAAAATTCCTCCCACCATTTAGGTGGGAGGAATTTTACACCGGCAAAATTTACAATGCAGTAAAACATTTTAAAATAATACTTGTGTAAGTAATAATTACATACCTTGTTTTGAGCCGAAACAATACGTTCGTTGATTTCCAAAAAGTATTGCGTTAGATAAACGCTAACGTAATCTATCATCATGTCGAAAAGGTACTCCGATAAAAAGTTCTGATAAATTGGTATCTGGAAAAAAACTTAGGTACCTAATTTTTTTGTTTTTCTTATTTTATTTACGTCAACACACTTTTTTAGAGTTTCAAAAACTAAATATGTATCTTACACTAAACACTCCTGCAATCCATGGCTGGTATTCAATATAATAAAAGACGAAAGGCATTTTATGTTCAAAGAATGCCTGTGTGATTGTCATATTAGGGTTGTTGTAGTATTTCTTACTACAGGAGTGCGATTTTTGAATGTCAGCGGATGACTAAATATCACTGAAATGACAAAACAGTCATTGATTTCCAAAGATCGTATTTTTGAATCTCACCGGGTGAGTAAAATGTCATACCTATGATTTCAATACGAGTGCTCCCTACCACTCGTAAATAAAGTCACCGGTGACAGTTTGTTATTGGCGCGCAGTTTTTCTAATTTGTTTATTGTTTTCTTTTTGTGAACGATATTTTAAAGATAGGATGGCAAGCCTAGAGGAATATATTCTCATGAATACCTTCCTATTAATATTTTCAGAAGACATCTAAAAAGGTCCACAGGAAAAATCATAAACAAGGTTTTATTACCGAATAAAATATCTTTTAATAATAATTCATAACTTTTAAATTAAGCCTACTTAGATAGGTACTTACCTTTATTTTTCTATAAACGATTTAATTTTGTATCTAAAAATAAAAAAATAATATTACTATGTACCTACTATAGATTAATATAATACTATTCAGATAGTAGATAATCATCAAGTTCCGTTCCACCATTGAGTTTTTATGTTTAAGCATAGAAATGTATTTGTTATGAGAAACAAGAACGGCATATTGAATGACAAATTTATTTTCTTCGTGTAACGAAATGTATGATGCTTTTGTCTATGAAAAAATATTTGTAAGTTGGTACCGCACATATGACTTTCAAAAATAGGACTTTTGAGAAATCGTGATTTCTTAGTCACCGATGATATTTTTCTCACTGGTGATATTAAACTCATCGGTGATATTCAAAAATCGCACCCCAGAGCGTAGACTGCTTGGCATGAAATACGAAATACAGTATGACCACTACTGAAATAAAAAAGGTTATTCATACAGAAACCCTATGTAGCGGTTCTTGGGAAAGGAACAACATTAACTATAAGTATAATATAACAAAATCTTTCAGAGGGAAGAGTCAGAGTTGGTTTGAAAGTGAAAGTTGTTCCATTCATGAGTATAACACTCTGCAAAGCACTGTAGGAGTTTGTATAGTATGTAAAGGAAAGGTATCAAGATCATGTTAGGAACAGTATCTTGGTAATCGATATAAGATGGTAAATTACTTTGATGGATAGATCCCTATTCATAGAATATTTTTATGAATAGGGATGACAACCAATGCGTTTACCAAAAATAGTAGTGTGGGAGTAAACTAAGGTCTTTAAGGAAACGAAAAGTTAAAGTTCACCACACAATTATATTGTCTATAAGAATAACAACACATACAATAATAATTATAGATATGGAAATATTACACACGAAAGAAGTAGCGGAAGATTTAAGAGTGATATGAGAGAATAGCAAAAGAGAGAAATCGAAGCACAAATAAAAGAAACGCGGGTTGTTTTAGGAGATCGCGATGTTGGCAAGTTTAAGGCAAACGGACGTAGTTTCACCGTCGCGGTTGTGAACTCACTGGAGCGGCGGCGGCGCGGCGCTGCTGAGCTGCGTGCGCGCAACATGTGTCCCCCACTCCCGCGACAGAAACTGTGGGTACAGTGGAGCGCGTAGCGTCCGCTACATCACTCCCCCGCCGAGACCATAGCTTGCTATGGGCGATAGTAGTCTGGAAACCTCACGACGCGTCCACTCCTTGTTCTGGTCACCGGAACTTGCTGCGCAGGTTCTACGCCAGAGTCGGCATCGCTCGCCACATATGCCGGCTTGAGCCTGTCGATGGTGACCGTCGAAGCTTTCCCTTTGACGTCGATAATGAAAGTCTTCGCATGTCGCTCCAGTACACGATGTGGGCCGGTGTAGGGAGGTTCCAGAGATTTTCTGACAGCATCTCGCCGAAGGAATACAAACTCTGCAGTTGAAAGCGCCTTTGGAACGTAGAATGTTTTCCGAGAGTGCCAGAGTGCAGGTGTTGGTTTCAAATTAGCCATATGCCGTCGTAGTCGTACGGAGAAGTCGGTGGCGTCACTGATTCTACATGGTGTTGGAGCTAAAAACTCACCCGGCAATCGTAAGGGTTCGCCATATACCAGCTCGGCTGCTGAACTGGCGACGTCTTCCTTCCAGGCGCTGCGGATGCCCAGAAGCACAAGTGGGAGTACTTCCGTCCAGTTCGTGTCCGTGTGGCACATGATGGCGGCCTTCAGTTGGCGGTGAAGACGCTCCACCATGCCGTTGCTGGCAGGATGGTATGATGTGGTGTGCTGATGATGTGCTCCGAGCATATTGGCTATGTTACGAAACAAATCAGACTCGAACTGTCTGCCTCTATCTGTGGTGATCGTCTCCGGGCATCCAAAACGCGCTACCCAGCCCGTTATGAAGGCGCGGCCACAAGTTTCAGCGGTGATATCTGCTAGTGGATACGCCTCAGGCCATCGTGTGAAGCGGTCGACGATAGTAAGACAGTATCGGTAGCCAGCTGAAAATATTAGTGGCCCGACTATGTCCATATGGACATGGGAGAATCGGGCGGAAGGGCAGGGAAAAGGAGAGGTAGGAGAAGTAGTGTGCCGGGTAATTTTGGTCCGTTGGCAATCTGCGCATTCCCGCGACCATTGACGACAGTCCTTCTTCATACCTGGCCATACGAAGCGTTGAGAGATGAGCTTTATCGTTGGTCTAGCTCCTGGATGGCTGAGGCCGTGAAGGGAGTCGAAGACCTGTCGTCGGAAGCCAATGGTCACAAACGGTCGAGGAGATGTCATCGAATGGTCACAACACACTTCATACTCACCGGTCTGGGTTTTCAACAGCTGAAGGGAGGAAGTTCTTGTATTAAGCAGACATTGGAGTTCAGGGTCTGACTTTTGAGCATTTGCAAGATCCTTGAAGTTGATGGGCACCCCTATAGCTTCTATCCTCGAAAGTGTGTCAGCAACTACGTTGTCCTTTCCAGCCACAAATCTAATATTCGTACAGAATTGCGATATGAAGTCTAGGTACCGGAATTGTCGTGGAGAGCAGTTCTCACGTTGAGTGGAGAATGCGAATGTTAACGGTTTGTGGTCAGTGTAAATCGTAAAAACTCGTGCCTCGACCATGTGCCGGAAGTGTTTGATGGCTTCGTAGATGGCAAGCAGCTCGCGATCATATGGACTATACTTCTTCTGTGCAGTATTCAAACGACGTGAGAAGAAAGCGAGTGGCGCCCAGGAATTCATTTCCCGCTGCTGCAGTACTGCCCCAATAGCATTATCCGATGCGTCGGTATGTATAGCTAGTTCGGCTTCGGGACTTGGATGAGAAAGCATGACGGCTCGCGACAGAGTGGATTTGCAGGAGTCGAAGGCGATCTTCATCTCTGGTGTCATGTCGACTGGTTGCGAACCTTTTCGGTTACCACAAAGTGCTGTGTTGAGGGCTGCTTGTGCTGATGAAGCTTTAGGTATGAATCTACGATAGAAATTGAACATCCCCAGGAAGCGTCGGAGTTCCTTGACAGTCTTAGGTAACGGAAAATCTTGAATTGCTCTGACCTTGTCCTGGAGAGGTTGGATACCTGATGCTGTCACTTCATGACCCAGGAACGTGATGCTGCGCTGTCCGAATTGGCACTTGGAAGTATTCACCAGGACGCCATAGCACGTTAAACGTTGAAAAACTTGACGCAGATGATCATAGTGCGTATCCTCATCAGGGCTGAAGATCAGGATATCATCTAGGTAACCGTAGCAAAAATCAAGCCCTCTTAATACCTCATCGATAAACCGTTGGAAAGTCTGGGCTGCATTCCTTAATCCAAACGTCATAAAAGGGAACTCGTAGAGTCCGAACGGTGTCGTGATTGCAGTTTTAGGAATATCTTCCAGGAAAACCGGTATCTGGTTATAGGCTTTGATTAAATCGATTTTCGAGTAGACCCTGCTGCCAGACAGCTGGTGGGCAAAGTCCTGAATATGTCTGATGGGATACCTATCGGGAATTGTCCGAGCGTTAAGCGCTCGATAATCGCCACACGGTCGCCAGCCATCATCCTTCTTCGGAACCAGATGAAGAGGAGAAGACCAAGGGCTCTCCGATCGGCGAGCGGTTCCGTTTGCAAGCATTGCTTCGAACTCGTTTTTGGCGATCTTAAGACGGTCAGGTGGCAGTCGACGTGGGCGGCTCGAAACTGGTGGACCTGGTGAGGTTCTGATATGGTGCACCGTGGAGTGCCGGGGTTCTTTATGCGTACCTGCTGGTCTGGTGATGTCCGGGTACTCACGTAAGAGGTCGAGGTAGGCAGACTCTCCTGAAACTACCTTGATGGATGTGATGTGTTCCAGAGGTTTTCGTGTTGCTGGTACTGTGACTGACAGAGTTGTCAGACCGTCTATCACACGGTGACTTCTGCAATCAACGAGGAGATTATAAAATGAGAGGAAGTCTACCCCTATGATAGGCTTGGAAACGTCTGCTACCACGAATCTCCAGGTGTAAGAACGGCGAAGTCCCAGGTTTAGTTCTAGTTGTACCCCTCCGTAGGTATTTATGATAGTCCCATTGGCTGCGAAAAGCTGGTAATCAGTCCTGGTGCGTCTGTCACGCAAGGCTGTCCGAGGGTACACACACAAATCAGAACCTGTATCAATTAAAAATTTTATTTTAGTAGTACGGTCCGTTATGAATAGGCGGCCCGTTGTGTTCTGTTGGCAGTCGTTTGCCGCTAATTCCGGCTGCCCTGGAAGTTTCCCGAATGACTTTGTCGATAACTGCATGGTGTTGTGCATCTAGTTGCTTCGGCTCCGAAACGATTATGGTACCAACAGTAGTCGCTATTGTGTGACCGTGATTGTGATCGGCGTCGTTGTCGCGGTGCTCGTGTCGGTGTTTGATCACGTGACCGAGTGCGTGTGTATTGTGTTCGCGATTGTACCTGAGCTCTGAGGGAAGCCACTTCTCGTGTTAATTCGGCGATTTGCTGCGATATATCCTGGGGAACCGGTGTCGTCATGGTTGCGACTTGTGGTGTAGGTGGCACTATTTCACATACTCGATCGGCGAGGTCGGCTACGGCATCCAGTGGTCGATCTGTTTGAGCTGCAATCACGGTTTGCACGGCGATTGGTAGACGTCCTGCCCATAACGTACGAAGAAAGTCTTCTGGGATGTTTTGCCCGGCGAGACTCTGCAGGTGCCGTAAAAATTGAGAAGGCGTCCTATCTCCAAGCTCCTCGTGATCCAACAGTTGCTTCGTACGCTTTTCTTGAGAAGCCGTGAGCCGTCGGATTAGTTCCGATTTCAGCTTTCCGTACTTATTTTCGGTGGGAGGCGATTTAATGACGTCGCGTACCTCTGAGACGTAGCGTTGCTCGATCTTGGCAAGTACATGGTAGTACTTCGTTGTATCACTTGTAATTCCAGAAATTGCAAACTGCGCTTCGATCTGTGAAAACCATAATTCTGGTTCTTCTGGCCAAAACGGTGAAATTTGCACTCCTACTTTGCAGATATCTCCGGAATTTTCCTTGACGGTATCGGTACCCGCGCGCGCCGAATCTTTTTCAAAACCGTTATTAGGCATTTTTGCGATTTAAAACTTCACTGTTCTTTTTATCGGGGTCACCAATGTGGGAGTAAACTAAGGTCTTTAAGGAAACGAAAAGTTAAAGTTCACCACACAATTATATTGTCTATAAGAATAACAACACATACAATAATAATTATAGATATGGAAATATTACACACGAAAGAAGTAGCGGAAGATTTAAGAGTGATATGAGAGAATAGCAAAAGAGAGAAATCGAAGCACAAATAAAAGAAACGCGGGTTGTTTTAGGAGATCGCGATGTTGGCAAGTTTAAGGCAAACGGACGTAGTTTCACCGTCGCGGTTGTGAACTCACTGGAGCGGCGGCGGCGCGGCGCTGCTGAGCTGCGTGCGCGCAACATGTGTCCCCCACTCCCGCGACAGAAACTGTGGGTACAGTGGAGCGCGTAGCGTCCGCTACAGTAGTAACCTTTTAGCAAGGTGATTACGCACATAACGTTAAGCTAAACTTTAATCGATATAATGTATGTAATTCTGGCGTAATGCAAACCTGGTGACATTAAAAATTGATAGACAACTAACTTAACGTTGTGGGGCGAAAAAACTATTAACCGCTACGATAAAATTTAACGCCGGTTAGCACCCGCACCCATGCCCTATACCTACTTACACAAAAGCATGAATACTGTAAGAACAGTAACCCTGAGTCTGAACCTGGCATTCCTCTCCCTCACAGACGTGAGTGAGGTCTCTATAGCCTGCGTGCTGGTCACCAGGGAAGGCCAACTTTTTGCTATCCATACCAATATGGATATTCTTAAAAATCCTTCTCCCATGTAAATGCAATATGCTGAAAAATAAATAAATAAAATATTTACACATTATAATAAAATAATAAGAACCACAGCACATGTTATAGTTATGTTTTTATATTATAAACAGAATCTGCGTTTGACCGCTCAAGTATGCCTGATGGTAAGATTATTTCAAGATGGTATAATACATATTATTACTTATTATTAAAATAAAACCTTAATAAACTGTATTTTATTAACAAAATAATGGTTAAGTCTGAATTAATTAAATATAAAAGCATGCAAACAGATATAAAAAAAGCAAAATAATAAACGTTTGTATATTACAATTTTAAATTTTACTTACACATAGTATTATAATTTAGGCCAAACATAGCTAGATCGTGTATTATGAAGCACATAATGCTTGTCATTAATAAAAATGAAACACAAACAAGTACTGAGTATGGACACTTCAAGTTAAATCTGTAATAAACAATTTCGCTAATCAAATCGAAGACTTTCCGTGTCTCTATTTTGCAAAAGCGTACTCAAAAAATAAGCAATACAACGAGTTTTACGTTCTATTGTTTTCTGTTTGTGGGTTTGTTATCACGTAAAATCCATTCAAAATATAATAATTACTGAAAAATAAGAAGATTCATTGTGAGTAACATTTAACGTTTACGTAGCGCCGCGTGCCACGTGTAGTCACGCGGGTTGGGGCAAATAGGTTTTGTTTAAAAATAAATAAGACGCACACGAAGTTGCGGGCACCAGCTAGATAATATTATGAATAACAAATAAATGGTTTTAAAACTCCGATATATGCGTTGGAAGGTGTCCGTCCAAGGGCATTGCGACATGGACATAATATTATATCATGTTTTGCCTCTTATGATTGTTTTTCTGACCTCTAATTTATTTTATATGAGCACAGCATATAGGTCCCACTATGCTGGCTAAACAATGCGGCTATGAAATGGGCGGCAACAACTCCTTTTAGGGTACGGTTACAAAATGGGCATTTGAATTAACATTAATGCAGCAAGGGTATTAAAATATACTCTTAATGCAAATTTGTAGTAGGAGCGAATGTTAATCGATCTTTTTCATGGACTTTGTTAATTGCTTATCATCAGGTAGATACAAAGGCACATGCCGTGCACGAGTAAAAAGAAGTAATTCTGCGTACTTACCGTAATCTCTTAGAATTTCTACTCAACAACCCTTCTACAGGAAATAATCCCATAAGCCGACACATTAGGAAAATGCATCCGGTCGCCGTATGCAGCCCGCTGTCACTGCGCACCGACGATTTTGGAAACATTTTCCACGTTCTTATTTTGAAACTCGCCCAGTAAATTGTAGTGAAACCCCAACGAGGTTATTTACTATGCTCACGTTAAAGACCTGTTATTATAATTTGTTATTTAACAAGTTGTTATTTTATGACAAATTATTGTTTTATTTACCTCTTCGAAATGACGTCGTATTACTGACGACTGGTTTTGGTAAATAGTTGGTTTAATAAAATATATTTTTAAAAGCTTTTTCTGTATTCCAGCATAAAATAATTTATATAATACTAAGCGTAAGTAAATGTTATAAATTGCCAACCAAGTTATAATAAAGCTTCTTCAAAGTTTATAAGAAAAACCTATTTGCGAGCTTCAACTGATAATCTTTTTTTTGCTGCTACTAAATGGTACTACTAAATGTTTAATTTTGAAAGTATGTTCTTTGTCAAAATGGTTTCTTACTTTATATGCTGATGTTTTTAGGTAATAAAATAAAAATAGTCCGTGGTAATTTTAAATAAAATAATGTAGTTGAGATAATTATATATAACGAAGGTGGTTCACTCATTTGAGGTACCTCGCTATCCGAATCTAAGTTCGACATGATGAAATAATAATCTCAACACTTATTACGAATGTCTATTTATTCTCTACTATTAACACAATGACAAAATCTCTTGTGATTTAGCAGATGCACACGGATTACGAAAACGCGGTTAGTTCGATACAGGTTGCAGACCGACCTCTCGCGCTTGTGTCTCACTCCAAAATCGTCTCTCCAGTCAAATGCATCTAACACTGACAACTGACAGCTGTCAAAATCACCTGCCACGCCCTGTATCGACCTCACTCAAGCACACTGCTTGACGTTCCGTTAAACGGTGATAGATGGCGTTTTTTTAAATTAACAAAAATCAATAACGATACTAATAATATGGTGTCTCTGTGTTGATTCTGCGACACGGCCATCTTGACAATTTACACGTCCTCGTGTGAGGCATCTGAAACAAGAGTTTATGAAAAGTGAATTCGTCCCCTGCTCGGCCTCCCTGACCAAGACGTCGGGAAATAAAATCACACAATTGAAACAACACGATTTTATTGTGATTCACATTCTCATCTTATCTTATATAGAAAATCTCAACATTGAAATCATCACTCTTCAAGAATACTCAAATTTCGGACACTCAATTTTATGGAACCTTCCGACCAAATCTAGCATGCAATGCTCTGTTCATTATCCGGCTTCGTTACATACAACACATTGCCTCCATCCGGCAAATTAGCGGGACCTCTATCCGGTACCCGAATTCATTACATCGCATTGCCTCCATCCGGCAACTATGGGACCTCCATCCGGTACCCAACCTCATGCCAATACATTGGCACCTTTGGCGATTTCCTACATCGCCATGCTAGGCCACCAACCGCCAACTTAGGCGTGCTACCACGAACAGCATTGGAATGCACGCAATCTGAGTCACTTGCATACTACATTTGTATCATTTCCCCTAGCTTAAGATCTAACATCTTCGTCATTAGAAAGTCTCGTCTCATCAGTCTTTCTAGAGTTGGGGTCAGAGTCGGCGTTAAAGTCGTCAAAATTGTCGCTGTCAGGCATCTTTCGAAGACGGTCGTGCGCATACTTGTATATCCGATTCGAGTTGAGAGCTTTAAGTACGTACCGGTCTCCTTCTAGTACCTCAAAAACTTTGAAAGGCCCTTTATATTTAGGATCGAGCTTAGTTTGATTTCGTTCCTCGTTCTGAAGCAATACAAAGTCTACAATAGTAAACGGTTTTAGTGTAGCTTTGGTAGAGTCAAAACGTACCTTATCGTAAGCTGAGCCTTTCTTCATATTCTCCACAGCCTGTAACCTGACTTGTTCGATGTCAATTTCGGGGTCATCATCAACCATTGATAAGACATCTAAAGGCCTCGCAACCTTCCCAATGAGAAGTTCCAATGGGCTAGCTTGCGTGACCCGATTCATCGTGCAGTTGCTGCATCGTGAGCTAGCTGGACGTCGGGCAGAGCATCCTGCCACAAACGACTACCTGTTTCTATGGCAGTAAGCATGTTCTTCAATGTGCTCATGACGCGCTCTACTTGGCCGTTGGCCCTCGAACTACCTGTTGCTATTAAATGGAGCTTAATGTTAACAGACTCGCAAAAGTCCTTAAAATCTTTACTGGCAAAGCACCTATCTTGGTCAGCAATCACGCGGTTGGGCGCACCAAATAGTGAAACACTAGATTTTAAATCCTTAATATTACTAGCAGTGTCAATATTAAGCGTATGATGAAGTACTACGTACTTAGTGAATGCGTCTATGAGTACAAACACATATTCCTTTCCGTCATTCTTGCCGCTTAGTTTTCCCGTAGCGTCAATATGTATGGTGTGCCAGGGTATGGGATGCATTTCTGCCTGTAATTTTCCGGAGTGTGACTTCGAAATTTTGCACGTGGCACAGCTGTCTACGAACTTTCTCACAAATCTCGTCATTTTGTCGAACCAATAAAGTTCGTAAACCTTTTCTAAGGTCTTCTCCCATCCCAAATGCATCAAACCTTCATGAACATTGTTGACAACGGACTACCGGAATGCTCTAGGAATTATTGCTAAACACAGAGTCTTACCACGTCTCTGAATTTTTCGATGTAAAACGCTTGACCGCAGTTCATAGGTCTTTGCCACATCAAAAGTCAAAAAACAAAAGTCAAAAATATTTATTTCATGTAAACCTTTACAGGTATTTATGCATAGTCAAAAAAAAACAACTATATTTAGTATAAGGTCTAAGTGTGCGCTTGGTTAGGTAGGCTCTTGCATACATAAAATAATTAGAAACCAAACCGAACACACACCTAAAACAGTAAAAGTCTGATCTTTCTAACTGCATATGCAGCTGAGCTTAATCTTTTAGATAAAGTGTTTATGTGAGCTCTTCACTGCAGTTTGGAATCGATCGTGATTCCTAAAAACATAGTGGAGTCAACAAATTCCAGCTCAGTGCCGCCTAATTTAGGTGAACAGTTGATTACTGGAACGTTTGGCAAAGAGAATTTCAGGGACTTGGTCTTTTTAGGGTTTAGAACCAAATTGTTTGCCGTAAACCATTCAGAAACCATAGTCAGAGTATTGTTTGCTACTGAAAATATATTGTCTTTCCTATCAACTTTAAATAATAGTGACGTGTCATCAGCAAACAGCACTATCTGCGCTATTTCCTGTACCATATGTGGAAGGTCATTTATATATACAAGAAAGAGAAAAGGCCCTAAAATCGATCCCTGGGGAACTCCCATTTTCACAAGAGATCCTTTAGAAACACTACCATCAATGTTGACACATTGTGTTCTGTTTGTTAGGTAGGACCGTATCAGATTTAACGCTACTCCGCCAACACGATCGCAGAAAACACCAATAAGATCCTGAGACTTTTCCCATGAACTAAATATTTCCTCAATCAATCTAGTACCAGCATTTGTTGTATTTCTACCTTTTGTAAACCCGTATTGATGATTATGTAATAATTTATTTCTATTAAAATGTATTAATAATTGACTTAACATTATTTTTTCAAATATTTTACTTAGAGCAGGTAATATAGACACGGGCCGATAATTAGTAGGGTCTGTTCTACAGCCCGATTTAAATATAGGGGCTATTTTATTATGCTTCATAAGGTCCGGAAAAACACCCTTATCCACACAGCCATTATAAATATCAGCCAAGATAGGCCCTATGGTGTGAACAATAGGTTCGATTGCTTTTACGGATAATCCCCATAAATCCTCTGTTTTCTTCTTATTTAACATTTTAAAGTGTTTAATAATATCATCACTTGAGACATGTATAAAATTTAATTCTAGCAAATCAGGTAGTTTAACATAACGATTTAATAGTTCCTTAGCAATACTGGATGACGAATTAATGCTATTTGTGACTTCCAAAGGGATATTAACAAAAAAATCTTCAAATAACCTGGCAACTTTATTTTTTTCAGATATCATTACTCCGTTTTGTCTGATTAAAAAATCATTTTGGATATGTGCGTTCTTACCAGTTTCATTATTAATTATCGTCCATACACACTTAGATTTATTATCTGACTATTTTAGTTTAGAGCTAATGAAATTAGACTTTGCCATGAGGCAAACTTTTTTGAATATTTTAGAGTAAATTCTAACATAGTTATGAAAATTTTGATCTAAAGTAAAGGATCTCCTGTCATATAAATCATATAAAGTATCTCTGCTTTTTCTAATGCCTCTGGTTGCCCAGATAGCAAAATTCAATTTATTATTTATTTTCTTAGACTTTGTCTTGCATACTTTATCAAATTCTAGGGTTATTAAATTATGTAGATTTGAGTAGGTTGTTTCAGGTTTATTAATATTATATTTGAAATTATTAGTTTTTTGTATAATGTTATTATTAAACATTTTTAGTCTATTATCAGTAAGAAGTCTATATTTAATTATTTTATTTTTTGGTTTTACTTGTGCTTGAAAGCTGATCATTAGACATTTATGATCTCAGCGTACACCAGTAATAACAGAGTGGTCTGGAACGGGACAATTTGTGAATATATTATCAATGCAAGTCTGACTATATAAAGTAATCCTAGTCGGTTCAGTAAATATGTTATTTAAATTAAAGGAAGTAAAAAGAGAAATGAGCTTTTGTTTGTTACGTAAATCTAACAAAATGTCAATATTAAAATCCCCACATAGAAAAATTTGTTTATTTAAATTATATATTTTCGAGAGTACATCCTCCATAATATCTATAAAAGAATTTAAAGACGATGCTGGGGGTCTATAGATGCATAGAATAATATACGAGTCCATCTCTGCACATGAAATCTCACAAACACGTTCAACAGATAGTTTTACAATATCCTTGCGCTCTTTATACTTTAAAGTATTTTTAATTAAAATTATAGACCCACCTCCTTCACAGGAGTTTCTATTAAAAAAACTAGCAACTAAAAAGTTATTTACATTGAAACACATTTTATCTGACTTAAGCCAGGATTCTGTAAAACACATTATATCCAAGTTATATTTTTCAATAAATAATTCTATGTCAAGAACCGTGCTAGAGAAGCTTTGAATATTTTGGTAAATTAAATTAATTTTGCAAATGTCCTTCTCTATTGTCAAATCTAAGAGTTTAAAATTGGTTGTACCACAACATTATTAGTACCACTACTAAATGATGATGAGGAGTCAATACTTAAGTCAAGAGGAAGCTTTCCATCCTTCAAGTAGGACACGAGTTTTGAAAGCTCCCTATCCTTCTGCTGTTCCGCAATCAGCCAGTTGTCATTAAGTTCGACTAAATTAATTTGTTTATTGCTTACCTTTTTAAAAGAAGCGCTCTCTCCGTCATCTGGTAGTGGATTTCTTGAAAAGAAATCTACATGGGACATTCGCTTACCGCTACGATGAACAATATCAAAATCGAAGGCTTGCAAGAATGCCCTCCATCTGTGAACACGTGGCGTTAAGTCTGTTTTCTTACGGGTGCACTGCAATGAACTGCAATCAGTGACCACGTCAAATTTGCGACCATGCAAGTAATGTCGGAAATGTTTTACTGCGTTGACAACAGCTAAAGTTTCTAACTCGTACAAGTGATACTTGGACTCTGCAGCAGTTGTGCGCTTGCTGAAATAAGCGATAGCATATGATTTACCTTTCTTGGCTGAATAAGAACTGCTCCATATACAACAGCGCTCGCGTCTGTATGAAATTCGGTTCTTAGAGCGGATCATAAATCGATAATACCGGTTCGCTAGTTAGAATAGAAATTATCTGCTGTCTTATGGTTTCATACTCGGATTTCCATTCGATCCGACCATTGCCGGAGGTCAAGGCATAGGGCAAAGGCGCTAGCATATATAGCGGGGCCATAATCTCAGAAAATTTTGCTATGAACTGTCGAAAATATGACGCCAAACCAATAAATTGGCGCAATTGCATCACCGTCTGGGGTGGCGGTAGCGAAGTCTAACAACTAACCTTGCGAGGATTTGGCCGTATATGCCCTTGACCGACTTCAAACCCGAGGTACTCTACCTTCTGTTAGGAAGGCACACTTTTTATGATTAAGAGAAAACCCTTTCTCAGAAAGGACCCTAAGTACTACCTGAAGTCGCTCAAGTCCCTCGTCGACGTCTTCTGCAACGATGAGCACGTCATCCATATAGACCACAACATAAGTATTCACCAAATCCCCAAGTGCGCGAATGAGAGCTCGCTGGAACACCGAAGGGGCGTTTCAAAGTCCAAATGGCATGGTCAAATATTCAAATTGCCCGTCGGGCATCACAAAAGCTGTCCGCTCTACAGATTCATTTGAAATACGGACTTGGTGAAACCCAGATGCCAAATCTAAAATTGTAAAGAAATGGCCTCCATGCAACCTAGATATATGGTCAGAGATAAGCGGTAGTGGGAAGCGGTCAGGTACTGTGTTATCATTTAGTTCGCGGTAGTCCACACACATTCTATCTGTACCATCCCTCTTTTTAACAAGAAGGATAGGACTCGCAATCGGTGATGAACTACAGCGAATTATATTAGCCTTAAGCAATTCATCAATTTTACCTCGTACGACCTGTCGTTCCTTTGGACTCAACCTATAAGGGCGTCGATTGACAGTTTTATGGGGGTCTATAAGGCGAATTTGCATAGGTTCAGTGTCCGCAGGGGATATAAGGACACCAGAAATAAAACTGTGTTTGAAAGATAGCAAAATATCTAGCAGTTCAGTTCTTCTTTCAGGGGGATTGTCAGTTGTGATGTGTCTATCGTGTCAAAGTCAAATTTACAGTCAACAATCAAGTCACATGTCTGAATTGTCCGTGTTTTCCCAAATCGTATTTTATCTGACGACATATGAACTACTAAACCAATTGATAAAACTTCGCGTCCAATCATGATTTCATGTCGCAAATAATTGTCGGGTAGGACGTGAAAAAGAATGTCAAAATTAATTCCATCAATCTCAACAGTAGTCAAAATTCGTACAGTTGACCTTACAGAAGTCTGTCCGATACCAGTCAATGTCACATTTTCGTTAAGTCGTTTACCGCTAAATTTACAAAATACAAATTCTTTAACCGAGTGAACATTCAGCACCAGAGTCATAATAAAAATCAAATTGCTCACCAGAATGCCGCAAGGATTCGCAGGTGCGTCCACAAGGCACACATCAACTCGCTTTTCCCTGAAAGGTTCAACCCCCGAGCTGCTGCTTGTCTCCTTGGAGTTCCTCTTAGGGCAGCTGGATGCGTAGTGACCTTGTTCTCGACAATTAAAGCATGTGATCCAGTCGGCTTTCCCTGTGGCCTGGTTGCTCTTGCCACTGCTAGACGCTATAGATCTTAATTGCTCTTCACGTGCCTTCGAGTCTCTTTTTAGGTGACATTGCATCGATCTGTGTTCTGGTTTCCCACAGTTGAAACATTTGGGTCCAGCATAGGGCCAATTGGGATGGTTCCGGTTGGGACGGACGGTTTTGATCTCCGTAGTGAAGGACAATCGCTGGACTCGTGGATGGTTCTTTGCAATATGAACTAGCACCGTCGCGATGGCAATCTGCTCGGTCGTGAGCTCGTTCCTTTTCGACATAATGGTCGTCATAAGTGTAGCTGCATATGCGGCCAAACACTCATCTTCCTTCGGTTTATTTCCATGCAGATTGATGAGAAAAGAAGCGGTAGTCTCTGGACAATCATACCTGGCTATAAACAGTTCCTTGAAATCTCCCCGATGAAATGGGGAGATTGTGAAATGGAGTGCACGGCTCAAGGCAATCATCAGCGATGCACCTTGACTATTCGGATCGATAAGACACATGTCTGCTGTTACCAGCCAAGCACGCGGGTCGACATTTCGTTTTTCAGGGTCAAAATCTGGTAGGCGAACATCCATACTCGCAAAAGGTGTTTACATTGCTTGCACGATAGCCATAAAGTTTTTATTTTGCTGCTCTAACAGAAAACGGAACTTTTCTTCGCATTCAAACGCGCACGCTTTGTCTTTACACTTTTCCTGGCCAGCACTGTCATTTACACCACGTGGGGCGTTTGAGTTGCTTCCCACTTCTGATAACGAAGGTGGTTCACTCATTTGAGGTACCTCGCTATCCGAATCTAAGTTCGACATGATGTACGAAATAATAATCTCAACACTTATTACGAATGTCTATTTATTCTCTACTATTAACACAATTACAAAATCTCTTGTGATTTAGCAGATGCACACGGATTACGAAAACGCGGTTAGTTCGATACAGGTTGGCAGACCGACCTCTCGCGCCCGTGTCTAACTCCAAAATCGTCTCTCCAGTCAAATGCGTCTAACACTGACAACTGCCAGCTGTCAAAATCACCTGCCACGCCCTGTATCGACCTCACCTAAGCACACTGCTTGACGTTTCCGATAAACGATGATAGATGGTGTTTTTCTAAGTTAAGAAAAATCAATAACGATACTAATAATATGGTGTCTCTGTGTTGATTCTGCGACATATATTTATTTTTATTAAAATGTTAAGTTAAGTCCTATGTAAGTACAGTTATAACTTATTGTACTTGACCGCCTCCGTAGACTAGTGGTTGCGCTTTTGGCGTTGTATCCGGAGGTCGTGGGTTCGATTCCCACCCATGGCAAAAAAAAATAGTACGTTTTTCTGTAATGTCATGGTCTGGTTGTTTATATAACATAATATAAATGTTTATATAAAGCCTGGAACTGCAATGCAACTCCTTAAATAGTCTTTCTTCTGATTTATGTTCTCTAAAACTTACCGCAAGTAACCAAGACCAGCTGAATAATAAAAGAGAACAATGGCTTCGATCAAACAATGTTGAAATAAAGGGAGTGCCTCAAAAGCCAGGTGAAAACCTACTTGATATCGCGGTTAAACTAGGTTCTAAAATTATGTACCCTATAAAAAAATCGGATATCAACTATGCAGCTAGAATACCGTCCAGATCGCTAAGCGAAGTTACTGCTAAACCAATAATTATTTCTTTTATAATTAGATACATGAAGGAGGATTTTGTTACGGCTGCGCGTGGCAAGGCTCTTTATACGAGTGATTTAGAGCTCTCTGGATCTAATAGAATATTTATTAATGATCATTTGACGGCTGAAAATAAACAGTTATTGTCAAAGGCAAAATCGATGGCCAAAAACTTAAATTTTCAATATGTCTGGGTCAAGCATACGAAAATATATGTCAGAAAGAACTCATCATCGCCAGTTCTCAATATAATGATGGAGAACGACTTGAAGAAAATACACTAATTTCATTGGGTATAATATTAAATATCTACTTATTGTTAATTAATTTAAATTTTAAACTCATAATATCATCTTGTGATTTTATAATACTTGATGTGCCAATGGTATCACATTATGTTTTGAAATGCTATAGTTACCGGACAGAATATGTTCCAATATTATTTACTTCCTTTTTAAATTTTGAATATATCTTTCACGTGTCCATACTCCTTTTAATTTTAATGTTATTGCTTATACCGATCGCTTACTCGCTGCTTGCATTTGGGGATGTTTCCTATAATTGTTATTATGCAACCATAATTTCATTTTCTTTACAACATAATAATTTATTAATTGTGCTTAATGCTCTTATTCATGTTCCACTTCTGCTCATAATTAACGTACATTACTATCTATCAAATATTACTAACAATTTTATAAACGAAACTACATTTATATTTTACTTATATATTGTCTACATTCACAGAGCTTGAGTTAAAAATATATTATCAAAATGTGCGGGGGCTGCGAACTAAGACTGAAATATTTTCCCGTAATCTAAGTCTCTGTGATTATGATGTGATCGCACTCACTGAAACCTGGCTTATTGATGGCATTGCAGATGGTGAACTATTTGATGATCGTTTCCTCGTTTGGTGCCGTGATAGAAACTACTCAAACACATGTCAGATGCGGGGTGGGGGAGTTTTAATTGCAGTGCACTCCAGTGCGGAAGACATCTGGATTACTATCTCTCTTTACATTTACAAAAATAAAAGAAGGCTGCCATGTAACCTAAATATATGTACCTTGTATCTTTGTGAGCAATCTTGGTAATTCTTTTAACTTACAACTTCACAACTTTTCTGAAAGGCTTACCAATGTAGTCAGTGAAAATCCTCTTGATAAATTTATTATACTTGGAGACTTCAATATGAGCTCAATATCCTGGACGAGTACTCCTGATGGTTTGCAACCAACAAATATAGTGGGTGAACATGTGCAGGATTTTATCACCACCCTAAGTCTTTGTAATCTTGATCAGTATAACTTACAATATAATATATATCATCACGGGTGCCTTACGGCGCCCGAGACCGCCTAGACGGCCCCAGGGTACCCAGCGGAGGGGTTTTAATCCCACCTCGTTGTAGCCGATGATATGAGTCTACACCGAACAAGTGGCTAGCTCGTCGCGATGTTTTGGATAGACTCAATAACCCATCTATAAACAGTTTCACAAGTTGGTATAGTGAAACCGGGACCGACAGCTTAACGTGCTCTACGTGGTGTTGTCAAACAAATGTACATAAATTTTTAAATTAAAAACTCATTGGTACACACCGGGATTCGAACCAGGGACCTAAGCGTTTTTAAGTCCAAGGTCTAACCAACTAGGCCACCACGTATATTACAATACAATAATAATACACAATAACAATACAATACAATAACATGTAACAGCGACATTGATACTGCAGTTACAACATTTTACTCAATTATTTGTAAGCTAAGAGATGAATTTATTCCTGCTCGTCCGGCACGACAAAGTAGGTATCCTCCTTGGTACAGCGTTGTCTTAATTAAAATATTAAAGGAAAAATCAAAATTTCATCGTAAATACAAAACCTATGGTAATCTCTCGGATTACTATTCATTTAAGTTACTGCGTTCAAGGGCTAAAAAAGTAGAGAGAGAATGCCATAGCATGTATGTGTCTAGGATTGAGAGCTCTATTGAAAATAATTCCAAAGTATTTTGATCTTATGTCAAAGACAAACGAAATAGTACTACTGTTCCTTCATCAATTGAAAATCGAGACCAAGTATTTAAATCTATAAAGGAACTTGACCTCAGCAAATCTACAGGACCCGATACCCTGCCGGCAATCTTTCTTGTGAATTGTGCTAAGGAAATATCTTTACCCGTAACAATTCTGTTTCCAAGATCACTTCGCGAGGGTTCTATGCCAAAAGAGTGGAAAAAAGCATTTATAACTCCGATTCACAAGAGGGATCCTAAAGATCGTATAGATAACTATCGGCCAATTTCTAAACTGTGTTTGCTGGCCAAAGTGCTAGAACGAATTGTATATGGTCAATTGTATGATAGCCTCAAGCTATGCTTTAGTCCGCAACAGCATGGTTTTCTGGAGAATAGATCTACAGTCACTAATTTGGTTGTTTTTAATTACTTTATTACTTACCATATGGATCAAGGTAATCAGGTGGATGTTATATACACCGATTACACAAAAGCTTTGACAGGATTGATCATAAAGTGCTTTTAAAAAAGCTCTCTAGAATTGGAATAAAAGGGTATTGTTCAGGTGGTTTTCTTCGTACGTCCTTAATAGGTCCCAAGCAGTGGTGCTGAACGGATTTATCTCGTCATGGGTTGGTATACCGTCTGGGGTCCCCCAGGGATCTCTATTGGGACCTTTACTTTTTATAATATTTATTAATGACATTGAGTCCTGTTTCCATAACTCTGGCCACCTCTTATTTGCGGATGACATGAAGATCTATCGAGTTGTTAATAATCAGGATGAAGCTGGTAAATTGTTGGAGGATATGAGACGGCTTGATGACTACTGTCTAAAGAATAAACTGGATCTTAACGTTTCTAAATGTTTTTCTATTAGCTTCACTCGCAAAACTAAAGTTTTCCCTTTTCAGTACATAATTAAGAATCAAGCATTGCCATCGGTATGCGAAGCTAGGGATTTGGGAGTTGTTCATGATAGTAAGCTTATTTTTGACATACACGTCCAATCCATAATAAGTAAAGCATCCAAGGCTCTGGGCTTTGTATTGCGTATGTCTAAACCGTTTAAAAGGATGAAAACTATAAAAGTCTTATACTGTACTTATGTACGCAGCCACCTCGAATACGCCTCACAGATTTGGAACCCTCAATACGATGTGTATACTACTAGGATCGAGCAGATTTAAAGGAAATTTACTAGATTCCTAAACTATAAATTCAAACTGCCTCGAGCTACTTACAATCAGCGCTGTAATAAATTTCATTTATTGCCGCTTCACTTACGACGTAATATTGCTGATGTTATATTCTTTATGAAGATTGTTAATGGCAAGATTGACTTCCCTGAACTTCTTAGAAAATTCATTTTAAAGTTCCATCACGTAGTTTCCGTAACCACAATACCTTATTTATTCCACATGTCAATAGCAATTATAGGAAAAATAGTTTCCTCATTAGAGCAAGTAAAGCGGTCAATCAGCTTTGCGACAGCGCTGACACGATTCATACTAGTGTTAATTGTGTAAAGAAAACACTAACTAAAATATATTTGTTGGAGTCTAACATAATTTAAATAAAAACTTAGTCATGTAGGTTATATATTACGAGTATTATCATTTTTTTTTTTATTTGCTTTTTGTAATTTTTGTAATAAGGATAAACTACTTGTGAAAACTATTTGTGATAACTTATTGATGGTTTTTAGTTGTTAATTTTTTTATAAATAATTGTTATAATTGTTAGCCGTAAGTTGTCTCAACACTATAAAATAAAATAAAATAAAATATGTATTGATGTCATTGTTTTTGGTACACATAGTACAAGCTTACAGCTGAGTTTGTGACCTGAGAAATATAATATTTACACGCATATATGTTCTTCTAGTATCGACGCACTATTTTTTTAAACATTTCATGTAATTATTTTTAGACAAAATTGATTATGTCTTAACTTATAACAATTTGATTAAGATAAATAATATATAGATTTTAAAATAAACTTACATGTTTTTGATACAATGAGCAAAATACATAAATCATACGTTTTGTTGAACTATATTAAACCTATCACTGAGGAATTTATTTCACGATTAAACACATTTTATTGCACTTTAAAGAAAATACAATTGAAGACGTGAATCTACAAAAAAAAACGTACTTCGTTCAGACCACAGGTTCAGACATATACAATAATAACAGTATGTTAATGACGTTCTTTGTGACAGCAGAACCAACACCAGACCCATTGTGGGCTCCCCACGATGCTGGATAAACAACATCCTTCACAGCCTTTGAAGGCTTCAGCCAACGATAAGAATCCTTCGACATTCAATATTAATGAAATTTTTTTTTTTTTTACTTTGAACACTTAACCTGGATCAACTTATTATATTTCTTACTGGAGCACGGCATGTAAACTTTGTATCTACCTGGTGGTAAGCATACCTACAAAATCCATAAATGAGGTCAATCATACATTGCTGTTTAATAATATTGATCGCTCCCACTATGCCGGCTAAACGATGCAGTCACGAAATGGTTGTCGGTAAAGAAGAATTTGCATTACGAGTCTACTTACGTCGCTGCTTTTTCGTGCCCATTTTGTAACTGTAACATGAAAGGAGATGGTTACAGCATCTTATGATTGCTGTTGTCTCCTGAAAGCCGTGAACCCACAGACTATAACTGAAATATGACTAGATCATTTGAGGGTTTTTTGCATCTATATATTGTGCTGTGGTAACAATTTATATATGTATGTATTGATGTAGATTTATGACAAAAACATATTTCTAACGAAAGTGTTTTTCAAGGACTCAATAAGTATAATATTATTAGTATACATTTGTCATGACGGATTCATCTTCTATGCATTATTATAAATATATTACCTACCTTATCTCATAAGTGTGCGGGCCAATAAAAAAACTATAGAAAGAAAAAAAAAAGATTAATCTTATAGTTAAAGTAGAAGACAAATATACGTTTTTTATGTGGCAATTTTGTTTGGTATACATGTTTATGTATTGCGTGTATTATGTATTGCCGTATTTAAGTAGTTTAAGTATTGTTATGCATCATTAATAACATTATATACATATTTCTTTTTTCAAAATAGTTCTGTATCCTAAGCATATTTCACTCTCTCAAAGGTTTGCTGGTATATATTTCATTAAAATGTATAATTCAATATTTTCCTATAAACAGTTGTAAAATTGTTAAAAAAAATATATAGTATCCAAGTTTATTCAATAAGGAATCAGTTCCTATAAGCTAAGTAATCATGAAACAAATAAAACTAAAAATGCAAATTACGAATTCGAAAGAAAGAAAAGAAAAATAAAATCTCTGTTAAGTCATTAATGTTGCCAGACTCTTTTAACTAACGATATTTAATTAACTGATGTTACACCATTATTAAGAATTATTTTAATAAACTAAGTAAAGCTGTTTTTTTTTCAACAACTTTTCCTTGTACATAATCTAAAATGTACGTACGCGAGCTTCCTAAGAGCGTGACCTGACTTTTGATAACATTTGAGTAAGCAATTTTTTTATTTTTATTTTGGAGTTTCATAAATAAAATTTAATGAAAAAATTTAGCAAAGTTCGTAAGACCTGAGACTTACAAACCATACAGTTTTTAAGTCACGGGTTTATATCCATGATATGTACCATTGAGTGTTTAATTAAAAATATAATACAGTGTCTCAACGAGCACATTAAGCAGTCGGTCCTAGATTCATTATACCATCTTGTGAAACTGTTTATAGATGGGTCCTAAAACACTGTGACGTTACTTGCAACAAGCTGGAAACATGTTCGTTGTAAAATCATAATACCTAGCTACGACGAGGTGTCCAAGTAAGTAAGTGCAAGACATTCATGATGGTACCTACATAATTAATAACTCAAGTCTTTTTATTTATGATAATATTAATATGTAGGACAATTTACACGTCATATTGCTCTGGTCACAAACTAAGCTCTAGGCTTGTACTATGTGTACTAGATGCAACGATATAATACATATTATATTTTATAAGCATCCAGACCATGACAAACTGTACAGAAAAAACGTAAATACTATTTATTTATTTTTTGCCATGGATGGGAATCGAACCCACGACCTTCGGACACAATGCCAAAGGCGCAACCATTAGTCTACGGAGGCTGTCAAAGAAATGAGAGAAGACCATGGTAGATATTCTATATAAAACTTTTATTTATTGTTTTTTATAGGAGCATGGCAAGTATGTACGTTATTCCCTTGTGTTACAGGTGCTTATGCTTTGACAGTTTTAAGCATTCCGTGTGGTAACTTATATACTTAACCTTCCGCATACAACGTGGAATAAAGTTGTACAACGTGGGGTTTCTAGTACACCCCAACAATATATTAAAATGTTTGGTAATACAGCTTTATTTAAATTATATATTTATGTTCTAGCGTTCAATAGGATGTGTAAGGCTAATTGATAGATAACACTGTATTATTTCTTTATTTGTTTGTACATTTATATAATTTATGGTACTTGTTTACATTTAGTTTTCTTTGAAGTAGCTTTAATACGTTATTGTCTATTATAATGTATTTTAAATGCTGCAACATTATTTGTACCAAAAACTATAGAAGTTTGTTTTTGTTATCCGATGTCGATGGAATTTTGACAGTCAATAAAACGTGTCTTGGAAAACGTGCACTTGTTTTTCACAGACGAATAAGAGTACTACGCTTGTTTTATTTCAAGAGATATATCCTTTTAACTTAGAATTGGGATACTACGCACACCCACAAGGCAGTTTTTTTTTCTAAAAAGTGATAATGGGAAAAAAAAGTCGCAAAAGAAGAAATAGTTTGGATAATGAACATGTGGATGTTACGGGCAATAAAAAGCGGCGAAAAGCCGTAGTTTAGTACGTCGCCAGCGCAGTACTTAATCGAAACGGCGAAGCCAGTCAGGATGGACCCAACGAGCCAGTGTGGAGTCGTTGCGACGGAACAGTAGTGTAGAGCAGCAGCGGCGATGCTCTGAATCGACTGGTCGTGACCCTGCAGTAGCGACACGACGGCGCGGCCACGATTCTACGAGACGAGATGTTGTTGATGGGACGTGGCGAAGCAACGCTAGTTCGCGCGACGATGACAATGCGACGCGGCGGCGGCGCGCAGCGAAGTCGGTGCGACGGGACATCGTGGATGAAGTAAAGCGGCGCGGCGCCGGTTCGGTGCGACAAGACGCGGCGACACGGTGCTGATTCGGCGCGACGGCGGCGTGACTCAGTGTCTGCGCAACGTGACAACGTGGATGCGGCTAAGTTAATAGAATCATTCCCTAGTACTGATGATTACGCTGAATTATTGACAGAAGTGATATCTAAACGTGTAAAGTATAATGAATCTTTAGAACTGTATTATTATGATAAAATAAACTTGCTTAACCGATGCGAAATAGACGGAAAACGCGCAGTTGATTGTCTTCTTCATGGAATTGAAGATCGATTGTTAAGGTTAGGAGCTAAAGCAGCAAAATTCTATGAACCAGAGCAAGTTCTTAATTATTTTCTATCGACTAGGCAACAGTTACGCGAAATAGATAATAGACAAAAGATGAGTTTATATAAGCGGAATTCAGGTATTTTTTCTTCTAAACCTGCTGTACACAATGAAGTTAAATCTCAATCTAAAACACCTATAGTTTGCTATAATTGTAACGAACCTGGAAATTTTAGTTTTAAATGCACTAAGAAGATTTTAAAATGCAACATTTGCAATAGAATAGGTCATACTAGTATTAGTTGTTCAGGATTACCAACTGAGTCTGGTGTGAAGGATGATAATAAGGTGACAGATAAAAGTGTTATGCAGGTTGAGACAGATAATGTTAGTAATAGCAAATATATAATGTCATTAAAAATTAATGGGATAATTGTTCAAGGATACATTGACTTGGGAAGTCAATGCACGCTTATCAGAAATAGTGATACATATAAATTAGGCATTGTGTGGTCTAAAGGACAGTTACCAGTTTTGAGGGGCATAGGGAACAATATTGTAATCCCTTTAGGTTCGTCAAGAGTAGAGATCGAAATTCAGAATATTAAGGAACTTGTCGATGTTTTTATTGTTGATGACAACGTTATTAAATTCCCCGTCCTTAAATGTCATAGTTTTAATAAAAAACCCGGAATTGTAATTACAAAATCTACTGATTCGCTTGAGCTCACGCGAAGCATTTCGATAAGGCTGGAAATAAGGTTACGAAATAATATAAAAAATTGTCCTAAAGAAATGACTGCTTTACCAGTGAAATCAGTTGCAAATTATACAGGTTTAATTTATAATATGGTTCTTTTCGAGGTGAAGCAGAAAAAGAGTTTTATTTAATGCCGGGTGAATACAGTTTAGAAAATGGAATAGGTTGGTTCAAAATTTAAGTAACAATACAATAACGTTAAAACATGATATTTTGATCACCCGTGCAATATTTACTAATTATTCACAAAGTGTAAACATCCTTGATTTTGGCAATATTGAGACATTATCTTCTTTTAATTATGGCAATCATCTAAGTAATGATCAAATTATAAAACTTAAACAATTATTTTTAAAAATTGAATAATGTTTTTCGGACAATTTAAATGACTTGGGTTTTACTAACGTAGTACAGATGGAAATTGAACTTAATGACACTCAGCCAGTTGTTTATAGGCCCTATAGGCTACCTTATCAAGAACGTCAATTAGTGCGGTCGATGGTACAAGAAATGATTGACGCAGACATAGTATGTGAATCTAATTCACCATATGCCAGTCCTATTTTATTGGTAAAAAATATAAGTTTCAGGTCTAATCCTAAGTTAAATACACCAGCGTATTCGGTGAGGATGACCAACGCCCAAACAGAACGGATGAAATTTAATCGGAGTTTTCAAGTAAAAGAAACAAAGAAACCGTCGAATCTTGTAAAGAAGTTCGAAAATACAAAATCTAGATACATGGAACTGAGACAGCCTAAAGCTGAAAATATTGCAAAAACTAAAATATGTTCAAGTGACGAGTCTAGGGTGAGCCCTCTGCCTTCCAACCGGAAGAATAGAGGTGGTCAAAAGCCCTCAAGCTCGATAACTATTTCAAACCACTCAGGCTTCTTCAGTTTCTCGTTCGGAGTCCCAAATGAGTAATCGTTTCAACACTTATGCAAAGAAACCTAAAATTGGTAAATATTGGCTTTACCTATACACAACTTGGATACTCGACTTAAAGTACATATATGAAGTAGGTGTAAAGTAAATACCTGATCTGAGTTTGTACGCACATACGCAAGCTTAATTACATACTTTCTATTTTACTAATAGAAAAACATTATAAATAAATGATTCTAAACTATTTTTATTTTTACAGTTCAAGGCTTGCCAAACACGAGATCCGCGCCGTCTGTTAAACTAATGGTCAAAAAGCTAGTGGAGGATTTAGTCGAATTAGTGGCCATAAAGCTAAAAGATGCATTCGTAATTATATTTAATGAGATGCTGAACATTCCGCAAGATACAATTCAAACTGTCCATATGTGCATTACAACCGCCATTAAAAAGGCCACCTTGGTGCAGGTTGAAATCAGCAACAATTATTGAAGTGAAATGGTTAAGGTAATTACGATTTCCTCGCAAAACACTACTTGGTTAAACATTTTGGATAAATGGAGCGCACAGTGTGAAAGTGTTCTTACATCCCAGCCGCAAGAATCGTACATGGAAAAGAGTCTTCAAGGTGACAATAAGAATGTTAAAACAAAAACAAAGATATATTCAGGAGACGTGGAGAAAATGCTTACGAATCGTAAGAATCGAGGTACCCCAAAGCCATTGAAGGAATATCAGCCAACTGGCTCGGAAACATATTTTAATAACAGCTTGGTAACAACTCACATTTCGTCAGTTTTACACTCGACGCCGCGAGTCACAAAAATTTCTCCATCGAAGCAAGCCCATGCCTGTAAGCCAACTGTTGTGCCTAAATTTGTTATAGACCCGGTGAGAGAAACTCGTGCCCCTCAGCGTTTCAGGTCTAATCCTAAGTTAAATACACCAGCGTATTCGGTGAGGATGACCAACGCCCAAACAGAACGGATGAAATTTAATCGGAGTTTTCAAGTAAAAGAAACAAAGAAACCGTCGAATCTTGTAAAGAAGTTCGAAAATACAAAATCTAGATACATGGAACTGAGACAGCCTAAAGCTAAAAATATTGCAAAAACTAAAATATGTTCAAGTGACGAGTCTAGGGTGAGCCCTCTGCCTTCCAACCGGAAGAATAGAGGTGGTCAGAAGCCCTCAAGCTCGATAACTATTTCAAAAGATAGTTTGGCAACCACTCAGGCTTCTTCAGTTTCTCGTTCGGAGTCCCAAATGAGTAATCGTTTCAACACTTATGCAAAGAAACCTAAAATTGGTAAATATTGGCTTTACCTATACACAACTTGGATACTCGGCTTAAAGTACATATATGAAGTAGGTGTAAACTAAATACCTGATCTGAGTTTGTACGCACATACGCAAGCTTAATTACATACTGTCTATTTTACTAATAGAAAAACATTATAAATAAATGATTCTAAACTATTTTTATTTTTACAGTTCAAGGCTTGCCAAACACGAGATCCGCGCCTTCTGTTAAACTAATGGTCAAAAAGCTAGTGGAGGATTTAGCCGAATTAGTGGCCATAAAGCTAAAAGATGCATTCGTAATTATATTTAATGAGATGCTGAACATTCCGCAAGATACAATTCAAACTGTCCATATGTGCATTACAACCGCCATTAAAAAGGCCACCTTGGTGCAGGTTGAAATCAGCAACAATTATTGAAGTGAAATGGTTAAGGTAATTACGATTTCCTCGCAAAACACTACTTGGTTAAACATTTTGGATAAATGGAGCGCACAGTGTGAAAGTGTTCTTACATCCCAGCCGCAAGAATCGTACATGGAAAAGAGTCTTCAAGGTGACAATAAGAATGTTAAAACAAAAACAAAGATATATTCAGGAGACGTGGAGAAAATGCTTACGAATCGTAAGAATCGAGGTACCCCAAAGCCATTGAAGGAATATCAGCCAACTGGCTCGGAAACATATTTTAATAACAGCTTGGTAACAACTCACATTTCGTCAGTTTTACACTCGACGCCGCGAGTCACAAAAATTTCTCCATCGAAGCAAGCCCATGCCTGTAAGCCAACTGTTGTGCCTAAATTTGTTATAGACCCGGTGAGAGAAACTCGTGCCCCTCAGCGTTTCAGGTCTAATCCTAAGTTAAATACACCAGCGTATTCGGTGAGGATGACCAACGCCCAAACAGAACGGATGAAATTTAATCGGAGTTTTCAAGTAAAAGAAACAAAGAAACCGTCGAATCTTGTAAAGAAGTTCGAAAATACAAAATCTAGATACATGGAACTGAGACAGCCTAAAGCTAAAAATATTGCAAAAACTAAAATATGTTCAAGTGACGAGTCTAGGGTGAGCCCTCTGCCTTCCAACCGGAAGAATAGAGGTGGTCAGAAGCCCTCAAGCTCGATAACTATTTCAAAAGATAGTTTGGCAACCACTCAGGCTTCTTCAGTTTCTCGTTCGGAGTCCCAAATGAGTAATCGTTTCAACACTTATGCAAAGAAACCTAAAATTGGTAAATATTGGCTTTACCTATACACAACTTGGATACTCGGCTTAAAGTACATATATGAAGTAGGTGTAAACTAAATACCTGATCTGAGTTTGTACGCACATACGCAAGCTTAATTACATACTGTCTATTTTACTAATAGAAAAACATTATAAATAAATGATTCTAAACTATTTTTATTTTTACAGTTCAAGGCTTGCCAAACACGAGATCCGCGCCTTCTGTTAAACTAATGGTCAAAAAGCTAGTGGAGGATTTAGCCGAATTAGTGGCCATAAAGCTAAAAGATGCATTCGTAATTATATTTAATGAGATGCTGAACATTCCGCAAGATACAATTCAAACTGTCCATATGTGCATTACAACCGCCATTAAAAAGGCCACCTTGGTGCAGGTTGAAATCAGCAACAATTATTGAAGTGAAATGGTTAAGGTAATTACGATTTCCTCGCAAAACACTACTTGGTTAAACATTTTGGATAAATGGAGCGCACAGTGTGAAAGTGTTCTTACATCCCAGCCGCAAGAATCGTACATGGAAAAGGGTCTTCAAGGTGACAATAAGAATGTTAAAACAAAAACAAAGATATATTCAGGAGACGTGGAGAAAATGCTTACGAATCGTAAGAATCGAAGCCATTGAAGGAATATCAGCCAACTGGCTCGGAAACATATTTTAATAACAGCTTGGTAACAACTCACATTTCGTCAGTTTTACACTCGACGCCGCGAGTCACAAAAATTTCTCCATCGAAGCAAGCCCATGCCTGTAAGCCAACTGTTGTGCCTAAATTTGTTATAGACCCGGTGAGAGAAACTCGTGCCCCTCAGCGTTTCAGGTCTAATCCTAAGTTAAATACACCAGCGTATTCGGTGATGATGACCAACGCCTAAACAGAACGGATGAAATTTAATCGGAGTTTTCAAGTAAAAGAAACAAAGAAACCGTCGAATCTTGTAAAGAAGTTCGAAAATACAAAATCTAGATACATGGAACTGAGACAGCCTAAAGCTGAAAATATTGCAAAAACTAAAATATGTTGAAGTGACGAGTCTAGGGTGAGCCCTCTGCCTTCCAACCGGAAGAATAGAGGTGGTCAGAAGCCGTCAAGCTCGATAACTATTTCAAAAGATAGTTTGGCAACCACTCAGGCTTCTTCAGTTTCTCGTTCGGAGTCCCAAATGAGTAATCGTTTCAACACTTATGCAAAGAAACCTAAAATTGGTAAATATTTTCTTTTTCTAGATAATATCAGTTTATTTTATATCATCATCGTCATACCAGCCTTTCACGCGTCCACTGCTGGACATAGGCCTCCCCCAAGGATCTCCACAACGACCGGTTCTGCGCCGCCTGTAGCCTCTAGTTGTTATCCTATGTCGATGGAATTTTGACAGTCAATAAAACGTGGCTTGGAAAACGTGCACTTGTTTTTCACAGACGAATAAGAGTACTACGCTTGTTTTATTTCAAGAGATATATCCTTTTAACTTAGAATTGGGATACTACGCACACCCACAAGGCAGTTTTTTTTTCTAAAAAGTGATAATGGGAAAAAAAAGTCGCAAAAGAAGAAATAGTTTGGATAATGAACATGTGGATGTTACGGGCAATAAAAAGCGGCGAAAAGCCGTAGTTTAGTACGTCGCCAGCGCAGTACTTAATCGAAACGGCGAAGCCAGTCAGGATGGACCCAACGAGCCAGTGTGGAGTCGTTGCGACGGAACAGTAGTGTAGAGCAGCAGCGGCGATGCTCTGAATCGACTGGTCGTGACCCTGCAGATGCGACACGACGGCGCGGCAACGATCCTACGAGACGAGATGGCGTTAATGGGACGTGGCGAAGCAACGCTAGTTCGGCGCGACAAGACGATGCGACGCGGCGGCGGCGCGGAGCGAAGTCGGTGCGACGGGACATCGTGGATGAAGTAAAGCTGCGCGGTGCCGGTTTGGTGCGACAAGACGCGGCGACACGGTGCTGATTCGGCGCGACGGCGGCGTGACTCAGTGTCGGCGCAACGTGACAACGTGGATGCGGCTAAGTTAATAGAATCATTCCCTAGTACTGATGATTACGCTGAATTATTGACAGAAGTGATATCTAAACGTGTAAAGTATAATGAATCTTTAGAACTGTATTATTATGATAAAATAACTTGCTTAACCGATGCGAAATAGACGGAAAACGCGCAGTTGATTGTCTTCTTCATGGAATTGAAGATCGATCGTTAAGGTTAGGAGCTAAAGCAGCAAAATGCTATGAACCAGAGCAAGTTCTTAATTATTTTCTATCGACTAGGCAACAGTTACGCGAAATAGATAATAGACAAAAGATGAGTTTATATAAGCGGAATTCAGGTATTTTTTCTTCTAAACCTGCTGTACACAATGAAGTTAAATCTCAATCTAAAACACCTATAGTTTGCTATAATTGTAACGAACCTGGAAATTTTAGTTTTAAATGCACTAAGAAGATTTTAAAATGCAACATTTGCAATAGAATAGGTCATACTAGTATTAGTTGTTCAAGATTACCAACTGAGTCTGGTGTGAAGGATGATAATAAGGTGACAGATAAAAGTGTTATGCAGGTTGAGACAGATAATGTTAGTAATAGCAAATATATAATGTCATTAAAAATTAATGGGATAATTGTTCAAGGATACATTGACTTGGGAAGTCAATGCACGCTTATCAGAAATAGTGATACATATAAATTAGGCATTGTGTGGTCTAAAGGACAGTTACCAGTTTTGAGGGGCATAGGGAACAATATTTTAATCCCTTTAGGTTCGTCAAGAGTAGAGATCGAAATTCAGAATATTAAGGAACTTGTCGATATTTTTATTGTTGATGACAACGTTATTAAATTCCCCGTCCTTAAATGTCATAGTTTTAATAAAAAACCCGGAATTGTAATTACAAAATCTACTGATTCGCTTGAGCTCACGCGAAGCATTTCGATAAGGCTGGAAATAAGGTTACGAAATACTATAAAAAATTGTCCTAAAGAAATGACTGCTTTACCAGTGAAATCAGTTGCAAATTATACAGGTTCAATTTATAACATGGTTCTCTTCGAGGTGAAGCAGAAAAAGAGTTTTATTTAATGCCGGGTGAATACAGTTTAGAAAATGGAATAGGTTGGTTCAAAATTTAAGTAACAATACAATAACGTTAAAACATGATATTTTGATCACCCGTGCAATATTTACTAATTATACACAAAGTGTAAACATCCTTGATTTTGGCAATATTGAGACATTATCTTCTTTTAATTATGGCAATCATCTAAGTAATGATCAAATTATAAAACTTAAACAATTATTTTTAAAAATTGAATAATGTTTTTCGGACAATTTAAATGACTTGGGTTTTACTAACGTAGTACAGATGGAAATTGAACTTAATGACACTCAGCCAGTTGTTTATAGGCCCTATAGGCTACCTTATCAAGAACGTCAATTAGTGCGGTCGATGGTACAAGAAATGATTGACGCAGACATAGTATGTAAATCTAATTCACCATATGCCAGTCCTATTTTATTGGTAAAAAAGATAAAAGAGATGATAAAAGATTATGCGTCGATTATCGAGCTTTAAATAATAAAACTAAAAAAGAGCATTACCCACTACCGCTAATAGATAACCAGCTTGACAGATTAGCTGGTAACTCATTATTTATTAGTTTAGACCTTGCATCTGGCTACTACCAAATTCAGCAGAGAGCTCTCAGGATAAAACCTCATTTGTGATACCTGATGGACAATATCAGTTCAAACGTATGCCGTTCGAATGCACCATCTCTTTTCCAGCGAGCAATGAATAAAATTTTATTTAAACTTAATTACGTCATAATTTATATGGATGATGTTTTAATACCTGCTCGCTCTTTTGATGAAGGAATGTCTCGTTTAGAAGAGGTACTTCGAGTGTTAAGCGAATCTGGACTAACACTTCAACTCAAAAAGTGTAACTTTTTCTGTACAGATTTGGATTTCCTGGGTTTTCATGTTAGCGGTGAGGGCATACGTCCTGGATCTCGAAAAACATTAGCCATATCTAAATTTCCAGTGCCACAAAATGTCCATGACGTCAGGCGTTTTATCGGGATGGCTAGTTTTTTTCGTAGATTCGTCAAAGGATTTGCCCTTATAGTATGACCATTGACAGACCTACTAAAAACTAAATTTGCATGGAAGTGGACAGAGGAACATACAAAATCCTTTAATACCCTAATACAACAACTTGTAGATCGTCCGGTTCTCGCATTGTATGAAAGTAAGTTAAAAACAGATTTACATACGGACGCATCTAAACAAGGCGTTGCTGGGATTCTCATGCAATGGAGTACAGATGACCTACTCAGGCCCGTAGCATATTACAGTCGATGAGCAGAAATTTAATCCCTTCGAAGAAGCTCTTGCTGTTGTAGCGTCGCTAAATCGTTTTCGTGTATTTGTTAGGGGTCAGATTTAAAATCGTAACAGACTGTAATGCGTTACGCACAACTATGACCAAACGAGACCTAATACCTCGTATCTCTCGCTGGTGGGCTCAGTTTCAAGAATACGATTGTGAGATAGAGTATAGGCCAGGAACACGGATGGCTCATGTGGATGCCCTCAGCCGTGGTCCAGTGAATGAACCAGCAGAAGATAAAACAGAGCATGTTATTGATGTTTTGACCAAAGATGTAAGCGATTGGATTGCTACTGTACAGGGCGACGATAGCGAGTTACGTCGTATAAGACAAATTCTCGAAGACAATGACACAAAATATACAGCTGATGTGAGTAATAATTATCGAATTAAGGGTAATCATTTATATAGGATAGGAAAAGACGGTTTGCGTTGGGTAGTACCTAAAGGTTGCAGGTGGCAAGTATTACGAATGAACCATGACGACATGGGACATTTTGGTTACGATAAAACCTTTAGCAGATTGAAAGACGTATTCTGGTTTCCTAAAATGCGTAAATTTACCAAGAAATATGTCGCAGCTTGCTTAGAATGTGCCAACCATAAAGCACCTGGCGGTCCTAAAGAGGGGTTGCTTCATCCTATAATAAAAATAGATAAGCCATTCCACACCTTACATGCAGACAATTTGGGACCGTTTGTTCGATCAAAAAGGGGTAACATGTACATTTTGGTTATTATAGATGCTTTTACTAAATTCATTAATATACAAGCTGTAAAAGATACAAAAACTGCTACTGCGATTAAAATATTTAAAGAACATTTTAGTTATTTTGGTTTTCCTAGTCGACTTATTACTGACCGCGGTTCTTGTTTCACTAGTACAAAATTTAAGAATTTCACTGAAAAATTAAACATAAAACACATATTAAATGCGGTATCAACACCAAGAGCAAATGGACAAGTTGAACGATTCAATCGTACTATATCTGATGCGCTTGGGACCAAATGTCATGGCAAAAATTCAAACTTATGGGATGAATACGCATCGGATATACAATTAGGCATTAATACTACCGAGAATAAAGCAACAGGTAAAAGTCCTTCTGAACTGTTGTTCGGTTGTAAACTGGTAAACGCTTCAGAAAATTTGTTAAGTGATGTCATTATTGAAACAGCGAATTGTGTTAGCGGTAACGATTTGATTGAATTGAGATCAGATGCAAGAAAGAAACAAGAGAAGCAGCAAGAATACGCTAAAAAGCAATTTGACAAACATAGAAACGAAGCAACTAAATATAAAGAGGGAGATCTTATAAAGATCGAAAGAACATTGTTTAATAAAGACCTTGTAGGCATTTTAAAGAAACTAGCTCCTAAATTTAATGGACCCTATAGAATCCTTAAAATTCTACCAAATGATAGGTTCTTGGTGGAAGACACACCACTTACACGGAAAGGCACTAAAAGGTATGAAAATGTAGTAGCACTTGATAAAATTCACCCATGGCTTAATTTTAATAGCTATGATAGTGAGGATACTGATAGTGACAATAGCGACCTATAAAATAAATATAATAGGATTTTAATAATGGTTATGATTATTTTAGATCAAATCAAATCAAATATTATTTATTTCATGTAAATCTTTACAGATATTTATGAATAGTCAAAAAAAAAAACAGATTTTTAACAATAAGGTCTAGAGTGCGCCTGGTTAGGCTGCTATATATATATATATATATATATATATTAATTAATAAAAGGAGTAATAAAATAAAAATATTAAAAAAAAAAAACAACCAACCGAACGCACGCTACACAACCAACTAGTGTAAGACTAGGTGGTTAGCTGATTCCATTGACCATCCGATTATCATCTGCCATACAAGAGTGTCACCGAGGCGACCAACCTCACCAACTGTATCCTCGCCTTAAATATTAGATCTTATATTATATTATTGTCATTATATTGGCTGTAGATATTTTTGAATGACCATCAATCGCATTAACATAGTTATATGGATCGGTATCTTCAAGGGCGTAAACACTAGTTGTAAAGTCGACCCCCCGGAGACACCCCGGAGAAAAAGGTACCAGCAAGTAAAAAACTCTGGTGCTTTACACACACTAACAGAGGAACACAGCCATTGAGTTACCGATATGCAAATAGCATATGGTAGCATACTTAAAATGCTCTAATCCCACTAAAAGCATGCACAAAACACCCTATAGCAGATTATTTACCAGTATAGCAATTGGTTACTGTACCAATGTACAGAACTGAAAATACTAAATAGTACAGGCAATTTACTAAATAATAATAAATAATAACAGAGTACCTGTATAACGTAAATATAAATAAGTAATCATAAGATATACCTTATCCAAAGATAAATAGTTAAATATAATAAAAAATAAATTAAGTAATAATAAATTATTACAATAACAGATTTAACATACCTTACTAGGGTACTAGTACAATTTAAAACTACAATTGAAAAGGCAATACTAGTTGTGAGACCTCAATTCCAGATCAGAACGGGTCCAGACATCTTTATCATTAATATAGTCATTAACTCTATAGTAAGCATGGATTAATGTTTGTTTTATACAATTTTTAAACTTTATTTCACTTAAATCTATAATACTTTTAGGTAATTTATTAAATAACCTTATACTGTTAATGACAAAACATTTATTAGTTTTTTGCAGTCTAAACTTTGGAATATCAATCTTATCTATTTCTTAAGTTTAAATTATGCCTGTCGCCATTTTTACTAAACATACTCGTACTTAAGTTTTTCTTGACGTACAATAAATTCTTATAAATATATTGAGATGGTAGTGTCAATACATCAATCATAGGAAATGTTTCCCGGAGAGAATCACGAGCTTTCATGCCATATATTGCCCGAATAGCCCTCTTTTGTAAAATAAATATAGTATCAAAATCTGCCGCGGATCCCCACATTATAAGACCATACGTCATTATACTGTGAAAATAGGCGAAGTACACTAGTCTGGCTGTTGCAACATCAGTTAATTGTCTGATTTTTCTGACTGCATATGCAGCAGAGCTCAATCTATTGGATAGAGTATTTATGTGAGCTTTCCACTGTAGTTTGGAATCGACTGTGATCCCTAAAAACACAGTGGAGTCAACAAATTCCAGATCAGTACCACCTAACTTCACTGTGGAATTAATACTAGTTACGTTGGGGAGCGTAAATTTTAGACACTTAGTCTTCTTAGCATTTAAAACTAAATTATTCGCCTTGAACCATTTCGAAATCATTTCCAGAGTGTCATTTGCTGAAGATAGTATATTATCTTTTCTACTAACTTTAAACAGTAGAGATGTATCATCAGCAAATAGCACTATCTGCGCCATCTCCTGAACCATATGAGGAAGGTCATTGTCGATTTCGATAAATATATATTTTTTAATGATAAATATAGTTGTGTGTCTAATATGTATAATATGTAATGTGTTCAGTAAATAAAGTAATGATATGAATTTGATATTGAAATTATGATTTTGGGTATAGTTTGCTATTAGTAACCAGTGCTGATAGTGATTAGTATCAGATTGATACAGCATAGATGGTTATAGATAATAGTAAACTGTATAGTGGCCTGACCAAGGAACACGATCGCCAATGAAATCGCCGCATCGATCGATAAAAATGTATAGGAAATTTACTCTATGGGTAGAGCCTGATCGACGAGAAACGTCAAATCCCATACATTTGGCTTTCAATGGGTGTTTCGATTCGGTTATCGATTGGCTCTTTGGTAAGGCCCCAAGATGTGACCTTCGATCATTTCGAGGCTGTTTGTCACAAGCGGTCAAGAGGTTTACCTCTAGATGGTCGTAGATTGTGCAAATTGTCCTTTTTGTATTATATTATGATTTCGAGTCTGTTTATCACAAGCGATTTGGTGCAAACATGCATAGATGTTCGTAGATTGTGGTGAACCGTCTTAATTATTGTATATGAGTTCAGATTTATTTATTGGTTAATTTTCATGGGTTTGTATGAATATATTTTAGTTTAAATATTCGGTATAGTTTGTTACAAAAAGTCAGTATTAATAACGAGTAGTACCACAGATTGGTATTGCACATATGATCGCTGATTGTAGCAGGCAGTCCAAAATATACGTATTGTTACAAATTTACTCTTGTTAAATATGTTTTTTTTTGTTAATTATATGCTGTTATTTATTTATTGTACTTTAGTAATTTCAGTGAGAGGACTCACTCAAAAAGGATGGCCGAACTGTAAGGCTAATTGATAGATAACACTATCTTATTTCTTTATTTGTTTGTACATTTATATAATTTATGGTACTTGTTTACATTTAGTTTTCTTTGAAGTAGCTTTAATACGTTATTGTCTATTATAATGTATTTTAAATGCTGCAACATTATTTGTACCAAAAACTATAGAAGTTTGTTTTTGTTATCCGATGTCGATGGAATTTTGACAGTCAATAAAACGTGTTCTTGGAAAACGTGTACTTGTTTTTCACAGACGAATAAGAGTACTACGCTTGTTTTATTTTAAGAGATATATCCTTTTAGATGAAAATTAAAAATAATAAACAATTTTATGTCAATCATTTATTATAAAATCTCAAAAACAAAATGTCACCTTTTTACCAACAAAAATATTGTAATACTTTAACTTAATAGCCAAATATATAAATTATATCATTACTAACATTCTACTATCCCTTACATTATAATATACAATAGAATATTTTTTAAAAAAACATACAAAAACATAAACAAATGTTTTCTTTCCATTGTTCTAGGATAAATACAAATCTGAATCTGTGAGCACGAATTGGGCACTCTGATTTCGGTTCTCCGACAATTTTTCTAAGATAACGAATATTTTTTGGCGGTTTTCATTTCTGTTTTACATTCTTTAAAATTATTTGAGACTTAATCCTAAGTTTCTTAGAGCTTATTGCCTTATACATTATCTATAGACTTTATTTCCAACTTCCAAATTCATGTTATATTTCTAGAAAGCATGTCGTCAAATTGTTGTTACTTACTAAGAAAACAACATGATAATATGAAATGCTTCTATGCCTGTTCCAACAGAGACCCACAAGTAGTTCTTTATCGTATATCAATAAACCAAGAAGTTCTTCGAGCCAATCGCTTATTGTTTTAGACAGTATCTACAGAGTTTTTTTTTATACTTTCAAATTCATGTTATATTTCTAGTAGGCATGTCGTCAAATTGTAAATTACTTACTAAGAAAACGAAAATAATATAAAATGCTTCTCTGTATGTTCCATCAGAGACCTACAAGTAGTTCTATGTCGTATACCAATAAACCAAGAAGTTCTTCAAGCCAAGAGCTTATTGTTTTAGACATTATCTACAGAGTTTTTTTTTCAAACTTCCAAATTCATGTTATATTTCGTGTAAGCATGTCGATAAATTGTAAATTACTTACTAAGAAAACGACATAATAATATGAAATGCTTCTATGCATGTTTCATCAGAGACCCACAAGTAGTTCTTTGTCGTATACCAATAAACCAAGAAGTTCTTCGAGCCAAGCGCTTATTGTTTTAAACAGTATCTACAGAGTTTTTTTTTTATACTTTCAAATTCATGTTATATTTCTAGTAAGCATGTCGTCAAATTGTAAATTACTTACTAAGAAAACGAAAATAATATAAAATGCTTCTATGTATGTTCCATCAGAGACCTACAAGTAGTTCTATGTCGTATACCAATAAACCAAGAAGTTCTTCAAGCTAAGAGCTTATTGTTTTAGACATTATCTACGGAGTTTTTTTTTCAAACTTCAAATTCATGTTATATTTCTAGTAAGCATGTCGTCAAATTATAAATAACTTACTAATAAAACGACATGATAATATGAAATGCTTCTATGCCTGTTTTATCAGAGGCCCACAAGTAGTTCTTTGTCGTATACCAATAAACCAAGAAGTTTTTCGAGCCAAGAGCTCATTGCCTTATACATTATCCACATGGTTTTTTTTTTTCAAACTTACAATTTCATGGTATATTTTTAGTAACCATGACGTCAAATTACTTACTAAGAAAACGACATAATAATCTGTTTCTATGCCTGTTCCATCAGAGGCCCACAAGTGGTTCTTTGTCGTATACCAATAAACCGAGTAGTTCTTCGAGCTCTGTTATTATTATTTCTGTACTAGTAGGGTCTATCCTAGTTTCAATGAATAAAAACTGTAATCTTCTTCCGAAAAAAAGATATAGAGATATAGAGTTATTTTGTTGTATTCATAAGGCTTCACTTTAGGTGGATCTGATAGATATCTTTTGACAAGTTCTTTAGCCCATCTCGTCCCATCCATGACAACTATCTGGGGCATATCATGGGCTCTTCTGATTTATGAAAGGGTTAAGATGTTTTTTCAGTAAGATATAGACGGGCGTTGATTATGGACATATATATATATATTATTGTTGATTATAAATGCCGTACGCTCGCATATGAATCACCGAAATGATCGAATGAACAACTAATATGGTCAGGCTCGCAATCCTCTCTAAGTCTTCAATATAATAATATAGAAAGATAAATCTGACACTTTTATATTACTATATTCTTCCAAATATGCCTCTCTGTCTTATGATCCTTCAGGCACACAAATTTTATAATACGAGTAGCTATGTAGGTAGATCTAAAAAATATAAGTATAATAAATATAAATAAAAAAACGCGACGCATAAAACTGTAAACTGGCATGATGGGCGTGCTTTGGGTAATGGCCATGTCCAGCAGCGGACTGCTACAAGCTTAAGATACAATAATTTAAAATATAACACATAAAAAAATAATGAAAAGCCCTGTAAATACAAAAAAAATGTATTTACGTTTTAGCTGCGTGCAATACAACGTGGGGTCGCACAGACCCCAGAGGCGTTCACTGAGGCTCAGGGCACGATTTAGACGAAATAAATCTAATCAGGCGAATTGGCAATGTCGTACTCGAGATTAGCTGGAGGTACAAATTAATAGCACTAAAATTAAAAGAGATATCCATAAAATATTACGTCTGGGGTCTATTAAACCCCACCTTGTACGCGAAAGGTAAAAGGATTTCGTTATTTTGACTATCTAATGTTACCTTTAAAATATATAGAATATGGGCGCAAAACTACAAAGTCCATGAATGGGGCGATCAATACGTTGTTGTTTAACAATATTGATTGCTTCCGGGTCAATGTCTGGGCGGCGACATGGACGTATTTGCCTTACGAGTCTACTTAACACCCTCGCCGCTATCTTCAAATCAATCTAGACTACCTTCTCGACAAATCGATGCAGTAGTCTCCGGAAAGCTGGTGAACCCACAGACTACCGAAACATGAATAGGGGAGGTCACTTGGCGGTTTTTGCATCTGTATGGGCATTTAGAACTTCTTTAGACCGATCCATTTTTATGATTTTTGATTAAATGAAAACAAAATAAAGCACTGTTTCTATAATTCGGATTTTTAGAAAACTACTGTACCTATTTGTTTAGGCTGTGATGCTTATTTTGCCTGGTCTTGAAATAATAACGACTCCCTTTTTAGTGTAAATATGGTTTTTAATGCAATTTTAATTAATACAAAATTATGATGCGTATTGCGTAAGGCAGTCTGATTAACAAATATAAAAAAAGATTCTAGACGGTTAGCGCGACGACAGCGACATCTCGTGGCGAAGATCGACAACCAAATCCATCCACAATCGGTAGATGTCGCTCTCCTTAACATAACCGGCCGCCTTGGAAGCTCCAGGTTCCAAAATTATGCCGTTGTAGTGAATGACGTAGTAGGTGATGTTTGGAAATCCGTCAGCTCCTTAGGTAGTGGACAAATTTTGCTAAATCCCCTTCGTATGACACCTGTAGATGTAAGTATATTAGCAACACGAGATATTCCGTCTTTGCCTGGAAACACCTTCTGGATCTTGCCTATTCGCCACTTCAAGGGAGGCAAGTTATCTTCTTTTATAAGGACAATACTATTGAGAATGATGTCATCTTTTGCAGTCTTCCATTTAGTTCGTATTTGTAGCTCTGAAATATATTCTTTAGACCATCGTTGCCAGAAGTGCTGTCTGATTTGCTCGATGATATCATAGCGCGACAGTCGGTGAGTAGGCGTTGTCGTCAAGTCTTGCGATGCAGGTGCGGTCAGTGGACGACCGACAAGAAAGTGAGCTGTAGTTAGCGGAAGAAGATCGGCTGGGTCTGAGGACAGAGGAGATATAGGACGGGAATTCAGGACGGCTTCAATTTGCGTTAATACCGTGCTGACTTCCTCGTATGTCAAATGAGCATTACCAATGACCCGTTTCAGATGGTACTTGCAGGATTTTACTCCAGCTTCCCATAGACCAGCAAAATTTGGCGCGTATGGTGGAATAAATGTAAATTTAATATTATCGCTGGTGGCACTATAAACAGTCGACTATGTTTTGCGAATTATTATTTAAAAAAATTGTTAATTCTTTCATGGCTCCTACAAATGTTCTACCATTATCAGAAAATATCTCTGCCGGTTTACCTCGGCGAGAGATAAATCTCTTAAGAGCCAGTAAATAATTTTCTGTGGTTAAGTTTGTCACTAACTCTAAATGTAAAGCGCGTGTAGTAAAACAAACGAATAAACAAATGTAGGCTTTTTCTAGTTTGGCACCCCTCCCTCTACGGTTCAGTATCATCAGCGGTCCTGCATAGTCAACGCCACATCTTAAAAAAGGATACCCACCTTCTAACCTTTGTTTAGGTAGATTACCCATAATTGGAGTAAGAGTTTTTCCTTTTAGGCGAGTACACAGAACACAATCGTGTACGACACGACGAGACAAATTTCTACCCCGTAAGGGCCACCACTTTTCTCTGATAGTAGATAGAAGTAGCTGAGGACCTGCATGTAGTAGTCGCTTATGTTCATGACGAAATAATAGGAGTGTGAAAATATGCTTGCTGCAAAGCAATAGTGGATGTTTTTTATTGTAGTCAAACTCTAATGAATTACTTATCCTACCTGCTACTCGAATTAATTTATCATTATCCATAAATAAATTTAAACCTATAATACTACTTGTAGATTTTATGGTTGATTTATTTAATAAACTATTATACACAATAGGGAAAGATTCCTGCTGTGCAAGCGAAATTAAATATTTAGTTGAAAGATCTATTTCTTCAACGGATAGCGCCCCCTTGCGGCGGTTAATTTTATTTGAACTATTATGAATAAATAGTAGCAAGTATGCACCTGTCCTTATTATTCTATTATATGAAGAAAACCTATTAAAATCTATTAGTAACTTTATCTGTACATACTAAAATATTTGTATTTAACTTTATTTCCGGCAATTCATTTAAATTATTATCTAAATTATATACACAATTAGACCAGTCAATATTTGTGTGTAAAAAATATGGACCACTCCACCATGTATTAAAAGATATAAGTGTAGGTAGCTCGAGCCCGCGAGATACGATGTCAGCAGGGTTGTCTTTGCTAATTACATGCAACCACGAACAATTAGTTGTAAGTTCATTTATTTCACTTACCCTATTTTGTACAAATGTTTTTAATAAACTAGGAGACATTCGAAGCCACCCGAGTACGATGGTAGAATCCGTCCAAAATATTACTTTATGGAATTTTATGCGAAGCGAATTTATAATTTTATTATATAGCCTAGCTCCTATCAATGCACCACACAATTCTAGTCGCGGTATACTTGTAGGTTTTAACGGTGCGACCTTACTCTTAGCGCATAATAATCTGACAGTAATTTCAGAATTTTGAGAATATGTACGAATATAAGCGCAAGCGCCGTATGCACTCATGGAAGCGTCTGTAAATATATGCAATTCTATAAATTGCCTATTATTGCCCATAACATGACGTGGTACCAATATATTAGGTAAATATGATAAATTATACGTAAATTTAGTCCAAGTCGATGCTACTTCTTTAGGTACTGTATCGTCCCAGTCTATTTTGCATAGCCAAAGTTTCTGCAATAAAACCTTTGCAATAATTATTGTAGGAGAAAGTAAACCTAATGGGTCGTAAATCTGTGATATTATTGATAACATAACTCGTTTAGTTATGTTTGTTGAATTATTATCTATCTTAGTACTATAATGTAGTAGTACTAGTACTAGTACTAGTGACCACTAGTGTAAAACCAGCCTAACCCTAAAGTCTTACACTGATTTTCGCCTAATACTAAATTTTTAGAACTATTTTGTGATACATCTGACGAGGTAATGTCTGAATTAAAACCCCACTTGCGCAGTGGAAAACAACCCGATTGCATTATGTTAGATACTTGTGTACATATGTACAATAATTCTTCTTTAGTTTCAGTACTTAGAATAAAATCGTCGTAACCAACTATGGTTTTATTCTTTCAATTATAATAATATCCCTTTACATAGATATTATTAGGAAATTATAAGTAAACTATTTGCTGGCAGTTCAATATGAAATTAGAATTGTTGCGGTACGACACAGAAAGGCCTAAAACCAACACCTATGATTTAGGTGGGAGGAAGGCCTTTATAACTTTGCTAGGCCGTACCGGACTCGTTAACACCTAATATTCAATTCCCACCGCCCATACAGATGCAAAATCCATCAAGTGACCGTTTATAGTATTTCGTAGTCATGTTTCGATTTAAGCCTGAGGGTTCACCGGCTTTCCAAGGACTACTGCGTCAATTACTTATCGAGGTGGTAGTCTCGTTTCTTGGTGGGTTACGAAACGGCAATTGATTTGACAATAAAGCAGTGACGATATTAAAATAGACTCGTAATGCAAAAGACGTCTTTTTGGCCGCCCATTTCGGAACCGCATTATTATATTGGGACAGATCAATATTGTCAATCAACAATGTATTGGTCCACCTCATTCATGGACTTTGTAGGTCTGCTTACTAAGTCCACGTAGATACAAAGTCACATGCCGTGCTCCAATTTACATTACATACAACCGTTTTTTTATCTCTTGATAATAGTCCTCTATTACAGAAGATAGTGAAAAATAAGTTTCAGGTTCAGACAGCTTCCTCATGTATACCTATATACATGTATATATATGTATACTGCCAATTCAGGTCACAGCTATCTAATAATTAAAGTTCATATTAAGATTAACAGTATTATATTTTAAAGTAAAAACAATATTTTTTAAATTGATATAATATTAAAATGAACACTAAACTTCCAAAAAGTGTCACAACTTGTCGTTAGGTGATTGCTGTACGTATCTGTGAAGTTGCAAAACTACTAATTCATAGGTAACTATGGTTGTAACAATCTGAAATTAAATTAAATCATTATTAATAAATATGTTCCGAATCACCAGAAACTGCAAGTAAACTATAAATAGACAAGGTTAATAGGTATAGAGGCGTATCGTACCTATTAAAAACTAAAAACACTAAAACACAATTGGGTTACCAGCTCTACTTTAAGCGTGAATGGGCATTTCAAATTTCAAAGCGACATAGTGGAAACAACCTATAGTATTTTAACCTTAATATTTGGCATACATTATAAAGAATGATACTCACAGTTAGTATGACGCTCCGGGAAACATAAAAACAACCGAGCCCGGTCAGCCCGACTTTGGAGAAGTGGATTTGATCCATTAGGCTCTGCGACTGAAAACCACAGCGACCAAAATACCTTACTGTTCTAGAAAGCTGAATCTATTAGCGGCTAACTTCAGCAGCTTCATTATAAAGTATCTCTTCGATCCTTCACAATAGAATATCCATTATAGTTTATTCATAGATGCTATTGAGATTGTATCCGGAGGTCGTGGTTTCGATTCCCACTCATAGATAATACAATATTAGTACGTTGTACTACTTATACCGACTACTTTAAGTTTATTGGTTTGCATTGATTCACTTTAAACATTATTTTATTTTCAATAAATTAATTTATATTTAATGAATATAACATAATACGTACCTAACTAGCGCATACGTAACCGGCTTCAGGAGACTAATACATTGATTTCTTGTAGGTAGTCTCCTTTCAGGGTGCGGTTACGAAACGAGCCATTATTTTGACGGCAAAGCAGCGGGTCACATCAAATTAATTTAATGTGTACCAAAATATCTCATTTAAAAAAAACTTTCCTACTTCATTGTTTTAGATAATTAATAGCAATTTGCATTGTTTACAATATTGGATTTGTAATTTATAAGTATTTAAGTTATTTAAATCGTTAATTTTCATCACAACTCGTGCACAACTCACATCTCTTGGCTGCAATATTGCGTCCATTGTCCACCCCTTGGCATTGAATATATCTTAATACTAGTTAGATTTTTCATAATACCTGTCAATGTTTATATGAAATCATAGACCTAGGATCTTGCTTGCCGCCACAAGCAATACCAGGCCTGTGCATGAAATATATATGTTTGACTTTGACTTTGACCTACCTCAGTAGTATAACAATGTTTTTTAAGAGTATGCAGACCCTCCAACGGTTCTCTAGATGCTGTGTGAAGCCGAGCGGCCAGGAGAGAAACTAGTGCTGTGCGGCCAACCAGGTAACAGAAGGTGAAACCAAAATAAAAGTCCCCTTCCCAGTTGCTGCAATCATAAGAAATATTGTTTATGCCATCCACTAACTAAAATAAAGTTGTGATTATTGACATAATATTATTACAAGAGGTACAATGGATCTAATTGTTAAAAATTATTCTCACTATCACGGGGGCCTTCAAAGACGCCCAAGACCGCTTTGACGGCTTCTGAGTACCCAGCGAAGGGGTTTCCACCTCATCGTCACCAATAGTAATGTAAGTGCTATAATGCAATTGTATTAAAATAAAATTTAGTTAATTATAATGCAGAGAATATGAACGAATGCATAATATTTATTAAAAATAAGGTAATACATATTACTTATGCAGTTGTTACATTATTATTCACTTAATGATATTATTTTCTGGTTGTTAATTCCACCACTTAATTAATAACGATTACTACATAGTAACATATCTTCAGAACTTAATTTTATAATAAATATGGCAGAGAATCCCCAGCGGGATTTTAAATTTGCCTCCGAACTATGTAAATATATAAATGCACTGAAGTTCCTATAACATATAGTTTGCCAAATAAGTCCAAAATCAATATAATAATCACCTAATGACGTGAAATAGCTGCTGGCAGATAAAACATAAATTACAGGCAAAGGACACAAACACCAGGGAGCTGATCTCCTCATCCACGGTCTTTACGAGGTGGACCAGCTTCGTGTACTGAATTTGCAATTTGTTCCACGTCAGGTCAGGTTCGGAGCCGTCCTGTAAATAATTTGATATTACATTGCAGGCAGTGTTTACGGCATAGTCGGTGTCTTACAGCGTCAACCGATACTGCCTAGACGGCTTTAGGATATCCCGTAGCGTGGTTTCTATTCCAACGTTATCGTCGCCACACCTAACATTCTAGTTTTAGTCAGTGGGATAAACAGAGGTTAGTTAAATCTCTGTTTTCTTCCTGTCACATTGGTATAATAATCATTGGGGTGGAGAGAAGATCTCTATAATATTTCGTTAGACTGATAGACCGGTTTCACTACCACCGCCAATACAGATGAAAAAACCGTCAAGTGACCTAGTCATATTTCGCTTTTAGTCTATGGGTCTCATTTTCCAGAAGACTCAACATTTATTTCTTGTCGAGGTGCTAAACATTGATTTCTGTTAAGGGTGTGGTTACGAAGAGGGTAGTTGATGTGACGATTTTGACGTCCCTATGACGTCAATTACGTCGAGAATGACACTAAGTTGACGTCATAGGGAAGTCAAAATGCTACCTGGGATATAAAGCAGCAAGGATATTAAAGTAGACCCATTATTATTTGCATTAGCACTTTGCCTGTTATTGGTCAATCCCCAACCGTTAGCTGGTAGATAATGCCTAAAGCATTAAGCTCGCCTATGTACAATAGTATTAAGCCTTTGTACAATAATGTGAGCTACCAGTGCTGGTGATCAACAATGCATCCCCATTTATGGACTTTTTTGGTCTGCTTACAACTCTAGATACAAAGTCACATGTCGTGTTCAAATAAAAAAATAAATGTTACCAAGTTAAAATCATCAGACAAGTGTTACTAGCCTAACAGAAACAGTAAAAAGCAAAGCAAGCGGCCCTAGTTCAGGGCTTCTGACAAAAACTCTGCCTTAAATGGGAAATGAACCCATGCTAAAAGCGAATGAAAAGTAACGTAAGTAACGTTACGTTCCATTCGCGTAAATACTTACGTTATATTCCATTCGCTTAAAAAGTTTATTGAAATTCTCGAAGTGAGTAACCAAATACATGCTGAAAGTCAAAACTATGACGTCATTAGTATTCCACATGTAGGTCGATTGAAAATTGGTAAACTAAAAAAAAAATATGTCATAAATATTTTATCTAAAATTATTTAATAAAAAGAAAAGTAATTTTTAAGAATTATTAATAGTTTCGTGTATGAGGGTGTTATGATATCGATACATTTTTATTATTAAAGTACAATTTATTAATATATTATAATTAATATAGGCATTTAAACCTAGTATTTTAAGCCAATTGCTCATTTTATTGTTTTGTTTATATTCGTCTGTCGAACTAAAAACTATATGTAATCTGTGGCGACACTGTAAGTTCGAGCTATTATGCTACAGTTTGATACACTACTAGTACTTGCACAGCATAATATTTAATCGCCTTTACAAAATAAATAAAAATACATAATAGAAAAACAGGAACTTGCCTGCATTATTATTCCCAAAATATTTTTGTAATAAATAATTTCGAATATGGAACTGTAGACGGAAGTATCGCTCGTGGTTGTGTATATGTCCGACAATCCTAACGCTTGTAGCACATACAACAGGTGTTCCACTGAAAACATATGAACATTGAATATTCTTTATAATACTAATCATATGTAGGACAATTTACACACTGCTCTTGTCGCAAACTAAGCTATAGACCTGTACTGGGTGTACCAGAAACAACAATATAATACATATTATATTTTATAAACACCCAGACCATGACACTGTACAAAAAACATACTAATATTTTTTTCCATAGGTGGGAATCGAACCCATGACATCCGGATACCACGCTAAAGGCGCAACCACTAGTCTACGGAGGCGGTCATTATCATTATCTTATTATTTATAAAAATATATACTCATTCAATACACAAAACAACACAATATTTAATTAACCTGTATAAAAAACATTACATATAATATTTTATTCTATAATTGATTTAAATATAGTTCTAAATAAGTACTAAATAATAAATAAACAAATCTATTATTGTAGGAGATATTTAATTTGTGTTTTTTTTTTATGAGAGAATAAATAATTGTTGGTTATATAGATTTGACAAAATATAACCGGAAGCTAGTGATAGTGTGACACCCAATATAATGTTACAATATTTGGTGACTTGGTCATAGCTACATTGGTATATTAAGCTGTCCTCAACTGCCTCCACTCTGATGAGTAAATCCTTCATCCGCATACCAAACCTCAACACCAGAAGAGTACAGGTCAGGTTGTTGAAGTAAAATAGGAAACCCGCTGAAATAACAAATGTATTACATACAGATGCAAAACCGACAAGTGACTAATCATATTTAAGTATCAGTCTGGGTTCACCGGTTTTCAGGAGGCTATTGCATTATTTTCTTGTGGAGGTGCTAGTCTCCTTTCCGGTTGCGGTTACGAAACGGTTGTTTATGTGACGATAAAGCAACGAGGATTTAAATTACAAAAGTAGAAATCAGTCCTTGTTGACGCCCATTTCGTGTGTGAAAAGGCAAGTAAAAAAAAATAATTTAATAAATCTATTTTTGTCACCATATTGTAGTTATTCTGGTGGCAGACATTTGATACTTCGTCATATATTTTTTTTTTTCAATGAAACAAAAGTATAATAATAAAAAAATAACGTTACGTTTTGAAATACTCCATTCTCGATATATTTATTTCAGCTCTGTATTTTTTCTTCAGATGTTAACAAAAATCTAAATTGCTTAAGATTTGACGGAGATATAAAGTAATATCCCAACAAAATAAAAAACATGGTACGCCCCGAATTGAGATGCTCCTCCGAAGAGCTTATAGAGGAAAATGAGACGTAGCTTTTTTTAATTAATAAATAATATATTTCTTACAGCTTCGTTTAATGCTAAGTCCAAGGTAGAGCAGGTCATATATAAGGAATAATGTCATCATAATTTGTATGGTAACACTGATCATGTAGAAAATCATGTAAAAAGATTGCATTCCATGTAAACCTGAAATGAAAAAAAATAATTTACTAAGAATAAAATAAATAAATAAATACCATCACGGGTGCCAATTTGGCTCCCGAGAACCGTTTTAAACGGCCTCAGGGTCCCAGCGGAGGGATTAACCCATCCTCATTTCGCCGATGGTATTAACCTAACAAGTGGCGAGCTTGTTGCGGTGTTTATGATCAAATAGCCTGGTTGTATAAAGCGGTCACCCATCCCAGGCCTTGTTGTCATCTGCTTAACCTTGTTATCAGTTGCACAGTGACTTAACCACTAGGCTGGGGCTGCTTTTTTACTATTATATACTAAGAAATCCGTTAAATTATTTATTAATTGCAATTTTTAAAGTCAAATTAAAATATAATAAAACATCAACAACAATTTTGAGATGCTTCATATCCACGACAGAATTTTGGTAAAACTGCCGCTGTAATAGTTTTTTGTTTTCTGAACTTGCTACATATTACCACGTTTATATATATAAATCGCGTATATACGTCGTATTGAATACATATTCAATACGAGTATGATACTTATATTTATATATTATCAATACTTACACCCTAAAATAATTCGGACTTTTGTAGTATGTCGGATGTTTGTAGTGAATTTTAAAATGTAATCAATACTTACATTAAATATATTTTATGACGTAAATTTCATCTCAAACCATTGTCAGCTAATTGCTATGCTAACAAATTAATAATTTAAAAATAAGCGTTAAAACATAACACGAATTGCTTGCATAGGTTTTCTATCTATGGATAATTCGGAATAAAACCTATTACTTAAAAGTTTCAGGAAAGGCCAAAAATAATTAAATTTACGTTAAATTAAATTAAAACCGCAAAATATTGTAACGACATCATGTAGCCGGCAAAGTGGGAGCGACCAATGCTGTTTAACAGAACACGAAGTAGTCCAGCTTGCAGCAATCAGGTAGATAAAGAGTCACATCCCGTGCTCCAATAAAATATCATATAGACAAAGAATAATGCCGCTCTTCAATCACGGCAATATTCACAAATAATGTAAAAACACCCACCTCACATCACCGACAGACTTTTCCATTCCCGTAACTGGAAAAAGCCCGACATATCTGCAAGACAAAAACGTGGGTCTTATCATTACCAGCAAGGCGGGTTTAGTTTTCTTAATACGCAAAGTTTTGCCCATTTCCATGTTTGGGTCCGTTTTGGACGACCTCGGTGGAAGAGTCATCGCGCTTGGAATGCTGATAACATAATCATTGAGGCTCCCCTAACTAGACCAAAGACGTTTTAAGTAAACGATATTTAGGTGGGAGGGAGGGATTTTTTTGCCGATGGTATTCTAAATATATTCAATACGTGGTGGCCGAATTGGTTAAACCTTAGACTTAAAAACAGGTCCCTGGTTTAAACCCCGGTGTTTACCGATGAGTAGTTATTGTAAAATTATATGTACATTTGTTTAACAACACCACTAGACTAAAGACGTTTGAAGTTAACGATATTTAGGTGGGAGGGAGGGTTTTTTTGCCGATGGTATTCTACATATATTCAATACGTGGTGGCCGAGTTGGTTAGACCTTAGACTTAAAAACAGGTCCCTGGTTTAAACCCCGGTGTTTACCAATGAGTAGTTATTGTAAAATTGTATGTACATTTGTTTAACAACACCCCTACAGTGCCACGGAGAGCGCGATAACCTGTCGGTTCCAGTTTCACTACACAGACTTCCTTAACTGTTTATAGATGGGTTACTAAGTCTATCCAAAAATCGCGATGAGTTAGCCACTTGTTTGGTGTACAATCATAGAACCGGCTAGGACGAGGTGGGATTAAAACCCCCTCCGCTGGGTACCCCGAGGCCGTCCAGGCGGTCCCCTGCGCCGTAAGGTACCCGTGATGATATTTATTATTTATAGTGAGGGTTCTATAACTTCGCTAGGCCGACCGGCAAATTTCGTTACATACAGATGCAAAAACCCGTCAAGTATCAAACGGTTTATTTTCAGGGACTTTTCCATTAGGTTTTTGTCGAGGTATATAAGAGAATTTAGGCGTAAAAAAAGCCTCAACCGCACTTTTTATACATCAATATTAAACTTTCAATAGATGTTCCTTAGGGGAGGATATGCTCATTTAAATGTTTTTGGTGGTATCTCTATAATTTCGCTAGAACCACCAATTACCGGTTCGTAACCACCCCCATACAGATGCGCAAACTATCATGTTACCTAGTCATGTTTGGTTTTTAGCCGATATGGGTTCATCGGTTGTCTTCGTTTAGGGATCAAAGTAGCGAGAAAATTAAATGTAACTCGTAATACAAATTCTTTTGTATTACCCATTTCGTAACAGCATCATTTAGCCGACATAGTGTTATACTATACTAATACATATTATATTTTATAAATACACAGGCCGTGGCACTACTTAACTGTTTTAATGAAAAATATTAATATTATTTTGGCTGAGTTGCGATCCCACGACCTCGAGTACAATGCCAACGACGTAACCACTAGACCACGGATAGGTATTTCCCTTTGTCGGTTTAATGGAGTAAGGTCAATGGACAAAGTGTTGTACTAGGGGTGTTGTTTTTCTTGTGTCCAGTGTGTTTATTTATGTGGGACCAGAAATTATTATTATAGCTGTGGAAGACAGCTGTTGAATATATGATAGGGGTTCGTTGTATAAATCTGTTATATTTTTTTTTAATATTTTACAACAAACATTCATTCAGTTTAATTATCGTCACTTCAATTTTACTTTGATTAGAAGAGTTTTTTTTAGCTTAGATTGAGCAATTAAAACTTTAAGTCATTTTAATTGACAATTAAAAGTAAATTTTATTAATTAAAAGTTTATTTTAATTTTTTTGCAAGTTATAAAAGTTTTCTAGTTATCAAGGCTCTAAAGTGTATATTAAAAAAGTTAATCGATATCGGTATTTTTATTACAAGGTATAATACATAATATGTTAATATACTAATCATTTTTATTATTCAAATTTTCTTTTTCACATTATTCTGGCCAGAAAATTATTCTCGCCACTTGTTAGGTGTTGCCTCCGAATACCATCGGCGAAATGAGGATGGACAGCCTCCGTAGACTAGCGGTTGCGCCTTTGGCGTTGTATCCGGAGGTCGTGGGTTCGATTCCCACCCATGGCAAAAAAAATATTAGTACGAATTTTCTGTACAGTTTGTCATGGTCTGGGTGTTTATAAAATATAATATGTATTATATCGTTGCTTCTGGTACACATAGTACAAGCCTAGAGCTTAGTTTGTGATCAGAGCAATATGTGTAATTTGTCCTACATATAAAAAAAAAAAAAAAATCCCTCCACTGGGACCTTGAGGCCTAATCGGGAGGTTTAAACGGTTCTCGGGAGCCAAATTGGCACCCGTGATGGTATTTATTATTAACAATAATAATGATATGTATAAATTAATAATGTTGTGTACAATTCTGATAATTAATATTGTCCAATGTTAACAGAATATTTAATCATTAGTAGCATCTAATTAGTAAGTAGGCAATTTTAATAAATAATAATGTAAATTATATGTATACATTTAATTTGATAGGTGATTGATATTATAATTATGTAAATAAATAATATATAATGTTTAAGTATAGAGTACCTAATATGGTTTAGGTAATGTTAATATAATTGTGAAATTTACTAATACTTAGTATGTACAAAATAATAATATAAAATATTCAGAGGGTTTGTTCTCATAAATACCTGTCCGGTACTTATAAGACGAACACAGGTATGCGACCCCGGATACCTCGAGCTATCATTATTTTTTTTCTCTCCATCTCCCTAAAGTAAAGATATCCTAATGTTTTCCTCTACTCATTTCCAAAAACCAATATCCTATCCTCTAATTCCTAATGCCAATCTAAGTGGTAGGCGCCCATCAGGTAATATCATAGTCTTACTCCAGCAAGCGGGGCTCTGCTGGAGTGGACCGACTTAATTCCCTAGCTATTCGTGGGAACACTATGAGTATTTTTAATCTAAAAAAATCACAGGGCGGCGACCATATTCGCCATATGTCAAAATTTCCCACGAGGCGAAAAGCGGGCAGCGGAGAGCCGAGTTGCAACGTTGTATGCAGAGGGATATACAACATTTATAACAATACAAAGATATTGGATATCCTTTGCGTTAATGAAACGAAAAGAAAGGGCTCAGGCATCACACACCATGGCCTCTGTACCGCTATCTGGTCTGGTGTAGGGGCGACAATCCGAGCGAGTAAGGGTGTGGGGCTGTTTCTGTCTGAGAGAATGACAAAGTGTATGACTATAAATATGAATGTGTGTCTCCCAGGCTCTTATGGGTTAGGCTTAGAGTGGGGCTACTCAGACTGTTTATAGTAGGAGTGTATGCCCCGGATACATCTAAGCCACCTACAGAAAGAGAAGAATTAAGAGGAGAAACTAAGAGAAGTTTTGAATGTTGCTAGATTAAATGAAAGAATTATTATGTTAGGCGATTTTAATGCATGGGTTGGAGTAAAAAGAATGCATTTAGACCACGTGTTGGGTAAATTTGGAGATGAGCGAGTGAATGAAAATGGTGTAAACTTAATAGATTTATGTTTGGAAAAGAATCTTGTTGTGACAAATACAATATTTAATCACAAAATGATTCACAAGTATACATGGCAGAAAGATAAAGATAGAAGTATGATAGATATCGTGATTGTGGATGAAAGACTGGTTAGTAAAGTTGCAGATACAAGAGTATTTCGGGGCCTCAATATTGGAACAGACCATTTTCTTGTGGTTTTACGGATATATGGTCTGTTCAAGTGTTGGAAAAATCGGCCTCGGAATACGGTAACAATACTAACGAGAATAAAAAGAGAAAAGTTGCAAGATACGGAAACGAAAGAAAAATATGTAAGTAAGTTAAAGGATAAAATAGGGGAAACATGCAATTTGAGAATGATAGTCTAGACGAAGTTTGGGTTAAATTCAAATCCCGAGTGACGGAAACGGCAGAAGTAGTATGCGGAGTAAGTAAGAGGAAGAATGCAAGAACCAACATGTGGTGATGAGGTAAAGGATCTGGTTAGTGAGAAAAAGAAAAAATAGATCTACTTTCTAAAAAAGCTAGTAGACGGGTAAATGGGGGTGTGACAGATGAGGAGGAATCAAGTCATCCTTGCATCATCGGCATATGAGTTACAACAAATGATTAACAATGAATTAGAAAGGAAAGGCATGAAAGTAAATGTGGATAAAACCAAAGTTTTGGTTTTGGAGAGAGAAGATGACATGACAGAATGTGAGATAATGATAGATAGTAAGAAAGTGGAACAAGTTAAACAATTTGTTTACTTGGGAAGTGTGTTTACAAGAGATGGTAAATGTGTGGAAGTTATTGAAAGTCGAGTGCAAAAGGGTAATGTAGTGAATGGTGCCTACACAGCATAATGAGCAGCCAAATTATGTCTAAAAAGTCTCGGATGGCTGTTCACAAAGCGGTGCTTGTTCCTACATTAATGTTTAGAAGTAAATGCTGGGTATGGCAGAAGAAGCATGAAAGTAGGATTAATGCCGTAGAAATACGGTCATTAAGGAGTGCTTGTGGAGTAAGAATTGCGGATAGAGTGAAGAATACAGTTGTGCGTGAAATGTGTGATTTGAAAGAAGATGTAGTGACAAGGATTGAGAAAGGAATGTTACGGTGGTTTGGGCACTTTAAGAGAATGAATGAAAAGAGACTGACGAAAGAGATTTATGAATCAGAGGTGAATGAAAGAATAAGGCGGGGTCGACCCAAAAGAATGTTCCTTGACCAAATCGGGGACATTCTCAAAAAAGCTGGGATCCCTAGTGCCCACAACCGTAGAGCTTGTATGAAGAGAGTGGTAGATGTGAAGGAAGCGAGAGAGTTATGCCAGGATCGTTGTAGGTGGCGCTCCCTTGTTTCTGCCTATCCCCGTGGGAAAAGGGCGTGACAATTTTATTATTTATTATAATAATATAAATAACCATAGTGTAAAATTTGAGCTATTCAAAGTGAATATGAGGTTTAAAATATGTATATAAGAGATCTTAAATAATAATAATATGAATATAATAAATAATAGGTAGGTATAGAAATAAATTATTTAATAATAATTAATTAGGAATTACAGATTTATTATCCTTATATTTTACGGACCATAACTTGGCAAAAAATACTAACCTGTATTTTATATTAATTTTTATGGCGCAAGTGACTTTGTAGTTTGATGGTAAGCACTCCTACAAAGTCCACCTATCATGTCAATCAAAATGATTGTATACTATTTATTATACCTTAAGCAATAATATACAAAAACACTTAAATTGTTTCAGTGAGTAAATGGGTATGCGCGGCCAAACTATACATATAAATAAACTGTTTGTAAACAATAAATATAGTTTGACAAATCTTGAATAATACAATTACTCGTATGTTGGACATGTCACACATATTGCGCTGGTCCGAAACTAAGCTTTAGTGTACTATGTACTATGTGGTGAACCAGAAACAACGATACTAATTTAAAAAAAAATATAGCATTAGAAAACATAGACTACTCTAGTACTCTAGTCTAAACCTAGTAATAAGTTGTTTTGTCATTTTGTTGCATAAGTAGAAAACACTTGTTAAACTACACTTGGTTATATAAACGATTCTGAATAAAATGTATTTTTTTTCTTGAATTTAAAATTTATATAATGGTTTATTCAGACCACCTTATGGTATCAACATTTGATAAATGCGGTCTATCAATACATTGTTGTTTACTATAATTATTCGCTCCCACAATGCCGGCTATATAAAAAACATACGAATATACACTGGACAGCAGAAAAACCGCTTGTAACTCTAATCCGATTTCCTCAAAAAGTATTAAACGTACAACTATCAAAGTTGTTCAGAAAGTGACTTTTAAGACGATAACAATTGTATTAATCAGTTTATTAAGTGTTGTAGTTTTGCCATGGATCGAGCAGAAATCGAACCCACGAGCACATGAAAGCAAACTACACCATAATAACGGCATACATTTAATGGGCTTAACGGACAGCATTAATGTTAATAATAATATTATCGGTCACCATAAATCAAAGCTTAATAATTCAGTTTCCTATTCCAAAATAAATAAAACAATGTCAACACGTGTCTGAGTAAATAGTTTGTGGTCGCCTCATACATATATATATATATTGATATCCGTGCGTTAGTTCTACGTCTAACTGGTATTAAATTCTGGTTTTGGTATAATTTTTAAATAAATAAAAATATGATTAACAGTTACGAAAATAGGGTACAATGGCCCAGCCTCGGTTAGAAAGGATTATAAAAAATAAACAATGCAGTGAAATCCATAGTTCTATGAAAGTTTCAATGGTATTAAGTCGCTTTATGGGATTTTTTCCTGTTTCAGGATTATCCGAACGAACTAATGAACTGTTGCAGTAAGTTCTTTCTTTTGTCTTTTTAACTGCCTTTATAAGTCGACGCATATAATGTGTGTTCAGGCATAATTTTTGTAATGTAATGTAGACCGTAAAAGCATATCAGTTTCTAGATCACGGGTTCCTAACCCTGGTGTGTTTCTGTTCGTTTGCCTCGTTGTGCCTCACAGAGCAGGTTACTCTGTCCCAGTTTTACTATACAAACTTGTGAAACTGTTGTCTATACAAACACCGCAAGCTTGTCACTTGTTCGGTGTAGACATCAGTACATTATCAGCTACGACGAGGATGATGACTTAACCGATTTGGATAAAAATTACAAGCGAGTAGAATTTATTCTGAAATCGGTAATAGATAATACCTATTTATTCGGCCAAAGTTTCCCGTGAGACATCCTGGATATTATTTTTACGTCAATGAATTTGAATGTACTCTCTCTAATGACTCATACCATCGGCTACCATCCGCTGGGTACCCTGGGGCCGTCTAGGCGGACTCGGGCGCCGTAATATTTTATCATCACGGGTGATGATAAAATATTAATAAAATATATTAAATCATAATAAAACTAATCCGGATATATTAGTAAAATAAAATTTAATTATTTTATTTTCTTCGTAACTGAGTAGATGTAGATGTTAGTAACATGTCCATCAGAAACCACCAAGACAACATGGCGTGCAAATATTAGTCCTACCTACTGGATTATTTTCATTGCAATACTATATAATTATATAATATAATAGTGGGTACTAAATAAAATATAAAGTGTCTTGTATATAATTGTCTCCAAACAATTACAATCTAGGATTGATAAGCCCAGACTAAGCGTGCTTAAATTCGACCTCTTCGACATTTTGTATATATCAGGCACCATTGGGGTCTCTAAAATAATGCAAAAAAAAAATGTTTCAGATTTAAATTCAAGTCCCTGTTGGTGTTATACATCGCGGCGACAGTTGTGGGTCAAATAACTTTGTGTGTGATGGGGATTCACCATTTTATTGTAAAAGAATTATCGCTTTTGAATACTTGTAAGTATTATTATTTTTATAGTAAGTTTATATATATTCAATAGCATACGTAAAAATATTAATAGTGGTGATAAGCGGTAAGATCGCGAATGAAGTGTTCTTAATAGTCCTTGAATTTATTTACTTAGAATAAATATATAAACGGGTATCTTGTTTTAATAGCTACATTATAAAATGCTACATATAATACATAGGACAATGGACAGGCCATTTGAGTTTTTATGGCTCGAGAACCACTAATCTGATTTTTATTATATTTTATTATAGATATTATGTTCTCTGACCACTATACATAGGTTTATATTCACGTATGATATAATATTTTTGCACGGTAGTTGCCTAAGGAGAATAGCTGGGCATTAACTCGTTAATCGTTAATTAACGAAGTTAACATTTCGAGTAACGGATTCACTTTTAAGTTAACTTAAAAATATGTTATCGGACTCGTTTACATCCGTTAAATTTCCCAAAGTCTGTCAATCGTTAGTCCAGAACAGATACCGCACAATATTCGCAAGACTGTTTATTAAAAAAAAAAGCGCTGCAGTTGAACGTTTTTCTCCACGGGCAAGGATATACGGATATACGAGCCTCGCTTTTAGACGAGAACTTTAACATATTAATTATCATAAAGGGGAATATTCATATTATGATAGAAGACTAAATTGACAGATAAATTGGACGGACTAGTATCGATCGTTTCGTCTAAGATGTAATTGGTCTATATAGTAATTCATCCTAATAGCAATTGGTCATTACATTACTATCAAATCGTCTTAAAATGTGTTCGTCTTATTAGTGTTTCGTCCAGAACATAACTAGTGTATTTTAATAAAATAATATTAAAAAAATCAAATGAATGAAAAAACATTGTTTGTCAACATGCCTATATTACACACTAATAATTTATACCCGTCTTTTTTTTGTTTCTAACCTGTTAACTTCCAGAACCAACAGTTTTTATAAGAAGGTGCAATTTTTTAATTACTATTTTTCTGAAATTTTCTGAAATATACGCTTTAACTTTTAACGAAGTTAACTTTTTCAGTAACGGATTAGCGATTAACGAAATTAACTATTTTATTAACGGTGCCCAGCTATGCTAAGGAGCGAAAGATATTATCAATCGCACTTTGAACGAATTTGACTGTATTCAATTTAAAAGCGTAATTTGGACCACGGGGTATTAAACATAAATTGTTTTTAATTTTTAGCAAATTTATTATTCTCAAGTATCGGATTGGTTTCGACAGTACTACTATCAAAGTTGGCCCGAGAATGGCCGAGATTTATAACAAAGTTGACCGACCTGGAACATAAACTCCCGCTATTTATAGACAACAGATCTTCTAGACAATGTAATGCCATATGTGTTATTTTTATGCTTCTGGCTATGGGTGAGAATTATTTTATTACTACTGTATTTTTTTTTTTCTAAATACTGTGTGTATTTTACTCGGCGCTATTTCTAGCTTGTTTTAACTGATGGTTTAATATAGGTATTCTTAGGCTAAAAATAATATTACTACATTAATTAAATTATTTACCTTTTTTGTTATAGTTTTTTTTTCTAGTAGGTATCTAAGTAATTGAAAGTTTAATAATAATAATTAAATATTTCCCACATATTGCCGGTGGCGCCATATTCTGTTATAACGGAAGCTTGTCAAATAAAGAAATCCCATAAACAATATGTTAAACAATTAGCTACAGAAGAGGTTAAAAATATATGCACTCTATTCCATTGTATTACAAGTGCTTTTGGCGTAAAATCTTTCAGTATTTTCGTGTCGTAGCCATGGTAGATAAAGGATTTCGTTATTTTGACAATGTTACGTTACCTATAAAAGAAACAGAATATGGCCGCTGGTTACATACTTTGAAGTCCTAGTACGTTAGTTAAAAGTTATTTTGATACTAAAATATTGTTTTTTTATTTTATTAAAAGAAAACTGGTTTCCGACATATATATTTTTTGAAAAAATGAGGCGAGTAAATATGACAAATATACGAAAAAATTTTGTTTTTATATAAAAGCCATGTTTGTCTATATATTTGAGCCATATGCTCGTAGATGATAATGTTCCGTGCTTATGACGACATGTCACAACTTACTTTTTTATAATTAGAAAAAACAAAACAAACGATATTACTTTCTTAATTAATAATAATATGTAGGACAATTTTACACATATTGCTCTGGTCACAAACTAAGCTCTAGGCTTGTACTATATGAACCAGAAACAACGATATAATACATATTATATTTTATAAACACCCAGAGCATGACAAACTGTACAGAAAAACGTACTTATATTTTTTTGCCATGGGTGGGAATCGAGCCCACAACCTCCAGATACAACGCCAAAGGCGGAACCACTAATCTACGGAGGTGGTCTAATTGTATATATATAATTTCTAACATTATTATTAAAATGAAATATTTTCTTATTTTCAAACGCTCATTCTCAATGATATGTTCCAGTGGAACACATGCTGAGCATACACTTTCACGTGACTTTCGTTACCCATTGTCCTATAAAGGCCAGCGTCGTAGAAAGCTATTACTATCATACTATTCCATCTGTATTTAGCTTCACCACTTTTACTTTACCATGGAAAGCGTGTTTTGCTGAAGTAAGTATTTTTTATATATCTCTTGTGTTTATTGGTTTATGGGAGAACACTTAACAAATTAAATATACGTGGTGGCCGAGTTGCTTAGACCTCACACTTAAAAACACTATATATTTTTTCACAGTTCAAACCCGGGTGAGTACCAATATTTTTTTCATTAAAAAATGTATGAACATTTATTTGGCAACACCAGTATTAAGTGCCTCGGAGATCACGTCAAGCTGTCGGTCCCAGTTTCACTAACTTGTGAAACTGATAATTTAGATGGGTTATTGAGTATATCCAAACATCGCGACGAGATAGCCACTTTTTCGGTGTACGGCGGCTACGACGAGGTGGGATTAAAACTCCTCCGCTGGGTACCCTCGGCCTAACGGCGCCCGAGGCCGCCTAAAGAGCTGGTGGCTTTAGGCGGTCTCGGGCGCCGTTTGGCCCCCGTGATTATTTTAATTAAACACTTATGGCCTTATTCAATATTATTAATTAAACACTTATGGCCTTATTCATAAAAACTTATTGAGTTGTTGAACAATAACACTCTAGAAGAAGGTTTTTTTTCTTTTATATATTATTTTGTAAAAAAAAAGAGAAAACATTTTATAACTAAAGTGTTTTTCAAGGACTCAATAAGTTATTATGAATACGGGTGTTAGTTAGTTTTGGTTTGTCCGCAGATTGTCAGAATTCAAACAACATTTCTCTGGACATTTATTGATGTTTTAATAATGCTGTTTTCTTATTATTTGAAACGTTTATTTCAACAACTAAATAAATATATTAATAGGAAAAGGTCGAAGGTAAGTTGTTGCATTGTTATTTTATATACCCTAGCAAAGCCCTAGCGTGATGGTGATATTTTGAATAAATATTATATATATTTATTACTAACTTGTATCCGCAAATTCCTAAGACAACCCCGATTAGGTATAATTTAGGGTTTTAGTAAGTAATTACCTACCAATCACTGTATACGAAAAAATTTAATTTCTCAAAAAGTAAATAGAACATCAAAAATATTTTTATGTCATTATACTATACCCAACTTTTGTTTATAGATCACTTCTTTATATCTGGTGTATTTAAAATCTTTTCCTAAGGGATTCTTTAAACACAAACACCCTAAATATCTGCCGTCCCTTTCTGTAAGTATATAGCTATTTAATAACAAAAAAGTATATAAATCGGTCCTAAAGTAGTCATTGACAGACAGACGACTCGAATTCTAAAAATAATCGATTATTATTCTATAGACTATTAGGAGTCCATCCGGCCATTAAAAAAAAAATAGTACAGATTTTTTTAATTTAAATTTTATTATATTATATTTACTCGACTGCCACCTGATGCGAAGCAGTATGTAGATCCAATAACAAATGCAACCAACAATTATCAGACGTAATCATCGACGTACCTATATATATCTACATTTTTCTAGGCATCAAAAGCATGGGGCGTTCTAAGGGCGCATTACTCTAACCTGGTGGCCATGGTGCGGCTGACAGACTGTCACCTTAATGGAATCATACTACTCTCCTTCTTCCCTAACTTGTTCTACATTTGTTTACAATTGTTTAACACTCTCAAGTAAGTTGTAATGCTTAGGAACGTAGTTTTTTCTTTTGTAATTTTAAGTTTTCTTATTGTTGTGTATTTAGGGATTATTTTTATTTTTTGCTTTAATTTTTAATATCTTGGGTAGTTTTAGATTTGATTATTTAATTTTTTTCTGTATTTTTTACTTACTTTTTAATCGCGTTTATTAAATTTAAACAATATGCCTTCTACCGTCCTCGTACATAATAGGCATCGGCTGAAAATTAGCGCTACAGCGCAGTCTGTTGTAGCTTGTGCTGAGCCGATTACCTATTTGTCCCCGCGCAACACGCAATCTGTTTACAGTTATAAGATATATTATAATAATTTGTCAAACTTGAATATGTGTTGTTTGGTGTATAAATAAAGATTTATATTCTTTCTTTCTTTCTTTTCTTTCTAAAGTACATGAGAAAACAAGAACGGGCGGTTGGTTTGACGATGGAATGTCCTTCATATTATTATTATTTGAATATACATATTCTATGGCCCCTATGTGGTCTAAGGAATTAACGATATCTAGTGGCTGTGTAAAAACGTGGTGGCCGAGTTAGTCGGACTTGGACAGATCGTTTAATGTGGCAGTCGAGTTGGACAGACAGTTAATATATGGTAGTGGAGTTGGATATACCCATTAAATGTGTTGTAGTGTTGGACAGACTGTATACATATGTGGCCGCGTTGGAGAGACCCTTTATATGTTTTGTATTGTTGGACATACTATGTATATGTGTGGCCGAGTTGGAAAAATCGTATTTTGATAGTGGAGTTTGACAGAACCTTTATATGTGTTGTAGTGTTGGATATACTGTATATATATGTGGTAGTCCAGTTGGCCAGACCCATTAAATGTATTATATAGTGTTGGACAGACTGTATATATGTGTGGCCGTGTATATGTGTGTGGCCGAGTTGGACATATCCTTTATATCTATTAAAAAAGTAAGGTTGGACAGACTGTATATATGTGGCCGAGTTGGACAGACCATATATATTATGTGTGGTAGTACATACGACGTGGTGGGAATAAAATCCCTCTGCTGGATACCTTTAAAACAGGAGCTGCTGCAGAATCAGCCGCACGGTCTAAATGCAACAAGTACACGGAGATCATAATCAACCATCATTTCATTCCATTTGCAATAGAAACGATGGGCCCGTGGTCCGAGGACGCTCTGGCATTCTCCCGCGAGCTTAGTAATAAGCTCCGTTTAGTGACGGGTGAACCTTTGAGTAAGGAGTACTTTATTCAAAGGGTCAGCCTCGCTGTGCAACGGGGGAATGCAGCGAGTGTTCTCGGAACACTGCGCTCATCCAATTAACTTTTTATTTTTTAATTTTTAATTTTAAATATAATTGTTATTTCTTTTTTATCTAATAAATGACAAGAATGTAGGTACATATATAATGTAAAAAAAAACAACTAGTATATTATTTTCAGGGCACTGAACGGAGTTGAACACAGAATCTACTATACTTACTCCTTTTTAATCCTCGTGTTCAGAGCCTATACTGTGTCTATTATTGCCGCAAACATCCACAATTCTGCTCACCAGCCACGAGATGCTCTCTGTGACGTGCCAGCACCAGCTTACTCCTTGGAAGTAAGTTTGACTAAACCTGTATTCTCAATATCTTCACACTACTAAGACCACATCCACAATTCTGCTCACCAGCCACGAGATCTCTCTGTGACGTGCCAGCACCAGCTTACTCCTTGGAAGTAAGTTTGACTATACCTGTATTCTCAATATCTTCACACTACTAAGACCACATCCACAATTCTGCTCACCAGCCACGAGATGCTCTCTGTGACGTGCCAGCACCAGCTTACTCCTTGGAAGTAAGTTTGACTAAACCTGTATTCTCAATATCTTCACACTACTAAGACCACATCCACAATTCTGCTCACCAGCCACGAGATCTCTCTGTGACGTGCCAGCACCAGCTTACTCCTTGGAAGTAAGTTTGACTATACCTGTATTCTCAATATCTTCACACTACTAAGACCACATCCACAATTCTGCTCACCAGCCACGAGATGCTCTCTGTGACGTGCCAGCACCAGCTTACTCCTTGGAAGTAAGTTTGACTATACCTGTATTCTCAATATCTTCACACTACTAAGACCACATCCACAATTCTGCTCACCAGCCACGAGATGCTCTCTGTGACGTGCCAGCACCAGCTTACTCCTTGGAAGTAAGTTTGACTAAACCTGTATTCTCAATATCTTCACACTACTAAGACCACATCCACAATTCTGCTCACCAGCCACGAGATCTCTCTGTGACGTGCCGGCACCAGCTTACATCTTGGACGTAAGTGTGGTGGAACATATATTCTCTATATATTTACATTACTAGGGTCTAAATCCACAACTTTTTTCACCAGCCACATCTATACTAGCTACAATTAAGTGCTTGCAACTATTGGCATCAATTCTTGGAGTTTCGAAAAGTTTCAAAAAAAAATTAATTGACTTCATTTTATATTTTAATAGTTGAAAATAGTGTGTCAGTGCCGAAGCTACAAAATATACATTTATCCACCTCTCAATTATAGTTTTTTGTCAGCGTGCATCCTGCAAGCATCAGACATACGATTAAAAAATCTGAAAAGTGTGCGCGGTTGGTGGACTGAATCGGTAATTGTTATCACAATATTTCTACCACAATGTTGACAGTCTGCACACGGCCTTAGACTACCTAGCGATTTATTTTTTACCTACCGTATTGAAAGCTAATTTTAAATAAACTTCATGTGTGTTAATCTAGTCGTTTATTCAAGAATGTTCGTTCTCTTCCTAACTAATTAGCTGTCATTCAAAGTTTTAAACTTAGATTAAACTTGGTTTAATATAGGTGCTTTGTCTTATGAAGCTACAAAACAATGCTATAATATACTCATCTCACTCTTGCTATTTTAATTAAGCACTGTGGCAGTATATTATATTGCTAGAGTGAGAGTAATTGACACACTTGACACACATCTGATCAGCGTATAATACGCTCCGAAGACATTGTACTATTTGTTTGGGTAATTGCATCCGATTCTATGTGAACACCACAATGAGCTTGCCACTGGTTCGGTGTAGACTCAGAAAATCATTATAGTATAAGCGCCGTATAAGATGATGCACTTAGCATTAGATACAGATCTTCTACCTATATATTATGACGACTACTAGGAGTAGCCAGGGTAGAATTACCTCTTCAACTGAAAAGAACTCGAATCAATCGTCCACATTCAGCAAGGATGTAAATTTTGCACCGGTTTTTTTAATATATTTTAACAAATAGTGAGAGCCTTTGCATGGAATATTCTAAAATTGGCTTCTCCCAATCTTAATCATCTATAAGGTTAGCGTTGTATCAAGAGAACGTATGTTCGATTTCCACTCTTATTTACTACAATTTGCTTTAACTTGTGTTCCAGGTCCAGAGGTTTAATCGTCAAGTGACGTACACTACTGTCGCGTTAAGTGGTCTCAATTTCTTTTATATTACTAAAAAGATGATTCTTAAGGTAATCCAAACCATTAATACGGGCCTAATGATTATAAAATCATCGCTAACAGTTTCGTAATTTAATACTGTTAGTGTTAATGCATGTATTATAAATATTTTTTAAGATTTTTGATTCTTCAATCTACTGTGGGTTTACTTGTTTTTAGCAGTATTCTGCATGGATTTCTTATCTAGGTTATAGTCTCCTTTAAGGGTGCGGCTACGAAACGGACATTTGATTTGACGATAAATCAGCAAGAGTATTAGATTAGACTCTTGCAAACTAATGCAAATTTGTCTTTGTGTGTCAAAGTTAATTTGCGAATTTATGACCGCATTATTTAACGGCACAGTAGGAGAGAGAGATCAATGCTAAGTCATCAATGTATTGATCGACTCCATTCATGGACTTTGTAGTTCTGCTTACCATCAGAGATTCAAAGTCACATGCCGTGCTTCTATTAAAAATAAGTATTTAGCGGAGTGCCCCAGATGTGTGATATTATAGCGTTCAATGCATGGCCGAATCTACTATTTATAAAGAATCTGCTCTGAAGGTTTGGGAGAAAATGCACCTTCAGAATCAACAGCCACCTAAGTGATAGGAAACACACCTCGATATAAATTCTCCTGACAACCGGTAAACCTACAGGCTCATAACGAGTCGAATAAACGTTCTTTCTTATTTTTTTCTTATAGTGTACTGTACAAGGTAAAAAATAAATCATTAAATAATAATAATTTGTCTTTTTATTATTTTAGGTTGTGGGAACTATAGTGACTTACGAATTGGTGATGTTCCAATTCAATAACGGGCGCAAGGCTCCGAGCGTTGTTGGTAATGGAACGGCGACGATGGCTCCAACCTGAATCAACTTTATGAAAATAATAAAATGTAGGATTTAATATATATACAACAAATGAGTTAATGAACATATGAATTATATGACAATTAGTTTGATGAAACTAGATTATATATAATCTCTAAAAGAGAAAGACAAAGACAAGTATATGAAATCTGAATTAAATAACTAAAATTACATGAAGTGTTTATTTTATTGTTTATATAGTTTATTTATCTATTAACTAAGCATTGGTAAAATAATTTAAAAAAACACCAAAAAGTAATCAAGGATCTTAAGAGATGACCAGCAGCCGCTGCTAGAGCTGCGCTGTCGCGTTCAATAGGCGATAGATAAAGATTTAAGTGAAATAAAGTTAAAAAATTGTATAAAACAAACATTAATCCATAGGGCTTACTATAGAGTTAATGACTATATTAATGATAAAGATGTCTGGACCCGTTCTGATCTGCAATTGAAGTCTCACAACTAGTATTGCCTTTTCAAATGAGTACCCTAGTAGGTATGTTAAATCTGATATTGTAATAACTTATTATTACTTAATTTATTTTTTATTATATTTAAATTTTATCTTTGGATAAGGTATATCTTATGATTACTTATTTATATGATGCAGGTACTCTGTTATTATATATTATTATTTAGTAAAGTGCCTGTACTCTTTAGTATTTGCAGTTCTGTACATTGGTACAGCAACCAATTGCTAAACTGTTAAATAATCTGCCATAGGGTGTTTTGCGCATGCTTTTAGTAGGGTTAGAGCATTTTATGTATGCTGCGATATGCATATCGGTAACTCAATGGCTATGTTCCTCTGTTAGTTTGTGTGAAGCACCAGAGTTTTTTTACTTGCTGGTACCTTTTTCTCCGGGGTGTCTCCGGAGGGATCGACTTTACAACTAGTGTTTACGCCCTTAAAGATACCAATCCATATAACTATGTTAATGCGATTGATGGTCATTTAAAAATATCTACAGCCAATATAATGATAATATAAGAACTAATATTTATGGCGTGGATACGGTTGGTGAGGTCGGTCGCCTCGGTGGCACCCTTGTATGGCAGATGATAATCGGAAGGTCAATGGAATCAGCTAACCACCTAGTCTTACACTAGTTGGTTATGTAGCGTGCGTTCGGTTGGTTGGTTTTTTTAATAATTTTATATATGACACCTTTTATTAATTAATCTATAATGGTTATATATATATAGCAGCCTAACCAAACGCACTCTAGACCTTATTGTTAAAACTTTCTTTTTTTTTTTGACTATTCATAAATATCTGTAAAGATTTACATGAAATAAATAATATTTGATTTGATTTGATTTGAAAGACTACTTTTTATCCTAAACCTTAGAAATCCTGACTTTTACCTGAAGAAATAACAAAACTGTTTGCTTCCTTGAACCAAGGACCCATCGTCTCTACTATAAAAGAAAGATAATGATATGAGTGTATAATTTGTGATTTTTTAAATGTTACTGACTTAGAAAGAAAAACTAATAAAAGTTCACGGTTTCTTACCAAATTTCTACTTTTTTTTTGCCAAGCCCATGCTCTATTCTATGATTATGTATTTCCTTTTTACAAATATTATTGTGAGTGTTCTAAAAAATATTCTTTATCTATAAAAGGTTAAAATTAGCCTCTACTATATATGGACGTATTCCACTTGGAGTTGACTGCTCTATTATCTTAGTATCGTATGAAGAAATTTGTAATAAAATAGAGCTTACAATATATATAGAAACAAATACATATAATTGTGTAAAGCAGTAAACGGAAAGATATAAATTAAAGTATTTCCGGGCCTTTAAGACACGTCTCGTCTATCGCTAAATCGGGGCTATGCAAACTTTGTTTTTGTATTGGATCACGGCATGTTACTTTGTGTCTACATGATGGTAAGCAGTGCTACAAAATCCAAGAATGGGGTCGAGCTATATGATACACTATTGTAAAACAGCAATGATCGCTTCCATACGCGCCGGCTAAATGACGCGGTTATGCATTTGGGCAGCAGTGTGAAGTTAGCGGCCAATTATAACCCGACCAAATCAAGAAGTCAAATTAAAACCATGCTTACAGAAGTCAAATAAAAACTTTATTATTTTATTCATTTTCTTATTTTATTATGTACCTAGATTATATATCTAATAAGTAAATAAGGTGGCATATACTTAGGAACGCTTTAAGGCGATGCTTTTTTTGGCCAAACGCTACTTATTCATATAAAAATTCTCTATCGGTGGCCTGAAAAAAAATATCAAGAGCAGACTAGGTTTATTTTATACCTAGTTCATATGCCTACCTAGCTGATAAATAGGGTGGCATGTACTTAGGAAATCTTTAAGCGCATGGTTTTCTGACAAAACTCTTTTTATTCATTGAAAAATGTATTTCTACACTATCGATGGCTTCCTACTATATAAACTACTAAATACTAGTCCTACTACTATATGAAAGAAGTCCCGCGAAAAAAAGTGGAACTAATAAAATTGAGGGTAAAGCAAATGTGCTAAATATACCTACGAATCAAAATATTTTTTTAGTAATATCAATTTTATTTGTATTCCGTCGCGCGACTGCAGCGCTCCGTCTGAGAGAATTCTTTCATGAAACGAACTTTACCTATAATGTCCTTTATGTACTGATACCCTTGACCCATATCAATAAAATACGAAATAAAAATTATATAATAAAACTTCTCAACTCATAAATATTTTGTCAATCCATCAATCTGTCCCACCGCAACCCAAAACGAATGCTTATTATGTAGAATTAGCGAACTTTCTCACAGGCGCTATGGGGAGTTATGGCATTTCGGTATTTCACAAAATTTTCTGGTTACACACGTTCAGTATATTTATGAGTTCTTTTTGAGCAAGAACATGGCAAGTCAATACTGGAAAATTGACAAAACATTTGTATTATTTAGGCAGAGATATTTTACGTAAAAGCTCGTACGTTGGTAAATCCTAGGTTTTACTAGACCTTTACCGACCCATGTTGGTAAACCATTATATAACTTTGGTACATTAGGTTTTATCTATGACGGTTGGTAAATATTGTTTTCTTTTAATAAGACAATGAACTATTTAACTTTTTTAAGCATACTTAATAGTACTCACCCATTCGTAAAAAAAAATACGTGAATGGACAATCCATTAACAACAAAATATGATTTGGCATTTGATAAAACCCTGCACAGTGGGATTCAGTTATCTGTCTGTGTGTGCGCATAAATATCTGTTACCTAAAGTGTATTTATTCGTACTTTCAGCCACTTCAAGATTGGAGACGGTAATGAATAAATAAAACAAATCATCACGGGTGCTTTACGGCGCCTGAGACCGCCTTAGGGTACCCATCGGAGGGGGTTTTAATCTCACATCGTCATTGCCGAACAAGTGGCTAGCTAGTCGCGATGTTTGGATAGACTCTTTAACCCATATATATATATATATACAGTTTCACAAGATGGTATAGCGAAACTGAGATCGACAGCTTAACGTGCTCTCCGAAGGGTTGAACCAGGGACCTCAGTGTTTTTTTAATAACTCAAGGCCAACTCGTATATTGGAGACGGTAATGCTTTAAAACATAATTTAAAAAAAAACAAATTTTACCTCTCATGTGTCTCTGTTAAACCAAAGTTGAGAATGGTAAAATGGAGGATGTTTGCATAATGATATCGAGTCAGAAATTGTTAATCGGAAAAGTTAACCGCATTTTGCAACGGATTTATTTTAACAAAATGGTCATTTTGTGGATTTCCTGCAAAAAATAATTTTATTGCCTTAATTTGTTTTAAATGCCTTCGACTTAAGGCCTAATTTTCAGGAAGGTAGATGTTCAAACCTCTTATATATACCTAAAAGTTTCACTTAATTTCTAAATCCTTTATTAATCAGCCTATTTTTTTTTATTGGAGCTCGGCATGTGACTCTGTATCTATCTACCTGGTGGTGAGCAGACATACAAAGTCCTTGAATGGGGTCAGTCAATTATGTTCCAATCAACATTGATCGCTCCCACTAAGCTGACTAAATGATGCGATTACGAAATGGGCGGCGAAAAAGATGAATTGCATTACGGGTATATTTTAATATAGTCGCTGCCTTATCGTCAGTTCAACCACCCATTTCATAACGGCACTAGTAATCTCATGAAAGCCGGTGAACCCACAGACTAAAACGGGGACATGACAAGTTGTCTATATGACTATTGGTGGTGAACCCACAGTTAAAGACTAAGCGAAATTATTTCGAATTTGACCACCTACGTGGACTTGTGGTTGCGCCTTTAACGTATCCGGAGGTCGTGGGTTAGAATCCCACTCATAAATTAGTAGGTACATTTTTCTGTACAATTTTCATGGTCTGGGTCACATGAAAATATAATATCTATGTGTTTTTATCGCTGGTACAAACAAGCCTAAAGCTTAGTTTGTGACCAGGGTAAAATCTAATTATATGTCTATCCAAAATAATAAAAATATATATTCGTGGTGGCCGAGTAGGTTAGATCTTGGACTTAAAAACACTTAGGTCCTGGGTTCGAATCCCGGTGAGTACCAATGAGTTTTTAATTAAAAAATATGTACATTTGTTTAACAACATCACTATAGTGCCTCGGGGAGCACGTTGAGCTGTCGGTCCCGGTTTCACCATACCAACTTGTAAAACTATTTATAGATGGGTTATTTTTATTTATTTTCGATTTATTCGTACTAGGATTATAGTTATATAATAATATAAATAAAACACAATTTTATTTGGTTACGACATATTTCGCCTTACATGGCGTCTTCAGTCGTATGACATTAAAATTAAGAAAATATAATAAATTTACTTATATTTTTTTTATAGTAGTAATATCTGTAGCATCTCAAAATTCACCCGCTGAACACATATTATCTGCATTTGTTGATTATCACTTACAGCCCATTATAATAAACCTTGACTCACATATCAAAGACACGAATCACTTTCTTGACATCATACCATCTATGCGGTTACCTCCAAGTTCAACCCCATATTTAGTAACAATAGATGTCACTTCTTTATACACCAACATTCCACATGATGACGGACTCCAAGCACTTGAATTTTATTTAGACTTTAGACCATTAAACTCTTATCCATCCACAAACTTTATAACAGAATTGTCAAAATTAATATTAAAAAACAATTAATTTTATTTTCAACACAAATTTTACCACCAAATTAAAGGCACTGCTATGGGCACTCGCATGGCTCCAAGCTATGCCAACTTATTTATGGGAAATATAGAATCACATTTCCTTCATCTCGAACCATTAAAACCACTAATTTAAACCATCAAAACCAAGATTTATTAATAACATTTTCATGATTTGGCCTCATAGTTACTCATCACTACTGACTTTGTTAGACAGACTTAATACATGTAGTGCATTGCAGTTCACATGACATATCATCCAAAGACATTTATTTTCTTGGTGTTGACTTAACTCTAACAAATGATAATAAAATCATAACTTCTGTCCATTTTAAACCAACTAATAAGTTCCAATATCTCCATTTTAATAGTTGTCATCCACATCACGTAAAAAAATCCGTAACATACTCACTATCGATACGCGGACGGAGACTCTGTAATGACGCTGACAAACTACAATTATATGACAACAAAATTACTCTAGCGCTTACTAACCGACAATTACAGAAACATTATTATCGTCGAACGCATTACCATAGACCAAAGCATAGACCAACCAATGCACATGACAGATTACTATATTTTTTTATTTCAATATGCCTTAAGCATAACTATATGAGTAGCAACAATTGGTGTTATTTTAAATAATAATTATAATCTTTATTACAAATTTTCAAAATATTATAATTAACATGTTCATAGAAAATAATTAAAAAATCAATATGAGTATTTGGTATAACTCTTTAACGACTACAATAATAAAATATTTAAAAACAACTGACATGACAAATAATATTCTAATATTATGGTAAGACAACTTTTTTAGGGACAAGAGGCTTAACTTTTTACATTTGCATCTATTAGAAACGCATTATCTAGTACAGTTTTTGGTATAAATAATGTTGCAGCATTTAAAATATATTATGATAGACAATAAAGTATTAAAGCTACTTTAAAAAAAAAAGTGTAAACAAGTACCATAAATTATATAAATGTACAAACAAATAAAGAAATAATACAGTGTCATATCTATCAATTAGCCTTACAATGTTGCAATGCTGAAATCCTTCGCCGCCAAGACGTGACTGCTTTTTTTGCATATTCTCGGATGGTAACTTCGTTTAGAGGAACGATATATATTATATAAGTGTAATAAATGTTTCTTTACAGACAGTGAACTGATTCCTAGCGTAAAGTTGATTTAGAAACCCATGCTAACTTGTACTATCCTTATGTCTCCTGAAAAATTATAACGGCTATGAAAAGCGACAGTAACAGAAAGAGAAAGAAGGGAAGCGAGTCGGATCGTATTTATTACTTTGACTAACTTTGACCTGTTATTATGAATAATATCCGGATAAAGCGATTAATTAATCACATTGTCTAGACAATTTAGTCATTATATGTAATAACCAGTCACTATATATAATATCTATTTAATCACTATGACTGTAAAGTAAATTTATTATATTTTCTTAATTTTAATGTCATACGACTGAAGACGCCATGTAGGCGAAATATATCGTAACCAAATAAAATTGTGTTTTATTTATATTATTATATATATAACTATAATCTTATATGGGTTATTTGGTATATTCAAAACATCGCGACGAGCTAGCCACATGTTCGATGTAGACTCTGGGATTAAAAATTCCTCCGCTGGGTACCCTCGTCGTCGTACGTCTAGGCGGTCTCGGCCGCCGTAAGGCACCCGTTATGATATGTATAGGTATGTATATAAATCAAAATTATTTATTTCATGAAAATCTTTACAGATATTTATGAATAAACTAAAAAAAAATAACAATGACGTCTAGAGTGGGCTTTTTTTCATTAGCTTGATTATTTTTCATTAGCTTGATATATAAATTAACATATTAAAGTGGAATCGTAAAATGTGTCATTAAATAATAATAAAACAACAACCGAACGCACGCTACATAACCGACTAGTATAAGACTAGGTGGTTAGCTGATTCCATTGACCATCCTTCATATTATAATTAATTTTATGATGACGAAGATACAAGCTTCTTCTTCATCTTGTGTATGCGCTTATCTATAGTTGATATCGATAACGGCGTGTCCAAAACCATTCAAGTGTCACCTAGTCATGTTAGGGTTTTAGTCTTTGGTTCATCGGTATAGTCAGGGGTCTACCAACCTGCATCGATATCTTGCCTCCTTTCACGAAATTAGCATGACGATAAAGCAAGTAGACTCAAAATGAAAATTTGTGTGCCGATTTCGTAACCGCATTATTTAGCCAGCATAGTAGAAGCGACCAATAAATACTGTTAAACTACGCTGTATTGATCGACCGCATTCATGGACTTTGTAGGTTAATTTACCACTATTACCCGATGGAAAGCTGCAATATAAAGGCCCAATAATATATAGGTATCTACTATTCCCCCTCCTTATCTTAAAGCTTATGGATATACAGTTTTTATGGATGTAAGTTATTTAAAAAAAATTCAGGCAACAATATTTACAAAAAAAAACTATATTTTTTTAAATATTGTTGCCTGAAGACGTCCTAAGATAATTACATATCTATAATCTAAAATAAATAAAAATCATAATAATAATAATTATTATATATGCTTTATTATTTTTCATAGGTTATGTAATTACATAAACACAAACGCAATATATTAATAATAACTTGCTATATTCCGCCTTATCCTAATAAGGCGGATTTTTTTAAAATTTTAGATTATAGATATGTAATTATCTAATATTAGATAAAATTACAAAAAAAAAAACAATTAAAAAAAAAAAATTAGATCGCAACCCACCGCGGTTTATTAGTGTTTATCAGGTTTTTTGTTTCAAAGTATGAAATTGTAGCATCTGAGGTCCCAAAACTGAAATAATACAATTTTCCGGAGTCACGAACACAGCTGAACTGCCACAAATACCTGCGGAATAACACAAAGTAAAAACAAAGACTTTTATCGTCACAAAATCAGCGTTTTGTAAACCTCAATCTGCTTCATTGCCTATTTTGCAGTTTTTGTAGTAACACACCACAGACTAAAAGAGTTTCCTAAAATGTTGCTTGGAATCTATTATTTTTTAGGTTGAAAAGGTTATTTCTTTTTAGGCTTTAAATACGTAAACTGAAATATTCGAGTCACATGGGCTTTTGTTGCAGAACGCTTGGGGGACTTTTAGTAGATATAGAAATAGGTAGTTTCTTTCAAAGGAGAAGCTTCAGCATTACATAGCTAGGTATGTGGTATATAACGTTTGGCCTCACTTTTAACCATTATATGAAATTATTGCATGGTAATGTAAAACAAGATTCAAGAAACAAATTTCCTTTTTAGTGATTCGTTTCTGTCAAAGATTCCACAATTTGAGAAATTTTCATATGTTTAACTCTGTCTCATTTAACTTTTCATGATTTGATATTTGGTGAAAAGAGACGTACCTTGAGTGAGAAAGTGGAGTGGAAAACACAACTTAGAATACTGGAGTTAGAGTCGTGAGGAAAGAAAACTGAGGAAAATATTTATATATTTGCTTACAAACGTTAGGTAGGTAGGTTATTAGTTGTTACTTCCTATTAATAATTATTGGCAAAAATAATTAAAGAAGTGACCAAGAAAAATCAAGGATTTTTTCAGAATTACCCATTGACTAGACGCGTTTAATATTTTTTCATTGTTTTAATTTGTCCGCCTCCGTAGACTAGTATTTGTATCCGGAGATCGTGGGGTCGATTCCTATCCATGGCATAAAAAAAAGTTTGTCTGGTCTGTGTGTTTATAAAATATCATTTTATGTATTATATTGTTGTTTCTGGTAAACGTATACCCGTACATAGCTCAGAGCTTAGTTTGTGACCAGAGCAATATGTGTAAATTGTCCTAAATAAAAAATATAATTTTATTATAAATTTTATTTATTATCGAATAAATGAAAATAAGAATATGTTGGATATTAGTTATTATCGCATAACTAGTTCTTGGCTTGTACTATATGTACCAGAAACAACGATACTATACAATTATATTATTTTATAAACACCCAGACAAACAGTACCGAAAAACGTACTAATATTTTTTTATCCATGAGTGGGGATCGAAACCACGTGGTATACCAAAGACCACTAGTCCACGAAGGCGGTCAAAGATAAGTTCCTTAGAGGTAAGTTGCCCGAATATTATTTTAAATCACTATTGGCGAATACGACATATAAATCGGCTCTATATAGGCATAGTGGGACCTATGTAGTATTCTTTTAGTAATCTTCAAAATTTACCAAAGCTGTTTAACAACAATGCATGGATCGACCCCGTTTCATGGTATTTTTAGCTCTGCTTACCATCAGGTAAATACAAATGCCGCTCGAATAATAATTTTAATAAATAAGTAAGCTAATTAATACGTTTGCCGATTTAACTTTTAGAGCTTCGACTGGAAACCTAACAAATGCATTCTTTGAAGTGCTACGAAATAAGAGTTAAAGTAAAATTTGTTCACCAACGAATAATGAAACCAACTTTTGGTAAAAAATATATTTTTATTTAAGGTAAAAAATAATGTATAGACTATTATATTGAGGAAAAGGATACACCTAGTCATGTATCGTTTTAGCCTGTGGGTTCACAGACTAAAACGATACACGTTGACGTGGGTTCAGGAAAATTACTGAATTATTACCTCATTTACTGCCTCGATATCGTGTCGAGGTGGTAGTCTCCTTTCAGGGTGCGGGGACGTCGCGGACGTCTGAATTTATGATATAGCAGTGAATATATTAAAATAGACTCGTAATTCAAATTTGTTTTTTTCTCACCGTCGATTTGGTAACCGCATTGATCGACCACATTCATCGATTTTGCAGGTCTGCTTACCATCAGGTAGATACAAAATATTGTTTGCCAGATTTTTTCAGACTATAAGGAAAAAGTGTCTAGTGATTCCGTCGTTGGCGCTGAATCCATAGGCAGGTCGAGGGTTTGATTCCTTCTCAACAAAATGTTGGTCTAAGTGTTTCTGGCGCACATACCCTAGAGCTTAGTTTGTGTCCATGATTACAGTAAGTGGAATAAAAAACAAATTCGCATTAACGATTTGATGGTAACGCAGCGAGGATATTGAAATAGACTTGTACTGCGAATTCTTGAATGCCGACGGTTTCGTAATCGGATCATTTAGCCGGAATTGATCGATCCCATTCATGGACTTTATAGGTCTGCTTACGATTAAATATATACAAAGTCACATGTCGTGCTCTAATAAAATTAAATAAAGTATACTGTACGGTGTTTGTGAAATACCCTGTCACTTGGGTTAGTAAGATGTATTTTTTTAATGTATGTTATAGAAGTGTTATTTTATTACTATATAAGATGGAAATTTACACCTACACTTGAATAGCAAAACTCTAAGTTTTCTTTTAATTGTTTTTAAGTAATCTATATTGTTTAAACCTAGCAAATATAGTTTAAAGGATAATAATAATATGATAGGACAACAATAAATTTATAATAAATTTCCTCCAAATCGCTGCTAATGGGAAGTGTGCCCAAAAGACTGAAGAAAGACTTCCCCACTGCCAGCCTTTTGGGCACACTTCACCAAACGCTTTGAAATTTCTTTAAATAATTCCCGTGCTCCCGGTATCGACCCTAAACGGCACAAATCTCCAGTGAGAGTTAAATGTTTTCGCTGTTTGAGGCTTGCCTGAGAGACGTCCCTGAAAGGTGTGTCTGCGCAAAAGTATCCACCCCCTTCCAGTGTACTAAAGGTACTCCATCCAGTCTTTTACCATCACTCCGTGATAAACCATTCGGTTCTAGTACAGATGGTATGGAGGCCAGTGGTAATAGACCAGTAAATAATGTTATTTAGGTTGAATCTCCCAGCACTTCTACAGCATAACAAGCCGTGGTGGCCGAGTTGATCGGCCATCTCTATTAATTTACACAATGAAAGTATCTTACTTTGTCATCAGTCTATGCTAAAATTAAATAAAAAAACTGTCAGTAGATCAAGGATTTTGTCCAAGATGGACGTAAGTCACTCTGTAAATTTTATTTAGTGTGTTTCCTGAAAATAAAGCTAGTATTATAAATATTGTCTTTTTAATTAATACCCAAATAACCCTTCAATCCCCTCCACATTGACAGTGATGAGAAAGATTAGTTGATAAGCCCAGACGAAGACATACTGCCAGACTACAAGGTGATGCGATCAAGTAAAGTACCCAGCAGGTACCCGCCGACTCCGATACCGGGAGATCTCGTTCGAGTTGAGATCGACATTTGTTTTGCTCTTTTCAGCAGCTGAGCCTATACAGACCGGAGGGATCAATTTGTGTTGCAGTTAGGGTATCGACCTAACTCTCATACCAAACCCAAACAAGTCCGGTGTAACATGTGACACGCACTCAAATGCAACTGATGGTAAGCGGTATATAATGTCCAATAATACAAATAAACGTCAGTCAAGTGTTTAAAAGATTGTTGAGCACTTCTTTTAAAGGAAGCAGATTGATGGATCCCATCTTTTAATATAATGTTACGGTTGTAGTGTGGTTTAACGGTTTTAGAAGCCTACTGTATCGATTTCTTGTTGAGGTGGAAATCTCCTTCGGGGAGCGGTTATGAAACAAAGAGTTTATTTAATAATAAAGCAGCGAGGATTTTAAAATAGATTCGTAAAGTGAATTGGGATTGTCGCCGCCATTTCGTAACTAGCATAGAGGGACTGACCAACGGTAAAAAATAATGTTAAAGACGCAGACACAAAGACATATTATTATGTAGTATTCCAATAAAATAAATAAGGTATGATATTTTAGTTGTTGGAAGTACCAACTATTATAGTACGTACAGATACAGCGATAACTATAATAGGAGTCAATGATTATATTCAATCTGTTATTTTAGGGTTCCTTATACCCCTCGGGAACCACCAATTATAATTAACTTCCGACAAGTACAATTGCTCAAGTTTCCATAATGCTGGAATAACTTGAATTGGGTATGCATGTTTTGAAACTACTTATATTTTGTTAACACCGCCCATACAAAATTCGTCTAATGAGCTAGTCATGTTTCGGTTTTAGTCTGTGGGTATACCGGTTTTCTGGTGACTATAGAATTTATTTTTTGTCGATTCAGTCAGACCATATGCAGCGAGGCTATTTTAAAGTAGACAAAAATGCTAATTCGTCTTTGTCGCTGCCCATTGTGTAACCGCTTCATTTAGTGGCATAGTGGGAGCGATTAATGCTGTGAATGGATTTTATAGGTCTGGTATACACAAAGTCACATACCGTGCTTCAGTAAAAAAAACACATCTGGGAGGATTTTTTTATAGATATTTATTTATTTATTTATTTAATTTTTGGTACACAAGCAGATCGCAGTCAAATAATCGTCATCAATAATAAGCTTAGCAATAAATGTCTAGACTGCGATCCAAATGAGTGCACACAACATGCTTAAACAAAACGTTATCAGAGTACAAAGGCACAGTCAGCCTCTGCTCAAGTCACCCACTTCTGCGAAATTCACATATAACGAAAGCGAGAAGAAAAACATGACAAAATGAGCAACCCGAGCCGCGGCCGCTGCACAGTTGAGGTCCAAAAACGTTACCCTAAGAACCACAACTGCATGTACAAAAATATAACAATAATCGCAATTATAACACACAAGAATGAAAAACTATAACAAAACTATGTAAGATACAACAGGCCAGCTACCACCAGAAATAATGAGGACAGTGTGTTTTCGGCAAGTATATACTTAGGATATTACTCCATAGATAGGATCATAAACGGTTGAGGATCTCTGGCGTAACAGATCTTTTGTAGCGAATAAAATTACCATCAAATACGTCAATCTGCACATCCCGCCACCTGACGATGTTATTATATGTACGACACATTCTTACCAATGGGTTGTAGAAAGATGTGTTGTTGGTGTAAGTCTGAAGAGAGAATATATTGGGACATCTCGCTTTATGTCGAGTATTAATATTAATTGACGACAGTAAGGAATCCGAGTCTATAGTAGAGTGTAATATTTTATGTAGGCACAAAAGGTCGTACCTTATACGACGACATTTAAGAGAGAGGACTCCAAACTTCTTCAACCTAGCAGAGTAGTCATTCATCAAGCGACCGCATCCAAACCTATACGACAGCACTTTAAGACACTTTTTCTGTACTCCTTCAATTCTTTCCGAGTGCACCGTATAATATGGAGACCAGACAGGACAGCAGTACTCCAGCACACTGCGAACAAGGCTGTTAAAAAGAACTATGACTGAGTTTGGATTTTTAAACTCCTTGGTCGATCTTAAAACAAATCCAAGTAACTGATTGGATCTATCGATAATACTATCATAGTGCTGTCTAAAAGTAAGGCCATGGTCAAAAAGTACGCCCAGATCCTTTACGACAGCATTGCGGTTCAACATTTTATCATTAATGGCATAGCTATAGCAGATCTTGCTCTTCTTGCTGGAAAAGGATATCACAAAACATTTATCTGTATTAAGGGACATTTTATTCTGGATACACCATTCAGACACGGTTCCAAGATCTCTCTGAAGAGCCAAACAATCCTCTGTGCAAGTTATTGTTTTAAAAATCTTTAAATCATCTGCATATAAAAGACAGGGACAGTCAAGGCGGGCAACCAAATCATTAATAAAAACCAAGAACAATAGTGGTCCAAGGTGTGATCCCTGTGGCACTCCAGATAGGATAGAAACAGGCCTAGAATAATGTCCCCTAAGTGCCACCAGCTGACTCCTTTCACTCAGATAAGATTCGATCCACCGCAAAAAAGCACCGTGAATCCCCAACGAAGAGATCTTCTCGCAAAGAAGTTGATGGTTGACTCTGTCGAACGCCTTGCTAAAGTCGGTGTATAGGGTATCAGTTTGAAAACGACCAGCAAATGCACCACACAGATACTTCTTGTACTCCAATAGGTTACTAAGTGTTGACTTACCCTTAACAAAACCATGCTGTCTATCAGACAAAAACTGTTTAAGATAATTGTAGAGGGGGACAAAGACCAAAGATTCGAAAAGTTTAGGTATACAAGACAAGATACTAATAGGTCGATAATTCTCGCATTTTCTTTTATCGCCCGCTTTGAGGATCGGGATGATATGCGCCCTCTTCCAGACCGTGGGAAATACACCAGCACACAAAGATCTGTTAAACAAAACATATAAGGGAGTACTAAGTTCCTCTGCACACGCTTTAACAAATAGAGCTGGTATTTCATCGGGACCTGCAGTCTTACCTGTATCAAGCTTTTTCAGCTTAGTAAGGATATCTGTCTCCTCAATAGTCAACCCAGAAAAAGAATCATTGCCTGAACCACTAACAATGGAAAGGGAGGTCGGTGTTAAAGATGAAGAACCCACAAAGACAGAGCCGAAGTAGTCGGAGAACAACTGGCATATAGACTCACTGTCAGATGCCATCCTTCCATCGAGTGTCATGGTAAGAGGAACAGTTGAAGATCCCTTTCTTTCTTTAATAAATTTCCAGAACATTTTAGTATCGTCATTCAAAGAGTCCTCAACTGAGGAAATATAAGTCTTGTAACAGCTGGCCGTAAGTTTCTTACTTCTCGTTCTGAGTAACGCGTATGTGTCGTAGTCCCTGGGATTACCAAACCTCTTGAAGCGTTTGTGGTATTTATTTTGTTCCTTCAAACAACATATGAGAGCCTTGCTATACCAGGTTGGATGTCCGTGTGATCTGCCCCTAGTTATAGGTGTATGCTTCCGTATAATGTCAAGGACAATGTTGTAAAAGTTTTCCACACAAACATTAATGTCATCTTGAGAAAACAGATCAGCCCAATCTACTTTACCTAAGGACTTTTTTATTTCAGTATAATATTATATAGGTACTATACCTATAAGTGGCGTTGTCAAACAAATTTAAAATAAATAGTCAATAGTATACAACGGGGTTTGACCGCATGATGATATTTGTAAGTCTACCGCCTAACTCAGTCGGAATGTTTTAACCTTTCATAAAATGGATTAGTATTTTTAAGAAAATCGTAATAATATGCTCGTCTGACATTGGTTGTTAAATGTATTGGCAACTTATGTAGCGACACCGACTGTATGTTGGCTTAGGACATGCGACTTGCCGGCCGATGGAGTCAGTATTGTTAGTGCATACCATTTGGGTAGACACATCAATGTTAGTGTGCAGTTCATACCTACATACAGCTGTTGGTATAGCCATGGATTTTCATAGAAAAAACATGTATTTTTTCGTTTAAAGTGTTTTGTTTTGTTTCTCTAAAATAAATATCGCCTTAGAATAAGGTGATCAAAATTATATAGAATATTTAAAAAAATACGTGTGTATAAAATACTGACATTTTGATATTTACAATTCATTATTTTAATAAATTAAATCAAACATATTGAATATCTAAATTAGTTTCAGTAGTTGGTATAACATCAAATCAACCGTATGAGCGGATGTGTGCCGAGGATGTGGCGATTCCTTTCTGAATGTGTAAGGCTCCTTCTGAACGAAAGACGTTTGAGGAGAGGATTAAACGAGAACTATACTTTCTTTAAATCCGACGACCTTGGCCCAACAAACGTTTCTTTTCCGAAACCGCAAATATGTGGTCTGTAGCTAACGTATAATATTTTCAGTGATTCCAGAAGATAGCTTGTTCGGCAGCTGCGCCAGTCTGCTCGTTGTACGGTCTCCTGCAAATGGGACGTGGCTAAATGAACGCAGGTCGCGTCCCATACAAGAGTCCGTCCGAGAGACCATGGAACTATAGTGACTCCATTTTAAAATTAAATCTCTTTTCTTCTATATCTATCTTGTAAATATAAAATACAGTCGGGTTAGTTACACCAATTATACTCAAGAATAGCTGGACCGATTTTATCTTTTATTTGTTGCATTTGTCTCTGAACTCCTAAAACATCGCAAAATATCACTTCTTTGAGCGATCAATATTGTTAAACAACAATGTATTGATCGACTCCATTCATGGACCTCATAGTAAATACAAAAGGAAGTGGGCAATATTTCAACTCTGTTTAATTAAAGGTTAATTTGAAAATGGTCATAAATTTCAGCATAAAAACGGTTTCCTTTGTCAGAGTGAAACAAGATAGGGCCCAGAATAATTCTTACCAAATTACACTGTGAGATAACAAGAATAATAAATATAATTTAGTTTATTTTATAAAATGAAAAGCTTTAAAAATAAGTAGGTACTGTTTACGGAAATATAATGTATACTATTTATTTAAAATTCTTTATTGTCCAAAATTGTACATATAGGCGAGCTAAGACATTTTCTACCAGGCAACTTATTTTTATATGTTGCCTACATATAAAAATCGAATAAAAAGAGTTTAGCGATTAATTTACACGTATTTACCGTTGCAAGGAGTTACTTCCATAGAAATTTTAATAAATACTCAATTAACTAAATTATAAAAGCAGTTATTATGTTAGTCTAATTAAGTATAAAATCAAATTTAATGATAGTGTTTTGACCACAAATTGCATATTATGAGCAAAACTTGTTAAAGATAAGAATTGTCAGTAATTTGTTTTTGCAGTTAAAAATGAAATGACACTATGTGCCATCGCTCACCGATCAGAATTATCTTTTATACAAAATTAAACCTTATACGGTTGAAATAAAGTTGTTTAATTTAGCGTTAGTCTGGTCGGACGAACGTGGTCACTATCACGCTATGTCAATCAGCACGAACTCAAATATTTTACTGAAAAAAACAATAAAATTATTTGCTGCTAAATGTTTGTTATTGTGAACATGTGGGTGAAAATTAGGAAAAATATAATTTTGAAAATGCCATTGAAAAGTAAGTTGATCAAATTTATTTATTAACACTTAACTACAAAAGCTACCTTTGAATAAAATATTATTTAGTTATTTAGAAAATAATTTCAATGCATGTCATACCTAAAATAATTAAAAAATGTACCTAATTTATCATGCGACTCAGCTGCGCTCACATAAACCGCTTAGGGTTTTAAGCGCAACTTATAAAACAAATTCGTATTACTTTTGGACTAAAACATCTAGAAGCTTGGGAGCTGAGGCCCGCGGGTTTAATCGTTATCTCGGAAAACGAATATTTCTAGAATTCCGAAACCATATGTTATAACAGAAAATTTTATTATTTTACTTTTTTGGTACTTATTCTTCGTGGTCTAATGTTGCGCTTTTGGAGTCGTATCCGAAAGTACTGGGTTCGATTCCCACTCACAGCATAACATTATTAGAAGCTAACATTATAGTATTAAGCCGGGTGCGACAAAAGCTAGTTAAAGCTAATAGAGCACAGATGTAACGCTCTTCTTTAAATAAGAATTGCAGCTTTTTCTATCGTTGCTTAAACGATATTATTATAATTACCTTCTTATATGATCTCTGTCACAAAATAAATAATTTCAGGGACCAGAGTGCATATATTTAATAAGAAAAAGGACGTAAGTGGAGTAGCAACATTCCAAGCCGCCATGAAGTGGATGTTGCGTGTGGGACAGGTCTTTGGGTTAAGTCCGGTGTCCGGGATATGGAACGATATGGAAAGTAATATTAGGTATCGTATTTGTAGAGCTAAGTCTTTCTGAAATAGGTTTTTCAGAAAGACAAGCATAGGTATATGAAGTAGGTAGTAGATTTTTCTGTACAGCTTATGGTCTGTGTGTTTATAAAATATAATATGTATTAGCGTTGTTCTTTCTGGTACACATAGTACAAGCCCAGAGCTTAGTTTGTGACCAGAACCTTAGTTTGCATTGTGTATGAAATGTTGTTGTTTCAAATATTTAATTTCATCCTAACTAAAGAAAATTATGCTTAAAATTGTAAAGTTTACATTTAACGTATTTTTTTGCTTAGATATAGAAATAATACATTTATTTTATTGTTATTTAAACAACGACTTCAATAATATTGTCAACAAATGATAAGCGATTTTTACCATGTTTTAAAGTAAATGTGATATTTATTTTTTAAAAGATAAAATTCAAAGTAACATTTTCTGGTGGGTGGGGCTTGAACCCACTACTCAGGCTTTCGCGGTAAGATGCTCAACCGCTGAGCCAGCCAACCAGGTCCCAGTTAACTTTCACAAAATTTGTCATTGCCTTTATTTTTTGTTTATCTGTTTATACATACACACCCTCTATGTGTTATCTTCTAATCTATATTAGAGTAGAGTTAGAAGATCTACTTTCCTAATTTTAATTCGAAAAGTTAATATTATGTACCTTTGATATATATGATATAGATGAGCCAAAATAATTATATTCAATAATGCATTCCTACGTATTATTTTCTGAATTAGAATTTAAATTAGAATTTGAATTACTAAATGCGTGGTTGCGGTTAAATCTTCTGTCAAAGTCAGAATCAGCAAAGTTTAAACGAATGGCTAATTTAATACAGTAATTACAGTTAATAAATAAAAAAATACAGTTTTACGAAAAATTAACAGATTAGGTATATGTATAAACTTATTTTTAAATTTAATCGATACGCATATAAGTTATCGTCGGTTATATACCAGTTAATTTTGTATTTCTTTGTCCCAGTAGAACATATATTATCGCTTCTGTCCGCGGTTGCCTGAGCACAAAATTGTCATCCAGACTTCCGCGGGTATGAATCCTTTGTGGACCATTTCTATCCTTGGGTTTTCAATTTTATACCCTACTCTGTGGTATTGGGATTGTTTACACAGGTAGGTTGTAGGTTGATACTCTTTGTTTTTTTTTTCACTAGAGCACAATTTGTGTTTAACAGCATTGATTGCTCCCACTATGCCTGCTAAATGATACGGTTACGAAATGGGCAGCGACAAAGTCCAAAGTGCGTTACGTATGGGTCTACTTTGATAAAAGCCTTGCGCTGCTTTATCGTCAAATTAAGTGACCGTTTTGTAACCGACTCTGAAAGGAGACTACCACTTCGACAAGAAATCGATGCAATAGTCTCATGTAAATTGGTGAACCCACAGACTAAAACTGAAACTTGTTGAATTCCGCAATTAAACGAATATATAAATCTTGGACAAAAATATAGTTTTATTGCTATTTAATATATAATAAAATATTAATAGTACAAACCCAGTCCCTTCTTATCTTGTACTATTAATATTTTCGAATTATATGTGTATCTAGGTTTTGAAATATTCTCATAATCGAAGATCTAGATTGTTGATTTACTTTATGCCTCTTAAGCCTACGTGAGGCCTAAACTCACCTTTCCAGTCGCAAGAACAGAAGATGGCCATATAAATCAAACATAAAGTGAGAACATAAAATATTAATGAATAAAATAAAATAAATTATTGAGCATTTTAGGACTAAGGTCGGTTCCGTGTATTATTTTTAGTTTGATGATAAAACTACATAAAACAAAAACATATCTATGCCCTCATTATACTTCTCTGCCTTTCTTATTTTGTATATAGCACTTAGAAAAGAAAATAATATGCAATCGATGAATAAAAAAAAACATATTGGATGATTTCAGTTTTTACATATTCAGTCGACATTTGTATGGAACTTCTCAGATGTGTTCGTGATATGTATGAGCTATTACTTGACGTCGCGGCTGGACCAAGTCAACAGGAAGCTGAAGGCCCAAGGGAAGGTAACAATTACGAGTATAATATCACTACCATCCTTTTTTTATTAAAGACTATCACTTTTATGTTCTTCATTAATTTAATATTGTTATATCTAGTACCTACCAGAAGCATTTCGGAGGAGCATCCGAGGAGACTACTGCAGGGCCACAGACATGGTGAGACAAGTAGACGACGTTATCAACGGAGTGGTGTTCATATCTTTCGCCAACAACCTCTTCTTTGTTTGTCTTCAGCTGTTTCATACCCTGGAGTAAGTATCTTGGAGCTTCCCTTACAGGATATTAAAGTTTTTACAATTTTCCTTTTAATATTTATATGTTTTTTTTTCAGAGATGGAATTAAGGGTACAAGTCGATGCCCCCATAACAACACAACAAGGTATTTTTAGAATTATCATTTTCTTCACCTTCGTAGCAGCCGGGGGCTCCTCCACTTCCCAAAATCTCTGAACCGCCTCAGAAAGAGAAAGACAAATGTCAACAAAACGGTTATCAACAACAGGTGGGGGAGGAACATGGGTTGGGGTGGTCGAGGGTCGCAGGAAAATGTCGAAGGTGGGGTCAGCCAAACAAAAACCCCTTGTCAGGGTCAGTACGCTGGGGAAAACTTTACCTGGGGGTGTTGACCCAATATGTTTTCTAATACTATTGCTGAAGCAGTGATGCTCGGACAGAAAACCGAGAACGGGGAGAATGTAAAAGTGGTGTTACCAATCAAATTTTCACATTAAACTCTGAATATTGGGGGTGAACTCCGAACGTTAGGGGGTGAACTGCGAACATTGGGAGGTGAACTCCGAATATGGGGGGGTGAGGGGCGCCGGTCCTCAGTACGTGAGGAGTCATAAAACCTCGGCGATCGTACCTCCCTAGCACCCTGGGGTTCATAACGAACAAGTTGGCGGCCTCCCATATTTAAATTGGCACACAAAACTAGATGAAGGCGGCCACTGCACTGCGAACATGGCCGCGACTCACGGCAATCCCTTTGGTGGTGCTTGCCCAAGCACACATAACACCATTGCCTCTGTCGGGCCATGGCACGTCGGGTATGGACCCGCAAGTTACAAAATTATTGACAATGCGGCACCAAATGTCCAGGGTTCCTACAATACAAACAATTTTGTGCTTCAACAGCGGCCACAGCAAACCGATTCCTGGGACGCTGACCAGTTTGACCATGTGGTTGAATAGGGGGCCGGACCATCTGATGCTCAACAAATCTTGACCGCCCTGCACCGGTAGAGTTATCTACTATTCGGCACTCTTCATCCAAAAAGGTCAACAAGTCTGGAACAATGGTAGGTAGTCAATGCTATTACCACCATACCTATGCTCAAAGCGCAGCTTAAGCTCGGGGGACCACTTCCCGAGCACAATATTAAGCAATATAAAAGACCACGAATCGACTGGCAGGTTGAGACACTGCAAGGCATTCACCGCAATCATCAACGGGTTTAAGAGGTCCCTGCGCAAATCATGTGCCTTACCTAACAAACCTAACACACTATCAAAATTTGCACAGATGGGTAAATTAAAAAACCCACCAACAAAATGTGCTAGAATGTGTACTAACCACGCTCTGCTACCAGAAATGTGCGAGAAGCCGGGAAACAAAACTCATCCAGGCTTCTCACGCGGGTGCGATTCGCACCGCGAAAAGTTAATTGCTAAACTTAAAATCTAGACTTACCGTAAGGCTTTTGTGGTGATTCAGCGTCGAGATCCCTGGGTACCCAAGGGATGCAAGAACTTCGATATTGAACCAAAAGCACTAAGCCACGTAAAATACGGCGTTGGAACCATGTAACAAACACACAACGCTTGTCGCGTTGATCTGAATCACTTGTAGGCGCCTAATAATGGCGAACAAACACTACATATGTAAATGGGATTTCTAATAGGCCGCCCATACTCACTGGCGGAGCAAGAACACTATTCCAAGTTAGAAAACAAAACAATTACTTGTTCACAATTATTATACAATTTTACAAAAGCATTTTCACTGACAGTTCTAGACTTTTTTTCTTAACTGACTGTCAAAAGGTCATGACCACAGATTAGCGTCCAGACTATTTATCAAAATCGAACAGGTTTAATATCATAAGTCTTACTCGTATATTTTTTCAGCTCAACAGTAATAAAGGGTTATGAACAGGCAGCATACTTTTTGTTTTCGCTCGTGTTCTTGATAACGCGGTCAGTCGCAGTATCATTGATAGCATCCCAAGTGCATTCTGCTTCCCTGGTACCTGCTCCCATCTTATATGATGTGCCTTCACCGGTATTTTGTACAGAGGTAAGTAATTACGTGGCGGAATTGCTATTAACATACTCCTACCCTGTTGCCCGCTACACTGAACAAGTGGCTAGCTCGTCGCGATGATTTGAATAGACTCAATAACCCATCTACAAACAGTTTCACAAGTTGGTATAGTGAAACCGGAAACGACAGCTTAACGTGCTCTCCGAGGCACTATAGTGGTGTTGTCAAACAAATGTACATATTTTTTATTATTAAAAACTCATTGGTACACACCGGCATTCGAACCAGTGACCTTAGTATTTTTAAGTCCAAGGTCTAACCAACTCGGCCACCACCAAGATATTGAGTGGCAAAATTTCTGATAGCATTTTGCTACCTTGGTACCCGCTCCGTTCTGTACGGGGTGCCTTCACCTGTATTTTATACAGAGGTAGGTAAGTTATTACTTGGCGGAATTGCTGATAATATTCTGGCAAACCGATATCTCGAAAACTGCATGAGGTAGAAATTTGGTATTTAATAATGTATTATATATATATATATATATATATATATATATATATCTTCACGGGTGCCTTACGGCGCCCGAGGCCGCCTAGACGGCCCCAGGGTACCTAGCGGAGGGGTTTTAATCCCACCTCGTCGTAGCCGATGGTATGAGTCTACACCGAACAAGTGGCTAGCTCGTCGCGATGTTTTTAATAGACTCAATAACCCATCTATAAACAGTTTCACAAGTTGGTATAGTGAAACCGGGACCGACAGCTTAACGTGCTCTCCGAGGCACTATAGCGGTGTTGTCAAACAAATGTACATATTTTTTTTAATTAAAAATTCATTGGTACACACCGGGATTCGAACCAGGGACCTGAGTGTTTTTAAGTCCAAGGTCTAACCAACTCGGCTACCACGTATTTGGTATTTGTATAATGTATTATAAATAAAATATAACGAATTCTTAATTTTAATAATTTGTATTTTATTTTAGGTCCAAAGGTTTATAGAACAAGTGAACTCAGATAACGTTGCGTTGACTGGGTTGCAGTTTTTCAGTGTTACCAAAGGACTTCTTCTTAGCGTAAGTAATTATCTCTTCCTTCTATTTCGGAGAACATTCTCCTGTGATATGGATAACTTTTAGGTCGACTAGTGACAAATATAATCAAATTTATTTATTTGTGAACAACAGGTACAAAACAGTTTCCATTGCCTACGCTTTGATTCCTTAACTACACTTTACTTCACTTCACTCCATTTCATTTGTCGTTACTTCACTTCCTTTACCTCACTCCAGTTCAGAACCCTTCAATTTGCATTAATCCTCTATACTCATCCCACTTCACCCCACTCCAATCTGAAATCAAATAAAATTTTATTATCATACTTTGTCTTAGTTACATTATCATCTAATTTACTACCTACACTTCACTTTACTCACTACACTTCACTTTCATTTACTTCACTTCATGTCGCTCAACAAGATGAGGGAAAGTGGGAGAAAGAAGTCTCTACAACTAGGCCGACCGGTCTCGTTACCACCATACAGCAGGTGCAAAAAACGTCAAGTTACCTAGTCATATTTTGGGTATAGTCTATAGAGTTAATATACTACTTTCAGGGTGCGGTAACTGCATTATTTAGCCGGCATAGTGGGAGCTATCAAAGTTGTTAAACAACAATGTATTGATCGACCCCATTCATTGATTTTGTAGAACTGCTTATCATCAGGTATTGCAAATTGTCGCCGCCCGTATCGTAACTGCATTATTTAGCCGGCATATTGGGAGCTATCAAAGTTGCTAAACAACAATGTATTGATCGACCCCATTGACTTTGTAGAACTGCTTATCATCAGATAGATTTAGACAAAGTCACATGTTGAGCTCCAATAAAAAAAAATCTGACCAGTGATTCTAGAGATATTCATACACAGGCACCAGAGTGTTGTTTGTACATTAAAAAAAAACATCGTGTGTCGGTTCCAGTAGGTTTCAGAAATGTCAGCAGATTCAGAGAATTCCAGATTTTTCCAGGGTGCGAAATCGGCCGTCCATTTAATGATAAACTTTCGTCTTTCCCATCTTTACCCTGTCCGTTAGAGGAGTTTGAGGGATGATGATGATGATGACGTTTGGTTGCAGGTGGCTGGTACCATAGTGACGTACGAGCTGGTGATGGTACAGTTCAGCAGTTCGCCGCCGACACCCGTTCCTACTAGTACTAGTCCGTTATCTACCACCCCTAGTCCAAATGCTACAATTACCTATTTGAACTAAACTTTTTAATTTATATTAAAATAAAATGTTTTAATTCGATTAGTGTTATGGATGTTTAATTTAACCCTATCACTCATAAAAATAAAAATAAATTAACTGTGGTTAATGATCGTATAATTTTTTTTTTTTTTTTTTTTTAATATGTTAAATGCAACAAAAAGTACTGTTGGTTTTAAATTATGATTGTATTATTTTTTTCTTAAATATTATAAATATTAAGCAAGGTGTACATATATTTTATACGAACGTTGCGTATGAGTATTTGTCAGCCGTAGCACGACTTGGCAATACTAAATCGAGCATGGTTGAAATACAGGACAAAGTCAGTCCAGGCAGGACATTTACGCCCGAAATACGGGACGTCCCGTGAAATACGGAACGTCTTTCAACTACTAGAATATCTAAGGGTACCATGAAGTTAAAAAAAAAAGCGTATGGGCACGGTTTTTACCTTCATCATACTATGTATGGTAGATAGTAGATAAAGATATTTAGGGATCTTGTGTACTTGTAGGTTTAGAAGTGAAACTCTTGGTTGGTAGTGACTGAATGAATTTACTTATTTATTTTCCGTATTTATATATGATTTTATAAAAGGAAATTATTAAAAACAAATGTAAACAAAACATAATAATTTAAAATAGTTTTCCAATAAAAAACGTCCCCGCCTTAATGCCGATGACGTAGCCTCCCCTCTGCAGTACTCGATGGCGCGGGTGTCGCATATAGTCGAGCACGGCGTGTGCGCGCGCTCTTTTACCGAGCGGCCGTCGAGACGAGAGGAGCCATATGATGCTGTGTGCAGCTGTGAACGCCAACTACGCTGCGGGTGAATCGGCGGCTGTCGGGGCGATCGAGCGGTTTCAAAACGACACGGCGACGCTGAATCCTCAACTTGGTGCACGGCGCTACCACATCAATCACGAGATGGATCTTCTTTGCGAGAGAAAATTATGAACTACCCACACAATAATTTTATGTTCTTTTGAGAACATTTACGAATAACCGTCCTTTTCAGGACGTTCAATTGTTTCTTTACTGTTGCGGAACTCGTCCTTTTCAGGACGTTCACTTGTTTCTTTACTGTTGCGGAACTCGTCCTTTTCAGGACGTTCACTTGTTTCTTTACTGTAGCGGAACTCGTCCTTTTCAGGACGTTCACTTGTTTCATTCACTTTGTCAGTTGTGCTGCTACAGATAGAATATTCAAAGCACTTTTGAAAAATCTTCTTGAAGTTTCCCACGGATCAGATTTCTTATTTTAGCTAAATTTAGAAAGAGAATAAAGTAAATCTAAGTAATCAGTATTGCTTACGTGTACCCCATATGCTTACGTTTTCTCCTACAACCTAATAGCTATAATTTGTCCTTTTCTAAGAGCATCGGCTTCTAATGACTCATTATCAAAGCAATTGATCTTTAGATAAATAAGTACCCTCTTTACATTTTCCTCGTAAGTCGCGTTGCCGTTTTGTACTTGATGTCAGACGTCATTAAAATTAATAATGACTTTCAAGTGTGACGACCAAGTGGGGTAAATACTTTTATTTGTAAACTGACAACCAGCGCTTCGAGATACAGAGCAGGGTTTTTAACCCATACTTGTAACTGGAGCATTAAGGTTACTGCATTCGTAATGGCGAAGTCTGCGTTCTCTATTAATGTTGGTCGCACAATTAAAATAATATTTTTGTCAGTCATTGTATTTATTAATCTTTCCGTGTTGGATTTGCAGAGATGTTAATTAATTTCTGAAATCAATTTTCCCCCTCTTATTTAATCGAAAACACACTTGATAGCCTAATGTTGCCTTTCTTGGGGATTTTTATAGGTTACACATCGGTGAGTGTGCGATAGAACTCTATGGACTAATACCTCCAGCCCCATTTAGAGATCGGACAACCAGACATGGAGAGGGTCTCCACTGCTATATCGTTACAATTTGTCCGAGACGCACAAAGCGCTTTGCCTTCATGTTTTTATATTGTATAGCAGGAACCTATTTGTTTTGGTTTTTCCAGACAGTTACAAGTTAAGTCTAGAGTAAGAGTGCTTAAATTCTACCTTACCAATGCTTTTAATTTGGTACTTTTGAGGTCTAATGCATTCTCTGTCAATTAATTTTAAATTTTAACTGTCTTACTAAAGTAAGACGGTTTTGGAGATATTGTCTGGACAGACAGACAGACGGAATGTCAGAACATCGCAATATGGGTTCCGTGTTCTTTAAAAAATACATGAAATAGACCAGCTATAGCAAAACCTTTTAGTTTCTAACTATTCGCTAAGGCGTTAAAAAAATAACCAGTAGACACCCAAAGCATAACTACAGTAGTGAGTTCTCAATGACAATTTCTTACCAAGCGAATATAATTCCAGGAGTAGATATTGGAGCTTAATAATTAGATTCTATCCACGTCGAAAGATTCCCACAAGCGGACGAGAACACTATCACAGACATAGATACAGAATGGTGTGGATAAACAATGACATTTATGACATTTATGGCTCTGTGGCGTTCAAAGATTTTCGAGACTATGAAATAACAACGTGCCGTTGGTGCAATTACAAATCGACTTTTATAATAAAGCAACGAGGATATTTTTATGAATCTGGTCCATAAGACATCTAAATGTCTTTTAACAGGACAAGCGGCATAGTTGTAAGTGTGTGGCCGCCTCCGTGGATTATTGCTCCCGCCGGTGGCATTGTATGGCGTTATATTCGATTCCCACCCAAAATAAAAATAAACTATATTAGTATGTTTATCCATGTATGTTTAGTTTGTCTTGATCTGTGTGTTTATAAAATATAATATACCTTGTCTTGCCATACATATTGTAACAAAAAAAGAAAAAAAAATCTATTGCTAATAACATTTACTACTTTTACAGTGAGTTAGTTTAATACATAAATATAAAACAATTAAAAATATAAAAAGCTTATTCGAAGTGATCTCCATTGGCTGCAATACAGTCCTTTAAACGTTGAGGCCAGTTATCAATAGAAGCACGCACTCTTTCCATGGGAAAATTCTTCACTGCCAATTGTATGGATTGTTTTAGGGACTCCAAATTATCATGACGTTTAGAGCAAGCCGTACTCTCTAAAACTGTCCATAAATCATAATCCAGCGGGTTAAGATCGGGACTAGACGATGGCCAGTCTTCAGCTCTCATGAAGTCCGAAACGTTCGCTTCCAACGAAGACTGTGTCGAGCGTCAGCTTCGTCTTATAGGCTGCATCCTTTAAAATAGGCGACATGGTTCTAGGTGCTATCTTCATCTCCCGTGATAAAATCTTTAGCTTTCGGACAGGATTTCTTCGAATTCTTTCCCTTACTGCTTTGACCACCTTTTCGTACGAACACTACGTGGGCGGCCAGATCTTTTTCTGTCACAAAAAGCAAAGGTCTCATTGTACCCATTAAGCCCGGTACACAAACATTTGACCAACCATGGAATACCAAGTGTATGGAGAGTTTTAAAAATTGCATTTGGCTCCATACCTACTTTGTGTAACGCATTCACAGCGATTCGGTTCTCTTTATAACCGCACTCCGTTTTGATAACGCAAAATATTGTACACTGAATTGGCGCCGAAACGAGAAAACACAATGAACAATCGAATAAAAATTATTATTATTATATTTTGGTAAAAAAAATTGCGTCCACGTGTTACGCGTAATTTTGCCAGTATCTAGTGGGTAGTTGTGGGTAAACTCATTAAATATTATTTGTGAAAGTGGGCTAACAGGATGGGAAGGAATCGGGAAAGGACTAGGGTAGAAAAAGGAATGGCCACATGACCGTATGCAAACATACGGTATAGTGATGCCAGTGTCAAGTGAAGGAGTAAATAATCGACAGTAAAATGGGTACCGCCATTTTACTGAAGATAGAGGGATTCGTTGAGATAGCACAAACACTGAGACGACTGCGTAAATACTACACTTCTCACACTCAAGATCACATAAGAATGCTTATTCTACAAAATTGGTACACTTTTGCACAATAATATCTCATAAACTTAACTATGAAAAATATACTAGGAACACACGACTACAGTGTTCGGGCTACCCTCAAGGAATCCGAATAAAAAATGACAGATTCCAAATTCAAATGTTATATTTTTAATTGTAACAGTATTTATGGCCAAACTATGCATGTTAATATGTTTCTCGTAAACATATAATAAACTATAGCTTGTGAAATGACATATATATCGGGTGACGGTAAAAGAATATATCATGATCAGTAAAGAGAAAACATTTCTTTTTTTCCAAACACATAGGCACATATCATATCGAAGATAAAAGGATTCGTTGAGATAGCACAAACACTGAGACGACTGCGTAAATACTACACTTCTCACACTCAAGATCACATAAGAATGCTTATTCTACAAAATTGGTACACTTTTGCACTTGATTCCATCTTCAAAAACTGTGTAGCCAAGGAATTTGACTGATTCTTGTCCGAAGTGGCATTTTGCAGGGTTTATAGTAATGCCGCTATCTTCTAATCGTCGTAATACTATGCGTACATGTTCTATGTGTTCTTCTTCGTTGATGATGCAACTAATACGTCATCAATAAATGGGAATACAAAATCCAGACCACGCAGAACTTCATGGATGTATCGTTGGAATGTTTGACCGGCGTTCTTTAGTCCTGGACACATGCGTGGAAATTCGAACAGTCCCATTGGTGTTATGATGGCTGTCTTCTCGATATCTTCTTCTCGTACACTAAGTTGTTGGTAGGCTCGATTGAGGTCGATTGTTGAGAAAAAATTGGTTTTGGACAGCTGGTATGTAAAATCCTTGATTCTTGGTATGGGATAGCGGTCGGGCTTGGTGATTGCGTTCAGTCTTCGGTAGTCGCCACATACACGCAGGTCTCCGTTCTTTTTTGGCACGATGTGTAGGGGTGATGCCCATGGACTCTTGCTAGGTCGACATAATCCTTGCTGGATCATGTTTTCGAACTCTTTTCTGACTTGTTCATAGCGATGTGGTGGTACTGGACGTGCTCGACAATGAAGTGGAGGTCCGGTTGTTTCGATGAAATGTTTGACTTCGTGTTTAGAGCTCAGCTGCATCGAAGTTAATCTTGTGATTCCAGGAAATTCTGCCAATACGTCATGATAAGACTTCCCCATGTCAATACTGCGGATTGTAGGTATGTCGGAAGGTTGAACGAAAGTGGCCTTCGATGAAAGGTTTGTTGTCCCATCAATCAATTTTTTATTCCTGACGTCGACTATGAGTTGATGATGTTTGAGGAAATCCGCACCTAGAATTGGTTTGGATACGGCTGCGACGATAAACTTCCATTTGAATCTTCGGCGCAGGTTGAGGTCCAATTCTAGTGTTTTTTCTCCATATGTTGGGATGATTGTGTTGTTGGCGGCGTAAAGGCAGAAGGATAATGGTTGGGTTTGCATGCCTTTTCTTCTTGGTATGACGGATATATTTGCACCCGTGTCTACCAAGAATACTAATTTGTTTAACTTGTCGTTAATAGATAGGCGGTGTGATGCTTCGGAGACGCCAAGTTCCGCCACGTTTAGCGTCCTGTCCAGTTTCCCGACAATTTTTCCTGGGGTTTCTTGAAAGAACACGGCGGTGTGCATTTGACTACTTTCGTTCCAAATCGCTGGTGATAGTAGCAATACGGTAATGGCGAGCCGTACCGGAAACGCGATGGTGATTGCGAGTTTTGTCGTGCACGAGATCTTGAGTTGCAACGGGAACAATGTTTTGTGTTTTCGACTGTGGTTGGCCGATTATCGTACTGAGGTCTTGATTTGAGTTCGGCGATCTCCAATGTCAATTTTTTTAACTGGCTCGTGATGTTCAATGTCTCCTCTATTTGCGATCCTGGCAGTGAAGTGACTATTGTAGACACCTGCGAGCAGCTTGTCTCTGCTATTGTGTCAGCTAGCAGAGAGATTTCGTCGAGCTTAGTGTCTGGGTTTATTGATTCACTGACGGCGAGTACTGATCTTATGTGAGCTGGAAGGTGATTGCTCCACATAAGTCGCAGGGTTGCGTCAGGTATTTTCTCCCGTGCTAAATTCTTCATTCTACGTAGAAGTTGCGACGGCTTTTGTGTCCCTAACTCCATCTCTGATAGTAGTTTTTGAAATTGTCTATTATCTGACTCTTCATATGTGGTTATGAGGCGCTTCTTTATAACATCATACTGCTCGGCTTTGGGCGGGTTGTACAGCAAATCTGCTATTTGCTCGATGTCTTGCTTTTCGAGCTTGGCGACGACCATCTGAGATAGCTGCGTCTGGCTTTTCTTGAGTTCGCTTGTTGCTGCCTCGAAACTGATGAACCATAGACGAGGTTTATCTCTCCAGAATGGTGGTATCCGCATTGAGAGCGAAATTGCAGAGACTTCTACTTCTTGGTTTTCTTCCGTCATTTTTCAGCAGGGCTAGTTTGTTATTCGGGGTCACCACTTTAGGGATCTTGTGTACTTGTAGGTTTAGAAGTGAAACTCTTGGTTGGTAGTGACTGAATGAATTTACTTATTTATTTTCCGTATTTATATATGATTTTATAAAAGGAAATTATTAAAAACAAATGTAAACAAAACATAATAATTTAAAATAGTTTTCCAATAAAAAACGTCCCCGCCTTAATGCCGATGACGTAGCCTCCCCTCTGCAGTACTCGATGGCGCGGGTGTCGCATATAGTCGAGCACGGCGTATGCGCGCGCTCTTTTACCGAGCGGCCGTCGAGACGAGAGGAGCCATATGATGCTGTGTGCAGCTGTGAACGCCAACTACGCTGCGGGTGAATCGGCGGCTGTCGGGGCGATCGAGCGGTCTCAAAACGACACGGCGACGCTGAATCCTCAACTTGGTGCACGGCGCTACCACATCAATCACGAGATGGATCTTCTTTGCGAGAGAAAATTATGAACTACCCACACAATAATTTTATGTTCTTTTGAGAACATTTACGAATAACCGTCCTTTTCAGGACGTTCAATTGTTTCTTTACTGTTGCGGAACTCGTCCTTTTCAGGACGTTCACTTGTTTCTTTACTGTTGCGGAACTCGTCCTTTTCAGGACGTTCACTTGTTTCTTTACTGTTGCGGAACTCGTCCTTTTCAGGACGTTCACTTGTTTCATTCACTTTGTCAGTTGTGCTGCTACAGATAGAATATTCAAAGCACTTTTGAAAAATCTTCTTGAAGTTTCCCACGGATCAGATTTATTATTTTAGCTAAATTTAGAAAGAGAATAAAGTAAATCTAAGTAATCAGTATTGCTTACGTGTACTCCATATGCTTACGTTTTCTCCTACAACCTAATAGCTATAATTTGTCCTTTTCTAAGAGCATCGGCTTCTAATGACTCATTATCAAAGCAATTGATCTTTAGATAAATAAGTACCCTCTTTACATTTTCCTCGTAAGTCGCGTTGCCGTTTTGTACTTGATGTCAGACGTCATTAAAATTAATAATGACTTTCAAGTGTGACGACCATGTGGGGTAAATACTTTTATTTGTAAACTGACAACCAGCGCTTCGAGATACAGATCAGGGTTTTTAACCCATACTTGTAACTGGAGCATTAAGGATACTGCATTCGTAATGGCGAAGTCTGCGTTCTCTATTAATGTTGGTCGCACAATTAAAATAATATTTTTGTCAGTCATTGTATTTATTAATCTTTCCGTGTTGGATTTGCAGAGATGTTAATTAATTTCTGAAATCAATTTTCCCCCTCTTATTTAATCGAAAACACACTTGATAGCCTAATGTTGCCTTTCTTGGGGATTTTTATAGGTTACACATCGGTGAGTGTGCGATAGAACTCTATGGACTAATACCTCCAGCCCCATTTAGAGATCGGACAACCAGACATGGAGAGGGTCTCCACTGCTATATCGTTACAATTTGTCCGAGACGCACAAAGCGCTTTGCCTTCATGTTTTTATATTGTATAGCAGGAACCTATTTATTTTGGTTTTTCCAGACAGTTACAAGTTAAGTCTAGAGTAAGAGTGCTTAAATTCTACCTTACCAATGCTTGGTACCATACATGGTACTTTTGAGGTCTAATGCATTCTCTGTCAATTAATTTTAAATTTTAACTGTCTTACTAAAGTAAGACGGTTTTGGAGATATTGTCTGGACAGACAGACAGACGGAATGTCAGATAATCGCAATATGGGTTCCGTGTTCTTTAAAAAATACATGAAATAGACCAGCTATAGCAAAACCTTTTAGTTTCTAACTATCGCTAAGGCGTTAAAAAAATAACCAGTAGACACCCAAAGCATAACTACAGTAGTGAGTTCTCAATGACAATTTCTTACCAAGCGAATATAATTCCAGGAGTAGATATTGGAGCTTAATAATTAGATTCTATCCACGTCGAAAGATTCCCACAAGCGGACGAGAACACTATCACAGACATAGATACAGAATGGTGTGGATAAACAATGACATTTATGACAGTATCGCTCTGTGGCGTTCAAAGATTTTCGAGACTATGAAATAACAACGTGCCGTTGGTGCAATTACAAAACGACTTTTGTAATAAAGCAACGAGGATATTTTTATGAATCTGGTCCATAAGACATCTAAATGTCTTTTAACAGGACAAGCGGCATAGTTGTAAGTGTGTGGCCGCCTCCGTGGATTATTGCTCCCGCCGGTGGCATTGTATGGCGTTATATTCGATTCCCACCCAAAATAAAAATAAACTATATTAGTATGTTTATCCATGTATGTTTAGTTTGTCTTGATCTGTGTGTTTATAAAATATAATATACCTTGTCTTGCCATACATATTGTAACAAAAAAAGAAAAAAAAAATCTATTGCAAATAACATTTACTACTTTTACAGTGAGTTAGTTTAATACATAAATATAAAACAATTAAAAATATAAAAAGCTTATTCGAAGTGATCTCCATTGGCTGCAATACAGTCCTTTAAACGTTGAGGCCAGTTATCAATAGAAGCACGCACTCTTTCCATGGGAAAATTCTTCACTGCCAATTGTATGGATTGTTTTAGGGACTCCAAATTATCATGACGTTTAGAGCAAGCCGTACTCTCTAAAACTGTCCATAAATCATAATCCAGCGGGTTAAGATCGGGACTAGACGATGGCCAGTCTTCAGCTCTCATGAAGTCCGAATCGTTCGCTTCCAACGAAGACTGTGTCGAGCGTCAGCTTCGTCTTATAGGCTGCATCCTTTAAAATAGGCGACATGGTTCTAGGTGCTATCTTCATCTCCCGTGATAAAATCTTTAGCTTTCGGACAGGATTTCTTCGAATTCTTTCCCTTACTGCTTTGACCACCTTTTCGTACGAACACTACGTGGGCGGCCAGATCTTTTTCTGTCACAAAAAGCAAAGGTCTCATTGTACCCATTAAGCCCGGTACACAAACATTTGACCAACCATGGAATACCAAGTGTATGGAGAGTTTTAAAAATTGCATTTGGCTCCATACCTACTTTGTGTAACGCATTCACAGCGATTTCTCTTTATAACCGCACTCCGTTTTGATAACGCAAAATATTGTACACTGAATTGGCGCCGAAACGAGAAAACACAATGAACAATCGAATAAAAATTATTATTATTATATTTTGGTAAAAAAAATGGCGTCTACGTGTTACGCGTAATTTTGCCAGTGTCTAGTGGGTAGTTGTGGGTAAACTCATTAAATATTATTTGTGAAAGTGGGCTAACAGGATGGGAAGGAATCGGGAAAGGACTAGGGTAGAAAAAGGAATGGCCACATGACCGTATGCAAACATACGGTATAGTGATGCCAGTGTCAAGTGAAGGAGTAAATAATCGACAGTAAAATGGGTACCGCCATTTTACTGAAGATAACGGGATTCGTTGAGATAGCACAAACACTGAGACGACTGCGTAAATACTACACTTCTCACACTCAAGATCACATAAGAATGCTTATTCTACAAAATTGGTACACTTTTGCACAATAATATCTCATAAACTTAACTATGAAAAATATACTAGGAACACACGACTACAGTGTTCGGGCTACCCTCAAGGAATCCGAATAAAAAATGACAGATTCCAAATTCAAATGTTATATTTTTAATTGTAACAGTGTTTATGGCCAAACTATGCATGTTAATATGTTTCTCGTAAACATATAATAAACTATAGCTTGTGAAATGACATATATATCGGGTGACGGTAAAAGAATATATCATGATCAGTAAAGAGAAAACATTTCTTTTTTTCCTAACACATACATACATATCATCACGGGTGCCTTACGGCGCACTATTTACACATACACATAGGTACATATCATCACGGGTGCCTTACGGCGCCCTATTTACACATACACATAGGTACATATCATCACGGGTGCCTTACGGCGCCCTATTTACTCATACACATAGGTACATATCATCACGGGTGCCTTACGGCGCCCTATTTACTTATACACATAGGTACATAAATCACCACGGGTGCCTTACGGCGCCCTATTTAAAATAGTTAAATACGAATTGTACTTAAAAATATTGTAATTTTATTAAGTAACGAGAATGATAGCTAAATATACAACGAAAAACTTATAAAATAGCTAATCTATAGAAACTAGTACAACCGTGTGAATAAAAACGACCCAAATAAAAAATCCATATTATTGCCGTTCGTCTATTACGTAGGCAAGTCTATGTTACGCACCCGTTTTGACGCACCCGTTCAAAACCTACAATTTGATTATCTAACACGAAAGCTAAATTCTATTTGATTAAGTTCTATCTGGTGGGCGATTCTCGCGCTTTCGAGATTCATCTCGATTCGAGATTTTTAAACAAAAAATGACTAAATATGTCATTTTTCGTTCAATATATATATAATTCTTATTTATTAATTAATATTTATTATTTATTTCTTTTAATGTTCGATATTTTTGAACGAAAAATAGCATATTTAGTCATTTTTCGTTTAATAATCTCGAATCGAGATGAATCTCGAAAGCGCGAGAATCGCCCACCTGCTCCTAGTTTAGAAATGCCGAGATGTGGTGGTTCATCCAAGTACTACTTATATCCGATATTGTAGCTATTTTGTGGTTAAGAAACGAATAAAGCTAGTTCATTTGGTAATGTATTTATTATTAGAACTAAAAGAAAAGTAATAGTACCTAATGTTAAATATTTTAATTCAAAAAAGGTAATTAAATATTGCAAAATATAAATTAAATTGTGCCGGACAGATGTATTTTGATGGCTCTCCTTTATGTCCTATTTGGTCTTCTCCTCTGTATATGTATTTTATGCTCGAAGTTAAAATTAGTTTTATTGAAGATTTTTTCCTAGTCCACATTATTGGGGTTCACGGTAGTTTCCTCAGGTGCTTACTGATTCTCCGAACCCTGAACGTGTGAAACTAAATGGGTGACCTCGACGTGATTAATTATAATTTAATTTGATGCATAAAAGATTAAAAAGTAATAAAGCAAATACAGAGGAGAAAGCCCAAGTCGGACATAAAGGAGAGCGATCAAAATGCATCTGTCCGACACAAAATGTTATACCAATATGTATGTAGGGATAATGTCGCATTAACCAGAATATAAATGCAATGATCTTATATGTTTCACCGCCTCTGAGGTCTAGGGTTACTACTCATGGCAAAAATAATATTATATAGTACTTTTCTCTTCTGTACAGTTTCCGTGGTCTGGGTGTTTATAAAAAAAATATGTATTAGCGCCGTTGTTTCTAGTACACATATAAGCTTATATGTTAGTTTGTCATTAGCGCAGTATGTGTGTAATGTCCTAAAGTAAAACTAATTTCTACTTAAATTAAATCCACGTCTATAAGAAGCAATCAATCTTGTTTGTTCATCAATGAAGTCTCTTTCGTAATAAATCTCTGAATTCATTTCGTGTTGGACCGAGCAGTAGTTCCAACAGTCTCCAGCGCTGGGGACAACAGATAAGTGTGCAGTAATTAAAAATTCTCGCTTTATTCAAAATAAATTGCCTTCTCGGGCATCCCGGCCCATTATAGTCTGTAGACCATAGACTTGTACAATCAGTCGCGAATGATCATTGCGATGAACATTGATCTAATTAATTTATGATTACAATTTGTTAATAATATGTAACATATAAAATTAAAATAAACTGCGAGTCATATTGAAAACATGATATCTCTTTGTTTTACCATCATAACATTTTATATAAATTTGCCACCTATAGCTGTATATTTGATTTTGAACTCTCTTCCTGTATACGGCACATGATTGGTGGAAAGTCACGTCATGTCATATTTCAATTTAGGACATTTTCAATCATAATATGTAAGTTTTTTAAATTATTAAAAATGTCCTAAATTGTAACATTACGAATTAGTTTTATGCGTAATCATCTATTTTCCATATGTTGTTCGTGATAGCCCTCTCTGCCGGCCGCCTGGATCCGCCACGGGTTAGTATAGTATATTATATATAGTATACTACAACATTTAAAAGAAATATTAATTGGTACCTGAGGTAGGCATAGTGGAGAAAACATAATAATGTGTATTTACACATAAAGCAAGTGTTAGACTCCTGTGCAAAGGTTGAGTAGAGTAGAACTAGTGGCAAACCTATAGCGCGAAGGCACTTTGTATATTTCGCACGTTTCACTAACTTCTTACCACTAAATAATAATGGAAATTATATTTTTTGGTGTAGGTAATAGGTATATTTGTTAATGTTTCTTTTTTAATTTTAATATAAGTATAATTTTATTTTTAAATTAGATTAAAATTAGTTAACACGGCAAATGATTGGTGGAAAGAAACGTCATGTCATATATCACCAATCCTGTGCAATAACTGTGCAATGGCACCAATGCTATTGACAATGGCTAAATGATCGGGTTACGAAACGGGTGACGTATTTGCCATATGAATATCCTCGCTGCTTTATCATCAAATCATCATCACACTAGGTAAAAGAAGACTACCACCTCGACAAGAATCATTATCAAATCCTGTAAAGTAGTATCCTGAAAACTGGTGAACCCACAGACTAAAACCGAAACCAGACATCTTTAAACATTTTTAGTACGTGACTTCTTAAAACATTTTTTTTATTAGATATACTGAAGCACGGCATGTGACTTTGTATCTAGCCTGTGGTAAGCAGACCTACAAAATCCATGAATGGGGTCGATCAATAGATGGTTGTTTAATAGCATTGATCGCTCCCACTATGTCGGCTTAATGATGGGAATACGAAATGGGCGGCGGCAAATTTTTCAATAAAGCTCGTAGTTTCGGATGTGGCTATGTACCTACTCTTGGCCCACTAACATACTTGTTTAATTAACCCTATATACTGTCCCAATAATAAATTAGAACCTCGTCCATGAAATACAATCGAACTTGACCGACTTTCTTATTAAATCTTAATATTTATGTATTTGTTAGAAAGCATCAAGAGAATGATATCTTAAGAATTCGTAAATGAAACTGATGCTGTATGAATAATTAAACCATTGTTTAAAGGAATAAGCCTCGGTAGCAAAAATACTTACCCTTTGAATACGTAATTTTTTGTATAAAAATATTCACAAAAGTTTTGAAAACGCGTTTTAATTTAAAAGCGATTAGAATACAATTAAAGGCCTAAGCTTTATTTGAACAAGTCAATATTACAATTTTATTTTGTTTGTGTTTTTTTTTTTATTGGAATAAGGTATGTACTATTCAGGTCCAGATGATAAGCAGCCCTACAAAGTCGATGGATAAGACAGATCATTACGAAACTTTGGTAGCTCCCACTATGCCCGCAGTTTAATTATAGTTTAACCTGCAGACTAAAATAAAAGGGAAAAAATACTAGGTCATTGACGGTTTTTGTATCCGTATTATGGGCGGTGGTAACAATGAAAATTTCTTTGAGCGTAGGTGTTTATATTTATTTTGTATCAATACACAAAATAAATGTAATCTGATTTAAAATAAATTAATACACGGAAAAAGTAGAATATCGGTTTATTTTAGTCACTCATTTCTGTTATATACTTTGCTGATTTTCTCTGACGAGCGATTTACCGGCTGTCATGCTGTTGGAAACTCCGCCTTAAATATATGTTAGGCTTCATATTAATTATCTTTTATAATTTGGGAACTTAATAATTCATACAACAATAATGTCATAGAGATTTGTAAGTTGGTAGCACGACTACCGGCTTGTCGCGAAGTTGTTATGCCTGCGCGGACAGAGGGCACTTTGGTGTAAGAGCAACAAGAGCGGTAGCGATTTAAAAAAAGGGAGTTGCATGACCCGTGCGTGCACATAACCCCATGCCTTGTAAATGGAATTTGAAAAAATAAGGATTTAATACAGAATAACATTGAAGAAAGTGTGTTTTATTATATATATTGTTATAGCAGGATATCAAAAATAGTTTGTTTGCCATATTTGTGTCCTTAGCCTTGTACCTTTTTTAAAAGTAATAAATAGTCTCGAATAAAAATTACTCCGGAACGCATTGTTTTATTTTAGGTTATGGGCCCAGTCCCGTATTTCGCGATAAAATTACGAATTATTATATATATTAAAAATAGCTTTAATAATTAGTATTTGTTTGCGCGAGTTTGAGTTATTTGTGAGGATGGCTGCGAACTACATCATGAATGTTCCCAAGTTGCGTGGTCGGGAAAATTACAGCGAGTGGGCTTTCGCCGCAGAGAATTTTCTAATCCTAGAGGGTTTGAGCACTTTGAGCAGTTGCATCAAATCGGACTCAGAAAAGGCTGTAGAAACTGCAGATGATGCGAAAACCAAAGCGAAGCTAATTTTGACGGTAGATCCGTCGTTATACGTACACATAAAGGATGTCAAAAGAACTCAAGAACTCTGGAATAAATTTAAAACAATGTTCGACGACTCAGGATTCACAAGAAGAATCAATTTGTTGAGGACTTTAATCTCAATCAGATTGGATAATTCCACCAATATGACAGCCTACGTCACGCAAATGGTGGATACTGCTTTTAAATTAAATTCAACTGGATTTAAAATCAGTGATGAGTGGATTGGATCGTTGCTGCTCGCAGGATTGCAACATAAGCACAGCCGTAAGATTGGCAGTACTGCGCCGCCGATGACAGATGTCAATAATGTCAAAAACTTTGTAGCGGGATCGTCATCTGCAATAAAATGTTATAAATGCAAAGAAATAGGACATTATAAAAATCAATGCCCTAAGAATTATGTCAGCAAATGCCGACGACCTACAAACGCATTTAGTGCTGTGTTTATGAATGGTGTTTTTAATAAAAATGCGTGGTATATAGATTCCGGCGCGAGTACGCATTTAACTGCAAGACAGGATTGGATAATTAATCCGTCGTTTAAACAGAATATTACGGAAGTAATAGTCGCCGACAACAAAAAGGTTTCTGTTGTCTGTTCCGGCGATATCAGAATAATAACCTCAACACCGGAGTGTGAATATGACATAGTGGCAGAGGCAGTGTTGTGTGTGCCTAGCTTGACTACAAATCTTTTATCGGTAAGTCAATTAATTAGACAGGGAAATAAAGTAATATTTCATGATAATGGATGCAGTGTACTGAACCGAAATGGTGATGTTGTTGCTACAGCAGCACTAAACAACGGTGTATATAAATTAGATGTCCCTGAAGACAGCAACATGTTGGCTGCTGTAATGGTAACTGGAGAAACATGGCATCGAAGGTTAGGTTATGTTAATAGTAATTATTTAAATAAAATGACAGACGCTGTTGATGGTATGATCTTGAACAAAAGAATGACAATTAGTAAGTCAAGCTGTGGAATTTGCTGTGAAGGAAAGCAATCACATTTACCTTTTCCACATGTTGGTACAAGAACCAAAGATTTACTAAACGTAGTGCATACAGATCTCTGTGGACCAATGGAAAATGTATCCATGGGTGGTTCAAAATATTTCCTTTTATTTGTAGATGACTACAGCCGCATGACCTTTGTTTATTTTCTTAAAACTAAAAATGAAGCATTAAAATGTTTTAACATTTACAAGGCTGAGGTAGAAAACCAAACTGGAAAGCTAATAAAAATATTAAGAAGTGATAACGGTCTTGAATTTTGCAATAAGGAATTTAATAATGTTTTAAAATCAGCAGGCACAGTGCATCGAAAAACAAATCCCTACACCCCAGAACAGAATGGGTTATGTGAAAGGTTCAATAGAACAATTGTGGAGAAAGCAAGATGTTTGCTTTTTGATGCCGACTTAGGCAAGAAATTTTGGGCAGAAGCTGTAAATACAGCTGTTTATCTACAAAACCGAACTGTGGCTTCTTCACTAAACGATGTGACACCATATCAAATCTGGTCTCGAAAGAAACCAGATATAAGTCACTTAAGAATATTTGGAAGTGGTGTTATGGTTCATATAGCTAAAGAAAAGAGATTAAAATGGGACAGAAAATCTGAAAAATGTATCCTGGTAGGATATCCTAATAATGTGAAAGGTTATAGAGTGTATAATCCCAGAACTCAAGCCATAACAACCAGTAGAGATGTGGTAATTATAGAAAAGGAGAATTGTAATTTAGAGAGTTTAATGAAATAGAGGAAAAGGAAGAGAAGAAAGATGAAAAGATATTTGAAGAGGACAAGGGAGTAAGTACAGATTCAGTGGGGGATGAGTCTGATATCACCTTGACAGACAAATCAACCTCAGATGAATCATACAACCCGACTGACTTTGAGGATGCCTTAAGCTCTGAGGAGACAGAAGAAGACATTTCTTTGATGCAAAGACCTATACGCCATAAACAACAGGCTAAGAGATATGGTTTTTCTGGTATATGTATCAGTGATGAAATTCATGATGATGTCGCTGGACTTTCATTAGAAGAAGCTCTCCAAGGGCCAGAAAAGGATCTTTGGTTAAAAGCAGTGGAAGAAGAATTAAAGTCTTTTGAAGTGAATAGTGCGTGGGAGTTAGTAGACACTCCACATACTGGTACTATTGTGAAGTGTAAGTGGGTTCTTAAAAAAAAGTTTAATAGTGATAATAGTATTCGTTACCGTGCTAGGTTAGTGGCAAAAGGTTACACTCAAAAGCAAGGCATAGACTATAGTGAGACCTTTTCACCTGTGGTACGACACACAACTTTAAGACTTTTATTTTCTCCTTCTGTACAATTAGGTTTAGATATAACTCATTTAGATGTCACTACTGCCTTCTTGAATGGTGATCTCGAGGAAACAATCTACATGCAAAAGCCATGTGGATATACAGATTCTAAGAATAATGGTAAAGTACTTAAGTTAAATAAAGCTATTTATGGCCTTAAGCAGTCCTCGAGAGCATGGTATAAGAAAGTAGATGAATGTTTATATAATATAGGATATAAGAAATCTAAAATAGGATCATGTTTATTTACTAAAATTAATAATAACTTTAAAACTATTGTAACATTATATGTAGATGATTTTTTTATTTTTTCCAATGATAAAAAGGAAACTGAATACCTAAAGAAAGTTTTATCTTCAAAATTTCAGCTTAAAGATTTAGGTGAGATTAAGCAGTGTTTAGGTATGAATGTTAACATAAATAAAAAAAATGGTATAATTACTCTTAGTCAGAAAAACTATATTAATGACTTGTTGAGAAGATTCAATATGATAGACTGTAAAGTTGTCAATACGCCAATGGAAGCAAAGTTAAAAGTTAATAAAAGTGAAAGTAAGATAGATCATTATCCATATCAAAGACTTATTGGTAGTTTGATGTATTTGGCAGTTTTAACAAGACCTGATATTTCATATTCAGTTAGTTTTTTAAGTCAGTTCAATAATTCATATAATCAGGAACATTGGATATATGCTAAAAGAATTTTAAAATATTAAAGAAAACTAAAAACTATGGCTTAAGATATTGTAAGAGTGACAATGCGTTACTTGAAGGTTTTGTTGACTCTGATTGGGCCAGTGATATAAATGATCGCAGATCATATACTGGCTTATGCTTTAAGTTATCCGATTGTGTTGTTTCTTGGGAAACCAAAAAACAAAGAACAGTGGCCTTATCAAGCACTGAGGCAGAGTATATGGGTATAACAGAGGCTTGCAAAGAAGCCATATATCTAAGAAATTTACAGTTTGAGATCACAGGTAATATTTATAGTGTGACTATATATAATGACAGTCAGAGTGCACAGAAGCTGCCTGGTAATCCAGTGTTTCATAAAAGATCCAAACACATTGATATAAGGTATCATTTTTGTCGAGAATGTGTTAGTAATAAAATTGTGAATATAAAATATTTACCTACAGCTGATATGCCCGCTGACTTATTTACTAAAAGTCTGTCCATACATAAACATTATTATTTTATGAAATTGTTAGGTATACAATTTATATAGTTTTTTATTTTGATATAGTGGGGGTGTTATAGCAGGATATCAAAAATAGTTTGTTTGCCATATTTGTGTCCTTAGCCTTGTACCTTTTTTAAAAGTAATAAATAGTCTCGAATAAAAATTACTCCGGAACGCATTGTTTTATTTTATATATATTTAACTATTCAGAATTAAACTCTCTACCTAAATATTTCCGATCCCCAAGACAATCTATAAAAGGTTAACATTTGAAAGGTTTTGGTAATAAGTTTAGGTTTCATATTTCTGATAATTTTTATGAGGTTAGAATTACAATTTCTAATGAAAGTTCAAACAAAAAATAAATACTCCCGAAATTATATTTTCTTCTTAAAAACGTTGAAATCTGAAGCCGCGAAAAAGAAAAATATAAACGATTGAAATGGAACGCCGCCGCGTCGCTCCAAATGTAATGAAACTCTTAAAAGCCACCAAGATAAATACAGATTGACGAAAACTCCAAATGAGAAAGTTGTCTGAGGAACAGACATTTCTCAACATACAAGTATACATATATATGTGAAATACTACTTACAGGAATTCCTTTTAATTTCTACAAATATTTTATTTAAAAATATGGAACGTGTAAGGTGACTCCAAAACAATCAAATATTGTTTTCAAATGGAGTAATGTCTGGTGCGAGAGTTAATGTTCTCCATCCACGGACTCTCCCTATACGTTGGAGCCGGCACCCGGGTCCGTCTGTCATCAATGAGGGATGAGTTCGAAAAGTGATTGTCATTAAATAAGTGTAGTTAGATAAAGTGTATATTATTATAACAATGAGTACGAGCGAGCATTATGATTTGTTACCGCGAGACCCTTTCGTGTCGCGGGACTATCGCAATGGTTATTTAATTACAGTATGTTGTGATCAACACGGATGATAATACTATGAAGGACTTACAAACATATAGCTCTGGCCACAAACTAAGCGCAAGGCTTGTACTATGTGTACCAGAAACAACCATATCAATACGTATTATATTTTATAAACACCCAGACTATGACGATGGGATTTTTAATATATATTTTTGCAATGGGTGGGAATCGAACCCACGACCTCCGTATACAACGCCAAAGCTGCAACAACAAGTCTACGGCAGCAGTCGAATAAATAACTCTGTCTTGTTTATGTGGCCGTAATATGGATTTAAATTTTGTTTGAAAGTAAGTTAAAAAAATAATACAGTATGGTCAAGTAATATAAAATACTATATTTTGTTCCCTGGATTAGCTCCCAAGTTGTAAAATTCTTGTAAATGAATTTATAAGACCTTTAAAAGGTGTTATAATTTAGCCGGCATAGTGGGAGCGATCAATGATTGTTAAACAACAATTTTATTTATTGATCTACCCCATTCATGGACTTTGTAGGGTATCAGGTAGATACATAGTCACATGCCGTGCTCCAATAAAAAATAGTCTATCTAACACCTATGTTACATACATCCTATATACGTCATAACACTAATTAAACATACCTACCGTAACTACCGTCTTAAAATAAGATAAAACAAGATTTTTTATTTAAGAATATAAATGAAAAATATAACCTGTTATACTTATTAAAATAAGTTAAATTTTAGCCCCATTTATTAAACTTAACTTATTTAAATGGTGTCTGGTCTGGTAATAATAATATGTGTTAACAATCAAAGGTTGAAAATGTTTACAACAGAAACCTAACAATAAATAATGGTAAGCGAGTTGTTTGCGCACGAAATGTGATTGTATACCTGATAGTAGTTCTGCAAACTTGTCGATCAATGATACAATTGTGTGTGTGCAAGTAAATACGTTTAAAACCTAAAATGCTTGTTGAGAGCTGTCAAATGTCAAACTGCTTATAACAACAGTTGTGACAGCTCTTCAATAAACACTACCTTTTCACAGTTTCAAATCTCTTGAAGCGTTTAAATTATTAAACAATCAACATAGAAAATAATGACTGGTAAATCAAAACAACACGACCTTCGGATACAACGCCTAAGGCCACTAGTCTACGGAGGTTGTAGACTAGTGATCTTTATTGTAAACATTTGCAATGTGTTGGTATGTACTTAGTGTTAATAAAATGTAGTAGGTAAACATTTTATGTACCTACTAGAATAAAGAAATGTAATAAGAGGAAAAAAATAATAATAATAATTAAACTTAGTTCTTAATAAATAAGGCTATGCTATATTAATTAGGTATCTGAATAAGGCAGAGGACACAACTTATTTACGGGTCGCTTTAAAAATCCTCTTTCAGTTTTTAAGGTAACTACTCTGATATCTGACAATCATATATAGGCCTGGGTGAACTTGGTGCACTCTAGCAAGTGGCCATTGCAATGGTTTACCTAAATCCGATTTTATAATAACAACATCACCGATATTAATTTTGCAATATGTATTATGCCACTTTGCTCTCTGCTAAAGTGTATGCAAATAATCATTTGACCATATTTTCCAAACGGTTTGAGAAGCCCTTTGAATATGTTGCCAACGTGTTAAGGTATTAATATTTATGTCTTCAATGTTGTATTCGGGGACGCTCAGTAACGAGTCTCCCGTCAGAAAATGGCCAGCGGTGAGAAGTTCACACTCGTCTGGTGTGTTTGAAATGACACAGAGAGGCCGCGAATTAAGAATTGCTTCAATTTTGCAAAACACTGTTGAAAGCTCCTCAAACGTGAGTGACCTTTCACCTACGGCTCGATGTAAATGGTACTTGGCCGATTTTATTCCAGCCTCAAACAAGCCGCCCATGCTAGGAGCACTGGGTGGATTAAACTTCCATTCTATTTGACGATTGGCGCAACCTTTGGTTATATTATCAATATTAGAGGTTGATGATAAGAATGTATTGATTTCATTTAGATGCTTAGCTGCGGCAACAAAGTTGGTGGCGCCTGGCTACGAACCTGTCTAGAGCTGCTAAAAAACAGTCACTTGAAAGTTGTGTAATGAGTTCCAGATGAACTGCTTTTGTAGAAAAGCATACAAATAAACATAAATACGATTTATATTTCCGGGCATTGCGTTTTGTGCTTTCTTTAATAAGAAAAGGACCCCCTAAATCACACCCCACGTGACTAAATACCTTACCTGGCCGCACGCGCGCGCTAGGCAGGTTACCCATGTAGGGCTGCATAGATATAGGATTGCATCTAAAACAGACTACACACTTTGATAATACGGATCGTATAGTGTTTCGCGCCGATATTATCCAATAGGTTTTCATTAAAATTCCGTGTAGTGTTCGAGGCCCGACGTGTAGGTACTTTTTATGAAAGTATTCAATCAACAAAATGGTGACGTGACATCTCTTAGGTAAAAGCAAAGGATGTTTTCGACTAAAGGGCAAGGTAGAATGACAAATTCTACCCCCCACCCTGAGGAACCCGTCGCCATCAATGAATGGCGAGAGCTTTCTCAAGGAATGTAAAGGTTTTAAGTTTTTAGTTTTAAGAAAATCAATTTCATTTTTAAAATGATTAGTTTGTAAGATTCTTATAATTACGTTATGAGCACATTTTATTTCATTAATTGAAAGGGCTTTGTTAAACCTACGTTTATCTTTTGCTACTTTAATATTACTTACGAATCTAATGCACCACGCAATTATGCGATTTAATTTATAAAAATGGGAAAATTAAAAAAAATCATTTTCTAAATCATTTATAATTTAAGTTTGTGACGAAAAGTTGAAAGTCTCGACATTAGACTTCATCTCTAAGACGTCATTGTCATTTTTTATGTAAAACTGTTTAATCGGCCACATATCAAATTGATCGAGTAACCACGGCGGGCCGTGTTGCCAGTCGCGGCCCATGTCCAGCAGGCGGCTGGGCCAAGCGCCGCGCGAGCACACGTCGGCCGCGTTGTGTTCGGTGCCGACGTGGTGCCAGCAGTGGGGAGCCACCACGTCGCTCACCTGCGCCACACGACTCGACACAAACGTTTTTAGTTTGTAGGGCGGCGTGAGTATCCAGGCGAGTACGACGCTGGAGTCGGTGAGCGCTATTACATCATAATTGAAGTCAATTATATTTTGCTTTATGAACACAACAAGTTTAGAAAGCAGCACGGCTGCCATTAATTCCAATCTAGGAATAGATTGTGGCTTTAGAGGAGCCACTTTAGTTTTGCTTACAACTAATCTAACCTTAACCTGGCCCTTATCATCCACGCTACGAGCGTAGATGCAGGCACGTAGCCTCGTGAGGAGGCATCACAAAACGCTACGAATTGTACTTTACGAAAATTAGGTAAAAGAATATGACGATCGATTTTGATGTTAGATAAAAGTGATAATTCCGAAATAAATTACATCCATTTATTTTTCAATTCTATAGGTATTTTCTCATCCCAGCCCAGACTAAGTTTCCAGAGGTCTTGTAATATACATTTAGCAATAAATGTGCAAGGCGCTATAAAACCTACCGGGTCAAAGATACTGGCTAATAATTATAAAATAGATCGTTTTGTATGCACCGTATCGACAAGAGCATATTTAAAGCAAAACGCGTCTTCCCGGGGCGACCACTGTAAGCCGAGAACCTTAGTAGATAAATCATCGTCAAAATTTATTTTTTTTTTTGCTTGAAAACGCCCAACCCTAGCAATGACGTTAAGCTATCTTGCAAATGGCAAGCTTCAGATTCATTGTCGACTGACCAAAGCAAATCGTCGACAAAGAAACCTTGATGCAGCAGGCGCGCGGCGGCGGGGTGGCGCGCGCCCTCGTCGGCCGCCAGCTGGTGTAACGCCCGCACCGCTATGAACGGAGCGCTACGAAGTCCATACGTATTCGTAGTTAATTCGTAGGTATTTAAAATATCTGACGGATTTTCTCGCCAGAGAATATGTTGATATTTCCGTTCATCGGATTTAATTAATACCATTCTATACATTTTTGAAATGTCAGCAGAAAAACAATGTCCAAATAATCTAAACTGTAAGATGATCTTTAAAATATCGTGTATTAATTGTTTACCGGTTAAAAGAAAATCGTTTAAGGAAACTCCAGTACTGGTTTTGGCGGAGCCGTCAAAGACGACGCGCACGGGCGTGCTGGTGCTGGCGGTCCGCACTACGCAGTGGTGAGGGATGTAGTAGCGAGTCTCCTCTGGGCCACTATATAGCTGCATGTGTCCGAGCCGTTCGTACTCCCGCATGAACTCCACGTAGGCGGCCCGCAGCTCCGGCGCGCGGGACAGGCGACGTTCCAGCTGCAAGAACCGGCGGAGCGCTGTGGCACGGGAGTCGCCCAAAGAGCTCGAATGAGCGACCTTTTGATTAATAAGTAGTGGCGCGACATATCGCCCACTATCGTCGCGGCTATACTGCGTCGCATAAATGTATTCGGCCTCATTATCGAGAGGATCTTCCGAAACAACTATGGAAGAACATTCGGTCTCCCAAAATTTTGTTAGGTAATTATTAATGATATCATCATCACTAGAATACGTCACTAGATTGTATGAGGATAAAGAATTAGTGGAGCCCTGTTCCGGCTGCAAACATTGCAAACGACCGGTTATGACGAACCCAAAAACGCTACTTAAGGCGAGGGGTACATCATTATTAAATTCAATTTTTTTACCATCATAAACATACGGAAATATATCGCCGGCGAGTATAATGTCTATTGGTGAACATTTATAAAATTCGGGATCTGCGAGGAATAAGTTTTTATAATTGTTTATTACTAATTTAGGTATTTTTATGTTTGGCAAGTTTGTTGTAATTTTATTTAAAACGACGGCTTCAATGTTAAATATGGAATTTTGATTAAGTCTAGATTTAATTACGCATGATGCTAAGCCGTGATTCTTAACATTTTCACCAGCCAAGCCATAAATGTTGTATGGACATTTACGGGTCGACAGTCCTAGCCGCTCCAAGCAATTTCGTGATATAAAGTTGGATTGCGCTCCAGAGTCTATAAGGACGCGACAAGTTTGATTAATACCAAAGGCATCGATTACGTAAACAGCTGTTCCTAAAATGACGTTGTAAGTAGTTTGGTTTAAAGAGTAGGTATGGCACAGACTGGCGCCGGCGTCGGCAGGCGCTGGCTCGGCCACCGCCGAGTATCTGCGCGAGGCGCCCTGTTTGTTGTCGACATGAAGTAATGCATGATGTCCGTCTTGACATATAAAGCAGCGTAAACTACTTTTGCGATCGGACACAGAATGATTTTGTTTCAAACAGTTATGACATAAATTAAGTATACTCGCGCGACTAATACGTTGTAAAGGGCTTAAAGCGCGGAAAGACTCACAACGATAAATCATGTGATTTTTATTACAATGTAAACACGACATATTGTTGTTGTTATTAGTTTGAGTATAGGACTTCCTAGGAAAATTGTTATTTTTATTTACAAATTGTTTATTTAAGTTATGTTTAATTTTTTGAGACAAACTAGGATCATTAAAGGTAACGGTAGAAGTAACGGCGGAATGTTCCAATACCTTTATATGATTATGAATAAATAAGTTCTCGTAGGTAGGTATAGTATTTTGATCTATACTTTGCTCAAAAAGTCTTCGAGAGTTGTTATCGAGCGCCTTAAGGGCTATATGACATAACATGTAACTCGATAAATTGTCAATTTTTAATGCATGCAGAGCCTTAACAGATTGATCAAATATTTCTAAGAAACTAAATAAATTAGTAGAACTCTCAGATTTTAAGGGAGAAAAATTTAACATTTTATCAAGATACCTAGCGGCCAGTATACGCTGATCTTTATATTTGTCTATCAAAGTCTGCCAGACTACGTCATAATTATCAGCACTGATAGGTACACCTTTTACTATGTTACGAGCGGCACCAGAGGTACACGATAATAAATAATGAAATTTGTCTATTTTATTGATGTTAGTTTGATTGTGAACTAGGGAACAAAAAGTTTCAAAAAAAGTCATAAAATTTTCTATGTTTCCATCGAAGGGAAATAGTTCTATTTTAGGAAGTCTCGGTCTCGTCTGTGGGGACTCATGGGGTTCTGATAGGTTCGCAGATTTAGAATTATTTTTAGAATACTTTGATATTAGTGTTTGAACGGGATAGTATTAGTCGTCAAAACTGTCAAGTTCCTTACTACTAAACTTGGCATTAGAGTTAACTGAAGTCTCCTGTTCATATATTTGTAAAACAGTTTCCCCAAAACGGGAACGTAAGTTAGTGACCTCTGCAGAGCGCACCAAAAACAGATCCAAGACATCAGGTTCATTCTGGAGCCTTTTGCCTAAATCATAGACCTTTTGTAATTGTGTAAAATTTCTTTCTTTTATGAAAGTTAATTTTAAAATTTGTCTTTGAACTGCGAGTTCAGTTTTTGACAATTTTGTCTCACTTTCATTAGACATTTCAAGTTATGTAGATGTAAGTTAAATACCTATGAAATTAGATTAACACAGTAGGTATAAAATGTGTAAATAGTTTTGTGTAAATAGCTAGGTTAAATGTAATGTAAGCTAATAGTACGATTAGGTATTAATTTTAACGATATTAACATGCAATTATTGTATGGAATTTGTTAAATATATTTATAAGTGTATGTGTAAGTTTTGAAGGACCTTTGATATATAGGTATTACGCTTTATGTGTATACCTAAGAAATTTATTTTTATTAAAGATAAGTGATTCCAGCACTTAATGTGGGGATATTTATTTTTATTGTGTAAATTCCGGCTCGGAGGCCAAAATGTGCGGTGTAGTATTAAAATGACTGCTCCTTCGATAGTTGGCTCTGATGATAATTATTGGTACGAGGACAGGGCAAAATACGATCTTGCTGGTCTTATATGAGGAAGAGCATGCAATTTCACCAACCTGTGTCTTTCTCCAACTTCTGGATAGCTGGTGACTTTGAGCCTCCTGGGTCGACCCTGCTCACCACACACGTGGCAGTGTGGTAAGCAGCTGTATGCTCGTATTTCAGGGTTTTTTGAATGTAATTTATTATCCAGAATTTAGAACTGCACGACACGCTTCACTTGGCAACACAGATTCATTAACTTTTGGTTATATTTTACGTAAATTGTTATCACGAACGTCACGATGGATACGAGTTGTTCGCACTAGTATATTGGACATTTCACACAAATTTTTCTAGCCATAAAGTAGGCGCTTTTAAAATAGACCTGTCTTATACCACACTGTGTACACACACACATTAGCAACGATAGGTACTATACATAACATATATGTACACAAACAGTGCTATGTTGTAGTTACTACATTATAATTAGTACTAAACAAAATTATAATAGTGCTACAACGTATTCTTTACATTATAAATAGTACTGGACATGGTTACAATATTAGCGCTACGTTGTAGTTACTCCATTTTAAATAGTACTGGACAGGGTTACAATAGAGCTAAGACGTAGTTACTACATTATAAATAGTACTGGACAGGGTTACAATAGTGCTACGACGTAGTTACTACATTATAAATAGTACTGGACAGGGTTACAATAGAGCTAAGACGTATTGAATCCAAAATAAATAGAACTGGTTAGGGCTACAATAATGCTACGACGTAGTTACCACATTATAAATAGTACTGGACAGGGTTACAATAGAGTTAAGACGTATTGAATCCAAAATAAATAGAACTGGTTAGAGCTACAATAATGCTACGACGTACTTACTACATTATAAATAGTACTGGACAGGGTTACAATAGTGCTACGACGTAGTTACTACATTATAAATAGTACTGGACAGGGTTACAATAGTGCTACGACGTAGTTGCTACAATATAAATAGTACTAGACAGAGCTACAATAGTACTACGACGTAGTTACTACATTATAAATAGTACTAGACAGAGCTACAATAGTACCACGACGTAGTTACTACAACGTTAGCCGTGCGTGAAACCATTCTGAGAGACAGATGCCTCGAACATCCGCGTAACAATTAATTTTTAATATTGCAGGATCCAATGGAAATCGGCTTACACAATATATTATTTGTTAAGTACAACTGGTCAGATATTGTTGAGTCTGGCATCATTCGGTTTACTAATACAACAATTTGATTTATCCAACATTATTAAGTATTTACCTTAACTATGCTAATAGTAATTACAACAGCTATTAGTGTAATTATTAATACTTTAATATCAATCCCACGGCAAGCATAGACTGATATTTTGTGCAAGACTGATATTGTGTGCACTTATCGTCTGAGTCTTCCTTGTCTAACATCAATTTTACTATTTTCTTCTATTTACATTTAAATTAAATAAATTTATTTAGTGGATTATGGGTGCGGAGGTAAGGTGGTATATTGTTGAAATAACTGCAAACATATACAATTAAAGTTTTATATTATTTTTTACCACAATAAAAAGGAATTTAGTATTTTAGGTTATTTAACAGCGTCCGACGTTCGTATCTCGTGAGTCGTCTGAGATTAGCTATTCTCGTAAGTGGGCGAACTTCGCATCGGTGATGACGTAGGTTGAGGCGACCAATAGCAGCACGCCGAGTGCTGGGAGTCGTCCCACATAACCCCCTTGGCAGTTTCATGTTCCATTATGAAAACGATCTGGAAAGTTAACTTGTCTCCCGCTCCGTGTAACAACTACTGGTTTGTCACTGAAAGTAGGTAAAAGATCATCCTGTAACATAAAAGCTGGTTTGACACGGTCTATGGAGACAATAATATTTTTATTGCCATTAACTATGGTAAAGGTCTTGCTGTTTCGGGCGACAACTCGGTATGGACCTGTGTATGGCGGTTCGAGCGATGTCCGGAGGCCATCTTGGCGTAAGAAAACATGAGAAGCGTCTTTTAAACGCTCTGTGTACAAAAGATGATGGTTTTGAGTGACGGGTAGCCGGTGTTGGTCTCAATCTTGAAATGTGGCTTCGTAGAAAACCAATGAACTCTTGGAGATCTACGTTAATATTAGTAGATGATAAGAATTCACCTGGTAGACATAGTGGTTCACCATACACCAATTCAGCTGTAGAGCAGTCAAGGTCTTTCTTCCAGGCCGTTCTAAGCCCAAGTAGAACAAACGGAAGAGCCTCGGTCCATGATGTACCTTTATGAGCCATGATAGCAGTCTTCATTGTGCGATGAAAACGTTCCACCATTCCGTTACTCGCTAGATGATAGGCCGTGGTCCTTCTGAGTTGTGTGCCGCAGAACTGTGCCAGTGAGTGAAAAAGCTTGAACTCAAACTGGCGACCTTGATCCGTAACAATTTGTTCAGGGCAACCAAAACGCGAAATCCACGACGATATAAAAGTCTTGGCTACTGTATCAGCGGTAATATCCATAATGGGTACTGCTTCTGGCCACCGTGTGTAGCGGTCAATTGCAGTCAGGCAATATCGAAAACCGTTTGATGATGGTAACGGGCCAACAAGATCTATATGTACCTGTTTGAATCTTGCTGACGGCGTAACGAAACTGCTGAGTGGAGACTTCGTGTGACGTGTCACTTTTGTTCTTTGACAGTTTTGGCAAGTTCGAGCCCATTCACGGACGTCCCTCTTTATACTTGGCCAAACGAAACGGTCAGCTACCAATTTTACCGTGGAATTAGTACCAGGGTGGCTAATTCCATGTATGGAGTCGAAAATACGATGTCGAAAATATTTCGTAACGAAAGGACGAGGACGATTTCTCGAAGTGTCGCAATAAAGTGAGACTGCAGAACCTGGAACGGGCACTTCTTCCAGACGGAGGCCAGTACCACCCTGCAAAAGCCATTTTAGTTCGGAGTCTGACTGCTGTGCTACTGCGAGTTCTGAAAAGTCTACTACATTAGTAATGGCATCTATACGCGATAATGCGTCTGCGACAATATTCTCCTTGCCAGCTATCTGTCTGATGTCAGTAGAAAACTGTGACACAAAATCAAGGTGACGTATTTGTCTCGGCGAAGATTTTTGGCTATTCTGTTTAAAAGCATACACCAAGGGTTTATGGTCTGTAAAAATCGTGAACGGTTGAGCTTCCAAAATATGTCTGAAATGTTTTACAGACTCATAAACGGCCAACAATTCACGATCATAAGCACTGTATCGTGATTGAGCTGGACTAAGCTTTTTGGAAAAGAATCCTAAAGGCTGCCAAGCTTCTTTGATCCATTGATGTAATGCTCCTCCAATTGAGTTGTTAGAAGCATCCGTCATTAGACCCAAACGAGCGTTGGATACTGGATGTGATAAGAGCGTAGCATCAGAAAGACTCTTCTTGCAAAGTTCAAACTCAATTTGTAGTTCTGGTGTCCAGTTGATTGGAGTAGAATTCTTTATCTTAGAACCAGAAATCAATCTGTTTAGTGGTGCATGAATTTCAGCCGCGTTGTTTAAAAATCTTCTGTAAAAGTTTACCATCCCCAGAAAACGTCTTAGGTCTCGAACTGTTTTTGGTGGGGGGTAAGATAATATAGTTGACACCTTGGACTCTTGAGGTCGCGTTCCTTGTGAAGATACAGTGTAACCCAGTAATTGTACTTCTGGCTGTCCAAATGTACACTTGCTTGTGTTAATGATAAGACCATACTCACTCAGACGTTTAAACAGAAGACGAAGGTAGTTTTGATGTTCTTCTTCACCAGTAGAAAATACTAATATGTCATCTATATATGGATAACAAAAATCAAAATCTCGTAGGGCCTCGTCGATAAAACGTTGGAACGTTTGTGCAGCATTTCGTAATCCGAATGACATCAAGGGGAACTCAAAAAGCCCAAACGGCGTGGTGATGGCGGTCTTTTCAACATCTTCTGGGTGAACCCTAATAAAATGGTAGGCTTTAACGAGGTCTATTACTGAAAAGGTTGTGCACCCAGACAGTTGTTGAGCGTAGTCCTGAATATGACGTACCGGGTAACGATCGGGGACTGTTCGGGCGTTACGAGCGCGGTAATCGCCACATGGCCTCCAAGCCTCGTTCTTCTTTGGCACCAAATGAAGAGCAGATGCCCAGGGGCTCTTTGACCTGCGTACGATTCCATTTTTGATCATATCCTCAAACTCTGTCTTCGCGATTTTAAGTCGATCAGGTGCCAGACGACGTGGACGACAAAATACTGGTGGTCCTGATGTAGTCCGTATGTAGTGGACAGTTGAATGTTTGATGCTGTTACGGAAACCAGATGGGTTGACAATATCAGGAAATTCTGAAAGTATATTGTGGTAAACTGTAGTACCTATTATTACTTTTACACTCGGTATAGTGCTTCTTGCAACTGTGCAATTTGTAGATAGTGACGTCACTCCGTCGATGAGGCGGTGATGTCGACAATCGACCAATAGATTGTTATGAGACAAGAAGTCTGAGCCAATGATTGGTTTACTCACGTCAGCTACTAAAAAGTTCCATTTAAAATCTCTGCGTAGTCCAAAGTCCATATGAAGTGATATTATGCCAAACGTACTGATGGTGGTTCCATTCGCTGCAGTAAGATCAAGCAACTTATGTGGGTATACGCACACATCGGATCCGGTGTCCACCAAATACTGAATTTTGGTCACCCTATCAGTTAGAAACAGACGGCTAGACGTGGCAGTACAGTCAGTCGCCGCCGCTACTGACTGTGATGAGCATTTCCCGACTGAAAATTGCATGGACTAATGCATTTTCGTGCTTTGTTTCCATACTTATTGTGATACCAACATACCCCCGGTTGAAATCGCTTACGACTGTGGCTGCGATTGCGATTTGATGAACTCTGGTTGCGTCTGTTACTCGTCCGGTGATGTGACGCCTGCGACCCGTGCGTGACCATGGCTGCTACCTGCTGAGTAAGCTGATTAATACTATGTTTTAACTCATCGACCATGCTGTCATTGCGAAACGGGTTGGTAGTAGCCATACTGCTTACGTTGAAGTTAGGTACAGTGTGCACTTCGCAAATTTTGTCGGCCAACTCGGCCATAGAATCTAATGTTGCCGTATGCTGAGTGGCGATTATACTTTGCACATGCTGAGGTAATCTGTTAGCCCAGAGTGTCTTTAAAAAATCGCCAGGAATAGTGGTGCCTGCTAAAGATCGTAAATGCCTCAAGAATTGCGAAGGCTTTCTATCACCCATCTCTTCATTACTTAGTAATTGTCGCACTTTTTGTTCTCGAGACACTGACATTCGTTTTATAAGTACATTCTTTAGGGTCGTGTAAGGGTTAGATTCGGGGGGCTGAGAAATAATATCCTGTACCTCTAAAAAATATTTGTGCTGCAATTGTGCTACTACGTGGTGGTATTTGGTTACTTCACGGGTCGTACCTGATAAAATAAATTGGGATTCCACTTGCATAAACCATAAATGTGGTTCTTCTGGACAAAAATCCGGTAGTTTAATCCGACTTACATCCTGTTTATCCGATGCATCTTGTGCGATCTCAGTTTTACCGTCCATTTTTACTTTTTTTTTTTTTGAAAATATAATTAACGTGTCTTCACTTTACTTTTGGGGTCACCATTTATATGGGTGCGGAGGTACGGTGGTATATTGTTGAAATAACTGCAAACATATACAATTAAAGTTTTATATTAATTTTTACCACAATAAAAAGGAGTTTAGTATTTTAGGTTATTTAACAGCGTCCGACGTTCGTATCTCGTGAGTCGTCAGAGATTAGCTATTCTCGTAAGTGGGCGAACTTCGCATCGGTGATGACGTAGGTTGAGGCGACCAATAGCAGCACGCCGAGTGCTGGGAGTCGTCCCACAGATAAAGTTTATTTATTTTGAAAGAAATTTTAGTGATGTTTTCAAATTATTGCATTATAATAAGTTCTGTTTGAATCGTTTATAATTTATTTATTTCAGCAAATTGCATGTTCTATATGTCTGGTTTGATATCAACATTATTAATACTACGCGTGGCATTTCGTTGGCAAAAGACTGTCTCGATTGTGGAAGCCATCGAGAAATCTCTGTCGCCAATCTCAAGCAATACGCCATTTCTTTGCAATTTGTCTATGGCATTAGTATTAACAGGGGCATTAGGTATGTAGCATCAATACGTTTTTATTAATTTTCCCGTTGGAAACTAACTGTTTTAAGTCTTAATGATAAATACAACTTCTGTCAAACCATGCATATATATGTACCATTATGACGAAATAAAAACTATTACCTAATTACTATAGTTGGAAATACATATTAAATTTTTAAATATGCTAAATAATATCTTTATATCAAACATGTAGCAGGTGTAGTTATCAAAATATGTAAATTTATAAAACGCCATGTTTTTTCGAAGGTGAGTTAAGTAAGTAAGGTGAGATGTAGAATTCAGTAACAAGCCTCTATAGATATTTTCTATTTTATAGTACCTAATAAACATTTTTGGCATTAGTGTAAATAAGAAAAAAAAGCTAAAAGTGTACATTCATATTATTTAGTAAAATGTATATATTTTTTCAGTGGAACACCTTAGTTCAGTAATATTTGGGTTACAAGTGGCCAAACATTGCAACCCTGAAGGATCCACTTTGGAGACATTATTTTTATTGGGCACCCTTGGGTGTTTAACGTCGTGCCCTATAATGAATTGTCAGTTTTTTTTACCATGGTAAGATCTATTATACCGCCTCCGTAGACTAGTGGTTGCACCATTGGCGTTGTATCCGGAGTTCGTGAGTTCGATTCCCACCCACGGAAAAAATATTAGTACGTTTTTAGCAACGTTGTTGATTTTTAAGCACTTCGCAGCGTTGGATTAAAATCAAGCGTGTGATGTCAATATTTATTTAATGTTTACATTTACATTTTTATAAAGAGTAATAAAAGTACCTATGAGGATAAGTGTGCCTTTGGTCAGCCGCCATTCCTCCCACACATATACCAACAAATGCTGGATAGTACAACTCTTGTTTTTAATTCCCGTGGTATTCTGAGTGAAACGGCAGCACGTATCTTTGTATGAGAAAAAAATAGCAACCCGACCATACACACGCCACACACCACCTAGTGTAAGTCTGGTGTAAGGTGGAACCATCCATTTACCTATTGTACCGCCAGATGCTGGATTACTACTCTATTATATATTGTTAGCTATGGTTGATGTTATTATATTATTATGACTAACCTAAGAGACGGAATAGTCATTTGTCATTGCCAATTTAATTTGACTATTCATTAATGCAATTTGAAATGAATAAATATCAAACAGCGCTATTCTGTTTCGCATGTAATCTGTTTCAGATATTCAATTTTTAATCTACGTTCCTGTGGAGCTACAATGATTTACTTGTGATCGTGTTCAGTTTATATTTAGCTGATCATTTTATTGTTCTGGATAAGATTATAAAGAGAGTTAAAAATAGGGTAAATATTATTATAATGTATCAATAATAATAAATGTTTATTTCGAGAAAGCAATTCCTTGCAAGAAATAAAAGTAATATTGTGAAAATAGTGTACCTTATCATCAAAATTGTTGTAGAAAGGTGTTGACTGGAACGGCCTTCGAATACAATATCGAAATATTGTTAAAATAATTAACATTATTAATTTGGATATCAATTACCATCTCCTACTTTGCTTTGCTGGGAATCTTGTTTGGATATGTATGCAATTGTATAATAGCCTTAAGTAAGTTAACAGAACATTCAAATTAATTTAATGATTATATATTTTGTTATAAATAGGTCATTTGCAAATAACTTATTCTATTTCAGCAAAACTCAAAGTGGACACTATCTTATTTGTGCTAATTCAAATTTAGAGCAGTAAGTATAATGTAAAGTAATGTAAACAGACTTGTCTGAATTAAAATATATTACGAAACTTTTCAGGGTACTCAATGGGTTGGTTCACCGCTTTTACTTCACATATTCTTTTTTATTCCTTCTGGTGCGTACTTTGTGCATGTCTCTCATGGCAGCCAGAGTGCATTCTACTTCACTTTTACCTCTTCCTTCACTCTATGAGGTGCCTTCATCTTTGTATAATATCGAAGTAAGTATACTACTACACATTCTTTCCTGATTCTTCTGGGCCGTGTTCGTAAACTAACACTTTAACACTGGGTAAAGTCACTACACTATATGCATCTCTTCTTCTCTAAGCATTTTTCAATATTTTTATCGCACTCTGTAACACTACCCAGTGTTAAAGTGTTACGCTTCCGAACACGGCTCAGGTGCGTACTTTGTAAATGTCTCTCATGGCAGCCAGAGTGCATTCCTTATCACTGTTACCTTTCTTAATATAGAGCTACGTATTAAGCACCAAAATAATGTGTGAATGTCTCTCAGGACAGTCAGAGTTTATTTCTCTCCACCACCTATTTTCTGCTCAATGACGTGCCTTTATCTTTGTATAATATAAGGTAAGTACTTTTTTTTTGCTCCGTCTCGTGCGTACTTTGGGCACGTCTTACTTGATTTCACACAGCAGTCAGACTTTATTCCTCATCACTGTTACCTCTCTTTACACTCTATAACGTGTCTTCATCTTTATATAATACCGAGGCAACTAAAATACGTCTATTCTTTCTTCTTCCATATTGCCTATTATTTCTCTCTTCACTCTATGACCTGAATTCATCTTTATGTAAAATGGAAGTAATACAGGAGTACCATTCTATGTTGATCTATACAGATAAACCAACAACTAATATTAATATTGTTTATAGGTGAAACGTTTCGCTGACCAGGTGACACACTCTGAAGTAGCTCTTAGTGGAATGGGATTTTTTTCAGTCACCCGATAAATGATATTAGCGGTAAGTAGAGAACAGCGGTAACAGAATGTATGTGCATCTGTAACTTTAAATAATGTTCTACCAGCGTGAGATTGGCAAGTACTTATTTATGGAAGGTTGTATATAAATTTGATTCTGTTTTCAGATATTGGGAACTATTATCACCTATGAGTTGGTACTGCTGCAGTTTAACCCTGGAACTTCTGTAACAATTAAAGTTAGCGACAAGAGTTAGAACTTTAGTTGATCACGACCACCACCAGCTTAGTTAAATAAACCACTCTGTTTCTTTACTTTTTTGGTTTATATTTTAGGAGACATATTTAGAGTCACTAATATAAAAATGTATTAAAAATAAAGATTTGTTATTGTTTATTATTATTAAAATCTTTATTGCATTTAAAATACACAAGCGGACTCAATGCCGCTAAGCATTATGAACGAGTCAATCAAAACAGTTAATAAGTGAGGTAGGTGCAATACAGTAACTGAGTATAAAGCAAAGTGATTATAGTGAAGTAATATAGCTGTTATTGCTAAGGTAAAGTAGACATGTTAGCCATGAACACCTTGCCTTACCGCCCAGCATATAACTGCCATAATAGAAATTTGCCTGCGCTCCATAATGTTTTCAAAGCGATTTATGGGTATAATTTTTGATTTTAGTAAAAACGTACCTATCAATTTCTGTTGTATATTTTACTTTTAATAGTCAAATCAACGTAACTGCGCCCTGAAAGGAGATTACCACCTCGACAAGAAAGTAGACTCTTAAAAATCGGTGAACCCACAGACTTAAACCGAAACAGACGAATTGTATTATCTTAGGTCTAACTGATATTCGAGAGCTGTAATATAAGCTAAGGTACTTCATCACTAGACCTGCAATGCATTGGCTTGCATTGAATTGAATGCTAGTTGGAGCATGATCGCACTTGAATTAATTTGATATGGGATACCTCACATGTGCATGATTTTGAAAACTACGGTACGGATTTATGGATTGATTGTTCTTACATACGATATCACGTCAAGCAAGGTTTGTCTCTTTCGCAATTTCTTGATTTGACAAATACTTTCTTTTTCTTTGATTTTTTTTAGTTTTGCCTTTGAACATTTGTTATAGAGCATAGCCATGGAGAGCATATTATTTAAGTCGTCGGTCCTGATTTCACTAACATCGCTAACCTGTCTGTCTAGAGCTTGGAGATTTAGGCAATTTTTTCCAGTTTAACCATTTTGAGAAGTCCATGCTTCAATAGAAAGATCACTGTTTATAGATAATTAAGCATTTAACATACATACATATCATCACGGGTGCCTTATGGCCCCCGAGACCGCCTAGACGGCCTCATGGTACCCAGCGGAGGGGCTTTTAATATCACGTAGCCGATGGTATGAGTCTACACCGAACAAGTGGCTAGCTCGACGCGTTGTTTGAATAAATTCAATAAGTCCTCCAAAAAAAGTTTCACAAGTACGTATAGTAAAACTGTGACCGACAGCTTAACGTGCTCTCCGAGGCACTATAGTGGTATTTTTTTAACAAATGTACATATTTTGATAGATTAAAAGCTCATTGGTACACATCGACCGGTGTTTGAACCAGGGAACTAAGTATTTTTAAGCATTTTACAACATAAAATATAAGTTTTTGTTTTAAATTTATACAAATAGCGTAGCTCTACCTATAGCCTTCGTAATCATTTTGGAATTCCAGTTGTTATGAAAGTAAAATAATAAATTATTCATATAGACTGAAGATGTTTGTGATCCATAATGCCAGGGACTTTCCAATGTTTGCCGACGATCAATCTCCACGATTACATCATTCCTAGGGATGTTCCTCGCAATCATATCGTTAAACAATAGCATATTAATAATATGTAAAATATGTACCAGGAAAAACTATAAACACCCTAAGGGGAAATAGTATTTTAATTTGCTGTTCAGAGTGGGAATCCAATGAACTGCTAGTCCTTTTTTGAAGAAATGGTATGGGATACAGCCAGCTCACTAACACTAATAAGTCTAGACTCTACATTCATCTACAACTAAGTAAATGTTAAACATTTAAAAATAAACAAACGTATAGTGGATGGGTGGCTTAAGGATATGGAATATGAGAAATTGCTTAATAATACATTTTTTATTCCAAAATAATGAACTTGATCAGAGTTAAAAATGAATATTAATTCCTCAATATTAATATTGGGACATTGTATAAAGTACAATAGAATACATACTTACAACATAATAATTTCTTACACATAGTATAGTACCTACACACATTTCACTGTATACAAAATTGTGACTTGTACAGAACTGTACAGAAAAACGTACTAATTTATTTGCCATGGATGGGAATCGTACCCACGACCTCGTACGTATGTATGTAATACATGAATATGTAAACTTATAATTAAAGTCTGGATTATTTACTGCCGTGATACCCATATGCGGTTAAGTGATATAATGGAAAGATAATAAAAATGTACTATTTCGTAACCTCAATTAAAAGTTGTTCTATATTCCTTCTCCACAAAGGCAGGATTCTATGAAAATGTATCGACAGCATTCAACACTAAAGCCAACGTGTATTGACAGAGCAAACATTCAGGTTTCCCCAACAATAGTTAACAATGTATATGATTTGATTTCTGTCAGTTACCCGACTCTGGGTTCGGTGGAGTTATGTTCGAGTTGAAAAGCTTATCAATCGAAAAGTACAAAGCTTGCGGCTTGCACTCGGCGGTGAGACACATTCTGCTTGTGTGTCGCGCTCTCGGCTTGCTCCCGCTATCGGGGCTGATGTATTTAAACAGAAGCGAAATGAGGTATGGTTAACTCTTTCTATTTGCATACTCTTCTCTAATAGACTGTACTACATATTATCATCCTACTATATTAGGCTTTAGAGTTCCATAATAAAGTTTAAAATTTCAAGTTGCATAGAATACAATGTCTTTCGGGTTATAAAATCTTGTAGTAAGAGCCTCCTAAAACAAAAATACCCGGTATATTTGCACCCTCCTGCAAGTATGTATAAATATATTATATAAGGGAGGGGGGTATATTATATATATAGATATTAAATTAACCTCACCACCAAATATCATAAAAATCAGTTGTTTTGATGTGAAACTTTCCAAGACAGTCACACTTTTACATTTATAATATTTGTATGGCTATGCTCTCAGGTTTAAATTACCCATACAATGTTATTTGACTTTACAGGTTTTAATTTTGAGTAATAATTTATTGATTTTAATATATATTAGGTATAAGTAATCGCATGGTCACTTTCCTTTAGTGTACTTAGTTCATTGCTGTATTATGTAATTTTATTACTAAGGCTTTTTCGATAAAATTAATACTTTATTTATTTATTGTTTCGCCCATACAATGTTATTCGTCTTTTAGGTTTAAATTGTTTCACCCATACAATGTTATTTGTATAATTTGCGTGATGGGGCAACTCGTACTGTCGGGGTCTAGTTTGGTTTACTTCTGTATGAATACGAGTTTTAGAAATATACGTAAGTATCAATGTTATTTAATAGCAAATCATGATTTTAATTTGATTAGTCCGCGGTGTTACTTAAAACAAATCTATTAGACGCATGAAGCTAAAAAAACGCGCCCTGTAGCGGCGCGCGGTCAGGCTCGGTTTTTACCTTCATGATTAGACGAGTTATCACCGAATTAATAATTACTTAACTTAACTCTTAAGTGGTCTTTAAACGATGGGAGGGCTAAGGAAAGGGAGTTATAATAATTATTATTATTAATAATCGATAAAATACAAAACTTAAATAAACAATACCAATGACGTCTAAATATATATTGCCAATATTACTTTTTTATAATATAATAATATTGCTCCCTGGTTCAAACTCCGGTGTGGGATTAATCTAAAAAAATATGTACTTTGTTTAACAACACCACTATAGTGCCTCGAAGAGCACGTTAAGCTGTCGGTCCCAGTTTCACTATACCAACTTGTGAAACTGTTTATAGATGGGTTATTGAGTCTACCCAAAAAATGAGACGAGTTAGCCACGTTTACGATGTAGACTCATACCATTGGCTACGACTACGTGGGATTCAATACCCTTCCGCTGGGTACCCCGAGGTCGTCTAGGTGGTCTCGGGCGCCGTAAGGCACCCGTGATTATACTCTTTTTTTAAATAATATATTGGCAGAGATTCCGTATCATGTCGCCCCTTGTGCAGCATCGTACAAACTACTCCCTACCTCACCAAGACCAGCAGGTCTTAAGTGGTCAGCTTAGCAAGCCAGCGGAAGAAGTAATGCGATATTTCGAGAACCCATCGCTTCTATATCATACGTTGGGTATCAAGATTGTGTTATGTATCAAGAGTGTATTTAAGTAACGCGCCCGGTAGTTTCACATTAACATTAACGTTAGGTGGAACACTTTGGTTTTTAAAAAGTTTATTGAGCGGTTTGGTTAAAATGGTGTATTATTTTTAGTTAAAGGCTATTAAAATAGGGGTAATAGTAGGTCAGTAGAAGTATACCATCAGGTACTACAAACTCACATGTCGTGTTCCTTATTTATATAAATAAATATAAATTCTAATTTGAGTTTGCTGATATTTTCCAGACAAATTCGTGATAAATGCGAACGGCTTGTGTTTAACTCTACTGGTTATCTGGCTCGGAATAAAGTGGCCTCCCCTAGTCAACAAGGCGTCGGCAATAGAACGCAGCTTGCCGCAACCTGGCAAACGTGATGTCACCAAAATATGCATATTGATCAATATTGCTATTTTGTTTGGATTTGTGGGTGGGTGACATTTTTTTAGTTAATAATATTAATACGAGTATGTAGGACATTTCATATTCCATATACATTTTCATATATTTCATAGTTATCTAATCAGATTCTTATGGATGAGCTCTTGTTCTACATCGTCACTCTTATGACTTTAATAAACAGAGTAAAGCTGAGCGCAGTCGGTTAGAAATATCTGATAGGAAAATTCTGACGCTTGCCGTAATGCACTCTGCGCATACATTTTGGTATAGACCGCGTACGCTGTCACATTTTTTCATATCGCATGCTTATTCTCGCGATTTTTATTACCGCTGTCTAACGCTTACCGGATGAACGGCGAACTAAACTCCGCACTGTTGTAGTTATTAGCAATCGCGTCCTATATTTATGGTATGAATTCAGGTAAAGTTATATTAAAAAGTAATGTGACATTAATTGTCACATTCTGAGTTGTCAATTAAAATGAAATGTACAATAATTTAAGTTTCTTTCTAATATATTATTATTTACAAGTAACTATGTGTATCCATTATTTAATACACCCCACAGTGGTTATGGGCCCAGAACCAAGATCAAAGTAAGATCCAGGGTTGGATAAGGGTTAAATTTAGATTGAGCCCAGAAATAGGGAACGCTTTGGGGTAAGCTCTGTGCAAGCTTACCCCAAAGCGTTCCCTTTACTAGGTATGCTGATGGATTTTTAAATTTATCCAAAAGGTATTATTGAAAATTATTAGTTCAATATATATTAACACCATGGCTGATGGTGAGGGATCCACTGGCGTTGCGTCGACGTTGTTTTCAGGCGCTTCGCTTACTGCTATTAAACCGTTAAAAGGTAAAGATGGATATGTACAGTGGAGGTTTAAAATGAAAATGTATTTAATTCATGAATGTCTTTGGGAAACAGTTGTTGGTTATCCGTCCACTGATACTACGCCTACGTCTATCCGATCCATAAGGGATATGAAGGCATGGTCCAAAATATGCTTAACGTTAGATGGAGCTGCAATTACTCACGTTAGAAGTTGTGAAACTGCTAAGGAGGTTTGGGACACACTTGCCAAGATATATGAGGATTAGGTAGGGATATATCACGCACGGTAGTAACTACGATACGCGGTGACGGCTAGATTACTGCAAGTGCATACCCACAAGCGTCTCCCCGCGCGTCACAAGGTTCTGTAGAGTTGTATGCCAATAGTAGGACATCCAGACACACTTCCTGTTGGAGTATGGACTCTTTATAATGGTATGTTCTGGAGAACTGTCCCACAAGTGCCGCGTGAGGTCGGAGTGACGCACTGGCACGGAGTGGCAGGGAGACGACAGAATTCGTTTTTGACCAGAAGAACTCGTGCACCGTTATTGCAAAATGAATAGTCGTTGCTTAGCCCAAGTTATTGCTTGCAACATTTAAATTTTATAAAAGAATCAACACATTGCTTTGCAAGGGCTAAGACTGTTTGTTCACTAGAGATGTACTATGAGCTACGATGCGAGGATGCGAGAGCTAAGCTACGAAACTATGTGACCGTTTCCACTTGTGCTAAGCTATGTAGCGGAGCGATTAAATGTGCTGCCAAGATGCGCCGCCGCAAGGTACCTACTCGTAGCTGTGCGAGGAAGATGCTCAGCTCGAGTTATGCGATGTAGGTCGAACGATAGTAGGGAAGGCACAGCGAGCACGATCCATAGTACTCACATTCATAGCACGTATCCACAGCACGTACCTATTCATATAAAAGTTTAGTAGAACCCGTTTCTAGCAGTGCTATGCCATGTGCACCAATGAATATGATTGGTGGGTATCAAACGCATGCATAGCAACGTAGCATAGCGCATCTCTGGTAGAAAAAAAAACACTTTAGCAATGCATAGAACTGTCAAACTGCAAATGGAAAACAGTTTTTTGAAATTGTTTATTAGTGTTTTAATATGCAGTTTGACAGTCCAAGGTCTAAAGCTTTTGTTAAACAACGATTTTTAATAAAAATACACTAGTGTCTGGCAATTTGGTTTTCAATCATTACTTTTGCAAAAAAAAAGACAAGACATTTGATAAATTTGTATTTTTAAAACCTCGCATATTTACAGCTAAATAGGTATATCTCTACCTAAATAATAACTTACTTAAATGTAGTAGGTACAGGTATATATTTTATTCAAGAAGCAGTTATCTATCTGAAAGAAGATTAATTATTTAGTAAAACCCGCGGCACAAAATATATTTTTATATAACCTACCTCGACCCTTCACGTGCTTGGCTCTGATACGCATCGCTAAGGTAGGAAAAATAAATAAAAATAACATTTTCTTCTTAATAACATTTATTATTAATGTTTACTTTGTAAGTAAAGTGGCGGACGTGCTTGGGTTATAACTAGACTAGTCCACATTTTTTTAAATATCGTTGACATCAATAAAAATGTAGATATTTAGATGCTCCGAATGTTCGGCCCAATATTCGTATTTGTTATAGGTACTCGGCGTATTTATAAATATATGCGTATTCGGCCGAATATTCGATTAGTTTACTGAATATTTATTTTTAATTTGATTAGATTGTTAGCTAAAATTTGTGAATATAGTTTAATTACATATTCACCTAAATTTATTAGCAGTTAACCCTAAGGCTGTCCAACAAAAAACGGGAATCACTAACTCCTTTCAATATTTATAACTCTACTAACACCTTTATTGAGCGTTTTAGAAAAAAAATGTTTCTTCTCTTTCTTATCAACGACAATCATCTTTGATATATCAAACACAATTTTAAGTAATGGACTAGTGGACTAGTTTATATAAACAAGATATCATATGTGTACATTATTTAATACGCCCCACAAGGGTTATGGATTCAACCCCATAAAGAAATAGATACGTAAATAAACTCCTTTAATAATGTAAATAACTTCAAATATAAGAGAAGTTGTTGCTACTGGCGGGCTTATCGTCGTCGTCAGCTCTGGCGAACTGCAGCAGGACCAGCTCATACGTTATTATTACTCCAGTCATCTGAAACAAAGTATTCATTTGTTAAACAATCATTCACTTACTCGTGTTTATTTTTGCATGAATATGGTGTTACAATATGGTCAATTTTAGATATTGATCTAAATATTCTGCCATTTATGTATGGCGTGCAAAATCTGCTTGTTGTATCGAATTATAAATACTCACAAAACATTTAAAACGCTAAGCTAAACTTTAATCGATATGATGCAAAATAGACGTAATGCAAACTTGGTGACATTTAAAATTTACAGATTTCAATTGTATGGCGTAATACCTAGACCTACAGGACAATTCTCGCGCTTTCGGCATGCATGTCGCTTTATGCATTCGAATGAAATTGACAGTTTCCATGGAGATCTGTCACTTTTTACTTAAGTATTTCGCACCGACACATGGCATGAATGTCCCCCTAGTACACCATCGGTATATATACACTGACAAGATCGATTTCGATTAGTCAAAGATTTTCGAAACTTTTCCGTACGGATAACTCATTTTGATCGGAACTTGACTGCTGTGGTTCGTATGAATGCACGCGTTTTTAGATTATTTCCTTAGTAAAAATACTAGGGAATTATATACTATATACAAGGGGAGGATTAGTATCGCAAGATACTAATGGTCTTATTCCCTAGTATTTTTGTATAAATCAGTGTGATGCTATAGAAGAATTTAAGTGTTAATAGTATTAATTTTTATTTATTTTAAAAACTTTATTGCACTAAAATTATACAAAGGCGGACTTAATGCCGCGCGGCATTCTCTACCAGTCAACCTTCGGGACAAGTGATAACAATTACTTACACTCAAAATCATTTCCCTTGTAACATTGAAGAATCCCAAACCAGTCAGCGCCACTGTAGTTGTGTTGATTTGTGATAAAAGCCTTTGGACCTGTTATATTTATAAGAAGTTTTAAAATAATTAAAATTAGACTGTTTATTCATATAAAATATATTTAAAATTGCCAATCCTATTCGCCCAAATATTTAAATGTTGATTTAGGTACTGTTTTAAATGTATGACAAAATTAATAAAGCATCACAGATTTAGAGATTTTTAATAATCACTAAAATAACAAATGGATAAAAATGGATTTCTAAGTTTATATTTTGTAATTAATTAGTATGATCTAATCTTATAATAATATATTAAAATTATGTAATATTTGAATTATGTAAACTGGTAAAGAATTATTCTAGTATATACAAAAGAAATATACGAAAAAAAAAATACGTGGTGGCCGAGTTGGTTTGACCTTGGACTTAAAAACGCTTAAGTCCCTGGTTCGAATCCCGGTATGTACCAATGAGTTTTTAATTTAAAATATATGTATATTTGTTTGACAACACCACTATAGTGCCTCGGAGAGCACGTTAAGCTATCGGTCCCGGTTTCACTATACCAACTTGTGAAACTCTTTATACATGGGTTATTGAGTCTATTCAAAACACCGCGACGAGCTAGCCACTTGTTCGGTGTAGACTCATACCATCGGCTACGACGAGGTGGGATTAAAACCCCTCCGCTGGGTATCCTGGGGCCGTCTAGGCGGTCTCGGGCGCCGTAAGGCTCCCGTGATGATATGTATGTATGTATGTATGTACAAAAGAAAATTACGACAATCGCCGCCGTTATGTATTGGGAAATATAAAAGTATAGTTAATTAAAAAGAAAAACAAATTATCTTTATAGACCAATTCCGTAGAAATACCGTTCTGAATAACTGTTTTTAAGAACTTCAAAAGATGATATGCTTACTTACCTCATCACTTCGTTCATGTTTAGGCAATTCATAAATGAACATAGCGCTTTTTTCAGCTGCGCCGTTCAGCTTGGCGGCTGATAGCGTCATGATAAGAGTTCTTGTGACTATGAATAGAAGGGTGAAACACAAATACGCAAAGTGAAGGGCCTTTAGGACAAGTCTGTAATTAGTGATTTAAACATAAATAAATTATAAAAGTAAAAACCCACGGCCTAAACTTCAGACTAAACGACGTTTACATAGACTGTATTGGACCCTCAGCAACGAGGCTACTAAAGTAGACTCGTAACACAAACTCGTCTTTGTCGCCGCCTAATTCGTAACCGCATTATTTATCCGGCATAGTGGGAGCGATCAATGCTGTTAAACAACGGTGTACGACCCCATTCATGGGTTTTTAGGTCTGCTTACCACCAGGTATATAAGGATAATTATATATATACATGTATTTTTGTCCTAATATTTTCCCGAAAATTTATTTCTGTACCCAAAAGTCCAAAAATATAAATCTTTTAAAACGACGGCTTGCGTAACGTTTTAAAAGGCATTTATTTTTCAGCCAAAATTTGTATAGCTTTGACAGTCAGAAAGCGCGTTTAGGATTTAAAATCGTTTAATGAACATTGTGCAAGCGATTTTCAGTTGTAATAATTAATAATAAAATTGTTTATTTAACACTTTTCATTACGTCGATCTAAACAATATATTTACGAGTTATAAGTAGTTGACAGAGAATACTTACATTTCTGAAAGTTTTGAATGACACTTTATATATTGGTAGATATTGCTTGTCCTGAAATTAAGTAGATATGTTACTAGGTAGGTAAGTGTAGGTACCAATATTCTATGTTTATATTAAAATAATTGACGATTCAATAGGATAATTGGTGATTCGGATTCGGATCTATAAAATTGTTGCAAAACAATAATATCTGTATGTATGGTGGCAAATAAGAAAATTATAAAATATCGTAGGAAATTAAGGTATTTGTTTAACATGGTTTTGTTGTGGCGAAAATAAATAAATCTATAATAGGAATGGGATATTTTATATACTATATATACATGGTGACTTTGAAAGGATGTACTTTGGGCTAATTTGAGGTTCTGCTGATCAAATCGACAACTTTTCCCATGGAACCATGTGTCGCAAATGAAAAAATATATTGCCTTCTCCATACAAACTAATAATATTAAAATGACCAATTTGTATGGGGAAGCCAAATTTTTTTTTCATTTGCGACACATGGTTCCATGGAAAAAGTTGTTTGATTTGATCAGTAGAACATCATATTAGTCCAAAGTACATCCATTCAAATTCACCATGTATATTATAATATAAATACAGACTCTGTAATTATTTTAGAATTAATGAAGTAGATATTAGAATAAACTTCAAAATTAGGTACCTACTAAAGCTTTTTATAATAAAACGAAATAACGCAGCTTTCCGATATTGTTAACAAATTATGCATTAATAGATTCTGATGTCAAAATTATTGAAAAACAAGTAAAGTAACGGAAAAAATAATAAACAAATTATCATTATTTTTTCCTAATATACTTTTCATAAAAGAAATTTGCTTTGACCGGCGATTAAAACCATTTCTACGCTTCTAAAATCTTAGAAATGTTTCAATAATTATAAAATTAAAAATCTTACCGTAGAATTTGGAACACCAACGAGCATATGGTAATCAAATTACTTCCCAGGGACAAGAGGACCATGTAACTGAGTTTGGAATCCACCAGTTGTACCAGGGATACCATTTTTGTGTAGTGTACCCTAATTTCCTTCCAGGGTAATGATGGCTAAAAAAATACTATTTTATCAACTTATTTTCACAGAAAATACACATTTTTTAAGGATATTAAAATATGAATTAAAGTTTTATTTGTACCGAAATAATATCTTTTTATATACTATATCTTATCACCCTAACGTTTTATCGATATATATTATATCTTATGTTTACCCCCTAAATCGGTTTGGTAGTTTAAAGGTAAAACAAAACTTCCACAAACAAACAGAGAGACACAGACTCACTTTTCCAGCTATAATTTAATATCGTTTAAAACGATCCCTCTGTGTTGTTTTTTGTAACAAGAGAACAAAACGTGTCTCTGCATATGGGTACCTGGTGGTAAACAGATGTACAATATCCATGAATGGGGCCACCATGTTGTTCAACAAATCACCAAAGTTTTTATGCCCATTATTATTTTAGTAACGACAAAGTAGAGAATGGCATGTGACTTTGTCTTTACCTGATGGTAAGCAGCCCTACAAAGTCCATGAACAGAGTCGATCAACACATCAATATTGTTAAAAAATATTGATCGCTTCCACTATGCCAGCTAAATAATGCGTTTACGAAATGGACGGTGACAAAGACGTATTTATTGTTTCATTTGTTATTTGGGTATCGAGATGATACTATTTGTTTTTAACGGAGTGAATGGCACGTTACTTTACATCCATTTAATGGTAATTGGCTATGTAAAGTCAAAAAATATTCTCAGCCAAGTGCTTGAAAATAATTTAAGATTTCGTCTATGAACAGACATACAATTTTTTTAATTTTATTGGAGCATGGCATGTAATTTTGTATGTACCTGGTGGTTAGCAAATCCATAAAGTCCACAAAAGGGGTCCATCAATAATTATTGTTTATCAACACTCCCACTATGCCGGCAATTATATAATTACGAAATGGCTGTGCCTCTAGTGAAAACGGATATAAGTCTGAAAATGGTCAAAATGAGTTTTTTATACCAAAATGATCAGTAAAAAAAGACGCGTACATTGGTGTAAACGAATCTAAGATAGCTATTCATTTGACGAAAATAGAGTTGTGTAAAACGGTACAATTAGCACACATTTTGGATATAAGTGTAATAGTATTTTTATAAACGAAATAATAATTCTTTTTTTTTGTTCCAATGGATTTAATTTTAATTAAACTGCAGAATTTCATTCCATAGTACGTGAAAAAAGAGTTACCTGTATTTTTATTTTTTTAAGTTGTTTGTGTGCGAAGGTACTAATGTAGATAACACTCTATACACAAAAAAATATCTATTTTATAGCCAATAACTTAAATTATATCATTTCTCACAATTAGACTTTCAATCCTTTTTAGGTGTAAAAAGGGTTACTTGTATTTATATATTTTTAGGTTGAATGTGGGCAAAGTAATAAATGTAGATAGATCTTTTTACACAAAAAAAAAACATAAATTATTGCCAATAACTTAAATTATATCATTATACACAATTATTCAATTCACACAACTTAATTTATGGCAAATAAAATAAAAAAGTTAATGTGATTGCAAAGAAAGAGTAACCGAGAAAAAGGAAAAGGAACTCCGCGCGCTTATACGCAATCCTCAGTCGCACGAGTAGTGATGTGCTGAGTCGTCATTTTGAGGGATCGAATCAACTCGAATAGTTTGTTTATTATTCGGATCCTGACTCGAGCACAGTACTCGAGTTTTGTTTGGGATTCGAATGTGGACTCGAGTCCAGGTTTCGAGTCCAGGATTCGAGTCTGGAATCGAGTTCAGAAGTCTAGGATTGAAGTTTAGAATCCGATTACCGAATACCTACGAATATCATTTAATGAAAGATCCTTTTGTGATCAGAACTCGAATTGTTTGTCTATTATTCGGATCCTGACTCCAGCACAGTACTCGAGTTTTGTTTGGGATTCGAATGTGGACTCGAGTCCAGGTTTCGAGTCCAGGATTCGAGTCTGGAATCGAGTTCAGAAGTCTAGGATTCAAGTTTAGAATCCGATTACCGAATACCTACGAATATCGTTTAATGAAAGATCCTTTTGTGATCAGCCGTCGGAACTTTTATGGAACATGTTTCCAAGATGGCACCAATAGGATCATATAGTATTTGGTTGAGTATAGGGGGTAGTGAACACAGTGCAGGTGAGAGTTCAAAAGGCCTTTAAACCTACTTCGCGGTCTCAAGTACGGGAACGCTGCAGTTCATTTCCATGCCTTCCAATCACGTGATGGACCCGGCACCCGCACGGAGAATGCATAGCTAAAAACATTATCTCGTCTCTCTTAAAACAATTGTACGACTACGGACTTCAGGGGCCTAATTATAAAACAGCGACAGCGATAGCGGTCTGTCAATGCGTTTATAATTTGAGTTGTCATCGCTCTTATTTCCAATGCAATAAAGTCTATGACAGCTCCAATTGCGATAGCGATCTGTTAAAATTTCGTTTTATAATAGTAATATGTAGGACAAATTACACATATTGCTCTAGTCACAAACTAAGCTCTAGGCAGTACAAGCCTAGAGCTGTGTACCAGAAGCAACGATATAATACATATTATATTTTATAAATACCCAGACCATGACAAACTGTACAGAAAAAATGTACTAATATTTTTGCCATGGGTGGGAATCGAACCCACGACCTCCGGATACAACGCCAAAGGCGCAACCACTAGTCTACGGAGGCCACTAGCCAACCAGGTTCCAGTCAGCCCTCACGACTTTTGTCATTGCTTTTTTAATTTTTATAATTAGGGGGCAGTTCACCTCGAATATTTTTCTTACTAGTTGATCAAATTGCTGAAGATAATTATTAAGAATCTACAAGTAAAGTTATCTCATGGACAAAAAATATTATTGCAATTGTATAATATTTTATAGATATTGGATAATATGATATGTAGTAAATAAAATATCAAGATGTTAAAATAATATTATAAAAAATTACATGCCGAAAGGTGATATGTACCTATACACCCTATATTATAAGACCTATCTATGTTGGCATATTTTAAGTAAATAGAGACATTCTTAAGTACTTTATTGTGTACTAGAATCGAGACAACTAAGACTCGAGCACCAAAATCGAACGCCTACAGTGGTCCAATCCCGGTACCAGCAGAAAAATAAGCTTGATTTACTAACCCTGCTTCCGCTAATTAACCCAAGTGTTAAGAGATTTCTATAATAATCTCTTGGTAAAAGATGCACGGGACACCCACCCTTTATAGGATGGTGATGGATTTGATGAAGATATTGATTTTAATAATATGTAGAATAAATTTCCTAACTTGTTTTAATAATTACTCTTTGATTTTTATATATTTATAATAAAGTTTTAAGTTTGGTACATTGCTATTTTATTAAATTATTGCCCAATGCCTACGTGAAGTAGATATAAGTAAAAAATAATATAAATACATCTAGACTAATACCACTTGACACATAAAAAACTATTGTGACAAGTGATATAAGTAACTTTTTTATAAAAATTAACAAGAATTGCATGATCAATTTAAAGATATATATTAAACAAATAAACTTTACTTTAGAAATAATGGTCTAATAAATAAAATACACAAGTTATACAACATGCATTTCAAATGCGTACCCTTTTTCACTAATATATTTAATTCAAATGATTGGTGAGAAAGAGCATAAATTAACTTGAGATTTTTTTTCGGCTGGATATAAGTCTAAATTTTTTTTATTCGTTTTGTTTATTAAAATTTTATGATTGCCATTAGAAAAAGCATCATTTTTATTGTGATTCTACATATTTAAGAACTTTCAAGCTATAATAAAACAAAAGTTATGTCAAAATATGTTCGTTTTTTTCCTGGTGCTAAGTGTTTTTTGCTTCTCCTGTAAAGTTGCATTTTAAGACTTGTATCTGTTTTCACTAGAGGCACAGAATTGGGTGGCGACAGAGACTAATTAGCATTAAGAATCAATTTACCCATTCGGGTTTAATTGTTTTTTAAACGTACAGAACCCTAAAAAATTAACCAAGCTTTTTCCTTTTTTGTAGGGTTTTATTAAATCTGTCACGTCCAAAACAAAAAAAATGATTTGGGGAAACTATTTATCTTTATTAGCGCGTCCGTATCTTCACGGACCCATAACCTTGAAGATCAAACAATAAACACAATGGAGCTGAAGTTCGTGACCCAATTGTAAAACTTGGTTTGTGTCATATTGTTTATTGTTTACAAGATGCCATGATGTAAACAACTTGTTTGCTGTCACTTAAAACCTTTAGAAGTTGTCTTATTTAAAAATAGAATCAGAAACAATTTCTCTGTCTTAACATAGTGTAAAAGGTCACAATAACGTTTGTTGGTACTACATCTATTCTACTAAGACTTACTATGTAGGCAGGTACTAAGCTATAACGAATAATTAAAAATGATAATAATTTGTTTAGCCGGTAGTCCAAATTGCGCTTAAATCGAATACAGTCAAATATTTTCACTACGTATTTCATATAACAACTTGGTGTTTAGTAGAAGTTCAATTATTATTTTTATGTTTGTAATTGTATATTTAATTGAAACAGCTCTCCAATTTTAAATTTATTTAAACCCACACCCATGAACCATACCAACCAGTCCTGAAGATGCCTCGTTAAGAGGCGAAACACGTGTCGAAGACTATAGTGTTCGTTTGTTGGTGATATTTTTTTGGGTTGTTACATGTAACATATAATTTAATACACCAACATTATAAGGGGAAGAAACTGCATAATAATTTCAAATTTTAATCTTTGTAATTGTACGTAAAAATCTTTTGTTGTGGGTAATAAATATTTTTGTATTAATATTTAATAAGTTTTTTTTCTGATTTCGAAAAAATAAAATTAAAATCCCAACCCAGAAAGCACTAAAAATACACATGAAAATGATTATGACGACGGAAACATGTTTTTGTTGTTTTCGGTTTTAGTCTGAGTGCTTAGCGGTTTTCAGGAGACTACTGCATATTATATGTCGAGGTGATAGTCTCATTTTCACCATTGAAATCGAAACCGCACCCTGAGAGGTGACTAGACAAAAAATCGTTGCAGTTGTCTCCAACCCGGTAAACCCACAGACCAAAACCAAAAAAAATACTAGGCCACTTGACGGTTTTTGCATCTGTATGGGTGGTAGTAAACTATACCGGTGAGTCGGCCTAGCGAGGTTGTTGTTAAAGGACGTTAATCAATTTGTTATTTTGTGTCTAATAACATTTTCATTAAATATATGCGTTATTATCTCATAAAGTCTCACTTTTTCTGCTCCACAAATTTTGACGATGTAAATATCCCTCCTAAATACAATGCAGTAAAAAATGTAAAAAAAATACTTGTGTAATTAATAATTACATACCTTGTTTTGAGCCGAAACAATACGATCGTTGAATTCCAAAAAGTATTGCGTTAGATAAACGCTAACGTAAGCTATCATCATGTCGAAAAGGTACTCCGATAAAAAGTTCTGATAAATTGGTATCTGAAAAAAATACTTAGGTATAATAGGTACATAATTTTTTTTTTGTTTTTATTATTTTATTTGCGTCAACACACTTTTTGAGAGTTTCAAAAACCAAATATGTATCTTACACTAAACACTCCTGCGATCCACGGCTGGTATTCAATATAATAAAAGACGAAAGGCATTTTATGTTCAAAGAATGCCTGTGTGATTGTCATATTAGGGTTGTTGTAGTATTTCTTATTACAGAGCGTAGACTGCTTGGCATGAAATACGAAATACAGTATGACCACCACTGAAATAAAAAAGGTTATTCATACAGAAACCCTATGTAGCGGTTCTTGGGAAAGGAACAACATTAACTATATATAATATAATAAATTCTTTCAGAGGGAAAAAAATACAGTAGATTTATTTTTCGTTCTGTCAGAGTTGGTTTGAAAGTGAAAGTTGTTCCATTCATGAGTAGAAAATTCTGTAAAGCACTGTAGGAGTTTTTATAGTATGTAAAGGAAAGGTATCAAGATCATCTTAGGAACAGTATCTTGGTAATCGATATGGTAAATTATTTTGAACATTTTTTTTAATGAATAGGGATGACAACCAATGCTTTTACCAAAAATAGTAGTAGCCTTTCCCGTTGGATATTTTTTAAGTATGGGGATATGGAACATGTAGCAAGTCATATAAATTCATACATTGACAATAATGCCTACAACAGTTACAGAATCGAAAACATGTTTCCATCTTCATAAGCTTTTCATGGTGTATTTTTACAAAAAACCTCATATTTCTAAGGGCTGATTTTTCAATCATCAGAAAAAGTTATTCCATAGCTAACTTGTATGGAGAATTATTCAATTTGTCAGCTCGAGTTTTTCAACAAGAACTTTTATGTTCTAAAACAAAAATAAAATAGATGAAGATGATTAACATTTTTATTGAATAACAAAGAGAAAAGTTCGGCAATTATGAATGAAAAATTGTCGATTCTTTCATCAAAGTTTTTATTCACTTTTTGACAAAATGGCGGGATTATTTCGTTACTCACATCACGGATTTTAAGTTTTAAGGCTGCAATCGATTCGATTGGCTCCATATAGACTCTGTTCTTAACATAGCCCCACAAAAAAAAAATCCAGTGGTGTTAAATCACACGATTTGGCTGGCCACTTAACAGCTGAGTTTCGTGAAATTATGCGAACGGGAAATTTGGTTTGCAATAAATTGATCGTTTCATTGGCTGTGTGACATGTGGCACCGACCTGTTGAAACCACATGTCAGTGATATCCACATATTCAATAATAGGCCAAAATTGAAATGTTAACATCTCGCGGTAGCGTGATCCATTGACCGTTACCGCATTTCCAGCGTGCTTGTGGTGGACATTTGCCAGATATCACTTATCATTCATAATTGCCGAAATTTTCTCTTTGGAATTCAATAAAAAAAAATATCATCTTCATCTATTTTTTTTGTTTTATTTTGTTTTAGAAAACAAATTACTTGTTGAAAATCTCTTTACAAGTTATATGTAGAATAACATTATCTAACGATTGAAAAATCAGCCCTAAATTAAGTTTCTTTGTTAATATAGAATTTATAACTTAACATTGATAAATATAATAAAACTTTAATAAAATACTTTATTAAATAGGTATAGCCATAAATATTAAGGACAAGTAGAAGATATGTAAATGATCGAATATATTAAGACTGAAAACGTGGTAGAAGATAAATTGCTCATCAAGTTACTAATGTCATCTAAGTTATTGTTCAATCACTCACCAAAGTGTCTAAATGAGTGTCTAAAACTAACCGATATTTGACTTTTACAGTGTATTAATTTATTTAAGATAAGCAAGGTGATTACGCGCATAACGTTAAGCTAAACTTTAATCGATATAATATATGTAATTCTGACGTAATGCAAACCTGGTGACATTGAAAATTGACAGACAACTAACTAACTTAACGTTGTGGGGCGAAAAACTTTTAACCGCTACGTTAAAATTTAACGTCGGGTAGCACTCGCACCCATGCCCAAGTATACCTACTTACACAAAAGCATGAATACTGTAAGAACAGTAACCCTGAGTCTGAACCTGGCATTCCTCTCCCTCACAGACGTCAGTGAGGTCTCTATAGCCTGCGTGCTGGTCACCAGGGAAGGCCAACTTTTTGCTATCCATACCAATATGGATATTCTTAAAAATCCTTCTCCCATGTAAATGCAATATGCTGAAATATTAGCAAATAAACTATTTACACATTATAATAAAATAATAAGAACCACAGCACATCTTATAGTTGTTTTTATATTAAAACAGAATCTGCGTTTGACCGCTCAATCTTGCCTGATGGTAAGATTATTTTAAGATTGTATAATACATTTTATTACTTATTATTAAAATAAAACCTTAATAAACTGTATTTTATTAACAAAATAATGGTCAAGTCTGAATTAATTAAATATAAAAGCATGCAAACAGGTATAAAGAAAGCAAAATAATAAACGTTTGTATATTAAAAATTTTAATTTCACTTACACATAGTATTATAATTTAGGCCAAACATAGCTAGATCGTGTATTATGAAGCACATAATACTTGTCATTAATAAAAATGAAATACAAACAAGTACTGAGTATGGAGACTTCAAGTTAAATCTGTAATAAACAATTTAACTAATCAAATCGAAGACTTTCCGTGTCTCTATTTTTGCAAAAGTGTACTCAAAAAATAAGCAATAGAACGAGTTTTACGTTCTATTGTTGTCTGTTTGTGGGTTTGTTATCACGTAAAATCCATTCAAAATATAATTACTGAAAAATAAGAAGATTCATTGTGAGTAACATTTAACGTTTACGTAGCGCCGCGTGCCACGTGTAGTCACGCGGGTTGGGGCAAATAGTTTTTTGTTTAAAAATAAATAAGACGCGCACGAAGTTGCGGGCACCAGCTAGTTAATATTATAAATAACAAATAAATGGTTTTAAAACTCTGATATATGCGTTGGAAGGTGTCCGTCCAAGGGCATTGCGACATGGACATAATATTATATCATGTTTTGCCTCTTATGATTGTTTTTCTGACCTCTATTTTATTTTATAGGAGCACAGCATATAGGTCCCACTATGCTGGCTAAACGATGCGGCTATGAAATGGGTGGCAACAACTCCTTTTAGGATACGGTTACAAAACGGGCATTTGAATTAACATTAATGCAGCAAGGGTATTAAAATAATGCAAATTTGTAGTAGGAGCGAATGTTAATCGACCTTTTTATGGACTTTGTTAATTGCTTATCATCAGGTAGATACAAAGGCACATGCCGTGCACGAGTAAAAAGAAGTAATTTTGCGTACTTACCGTAATCTCTTAGAATTTCTACTCAACAACCCTTCTACAGGAAATAATCCCATGAGCCGACACATTAGGAAAATGCATCCGGTCGCCGTATGCAGCCCGCTGTCACTGCGCACCGACGATTTTGGAAACATTTTCCACGTTCTTATTTTGAGACTCGCCCAGTGAAGTGTAGTGAAACCCCAACGAGGTTATTTACTATGCTCACGTTAAAGACCTGTCATTATAATTTGTTATTCAACAAGTTGTTATTTTATGACAAATTATTGTTTTATTTACTTCTTCGAAATGACGTCGTATTACTGACGACTGGTTTTGGTAAATAGTTGGTTTAATAAAATATATTTTAAAAGCTTTTTCCGTATTCCAGCATAAAATAATTTATATAATAATAAGCGTAAGTAAATGTTATAAATTGCCAACCAAGTTATAATAAAGCTCCTTCAAAGTTTATAAGAAAAACCTGTTTGCGAGCTTCTACTGATTAAAAAGTTTTTTTGCTGGCGTAGGTACTACTACTACATGTTTAACTTTGAAAGTATGTTCTTTGTGAAAATGTTTTGTTTATTTATATATTTGCCGATGTTTTTAAGAAATAAAATAAAAACAGTCCGTGATATTTTTAAATAAAATAATATACGAGTAAGATAATTATATATATTATAAAATGTTAAGTTAAGTCCTATGTATACCTAATATACAATAGTACAGTTTTAACTTATTTTACTTGACCGCCTCCGTAGACTAGTTGTTGCGCTTTTGGCGATGTATCCGGTGGTCGTGGGTTCGATTCCCACCCATGGCAAAAAAAGATAGTACGTTTTTCTGTAATGTCATGGTCTGGTTGTTTATATAACATAATATATATTGATGTCATGGTTTTTGGTACACATAGTACAAGCTTACAGCTGAGTTAGTGACATGGGAAATATAATATGCGTGTAATGTTCTTCTAGTATCGACGCACTATTTTTTTAAACATTTCATGCAATTATTTTTAGACAAAATTGATTATGTCTTAACTTATAACAATTTGAGTAAGATAAATAATATATAGATTTTAAAATAAATTTACATGTTTTTGATACAATGAACAAAATACATAAATCATACGTTTTGTTGAACACTATTAAACCTATCACTGAGAAATTTATTTTTTATTAATTTAATATATTTTATTGCACTTTAAAGAAAATACAATTGAAGACGCGAATCTACAAAAATAAACGTACTTCGTTCAGACCACAGGTTCAGACATATACAATAATAACAGTATGTTAATGACGTTCTTTGTGACAGCAGAACCAACACCAGACCCATTGTGGGCTCTCCACGATGCTGGATAAACAACATCCTTCACAGCCTTTGAAGGCTTCAGCCAACGATAAGAATCCTTCGACATTCTACATTAATAGTATATATTTTTTTTTTTACTTTGAATACTTAAACCTGGATCAACTTATTATATCTTACTGGAGCACGGCATGTAAACTTTGTATCTACCTGGTGGTAAACAGACCTACAAAATCCATAAATCACGTAAATTATACATTGCTGTTTAATATATTGATCGCTCCTACTATGCCGGCTAAATGATGCAGTCACGAAATGGACGGCCGGCGGTAAAGAAGAATCTGCATTACGAGTCTACTTTAGTCGCTGCTTTTTCGTGCTCATTTTGTAACTGTAACCTGAAAGGAGATGGTTACAGCATCTTCTGATTGCTGTTGTCTCCTGAAAGCCGTGAACCCACTGACTATAACTGAAATATGACTAGATCATTTGTGGGTTTTTGCATGAATATATTGTGCTGTGGTAACAATTTATATTGTATTGATTTAGATTTATGACAAAAACACATTTCTAACGAAAGTGTTTTTCAAGGACTCAATAAGTTTAATATTATTAGTATACATTTGTCATGACGTATTCATCTTCTATGCATTATTATAATAAATATATTACTTACCTTATCTCATAAGTGTGCGGGCCAATAACAAAACTATAGAAAGAAAAATATTATTATTAACTGATAGTTAAAGTAGAAGACAAATACGTTTTTTATGTGGCAATTTTGTATGATATATATGTTTAAGTATTGCGTGTATTATGTAACATGCCGTATTTAAGTAGTTTAAGTATTGTTATGCATCATTAATAACATTATATATATATAATTTTTTTTTTCAAAACAGTTCTGTATCCTAAGTATATTTCACTCAATCACGGTTTGCTGGTACCTATCGTCGTTTCTCTAACAACACCGCTCAAGTCATTTTTACTAATTTTACAGGAGAGAGAAAAAACTACTTATTTATTTATTTCAAGTGTTCTAACGGCTGTTTTAGTTTAGGATAGATTATAATATGTATATTTATAATATTAAATGTGTTTTTTATGTCTTGTGTATAATTTATTATTTTATTTTGACTTAGGCGGTTTTGCATATATTTTATAAAACTTAGGCAGTGTTAATGAAATATTGCATTCAAATAAATAATCAGTTTCTTTTTCATACGAGTATCTTACTTTAATATTTTGATTAGGAACATGGTATTTTAATATCTACTAGGAAAATAAGCTTTTTGTTTGACTTAGGTACTTAACAATCACATATTTGAGATCAACGTTAATGAACTACTCATACAATTTTAGAAATATTAATGAAACTTGAATACTTAAACATAGGTACTTTTTAACTTATAACTATATTTTTTTTTATGTAACATAGGGCAACTCATCGTAAAATGAGTGACAACTAGATGGTAAGACAGTTTTCAAGTCTTGCAAATCCTGATATTTTCTCTTAGAAATTGGTAGTTTGGAATTAAACCTTTGGATGGATCCACCTTTGAAGGACGATGTGGTAATGGTTTTAACTCATCGTCAAAGTTAACTTTCTACCAAATTGTGCCATTAGGTCTATATTCTAGGACACGTAAATCTGTGACAACTGGATCTTTTTTTTTCTTTACCAGGACGTATGGTTTTATAGATCAAATCTTTGGAAAAATCTATAAAGAACGAGTACTCCAAGAGACGTGCTTCGTATGGCATAGGATCTTTTCTAGCTGATTTCGTAATAGACACGTATTGGTTTGGTAGGTAAATTTCCTTTCCTTTAAGTTTACACTCAATGGCACTATGTACCGAATCGCATTCCATATGAGTGTGGCCTTTCTCGAGGTACTTTTGTGTAATTACTATATTCTTCTCAATGGACAGGCGTAGCAAGGCATTGCTTAAACTAGAATTACGATTTTGAGCACAACATCCGTCAGAATATAAAAAAAAAACTGGTCACTTTTTAAAAACAGCAACTTTTTTGCCAATGTAATTTTCAAGTGTTCAATCAAACAGGAAGCGAAGACTGAAGCTTTAGCGTGCTATTAGATTCGTCAAACCAATAGCACATCACTTCTTTGGTTGCAAGATTATATAATGTAAAGTTATGGACCAATTAGGGGCCAATTTGATGGATTCAACATCTTGCGTGAACACATGGCATACTCCAGATAGAGCGTGGTCTTTATCCATATCCTTTTCTTTTCTAGCGCGATCTTTTTTGGTTACGTGGTTTTTATATTCTTCATCTGTAATATTGCCGGTTTTATAGCTACAACAGATGTCGCACTGATCCTTTTTTGGGTGATATATACTTAAATTCAATTTCAAAAATGTTTCGTCAAATAATCGGCGGCCAACTGATTGACGAGACTCGAACTCACAATTTTCTTTTTACTTGTTGTACAGTTGCGTCATGTTTTGAAACACTAAATATTCTCTTGATGTGCTAGCACGGCAATAATGTGAAGGCATTTTCGGAAGATCGAAGAAGAACGGCTGTTGGAGAACATATTCGATTGCTGGCTGTTGTACATTTAAGTCATTCTTTCAATAACTGGAAGGCTTTCGATGTCTATTTTCTCGGGTTCTAGTCCCATGTTATTGTTAGAATCTAAAAAGAATTATCAATTACTGCATTTATCTAAAGAATAAAATAATATGAAGTAGCTGCAATAAACTAAATAAAAATGTCTTACCTAATCTTAATATTTTAACATCACTGAAGCTTTGTTTACGCGGTCGTTTACGGCCCAATATAAGTAGTCCAGCTTGTTGCAATTTATTGGCATAATTCATCGTCAGAGCTCCTGTCACTCATAGACCCTAGATCCTCTTCATCCATGGCGTATACGTTCATCAGCACTTGCACCTATTAAAACGTAAAAACGCCTAAGTCAATTAGGAAACTCAATAACAACACCGCCTAAGTAACGGGTAAGTTATTTATTCGATTTTATAATTAATATTTAACATAACATCAAAAACAATAGCAAAAACAATCACTCACCTTTCAAAGTTTGTATTTAGCATAAAAGTTCTGAAATAAACCACTAAACACAGTGAAAATACTAAATTATCACCGACCACGCACTGATCCGTTAAAAAAATAATGGAGGACTGATGACTTGAGCGGTGTTACACGGCTAACCGACATGCGCGCTGATGCTATTTTTTGAATTCTGATCTCTGATTGGCTGAATTTCGTTAGTTTTGAAATACGGTTGCGCGCGGAAAAATATAATTTAGCCAATGGCATTCAAATGTTTCAACCGCCAAATTTCGACTTAGGCGGTGTTGTTAGATAAACGACGCTATGTCTTTCATTATAAGGTTTCAGTATTCAGATTTTTATGTGGCAATTTTGTATGGTATATAAAGTTGTGACAACTTTTGTTTTGTTGCTACATTATGCAGTAAAAAAATGTTTTATACATTAAAAAATATTATTTTTGCTTATCTGGATAAAGAGAGATTTCACATTATTATGAAAGAAAAAGAAAAGGCCGTATAGTATTGAATGCCCTTTGTCCATTTATCGCATGAACAGAATAAAAATAAAATAAAAATATAGCGACGATAGATCGATGGACTTGCATCCAGTTAGTTAAAATAAATAATTAAAAAAAAAGAGCGCCGACATATTATTATTATACACAGATTTTTTTTTTTTGTTCGGTTTTCTCAAATATAGAGAAGGAAAAGGTATCTATGAACCATACAGCCTAGTTCAGATTATATAATATTATTCTGTCAATGCTGCAGTACAAGGAAACACTACTGTAGCAGCACAACTGACAAAGTGAAAGAAACAAGTGAACGTCCTGAAAAGGACGAGTTTCGCAACAGTAAAGAAACAAGTGAACGAGTTGCGCAACAGTAAAGAAACAATTGAACGTCCTGAAAAGGACGGTTATTCGTAAATGTTCTCAAAAGAACATAAAATTATTGTGTGGGTAGTTCATAATTTTCTCTCGCAAAGAAGATCCATCTCGTGACTGATGTGGTAGCGCCGTGCACCAAGTTGAGGATTCAGCGTCGCCGTGTCGTTTTGAGACCGCTCGATCGCCCCGACAGCCGCCAATTCACCCGCAGCGTAGTTGGCGTTCACAGCTGCACACAGCTTCACATGGCTCCTCTCGTCTCGACGGCCGCCCGGTAAAAGAGCGCGCGCACACGCCGTGCTCGACTATATGCGACACCCGCGCCATCGAGTACTGCGGAGGGGAGGCTACGTCATCGGCATTAAGGCGGGGACGTTTCTTATTGGAAAACTATTTTAAATTATTATGTTTTGTTTACATTTGTTTTTAATAATTTCCTTTTATAAAATCATATATAAATACGGAAATTAAATAAGTAAATTCATTCAGTCACTACCAACCAAGAGTTTCACTTCTAAACCTACAAGTACACAAGATCCCTAAAGTGGTGACCCCGAAGAACAAACAAGCCCTGCTGAAAAATGACGGAAGAAAACCAAGAAGTAGAAGTCTCTGCAATTTCGCTCTCACTGCGGATACCACCATTCTGGAGAGATAAACCTCGTCTATGGTTCATCAGTTTCGAGGCAGCAACAAGCGAACTCAAGAAAAGCCAGACGCAGCTAGCTCAGATGGTCGTCGCCAAGCTCGAAAAGCAAGACATCGAGCAAATAACAGATTTGCTGTACAACCCGCCCAAAGCCGAGCAGTATGAAGTTATAAAGAAGCGCCTCATAACCACATATGAAGAGTCAGATAATAGACAATTTCAAAAACTACTATCAGAGATGGAGTTAGGGACACAAAAGCCGTCACAACTTCTACGTAGAATGAAGAATTTAGCACGGGAGAAAATACCTGACGCAACCCTGCGACTTATGTGGAGCAATCACCTTCCAGCTCACATAAGATCAGTACTCGCCGTCAGTGAATCAATAAACCCAGACACTAAGCTCGACGAAATCTCTCTGCTAGCTGACACAATAGCAAAGACAAGCTGCTCGCAGGTGTCTACAATAGCCACTTCACTGCCAGGATCGCAAATAGAGGAGACATTGAACATCACGAGCCAGTTAAAAAAATTGACAATGGAGATCGCCGAACTCAAATCAAGACCTCAGTACAATAATCGGCCAACCACAATCGAAAACACAAAACATTGCTCCCGTTGCAACTCAAGATCTCGTGCACGACAAAACTCGCAATCACCATCACGTTTCCGGTACGGCTCGCCATTACCGTATTGCTACTATCACCAGCGATTTGGAACGAAAGCAGTCAAATGCACACCACCGTGTTCTTTCAAGAAACCCCAGGAACAATTGTCGGGAAACTGGACAGGACGCTAAACGTGGCGGAACTTGGCGTCTCCGAAGCATCACACCGCCTATTTATTAACGACAAGTTAAACAAATTAGTATTCTTGGTAGATACGGGTGCAAATATATCCGTCATACCAAGAAGAAAAGGCATGCAAACCCAACCATTATCCTTCTGCCTTTACGCCGCCAACAACACAATCATCCCAACATATGGAGAAAAAACACTAGAATTGGACCTCAACCTGCGCCGAAGATTCAAATGGAAGTTTATCGTCGCAGCCGTATCCAAACCAATTCTAGGTGCGGATTTCCTTAAACATCATCAGCTCATAGTCGACGTCAGGAATAAAAAATTGATTGATGGGACAACAAACCTTTCATCGAAGGCCACTTTCGTTCAACCTTCCGACATACCTACAATCCGCAGTATTGACATGGGGAAGTCTTATCATGACGTATTGGCAGAATTTCCTGGAATCACAAGATTAACTTCGATGCAGCTGAGCTCTAAACACGAAGTCAAACATTTCATCGAAACAACTGGACCTCCACTTCATTGTCGAGCACGTCCGGTACCACCACATCGCTATGAACAAGTCAGGAAAGAGTTCGAAAACATGATCCAGCAAGGATTATGTCGACCTAGCAAGAGTCCATGGGCATCACCCCTACACATCGTGCCAAAAAAGAATGGAGACCTGCGTGTATGTGGCGACTACCGAAGACTGAACGCAATCACCAAGCCCGACCGCTATCCCATACCAAGAATCAAGGATTTTACATACCAGCTGTCCAAAACCAATATTTTCTCAACAATCGACCTCAATCGAGCCTACCAACAACTTAGTGTACGAGAAGAAGATATCGAGAAGACAGCCATCATAACACCAATGGGACTGTTCAAATTTCCACGTATGTATCCAGGACTAAAGAACGCCGGTCAAACATTCCAACGATACATCCATGACGTTCTGCGTGGTCTGGATTTTGTATTCCCATTTATTGATGACGTATTAGTTGCATCATCAAACGAAGAAGAGCACAGAGAACATGTACGCATAGTATTACGACGATTAGAAGATAGCGGCATTACTATAAACCCTGCAAAATGCCACTTCGGACAAGAATCAGTCAAATTCCTTGGCTACACAGTTTCTGAAGATGGAATCAAGCCTCCAGAAGAAAAAGTCAAAGTTATCACAGAATATCCGAAACCAAAAACTGTAGAAGATTTAAGACGTTTTCTCGGCATGATCAACTTTTATCGAGAACATGTCCCGAAAGCGGCTGCATTACAAGCGCCACTTAATGCCTACATACACAACGCCAAGAAGAAAGACAAGACCGTCATTGAATGGAACAGTGAATCTAATGAAGCATTCGAAGCCTGCAAAGCTAGCATATCAAAGGCAACTCTGCTCGCTCATCCATCACATAAAGCTGCATTAGCAATCTTCTGTGACGCGTCAGACAATTCTGCTGGAGCCGCACTTCATCAATTTGTGAAAGAAGAATGGCAACCACTAGGCTATTTTTCCAAGAAGTTCAATGATGCGCAACGAAACTACAGCACATTCGATCGAGAGCTACTTTCAATCTATTTATCAATCATCCACTTCAGAAAAATAATCGAAGGACGTGACGTCATCGTGTTCACAGATCACAAACCACTAACTTACATTCTCCAAAAGCCACCATCAGTCACAGAAACACCACGGCGCGCAAGACAATTGATGTTTATAAGCGAATTCACAACAGACATTCGTCACATCAGCGGCAAAAACAACGTCGTTGCCGACGCCCTAAGTCGCATCGAAAGAATTTTTTGCCCATCTATGCTAGATTTCGTGCAAATAGCACATGAGCAAGAAAGAGACAGAACCATACAAGAGCTGGCACAACAAAGCAATATAACTTTGAAGAAAGTAACACTGCCGCAATCAGCAACACAAATTTACTGCGAAACATCATCGTCCAATTTTCGACCATACCTACCAGAATCATTCAGACGAACAGCATTCGACGCCGTGTATAATATCAGTCATCCAGGAGTCAGATCAAGTCGAAAGCTAATGTCACAGAAATATTTCTGGCCTTCAATGAACATTGACGTTGGAAATTGGGCTAAACAATGTGTTCGATGTCAAGAATGCAAGATACAGCGTCACACGAGGAGCTCCCTAATGTCATTCCCACCTGCTGATCGATTTCAACACATTCACATCGATATCGTCGGGCCACTTCCTACATCATCTCAAGGTCATCGTTACTTGATTACAATCATCGATCGACTAACAAGGTGGCCAGAAGCGATACCTACCGAAGATATCACAGCCGAAACCGTCGCAAAAGTTGTATATGAAAATTGGATCACTCGTTTCGGTTGCCCAGAAACGCTGACTAGTGATCAAGGTCGTCAATTCGAAAGTGAACTATTTGCCAAACTAATGAACACCATGGGGATCAACAAGACTCGTACGACACCTTATCATCCACAAGCAAACGGCATGGTCGAGCGATGGCACAGAACGCTCAAGATGCATTGAAAACCAAACTATCGGAAAGAACAGAATGGATGACCCAACTGCCCACGGTTTTATTCCGATACCGGCGTCAGTGCGGCAGAACTAACATACGGCCACAACCTTCGGCTGCCTGGTGATTTCTTCGCTATACAACAACCTGAACGAGATATGGACCACAATTACGTCAGTCAATTACGGAACATCATAAACGCACTCAAACCATCTCAGGCACAAGCACAATCACACGAGAATAATCTGCCAATATTTGTGCACCCAGCCTTACATACATGTGAACAAGTATTTATAAGAAACAATGCCGTAAAAAAACCATTGCAACAACCCTATGAAGGCCCGTACGCAGTAATCAAACGGAATGACAAAACTTTCATTCTGCAATTACCCACACGCAAAGCGACTATTTCTATCGACCGTCTCAAACCTGCGTACATCGTCAACGACTACCAGTCTGCATACAGCAGCAGCACTCACTCTTCAAGCAACATCAATCATTCTTCAAGTAACAACACAGACAGAACAAGCAGACCAACGGAACCAGCATCTATCTTAAAATCAAGTACCACGGTTACCAGATCTGGACGCATAAGCAAACTGCCGGTACGCTTCGCTTGAGGGGGAGCACTGTAGCAGCACAACTGACAAAGTGAAAGAAACAAGTGAACGTCCTGAAAAGGACGAGTTTCGCAACAGTAAAGAAACAAGTGAACGAGTTGCGCAACAGTAAAGAAACAATTGAACGTCCTGAAAAGGACGGTTATTCGTAAATGTTCTCAAAAGAACATAAAATTATTGTGTGGGTAGTTCATAATTTTCTCTCGCAAAGAAGATCCATCTCGTGACTGATGTGGTAGCGCCGTGCACCAAGTTGAGGATTCAGCGTCGCCGTGTCGTTTTGAGACCGCTCGATCGCCCCGACAGCCGCCAATTCACCCGCAGCGTAGTTGGCGTTCACAGCTGCACACAGCTTCACATGGCTCCTCTCGTCTCGACGGCCGGTAAAAGAGCGCGCGCACACGCCGTGCTCGACTATATGCGACACCCGCGCCATCGAGTACTGCGGAGGGGAGGCTACGTCATCGACATTAAGGCGGGGACGTTTCTTATTGGAAAACTATTTTAAATTATTATGTTTTGTTTACATTTGTTTTTAATAATTTCCTTTTATAAAATCATATATAAATACGGAAATTAAATAAGTAAATTCATTCAGTCACTACCAACCAAGTGTTTCACTTCTAAACCTACAAGTACACAAGATCCCTAAACTACTAATCAATTTGCGGATTAATAATTCGCGGACCGAAATTATTCGCTATACTAACCTAATAACTAGTCATAACATAACCTCAAATTGAAATTCAAATGAAATACAAAAAAACTGTTTTTCTCCCAACTTCTCGAACTTCGATGTAATTAACAATTTTATTGTATGTCTTTTCCTCTATCGAACTGTATAGGTTTCATTTTTGAACACGGCTTCTAAGCCTGGGTCTGAAAATACATGGGCTATGACCATTCTTCTTTATAATATTTACCTATAAACAGTTGCATGTAAAATTGTTAAAAAAAATATATATAGTATCCAAGTTTATTCAATAAGTAATCAGTTCCTATAAGCTAAGTAATCATGAAACAAATAAAATTAAAAATGCAAATTACGAATTCGAAAGAAAGAAAAGAAAAATAAAATCTCTGTTAAGTCATTAATGTTGCCAGACTCTTTTAACTAACGATATTTACTTAACTGCTGTTACACCATTATTAAGAATTCTTTTAATTAACTAAGTAAAGTTGTTATTTTTTTCAACAACTTTTTCTTGTACATAATCCAAAATGTAGGTACGCGAGCTTCCTGAGAACGTGACCTGACTTTAGAGATAACATTTGAGTTCAGCAAGTATTTTTATTTTTATTTTGGAGTTTCATAAATAAAATTTAATGAAAAAAAATAGCAAAGTTCGTAAGACCTGAGACTTACAAACCATACAGTTTTTAAGTCACGGGTTTATATCCATGATATGTACCATTGAGTGTTTAATTAAAAATATAATACAGTGTCTCAACGAGCACATTAAGCAGTCGGTCCTAGATTCATTATACCATCTTGTGAAACTGTTTATAGATGGGTCCTAAAACACTGTGACGTTACTTGCAACAAGCTGGAAACATGTTCGTTGTAAAATCATAATACCTAGCTACGAAGAGGTGTCCAAGTAAGTAAGTGCAAGACATTCATGATGGTACATAATTAATAACTCAAGTCTTTTTATTTATGATAATATTAATATGTAGGACAATTTACACGTCATATTGCTCTGGTCACAAACTAAGCTCTAGGCTTGTACTATGTGTACTAGATGCAACGATATAATACATATTATATTTTATAAGCATCCAGACCATGACAAACTGTACAGAAAAAACGTAAATACTATTTATTTATTTTTTGCCATGGATGGGAATCGAACCCACGACCTTCGGACACAATGCCAAAGGCGCAACCATTATTCTACGGAGGCTGTCAAAGAAATGAGAGAAGACCATGGTAGATATTCTATATAAAACTTTTATTTATTGTTTTTTATAGGAGCATGGCAAGTATGTACGTTATTCCCTTGTGTTACAGGTGCTTATGCTTTGACAGTTTTAAGCATTCCGTGTGGTAACTTATATACTTAACCTTCCGCATACAACGTGGAATAAAGTTGTACAACGTGGGGTTTCTAGTACACCCCAAAACAATATTAAAATTTTTGGTAATACAGCTTTATTTAAATTATATATTTATGTTCTAGCGTTCAATAGGATGTGTAAGGCCAATTGATAGATAACACTGTATTATTTCTTTATTTGTTTGTACATTTCTATAATTTATGGTACTTGTTTACATTTAGTTTTCTTTGAAGTAGCTTTAATATGTTATTGTCTATTATAATGTATTTTAAATGCTGCAACATTATTTGTACCAAAAACTATAGAAGTTTGTTTTTGTTATCCGATGTCGATGGAATTTTGACAGTCAATAAAACGTGTCTTGGAAAACGTGTACTTGTTTTTCACAGGCGAATAAGAGTACTACGCTTGTTTTATTTCAAGAGATATATCCTTTTAACTTAGAATTGGGATACTACGCACACCCACAAGGCAGTTTTTTTTTCTAAAAAGTGATAATGGGAAAAAAAGTCGCAAAAGAAGAAATAGTTTGGATAATGAACATGTGGATGTTACGGGCAATAAAAAGCGGCGAAAAGCCGTAGTTTAGTACGTCGCCAGCGCAGTACTTAATCGAAACGGCGAAGCCAGTCAGAATGGACCCAACGAGCCAGTGTGGAGTCGTTGCGACGGAACAGTAGTGTAGAGCAGCAGCGGCGATGCTCTGAATCGACTGGTCGTGACCCTGCAGATGCGACACGACGGCGCGGCAACGATTCTACGAGACGAGATGGCGATGATGGGACGTGGCGAAGCAACGCTAGTTCGGCGCGACAAGACGATGCGACGCGGCGGCGGCGCGGAGCGAAGTCGGTGCGACGGGACATCGTGGATGAAGTAAAGCGGCGCGGCGCCGGTTCGGTGCGACAAGACGCGGCGACACGGTGCTGATTCGGCGCGACGGCGGCGTGACTCAGTGTCGGCGCAACGTGACAACGTGGATGCGGCTAAGTTAATAGAATCATTCCCTAGTACTGATGATTACGCTGAATTATTGACAGAAGTGATATCTAAACGTGTAAAGTATAATGAATCTTTAGAACTGTATTATTATGATAAAATAAACTTGCTTAACCGATGCGAAATAGATGGAAAACGCGCAGTTGATTGTCTTCTTCATGGAATTGAAGATCGATCGTTAAGGTTAGGAGCTAAAGCAGCAAAATGCTATGAACCAGAGCAAGTTCTTAATTATTTTCTATCGACTAGGCAACAGTTACGCGAAATAGATAATAGACAAAAGATGAGTTTATATAAGCGGAATTCAGGTATTTTTTCTTCCAAACCTGCTGTACACAATGAAGTTAAATCTCAATCTAAAACACCTATAGTTTGCTATAATTGTAACGAACCTGGAAATTTTAGTTTTAAATACACTAAGAAGATTTTAAAATGCAACATTTGCAATAGAATAGGTCATACTAGTATTAGTTGTTCAAGATTACCAACTGAGTCTGGTGTGAAGGATGATAATAAGGTGACAGATAAAAGTGTTATGCAGGTTGAGACAGATAATGTTAGTAATAGCAAATATATAATGTCATTAAAAATTAATGGGATAATTGTTCAAGGATACATTGACTTGGGAAGTCAATGCACGCTTATCAGAAATAGTGATACATATAAATTAGGCATTGTGTGGTCTAAAGGACAGTTACCAGTTTTGAGGGGCATAGGGAACAATATTGTAATCCCTTTAAGTTCGTCAAGAGTAGAGATCGAAATTCAGAATATTAAGGAACTTGTCGATGTTTTTATTGTTGATGACAACGTTATTAAATTCCCCGTCCTTAAATGTCATAGTTTTAATAAAAAACCCGGAATTGTAATTACAAAATCTACTGATTCGCTTGAGCTCACGCGAAGCATTTCGATAAGGCTGGAAATAAGGTTACGAAATAATGTAAAAAATTGTCCTAAAGAAATGACTGCTTTACCAGTGAAATCAGTTGCAAATTATACAGGTTCAATTTATAACATGGTTCTCTTCGAGGTGAAGCAGAAAAAGAGTTTTATTTAATGCCGGGTGAATACAGTTTAGAAAATGGAATAGGTTGATTCAAAATTTAAGTAACAATACAATAACGTTAAAACATGATATTTTGATCACCCGTGCAATATTTACTAATTATTCACAAAGTGTAAACATCCTTGATTTTGGCAATATTGAGACATTATCTTCTTTTAATTATGGCAATCATCTAAGTAATGATCAAATTATAAAACTTAAACAATTATTTTTTAAAATTGAATAATGTTTTTCGGACAATTTAAATGACTTGGGTTTTACTAACGTAGTACAGATGGAAATTGAACTTAATGACACTCAGCCAGTTGTTTATAGGCCCTATAGGCTACCTTATCAAGAACGTCAATTAGTGCGGTCGATGGTACAAGAAATGATTGACGCAGACATAGTATGTGAATCTAATTCACCATATGCCAGTCCTATTTTATTGGTAAAAAAGATAAGTTTCATGTCTAATCCTAAGTTAAATACACCAGCGTATTCGGTGAGGATGACCAACGCCCAAACAGAACGGATGAAATTTAATCGGAGTTTTCAAGTAAAAGAAACAAAGAAACCGTCGAATCTTGTAAAGAAGTTCGAAAATACAAAATCTAGATACATGGAACTGAGACAGCCTAAAGCTGAAAATATTGCAAAAACTAAAATATGTTCAAGTGACGAGTCTAGGGTGAGCCCTCTGCCTTCCAACCGGAAGAATAGAGGTGGTCAGAAGCCCTCAAGCTCGATAACTATTTCAAAAGATAGTTTGGCAACCACTCAGGCTTCTTCAGTTTCTCGTTCGGAGTCCCAAATGAGTAATCGTTTCAACACTTATGCAAAGAAACCTAAAATTGGTAAATATTGGCTTTACCTATACACAACTTGGATACTCGACTTAAAGTACATATATGAAGTAGGTGTAAACTAAATACCTGATCTGAGTTTGTACGCACATACGCAAGCTTAATTACATACTTTATATTTTACTAATAGAAAAACATTATAAATAAATGATTCTAAACTATTTTTATTTTTACAGCTCAAGGCTTGCCAAACACGAGATCCGCGCCTTCTGTTAAACTAATGGTCAAAAAGCTAGTGGAGGATTTAGCCGAATTAGTGGCCATAAAGCTAAAAGATGCATTTGTAATTATATTTAATGAGATGCTGAACATTCCGCAAGATACAATTCAAACTGTCCATATGTGCATCACAACCGCCATTAAAAAGGCCACCTTGGTGCAGGTTGAAATCAGCAACAATTATTGAAGTGAAATGGTTAAGGTAATTACGATTTCCTCGCAAAACACTACTTGGTTAAACATTTTGGATAAATGGAGCGCACAGTGTGAAAGTGTTCTTACATCCCAGCCGCAAGAATCGTACATGGAAAAGGGTCTTCAAGGTGACAATAAGAATGTTAAAACAAAAACAAAGATATATTCAGGAGACGTGGAGAAAATGCTTACGAATCGTAAGAATCGAGGTACCCCAAAGCCATTGAAGAAATATCAGCCAACTGGCTCGGAAACATATTTTAATAACAGCTTGGTAACAACTCACATTTCGTCAGTTTTACACTCGACGCCGCGAGTCACAAAAATTTCTCCATCGAAGCAAGCCCATGCCTGTAAGCCAACTGTTGTGCCTAAATTTGTTATAGACCCGATGAGAGAAACTCGTGCCCCTCAGCGTTTCAGGTCTAATCCTAAGTTAAATACACCAGCGTATTCGGTGAGGATGACCAACGCCCAAACAGAACGGATGAAATTTAATCGGAGTTTTCAAGTAAAAGAAACAAAGAAACCGTCGAATCTTGTAAAGAAGTTCGAAAATACAAAATCTAGATACATGGAACTGAGACAGCCTAAAGCTGAAAATATTGCAAAAACTAAAATATGTTCAAGTGACGAGTCTAGGGTGAGCCCTCTGCCTTCCAACCGGAAGAATAGAGGTGGTCAGAAGCCGTCAAGCTCGATAACTATTTCAAAAGATAGTTTGGCAACCACTCAGGCTTCTTCAGTTTCTCGTTCGGAGTCCCAAATGAGTAATCGTTTCAACACTTATGCAAAGAAACCTAAAATTGGTAAATATTTTCTTTTTCTAGATAATATCAGTTTATTTTATATCATCATCATCATACCAGCCTTTCACGCGTCCACTGCTGGACATAGGCCTCCCCCAAGGATCTCCACAACGACCGGTTCTGCGCCGCCTGTAGCCTCTAGTTGTTATCCTATGTCGATGGAATTTTGACAGTCAATAAAACGTGGCTTGGAAAACGTGCACTTGTTTTTCACAGACGAATAAGAGTACTACGCTTGTTTTATTTCAAGAGATATATCCTTTTAACTTAGAATTGGGATACTACGCACACCCACAAGGCAGTTTTTTTTTCTAAAAAGTGATAATGGGAAAAAAAAGTCGCAAAAGAAGAAATAGTTTGGATAATGAACATGTGGATGTTACGGGCAATAAAAAGCGGCGAAAAGCCGTAGTTTAGTACTTCGCCAGCGCAGTACTTAATCGAAACGGCGAAGCCAGTCAGGATGGACCCAACGAGCCAGTGTGGAGTCGTTGCGACGGAACAGTAGTGTAGAGCAGCAGCGGCGATGCTCTGAATCGACTGGTCGTGACCCTGCAGATGCGACACGACGGCGCGGCAACGATTCTACGAGACGAGATGGCGTTGATGGGACGTGGCGAAGCAACGCTAGTTCGGCGCGACAAGACGATGCGACGCGGCGGCGGCGCGGAGCGAAGTCGGTGCGACGGGACATCGTGGATGAAGTAAAGCGGCGCGGCGCCGGTTCGGTGCGACAAGACGCGGCGACACGGTGCTGATTCGGCGCGACGGCGGCGTGACTCAGTGTCGGCGCAAGGTGCAACGTGGATGCGGCTAAGTTAATAGAATCATTCCCTAGTACTGATGATTACGCTGAATTATTGACAGAAGTGATATCTAAATGTGTAAAGTATAATGAATCTTTAGATCTGTATTATTATGATAAAATAAACTTGCTTAACCGATGCGAAATAGACGGAAAACGCGCAGTTGATTGTCTTCTTCATGGAATTGAAGATCGATCGTTAAGGTTAGGAGCTAAAGCAGCAAAATGCTATGAACCAGAGCAAGTTCTTAATTATTTTCTATCGACTAGGCAACAGTTACGCGAAATAGATAATAGACAAAAGATGAGTTTATATAAGCGGAATTCAGGTATTTTTTCTTCTAAACCTGCTGTACACAATGAAGTTAAATCTCAATCTAAAACACCTATAGTTTGCTATAATTGTAACGAACCTGGAAATTTTAGTTTTAAATGCACTAAAAAGATTTTAAAATGCAACATTTGCAATAGAATAGGTCATACTAGTATTAGTTGTTCAAGATTACCAACTGAGTCTGGTGTGAAGGATGATAAGGTGACAGATAAAAGTGTTATGCAGGTTGAGACAGATAATGTTAGTAATAGCAAATATATAATGTCATTAAAAATTAATGGGATAATTGTTCAAGGATACATTGACTTGGGAAGTCAATGCACGCTTATCAGAAATAGTGATACATATAAATTAGGCATTGTGTGGTCTAAAGGACAGTTAGCAGTTTTGAGGGGCATAGGGAACAATATTGTAATCCCTTTAGGTTCGTCAAGAGTAGAGATCGAAATTCAGAATATTAAGGAACTTGTCGATGTTTTTATTGTTGATGACAACGTTATTAAATTCCCCGTCCTTAAATGTCATAGTTTTAATAAAAAACCCGGAATTGTAATTACAAAATCTACTGATTCGCTTGAGCTCACGCGAAGCATTTCGATAAGGCTGGAAATAAGGTTACGAAATAATATAAAAAATTGTCCTAAAGAAATGACTGCTTTACCAGTGAAATCAGCTGCAAATTATACAGGTTCAATTTATAACATGGTTCTCTTCGAGGTGAAGCAGAAAAAGAGTTTTATTTAATGCCGGGTGAATACAGTTTAGAAAATGGAATAGGTTGGTTCAAAATTTAAGTAACAATACAATAACGTTAAAACATGATATTTTGATCACCCGTGCAATATTTACTAATTATTCACAAAGTGTAAACATCCTTGATTTTGGCAATATTGAGACATTATCTTCTTTTAATTATGGCAATCATCTAAGTAATGATCGAATTATAAAACTTAAACAATTATTTTTAAAAATTGAATAATGTTTTTCGGACAATTTAAATGACTTGGGTTTTACAAACGTAGTACAGATGGAAATTGAACTTAATGACACTCAGCCAGTTGTTTATAGACCCTATAGGCTACCTTATCAAGAACGTCAATTAGTGCGGTCGATGGTACAAGAAATGATTGACGCAGACATAGTATGTGAATCTAATTCACCATATGCCAGTCCTATTTTATTGGTGAAAAAGATAAAAGAGATGATAAAAGATTATGCGTCGATTATCGAGCTTTAAATAATAAAACTAAAAAAGAGCATTACCCACTACCGCTAATAGATAACCAGCTTGACAGATTAGCTGGTAACTCATTATTTATTAGTTTAGACCTGGCATCTGGCTACTACCAAACCCAGCAGAGAGCTCTCAGGATAAAACCTCATTTGTGACACCTGATGGACAATATTAGTTCAAACGTATGCCGTTCGAATGCACCATCTCTTTTCCAGCGAGCAATGAATAAAATTTTATTTAAAATTAATTACGTCATAATTTACATGGATGATGTTTTAATACCTGCTCGCTCTTTTGATGAAGGAATGTCTCGTTTAGAAGAGGTACTTAGAGTGTTAAGCGAATCTGGACTAACACTTCAACTCAAAAAGTGTAACTTTTTCTGTACAGATTTGGATTTCCTGGGTTTTCATGTCAGCGGTGAGGGCATACGTCCTGGATCTCAAAAAACATTAGCCATATCTAAATTTCCAGTGCCACAAAATGTCCATGACATGTCAGGCGTTTTATCGGGTTGGCTAGTTTTTTTCGTAGATTCGTCAAAGGATTTGCCCTTATAGTATGACCATTGACAGACCTACTAAAAACTAAATTTGGACAGAGGAACATACAAAATCCTTTAATACCCTAATACAAAAACTTGTGGATCGTCCGGTTCTCGCATTGTATGATAGTAAGTTAAAAACAGATTTACATACGGACGCATCTAAACAAGGCGTTGCTGGGATTCTCATGCAATGGAGTACAGATGACCTACTCAGGCCCGTAGCATATTACAGTCGCGAAACTACAGTCGATGAGCAGAAATTTCATTCCTTCGAAGAAGCTCTTGCTGTTGTAGCGTCGCTAAATCGTTTTCGTGTATTTGTTAGGGGTCAGATTTAAAATCGTAACAGACTGTAATGCGTTACGCATAACTATGACCAAACGAGACCTAATACCTCGTATCTCTCGCTGGTGGGCTCAGTTTCAAGAATACGATTGTGAGATAGACTATAGACCAGGAACACGGATGGCTCATGTGGATGCCCTCAGCCGTGGTCCAGTGAATGAACCAGCAGAAGATAAAACAGAGCATGTTATTGATATTTTGACCAAAGATATAAGCGATTGGATTGCTACTGTACAGGGCGACGATAGCGAGTTACGTCGTATAAGACAAATTCTCGAAGACAATGACACAAAATATACAGCTGATGTGAGTAATAATTATCGAATTAAGGGTAATCATTTATATAGGATAGGAAAAGACGGTTTGCGTTGGGTAGTACCTAAATATTGCAGGTGGCAAGTATTACGAATGAACCATGACGACATGGGACATTTTGGTTACGATAAAACCTTTAGCAGATTGAAAGACGTATTCTGGTTTCCTAAAATGCGTAAATTTACCAAGAAATATGTCGCAGCTTGCTTAGAATGTGCCAACCATAAAGCACCTGGCGGTCCTAAAGAGGGGTTGCTTCATCCTATAATAAAAATAGATAAGCCATTCCACACCTTACATGCAGACCATTTGGGACCGTTTGTTCGATCAAAAAAGGGGTAACATGTACATTTTGGTTATTATAGATGCTTTTACTAAATTCATTAATATACAAGCTGTAAAAGATACAAAAACTGCTACTGCGATTAAGATATTTAAAGAACATTTTAGTTATTTTGGTTTTCCTAGTCGACTTATTACTGACCGCGGTTCTTGTTTCACAAGTACAAAATTTAAGAATTTCACTGAAAAATTAAACATAAAACACATATTAAATGCGGTATCAACACCAAGAGCAAATGGACAAGTTGAACGATTCAATCGTACTATATCTGATGCGCTTGGGACCAAATGTCATGGCAAAAATTCAAACTTATGGGATGAATACGCATCGGATATACAATTAGGCATTAATACTACCGAGAATAAAGCAACAGGTAAAAGTCCTTCTGAACTGTTATTCGGTTGTAAACTGGTAAACGCTTCAGAAAATTTGTTAAGTGATGTCATTATTGAAACAGCGAATTGTGTTAGCGGTAACGATTTGATTGAATTGAGATCAGATGCAAGAAAGAAACAAGAGAAGCAGCAAGAATACGCTAAAAAGCAATTTGACAAACATAGAAACGAAGCAACTAAATAATAAAGAGGGAGATCTTATAAAGATCGAAAGAACATTGTTTAATAAAGACCTTGTAGGCATGTTAAAGAAACTAGCTCCTAAATTTAATGGACCTTATAGAATCCTTAAAATTCTACCAAATGATAGGTTCTTGGTGGAAGACACACCACTTACACGGAAAGGCACTAAAAGGTATGAAAATGTAGTAGCACTTGATAAAATTCACCCATGGCTTAATTTTAATAGCTATGATAGTGAGGATACTGATAGTGACAATAGCGACCTATAAAATAAATATAATAGGATTTTAATAATGGTTATGATTATTTTAGATCAAATCAAATCAAATATTATTTATTTCATGTAAATCTTTACAGATATTTATGAATAGTCAAAAAAAAAACAGATTTTTAACAATAAGGTCTAGAGTGCGCTTGGTTAGGCTGCTATATATATATATATATTAATTAATGAAAGGAGTAATAAAATAAAAATATTAAAAAAAAAAAAAACAACCAACCGAACGCACGCTACATAACCAACTAGTGTAAGACTAGGTGGTTAGCTGATTCCATTGACCATCCGATTGTCATCTGCCATACAAGAGTGTCACCGAGGCGACCAACCTCACCAACCGTATCCTCGCCTTAAATATTAGATCTTATATTATATTATTGTCATTATATTGGCTGTAGATATTTTTGAATGACCATCAATCGCATTAACATAGTTATATGGATCGGTATCTTCAAGGGCGTAAACACTAGTTGTAAAGTCGACCCCCCCGGAGACACCCCGGAGAAAAAGGTACCAGCAAGTAAAAAACTCTGGTGCTTTACACACACTAACAGAGGAACACAGCCATTGAGTTACCGATATGCAAATAGCATATGGTAGCATACTTAAAATGCTCTAATCCCACTAAAAGCCCAGCATATTATAGCAGATTATTTACCAGTATAGCAATTGGTTACTGTACCAATGTACAGAACTGAAAATACTAAATAGTACAGGCAATTTACTAAATAATAATATATAATAACAGAGTACCTGTATAACGTAAATTTAAATAAGTAATCATAAGATATACCTTATCCAAAGATAAATAGTTAAATATAATAAAAAATAAATTAAGTAATAATAAATATCAGATTTAACATACCTTACTAGGGTACTAGTACAATTTAAAACTACAATTGAAAAGGCAATACTAGTTGTGAGACCTCAATTGCAGATCAGAACGGGTCCAGACATCTTTATCATTAATATAGTCATTAACTCTATAGGGCTTACTATAGAGTTGGATGGATTAATGTTTGTTTTATACAACTTTATTTCACTTAAATCTATAATACTTTTAGGTAATTTATTAAATAACCTTATACTGTTAATGACAAAACATTTATTAGTTTTTTGCAGTCTAAACTTTGTAATATCAATTTTATCTATATTTCTTAAGTTTAAATTATGCCTGTCGCCATTTTTACTAAACATACTCGTACTTAAGTTTTTCTTGACGTACAATAAATTCTCATAAATATATTGAGATGGTAGTGTCAATACATCAATCATAGGAAATGTTTCCCGGAGAGAATCACGAGCTTTCATGCCATATATTGCCCGAATAGCCCTCTTTTGTAAAATAAATATAGTATCAAAATCTGCCGCGGATCCCCACATTATAAGACCATACGTCATTATACTGTGAAAATAGGCGAAGTACACTAGTCTGGCTGTTGCAACATCAGTTAATTGTCTGATTTTTCTGACTGCATATGCAGCAGAGCTCAATCTATTGGATAGAGTATTTATGTGAGCTTTCCACTGTAGTTTGGAATCGACTGTGATCCCTAAAAACACAGTGGAGTCAACAAATTCCAGATCAGTACCACCTAACTTCACTGTGGAATTAATATATATTATATTATTGTGATTATATTGGCTGTAGATATTTTTAAATGACCATCAATCGCATTAACATAGTTATATGGATCGGTATCTTCAAGGGCGTAAACACTAGTTGTAAAGTCGACCCCCCCGGAGACACCCCGGAGAAAAAGGTACCAGCAAGTAAAAAACTCTGGTGCTTTACACACACTAACAGAGGAACACAGCCATTGAGTTACCGATATGCAAATAGCATATGGTAGCATACTTAAAATGCTCTAATCCCACTAAAAGCCCAGCATATTATAGCAGATTATTTACCAGTATAGCAATTGGTTACTGTACCAATGTACAGAACTGAAAATACTAAATAGTACAGGCAATTTACTAAATAATAATATATAATAACAGAGTACCTGTATAACGTAAATATAAATAAGTAATCATAAGGTATACCTTATCCAAAGATAAATAGTTAAATATAATAAAAAATAAATTAAGTAATAATAAATTATTACAATATCAGATTTAACATACCTTACTAGGGTACTAGTACAATTTAAAACTACAATTGAAAAGGCAATACTAGTTGTGAGACCTCAATTGAAGATCAGAACGGGTCCAGACATCTTTATCATTAATATAGTCATTAACTCTATAGGGCTTACTATAGAGTTGGATGGATTAATGTTTGTTTTATACAACTTTATTTCACTTAAATCTATAATACTTTTAGGTAATTTATTAAATAACCTTATACTGTTAATGACAAAACATTTATTAGTTTTTTGCAGTCTAAACTTTGTAATATCAATTTTATCTATATTTCTTAAGTTTAAATTATGCCTGTCGCCATTTTTACTAAACATACTCGTACTTAAGTTTTTCTTGACGTACAATAAATTCTCATAAATATATTGAGATGGTAGTGTCAATACATCAATCATAGGAAATGTTTCCCGGAGAGAATCACGAGCTTTCATGCCATATATTGCCCGAATAGCCCTCTTTTGTAAAATAAATATAGTATCAAAATCTGCCGCGGATCCCCACATTATAAGACCATACGTCATTATACTGTGAAAATAGGCGAAGTACACTAGTCTGGCTGTTGCAACATCAGTTAATTGTCTGATTTTTCTGACTGCATATGCAGCAGAGCTCAATCTATTGGATAGAGTATTTATGTGAGCTTTCCACTGTAGTTTGGAATCGACTGTGATCCCTAAAAACACAGTGGAGTCAACAAATTCCAGATCAGTACCACCTAACTTCACTGTGGAATTAATACTAGTTACGTTGGGGAGCGTAAATTTTAGACACTTAGTCTTCTTAGCATTTAAAACTAAATTATTCGCCCTGAACCATTTCGAAACCATTTCCAGAGTGTCATTTGCTGAAGATAGTATATTATCTTTTCTACTAACTTTAAACAGTAGAGATGTATCATCAGCAAATAGCACTATCTGCGCCATCTCCTGAACCATATGAGGAAGGTCATTGTTGATTTCGATAAATATATATTTTTTAATGATAAATATAGTTGTGTGTCTAATATGTATAATATGTAATGTGTTCAGTAAATAAAGTAATGATATGAATTTGATATTGAAATTATGATTTTGGGTATAGTTTGCTATTAGTAACCAGTGCTGATAGTGATTAGTATCAGATTGATACAGCATAGATGGTTATAGATAATAGTAAACTGTATAGTGGCCTGACCAAGGAACACGATCGCCAATGAAATCGCCGCATCGATCGATAAAAATGTATAGGAAATTTACTCTATGGGTAGAGCCTGATCGACGAGAAACGTCAAATCCCATACATTTGGCTTTCAATGGGTGTTTCGATTCGGTTATCGATTGGCTCTTTGGTAAGGCCCCAAGATGTGACCTTCGATCATTTCGAGGCTGTTTGTCACAAGCGGTCAAGAGGTTTACCTCTAGATGGTCGTAGATTGTGCAAATTGTCCTTTTTGTATTATATTATGATTTCGAGTCTGTTTATCACAAGCGATTTGGTGCAAACATGCATAGATGTTCGTAGATTGTGGTGAACCGTCTTAATTATTGTATATGAGTTCAGATTTATTTATTGGTTAATTTTCATGGGTTTGTATGAATATATTTTAGTTTAAATATTCGGTATAGTTTGTTACAAAAAGTCAGTATTAATAACGAGTAGTACCACAGATTGGTATTGCACATATGATCGCTGATTGTAGCAGGCAGTCCAAAATATACGTATTGTTACAAATTTACTCTTGTTAAATATGTTTTTTTTTGTTAATTATATGCTGTTATTTATTTATTGTACTTTAGTAATTTCAGTGAGAGGACTCACTCAAAAAGGATGGCCGAACTGTAAGGCTAATTGATAGATAACACTGTATTATTTCTTTATTTGTTTGTACATTTATATAATTTATGGTACTTGTTTACATTTAGTTTTCTTTGAAGTAGCTTTAATACGTTATTGTCTATTATAATGTATTTTAAATGCTGCAACATTATTTGTACCAAAAACTATAGAAGTTTGTTTTTGTTAACCGATGTCGATGGAATTTTGACAGTCAATAAAACGTGTTCTTGGAAAACGTGCACTTGTTTTTCACAGACGAATAAGAGTACTACGCTTGTTTTATTTTAAGAGATATATCATTTTAGATGAAAATTAAAAATAATAAACAATTTTATGTCAATCATTTATTATAAAATCTCAAAAACAAAATGTCACCTTTTTACCAATAAAAATATTGTAATACTTTAACTTAATAGCCAAATATATAAATTATATCATTACTAACATTCTACTATCCCTTACATTATAATATACAATAGAATATTTTTTTTAAAAACATACAAAAACATAAACAAATGTTTTCTTTCCATTGTTCTAGGATAAATACAAATCTGAATCTGTGAGCACGAATTGGGCACTCTGATTTCGGTTCTCCGACAATTTTTCTAAGATAACGAATATTTTTTGGCGGTTTTCATTTCTGTTTTACATTCTTTAAAATTATTTGAGACTTAATCTTAAGTTTCTTAGAGCTTATTGCTTTATACATTATCTATAGACTTTATTTCAAACTTCCAAATTCATGTTATATTTCTAGAAAGCATGTCGTCAAATTGTTGTTACTTACTAAGAAAACAACATGATAATATGAAATGCTTCTATGCCTGTTCCAACAGAGACCCACAAGTAGTTTTTTATCGTATATCAATAAACCAAGAAGTTCTTCGAGCCAATCGCTTATTGTTTTAGACAGTATCTACAGAGTTTTTTTTCATACTTTCAAATTCATGTTATATTTCTAGTAAGCATGTCGTCAAATTGTAAATTACTTACTAAGAAAACGAAAATAATATAAAATGCTTCTCTGTATGTTCCATCAGAGACCTACAAGTAGTTCTATGTCGTATACCAATAAACCAAGAAGTTCTTCAAGCCAAGAGCTTATTGTTTTAGACATTATCTACAGAGTTTTTTTTTCAAACTTCCAAATTCATGTTATATTTCGTGTAAGCATGTCGATAAATTGTAAATTACTTACTAAGAAAACGACATAATAATATGAAATGCTTCTATGCATGTTTCATCAGAGACCCACAAGTAGTTCTATGTCGTATACCAATAAACCAAGAAGTTCTTCGAGCCAAGCGCTTATTGTTTTAAACAGTATCTACAGAGTTTTTTTTTATACTTTCAAATTCATGTTATATTTCTAGTAAGCATGTCGTCAAATTGTAAATTACTTACTAAGAAAACGAAAATAATATAAAATGCTTCTATGTATGTTCCATCAGAGACCTACAAGTAGTTCTATGTCGTATACCAATAAACCAAGAAGTTCTTCAAGCCAAGAGCTTATTGTTTTAGACATTATCTAGGGAGTTTTTTTTTCAAACTTCAAATTCATGTTATATTTCTAGTAAGCATGTCGTCAAATTATAAATAACTTACTAATAAAACGACATGATAATATGAAATGCTTCTATGCCTGTTTTATCAGAGGCCCACAAGTAGTTCTTTGTCGTATACCAATAAACCAAGAAGTTTTTCGAGCCAAGAGCTCATTGCCTTATACATTATCCACATGGTTTTTTTTTTCAAACTTACAAATTCATGGTATATTTCTAGTAAGCATGACGTCAAATTACTTACTAAGAAAACGACATAATAATCTGTTTCTATGCCTGTTCCATCAGAGGCCCACAAGTGGTTCTTTGTCGTATACCAATAAACCGAGTAGTTCTTCGAGCTCTGTTATTATTTTTTCTGTTCTAGTAGGGTCTATCCTAGTTTCAATGAATAAAAACTGTAATCTTCTTCCGAAAAAAAGATATAGAGATATAGAGTTATTTTGTTGTATTCATAAGGCTTCACTTTAGGTGGATCTGATAAATATCTTTTGACAAGTTCTTTAGCCCATCTCGTCCCATCCATGACAACTATCTGGGGCATATCATGGGCTCTTCTGATTTATGAAAGGGTTAAGATGTTTTTTCAGTAAGATATAGACGGGCGTTGATTATGGACATATATATATATATTATTGTTGATTGTAAATGCCGTACGCTCGCATATGAATCACCGAAATGATCGAATGAACAACTAATATGGTCAGGCTCGCAATCCTCTCTAAGTCTTCAATATAATAATATAGAAAGATAAATCTGACACTTTTATATTACTATATTCTTCCAAATATGCCTCTCTGTCTTATGATCCTTCAGGCACACAAATTTTATAATACGAGTAGCTATGTAGGTAGATCTAAAAAATATAAGTATAATAAATATATATAAAAAAACGCGACGCATAAAACTGTAAACTGGCATGATGGGCGTGCTTTGGGTAATGGCCATGTCCAGCAGCGGACTGCTACAAGCTTAAGATACAATAATTTAAAATATAACACATAAAAAAATAATGAAAAGCCCTGTAAATACAAAAAAAATGTATTTACGTTTTAGCTGCGTGCAATACAGAGGCGTTCACTGAGGCTCAGGGCACGATTTAGACGAAATAAATCTAATCAGGCGAATTGGCAATGTCGTACTCGAGATTAGCTGGAGGTACAAATTAATAGCACTAAAATTAAAAGAGATATCCATAAAATATTACGTCTGGGGTCTATTAAACCCCACGTTGTACGCGAAAGGTAAAAGGATTTCGTTATTTTGACTATCTAATGTTACCTTTAAAATATATAGAATATGGGCGCAAAACTACAAAGTCCATGAATGGGGCGATCAATACGTTGTTGTTTAACAATATTGATCGCTTCCGGGTCAATGTCTGGGCGGCGACATGGACGTATTTGCCTTACGAGTCTACTTAACACCCTCGCCGCTATCTTCAAATCAATCTAGACTACCTCCTCGACAAATCGATGCAGTAGTCTCCGGAAAGCTGGTGAACCCACAGACTACCGAAACATGAATAGGGGAGGTCACTTGGCGGTTTTTGCATCTGTATGGGCATTTAGAACTTCTTTAGACCGATCCATTTTTATGATTTTTGATTAAATGAAAACAAAATAAAGCACTGTTTCTATAATTCGGATTTTTAGAAAACTACTGTACCTATTTATAGTAATTGTAATAGCTCCCTGAAAGCAGAATTTAAGAAAGAATTCTGCTTTCAGATTGCTATTATGAAACGGGTAGTTATGTAATTTTATATGATTATTGAACTGGTTATTTAGACTTGTATTGCAAATTTATTTTTATCGTCTTGTAACCAAATTATTTGTCTGGCAGAGTGCAATCAATCCATACTGATAATAGATGATACTTTATTGGTCTTCCTTATTAATGTACTTTGTTAGTTCTGCTCATCTACAAGGAGATACAAAGTCACATGCCGAGCGTTTGCATCCAAACATGTACTTGTTTACAAAACTATTGGACAAAAATCGTCACAAATTTCATGGCATTTGTGCGCCAGTCATTTATAATACAACACGCCTTCAGGTATGTAATAGTAGGTATATTAACACCATGACTAAATATATGTTAAATTCCAGCAAGTTACAAGGGTCGAACTGCAGATTGCCCAAATCTTACGGTTTCAGGTCACGTCAGCGGATTCAACGGGTTTTAAGTAACGTCGAGGTCCCTCAGGTCAAGGATCACATCTAAGGGACATTGCTCATAGCATATGACTTAGAATGTTAAGTAAATTTTTGGTCCTGATATTTAAAAAATGATAACACTTATATATAATTATAATAAAACAATTATTAACTTCTTTTTTATTACTTATACTTAATTTGCTTTTGCCTGCGGCCTCACACGCATTAATAAGTTTTTTTACGTTTAATATTCCAATTTCTATGTAAAATGGTACATGTTAAATTTCCCTACCATTTAAGTTTCTGACCCGCAAGCGCACGTTAAGTCGCGAACCGCCGTGACAGAGTGATTGGTTCCTCTGGAACGTAAATTGGCCACTGAGCTTCGGTCGCAAGAAGAGAATACTCTTTTTAATACAAACAGTTTAGTTGTGTTTGTGTCGTTTTGTGTGAAATTCCGCGACTGCCACGTCCATAGACGTAGCCGTCTGAGCACCTGTCTGGGCTGGTCTGATCCTCAAATGGAACATATTCCAGCTGGAGCTGAAGCCTGGCAACAGCACCGAGGACTCTGGAAGTGCCATCCATCACCATCGACTCAGCGTGTTAGAGGTTTGTGCGCTTTTCCTTTTCGACTTGCATTTCTTTATTATTCTTCCGCAGCAGCTCGACGGTCGTCACATTCCTCTACTTTAACAGTGTACCAATCAACAGGACTTCTGGAACTTCGCGTACCTACCTTAAAATAAAGCCATCGCACCAGCAATTCTTTGCACCCCGCACCTCCAACAGGGTTAGGCTAACCCATGAATTTCATTACCACCGCCCATACAGTTACAAAAACCGTCAAGTGGCCTAGTCATATTTTCGTTTTACTCCATGGGTTCACCGGTTTTTCGAAGCCTACTGCATAAATTTCTTGTCGAGGCGGTAGTCTCCTTTCATGTTATGGTTACGAAACGGGCGATTAATTTGACGATAAAGCGCGTGGATATTAAAATAGACTCGTAATGCAAATACGTCTTTGTCACCGCTTATTTCGTAACCGCATCAATTAGCCAGCATGTTGGGAGCCATTAATACTTTTAAACAACAATGTATTGATCGACCCCATTTATGGACTTTGTAGGCCTGCTTACCATGAGGTGGATGCAAGCTCACATACCGTGCTCCATTTAAGTTAAATGAAAACCTAGGTTTATTCTAGTGTAACCCGGCTGCTATGTATGGTTGAGGCTGTATGAGGTATAAAGGTTTACTCTTTTTATATTATTTCCTATGTTCTATCTATTCATACCTGCAGTAGTTTTTTCGGTGATAATATTATCCTAACGGGACAGTTAGGAGGGATTTCATACAATGTTAGAACCTACACTTTTAAAGCATACTTGAAAATATAAAGGATGTAATAAGTATACCCATTAGACGCTTTGCAGGCAGAATTTTTAATTAAGACCTTGTTTTTTATTTTGTCTCTTTTTTAAATTGAAAAAAAATATATATTACCTGTCTCACATTCCGTTTAATTTAAAATAAATTAGATCGGAAAGAAGCGGTGGTTTGGCATCCTTGCGATGCATGGTACGCACCTCTTGTTGTTTGTGATGCGCAATCTTGCTCTTAATCCATAAAAGCAAGCCTCTACGCTCGCTAAGCCCGCTAGTAACACGGGACAAAAAATTAAACTAAAAAATAGTTACCGACCTTGATATGTGGTTATGTCCATATAGCCATGAATATAAGGTATACCCAACCAGCAGTGTAAATGGATGTTTGTATGTGATAGTGGTGAGTATGGCGAATGTATGACCTGGAAGAGCACCCTTCGTCCTTTTGTTCAATAACAAAGTTTCAAAATCGGCGTCCGCGCCAGTTATAATGTCAATTGTACTTTATCCAAGGTACACACAATAATTCAAAGTTAACAAATACTTCACAAACAATCACAATTTACATAGGCACTAGTTCGTTACAATTACTTAGCAATTACTACAAAAAAACAATAAATAAACTATAATAAAGGTGGTGCAAGTTATTAACAAATTTTAGGTTATGTCAAGAGATTTTTTTTTTTACATCGCACCAAGGAAAAAGGAAATCTGCCTAGTGCGTTCCAAAGTAATTTGGAGGCGGCGGTTAAAAGCATTTTAAACATTCCCCCAGCCCTGGACAAAGGAACGTAGTCCATTACACAACAAAAACAAATTACTGCAAAGGGAGACAGGAGAGAGTGGCCACAGCCCGCCTGAAGACAGAGCCTCCTGTTAAAACCTCAGCAAAGCGAGGTATGCCATCACTTCCAGGATGTAAAGTTATAATGCGTCCGCGACGCCAAGATTAGGGTAAAGCATTGGCATCCTTCAATAAAACTAAGTCACCTATCCGAGGTGGCTCAGTTATGTCAGTCCACTTAACGCGCTGCTGGAGAATGTGCAGGTACTCCAAAGGCCAACGACGCCAAAAGTTCTGCGATAACTGCTGCAACAATTGAAACCGGGACAACCGATTAGAATTTACAGTCTGCCAAGGATATTCTGGTAGCGCATTAAGTGGCTGACCAACAAGAAAGTGGCCTGCGGTCAATACCTCCAGGTCATTTGGATCCGAAGAGATAGGACATAAGGGTCTGCTGTTAAGAACGGACTCAATCTTACAGAGGACTGTGGCCATTTCCTCAAACGTCAAAGTGGTTTCCCCAACAACGCGCTTTAAATGAGTTTTAGCCGATTTAACCGCGGCTTCAAATATTCCACCCCAGTGTGGACAAGCTGGAGGACTAAAACGCCATGTAATTCCTGACTGAGAGAGTTTCACTCCGATATCAGACTCTTTCTCTGCCAAAAATTTATATATTTCGTTTAAATAGTTATTGGTACCAATGAAGTTGGTACCAACAATCTGAACGAATCAGGCTAGGTAGGCCACGTCGTGCAACAAATCGTGTCAGGGTTGCAATGAAGGCTTCCGTAGATAGTGAAGTAACCAATTCAAGGTGTACAGCCTTCGTCGCCAAACAAACAAACACACAGCCCAAAGCCTTTACAACCTTCGCGTTTCGGAGGTTGTGGGTTTTGAGATGGAAAGGTCCACAAAAGTCAGTAGCACATCCAGCATTACGGAAGCTCGCCCATTGAGCTTCCGTAACCCGATCGCTGGGCAAATCACCCATTTTAGGCTGCATGCAGGGAGCCCTTGTCCGATAACACTGCATACATTTATATATTACCGAACGAATAGCCCGTCGGGCTCCAAGAATCCAAAATTCCCGCTGTAAAGTAGCCAACAAGGCATTGCAACCAGCATGAGAGTTTTTAACGTGCCGATCTCGAATTACAAGTTCTGTAAAATGCCCATGTCTTGGCAGGAGCAGAGGATGTCTTGCCCCAAATGGCAAAGACGCGTTCTGGAGTCGGCCGCCGACGCTGAGAAGCCCGTCATTATCCAAAAATAGGCTCAGTCTGCGCAGGGCACCAGGCACTGTCTTGTCTGACTTTAAAGCCTCAAGTACCGGACGAAACTCCTCTACCTGAATGAACTTCACTCAGTAAAGGAGTGCTTGTTGCCGTTCGTCCGTAGAGACTACTGAAGTCGACAATCGAGATGACCTATTTCTACAATTGTAGATAAAACGCTGTATCCAGCAAGTTACAGCAACCAACTTGTCCAAAGAACTGTAACGGTTTAGGAGGAAGTCTCGGTCAACAGACTCAACTTGAGCAGCAAGGCAACGTAATCCTGGCAATTGAGTCAGCTCAGGGAGACATAAATTGCCATCAGGCCATGTTGACGGTGAACGATCAAGCCACTCGGGTCCCCACCAAAGTGGATGAACAACTATTGTTGGGGCATCGCAGCTGCGCGATGCACAATCTGCAGGATTAAATGTTCCCGGGACGTGTCTCCAAATAATGGGGGCTTCCGAGTCTTGTATTTGAGAAACTCGGTTGGCAACAAATACTTCCAAAGTATGTACTGATGCCCTTAGCCAAGCTAAAACAATCATGCTGTCAGACCAGCCAAACACTTCATTCAAATGAAAATAATACACCACACCCACTTTGTGTTTCAATACACAAAGTGTATGGTTCAAAAGCCGACAAAGCAACGTGGCTCCACACAGTTCAAGCTTCGGAATTGTTACCCTTTTTCGAATGGGAGCAACTTTAGATTTGGCTAGCACCAAGGAAGTACGGACATCACCACGGCCATCAACAACTCTCAAATAAACAACTGCGGCATATCCACATTCGGACGCATCACAAAACCCGTGTAAGAAAATATGCACAGGAGCGCTAGGCGCTAGAATACGTGGTAGGGCGACCTTACTGAAGTCACCTAAGTTCAGAATAAAGGATTCCCATTCATTGGCCAAATTAGCAGGAAGGGAATCATCCCAGGACAGCTCAGCCAACCAAAGCTTTTGTAAGAAGCATTTGGCCCAAAAAATAACTGGACAGACCCAACCATTGGGATCAAAGATACGAGCCACTACTGATAGCACCGACCGCTTGCTATATACGGGCAAAGGAGGAAATTCTACCTTATAGGTAATAGATCCTCAGATGGCTGGTACTGAATGCCAAGAACAGCAACAGTATGAGGAGAATCAGGTTTCTCAAAAGAATGAGTATCCTGACAGTGGTCCAGAGAAAGATCGGAGAGGACACTTGGAGAATTTGACACCCACTTCCTCAACTCATAGCCTCCGGCTTGCAACAAGTCAATAAGCTCGCGCTTGGTTTGTAGAGCCTCTTGCACGTTAGATGCACCAGTCAAAATATCATCGACATAGATGTCGGATTCCAAGATAGCAGCGGCACGGGGATACGTAACTCTAGAACGTTTAGCCAGCTCTAATAAAGACCGAATGGCTATGAATGGACTAGACCTAAGTCCATAGGTATTTGTTTTTAACTCATACGTCATCAGTGGTTCACTGGGAGCCTCTCTCCACAGAACAAGTTGATACTTCCGATCTTCTGGATGTATCAATGTCTGACGAAACATCATTCGAATATCAGCTATAAAAACCACCTAATGACGACGAAATTTGGTTAACACATCACAAATGTCGGAATGTAACTTCGGGCCTGAATGCAAACATTGATTTAATGAAGCCCCCGAAGTTGTGGTTTGCCGACCCGTCAAAAACCACCCTAATTTTCTCATTACCCGCCTTGAAGACGGCGTGATGAGGAATATAATAATGCTCCCCAGAGCGCCAGTCGATTTGAGAAATGGCCATGTGATCCAAGTCTATATACTCCCGCATAAACTCGACGTACTTGCTTCGAAAGCGAGCACATCTAGACATCCGGCGTTCCATTGCATTAAACCGTTTTTCTGCAATGGCCCGAGACAAGCCCAATGGAGGGCGAATACTTAAAAAAGGCAGTCTGGTTATGAAACGACCACATGGCATACGCGTGGTGTTCTCCACAAAAAATACCTCACAGTCGTGATGCAGTGGATCAGACTTAGATACGGAAGGTGGCTCTTCCATGTGCCAGAACTGCTGAACCGCGTCGCTCAACGACAGCCCTAGGTAGTCGGAGCGTGCAAAATGATCAGTGGGTTCCCGGAGTACCGGCCCCAAAACAACAAACCCAAAGATGGAACCGAGAGCAACCAAACCCCCTAGTTGCAATACCCTGCGTTCACCAACTATACAATTTCCCAGAACATCAGCTCCTAGTAACAGGTCGACTGGTGCGGAAATATAATAACTTGGATCGGCCAAGGTTAAGTGTTTTGTCAACCGCCGGATTGACAAAGGCAGATCAACAACAGGTTGTCGGTCTAGGATATTGGTCATAACAATTGCATTTAGTGATGCTAGAGGACCAAGATTGCCACTAAGGCTAAAAGTGAAACCAATGTGACCTACAACACCCGGTGCTTGTAGGCCACCAATGCCTCGAATAGGACCACAATGGGGAGTTATACTCAGACCCAACCTATCAACTAAGTCTGTTGATACTATACAACCCTGCGACCCAGTATCCAGGAGAGCGCGCGCCTGATGAGCAACGGCAAACTTATCATACACACCAACTACTGCTGTAGGTAAGAGAACCGTATCTGGGCCGCTGGAAGAATGTTGGATATAGGTTGGGGAATCCTCATCCTATTCGGATGAGACTCTACCCCTAGTAGAGAATCTACTCCTGGTAGTGACTCTGTCCCCAGAAGTGGTAAGAACTTCTGTATTAGATTGGTGCCTATGGGTCACAGAGTCGGAAACAGCGGACACCTGCTCAGCTGAGCCTCGACTAGATCCTGAAGATCTTGCAAGCCTACTCCGAGGCCTTCTAGACCGGCGTGGTAAAGTGTCCACCGGAGCAGCAAAATTTGCACCTCCCCCGCCTGTGGGGGAACCTTGGATATTAGAAGAGCGCGCCTGGGGAGCTGAAAAATGCTCACCAGAGCGTTTGGCACACAATATGGGAATATGTCGCCCACGACAATAATTACAGGGTTTCTGGTTAGCACAGTCCCTGTACAAATGCGTACCCAGACAACCGTAACAGAGAGCTGGGTTCGGGCAAAATGCCACCGAGAGGAAGTATTCAGCTCCCTGAAAGCCTGACAGGCAGCTACAAGGTGGCCTGTATGCCCACAGTAACCACATTCAACAGCTGACACAGCAAAAGTTTGTCGTGGTCGGGCTCCAGAACGTCTGGAGTCCAACTGAAAAGTCCTGCGCTGTACCGCAGTCGCAGGGCTAGGTGGGACAGGTTCAGTGTTCGTCGGCGTCCGCGCCGGTTATAATTTCAATTGTACTTTATCCAAGGTACACACAATAATTCAAAGTTAACAAATACTTCACAAACAATCACATTTTACATAGGCACTAGTTCGTTACAATTACTTAGCAATTACTACAAAAAAACAATAAATAAACAATAATAAAGGTGGTGCAAGTTATCAACAAATTTTAGGTTATGTCAAGAGATTTTTTTTTTATTCATCGCACCAAGGAAAAAGGAAATCTGCCTAGTGCGTTGCAAAGTAATTTGGAGGCGGCGGTTAAAAGCATTTTAAATACTTGTCTTGTCATACCTATATCTATAAATGTATGCCACATCCGCAGTTATAACTCGTCTCACACTGCACGCCATGAAGGTAAAAAAACGCGCCCCGCGCCAATGGAGTAAGCATGATACATAAATTGTTTCATAATAGTACGATACCGGTGTCGCCAATTTCTGAGGCGAACAAATGAAGAACGGGGAAAAAGGTGTGGCTTCAAATGGCAGCTCAACGCTTCTGACACTTAAAAAACTGCTTGTGAAAAAAAGAGATACAAGCAAACACGAATGTGTGCGCGTGTCTATGAAGTGTATTGTTTTTTTATTATAAAAAGCTAAATATTAAATTGCATACTTAATGGTTTCGATAGTGTTGCCACCGACAACAAATATTATTACTTATCGATATAAACCAAATATTTTGGGATTTATAGAGATCATCAAAGATTAATAATTATTTATCGATATACAATTGTAGTACACACACATATCATCAAGGTAACCAGCGGAGGGGTTTTAATCCCACCTCGTCGTAGCCGATGGTATGAGTCTACACCGAACAAGTGGTGCTAGCTCGTCGCGATGTTTTGAATAGACTCAATAACTTTGAAAAATATACTTTGGGCTAATATGATCAAATCAAACAACTTTCCCATGGAACCATGTACAGCAAAAAAAAAAATGGCCTTCTCCATACAAACTAGTAACGTTAAAATGACCAATTTGTATGGGGAAGTACAATTTTTTTTTTCATTTGCGACATATGGTTCCATAGGAAAAATTGTTAGATTTTATCAGCAGAACCTCATATTAGCCCAAAGTACATCCTTTCAAATCCACCCTTATAGACACTTTCGCATTTATAATACTAGTGGATTTAAAAAATGTAGGCATATAATAATATAACAATAAGTTAAAATACTTTTTTAAATTAAATTATTTATTAAATTAAAACACATGCACAACTAACTACATGTACCTACTAAACTCAATCTCAACATTTTTGACCGACCTCCAAGAGGAAGTTATACTCAAACTACAAAAGGCGAAAAACAATTAAATCGTAGCTTGATTCGTCAAAATGTACTGATCATACACGGGTATTCATGTTGGTTACCAATTTTCTTATCTTTTAATTGCCTCTACCCATTTACGTTTTAATGTCGGATCTTTCGGGAAACTGAAAATATAATTAGTATTATATAAAAAAAACAATAATTGTATATATCTCATAACCATGAAAGTATTTACAAAAATCGAGTTTATCAACTATAAAATCACATCACTAAATAGTAACTGACAAACCTCGTTGGACGATTCTGTTGTCGCCATACCTTTTGATTAAATTGAAAAGATTATAAATTATTTTAAAGTATCGAAATTCTCATTAAAAATAAAAACACATCACTAGTTCTTCAACTTCTAACTGATGCACATAGTTTGACAGTTACCGTCAGATTTTGATATTTTAATTATGGGTTTTATTATTATTTTTTATTAAGGTTTAATATAAGAAAAACATGTTAAATACATATTTGAAATACGTGACACTAGGTATTTTTTTTAATAGTAGTTTCTACACAGCTTTAATGCACAATTAACCATTTTTCCGACAATAAAAGCGGAGCTCTTTTCGACTTTCTCCGCCGAACGCACAAATCAGACTGAGGATGTAAAAGTGTGTGTGAGTGACAAATTTGTCACTCGCGCGGCACCCTGCAAATTGAATGATGCTTACTCCAGTAGGGGCGCGCGGACCGGTACGGTTTTTACCTTCATGCTGCACGCTGACATCAGGAACTTCAAAAAGCATCTTGTTTTTTTTAAATTAATTTCGACATATTTATCAATATAGTGACTTCATGCTTTAAAAACAGTCCACAATGACGGCATCTCAGCGTCGCACCCGGAAATTCTGGGTTCGATCCAATTGCCCAATCATGGCAATTTTTTTTTTTGACTGGATTGTTCTGGGTGCTTATAAAATACATTATTGCCAAACTTTATTATGTTTTTTCACTTTGAATATTAAAGAAAATTGATAAGCTAAAATTATTACTATATATGGGCCTTTGTATCTACCTGGTGGTAACCAGATTTATAAAGCCCCTGAATGGGTCCATCAATATTTTTTGTTAAATAACATTGATTGCTACCACTACTACTAAATGATGCGATTATGAAATGGGCGGCGACAGAGACGAATTGCATTACGTCTATATTTTAATATTCTCGCTGCCTTTTCGTCAATTCAGGCACCCGTTTCGTAATCGCACCCTGAAAGGACAAGAAATAGATACAGTAGTCTCCTGAAAACCGGTGAACCCACCGCAATAAACAAAAAATAGTTTTATACAAGCAAGATAGGTAGAACAAACAAACAGGTACTATAGCATACAATATGAAGTTATATAATGTGAAAAGTATTGCAACTGTAATAAACATACACGGACATATTATATGGGTTATAAAATAAATAATAAAATTGCAAATCGATATCAACACAATATGCTTTTGTGTATATTTATTGTAGTTCTAACAAGTGTTATAAGAAAATGCGAACAGTTTGATAGCAAGGAATTAGACTGGAGAGGCACCGGAAATAAATACAACTTTGCAATAAATCCTGTGTCGTATAGAAAAACCGTAGATTTGAATGACGAAATAAAAAACCAGGAAAAAATTTTGGCTGCAATTCTGAATGTCCAAGAAGATACAAATGGAAATATAGATTTGTGTAATAGTGTCTGTAAACATTGTAAATTCGAATTCTAATATTAAATTAATAATGAAAACGTAACCGCATCATTTAGCCGGCATAGTGGAAGCGATCAATTTTGTTAAACAACAATGTATTGACTGACCCCATTCATGGACTTGATAGGTCTGCTTACCATCATGTCAATGCAAAGTCACATGCCGTGCTCCAATAAAAAAAAGTAATAATAGAAAATATAAGAATTACTATACAGTTTGTCATGGTCTGGGTGTATAATATAAAATATAATATGTAGTATATCGTTGTGACCGCTGTTCATAAAAAAAAATGTTCGACCCTATTCATGGACTTTGTAGACATACTTGCTTTCGGGCAGATACATAGAAAAAAAAGTCTTTGAAATTCCCATTTGAGTCCGGGCTCTTTGAACGGCCCTTTGAGGAGAATGTGTGACTTTGACGACGACTTCCGGCTAGCTCAAGTGTACTTCCGGTAAGAAACTGCGATTGAATTGCAGAATGCAGTGCGTGCTGTAAACATACTGTTTTATAAACGAAACTTAATATTAAGGGCTCTGTAGTCAACTTGGCGCCCATAAAAACCTGCTTCCAATTAAACGTACTTGGCTGTTCGTCGAAGTTAATTGTTTTTTTTAAATGTGTAATCTGTTGTGGGTAATAAATATTTTTGTACATTAAAAAAAAAACCCCAGAATGATTAATAAACACAATGGCCGACAAAATTATTATTTTAATTCTGCGACAAACATGTATCAAAATATTACTGGAAGTGCAAAAGCTCTTTTTGTATCCATGGAGAGCGCAGACTTCGCCATTACGAATGCAGTGTTCTTAAATAAATGTAAGTACCCAGACAAACTATCATATAATGGGTATAATCTGCGAAATGTCTACTCGTCGTCCGGATCTTTTTGCTTTGAGCGCCCTTTGAGAAGAACGTGGAGTGATGGAGAGACTTCCCGCTCCCCCAACATCTTCCGGCGGAAGTACACCATTCAAATTGTAGAATGCATGCGCCGTGATTTTTGTAAACTTATCTATTTATACTTTCCAACAAAAGATTTCAAGCTGTATGTATACATAATGAACACGGTTTTAGAATGAAAAAAATGTAAATTTTAGTAGTATTTTCTTTCTATTGTAAATGACCTAAAAAAATCGCAATCTTATTCCCTTATCGTAATTTAAAACCGAGTATTAAACTGTTGAATTGCCTATTTCAAACTCAATTACATTATACTAGCTTTATCCAGACAGTTAAAACCTTGTTTTTATAAAGATATATTTAAGGACATCATTCAAACAATATAATAAACATATTTTTTGTGGTAGTCTTGTTTACGAAATGGGCAATTTATTTAACAATAAAGCAGCCAGGATATTAAATTATACCCGTAATGCAAATACGTCTTACGCCGCCCATTTCGGAACCGCATCATTATAGCTGGCATAGTATTAGTATACGTATTTTCGCCAGCATGCATTCGCTCAAGCGGTCCCAGTACCTCATTCCATTTAAGACAAAGATTATGTTAGTAAATTTACTTCTTTTCCCTATTTTAGACTATGCTGATGTATGTTACTCTGATCTGACTGAAGACCTACTCAATAAACTCGACCGCCTTCTTAACTTGTGCATACGCTTTGTTTTCGGCCTTCGCAAATATGACCATGTATCTATTTACCGCAAACAGTTAAGATGGCTTAATATACGATCACGTAGATCAGTGCACATGCTTTCTTTCCTTTATAACATCCTCTATAATCCTAATACCCCTTCTTACCTAAAATCTCGATTTATTTTCCTCTGTGATTCTCACGATCGTCCTCTTCGCTCCTCTGTTAATAACCAATTAAAGATCCCGTCGCACATCTCCACCAAATATTCCGATTCTTTTACTGTGTCAGCTGCTCGTCAATGGAATTTGCTTCCTCTGTGTATAAGACAGGCTCCAACCATCGGTGTATTTAAACGTCTACTCACCACTCATTATCTGAATAAGTAACTGCCAATTTTTCCTTTAGCATTTTCTGTTTTGATATGTACTATATGTATTATATTGTATGATTTATATAAGTAGTATATTATGTATTGAGTGTATGTTTAAGTATTTACATGTAATATTTAAGTAGTTTATATACTATTCGCTATATGTCTTTTAAATTATTATTTATTTGCTTTTGCACCCTATGCATAATCTTCCACTCTCTCAAAGGTTAGCTGGTAGAAAATGCCTAAGGCATTAAGTTCGCCTATGTACAATTTTATTTTGTAATTTTGTGCAATAAAGTATTTTAAATAAAAATAAATAGTGGGACCGATCAATATTGTCAAACTGCAATGTATTGATCCACCTCATTCATGGACTTTGTAGGTCTGATTACCATCACGTAGATACAAAGTCACATGTCGTGCTCCAATTTACATTACATACAACCGTTTTTTTATCTCTTGATAATAGTCCTCTATTACAGAAGATGGTGAAAAATAAGTTCCAGGTTCAGACAGTTTCCTCTTGTATATCTATATACATGTATATATATGTATACTGCCAATTCAGGTCATCGCTATCTAATAATTAAAGTTCATATTAAGATTAACAGTATTATATTTTAAAGTAAAAACAATATTTTTTAAATTGATTATAATATTAAAATGAACACTAAACTTCCAAAAAGTGTCACAACTTGCCGTTAGGTGATTGCTGTACGTATCTGTGAAGTTGCAAAACTACTAATTCATAGGTAACTATGGTTGTAACAATCTGAAATTAAATTAAATTATTACAAATAAATATGTTCCCAATCACCAGAAACTGCAAGTAAACTATAAATAGACAAGGTTAATAGGTATAGAGGCGTATCGTACCTATTAAAAACTAAAAACACTAAAACACAATTGCGTTACCAGCTCTACTGTAATTAGCATGAATGGGCATTTCAAATTTCAAAGCGACATAGTGGAAACAACCTATAGTATTTGGCATCCATTATAAAGAATGATACTCACAGTTAGTATGACGCTGCGGGTAACATAAAAGCAGCCGAGCCCTGTCAGCCCGACTTTGGAGAAGTGGATTTGATCCATTAGGCTCTGCGACTGAAAACCACAGCGACCAAAATACCTTACTGTTCTAGAAAGCTGAATCTATTAGCGGCTAACTTCAGCAGCTTTATTATAAAGTTTCTCTTCGGTCCTTCACAATAAAATTACCATTATAGTTTATTAATAGATGCTATTAAGATTGTATCCGGAGGTCGTGGTTTCGATTCCCACTCATAGATAATACAATATTAGTACGTTGTACTACTTATACCGACTACTTTAAGTTTATTGGTTTGCATTGATTCACTTTAAACATTATTTTATATTCAATAAATTAATTTATATTTAATGAATATAACATAATACGTACCCGGCTTCAGGAGACTAATACATTGATTTCTTATTGGTAGTAGTCTCATTTCAGGGTGCGGTTACGAAACGAGCCGTTATTTTTACGATAAAGCAGCGGGTCACATCAAATTAATTTAAAATAACGTGTGTGTACACATTTAATGTGTACCAAAATATCTCATTTAAAAAGAGCTTTCTCACTTCATTGTTTTAGATAATTACTAGCAATTTGCATTGTTTACAATATTGAATTTGTAATTCATATTAAAGTTATTTAAAGCGTTATTTTTCATCTTTTATTTTCATTAATTTCTATGGAAATAGCAATTGGCAACTGTTACACCCTTAATAATAAAGCCACTTGCAAATATTAGGCTACGTTTAGCATCTGGAAACATTCCAAAGATATGTTGCAATCTCCACAAATCCTCTTCCCTTACCCGGGGAGGTCACATGAGTGCACAACTCACATCTCTTGGCTGCAACATTGCGTCCAATGTCCACCCCTTGGCATTGAATATATCTTGATAGAGAAAGTAAACCTTGTGCAAGATGTTATCTATAATATTGCTATGAGTAAAAATAAATTTATTTGGTAAATATTTTACAAATTGAATTATAGTACTTAGAAAGTATATTCTCGAATTTTTTGAAACCATTTTCGGAAAATATCGGACTGGGAACGATACTAACAATGGGAAATTGAGTTTCGTATAATAATTGTCCCCCACTTATTTATTTTTTACCCCCTTTTTGACATCATTTTCGAAGTATGTTGAGACTGTTTAATAAGAATGGGTATACATGTTCCACAATCATTTCATTATATATAGACAATCCAATCAGAAGAAAAAAAAGTTTGAAATGAATTCCATTTAGTTGCCTAGTGCTCTCTAGGTAGTTTATCGTACTTAGGGAAGAATGGCGGCCTGATCAAGCGCATACTTAGACCTTATACTAGTTTGATTTTTCATAATACCTGTCAAATTTTATATGAAATTATAGACCTAGGATCTTGCTTGCCGCCACAAGCAATACCAGGCCTGTGCATGAAATATATATGTTTGACTTTGACTTTGACCTACCTCAATAGTATAACAATATTTTTTAAGAGTATGCAGAGCCTCCAAAGGTTCTCTAGATGCAGTGTGAAGCCGAGCGGCCAGGAGAGAAACTAGTGCTGTGCGGCCAACCAGGTAACAGAAGGTGAAACCAAAATAAAAGTCCCCTTCCCAGTTGCTGCAATCATAAGAAATATTGTTTATGCCAACCACTAACTAAAATAAAGTTGTGATTATTGACATAATATTATTTTAATTATTATCATCCTCTAAAACAATGATTTTATTTTACTACTTTAATTTTGTTCTGAGGTACAATGGATCTAATTGTTAAAAATCATTCTCACTATCACGGGGGCCTTCAAAGACGCCCAAGACCGCTTTGACGGCTTCTGAGTACCCAGCGAAGAGGTTTCAACCTCATCGTCACCGATAGTAATCTAAGTGCTATAATGCAATTGTATGAAAATAAAATTTAGTTAATGATAAAGCAGAGAATATGATGTATGTATGTATCATCACGGGTGCCTTGCGGCGCCCGAGACCGCCTAGACGGCCCCAGGGTACCCAGCGGAGGGGTTTAATCCCACCTCGTTGTAGCCGATGGTATGAGTCTACACCGAACAAGTGGCTAGCTCGTTGCGATGTTTTGAATAGACTCAATAATCCATCTATAAACAGTTTCACAAGTTGGTATAGTGAAACCGGGACCGACAGCTTAACGTGCTCTCCGAGGCACTATAGTGGTGTTGTGAAACAAATGTACATAAATTTTTAAATTAAAAACTCATTGGTACACACCGGGATTCGAACCAGGGACCTAAGTGTTTTTAAGTCCAAGGTCTAACCAACTAGGCCACCACGAAGAGAATATGAATGAATGCATAATATTTATTAAAAAAAAAGTAATACATATTACTTATGCAGTTGTTACATTATTATGCTCTGTTCCGCCTTTCGGCATATTTAATGATATTATTTTCTGGTTGTTAATTCCATCACTTAATTAATTACGATTACTACATAGTAACATATCTTTAGAACTTAATTGTATAATAAATATGGCAGAGAATCCCCAGCGGGATTTTATAATATATATATTTATATTAAGTTTGTCAAATAAGTCAACAAAAACAATATAATAATCACCTAATGACGTGAAATAGCTGCTGGCAGATAAAACATAAATTACAGGCAAAGGACACAAACACCAGGGAGCTGATCTCCTCATCCACGGTCTTTACGAGGTGGACCAGCTTCGTGTATTGAATTTGCAATTTGTTCCACGTCAGGTCAGGTTCGGAGCCGTCCTGTAAATCATTTGATATTACATTGCAGGCAGTGTATTACGGCATAGTCGGTGTCTTACGGCGTCAACCGATACTGCCTAGACGGCTTTAGGATATCCCGTAGCGTGGTTTCTATTCCAACGTTATCGTCGCCACACCTAACATTCTAGTTTTAGTCAGTGGGATAAACAGACGTTAGTTAAACCTCTGTTTTCTTTCTGTCACATTAGTATAATAATCATTGGGGTGGAAAGAAGATATCTATAATATTCCGTTAGACTGATAGATTCATAGATTTCATTGCTCGGTCATCCGTACTAGTTACCGGTCGTACGCACGCAGTATATATTATAATACGCGGTTAGCATACCTACCTACATGGGTTATATTTATCATCAGTGCGCGTTAGATTTTAAATACTTAATTTAAACATAAGTATGAATAGTACTTTCTCAAATAACAAGTCGCTAACCACCGAGATCAAGAAACCTGACCAACAACAACAATTGTATCGCTCTAGAACCAGCGAGCATGCCTTATCTCGTTCTGACTCAGATCTCCTGGACTCGGTTTCTCCCCCGCCCTACGTCACTTTTAGAAAACGTCTTTCAAGTGAACAAGAACAATCTTTTAGTAGGGAATTCAAGAACTTCCAGGAGTCCATATTGGTGTTATTAAACAACTGGAATACTCAACAGGAAGGTAGGATTGTTAACATCGCGAAAGATATAGAAGATATTAAATCGGCTAATAAGACTATTCAAGAAACCCAAGCACAATTAATCGAAACGGTTGAATTTATATCGGACAAATGCGACAAAATCAAGGAAACCACAACACTTCACGAGGAACGACTGAACAAACTGGAAAAATCTACCCAAGATCTTAAAAACGCTAAAACAAAAATTTTGGAACTGGAATCAAGTCTGGAAGAAACTCAACGGCAAGCACGCGCAAACATCTTGGAGATAAAAAACGTACCCTACGCTGATAATGAGAACCTAGACCAAATAATTAGTCAATTGTATAGCGCCGTCGGCCTACCGTACGAAACCTAACTCAATAACGGTATTGACGCTCATGATTGCATCATTTACTACTTTTATTATATTACTATATATATATATATATATATATATATATATATGAAAACATAAATAATATTTTTCTTTTTTCTCAATTTTATTTTCATAATTCTTTTACTTTTAATATTTATTTATTACCAACCTGCTTTTTGTTTGTTTACCTCCATTATGAAATCAACCAGCGTTGATTTCCTGGACGACCTGGATATGTCAAACATTTATAAAAGCTACATAGTTGATAACTGCAGCTTTGTAGGGCCAAGCTAGGTGATGTTACTAGTCAGATAACAATTTTGACATTTAATATTCGGAGCATAAACAAGAACTTTGACTCATTCCAAGTGTTTATAAAACGCCTGGGTTTTTTTCCGGATATTATAGTGTTGACTGAATGCTGGCTTTATCTGGGTGCCCCGGAACATTGCATTCAAGGTTACAAATATTTTTGCTCGCGTAACTACATCAACCAAAATGATGGGCTAGTGGTTTTGTCAAAAGAGAATATTGATATTTGCATAGAAGAACCAATATTTGCTGATGCTAACTGCCTAAATATAAGGGTTGGTAAAGAATTAATGATCTGTGCTATTTACCGCTCACCATCTTTCTCTTCAATCGATAATTTTCTATCATCGCTTGATACAGTTTTATCTAAATCCTGTGATGCAAAGACCAATATTATCATAGGAGATGTAAACATTGTCTTAAAGTCCCACAGCATTGATCGATACAGTCAACCGTATCTAGAGCTAACAGCAGTCCATGGCTTCTTTCCTGTGCATATTTATCCAAGGCGCAAATTGCCTGGACCATATTTTGGTAAAAACCAAGTCGCGTGTAACTGGGGTTGTCTGTGTGGTTGATATTACAGACCATTATCCAGTCATGGCAAGTATCAGACTCACAGAAATAAAGCAAAACACTGGAAGAGGGCTAAAAACTAGAATGGACTATGACAGCATAATAAAAGATATGCAACAGATTGACTGGGTGGATCTTTATAATAAAAATGATGTGAATAATGCCTTGAGTTTTTTTACACAAACACTTAACAAAACAATAGCCTCTAATACAATAGCATATACAGTTTCACATAATAAATACAGTTTAAAACCATGGATAACTCCAGAGCTTTTAAAGTGTATTAGTAAAAGAGATAAATTACATAGAAAGGTTAGGTTGGAACCAAATAATGAGATACTTCAAGGTAGATATACAATGTACAGAAATAATTGCAACAATTTGCTGCAGAACTTAAAGAATAAGTATGAGAGGGAACTATTACTACAATATAAAAATAACGCAAAAAAAAACATGGGAATCTGTAAAATCTATATGTAACATACCTACGAATAAAAATAAAAGCCTAAACCTACTTAATATATCTGATACACACAAGAAATCGCTAAATACAATTAATAGTTACTTTTCAACTTTAGGTCAAACACGAGCAAATGAAATACTTTACACCTTGGGTAAAACTGAAGAAGAACTTGCAAGAGACCTCACTCATTCAACTTTAAAATCAAAACATTATCTTTTTTTATTTCCCACAGACCAATTCGAGATTGAAAAACTGCTAAGCAAAATTAAAACTGAAAGCGCCTCAGGTGCGGACGGTATTAGCGTTAGGTTATTGAAAATATTAAAAAAAAAACAATAGAACCTATCGTTCACAACTTAAGCCTAAAGTCAGGTGTGGTCCCCATTGAGCTAAAAAAAGCAAACGTTGTTCCTATCTTTAAAGGGCGGGTCTTCATCCAATGTTACTAATTACCGCCCGATATCGCTTTTGAGTGTAATAGCCAAAATTTTAGAAAAAGTAGTAGATAAAAGACTACTCCATTACCTTGAAAAACATAACCTAATACATGAAAACCAATTCGGTTTTCGGTCTGGTAGGTCCACCGAGGATGCCGTTTCCCTTTTGACTAATGAGATAGCAATGCATCTTGATAAAGGTAACAGAGTAGTAGGAGTCTTCTTGGACCTTGCCAAAGCATTCGATACGGTTTCGGTTAAAATTCTGCTAGCAAAATTAGAAGCTATTGGAATAAGAGGTATCTGTTTGGAGTGTTTTAGGTCATATATGTCAGATAGAACTCAATGTGTTAATATAGATGGTATTAAAAGTGACACCGAGAGCATATCTTTTGGAGTTCCACAAGGCAGTGTCTTAGGGCCGTCGCTGTTTAATATATTTTAATGATATATGCAATATTCACATCGAGAACAGCATGACGATTGCATACGCTGATGATACTGCTCTTTTAGCGGCAAGACCTGGGAACAGGCTAAAAGTCGGGCTGAAACTGGATTGCGTAAAGTTGTTAAGTAGCTCACATCTAACTTACTAACCTTAAACATAAAAAAGACTCAATCTGTATTTTTTCATATCAATAGTTCGACTAAACCTCCTCCAAACCTAAACATAAAAACTCATGCATGTTCTGCTGACGTCACCAACCAAATTTGTGGTTGCAACATTATTGCAAATACAGACTGCATGAAATATCTAGGAATACAAGTTGATGAGAGACTGACATGGACACAGCATATGGTAAGCGTCACTAAACAGAGCCCGTAAACTTTGCTATTGTTTTGAATGATTACGAGCAGTCGCAGACTATGACACTGTGAAATCTGTTTACTAAGCATTACGTCAGTCCGTCCTCACCTATTGCATTGTAGTATGGGGAGGTACTTATAAAACTAATATGCTAAAGGTGGAAAGAGCACAAAGGCTCATACTAAAAGTAATGACAGGTAAGCATTTTCGCCATAGTACTGAATCACTATATAAAGAGTGTCAATTACTAACCGTTCGGCAACTTTTTATTTTTACAATAGTAATGAAATTTCACCGTGTTTCCTTCAATAAGCGTGTTGTTGCAAATAGACCCTCTAGATTCGACAAATGGCAATGGCTCCGTTTGCCCGAACTGTTTTTGCACAAAGATTTGAATCATTTATTGCTCCTTATATATACACAAAAGTGAACAAAACTCTAAACATCTTACATGTACTTAAAAATAATTTAAAAAGCCGAATATACAAAGTTGGCTTATGGAGAAAAATTATAACGCAACGGAAGACCTTTTGACAATTATTAAATAAATATCCAGTTAACATTAATTAACCATAAATTAAAATCAATTTCTTTATGTATATGTGTGTGTCTCTATGCATGAATATATATATGTATAAGTGTGTGTATGTAGGTATGTGCATGTGTATAATATGTATATATAATTATGTTTATTACTTCTTTTTATACGTACGTATAATCGTAGATATTTTTTTTTTTTAAATATATTTTTATTTATATTTTTCTCTGAGGTATACTGTAACATAAAACTTAACGTCAGACCGACAGCAATCATCCCATGGCACCCATAGTACAGGGAATCCTAGTTTGGGTGTTCAGGCCCAATTTGTGGTTATATCTTAGCCTCAACTCTTTAAATGATGTTATTTAATAAATTAAAACCATGTAACCTTATTTTGCAATAAAGTATATTTTATTTATTTTTATTTTTATAGACCGGTTTCACTACCACCGCCAATACAGATGCAAAAACCGTCAAGTGACCTAGTCATATTTCGCTTTTAGTCTATAGGTCTCATTTTCCAGAAGACTCAACATTTATTTCTTGTCGAGGTGGTAAACATTGATTTCTTTTCCCGAAGAGGGTAGTTGATGTGACGATTTTGACGTCCCTATGACGTTAATTACGTCGAAAATGACACTAAGTTGACGTCATAGGGACGTCAAAATGCTACCTGGGATATAAAGCATTAAGGATATTAAAGTAGACCCATTATTATTTGCATTAGCACTTTCCCTGTAATTGGTCAATCCCCAACCGTTAGCTGGTAGATAATGCCTAAAGCATTAAGCTCGCCTATGTACAATAGTATTAAGCTTTTGTACAATAATGTGAGCTACCAGTGCTGGTGATCAACAATGTATTGATCATCCCCATTTATGGACTTTTTCGGTCTGCTTACAACCCTAGATACAAAGTCACATGTCGTGTTCAAATAAAAAAATAAATGTTACCAAGTTAAAATGATCAGACAAGTGTTACTAGCCTAACAGAAACTAACCTAAAAAGCAAAGCAAGCGGCCCTAGTTTAGGGCTTCTGCTTCTGACGTTGTACAAAAACTCTGCCTTAAATAGGAAATGAACCCATGCTAAAAGCGAATGGAATGTAACGTAAGTAACGTTACGTTCCATTCGCGTAAATACTTACGTTATATTCCATTCGCTTAAAAAGTTTATTGAAATTTTCGAAGTGAGTAACCAAATACATGCTGAAAGTCAAAACTATGACGTCATTAGTATTCCACATGTAGGTCGATTGAAAATTGGTAAACTGAAAAAAAATAAAAAATATGTCATAAATATTTTATCTAAAATTTTTAAGAATTCTTAATAGTTTCGTGTATGAGGGTGTTATGATATCGATACATTTTTATTATTAAAGTACAATTATATAGGCATCATTTTTTTGTTTATATTCGTCTGTCGAACTAAAAACTATATGTAATCTGTGGTGACATTTTAAGTTCGAGCTATTATGCTACAGTTTGATATACTACTAGTACTTGCACGGCATAATATTTAATCGCCTTTACAAAATAAAAAAAAATACATAATATAAAAAACAGGAACTTGCCTGCATTATTATTCCCAACATATTTTTGTAATAAATAAATTCAAATATGGAACTGTAGACGGAAGTATCGCTCGTGGTTGTGTATATGTCCGACAATCCTAACGCTTGTAGCATATACAGCAGATGTTCCACTGAAAACTTATAAACATCGAATATTCTTCATAATAATAATCATATGTAGGACAATTTACACATACTGCTCTTGTCACAAACTAAGCCCTAGATTTGTACTATGTATACCAGAAACAACAATATAATGCATATTATATTTAATAAACACCCAGACCATGACACTGTACAGAAAAACATACTAATATTTGTTTCCATGGAATCGAACCCATGACCTCCGGATACCATGCTAAAGGGGCAACCACTAGTCTACGGAGGCGGTCATTATCATTATCTTATTATTTATAAAAATATATACTCATTTAATACACAAAACAACACAATATTTAATAAACCTGTATAAAAAACATTACATATAATATTTTATATATATATACGAGTATAACATCACGGGTGCCTTATATTAATATTTTATTCTATAATTAATTTAAATATAGTTCTAAATAAGTACCAAATAATAAACAAACAAATCTATTATTGTGGGAGATAATTTGTGTTTTTTTTATGAGAGAATAAATAATTGTTGGTTATATAGATATGACAATATATTACCAGAAGCTAGTGATAGTGTGACAGCCAATATAATGTTACAATATTTGGTGACTTGTTCATAGCTACATTGGTATATTAAGCTGTCCTCAACTGCCTCCACTCTGATCAGTAAATCCTTCATCCGAATACCAAACCTCAACACCAGGAGAGTACAGGTTAGGTTGTTGAAATAAAATAGGAAACCCGCTGAAATAACACATTTATTACATACAGATGCTAAACCGACAAGTGCCCACCTAGTCATGTTTCGGTTTTAGTCTGTAGGTTCATATTATGAGACTATTACATCACTTTCTTGTGGATGTGTGGTCTCCTTTCTTGTGGAGGTGTGGTCTCCTTTCTTGTGGAGGTGTGGTCTCCTTTCAGGTTACGGTTACGCAACAGGTAGTTTATGTGACGATAAAACAACGAGGATCTTAAATTATGATAAAATAATTTTGATGTTACGTGGTGGCCTAGTTGGTTAGACCTTGGACTTAAAAACGCTTAGGTCCCTGGTTCGAATCCCGGTGTGTACCAATGAGTGTTTAATTAAAAAATTTATGTACATTTGTTTGACAACATCACTATAGTGCCTCGGAGAGCACGTTAAGCTGTCGGTCCCGGTTTCACTATACCAACTTGTGAAACTGTTTATAGATGGGTTATTGAGTCTATCCAAAACATCGCGACGAGTTAGCCACTTGTTCGGTGTAGACTCATACCATCGGCTACAACGAGGTGGGATTAAAACCCCTCCGCTGGGTACCCTGGGGCCGTCTAGGCGGTCTCGGGCGCCGTAAGGCACCCGTGATGATATATATAATTTTGATGTTAACAAAATTCTAAATAGCTTAAGATTTGACGGAGATGTGAAGTAACAGCCCCAAAAAAAAAAAAATAGGTTCGCCTCGAATTGAAAACCTTTTTTGAAGTCCGTTAAAGAGGAAAAATTAAAGGTAGTTTTATTAAAATAAATAAATTGTATATTTCTTACAGCTTCTCTTAATGCTGAGTCCAAGGTAAAGAAGGTCATATATAAGGAATAATGTCATCATAATTTGTATGGTGACTGATCATGTAGAAAATCATGTAAAAAGACTTCCACGTAAACCTGAAATGAGAAAAAAATTAATTACTGAGAAATAAGGAAGAATATATTAGAAACTAACTTGGAAAGTGAATAAAAGATGTAGATTTATTTATTAGTTTAATTTAATACATAGCGAGCTACACCATTTTGTACCAACGACAATCTAGAGGGTAGACTTAGTTTACTTATAATAATACAGAGTGGCACAGCCTTAGTTAATACATTCTAACACCCCCCCTTCAATTTCTAGTTTGTCCTTTACAAAATATAAATTGCTTTACAAAAAAAAAAAAGAATTAATATTGAAGTTAGGCACAACACTAAAAGTTAAGCACATCACTATTCAAAGTGTCAAACAAAAGTTGTAACCTAAAAACATTTTAATTCTTTTATAAAATTACATAATAAAAATAAACAAGTTAATTAAGTAAAAGATTACAAAAGTAGTTAAACTTTGCAGTGCCAAGCGGTTTTGTCATAA